>OY776676.1:9962323-11385679 GCA_963675555.1 Leptura quadrifasciata
TCACTATTAAATCGTTCTTCAATATGCCACAAAACACCAGGACTCCGTGCCGATATCCAAGCCCACATATTGACGAAAAATCTACTACTTTTGTCATTGTTAGATATATATTTATTTCTCATCGAATCGAGTATTCGGAGGGCGGTAAACACGAATACGATCGCTGTGTGTTAACTGGAAAGTTTTTTCTTCTGTAAAGATTACATCGTTCCAAAAATTTATATCATGCGCTAAAAATTCAGGCGCAAATCCTACTCGAGCTTCTTTATGTTCAGCTTTAAGTAAGTATTTCTGTGCTGCTGCATGACAGCGTAGCTCCGATTCTCTTACTCGCCGGCGACCAGTACTACTCGATCCAAGAAAATTCGTTTCTTCAGCTGCCTGAATAACTGAATAAAAGGGATTTTCTGCTAAAGCATTTACCAATTGTAAATATTGTTGTTGAGTTGATATCCTTCGTCGCCCTGATCCAGGATTTCTACTAATCGTACCGTTTATTCTCCACTTTCTTAAAATGTTACAAACCGAGTTTTTGTCAATATTATAACGCAGTGCAATTAGACTCATTTACCATCCATCTTCTGCTTTAGCAATACCTCCAGATTTAACTAAATCGTTTATATGAGGCATATTAGTTTTTTGCACACTTGCAATAAATTATGACAACTAACTGACAATGTCACAAAAATTAAAGTTAGATGTATACAACTACATTTTAGCAAAATACCGTTATAAGATTTGTCCTTTTTTTGCTCACGACCGTACGAAAAATCGATTTTGAATTTGTGATGAATTTGAACGTTTTCGGGCCCCTGAAGCAAAAAAAGCTGTTTTTAAGAAACATCTGTCTGTCTGTTGTCTGCCTTTTGTGGTCCCACATAGAGCCTAAACTAATAGATCGAGTTTGCTCAAATGTGTATGGCTATTCAGAAAGGTACCTCGAGGAAAACTCTCAAAATCGAACCCTGCTCAAATATGGGGTAGTTAGCCCCTAAAGACTGATAAAAAATGGATTATATATATATATATATATATATATATATATATATGAAGTGTTGTTGTACTTCCGAGTGCTCTCCCGCGTCGATGGTCGACTCCTCCAGGAGTCACGGTTATCTAAACAACATTTCGGCAGAATCTCATCTGCCATCTTCAGGTTCTCGCTGAAAGCTGCCTACTGCTGCTCCTCGTTGCTCGAACTGAACTGACGTTCCCCGCGTTGTGCGGCTCCTTATATATGCTCCAATCTAGGGCGCGTCTGCGCGTTTGGTTACTTGTTACCGGTCTCCCACCACCTATGGTAGGCGTGGCGGGCGCCTGACCCAACCCGACAAGTGGCCTTGCTGAAACGTCACGCTCCACGTGACTTCTCGCCGGTGGTCGGGCATCCTCGTGTCCGATCGGTGCCGCAGAATGCCGTGGTTCTCCTTGATTGGTCCGCGCTCGGCTCTGACCTATTCTTCACTATTTGTCAATACTTGAACATGCCTCCTCGTGATTGGTTCGTCCACGGTGGATCGTCGTGTGTTTTCCACCATGGACGAAGAGTAAAGAATTAAATAGTTTTTTTTTCTCAATATGGCTATAACGATTTTGATCAAATTTAACACTTGAAAAATCCCTTAGTGCTGGAATGAGATGACATAACTCGTTAGCCCCAAAAAATGCAGGGACAGAGGCTGTGGGGGGTAACATTAAAATAATGAAATAATGTTTTCTCTAAAATGGTTGAAACGACTGTGATTAAATTTGGCACATTGATAGTTGCTTACTATCAGAATAATATAATAATAATAAACATTATTTCTATGTGACTTTTACACGAAAAGCATTAGAATTAGTTGTCAAACACACATGTATAGCAAGTAAAAATATAAATAAATATAATAAATGTTAATACATGTATATAAAAATAGCAACGTATATGTAAATAACTAACAACATATAATTATTGTATAGTCAATAAAATATTTATAAGTTGACACTTAAAAAAGCAAACAGAAAGGACAAAAATTACTAGATGCGAAGAAAAAATTAATGAATAGTTATAATGAGTAAATTAATCCAGAGTAGCGGGGTAGAAAAAACTGAACTTTATAAAAACTATGTTCTAGTAATAATAATTTTACTGATTTTTTGAGCATATTTAGATTTTCAATATTTTTTATGGGGGAAGGTAAACTGGTAAACAATTTAGCAGATAATAGAGATAGTCTGTGAGGGGGTAATCTTATGTGGTCTCCGTGTCTTAAGATATAATTTGCTTGTGAGGCTTGTGTAAATTTGTCAGCATATCTTTTTACATACTTAATACAGTTGAGAATGTATATAGATATCTCTTAAAATATTCAATTGCTTGAAAATGCTTCTGCAAGAGTAAGTTATAGATTTAGAGCACATAATTCTTATAATCTTTTTTTGCATTATCAAGGCATCAGTTATTCTAGTTGAATTACCTCAGTTTATAATATCATAACCAAAAACTGAAATAATGTACGCATAAGAGTATGCTAATAATGTATGTTTATTACCCACCTTTCTCATTTGCCATATTGAAAAATAGATTATTGGCAATCTTTTTAAAGTCTAAATAAGATTTGAGGAAGCCACGAAAAGTTACAATCGATTTATATCCCAGAAACTTGACGGCCGGGCTCTGAATTAATGATTTCTAACTAATAAACTGCAATTATTTTCTCTTGTCGTAAATTAAATTCGTTATTTTGTAGTGTTTAATATCAATCTATTATTGTTGCAGTAGTTTTCCACATTTGGGGTAGAGTCATTGGCTTTTTGACAGAGATTTAAAGTCTGAAGTGTCTGTTGCTGTATCATCCGCAACAGTGAAACATGTCAGGAGTTGAAGCCTCTATTACTGTCATTAATAAACAATAAAAATAATAAAGAATCCAATGTGCTACCTTGCGGAACCCCCACTCGTAACGGCCGGATGTCAGAATGGTACTATCTCGTTCCAGATTTCGAAACGACTTTTTGGGTACTGCTTGTCAGGTCAGGTCAGCCACTTAGGTTGGTCCCCTAGCTGCCCACAAAAATCAGGAAGTATAATTGTAAAAATTACCGACAATTTTAAAGAAGAACACGTCAAACTATCTGTGCTAATAAAACATGTGGGGATTAAACTGAGTTCTATTATTTTGTTTGAATTTTTGAAGTTATCTAAACTGAATTGAAAATAATTTGCAGAAGAAAGGGAATATTGTTGATTACTTGAGTTTATAAAAAATCAGGCATGGAAAAGGAACTCAATAGAATGAATTTTTAAAAATCCACAAAAAGACGATGCGAGGGCTAATATCATACCAACTAAAGTTAACAAACGAACTTAAAAAATAGCTTCCAACATGTTGTTGTCGTGTTTGGCTCCATTTTATTGGAAATATCCAAAAGACATTTCTTGGGCACCAAATTGATTAATGAAGTAGATTCTATATTACTCTACACATTTGACCGTAATGGAAAAAGAATCATTGCCACAGTGTATGAAGAAGCTTAGAAGTTTTTCCGGTTAAACTTTGATGCAAAAACATGAGACCAATAATTCTTCTCTTATTGAAGGCGCATCAGATACAAACTGTATCGATGAAGAGGACTTCGACATATATTTTCAGCATTTTAGCACTTCATATTCTAATTTTCTGAAGACTAAAATAACCACCAGGCTTCGTCGGACAAGAAGGTTTTGTCAAAGAGCGATAAAATTATTCAAAAGTTACTGACAAAATGCTGTCGTACCTAAATAGTTGACAGGCTCTTAGATGCAAGGATATAGATATGTCCTTCTGCAAAACAGTGTATCATGAGCAAACAGATACCTCAGTTACCAAAGCCAAAGGATGCACGGAAGTTCGAGGGCATTTTTCTCTTTGGGAGACCACCACATCTTTCTCGTTTTATACAGCACACCTCAAGAAAGTGTCCATAGTACATCGAAATATATTGTAATCAAGAACATTAGGAAATTAATTTCCAAATTCATTTAAAGTCTTCTATGAAATACTCCGATCTTATTTCAACTTTTTGCGAACGTACAACTGTAGCGCAAGAATATCTTACGCTCTTGACTTTACTAATTTCTGAACGCTTTTTAATAGTGATACTGCCCTTGTCAGTGTAAATATCACAAAGGGCCTACGTCTTCATTTACATCATAGTCCACGTCGGTTATTTGAACTCCCTTTATAAATATTTAAGGAAATATTATCCAATGTTTATAGTAGACGTGTAATCTACAGTATAACATTTTAATTAGAGAAGTATTATGATAGATATTAAGATTGACTCTTCATATATTTGAATTTCAAAGATTTATAGATTGTGTAGGTATTGTTGTACTAATCTGTCTTTTTAACTAATGTTAAGACAATTGCATGGTATAAATTCTTCAACATTAAAACAAGAAAAATTGAACAAAACGAAACTAGTTGTTTTGATAAATTTTTCACTAATATACACTTTAACTACAGATGTAAAGGCGACAAATGTTCTTAAAATATACTGTATATTACATTATCAAGTAAAAGTTCTCGCCAGTGGTAAATCATAAGCAAAAACATATTTTTCATTTAATTCACCATGATTTTCTTAAAGAAATCATAGTTTTCCTTACACAGTTTTTAAACTAATAATTGCATAAGAAAAATAAAACAGAGTAATGTAAAATTTGCCAGAATAAACAAAAAAATATATAAGGTATACTGTGCATCGACAATTAAGGACATAACCTGAAAAAAATTATACTAAAATAGGAAAAATATATTTTTTCCAGAAGAAATATTAGTTTCTGAAGGCGGTACCTTATAAGCAATTTTAAGAATATATTGTTATATCAAGGACAGATTCAATCATAAATTGGCAAGTGTATTTTCTTTGTTCCTTAAAAAAAAGGTGTTAGTTAACGTACGTTGAAAATAATTGGAAATGTGTTGTCAAGGATTAAATCAGATTTCTTTAAATTAATTATTTATAAAATCAGTCAAATTAAAAGAACCCAGGGCCAAATTCTAAGCAGAAATTGTAGTTTGTTTTAATTATTTTATTAGGAAATAGAAGGATATATTTTTATAAATTTAGTGGCCATGTCCCAGGTCTTAATGAATTCATGAGGAACAAAGAAGTCGATAAAATTGCACTACCATTACATTTAACAAAGAACTAGAAAATCTATGTTTAATTTAATTATGTCAATGCAATATGGTCTAATTTTTGGTCATTATTCCGAATTCGAACCATATATTTTATAATTATTTATAAATAATCAATTCAGCAGAAAAAATGACAAGGGAATCTGAGTTATAGGAAAATAATGGAAAAATAGTACTTATAAACATAACCTAGCAATAGAAACTGTAGTGGAAATTACCCGCATCTTCTTAATCCAAAACAAATAAACATTTATCTAATAATAAGTATGTTCTAGACATATTCACCTTGCCTTGAACTTGAAATTCACTTTTTTCTAAAAGGCGCTCGAAAACGGGTTGTCATGCAAAAATTCACTTGCGAACAAGGGGCAAACGCTAATTAGCGCCAAATTCCAGCACTATACAATGTTAATTGTGAACAATTTGCCTAGAAATTAAAAACAATTTCTCTTTCTAAAGGTCAAAGTTCAAAATTCTAAGAAACACTTTTTTTTTGCAAAACCGGGCGGAGACCCACCGCTTATTACACGAAATTCAAATTAACATGGTTAAATGTTACCTTGATTATTGCAAATCGGTTTAAAATAACTTATTCGAAGGGCGTTGAGTTCTGGTCTTCACTGAAGGAAACGGACACGACGCCATTTTGAATTTTCACTTTTGATCATATTGAACGCGAAAAAATTCCATGATACTTCACTTTTCGTGACAAACTGGATATTATCCAACAAATCACTTTATTTTAAGACAAAACTGCATTTAGCAACTGTAAGTACATTTAGTTCATTCGATGCACTGCCAATTTGATAGTGAAACCATTTGACAGCTAAAAATAGATAAATCAATGAGAATTTCATTATCACTGCAAGTTTTTTTCGTTCCACAGTCAGAATATTGCATAATCATTGCTAATTACGGGTATACTACCATCACCATAATTATAACGTTATTAGGATATTATATTATGACATTTGACATAGGTCAGCGAAATCAACCGGGAAATTATTGTTGACTTGCCATAATTATACATATTCTGCTTTTTTGGCTCATATTTCTAATAACTACATGTTTTTTATTGTGAATTATAATTTGCTTCAAGAGAAATAGAAAACATTTATGTAAAATTACTTTTGGAGATGAAATATTTTTTTTTTTCTTAAAGGCAACATAATATTGATAAAAAAGAATTAATAGGAATATTATTTTTAGGATAGAAGAAATAATTTCAAGCTTAAATAAAAATCTTGGCTTACCAATTCTGAGATAACCGAGAACACAGGTATTTTATATATTTATTACAAATTTTCAGAGTGTAAGTTTTCCTTGTACTAAAAATATGAATGAGGGTAAATGATTATTTTTGTTTAAGATTTCATATTCACATTATTTTTAGTTAAAATTTAGTTAATTTGCTTTTTATTTAAAATCTCTCTTAACTAAGTTAGCAATTTTGGAAGCTAGCTTTAAATTGTTGAGTATAAATAAACAATTTTTAAGGATTTTTAGTAGCTATCGACAAGATAACACCCGATTGTAATTTTAAATGAGTAAATGGAAAATTACCTCAACTATCAAATATCAAATTGATAATAAATAAATTTAATTCATCTTTCAGTTTTGTTTAAAATTTTCTAATAAGAAAGGCACATTTTTAGCGATCTAAAATTTTAGTTTTTATATAAAATTTTGATTATTAAATATTGGCTTTACCAACTTTTTTGAATTTTAATACCTAACCCCACTGTGCCCTAATTCATTTTATGATTTTAATCAGCAACACTTAATAAATTTATGCATTTGGAATTACTTTGAATCGAATTTTTAGTACGGATTCTTTAAATGGATGAAATTAATATCTAAGAATTTATCATTAAGTATATCTTTTGTTTTGAGAGTGACAAGTACTGAAGTGTGTTTGTTTGTTCATTAGAGTCTTTGAGAATTTAAAATAAATTAAAATTACCCACAAACAGAAATATTGATGAAATTAGTTAATTTTTTGGTAATACTATTGTTTTATATGATTTTTATTAATTGTTTAAATCATATTTTTTTAAATATTATATAATTTACACGATATCAGAAAAATTAAGCTGTTTAAAGGTTTAACAGAAAAAGTTATTTACAGTGTATATACATTTTATAACTACAACACTATTATTATCGAGATTTTAAAATAGACTATTTAAATAATTGTATATTTCTTTCTTTGTTAATATATTAAATATTGTTCACTTTTTCGAAGTATATTTATTACAAATAATAAAGTTTTCAAAAAGCCAATTCAGATTATTAGTTATTTAAATAATTAACATAAAATACGGAACTATTCTTGCTACCGAAAGCAACGTAATTTTAATTTAATCATTTTTGTCTTTAATTCTATCAAAAACAAAATTTCTATTTGAATTTATATTCTCTTTGAAACTGGTTATAAATAAACAAAGAAAACAACCAGAACAATATTTCTATGCATTTTTCTCAGGTCTTCCACACAACTGAACCACTCGTCCTCGAAAGGACGAGGACAAAATCCCTTGAATACGCATGGTACGCACCTTAACAGTGTTTTGGCGGGATCGCGCGGAAATGCAACCGACGCTTAAACTATATGCCGATGCCGTCCCGACGCCGACCTAGCACAACACTCTCTGTCGTGAGCTTGTGCAATAGTGCATCTACTTCGTCCGCAATCTCTTGGCATTTGCGCCAAATCGACTGATAACAACGCTAACTATGGGAAAATTTAACGCAAATTGGTTTTTAGGAATAAATAAAATACGTGGTATTTTATCTGTTCTGATAAATTTATAATTTATATATTTTTGAGAGTAACTGCATCAATATCTAAACAGCATACAAAGAGAAAGTATTTCTGAATTTTGTTAAATTCTTTTAGAAATCATTTTTTTCTAAAATCCGGTTTTACACAGAAAAGGCATAAATCAAACTTCATATTCATATATCTTCCTTCGATAAGAAGATAGATCACAAAATTTAAATAGAATTTTCTTCATGCACATTTGCCCTAAATTGGGTCATAAGGGAGATATTATCCCTTGAGTGGGGTTATTTCATTTAATATTTGAAAACATTATAGTGGTTTCGACGCTGTTATTTCTTTAGCTCAATAAAAGGAAATCGATTTTCATGTATTTCCTTCTATTATGTCTTCAAAATGATTGCTCTCTAGATTGTTCCTATCAAAATTTAGTAAGACAACCTGTTTATGAAATTTTGTGGTATTTCAGATATGTAAATAATAAAGCAAGATATACAGTAAAAATTATCCCCCGCCCTTTGATAACTACTCTTAGAAACCAATGTTTAATTAAAACTTTGTCAAAATATCTGACGGTATTAGAGAAAAAGTGTTAAAAAAATTTCTATTTGAGGCCATTTCAAAGGACCCCGCACAGAAACACGTGATTTGGGATCCCGAGAAAATTGTTGAAACTGAGATATGTTGTAATTCGAACCTTCCTAATGATAAGTTCAAATAGGACCAAGGCTCAAGGACCTTTTTTATTTTGGAGTTACAGCAAGGGCAAAGGTCGAAAATTCGTAAATTCTGGGATTTGGCATCCCGGTGAAAATGGTCGAAATTGAGATATGTTGTATTTTAGATCTTTCTAATGAGAAATTCAAATTATTTATAAAACGCACGGATTTAGACGAGTAAAAGCTGAACTAGACAATGTAAAATCAAAACGCTCTTCTAAGAGTTTCAAACGTAGCTTTTATACCTAATTGATTATAAAATCCGTATATCGTATACTATGTATATGTGTATACATATATACGTACACATAAATATATACATATGTACATGTATATTTTTGAAGATTTTTACTGTAACTCCAAAATAAAAAAGGTCCTCGAGTCTTGGTCCCATTTGAGTTTTTCATCAGGAAGATCTCAACTACAACATATCTCAATTTCGACCATTTTCACCGGGATCTCAAATCACGTGTTTCTGTGCAGAGTTCTTTACTATCAAATACGTACAGTATAATAAAATTTCACGTCCTCGCCTCACACATCTTCCAGCGGCTTGTATATCAGTGTATGCGCGGAAGCTATACAACCTTAGGCGAGGGTTGTATAGGAGATATACCATCCTTCGGAGGGGATGTAAAGCCGTCGGTCCTTTGTCTATTAAATGTTAGGCAAGTAAAAGATCCCTACTCTTCTTAAGGGAAGAGGTTCGGCAAAATTCCTGGTTGGGGGTAGCTCGTCTACAGGCGTCGGTGTTAGGCCTCAGTAGCGGAAATAGGCCGACGTTAAATAAATGTATAAAAAAAAAATTCATGTCAGTTTTGTCTTTTGTAGGACCTGGATGTGCCTGAAAGGACGGTATAACTTGCGATTCGATGAAGATAGCGACTTACCAGTTGAGCAAAATTCGGCCTTGGCGATATAATCACAGAATCATGTTTGTTAATGTCCTAGTACTTCATATATGTTAACGCCTCTGAGACATGAATTTTTAAAGAGTGGCGACGTATTGATGTTAGTTTAGAAACGAATCATGAATTTCTCGGAAAAAGGAGCACCAACAGCTTGAATCTCCAGTAGATGCGACTCTTCATTATCCCTTTATTTTCCGGTAACATAAGCCGAAAAGAGGATAATGTTGCTCAGTTAGTTGCTCAAGAAAAACCAGGTGGTAAAAGGCGATATGGACTGCCTAAACTGATGAATGGAAAATAGTTTTGATGAGGGAGCCCATCTAACAAACGAATTCGACAGATGACAATGCTGCCAGACGTATCATGCAATAAACATAACCAAGACGTTACGAGTTAGCCATAGACCACCCCATGGAGATAAGTGAGTTTATTATTGTTAAATAATAAATTTGTTAGCAAGACTAGTGAGAGATTATTGACTTTTTCTCTATTTATGCCTTCAGTTGTTTTGTTTTCTGTTCCTTGTAAAATTTTTCTTCCTAAGATAACTTATATCACTGTGTACAACATACGTACTTCAGGCCTAATAAGAAAACACTGGGGCTTGTAGGAATCGAACCCGCAACTACAGACCAGCAATTCTTCCTCTTTACGTGTAATAATTTATTATGTATTATTAATATTGTTTAATAAGTTATCTAAAGGGTACTGTAATATTTAAATTTTTACTTTTAAAACAATTTATATAAATATCTTGATTTGTAGTAATTAATTTCTTAGCTAACGTTTAAGAAGCGTAAAGCTGAGAGCGCTTGAAAAGAAAGACCAACAAATTTGGAATGTTTTACTAGCAGAGAAATAGTTTGACCTTAGAAAACGCATGAGCAGTTGCTATTTTAATATAACTACTTACGAATATTATTTTGGGGAGCAGGATTTAAGCAAAATATTAATAAAACTAAACCTTCATGTTTTATAGATTTGTTGCTATGGAACTACGATGAATATAAAGCTAATTTTAAATACAAAAAATGATGTTTATATTCGGTGAGAATGCAAATCAAACAATAACAATTTGAGAATATGCAATCTAGCAAAATTTCGTTCTGATAATAATGAATTTAAACAGTGTTTAACCTTCAGGTTAACACTAATTGTACGTAAATTAATATTTTATAGTAATTAACATTCGTTATCAACGTGATAGTTTCAAAATGAGCTTTAACCGCTTACTCGTTAATGATAACTTTTGCCAGAGTCCTATCAAAACAAAATAAAAGTGAAATTGCACAAAATCAATAGCAGGTCAACGTACTCTACGCCGCGTTGTACCCGGAATATCCCGGATCCCCCGGAAAACCTATCATGAATTTCCACTGCAACTAACTCTAGTTTAAATTAATTTTCTCTCATTGTGTTGCTTAATTCTTGAGAATTCCCAGAAAATAATTCAGCAATTAAAGCCGTAAATAAACCAAAATTTATATAATCTGATATGAAAAAGTGATTGATTGTACTTTTTATTACCATATCGTTGTTAATATATATTACTAAAATTTAAATATCTTTTTATGCCCTCTTAGGAAAGTTGTAAAATGGGCGACAGACAATATGGTAATAAAGTTTAGAGCTGCTAGAATTATATTCTATGCGCTTTTTGTGCAGTCATCTATATAGCAAAGTCAATAACACAAAATATTATTTTACTTACAAGTAGGAGACTAAAATATTTACGTTTTAAAATTAGTTTGAAATATAAGGGATGATTCGAATAAGTAGAACACTATGATGGAGGTTAATTTTTTTAAAACAAAATACCTACCCCATTTAACTTCGCAAATGTTGAATTCGACGTTTTTTCTTAAGAAACCCTCAGTCTAAAGCGTTTGTTTAGTTTGGTAGATAATCAAAATTAAAAGAAAAACTGAAATTAGCCGTACCTATTTTGCTAGTAATCAAATCTAATCAAATTTATGAATTACAAAATATCCCTAATGATTTACTTACTAGCTCTATTCCATATTAAAATTATATATACTATTTTGTTTATAATTATATGGCTTAGGACAAATATTTAAATTCATTATAAGAAATATTCTGTTTGTATGTTTATTCATCCTGTTTAAAAACATGAAAATTTTTTGACATGTCAAATACTACATAAATTGTATAAAACAGTAAATTGTATAAAGCAGTAAATTGTCTAAAACAGTAATTTGCATAAAACAGTAGGCTGTACACAACATATACACATTTCTTTAACAAACATATATTAAACATTAAAAACATATTATTATGGTATAAAATTTTGTTTTTAAGAATTCCAAATAAAACGGTGTGATGATCTTTTTCTTTTTTCATATAATTCGTAAAATTATTACATATTTTTATATATTTAAAAGTGGAGCGCCTCTCTAAAACTTGTGTGTTATCATTTTTTTATGTTAGATTTGACTACGCCACTGGGTTTAGGAAAGCTTCAAATGTATGTGATCGAAATTTAATAAAAAAATATTGATTTTTAACAGAAATATAACATAATTAAAATTTATATTATGTTACCAGAATAATTCGAATATTCGTGTAATTCACAATTGTTTAAATTTTTAAATTTTTAAAATTATATAAAAATATTAAGGATAATTATTTTTATTATCAAGTCTTGCAATTATTTTTATTGTCAAAGCTTGCGTGGGAGGATAATGTAAATGATAATAAAATCCATAAACCAAGAACTCTCTCTCTCTCTCTCTCGGATATGCTAACCTTAATGTTGCATCTTTATTATAACGATAATAAAATAGAAAAAAAATTGATAAAATGAGTGTATAATACCTATCTAATCTGTGATGTATCAATATATAATAAGGTGGGTACAAAGTGTAGGTATATAAACAATTTTAGATGTTGTAATATAAGAATGCAGTTTTACTTATTATCTATAATTAAATATAACATTCTGGAAGGTTTCACTATAGTATAAGAAGTATTGTGTGGTGCGTTTGTGTTACATCAGGATAAGATGGGTAGAAGTGTAGTGTAGTTTTCTATCAGATATTTTTTAATTTTTATCCTGAAATGCATTTTTGAGAGATTTTTTTTTATTACAAAATGGTACCTTATACGGGTTGCTCGTCCTAGTTTTTGTTTCATATTGGTGTTCAACAATGGATCTAAGAGTTTCATGTTTATTATGGGCATAGCCACATCGAGTAATTTATTTTCAGTAAAGATGTTCCTTCGGCTTTCCCTGCCTATTTTATCAAAAATTAATCTAAGGATGTAGTTTTGTGTTATCTGTAAGGGTCCTAGAACTACTTTATAAGCAGGACCCCCATACTGTAATGCCATATGTCATTATGGATTCAACTAGGCTGTTGTATGTGACTAACAAAGTTTTGTTGCTTATTTTACTTTTTAGGTTGTAGAATTTATAGATCAATTTTTGTATTCTTCCATTTAAATAGTCGATATAATTTCTCCATTTCAAATGTGGGTCTAAGACTAGTCCCAGATATTTTATGGTGGCAGCACTATGTACACAGCCATTGACAGATTCGTTTATTAGAATGGATTCAAGTACATGGGGCATCCCAACTTTAGTTGTGGAAGAGGAGATATATTTTGTTTTTGTAATGTGTAGCATAAGAAGATTGGTTTCTAGCCAGGTTTTTTCTAATCGCCGCAGTGGCTTTTTATTTGGTTTTGTACCAAGTCTCCTCCACACAAATTAGTACCGTGTCGTCTGCATACGATATAATATTGCATGCATAATTTTTCCGTAAAAGATCATTTATATGTATAAGGAATAAGCTAGGACCTAAGATAGTTCCTTGGAGAACTCTAGTTCTTATTATTTTTGTTGTGCTGTGAGCGGTATCTATTTTGACTTTATGTGGTCTGTTAGCTAGAGAGTCTTTAATTAAATCAAATACTTTCCTTCTGATACCTATTTTGCCTAGTTTGCCTAATAGATGAATATGAGATACTATGTCAAAGGCCACTTGTAAATTAAGAAGATGGCTAAGACGTTCTTGTTCGATTCGAAGTTACTTAGTATGCGGTGTCTGTATAACGAAGCATTTTTCATTAGGGAAATCTGCATAAAATTTATATTTAATTGTACTCTATATAATATATGAATTTTTTTGTTGAAATAATGGAATCTGCAGATGAATATTAAAAAAATCACCATGGTCACAATTATGGGTTTTAAGAAAACTGTGAATACCAGTTACGAGATATCTAATTAATGTTTTTGAATCACTTTTATTTCCTAAAAATGTACAGGGTGGCCAAAAACTATTTTTCAATTAAGAACATTTTAAATTGAATTTTCTCAATTTTTTCGAATGGAAAATTTTTTGTAAGTACTTCTCTAGGGTCAATTGCAACCATTTCGTTTTATTGAGCAATAATTACAAAATTCAAAAATAAACTTAAAAAAGAGGTTTCTTCAAATAACTCAGTAGAAAAAATTATAATAAATGTTCCACATGTTGCCCATTTTGATTGACACATATCTCTATGCGCTTTTGAAATGAGGTTCCCACTGTTCCTAAAACTGCCGGTTTGATAGATGTAAAGACAGTTATTATTCTTTCCTTCATATTTTGTACTATTGTTGGTGTGTCTCTATAAACAATTTCCTTCACGTATCCCCATAAAAAAAATCCATTTTTGTAAGATTAGGGATCTAACAGGCCATTTAGTGGGTCCATTTCTTCCAATCCATTGATTAGAGTAGGTATTATTTAAGTGGCCTCTAACTGCATCTAAATAATGTGGTGGAGCACCATCCTGCTGAAACCACTTCCTATTGCCAATTCTTTCAGGGAGATTTATCAATGATTGTGGCAGATAGTTTTACAAAAAATGAAAATAAATAGTTTCAGTTAATGACCCATCAAAGAAATGTGGCCCTACTACATATTCTCCAATAATTCCTCCCCAAACGTTTATAGACCATCTGTGTTGGTTATCAACTTGCATAAAAAAGTGAGGATTTTCCGAAGCATAATAATCGAAATTGCGTCTATTAACAAATCCATTTTTATTAAAAGTTGCCTCATCACTGAATAAAATAATATTGTAAAAGTTGACATCATGTTGCATTTCACCTCTGGCTCAATTACAAAATTGTAGGCGATATTGAAAATCGTCATTAGATAATTCCTGGTGCATTTGAATATGATATGCATGCAGATTCGTATTTTCCGAGATAGATCAGTTTGAAATTTTCCAAAAAAGGAAGAATGAAAAAAATTAAAAAAATTCAATTTTTAAATACAAACCTTTTTTTCTCACCGACTTTTTCAGGAAACACAAATCTGCAAAGTTTTTCCGGAAAACCTATAAAAATTGGAAAAATTTTGAAAGGAATAAGAAAAGGTTTCTTAAAATCGGAAAAAAATGGATCGAAATGAATGAGGTTTTCTTAATATGATTTTCAAATGAATATTTTCCGAGGTAGGGCGATTTAATTTTCGAGACAATAATAATAGAAATTTTTATGTTTAAAGAATAAAAAACAACACGTTTTTCTCGTAAAAATTATATAAAAGCTAAAATGTTCTATCCATGCCTATAAAATACAGGTGTGTCAATTCTGGAAAATTCGAAAATTTTTAGGTATTTTCTGGTCTGTTTTTTGTTGCATATTGAAGTACTTATATCTAAAAATCGTAGTACTTCTCTGGTAATAATATATAGAAATATTTCTGAGAACAATACGTGAATGAAACGCATCCCTTATTGTTGGTAAACAAACAAAAAGCCAGGGGTTGATTGAACTCGGATTCGGGAGACATGAATGCGGAAGGTCCGGGTTTGACCCCACATGACCTGGGCCAACACTTTCCATGGTAACCGTCACGCAAGTCGGGAAAATTCGATCGATTCCCGGCAATGGCCCTCCCTCTCAGACTGCCAGCTACTATCACATAAATTACTACGATTATTTCCTACTCGTCTTTTCATATCAAAGCCATTAAAAAATAAAGACGAAATGGCCAAAGCTCTCTTAAACCAATTTTCAGACTGTTGCACTCGCCGCACCTCGTTTAAAGGAAATAATCGTTTAAAGGTAAGGGGCATGTTTTCGTGTCAAAATAATACGCCATTTAGTGTACCGTATGTCCCAGAACTTCATGTTATACCTAGTGATGTGGTTTCAGGCCCCACAAACTAATTTTCAATTATAAATTTTCTCCAAGAAGTGGGTCAGATTTCACCATAAACTGTAGACCACTATTTCCTAATCGGACAAATACAGGGTGTCCCACGACGAACTGCGGCGATCGATATCTCGAAAAGTAGACATCGGAAAATTTTGAAAATTTGGTAGTATACTGAAGTCGATGGAGACAACTCGGCTAACATATTTTCAAGACGGTGACACTTCCGGTTATACCGGAAGTCGATACCAACTTGCTTATTTTAAATGGGACACCCTATATATTATTACAATTTTTCATTGTACGCAAAATTCTAGGCCGATTTTGTGTATCATATCCTATACCTAGGTCTCTCCGTTTTTGAGATATTTCAATTTTTATGTCAAAAATGACGTTTGCGGGCCCTAAAAGAATTATCAATTTTTCCTATAAGGAAGCCTTTATTATCTAATTTGGGTTCGACTCTTTGTTGAAAAGGACCTACTTTAATATATTTTTTACAATATTTTGATAAGTATTAATGCAGAGTGTTCGAAAAATAAGAATAAATATGAAATTGAGAAAACTGTCCAAAATCAATTTTTTCAAATGGAAACCCCCAATTTTTATAATCTTATCTTATCCGCCATTAAAAATAAGGGTATGTTTGTATATGGATGTCTATTCCGAAAATTTTTAGTTTTCGAGATATTCCCAATTCAATATTTCTATATGGGTATTTTGTTATGGATATTAAGTTAAATTACTCTTAGTTGGCTATGACGGCGTTGAGTGCTAAACAAATGTACGTAGCTGTCACTTACCATTGACAAGTATCAATTATCATGCCGGGGTGCTTAAATTATACGCACGAGGATTACTTAAATTTGTCTATAATCTATGGAGAATGTAACAAAATTTTATCAAGAACGTGTGAAATATTTGCTAATAGATATCCAGATAAACAAAAACCGTGTCCGAACAGTATTAAACGAATAATGGAAAATTTCAAAAATTTCGTCACCGTTAAGGCAACAGTTCATAAAATAAAACCAATTGTCGATGATGAAAATATCGAAATTGCTATTTTGGGATATTTTGCGGCATATCCTATGACATCCTTAAGACAAGTGGCCTTACAAACAGGAATCTCCAAGAACTCTATTCATAGAATTCTTTTGAAACACAAATTCCATCCCTATTCCATTTCTATGGTTCAACGCCTAAAGGACACCGATTTGACCAGAAGAGTTCACTTTTGCGAATTTATTTTAACAATGTTACAAGGCGACTTTCGATTTTTGGACAACATAATTTGGACTGACGAGGCAAATTGTGTCCACCACACTTTGAACACTTATTAAAATAAAATATTTTTCTGAGTATAAGTAGTTATACTATTAGTATTTTATGTAAGAGCCTTTTGTATCTAAGTTACATTTGTTTAATTATTTTATGAACTGTTGCAGTGCCAAATTTTTTGAAATTCTCCATTATTCATTAAATATTCGGAGACGGTTTTCGTTTCTCTGGATATCTATTAGTAAATATTTCACATGTTTTTGATAAAACTTTGTAACATTCTCCATAGATTATAAACAAATTTAAGTAATCCACGTGTGCATAATTTAAGCGTCTCAGCATGATAATTAATACTTGTCAATTGGTAAGTGACAGCTACATACATTTGTTTAGCACTCAACGCCGTCATAGCCAACTAAGAGTAATTTAACTAAATATCCATAACAAAATACCCATATAGAAATATTTAATTGGGAATATCTCGAAAACTAAAAATTTTCGGAATAGACATCCATATACAAACTTACCCTTATTTTTAATGGCGAATAAGATAAGATTATAAAAATTGGGGGTTTCCATTTGAAAAAATTGATTTTTGACAGTTTTCTCAATTTCATATTTATTCTTATTTTTTGAACACTCTGTATTAATACTTATCAAAATATTATAAAAAATCTATTAAAGTAGGTCTTTTTCAACAAAGAATCGAACCCAAATGAGATAATAAAGGCTTCCTTATAGGAAAAATTGATAATTCTTTTAGGGCCCGCAAACGTCAATTTTGACATAAAAATTGATATATCTCAAAAACGGGGAGACCTAGGTATAGGACATGATACACAAAATCGGCCTAGAATTTTGCGTACAATGCAAAAATGTAATAATATATAGGGTGTCCCATTTAAAATAAGCAAGTTGGTATCGACTTCCGGTATAACTGGAAGTTCCACCATCTTGAAAATATTTTAGCCGAGTTGCCTCCATCGACTTCAGTATACTACCAAATTTTAAAAATTTTCCGATGTCTACTTTTCGAGATATCGATCACCGCAGTTCGCCGTGGGACACCCTGTATAGGTCTCCTAAATTTAAGAGGATCATCGTTTAGGTAATCTGAAATACAGTTAACAGCATTTTCAAATATCTTTTCTCGTACCAAAATCTTTCTATTGACGCCCGTTACTGACTTACTGGTCTCTAAATTTCCTAAATTCTTTTTTTAAATACAGTAACACAATGAGTTCTTCATGTTGCTTAATTGATAATTATTACATTCACCAGGATGATTCAGTATTTTATAACACAAATATATTTTTAAAATTCATTTAATTACTCAGATTCTCTCTAATAGGCCCTGGTAATTTTCGACTAACTAAACCAGCTTATCACATAGGCACTATATCGTTTAGTACCACATCCCGCAGGGATCTATTCTTGGTCTCCTATTTTTATTGTCTTCATTAATGACATCATTGTCACGCTGAGCTAACGATGACTATTTTGTTAACCTAAATTATAACTGTCAAAACGGTTGCTAAAACCGTAAACATAATTGAGTATTGATTTTGTAGTTTGTTTTCAAGTGGTTTTTAAAAATTTGATTCGGCTTTTGAAAAGAAATGGGTCAATATACGAAACAGGAAAGCTAAACATAGTGTTGGTTTACGATGAGTGCGACAAACGAAGAGCTTTTACGCACAACGTTACCCTGTTTTGAATTTAAGCAGAAATTTGGCGAATTTAGGTGGATTTGAAAATTCTAAGTGGGAATTAGAAAAAGAGACAACTGATTTTAACATTGTAGTAGTACTTCAGCAGCTTAATGATAACCCCAGGATGTGTGAGAAAAATTAAGAGCAATAATATTTCAATAAGTTCTACCAAAAAAATTCTTAAATAAAATAACCATCCTGACAGAACGAAACTTGTACGTAAGTTAGAGCCAGGCGACCTCGAAAGGTACATGGTTCTTTTGACAAGATTTGATTACTGATTTAACCGTGATGAAAATATCTTTATAAAATACTTTGGAGCGGTGAAATAGATTTCAAGGAAGTTGTAATTAGACATATTAGGCTTTATTGGACACAATAAATTCCCCAATAACTTACTGGGAGAGGTGACCAGCTCGTTTTTCGAATAATGTATGGTGTTTTGTACTCAATAGTTATTTAATGGGACCACACTTACGTACTCGCTTTAAATCGAACCGATATAGTAATTTTATTACCTCAACTATTAGATGTGCCGATTGAAATAAAGCAGAATATTATTTTTCAAAAAGACGAGGCCCTACTTCACAATGCACAAATGGTTTCAGATTAATTGAAAGTCCTACATCCCAATCGTTGGTTTGGGGCATGTGGTCCAATATAATGACTAGCACGATTACTGGATTTGAACCCTCTAGATCTTTTCCTTTGGGTTCACTTGAAAGACGCCGACTATATGGCGGACCTTCACGAATATATGGCGGACCTCCAAAGTAAAACTATTTCATTTTGTGGTGCTCTAAATAGAAGTACTCTATTAGAATCACCGGTATGTCTATTGCATCTGGGCAAGAGGAGAACATTTTTAACAGTTGTTATAAATTATTTTATTTCCCTTAAATTTTAGGTAAAAAATCTACTATGTTTCTGTTTAAATATTTGAATGTTGTCGTTCCAACAAATAAATAAATATTTATTTGCCACTGATACATTATTTTATAACATCTATTGGTTTATAATATAAACAAATAAACACATTAGTCCCACATAAGGTAAACCTCGTTCGTGGGCCACTGTGTAACTACTTATTGTTATTTTGCAGTGCTTATGTGTTCCAAATTTCTCATCTGTTTAATATATTTTCTAATAACATGCCCTAACTATGATAATACGTATAATATGTACACCTAACTATTATCTCTGCTTAATTCCTGAGTCCATTAATACACCTATATTTCTTTACGACATATAAAGCAAAATAAATGATTATTTGGCTTTTTTCTGTTTTCTTATTTTTATTCAATTAGCACATGAATTTCTGACCTTTCTTTCTCTAGCATAAACTGTTTTACTTTCCTTTTAAAAATGATGTATGAAACTGAATTTTTAACGTGTAAAGGTAAGTAGTTAAAGAATCTAGAAGCCAGATATGTATATCTTTGTCCAATACTTTTTGTCGTTACTTTCGTTTTAACTGCATATTGCTTATACCTTGTTTCATAGATATGATCAGCAGGTTCTAACTTATTGCAATAATTATTATATTATCCTGTAGCCACAATTAAAAAGTATAATTGTGGCAGTGTCTAAAATTTGTGCCTCGAGGAAGAGATCGTTGGGGGGGTAAGTATTTTCCCTACCGAGTATTATTTTAAGAAACTTTTTCACAGTTGTTTAATGTAAAATGTAGATAGAAAAGATATTCATTAGATGTCGTTTAATCTGCCTGTTTTCTGACAGTTAAAATTTAGGTTAAAGAATAGTCAAAGTCTATTACATGCAGATAATTTATTGGCAAATTTTAATAAAGGGTTTTTACACTTTAAATGTTAAATAACTCTGAAACGAACGAAAAAAGAAATATATTCTAATAATAAAAAACCACTGCCCAAGGAATCACTACTTCCACATCCAGATTTTGTATCCAAGTCTTATACACACTAAATCCCAATGCAATATTTTACTCCATTTAATGATAGGGCAATGGGGGTGGTAGAGGGGGTGGCTATTGCCAAAATAAATTTTAAAGACCCTTGGTTCGCTTATACACACTAAATCCCAATTTAATATTTTACTCCCTTTAATAATATGGTGGGGGTGGTAGAGGGGGTGGCTCCTGCCAAAAAATTTAGAGGCCCTTGGATTTCGTATACACCTAAATCCCAATTTAATATTTTACTTCCTTTAATAATAGGGTGGGGGTGGCCATGTAGGGGTAGCTAACGCCAAAAAAAATTTTGAGACCTTTACTTTTCGTACATGCCCTAAATTGCAATTTTAAGGACTCTTACCTGCTTGCTTTGCTTATTTACCCCATTTACCCCAGAACCCTTCAATAGAATTAGATCAAAATATAATTAGCACAATAATCTAGTTCCAGATCTCGTTATGATACATAAGTGTACCAAATTTCAAGCCAACATCATAAAAGGTTCAGTGTAAACGTGCGCACAAAAAAATGTACAGACCGAAACAGACAGAAATTTTTTTTCGCTCTTTAAAATCTCGACGTTTCATGACATTTTAAGTCTATTTCAACAAAAAAAAAAAAAAATTTTGCGTTACTATACTTCCACTTCCAGTGGAAGAAATTATACTATTTAGTACAATCAAATTAATCTGTCGTTTGGATTTTACCTCTCGGGAGATAATTTTATGATCAATCGATGGGGGAAAATGTCAGGAACAACATATTGAAATGTTTAAGACTTGGATGTTGTGGCAATTTTGTAAATAAATAAAAACTAACAACAAATTGGCCTTGCTCGACTTGATCGCCTTTGTTATTTAACATTTTTATAAATGATATCGTCCTGCAAAACATTAGTCTATGCCAATGACCTAAAAATGTTTACATCTATCGCTAATGTAGAAGAATGCGCTGATTTGCAAAACGATCTCTATAGTCTTGGTGTAGCATAAACCTTTTACAGTTAAATATCTCAAAGTGTAGCTCTATGACATATTATCGTGCAAAAATCCAATAAAATCTATCTATGCAATTAATAATGAAGAACTGAAGAGCTGTAGTCATCTTAAAAATCTAGGAGTTATATTCGATCCAAAGTTATCTTTTGTTAGCCATATCAATCAAATTACCGCTAATTCCTTCAAAAATTTAGTCCACATTATCCGTTACTGTAAAAAATTTAACGAAAATACACTAAAACTTCTCACTAATTCATTTGTGAGGTCAAGACTTGAATATGCTTCGATAATATGAAGTCCTGGAGTCAGAGACGTTTTCTTAAATGCCTTTGGTTCAAAAGTTCTGGAAATTATCCAGAGAGAACTTTTCCACGTTGAGACTTATTACATAAACTCAGCATAAATGATCTTCAACTACGTCGGGTGTATCACTTCTCTTGTATTCTTTTTTAAGATTTCAAATGGCACTGTTAACTGCCCTGAAATTCTAATTAGGTTTCATGTTCCTAATTTGCAGACTCGCTCGCATTCGTCTCTATTCTATTTATTTTCTCCCCTGTATCGTATGTGATCCAACTATGATTCATTACATAATAATGTAGACAGCTTTAATACTGGTATATCCAAAATAAGAAATATTCAATTCTGCACAATAACTGTAGCTTCTAAATATTAGCTTACAATTTGCAGGATTATACTAATCGTACATTTATTTTGTTGATTTTTATTATTATTTAATTGTTCACTTTAGTTAAGTTATTTAGTTTTACTTATTATTTAGTTATCTTTTTTGTTTGTAAAATTCCTGCCCTTTAATTGGATTTCTGTCTGGGCAGTCGTAACCAAAAATAAATAAATAATTTGTTAGAATTTTTTGCTACTTCGATTAATAATTCAAAAAGGTGGATACCTACATACATTGTTATCTAAAGAAATTTTTTCGTAAACCTTTAACTTTTAAGAAAAGAAGAAAAACTTATTGGATTAAGAATTAAGGTAACCAAATTCTTAAAACAACAATGTAATAATAAAAGCGACCATTTCGCTATAATACAGTGGTGTCCCAAAACACTATTATGAAATGAAAATTGGTAGTTATTTTTTAAAATATTTAGAACTCGGCATACCAATATAAAAAAAATAATAATAAACACCACAGAAATTAGACAACCCCCAATTCCAGAAGCCAGGGCTTGTGCGGAAGGGGGTCACACATTGAAAAAGCGCGGACATACAACCATTTCCTCCGACAGTGCCAGTGCCGCAGCCAGGATTCGAACCCGGTGGTGCGATGTCCATGTGATTAATCGCGATTGGCACCTCGCGCCTTAACCCACTCGGCTATCGACCAGACCAGATATGTTTGTTAACATGGAGTGCTTTGGAATGGATCTGACAATTGCATCGAATGTCAAATTAAACTTAACCATAGCTGCACAACAATTATTGCTGATATAATTGAAATAATAAGAATTGTTACTGACAGTGTGCACTCTTGCAATGAGTATCTTCAATTTGAAACATCCAGAACGCCCACAGATTCACTACACCACGATTGGTTCAATTAATAGAATATTTAATACAACTGGAGATTCAAACTTAGAGCCAAGAAATACAACGTTGCCGATCGTCCATTGCATCAGGTAATATTAGATGCTGTTAATGCTGAACCACGTGTTAGTGTCAGAGATTTATCTCTAAACTTGAATGTAGATAGAAATAAAATTTGGAGGTGCTTTAAACGTCATAATTTAAAACCATATAAGCCCAAGTTTTTACACACTATGGAAGAAGGAGACGCAGGGAGGAGATGGGAATATTGTTTTTGGGCACAGGGTTTGTTTTTAAATGACACAATTTTTTTTTTTAATTATTTTCAGTGATGAGGCTACTGTTACAACAAATGGCGTGGTCTCATCGCAAAACTCAAGGTATTGGTCAGCGGTAAACCCACACTGCGTTATAATTGTAAACAGCAATACTCCAAAAAAGTAAATGCCTGATGTGGAATGTTAAATGAGACATTGATTGGACTACTTTTCTTTGATGGCAAATAAGGTGAAATTCCGACATGGATTGGAAGAAATAGTCCTTTAATTGCGTGGCCGCCTAGATCACCAGACATCACTCCTATGGATTTTTGGAGCACCATAAAAAATAAAGTCGACAAAAATAGGTCACGAAATAGAGCGGAACGATGTGACAGAATTAGAGAAGCATGTAATGAAGTAACAGGTGAAGAATTAAGAAAAGTTCTTAAAAATAATACGAAGAGAATTAAAAAATGTATCAGAATTGATGGTGGAAAAAGATTATATTTAACATTTACCTTTTAAAATTATATTTTTGTTTAAGTAATAACTTTAAGTGTTGTTTATGTTACAATGACTTTAAAAAAATAAAAGTTTAGTTATTTGACATTTTCTTTAAAGAAAAATTTTCTTTTCTTTAAAGTTAATATAAATTTCTAATTTTTGCCATTTTTTGAAATCATAGTAGGCATATTTAATTTCGAAAAAAAAAAAGTTTAAATAACTTTCTAATCACAATCTGAAACACAAAAAGTATACCAAATTTGAACTAAATCGATCAACAAATCAATCAATCAATCATTTATTTATCCCAAAAATAGAGTTCATGCAATACAAAATATTTTTTCTCAAAGTATTATACTAAATATATACTCTATAAAGAGTAATTTTATAAGCCGCCTAGGCAACAGACTTCCTGTGTGCGTACTGAAAAGCCTGATTAGATAATACAATGAAAAATACATAAGAAAAACAAAATATAAATATTCTTTCCTATTATTTGGGTTTTCTACCACATGTATTATTATCCTCTTCAAAACAAATCACCGAATCTACAAAATAATAAAATTATTGGGAAAAAACCTAAAAAATATAAATTTTCGAGAGTATACAGGTATAGGGGTAGAAGGACACGATATATTCAGACGACGATGTGGTGGTTTGATGGCGAAAGTTATCACTTGAAGCAACAAAAGGATGAAGACATATAGAAACCACGAAAACATTTATATATACGTGTATTTAATGCTTTATTTGTGTTTATAAATATTTTTAACATTTTCAAAATTATCGTCTACAAATGCGTTTATTTCCACCTTTATTTTCTTTAGATTTAAGTTATTAGCTTGCTTCAGTTTTTTTAGTTTTGGAGGTAGAAGGTTGAATAATTTTGGGCCGTAATAAAATACAAATCGTTGGGTGTGCGACTTTGTGAAAAGAGGTAGTTTGATAGACAGATTCTCTTTTGTCCTGGTGTCATGCTTATGACTTATTTCTGCATGGAATAGTGGGGTTTTGTACATCCATAGAAGACATTGGTAGGAGCATAGTTTCCTTATTGTAAATACTTTTGTTTCTGAAAATAGTGAAGTTGATGAATAACTTTTTTCCTTTTTAAACATTATTTTTAGAATTGTTTTCTGTGCTACATTAAGATTATTTAAGAACTGATCATACATGCCACCCCATACAACAATACAATAGTTTAATATCGATTCAACCGAGATACTGGGGTGTAGTAGTGAAAAGTGAGACACACTGTATATTACAAGTAACCTCGTATATCGTGACAGGTATTTATTCACTTTATTCGAAGTTGGACGCATCAATATATAATTGAAATAATTTTGCTTCATAGTTGCGTTTATGACATCCATTAATCAGCCGATCAATTCGCACAAGTGTTTATAGAAAATAAAGTATAGTGTAGGTCAAATACGTTTTTAGGCCAAAAGGCCACAAGACGTAATCACCACATAGTTGCTTAGTGCGAAAGCCATACATTTACCTTTCCATTGGCTGGCCACCAATATTGACCTGATTTAAGTCGGTCTCAACATGGTGGAACTCGGTATGTACTAATCATATAACGATTTATGAATGAATGGATTAACGCAAGCGCTATACTTGAACACTATTTTGAAGTAATGTTAGATGCGTTGATTAATAATTTATTCAATGTAATTCTAGAAACCCCAATTTATATACAGAAGAAATATGTATCACTCTTAGTTGCATTCGCTACTTCAAAATTCAATTATTAATATGCTGTGATTAGTTATGGGCATATTAGAACAAACCAACCCCAAAATTTTACATCTGTTTTGCCTTTTCACACTTTAAAGGCAAACGCCATTGGTCGAACTAATTCTTAAATATGCAATAATAATATGGGGAAGTGTCTATTCGACAAATTTAGAGTTTTTAAATATACCGCAAGAACATGTAATGGGAATTATAAAGAAAAAATAAATACTACCCCACTGGACTGCTGTTCAAACAATTTAATGTATTTAATCTACAACTTTTATATACCAAGTCTTTTCTATTATTTACACATAAATATAAAAATTTACTTAGTACAATACAGCATGGACTCAACAGCACGACACAAGACAGAAATATAATTTAAATGTCACCTCAACACCTCAAATTTCCAACATGTTATGGTCCAAAATTTTATATTTTGCCTGTCCATTGTAAGCAATATAATAAGATAGGTCTATTTTGTGATAAAATAACTAAATACTTGATAAATAATAAACAGTAATTCGTGAGATTATTGGTAGGTAGTTAAAATATTAAATATAAAAACAATGATGTAATTTAACTGATGTTATATAGTAAATTTTGAAACATTTTACAGTATAATTAAATTGTTGCTGATACACACACATATTATTTATACAATCTAAGTGTACTATATCAAAGTGAATGAATAATATACAGTTCGTCTCCGAATGGCCTAACCCACTCTTGTAAACACTCTTATTTTTTGCCGAGGAGAATTCATTCTGTTTAAAAGATTTTGCTTGTCTTTAGAAGTCATAAAACATAGAGTATATTAAAAATTAGAAAATATGAAATTGACTTTAAGCAAACTAACTTTCAAGTATACATTATTAAAGGAAATTTTGTTTAACAAAGTTTTTTCAATTATGAAGAAAAGCTTAAATACGAAGTTTAGTTGCAAAATAAAGAGAAACCATTAAAAGAAAATAACATTTTATTCAACTATGTCGAACATGTACTCTATATGTAAACCTTCTACTAGTACACGATTTTCTAATTTTCTTCTGAATTCTGCATACACAGATGAGATCATATCATCTATTGCCATGAATAATGCAGTCAAAATAGGGTTTGAAGTGGAATTTTTCCCATAAGCAATTTCATGGTTGGATTTTGTTAGGGAAGCGCTAAGGGTACCCAAAAAAATTTAGTACTTCAAAAACCCTGTGTACTCCAATTGTTATTAACAATTTAATTTTTTTAACCGCGTTTTTTCAACCTATAAATGTGAATAACTCGAGATTTATAGGTCTGATTGAGACAAAATCCAACATCTTTGTAACGTTTAGTGTCATTATCAAGAACGCAACATACAAAAGTGAAAAAACTAGCCAAAAATCGTTTTTCCTCTATTTTTGCTGCCAAGGGCCGCTGGGTGAACCGATCAGCTTTAAACTTTCAGAAAATCTGCCTTCTGATGTAACAAAAACACCCTGAAAATTTGTTGCAAAAATATTAAGCCCAGTGTGCGCAATTGAATTTATTTTATTTCTTTAAAATTTGTTACACTTATCCTGTAATTTGGGTTGATACCCGTTGGATATTTTATAGAAATAAATAAATAAAATTTGAATTGGCGGGCATTTTAGTCCAAAACGGATCATTTTTTTTTCCAAAAGTTAGGTCTCCATGCCAGCTTTTTGGTGCCGTAAAATTTTTTTCTAAACCTATGTCGGCCATTTTTTACATTTGTTTAAAACATAATTAACAAAAAATTGATTTTTGAAAAAAAAATTGAAAGTTTTTTATCAGATCAAAAAGAAACCTTTAATCCCTTGATTTTAATTTAAAAAAAGTTTACTTTGGTCAAACTGCACTGAAGATAAACAACTTTTTGCATTTCAGCCAATTTTTAATTAACAAATACATATTTTGACCAAAATTTGAACTATACCATTTTGAAACATATTCATTTCATGCAACATATTACAAAAAAAAATATTTTCATAAAATCAAATTTGCATACATTTGTTGTTAATTTAGAATAGAAATGTAAATCAAAATACTCATATAAAAATTATAAATAATTTTGTCTTGGGCGAACTGGACAATAAAAATTTGGAATTCATAAATAAAAATCCAATAAGACGGATGTACACCACATTCTACAATTCTATTTAGTCAATGGTCAGAACATCACTTCCCCGACAAGTGGATTGGGTGTTATGGACAAACAGCATGGCCAGCCTGGTTGCCAAATCTAACCTCGTTAGATTACTCCTTATGGGGGGGGGGCATTTAAAACGAAAAGTATACTCGAGCGATTTCGAAGACGACGTAGATTTATTAAAGCAAAAAATTGTGGAAGCTGTTGCAACCATAAGTGTGGAGGTGAACTCATCTGAGTATGAAGAATCCAGAAAAAATTAGGAAAATGTGTACTAGTAGGTCTATGTGTAGAATAGTGTTCAAATTGAATAAAATGTTATTTTCGGTCTATTTCCAAACAAATAAAATAATGGGTAGATCAGTTAAACAAATATTTTTTTTTTATACATTTATTTAACGTCGGTCTATTTCCGCTACTGAGGCCTAACACCAACTTCTGTAGACGAGCTACCCCCAACCAGGAATTTTGCCGAACCTCTTCCCTTAAGAAGAGTAGGGATCTTTTACTTGCCTAACATTTAATAGACAAGGGACCGACGGCTTTACATCCCCTCCGAAGGATGGTATATCCCCTATACAACCCTCGCCTAAGGTTGTATAGCTTCCGCGCATACACTGATATACAAGCCGCTGGAAGATGTGTGAGGCGAGGACGCGGTCTTCGTTGGAACGGTCACCCATCCAACTACTAACCGCGCCTTACGTTGCTTTACATTGCATATCGAAGTATGTACATAGTAAAGACGCACCCACGCTCGCCCGACAAATATTTAATAAGTAAAAGTTTACTACCATTTATTCAATCGGGTTTTAGAGCTAATCATAGTACAACCACTGCATTAACCCACATTGCGGACGACATTCTTAGAGCCAATGATTGAAAATGTTAATACTTGCTTAACCTTGTTAGACTAATAAAGCATTTGACACCTTGAATCATCAGACTTTATGAAAAAACTTAAATATTTTGGCATAAGTGGCGCAGCGCTTTACTATTTTTTCAAAATTAGTAGATACCAACGTATTTTATATAATGATTTGTTTTCCAGTTTCAATTCCATTGATGCTGGTGTTCTGCAAGGCAGTATTTTGGGCCCACTTCTATTTTCTATCTATACCTCTGACCTCAGCAATTTTCTCCAAACATGCAATGCCCATCAATATGCTGACGATACTCAAATTTATCTTTCATTCTATTATTATTACTTTCAAGAGCTCATAGTTTACTTCTGAATGAAATAAAACCGAGTTATTAGTCCTTGGTACACAAAATATTTTAATAGAAAATCGCTCATTGTTCAATATTATCCTAAATAGGCAAAAGTTAACTCCCAAACAAGAATGTAAAAACTTAAGTATTTATTTTGATGCGCAGCTCAGATTTACAATCATGTAAACTACTTAATTTAAAAAATCTTATGGAAAGTTTAAAACTTTTTATATGCATAAAGATGTACTAGACCCTGGGGTAAAACTCAAGCTCTGTGATTTCTTGACCTTGTCGACTCTTTCCTACTGTGACATACTCTGTTGGCCAGCACTAACTCGGAGATCGCTTAAGCCTACAAAAAAATCAGAATTCCTGTATTCGTTACTGTTATAGTTCGGAAGTTTGATATATCCGCGAAAATTGCAGAGTTAGGTTGGCTCCTTATCGTGCTTAACATTCAAAATAAACTTACATGAGGAACCAACGTATCTGTACAATAAACTAGTGAGAGGCTCAAACACACATAGTCACAACACCTGACACCGTAATCTATACACTGTCCTAGGCACAGAACCTCGTAATTCCAAAAATCTTTCTCCTATAATGCTACGTGTCTATAATAAACTCCCCTGACATCAAAATATGCTCCACTGTTGTTTCATTTCGAAAAAAATTTAAAAACATTTCTACTACTACAAAGGCCGTAATTCTTATTTTTATTCTGTACCCCTTTACACCTTTTGTTTGAAAGCACATTATTGTATGTTTTATTTTCAAATAATGTGAATAATATCCTACTGATGGTTGCGTGGAAGAAGGAGTAATCGAACGTCGCCATGACAATAAATAATAACTTATATTGTATTATAAGATAAACAAATACAGACGTTAGTTATTTATTTATAATGGAGGAAATTTGAATGTACATAAAATTTTTCAACTCTTGGCTAACTATGCACTTTATACCCAAATAAACTATGATAAGGCATTGTAAAGGGTCCACCTTGTACATTACTGTCAAGTCTGGGGGCAGTAAAATGTTATAATAAGACAACGTATTTATTTTTATTGATACATTCGGACGAGTTCTCATTGTTTTTACGTGGTTAGGTATGCAGCGAGCAGCAAGTCTTTCAGTTCAGTCTTTTGACTGTGGTGCAAGGAAGGAGAGCAGAGCATAGAGTGTGCTGTGTTTCCAGACAGGTGGGAGTAGTAGTAGGGGAAATCGTAGTATGTCGGGCAATGAACTCTTGGTCCCAATGTTGACATCCCGGTTAAGGCAACATTTCTTCGTCTGTACACAGCAAAGTACCATTCATTGTCCTTGTTTCAACCACTTGAATTATTTGTCAAAACTGAGTTCACTTCCTTACGCCCTGTAAGGATATTATGGATATAAGAACATTAATATTTCGTTCCGTGAATTTGGTAAGTGTATGTAAATTTGATATAATATATTTAGCATTATGAATTGATTAACAAATTAATCATTACATTATACGTCATTATCCTTACGAATTCGATAAACATCTGTCGCCTAATGAAAATTTAAACTTCAGGTAGATTTGTGGCTAATTCATTTTATGTTTATTTGTAAATTCTATAGGATAGACAGATCACTTAGCACTTCTCGAAATCATAACTTTATTTTTTCAAACTCAGGGAATCTCTATATTCCATAATATACAAAATTGTGTATTTTTACAATTAAAATAATAATTATTTTAATAATGAGAACAAAATATTCAAGAATTATGGTAAAAGTATCGCAAAGCATTAATCAATCCGAAAATTGAACTATAATAGTTTAAAGCTGCATCGATAGACATATGGATTTATAACAACCATCCAAGACAGAACTATCGCACCAGAAACTATGAGAATCACACTCTGAAAGTCTCTGAAGTAAACAATACCTGCAGGAAACATAAAGTATCCGGTGAAGTTATTGAATGTCATTAAAGACTGCTACATGAATGAAGACATAACGAGATGGCAAATATCAGAAACAGAGAGTTATAATTGAAATTTAAACATCTTACTAACCCATTGTCCTTCCATAAAATCAAGCCCTCTTAACAATGAATTAACATTGCTACACTGCGACATACCGTTCAGTCCACAGAGTTCCAGATCACGATCGCTTTGACATTTTGCTGATGAAGAAGGTAGATAAGAAAGTTGGTAATGTTAACATCAGGTGCCCCTAACGAGCAACTGTCAAAAATTGTAAATGGAAAAGAAGAACAAATATCAAAACTTGTCTATCCAGCTTCGACATGTATATGTATTGAAAGAAATGAGAGTTCTTCCAGTTCTAATACAATATCAATTACCGACGCAACAAAGAAATTCTTGACATACTCGAAGCAGCTTATCTTATATATAGCCTTCGCAAAAAATACCAGCAGGAAGAATAGGAATATGGTTCTCCAAACCTACTACATCTCGAGAAAGTTTTTGAACTATAAACATAAATCTTACATAGGATTAATTAAATATATCAAATTTCTTCACCGCCCTTAATAGTGTGGAATCCCAATAGCTTCGGTCGAGAAAGTATACAGTCTAGAACCTTGTAACTTGAAGGAACTATCTCTTGCTACTCAATATCAAATGAAACGCGATTTAAAAACCGTTGATTATATTACATCAATAGTAAAGAAAGGTTGAATTAAGGAATCACAATCTCGCCATACATCATTACCATCTGATTGGTTTCAGTATCATTAGACCTCATCAGTTTCCATCATTCAGTTGCATACCAAGCAAGTCGATCAAAAATCGGTAATTATTTAATCTCTGACGATGTATAGTGGTACTTCTTCTAATTTTATTCACTTATGTTTCAATTTTTATTGTTCTTGTATTTTTATAACTATAAAATAAATTTAAAAAGTGTATTTAACAAAAAACGTTTGTAACATTGTGCTCAAAAATCACTTGATCATTTGATAAATAACGTATGTCAAAGTTCGGCGCTGAAGGTTCCAGGGTCTCTTATCTATCGAATCAAACTCAGGTGTATCCCTTTTTTATGAGACTCGAACACGGTGTTTGAGTAAAAAAAATTGCAAATAAATTTTCATAGTTTTCGATCATTAAAACAATTACACAACGATAATTTCTTGCATTATCATCTGCCGCAGCCGAGATTCGACCTCAGGAGTGGAAGAGTGACTAGCCGTGTTGCCTCTCACGCAACTTGGCTTAGTTCACTGCTACCAACTCGGTAACACACTAGTCATACAACCAAACATCCATACCCTAGCCAGGATTTGAACCCGCGACTTGTTGATCTCAAATATATCTATCAGATGTCATTAACATGACAATAAGTTGGATATAGTGACCCCAAATAAAACAATTGTGGACAATCATGATAAGTTGGGTCATTTTTATGTTAACAGTTGAATCTATAAATTAAAATGTAAAAACATTTTTCAATATGGTTCTTATCATTTAGGGATCGACCTCAACATTCTTCTGTATTGCTGATATTATTCAGGAGCCACGTTGTGCAATAATGAATTCCATAACTTTGCTAGTCGTGAACAGAGCATATTTAAAATACATACCGGAATAGCTAATGCGTTGTATTGAGTAGGGACTATTGTTGCCCTTATACATAATATTTTGTAATAGAGAACATATGAAATCCTGTTATAAAAGAAGGCAACGACATCTCTTTCGGATGGAAGTCTTGTTCGAAAAAATTCAAATATTTGTGGCCCTACAAATTAAACATAAGTACCATTTTAGAAGGATTTGAACGAGTTACCATCATTAAACTGATGGTATTAAACTGCTGTAAACCTGAAATTCTTTTCAGGTTTACAGCAATTTAAAGTAAATATTGACTTTAAGAGTATAAATAGTGCAAGAAATGATTGTGAGGATACCTATATCAGTACTATCCGTTTATTATAACCAAGAATATATAATATTACTAAATATATATTAGCAACAAAGCGTGAAACTTAATGTGTTTCATAATAAAAGGCAAAAGATATTCTTCCTTTTCTCCTTTATCCTCTTCCCTTATCAGGAGTTATGTAACGAAGCAATGTAATGCTATAGAGAAAAATATATTTTCAAATTGCTTCCAAAAATCGGTAAACAGTATATTATTCCTTATAATTTAGTAATATCTATTTTTAGCACTGTCGAAAGAACTTTCCTTCGGTACCTTATCTTATCTGCACCTTTCTCAGATATTGGCATTTCCGGAATACAAAAATTTGTATTAAATTACCCGTTTTGTTTCGTACTGACCAGTCATTCTGGTTTATACAGATTGAATTCTAAATTGAGGACATCCTTTCAAATTCATATGTCTTCGCTAGAAGACAGGTTACACGAGCATATGTACATAAGAGGGTTATATCCACAGAAATATTAAGAATTATTTATCCCCCCTTGGGGTATCAAACCACAATATATGAGTGTGTCGACGATGCTTTAGATTTTCATACTACACTGTATAAAATATTACAATATTATACCTACACATAAAACAACACTTATCTATAGTTCCTAATCTTGTTGCAAAATGGAAAGTTTTTAATGTCCACTAAGAACGAGAATGAAAATAAATTCATTTGCTTCACAAATGAAGTTTCTTATTACTTGTACATTTGTTTATCTTTAAAAAATATATATAAATATTTGTATGACTGATGGTCGAGAGGTGAGCGCACTTGCCTCTCACCCAAAAGTTCCGGGTTCGATCCCCGGTCGTGGCAGTGGAAAATACTGTGAGAGGGATTTTTCCACTATACACGGATATTGGGTGTGTGTCCCCTTGTCTCTAAATGTGTAGCCCCCTCCCACACAAGGCTCTTCTAGAGCCTTCCGGGATAAAGGTTGTAATTACCTGTGGTGTGGTGGTGTGGTGTTATTTCAAGATAATCTATAGGCCAGTCGTCAAGTAGATTGACATTGTTTTAAATCGGACAAGCGGGGGGGCGGGGGGTGGGGTGTGGTGTGGGCTAGGGGGAAAAATTAGAGGCTTATAATGAGCTGGTTCCAACAGTAAAATCTCTTGTCCGATTTAAAACGGTTTTTGCATTTTCAACTCCCTGACGACTGGCCTACTATCAATTTACGTTTAAAATTTCAACTCAACATTTATATTTGATCATAAGTTATCCTATGTACTTTGCTGCTATAATTTATGACTACTTTCGTTTAAATTATAGCTACTGTAGGGTAAAATTTTATTATTAACAGATCAATTTCTCAGTAAAGGTAATAAATTGTGACAATTTGCATTTCTGTACTCTGTGACAGAATTTGCCAAGCCATAACCAGTTTTAGTATTAACAATCTATCAATTTCTAGGTAAAAGTAATATACGGTAGTGGTTAAACATCATGAAATCTTCATAATCCTTACAGCCCTATTGAGCGCAAACAAGACCAAAAGGCTTATAACGGTCAGCCCACCATTTGAGAATCTTGTTTGGAAGTTGCCTGTTTACCTTAGGAATATAGATTCATCGGTCTCTTTGACGCTGACCATTTCATGTGTCCACTCTGTCAAGTAATACTGATATTTTTAAAAAGACGACAGCTGCACTTTTTGTTATTTCAGGCCTAGCTTTTGGATATTACAAGCTAAATTATTTTCTCTTTAAAGTAACGATAGTAGGATGATTAATGTACGTCAATTTTTGTTTAGCCTAAAGTATGGACATACAATTTTTTCATGGCATTTCAAATTTTCTCAGCGTGATGTCAGTTTTGAAATTACAAGACGGTCAGTTGAAAATTTGTGTAATTTTGATGGAACCAATTTTCTGCCTCGCTATTCGACTTTGCGTCTAGGAGAAAAATAATTGTTTTCGATAGTTGTGTTCACACCGTTTTGGGTTATCAGCGCTTATGTATGAAATATTAAGCAATTCTGAGGACATTGAATACTACATTTTTTATCAGTAGTTTGAAACCTATTATCCACTATCGTGGAAGTTTTATGAAATTAGAACATAAACAATTATTTTACACAGCTTCCAATGCTGTCAATAACCGAAATGTAGATAAATGTAACTCTTGACAGTTATTTTTCCCAAAATATATGTATAAATAATAAATAAAAAAGTCAACCCGATATCAATAGAAACTATATGCCCACGCCCCTTACTTTATAAATCATAGACCAAAGAACTGTTTTAATATACGGCAAACGCAAACATGATTTATTAAAAATAAAAACAGATTTGTTACTTTTCACGCGGAGGGAGAAAACGGAATTATTATTCCAAAAACTATTTAACTACATATTAGAGAGGGAGGCCTGTAAGTAAGTCGAAAAAGTATCCACGGAATAAAAAGAGAAAGCAAAGAGAGTGCCAGGTTTGTCCTTGTTTAACAACTCACTACTACTGTGAATACGAAATAAAAGATCGTACTGAATCCTCAATGTACATGCGTTAATAGATAAAGACAGGTAATACTATTGGTCTTATCTCTTTTATTAGGTAAATATTTATACTTATGTGCGGTCTCATGATTCACCCTCTCTCGTTTTGATAAATAGTTTTAACAATGTCATCAGGGTCTTTCTAGACATAGAAGGAACTTTTACTGATACATCAGTTGACTCTCTAAACAAAATAGTCAGGAAACGCGAGGTCGGGCAGACAATAACACGATAGATAGATCGATCCAACACTCAGAACTAGAGAAATTCCATCGATGCTGCAATCCACGTCAGAGGCAGTACCCATTACAAGAAGATATTCACGGATACCCCTTCAGTGGTTTTTGGTGATCAACACCTAGCAGCACAATTGAGACAGTAAAATACATATGCGGACGACCCTAGTAAAAGAGAATTTGAGGGCACTTTAACAGAAATCAGAGTCCTCAACTTGGTAAACTGGTGTATCTGGAAAAATCTAACCATGTATTGAGGAGAGACCATTATGATGATATAACCCAGAACTTGAAATTGTATCTTCAGGAAAAATAACTACAACTGGAGCCATGTTTACGACAATTTAGAATTTAAAACAAACTACAACGCTCACCTAACCTAAGTGACTAGCAAATTTCCGTGGACTCTATGGACTTGCAAAAATATGGTGAGCAGAACCTAAAGATTACAATTAAGAATGGCGCATTGGCTGTACAAGGGCGTTTGGTACTAAGGACCGGAAGTAAATGTGGTTCTAAAATGCTTACGCTCTAGTTTAACATATCTGCCACATATTGGCCATCAATCAATAGTAACAGATATAACATTGCTGTAACCACATTTATAATTTTTATACAGATATTATATTAATTATCATACAAGCAAAATTATCCTTTACAGGAAAATAACAATAAATAAATAAAATAAGCGATAGTTTAAAAAGTAATTGTCAACGGGTCCATTGTTGACCCCTGTGGTGCACCACCAACATTTAAATATAGTAGAATGCAGAATAATAAAATCACAAAACTTATTTCAAATTACTGAATAGTTAAAATATTTTTAAAATATTAAAATATAGTTTTGGAAATAATAGGGAAGTATTTACAGAATTTGATTTAAATATGGCACCAGACACCTGCGACAATCTAGCGCCTATAAAATATAATCGACTAACAAAGAGATGCTTGTTTTTCAAATATTTTTTACTGCTGAACAAGATAAACTTTTCCATTGTCTTACATTTTTAGTTACCTACCTATGTATTATTTCATTCCTACCACCTGCATGCAGGTGGAGTGTTTTTAATATCCCATTAAGATATGATATAAAACGTTTTTAAAAGGGTTATTTAATCTGAACTTCGAAAAGAGGTTAGTTAACGGTACTTTTATAATCTTTAAATTGATGAAGGTCTAAAGAATCCCGACCCTTATAACCTTGAAGCGGTGAGTGTAAGTATATATCACCTGTATTCTTTCTTGTTCTTTCTCTACCCACACCGGTAGAACTACTATAACGTTGACTACCTCCATAGATTACCACACGCTATAGGATGTACCGTTTTAAGCTGTGATAAAACAACACCGTTACACTTTGATAATGTGGTACACATACTACACAGGAAGTCACCAGAATTCGATTACCTGTTACAAATTCAACACAATAAAATGCTGCTGAGGATTGCTGAATATTTTTTTATTCGTATATAAATTAAAATAATTGATATTTTCAGACAGAAAATTCACGTGAATTGTGACGAAAAGTAAATCTAATAGTTTTAATAATTAAATGAAAATAAGTTATTGCTTTATACCTCAAAAGAAGCAGCAATGCAGCTACGGACACGTGTTTCGGAGTTATTGCTCTTCATCAGCGTAGCGTAGCTTGGTGAATATCTTATATTCGAGCAAAACCAACAAAGGTAGGAAACAGTGTACAGTACTCCATTTGTACTTTCATACTTCATGTGTCACATTTAGGGCCTCAAATGAGAGCAATCGGTACGCGGAGCTCTATATGTGCTGCTCTATTTCCACAAATACCCCATAAGGATTTTTTTATATATTTATTTAACGTCGATCTATTTCGGCTACTGAGGCCTATCACCGACGCCTGTAAACGAGCTATCCCCAACCAGAAATTTTGCCCAACCTCTCCCCTTAAGAAGAGTAGGGATCTTGTACTTACCTAACTTTTAATAGACAAGGGACCGACGGCTTTACATCCTCTCCGAAGGATGGTATATCACCTACACAACGCTCGCCTAAGCTTGCGCATACACTGATATACAAGCCGCTGGAAGATATGTGAGGCAAGGACACGGCCTTCTTTGAAACGGTCGCCCATCCAAGTACTAACCGCGCCTAACGTTGCTTTACATCGCATATCGAAGTATGTACATAGTAAAGACGCATCTATGCTCTCCCCCTTAATTTCGTTTAAGCATGACAAAATTATTCTTGAAAAATTTGGTGTGAATAAATAATCAGAGAAGATGTCTCTTAAGATCTAAATATCATTTAGTACTGAAATTATAATATGACAACTCATTACATAAGTTTATTTGCCTACAATAAAATATGAGAAAAATAATCCCGAACGCAGCATTATACCATAGTAACAATCATTTCAAACATTAAAATATATTATTGTGGTAAGTACTGTTATGCTAGATTAACCATGGTTTAAAATTGGATGTGATGCCTCAACCGTTAGTATATATATTGTCATACCAAATGTATTTAACAGTATTTCTGTAGTCTATTGTCTGATTTGTAATACAGTTCATGTTTTTTTCTTTATAAGTACTTCATCAGTATGTCTCTTAAGATCTAAATATCATTTAGTACTGAAATTAAAATATGACAACTCATTACATAAGTTTATTTGCCTACAATAAAATATGAGAAAAATAATCGCGAACGCAGCATTCTACCGTAGTAACAATCATTTCAAATATTAATGTGTATTATTGTGGTAAGTGCTGTTATGCTAGACTAACCATGGGTTAAAATTGGATGTGATGTCTCAACCGTTAGTATATTGTCATACCAAATGTATTTAACAGTATTTCTGTAGTCTATTGTCTGATTTGTAATACAGTTCATGTTTTTTTCTTTATAAGTACTTCATCAGGATGTCTCTTAAGATCTAAATATCATTTAGTACTGAAATTAAAATATGACAACTTATTACATAAGTTTATTTGCCAGCAATAAAATATGAGAAAAATAATCCCGAATGCAGCACTGTACTATGGTAACAATCATTTTAAACACTAATATGTATTATTGTGGTAAGTTCTGTTATGCTAGACTAACCATGGTTTAAAACTGGATGTGATGCCTCGACCGTTAGTAAACTGCCATACCAAATGTATTTAACAGTATTTCTGTAGTCTATTGTCTGATTTGTAATACAGTTCATGTTTTTTTCTCTATAAGTACTTCATCAGTACTTGAGAATAAGTACGCCATTTTTGTGCTTCATATTACTCAGCAACTAAACATTTATATATTTTTACCTCGAACTTAACGAGGTATTCTGCGGTAGAATTCATTAAATAATGTTCATCAAGTTGTAATATTTATGATATATACTGTACTAATATGATAAACAAAAATGTTCCATTAGTTGCAAGCAATACCCTCAGGTACCAGAATTAATATCTCACACAGAATAAATTCCTGCGTCTATCAAGGAAAGCTAACACTAAATCCACATTTGAATGTTCTACTATATTCCCTTTATGTACGAAATTATAGAATTATACAGTTGACGTTAGCGTTGTGGGCGTTTATTTTAATTGTTAAGTTGTGCACCAGTAACTGAACTGAAACTTACAAATTTTAACTTAAGCAAAGCCTCCTTAGATTAATGAATCTGAAATTTCACTGTCAATTCTTTTAGAAAAAGTTTTTGTGAAATATAGTGAAAAACGTACTTATGTCATTGCTGCCTTACTAAACATAATACACAGGGTGTCTGATAAATCTTTGAAGTTTTTACAAAAGGCAAGTTTTGGCATTCTGGTAAACCATGACCTGGCCTATCACCAGTTTCAGAATTGTCCATGATTTACCGGATACTCGGTATAGGAAAATAACAAAACATTCAAAGACAAATGAGACGTTGACACTGTCATATAATTGTTTTTGACCGCCATTCTCAGCAATCTAAACATGTAATTTTCTAATATGGCCATTTATGATGATTTGTTACATCTTTTTATTGACCTCGGTGCTACACATTTTTCTCTTCTTCTTCTTCCTGTGATGCGATAGCCCTATTGAGCCTTGACCTCCCCTAACTTTTGTCTCCAAACCGCCCTATCTCTAGTGGCCACTTGACAATTCCTCACCCTCATTAATGCCTGGGCGTCCCTGCAAACTGCCCTTTTAAAATTTTCTTCGGTGTACGCTGTTCGTCCATCCTCTCTACATGGCCTGCCCATCTCAGCCGTTGGATTTTAACATAGTCCACTATGTTTACCTCTTTATACAGCTGTTTTAGTTCATAGTTGTATCTGATACGCCATAGACCGATTTCATTTACTGGTCCATAAATTTTCCTCAGTGCTCTTCTTTCGAATATGGCTAACATTTCTTCAGTTTTATTTGTTAACGTCCACGTTTCATAGTCATATGTCACCACCGGTGTTATTAGTGTTCTATATATTAGTGTTTTGGTGTCCTTATTCACTACTTTAGATTTGAATATGTTGTTCAGTGCATACAGTGCTTTGTTCGATTTTATTAGTCTGTGCCGTATTTGTTGGGCCATGTTATTGTTATTGTTAATTATAGTTCCGAGGTATGTGAAATCTTTAACTACCTCTATGTTGTCGTCTCCAATCAACCAGTTTTGTCCATTTCTTCTCCCTGTCTTGTTTTCCATCACCTTTGTTTTTGTTATGTTTATGTCAAGCTCTACATTCTTTCCCTTCTCTTTCAATTTCTCATAGTTTTCTCTCACTGCTCTTTCCGTTCTTCCCATTATGTTGATATCGTCTGGATATGCAATTACTTGAATTTTCTTATTAATAATGGTTCCATTCACGTCTATTGCCATTTCGCTTATAACTTTGTGTAGGGCAATATTGAACAATACTGGGGCTAATCCATCCCCTTGCCGGAGCCCTTGGTTTACATCAAAGGTTTCCGATAGTTTCTGCTGGATTTTGACTTTAGCTTTTGTATCGTTCATTGCTGCTTTTACCAGGTTTATTAGCTTTGTTGGTATCCCAATTTCTTCCATGGCTTGATATAAGGACTTTCTATGTATGTTGTCATATGCTTGTTTGAAATCAATGAATACTTGATATATTCCTATATCATATTCCCATGTTTTTTCCAGTATTTGACGGACAGTAAAGAGCTGGTCAATTGTAGATCTACCGCTTCGAAATCCCCCTTGATATTCTCCGATATGTTCTTCAACATACGGGGTTAGTCTTTGTCTTAGGATGTCTGTAAAAATCTTGTATGCTGTGCATAGTAATGATATGCCTCTGTAATTCTCGCATCTTAGTCTTTCTCCTTTTTTGTACACTGGGCATATTATGGCAGTTTCCCATTCCTTTGGCATTATTTCTGTGTTCCATATGTTTATTATCATTCTGTGAATTCTTTGCAGAAGCATATCTCCTCGTTGTTGGAATAATTCAGATGGGATATTGTCTATTCCAGGTGCCTTATTTTTTTTCATTCTGGATATACTATTTTTTACTTCTTCTAAGGTTGGTACTTCTGTTATGGGTTGTGCTGCATTTAGCAGTGAATTTCCTGGTAGATCTGCCCAATTGTTGTTCTGGTTTAGCAGTTCTCCAAAGTATGATTTCCATCTGTACTACTTCTTCTGGGTTTACCAGAATATTTCCATCTGTGCCTCGACACATTGTTTCCCTAGGTTGATAATTACTGTCCATTCTTTTCACGTGTTTGTAGAAATCTCTCACCTCGTTCTTGTCGAACTCTTGTTGCATATCTTGTACCTTTTTGTTGATATGCTGTCTTTTCTTCCTTTTCTCTACAATATTCTCTTAGCTCCGAATCTTTATCTTTTTCTTGAAAGATGATTATTTATTAGAACAGTTTTGTAACATTCTCATTGTAGGCACTGTACATTGTTCAATCTCTGTCTAAAATTTGCTTCATGCTGCGTTTTTAGATTTTAAGACATCACAAATTGTATTCTAAAAAGTACAAATATTCTGTATCAGTGAAAAGGGGTGAAAATTAATATAGGGGATGAACGTAAGCTCGAAGCACTTTTCGCCCTCCGGAAATAAATTCGGCTTCAGCTTTATAGGCCTTTTTCAAGAGATTGCAGATTTAGGCTTGTCAACAAATAAAACCAGTAAATCTGTAGTTTGAATTCATTTCGACGTGCGTCCTAATACATTTTTGTATTAATATTAGATTTTTCTTTTTTTTTCAATAATTTTGAACAACGCAAACTTAATTTTTTACCTAAAGAATCAAATTGTATTCTAAAACTGATTTTATGTTCTTTTCAGTTATTTTATCCATATCACCTTTAAAATGTTTTTAAAGAGGCGTTAAAATATTTGCTTAAATTCAATTTATGTCAGTTCTTTTACATCGGTTGTAAAGCAAGCGAGATATACTTAAAAGCAAAAAAGCCTTGTCGTCATTTTTCCAACATGGTGACGGAGGGTTTTTCGAATTTTCCGCATATTACTATAGGCATTAAATAGCTATATATATTGAGTGAGGGCCTCTACTAAAAAGTGCTTAATGTGTCAGATTTACAACTTTATCTTTTAATAAATACGTAGGTTTTGCTTCTTAATTAATGTTACTTTTTTTCAGTTGCAGACAGACCATTTAGCTGATATCAAAGTATGCACGACCAACACGTCCACCAGATACAAGTCCATTGGATTGGTTGATAAAGTTCCAATACTAGCTTCATATGAAATATTGGTAAGAAAATAAAGGAAATTGATCTACATTATGTAGATGAAATACCAAATGAAAGAATTATGTTTAAAAAAATTATAGGAAAATTATTATTTGACACCAAAAAGCAAATAAACTTGAACCGGAAAAATATGAAGCAGTGAATAAACTTTATAATAAATCATTAAAACCATTAATTAAAGAAATTATCAAAAATTAAAAAAATCTACAGTTAAATATATTGCATCACCTTTCTGTCATTATTAAAACAAAACGTGATAACAACATGATAAGCACTTCTCACAAGCTAAACGCAAATAATAAGTGTTAACTGCAAATAAATGCAACTGTAAAATATTAATTGATTCATCATACTTATCTACAACTATTATTAACAACAATAACTAACATTGAACTGAGTTCATTGAACTGCCCCAGTGTCCTACTAATCTCAAAGAAAGGTAAGGACATGGAAAAAGCGAGAACCATTACGTTATAGCCAATAATTTAATAGTAAACAATACCTGTACATTTAGAGGGAAAAAAGGATGGGTAGTCGTCACTATCGAACGTAGTAGACTTTTTCCTTTTTTCGTTCTTTTGATTCATTTTTATTAGTCAAATAATAATAATTACAAGTAAATATATCTTCTGACGACCGTCGACATTGATCTTGAAACCGCCGCCTTCACCAATTTATATTATTCTAAAATCATCGGACCATACTTGATGTCATGTCACTTCGAAGAGTCTTCCAGAATGTCCCATAAAAGTATTTTAATAGAAACTATCCAGGACGTGACTACTCTCGTGGATTTTCATAAATAAACAATTAGGTAACTTTCGCAAAACATAAATCATGTGAAAAAATTAACACGTGTTAAAAATAAATGAACGGAATTAACAAAACAAACAAATTCAGTTGAAGTCAAAATTCAGTTGAAACATTGGGCAAGTTCATCGAACTTAAAATTTTTATTAGCCTCAACTTTATGGACGTTATCCTTAAGACTGAAAATTGCATAACGAGGAACCAGTTCCTTTAATGTTGATAACTTGTTTTAAATTTTGCAATGTTTTTCTGTACGTCATCAAATTGCATTTTATTAGTTTTTTGTGTACTAAACTGATTAGTTATCTCTCCGATCTTGTCATTTTAAAATGGTTTTATTGCTAGAGCCAAGCTAAAGAAAAATTTATTAACTAGGATCTATATCTACATGGAAACATACAAGGTAGTTAAATAAATTTCGCATAATCATCCTGCTAGTGCAAAAAAGTGCGCAATAAGTTCTTTGACCTTGTCAACAGAAGATTTGTTTATTCGCCTACGACAAACCTTCGAATGTTTATATAAAATTTCAACAGCTTAAAAATTTAACTTACAAAATCCTCATTGTTGTAACACAAAATTGAATGTGACGCTATTGTTAAGGTCATTAACATTACGCTTGTGATCTCAGAACATCACCCAATTTTGTAAATAATTGACTTTTAAAGACGCATTTAAGTGTGGTGGCAATCTATATAGATAATCAAATTTAACTGTGGTAATTATAACGGAGGTTGTAATCTTACGTAGTATTTTGTTTTTCCGTGTTATTTGTTCGTATGTATTTAAAAATTGCTGTTATTTGTTTCTGTTTTTACAACCATTTCAATTTGCACATAATATATCATTATACAATATCGTATCGGGAATGACAGAGGTAATGACCTTAACGTGTTTTCATTGTTTAATATTCATCAAAATAAAGTAAATACGAATGTTATCTTTGAACACTCTTAACACTGTTTAATAATCATATAACAATTTTATAGCGGCCGTCTCTCCCCTTAAAACTGAAGATTCGTATGAATATTTTCACTTTTCTTCTAGTTAAGTAAAATATAATATAAGAAGGAATATTAGACTATTGAACCAGGAAATAGAGAGTTAACATTTGGGGGTGCAAGGCATTTTCTTACCTCCGTGGCAGTCTTTTGGGGGTATAAAAGGTATCCAAGGTATCCAAAAAATTTTGGCGATTTCACTTAAACTAATCCAAGAAGAAAATTGTCACTTCTCTCACGTTATATTAATCACTAATGTTCACAGTAAAAACTAGGCAGTGGATACTATGAGATCTTTACAATAAAATACACTAAAATCTAAACAAAAATCAGTCTTATAAGCACTTGCGAAACCAAAAGTTTTATTTTTTGTTGCAGGATTGTCCAATTGTGAATTTTGACGAAGAAATTGCACTTAAACTTAAATCACGTGGTAGTTGTTGTTTTCACCGGTTGTCACAGCCACCGCATGTCTATGGCAATGTCAAGCGCACCACCACGTTCTTGTACCTTCAATGTCTTTCAGAAACTAGCCATGATAGTGGCTAAACTTGACCGTGATGGTTTCAAGGTAGCGCCATGGTGGTGATAGTTGGAAGCTTCAGCTAACGGAACCCATCGGTCAACAACCTCCAAAACTTCGCTGGTAAAGAGCTCAAGACATCGCCGGAGACTTCAATGCCTTTGCTCACGAACAAGGAAGTTGTTTTTGTTTATGACTTTGAGGACCCAACGCAGGATATTTTGATGGGAGATTTTGTTTATTCCCTGCCTTAAATTTGTTTAAATTATTATAACTTAAAAAGTTCATTTTTATTTTTAGTGGTAATTTTTACTGTTTTATGTAAATTCTTACACGTGTATTTTTAGAAGGTAATGAAGGGCATGTTGTTAATTTTAATAAATAATTTATAATCCACAATTATAGTCTGCGTGAAGCAGTTATACATATTTTGTAATGGTAATGTGTATTGTTTACGAGGAAAATGCATTTTAAATAGTACAAGATTTTGGTTAAGAATTTTATTACGTCGAATTTTGTGATTTAAAAATCAGTATTTAGATGAGGATTAGAAAAAAGATCTAGGGAATTTAATAATGACTTTTAAACTAGTATATTTAAAAAATAAACCCATAGTACATTTTCAAAATGTAGTATCTATTAATCAAAACACTAAGATAATTATACATGCAAATTTTTGTTCTCGTTTGTTAATAATGATAATCCTTTATACAGAGTGTTCGGAAATTCCGTTGCCACACTTTAATGGGCTATTGGGTATAAAACAATTGCCTATGCACGTAGGTCAGCAAATATTTCCCAAGGACGCTAGAGTCCTTTGATGATGGCGCCCATAAAGTAGATTTTAGTTCATTTCTTTAGATTCACTTTGAGTCCCGGTATGCATATTGATATATAAACTACGTTAGGGATATCTTAAGCAATTAGTGGTAACCTACGTCGGTATTCGTCCATGTAGCATACCAACAGGAAGGCCGAATTCCACTTAATGCCACCATAACCACCTCCTTTGAGAATCTCTGTAAAAAGAAAAAGAAATTGATGTTAAAGAAAATTTTAAAAACCTCTTTTTATTGAAATATACTAAAAATTAATATTTTTTGTTAAGGATATAGTTATTTTTTATATATATCGGTTTATAACGTCTTTCGCCGTCTTCCGATTCCTAATCTCCACTCCTCTCTGTTTCTCCACATGTCCCCGTCCAGTCCTCTCTCCCGAACTTCACTGCCAATGCCCTCTCTCCAGCTTTTTCGCGGTCTTCTTCGTCTTCTTCGCCTTCTTCTTCCTTGTGGGTTCCAATTTAGATTTTTTTTTTTAGGTATTCTGTCATGTGGCATTCGCTGAACATGCCCGTACCATACGAGTTGTTTGGTTCTTATATCATCTACAATGTCATTTGTTATTCCCGCCATATTTCTTATTCTCTCATTTGTTACCCTTTCTCTCTTTGATTTTCCAACTGATCTCCTCCAGAAGTCCTTTTCTGTGGTTCTTAACATTCTTTCTGTTCTTTCTTCTATTGGCCATACCTCACAACTGTAGGTTACTATACTTTTTATTATTGAATTATATTTTCTTCTTTTATTTTCTTTTGTTATATGTTCATCCCACCGAATGCTGTTCAACATTGAAATTGCTCTCCTTCCTTGGGTGTTTCTTTCCGAAATCCCCGTTCGATATTTTCATGCCTAGATATTTATATTCATTGCAGTGTTTGATGTTTTGCCCGGTTGACAGAAGTAGATCTTGTTGTTATGCTTCAATACACATGTATTCCGTTTTTTTCACGTTAACTTCTAAACCCCATTTTTCAAACTCCTCGATATATTCCATATCGTCGATATCCTGTGCAATAACCACTTGGTCAAGAATACAGTATACCTGTCTCTAATATTATAGCTGTGAAAATCCCTTCTACTATTTTTATTGCAACCAGTTCCTCCTAACCGATTTTGCTGAAATTTTGCATACATCTTTAGTTCTGGCGACAATACAATATGCAATACTCAAAATTGTAGTATTTTCAAAATGATCGCCGCCACAAGATGGCGAATGATGTATATTTTGCCAACCCTGTTAATATGGATATCAAATGAAAGAGCTTGAAGATTAGGAAACGATAAAAATGAATCGTCATTTTAAAGTGGCCGCGGCCACAAGATGGCGGAAAACATTTTTTTGTCAACCTCCTCAATACTGATATCAAATTAATATGGGCATCAAATGAAAGCCCGATATCAATAATTCCTTTTCTAGCAAAGATTTTTGAGATGGTTCTAAAAGAACAAATTATAGAATATTTTGAGCTCAACAATCTTTTCAATCAACACCAATTCGGTTTCAGGAACAATAAATCCACCACTTTAGCTATCCTCTCCCTAATTGATTTCATTACCAACGGATTTGAAAAAGGATTATACATTTACTCGCAATTTTTGGACCTCACTAAGGCCTTTGACTGTGTGTCTCATGATATTCTTATAGACAAACTGAAGTTCTACGGATTTGATGAAAATAGTAGAAATCTAATTAATTCCTACCTAAGCAATCGTTACCAATTAGTTACCAACAAAAGTGAAAAATCATCTTTGTTACCTATAAAATATGGCGTTCCTCAAGGATCTATAATTGGCCCCATATTATTTTTAATATATATTAATGACTTGCCCAGTTCAATGATTGATATTCATTTTACACTATTTGCTGACGACACCACTATCTCAAATGGTTTTCCTAGTATGATCGAATTATTAGATAACGCAAATTCACCGCAGTCAAATGCAGAGAAATGGTTCCTGGCAAATCAGTTATATTTAAATCAGTCTAAAACTGAAAAGATAATATTTAGCCTAAGAAGCGTAAGTGACGAGATCTCCACATTCAGAAATGAAACTAAATTCTTAGGTGTTTTCTTAGATACAAAGTTGTCGTGGGAACCGCAAACAAATTATGTTTGTAACAAAATTTCAAAAAATATATATCTACTACGACACCTGTCATACAATGTCTCGCAAAGAACCCTCTTAACTGCTTATCATGGATTGATACATACCACTATCACTTACGCAATTCTGGCCTGGGGTCATGCGCCATCAGCCAGTTCTGTTTTTTCGCTACAAAGAAGAGCAACTAGGGTGGTTTCTGGTCTCAAGTATAGAGATGACTGCAAAAACACATTTGTATAACTCAAAATCCTCACACTACCTTGTATTTATATTCTCCATTGCCTAATGCACATTAAAGAAAATGAGAGCAAATATGCAACTCACAGCCAATTACATAATTATGTCAGAAGGAAGGGTAATTCAATTTCACCAGACTTTCTCCGACTAACAAAATCCAGGAATAGCATTAACTATTATGGGATAAAATTTTATAATGTATTACCCTCCCAAATTAAACAATTGAACGGTAAAAAGTTTAAAGAAACTGTGAAACGTTTTCTTCTCGGAAAAGCGTTTTATCCATTTGATGAATTTTTATGTGCTGATTTTAATCACTTTGTTCTAGTTAATTTTATTTGTGCACATTTACTACTTTAGGTACACCGCTTATTTACTTATGATTATTTATACCTATACATTTGACTTGTGTAAATACTTGTTGTATATTAGCACCAATAAAATTATTATTATTAAAATTATTAAAGCGACCGTGCAACAATGACGCATTAATTGAAATGAACAGCCTTAGAAACATTTCCAGCGAAAACTAAAAAATTAATAAATGTATTAATAATTAAAAAAAACATTTTTAAAAACTATGTTTTATTTAAATGCTCTAAAAAGAAGAAAACAAACTTTGAATTAAATCAAACCCATCATGCGTGCGAGGTATTACGCGATCCTGGTGAAGCCACTTTACATATAAGGTATACAGGGTGTCCAGAAAATCCTATATTTAACTTTAGATAAAGATAGTATTTGGTAAAATATGAAAAAGTTCCTACATACATTTATCCGGAAATACTTTCTAAGAGAGTTAGGATCCTTTCGAAGAGGTGTTACCGCGATGAGATTTGGTGCGTTATTTAATACCAGTAAGGTTATTAATCACAATAAAATTAAATCAGTGGCGTAAATATGAGAGAGTGCATTGTTTTTTAACCCAAAATATTTTAGTTCCTCTTTTTAAATTTTGGTGACGAAGTATGATTCTCTGATCAGTATTACACAAGAATGGTCGTCTTTTTTAACAACGCAACTGTTTTTTTACAAAAATTCATTTAAAACAGTTGCACGGTCATCTTATGGCAATGACAGCTATTTTGTAACTACCATATTTTTAGAATAATATTACATTCTGAGACCTAATTATTTTGTATGCAGAATTTGCTTTAGACATTTAAATATACGGTTGACTGTTATACCTAGTTCTGGCTTATTTTATTTATTCATTTGATTATTGATAAAATTAATTAACGCAACAAAACCTGATCTTTAACATCATTATGGGCATATTAGTATTTACAATCATCTACTTCAATACTTACAGGCTAATAAATTATGCTAATGGGGACCACCAGAGTACCAACTATTTCTGCTTTGTTTATTAGGAAGGATATAATAACATTTTGTTAACAGAGTAATAGCACTTTGTTAAAACGTTAGTAATATTATCAATATTAGAGCTGTGATAATGACTGACTTTTGATGGATTCTTTGATAGTACTCTTAGCTTTTATCTTGATTATCTTTCTACGGTGATTATCATTTCATACTGTTTAATCATTCTGCAATATTTCCACATTATTTACACAATGAGCTGCCTGTAAAGTTTAAACTATACACATAATTGAAATAACAGTTTCCGTTTTCAACTGTCGTAAAAAATGTATAAAAATATATTTATTTGCTCGATGCAGTCATAGATTTATATTTTAAGTGAAACAGTGTCTCACTTTATTATTTATTTATAAATTCCCACAAATGAACAAGAGAAAGGTATTTTGATGAATTACCTAAATTTGTGAGTTGAACTCGCAGAAAACAAGGTTATATCATTATATACAAACAAATTACGCTGATGAGTCAAAGACCTTACCAAGAAGTAGAACTTTTACGAATACAGAAACGTGTTAATCACTCGCATCTTTTTTTGTATTGTATATTTATATTTCAAATTAAGGCTGTTGGTCAGAAGTATTAGAAATATACATTAATTACGCTATATTATTGCCTGACAAGAAAAGAGACCCAAGGATTAAATGAAAAATAAGAAAATTATTAAACAAAGTAAATGCTGCGTAAAAGTTCAACAGGAATATCTTACTAATATTAAAAACCAAAATCCAATCCAAATCTTTCTGGCCATGTGTAAACACTGGAATGAATGTACCCAGCACGTCTATAACGGCTCTATTGAACGAGCTACAAGTAATAGTTGACGCATTTGTTACTTTCAAGAGTCATATTCCACATTTACAAACTTTTCTACGTATCTCATGATGTAAATAACATCACAATAATCCCAACAGATTGTACATTCTCGATATAGAGATTGTACTATCAACTAGTACTTTTAATTTATTTATTAAAACTACTACTGTTCCAGATATCTGGAATATATTTAAACTTTGTCCAGTATTGAAAACTATAGACCAATTCAAATATTATGCTACATTATTAAATTATTTGAAACGTAATATATGACATTTTTTAATAATGTCATACCCCAAATTTGCCCGAATCAACACTAATTCATACAATTCAGCAACATCAGGTGTTCCTCAAGATTCGGTACTTGGGCCTTTGTTATTTAATATCTTTATAACTGATATTATCGCTAGTTTACATTGGAATACGTTGCTTTATATTGATAATTTGAAAATTAACATATCTATCACTAATGCAAGAGACTATCCTAATTAAATGACCAGAATATAACATACATAAAATAATTTTTAATGAAAATAACTATAACATATTTATAAAAGTGCAATATACTTGACGAAGGTTTTATACGTTGGATAATAAGGGTTACAAGATAATACAAAAAAGAAAACACTTGGGCTGCTGAGGCGTAGCAGATCGCAGACACCACCTAGCCCGGATAAATGATATAACGTGCCCACGACAAAATTTCACTAGCTCAGAAATCTCAGGGCATTAAGCCCAAGTTTAACATAAACTATTATACATTATTATTTTACGTACTTAACATATATCACTGAGAGTTCCATTCGTAGTGGTTGGTCGCAGACGAAATACTGACACTATCTTTCAACATGAAATATTACAGTATTTACAAGTAATTTCTGGTTCTCTAACGTGAAATATGGCGATGTTCAATGATGTGGCCAATTCCGATTAATAGGTTACAGCATAAATAAAGATGCATACCCCTCGTGTAGCTACACTTGGTTTACAACGTGAGGATAAATTGAAGTAAATTTGGCCACAATGGGTCTGATTAGAGAACCTCCTATAGTAATGTGGGTGAGTTGTAGTGATGTTGAAAAATTAACAACTATTCGTGTTTTACTTTTTTATTGATAGTCAGAGCGTCAGCTCGATGTTAACACAGTGAATCTTTGAGTAGAACTGAATCTTATCTTGGTAAAATTAATACTCGAAAATGTTTTGGCAAGTAGGTTAGGTACCTACTTGCCAAAATAAATTGGAAAATACCGGGTCAGGTATTCTACATAATTAGAGATAATCCCAAAAGGGTGATTGTTAAGTAGGTATTAGTCTGGATGCATATTTACAAAGGACAGGGAAAAGTTCCGACTAAGAAATAAGGTTTTATGGTAGGTAATGCAATAAAGAATAGAAAAATAGAAATTGCTATAGATATTTAAAATAGGTAAGGAAGGTACATAAATACAGAGATGATTATATACAATATTTACAGATATTTACATAGTAATAAATAATTCAAATCACGTAATAAAAACATACGAATGTACGAGTGAACGTAAACCAAATACGTGTAACATAAGAGTAGTGGGAGACATTATTCCCCACAGCTTCTTTTCTGAAATATTGAAATACTACTTCGAATTGTCTTTTCCTGTCATTAAAGTGAAAACTTATTAGCACGAGGTTTAAAAATTTCTGCAAAACAACTAATAACAAGTAAGAACAGACATATCTTGCTGACATTGAATATTACAAGAAATATTTAAAAAATGGTCTCGGGGGAAATGCTGCTACGTTTTACAAGAGCATAACAAGTTGGATAATAAGGGCTACAAGATAATACAAAAAAGAAAATACTTGAACTGCTGAGGCGTAGCAGATCTCAGACACTACCTAGCCCGGATAAGTGATATAAAGTGCCCGCGACAAAATTTTACTAGCTCAGAAATCTCAGGGCGTTAAGCCCAAGTTTAACATAAACTATTATAAATTATTATTTTACTTACTTAACATAAATCACTGAGGGTTCCATTCGTAGTGGTCACAGACGAAATACTGACACTATCTTTCAACATGAAATGCACCATATTACAGTATTTACAAACGATTTCTAGTTCTCTAACATGAAACCTGGCGATGTTCAATGATGTGGCCAATTCTGATTAATAGGTTACAGCATAAATAAAGATGCATACCCCTCGTGCAGCTACACTTGGTTTACAACGTGAGGATTGAAGTAAATTTGACCACAATGGGTCTGATTAGAGAACCTCCTTAATTAATAATAAATGCGTAAAATCTTTAAATATATACACAAATAGGTGTAATTATATATATAACCACGCAGAAAAACTGAAGATGGTCCCGGGTAAAGAAAACAACACACTTAACTAGGGTGGTACGATACCCAGATTTCGACGATGAGAGCAATTTAACCCACAAAAGAAATATAATTTACCTCTTACTGTTGAGGGAAACAATCCACCAAAACTCCTATAGAAGGCTACAACTTAATGAATGGGGTCGAGTCCGTCTTTCAAACCAACGAGATACTTGCAAAGAAAGCTTGTACACTTAAATCCCGCACCAGCAATTAAAATTCGCTCCCAACAACAAAATATTCTGCTCAATGGAACAACATAAAACGGAGGAAATTTTCTTTTCTTGCTAATGCTTCAATTGCAACAAACAGAGCGCCTTTAAGTAGGATCAGTCTTTCGGCTGGTGTTTGTTGCAATTTTCTCTAATTATTTTCGAAGAGGATAATAATACATATAGTAGAAAACTCAAATAATAGGAAAGAATATATTTCATATATTTAACCACCAACTAACTGTACCTTTTTTTAACTTTTCTTCACTTATTTCTTAGGTCTGTAAGAATTTTGGCTTTCTATATCTTCGGGGGTGTGCCTCACACCATTACTAATAATAACAGTATCTTTATTGGCATTTTTGGCTATAACAAATTATAGATAAAACATGTCAAGAAAGTACAGTAAAGATAAGCATATTGCAGAGGTAAGTACCTAATGCATGTACATTATTTACAGTTTTTTTTATGAAACTTATGTGGCTTACGCGAGATCAGGATGTCCCAGGTTCGAATCCTGACTAGGGTATGGATATTTAGTGGCGTTTTAATTATGTTACCGAGTTGGTCACGGTGGACTAGGTAAAATTGTATGAGAAGCAACACGGCTAGTCGTTGTACCACTCCAGAGTTGGACTACCAACTGCAGCAGATGGCAATGTCGTAGTAAATGGTCGTTGTGTAATTGTCTGTGTATATGTGCCTTGGCTGAGTGGTGAAATAGCTAATGCTAAACTCCGTCAGAATGGCAATCTATAAATAAATCGAATAAATAAAATAAAAAAATTAAAATAGTTACTAAAAGTTGTTACATAATTTCCTTTTCTCGGAATGTAATCGAGACACCTAGTCTCTGGAGATCCATTTAGTTAGTTTCGTAACATTTTATAGGCATATATGTGCTTCAAATTTATAATAAATTCATACTCGTGGAAAATTTTATTTTGTACTCAATTCAAAATAGAAGTCACATATTGAACATAATTAATTATAGGTTGTTTCAAGAACGTAAATTTTATGTATGTCTTGTAAAAATACTTTATAGGATCTAATACTGTGTCATCACATTTTCCCCAGCTAAGTTTTAAACAAAGCCTGCCTACTCCATGCACTTTTCAATACGCATACAATTATAATTGCAATTAAAGTTAATGATATTGCTTGATGTCACTTCAAAATCTGTCCCAGAGTTGGCCTGATGGACAAGAAACCACCTATTAATTCGTCTTACAATATTCCCAATTATAGCATATTGAATTAAAATATCTTGTTCTGCAATAAACTTGAATAATAATTTGTGCGTCTCTTTCAACAAAATTATAAAAGAATTATTGAGATACTGCACAACGAACTGGTTGTAATAATTCCAACCAAGATTGCGTTTTTAAAGTTAAAACCTGCATTAATATGCAAAAAGTACATGTTGCCTGCAACTAAATTAATGGCAGTGTCAATGAAAAATTGGTCAATTGAAATAATCATGCCTTATCAAGCAGCTAACACAAATTATAAGAAGAATTTAATGGTTCTCTACTGATTTTCGACCAATAAATGTTTTACCAGTTTATGAAAAGGTATTAAAATAGTGGTACAATTAGAACACGGTGAAGAAAATAACATATGATTACAAGAACAATCAGGATTAAAAAAAAAGGTTTTTCATGTGAAACATCACTACAAAATATTTTATCCAATGGGAAAGAAAGTATAGATTCAGACTTGTCAGTGGGTGACGTGTTCGTAGACTTCAAACGAGCTTTTGAAACCATAAATCGAGAACATTTGATATTAAAACTAAAAAGTTATGGAGTAGATGGTATAGTTTTGGAATGGTTTCAATCGTATTTTAGTGACAACTATCAGAAAACAAAATATGGTACAATAATTTCACCAAAAGACGAAACAATACATGGAGTACCACAGGGTTAGGTTTTGGGGCCACTCCATTTTATACTGTATATTAATTATATAAAAATTTCTATTAAAAATTGTCTTATAAATGATGCTATGTTATATATATGAAAAACGAAAATGCAGATATTATGATATAGAATCATCACAAATAAGAATAATAATTAAATTTTATGATCAAAATGCCCTCCCCTAGCTTCGGTGCATTTTCTGGTGCGATTCACGAGATGAGATTCTTATCATAATTGGGTTATTTCTAATTTCGTTGTAGTATTCAACAATCCTCTGAATTAATTGAGCCCGACGATTAATGTTTATTTTGTAGACCTCGCTCTTTAAGAGACCCCGTAAAAATAGTCAATAGGATTCAAATCCGGGGACTTTGCCGGCCATAAATGAGGACCTACGCGAACAATCCATCTGTCCGGATATGTGTCATTTAAATGATTTCTAATTTGATTGGAGAAATGTGGTGGGGCTCCATCATGTTGAAAAAACATACCTCGAATATTTAAATTTTCTAAAAGATTGGGTAACGTATGTTGTAAAAAAAATAAGATGGACATTACCATTAAGTGTACCTTCAAAAAAATATGGCCCTAACAAGTTACCGAATACAAATCCTATCCAAACATTGACTGAAAATTTATGTTGTGAACGACGTTCACGTTTTGTGTGTGGGTTCTCTTGGGCCCATATATGAGCATTTCTCGAACTATTTATTCGGTCTCTTGTAAATTGCGCCTCGTCTGCGAATAAGGTTATGTAAATTACCCGTCGATTTTCAGACAGCCAACGACAAAAAGTCAGTAGTTTGGCATCGCCGCCTGGTGCAAGACGTTGTACTAATTGAATGTGGTTTGGGTAAAAATTTTCTTTTCGCAATCTCCTCCAAATTCTAGTGTGACAAACAGCAATTAGAGTACTAATTTTGTACTTAAACTTGGATTTTCGTGAACCATATGTAAAATTTTGCTTTCTAAGTTTACCTCTTGTCATGTATTGTGTTCCACAACTGCCCTAGTGGGAATCTTTTCATATCCTCTTTAATACTGATATACGGAGCAGAAAATTTTATAGTCTGGTTGTCGTCTATTAGGAAACCGTCTTCGATATTCCTTGCCTGCTGTTCCCTTTGCGTTACAATATCCGTAGATGAAAATGATGTCAACTATTAATCATTTGTTTTCTAATAGTTGTCATTTTGAGGTAAGGTTACTATGATCAATAGTATAAAAACTAACTCATTTAACGTTTAAAAACAGTTTAATCATTGGATTTGTAAACGAAAGCCTTTTCGTAGAGCGAGTGAGGATATTATAAAAATAAAATGTAATTAATTGTAAACATTTTTTTATCATAATATTTGCATTTTTGTTCTTCATACATATTGATCCGCTCATAGTTTGTTGTTATTATGTGTATTATTCATATGTTATTTCGTTGCTACCGTGATTGGTGTTGTTGATAGATACGTTATGTTATTGTTTTACTAGTTTTCAATACATGAGCGTAATAAAATATATGATTTGTTCGATGATCTGTAACATTTATGTTTTTATTTATTTCTCCCCCTCCCTAATATCACACAAGTGATTAATGTTAAAAATCTCACCACGATCCGTCTCTAAGGCCTCAATCGTGGTGAGATCTGGGGAGTAGGCAGATTGAGACCCCGGAATCGAACCAGTTCTACGAACTCCTAGCATTTTTTTCTTTAACAATTTTTTCTTGATCCCCTCGTCGAGACATTAATAATCTCAAACGCGGTTCAACTCGAGAACCTAGTATTTTTCATACCAACGACCGCGGAAACTTCTCGGATCATATATATACAGGGTGTTGCATCATGAGAGGGACATAGCTTAATAGGAGGTAGAGAACATCAGTAGTAACCGGAACTTCCCATAGAAATGTCTCATTGGGCCTTCATTACGAAGTTACAGGGTGTTAAATAATTTTTGGCCAAACCTGTTTTTTGTCATAACTTTGACAGGGAATGAAATAACGGATTCATATTTGGTACGGCTAATGTACTAACGAGCCCCAAGAGGTACATGTATAAAAAAAATATATCCAGGTCCGGACTCACTATAATTTATGTTTCTTCTTTGCATCAATAAAACATCTCCCTGTATATACTTTTTTGAAATTTCGATACGATATTCGAAAAGAGCAAGAAAAAACAAACAAAATGGCCTATTTCATTTTTTTGTTACACCTTCGTGGTTATTTAAATACGTTGTTAAATGTGCAAGAAAATGGATTACAGAACCCTATTAAATGAGAGGCACGTGAAATAAATAGTTTTATAACTAAAATTTGCAAAAATTCTATTGAGCCTAGGTGGTCTGGGTGAATCCTAATTCCGGCACGTTTTAAAGGTCCATTTTGGTAAAAAACTGTGGTCCTAGTAAGTAATCGGGTATGAAATAACAAAATTTTTAATCAATCACAGTAGGCTTGTTCAAAGTGACAGATAATAAAAAGAAATCTCCTAAACAGTTGAATAATTGTTTGTTAGTAATTTAATGTGTCAATAATCCGCATTTAGTTAGTGAAAACTTGTGAAAATATTTTAACTATGCCTGTAAAATTTACAAACGTGGAATATGCTGACATAATATTCATCTATGGTTTCTGTAATGGAAATAGTAGGTCGGCGGAAAGAGAATATCGGCTGCGTTTTCCTGGTCGTCGATGCCCTAATCATAAAACCTTTAGTACGGTGTTCCAGTATGCAAGACAACACGGAAAGTTTCCTACTTCTGCAGTTGTGGAGTGTGTTTTACAACAAGGTGTGCAGGAACAAAACAATATTATAAACGTAGTTCAAGAAAACCCAAATATGAATACTAGACGAATCAGTTTGGCAACTGGTATTCCTCATTGGCGAGTATGGAGAATCCTAAAAAGAGAACGTTACCATCCATATCATATCCAGCAGGTACAGCGTCTTCAACAAAGCGACGATATCCCCCGCCTGGCATTTTGTCATTGGTTGTCTAACCATCGCCCAGTCATTTACAGAACCTTATTTACGGATGAGGCACAATTTACAAGGGATGGAGTAAACAATTCACGAAATAATCATAAATGGGCACAGGAAAACCCACATGCGGTACGCCAACGCCGTTCGCAACACAGGTTTTCTGTAAATGTTTTGGTCGGACTTGTGAATAGACATTTGATAGGGCCACATTTTTTTGAAGAAAGATTGAATGGTGAAATTTACTTTGATTTTCTTCAAAACATTTTACCGAATATGTTAGAAAATATCGGTATAAGAGGCATGTTGTTTCAGCATGATGGGGCCCCACCACATTTTAACCTTCAAGTAAGAGAACACTTAAACAATGTGTATCCTAATAGATGGATTGGACGCGGGGGTTCACACGAATGGCCACCAAGATCTCCTGATTGTAACCCTTGTGATTACTTTTTATGGGGCCACTTAGAAAACGAGGTTTATAGCATTGAAATTGAAAGTAGACAACATTTAATCCAGCGCATCGTTACAACCTGCGACGAAATACGGAATAATCCAGAAATGATACGTCGAGCAATTGGTGACCTTTCTAAACGCGCAAGAAAATGCACAGAATGTGGGGGAGGACATTTTGAAAATTTACTTTAGTGTCAATTACGTTTTATTTTTAAACACATTTAGTTATTGTTTTGTTATTTATTGTTAATTGAATGGAAAATATTTTATTTATGTAGATTTTAGTTTGTTCTCTTTTCCAATTTTTATTAAGTATAAAATGTTGATGATTTTCTTGATCAAAGTAACTGGTTGCTTAGGCCTAAATGGTTTAAATTATCTGTCACTTTTATTCTTTGAACAAGCCTACTGTGATTGATTAAAAATTTTGTTATTTCATACCCGATTACTTATTAGGACCACAGTTTTTTACCAAAATGGACCTTTAAAACATGCCGGAATTAGGATTCACCCAGACCACCTAGGCTCAATAGAATTTTTGCAAATTTTAGTTATAAAACTATTTATTTCACGTGCCTCTCATTTAATAGGGTTCTGTAATCCATTTTCTTGCACATTTAACAACGTATTTAAATAACCACGAAGGTGTAACAAAAAAATGAAATAGGCCATTTTGTTTGTTTTTTCTTGCTCTTTTCGAATATCGTATCGAAATTTCAAAAAAATATATACAGGGTGATGTTTTATTGATGCAAAGAAGAAACATAAATTATAGTGAGTCCGGACCTGGATATATTTTTTTTATACATGTACCTCTTGGGGCTCGTTAGTACATTAGCCGTACCAAATATGAATCCGTTATTTCATTCCCTGTCAAAGTTATGACAAAAAACAGGTTTGGCCAAAAATTATTTAACACCCAGCAACCTCGTAATGAAGGCCCAATGAGACATTTCTATGGGAGGTTCCGGTTACCACTGATGTTATCTACCTCCTATTAAGCTATGTCCCTCTCATGATGCAACACCCTGTATATATAATATAATATAATAGACACAACACGAGGTCCCTTCAGGTGTCACAACACATAATGTTAATGAATGGAATTGTAAAATTAATAGATTAACTATATAATTACAAAAAATGTACAACTTGTAAAAATGTTGCAGTCATTAATTAATTAATGTGCTTGCACTAATATCATTGTTAATATAGTATTTCTAGGACATAACTGAAAAATATTATTGAAAAAACATTCTTTCTTCTACAATAATTTGTGTCATTTTTTACGAAAAATCGTACCCTAGTTTAAGGAGAAATTTTTTCCTTTGTGAGTCACAAACATGATTTATCTTCGAAGTATAGTACAATTAACCAACGGTAGTTCTATGATTTATCAACCCCAAACCCATAATCAAGGCCTTATAAAGAAAGTACCGTTGCCATGTTTTCTGTACGGTTTAAGGCATGATAACAAGAATTGCACCAACAGAGTTGACCGAACTTTCTACCCCCTGCGGTTACCTTGGACCATAAATTACAGTAAACCCATTAAGAGCATTGCGGTTTTTGGTAAACCACCCTCAGGTTTCGTTTACCCGAAAATTTTAATATTCTGTCACTGTCTGAAATACAATTTCAATTATGCATGACCTACATTGTAAAATAATTTGAAATTTTTATTGTGTTTTATGTCCGAAGTTTATGATGGTGGTTGAGAAGACAATATTAGGTAGCACATGGAAGCATGCAGTCAAAGTAAGATTTTGTTTTACATCTATATTGTTAGGTGTTGAAGATTTACAATTGCAAATATTGGCATAATTCATGCAAATTCAATATTGCGACAATTTTAGTAGAAACAAGTATTGAAATGGTAGGATTAAAATGTATAATTTTTCAGTCAGTTGAAACAACATAAATACTCCCAATTCAAGTCGATGGTAATATGCCAAAATGCTTAAAATAAAATTTCAACTTTTTTGGTCCTTTGGATATATATATTTAATATTATTTTTTATTACATTTATGGATACACTAGTCTTTTTATGTATTTTAAATAGTATTAGTTGAATAAACAAGTTTATACAGTCATACTACAAATAATAGTATATTATGTAGTGAGCACAAAATGATGCATATTTTGCACGAGTATGAAAGTTTGCAGCACGAGTCGAAGACGAGTGCTGCAATTCATACGAGTGTAAAATTGCTATTTTGTGCGAGTTGCGTACTATATTTTTTCTACGACAACCCACTGCTCACGCGTAATATACTAAATAAATAATAATCGATACAAAAAATATGGAGATATTTTCTTTATTGCTTTGAATACAAACCATAAGTTAGAGTGCCTGGACAGCAATGCCCAACTAGTTGAGAAAAAATAAACTATAAAATAACTTCCTACCTATTTTATTTATTTTTTAAAGATAAATTTGCAATTATTGAAAATCATTTTTGGAGAATTTGTGGAATGCTTGATACTAATATTTTCTTAATATTGGCAATTTTCCGTTGTTGAAGCCGACGGCCTTTCACGATTTTCCATTCCTGAAGTCGATGGTATGTTTGAAATGTCCTGTATCGCATTTGCAATTTTATTAGCTGTGTCAAGCTTACTTTTCTTGGATTCATCGATGTATCCTTCAGCGACTGCCGTGGACTTCCAGCCACCGTGGCGTTTTAACGTGGTTATGTCACCACCAGCATCAACAAGGATAGTTGCGGAAGATCTGCGAAAGCAGTGCCCGGTATATAATTCGTGATTTGGCAATTTTAAATACTTAGCAATGTCTTTGCCCATGGCTCCAAACTTATTCAAGCCTATTCTTTGAACAGTACATTTTCCTTTTTGATAGTTAATGAAAAACCATAGACCATTAACATTTGGAGGGCGCAGATTTGCATATTTTTTGTAAATTTCATAGCATGGGTCGGTTACAGTAAAATTTCGTACAATTTTGGTTTTAGTGTCTGGTATTGTTACTAAAAGAGCTGAACCCAAATCATTGAAATTAGTAATTTTCATTTGATGTAGGTCATGTCTTCTGCATGCACCCATTACGCCCATAACTAATGCGACCTAAATAGTTAACCAAATTACTTATTATTATCACATAATGGCTATAATTAAACTTACTTTTGTCGCTAAATATATTTCATCTGGCGCTTCATTTATAAATTTTTTGATGTCATTTGAGGTAAAGATCTTTGACTTTTTGGGCCTGTAGCCTTCGGATTGTCGCTTGAGGAATGCTTTCAGTTTCAAATATTTGGCGATATCTATATTTTCATGAATACTAAGAGTCGTTCTCAGCATTGAGTATTATGTCCATAAAGTAGAACTTTTGAATTTCTTCGCCAAATCGCTAAAATAAACCATTAAAACGTCCTCGGAAAACGATTTTGCGTTTTGATCCCTTCTCCAATCCAAAAAGCGGTTGTAAGCGCGTTGATACATTTTCTTCGATGTTTCTGGTAATAAATTTAGTGTTGTCAACTTTGCTGCTTGTCTTATGTTTGGGGGTGTCAATTCTAAGTCATTTCACTATCACTTTCCATATTAATCATCAAATTTATTGGAAATAACTCCGAAATTATCTGCAAATGTACAAAGATGTTGACAGAAACAATCTAGAATGACATTTCATTACTCCGTCGTTGGACGTCATATTCTCTAAGCTGCCTTAAAAATTTTGTCATCAAAAACAGTTAAAATGAGTGAAATCTAACACGAAATATTTCATATCGCATTTGTCACTTAGCAACTTGCCTGGCAACCGATGCGAAATGAAATTCCGTGCAAAATGCCGTTACTTCTGATTGAGTTTACACTCTTAAAATAAACATATTTTAATGTTGTCGTAGAAAAAATAGATATTGTGACTTAAGAGATTTAAAAAATAAAATTAGCCAAGCTTATCAACGACATATTGCCGAAACTGAATACAAAATATCCAATAAAAAAGGACACTCGTCAGTTCCATCCGTCATGACTCACAATGAGACTGGACTGGATTCTATCCAGCAAATTTTAGATGGATTTTCAGACTTTCAATGTTTGTTAGTTGGTTGGTTGGTGCGTTAGTTAGTTAGTTTATTTAAGTCAAATCTTGAAATCAAAATTTCGATTAGTTCTAATTTAAGCTAGAGCTTTGAAATTTTGCACGTAGTGTATAAGTCCGGTGACAATACACTTTAACATTTAAGAAAAAACAAGATGGCGTCTTCAATATGGCGGACGACTTTACCGTTTATGATCCGATTCGACTCAAAATCAATATCTGGAGGTTTTCGAGATCGCCAATTATGAATTCTTGGTCGAAATTCAGGAATTCAAAATGGCGGCGCCAATATGGCTGACGACGTTTGTCAGTTAGATCTAAATCGATCAAAATCGATATCTATAGGTTTTCAAGAACGTCAATTATGAATTCTTGGTCAAAATTCAGAATTTAGATCCAAATCGATCGGGGGTTCATTTATGATTCGATTCGACTCAAAATTGATGTCTGGGGGTTCTCGAGATCGCTAATTATGAATTCTAAGTCAAAATTCAGAAATTCAAAATGGCGGCGCCAATATGGCTGACGACTTTTGTCATTTAGCTCCAAATCGATCAAAATCGATAGCTGGGGGTTTTGGAGTCGAGGATTATGAATTTTTCGTAAAAAATTTAGTTCAAGATGGCGGACGACTTTACTGTTTATGATCTAATTCGTCTCAAAATCGATATCTGGAGATTACAGCATATCAAACAACTAAAAAATGAAAAATAGAATTATATAAAAAAATATTTAAAATAGCTATTTATGCCATCAGTTACGAAATACCTAATTTTGTGTAACGCGTGAGATTTTTCACAAAATTCACAAGTTACACAAAATTTCATTTCGTAACGTATTGCATACAAGATTTTTTCTAATTTTGAAGAAAGTAATAAAAAAATTAAATTTAATATAATTGATAAAAATTTGGAAAACATAAATTTAGTTTGTTGCTGTTACTTCATGTTAGTTGTCAGTTTGACATTTTGTAAAAAAGTCTAGACGGAAGGTTTTTAGTGAGATTGATATATTTTTAGTTTTATTTTTTAAAAATGAGTAATTCAAGTTCTGAAGAGCTACCAAGCGATATTGAAGAGGCAGCAGGTAATGCTCTATTATCAGTAATTCCCAAAAAGTCAAAGGCAGTTTATGATTTGGCATACGAAAAATTTGTTACGTGGTGTGATGAGAAGAAAATTAAACATGTTAATGAGAAAGTTTTACTTGCATATTTTGAGGGTAAGAAAGATCTAAAAGTTTCCACATTATGGACACTTTACTCAATGTTAAGGTCTGAACTAAATCTGAAAAGGAATATTGATATTAAAAAATATACAAATTTGGTAGCATATATTAAAAGTCAAGCGGACGGGTACAGTGCTAAAAAGTCAAAAGTTTTTATTAAAGAAGATTTTGCCAAATTTTTAGTGGAAGCTGATGACAAAGAATACTTAATGGCTAAGGTTGCAATGATAATTGGAATGGCAGGAGCATGCAGAAAAGCAGAATTAACATTTCTTCCAGTTGAAAATGTTATAGACAAAGGAAGCTATTTTCATGTTGATATCCCACCTTCAAAAACAAAAGTTATACGGCAGTTTGCAATTACCACTGGAGACATTGAAAATACGAATCTTGTTGAAATATTAAGAAAATATATTAAGTTGCGTCCCCAGGTTCTTAAACACAACAGATTTTTTGTAAAATATGCGAATGGAAAATGTACCAGAAATCCTGTTGGAATTAACACATTTAGCAGTCTGCCAAAAGTTATTACACAATTTCTTCGTCTTTCAAACCCTGTTCTATATACTGGCCACTGCTTTAGAAGAAGCTCTGCCACTTTTCTAGCAGACAGTGGTGCTGATATTTTAAAATTAAAGAGGCACGGAGGTTGGAAATCTAGCTCTGTTGCGGAGGGATATGTCGAAAATTCTACGAATAATAAGAAACTTATAGCGCAAGAAATATTTGGTGAAACATCTAAAGCAATGTGCGCCACTTCCCAAATAACAGCAAGTTCGAGCAATGAAAAAAATATGTCGTCGGGAATTAATTTGAATAATTGCAATAATTGTGTTATCAATATTTATAATAATTAATTAATTTATAATTTATGTTTTTAACTTGTATTATAACAGTTTAATAAATAGAATAATTCTTTTTGTCACTAATTTTGAAATACATTTTTCGTCACCAATTGCATAAAATTTTACTTTATGCAACTAGTTACAAAAAGTAAGACGTTTCATAATGTCAATCAGTTTTAAAAAGTGTCACTTTATATGTCAAAATTAGAAAAAAGCTTTTATTTAACTGCTCTAAAAAGTAAGTCAAACCGAATCATTTTGTTACATTATATAATTTTTTTATGCTATAAAAGCTTGTCACGAGTAATCTCCTTTACACAGGAAAATCTCGCGACAGGCTTTTATATCATAAAAAAATTATATAATGTAACAAAATGATGAGTTTGACTTACTTCAAAGTTTATTTTCTACTTTTTAGAGCAGTTACATAAAGGCTTTTTTAAAAATATTTTTTATATAATTTTTTACATTTGTATCGTCGCAACTTGAATATGGTTCGATAGTTTTTAATCATATACATATGGTTCGCATTACCAATACTGAGCAAGTTCAGAGAATTTTTTTAACAATAGCATCATATCATCCCGGCAATCAATATCCCCATAGAGGCATCCCGCAAGAAATTTTGTACAATGGATTTGAAATGGGCAGCTTGATTAAACGCCGTGCTATGCATTTTATTGTTTTCTTACATAAAATAGTCAATAGTAAAATTAAGTGTGAATCTCTACTTAAAATATTTCAGTTTCTTGTACCGAGAATAAATGCTCGACACAAACATTTATTTTATACAGATTGGTGTTAGCAACTAGCCATAAGTTTTAATAAATTTACGTTATGTCTGAAAAAATTACAAACAACCCTAACGGACTGTTTGCTGTTAACAGGATACTCGTGTACTTCACCCCTTCCTGCAACCGGCCATTGCGATCAGAGCGATGGTTGCATGATCGGTTCCGGGATATTTCCTGGGGAGGTACTTTTATACCGTTAATTTTAATAAAGAAGTTTTGGATTTGGATACTCATGTAAAAATTATCCGTAATTATGTACATATCTAAAAAGATTGGGATGTGTTTATAAAAAACAACAAGGAGGTTATTCAGAAAACTATCGTTTCACCGTTAATACGATATTTTCCCTTTTCAATGCTTTTAGAGCAAGCCCTTCTTAGTTTTGGGGATTATCCTGGAAATATTTAATTTAGAAATGCCTTTTTGAATGGTGAGCTGTTTGAAGCCGATTATATTTGTTGTGGAACTTCTAGAAAGGCCTAGAAACGAAGCCATTGAATCTTTGTTTTTCTTTATGTGCTCAGGCCATTTTGTTGGGTAAGAATAATTCTTTACAAAGTTTCATGGAAATACCAAATTCTAAAACGCTATGTTTTTATAAGCAAATTTTGTATGGTTGTTAAAACTACCCATGTCTTATTGTAAAGTGTATATTCAAGTTATGGGAGTTGAGATTTTTCTTTTACTAAAGTTTTTTTTGTTGGATGGCCACATGACGATTTCTGCTGGAAATTAACTGTTTTGGTTGAAAACGCTACAAACATGTATTGTTTTGAGACTGGAGAAGAATGATTGAGCCTTCTGCAGTTATATAGGATTTTAATCGAGGAGCCTGGAGTGCCTTTATCTTTCACCGCCCTTAGATACATCGGAGGTCGGATAAGTACCATTGAAATTCAATATTGTGTACATAATAAAGTTGAAAGAACTTTTTTTTTTTATACATTTATTTAACGTCGGCCTATTTCCGCTACTGAGGCATAACACCGACGGCTGTAGACGAGCTACCCCCAACCAGGAATTTTGCCGAACCTCTTCCTTAAGAAGAGTAGGGATCTTTTACCTGCCTAACATTTAATAGACAAGGGACCGACGGCTTTACATCCCCTCCGAAGGATGGTATATCTCCTATACAACCCTCGCCTAAGGTTGTATAGCTTCCGCGCATACACTGATATACAAGCCGCTGTAAGATGTGCGAGGCGAGAACGCGGTTTCCGTTGGAATGGTCACCCATCCAAGTACTAACTGCGCCTGTCGTTGCTTTACATAGCATACCGAAGTATGTACATAGTAAAGACGCACCTACGGTCACCCCTGAACGTTTTGTTTTCCATATAAGATTTTTATAAAGACGGCCATTTTGTGTGCCTAGATGATATGGGCAGTAGCCCTGATGATTTTTCTTTTTGGATATGCCTGTAAGTAATTACGCAGGTTATTATTTTTTTAATCTAGGCTTACTTGTGACTGACTTGCTTTATTATATTGGATGGTGTCTCCCCTCACATCGAGTAACTTTATTGTAGATACTTCCATTAGTCATTAAGATAACACTGTTTTTTGCCTAATCACATAATAAATTTTCCGTTAGTATATAGACATTGTGGGTGAGTTGTGGTGATGTTGACAGACTAACAACTATTTGTGTTTTACTTCTTTATTGATAGTCAGAGCGTCAGCTCGATGTTAACACAGTGAATCTTAGAGTAGAACTGAATCTTATCTTGGTAAAATTAATACTGGAAAATGTTTTGGCAAGCAGATTCCTAGTAAAATAAATTGGAAAATACCGGGTCAAGTATACTACATAATTAGAGATAATCCCAAAAGGGTGATTGTTAAGTAGGTATTAATCTGGATGCATATTTACAAAGGACAGGGGAAAGTTCCGACTTAGAAATAAGGTTTTATGGTAGGTAATGCAATAAGGAACAGAAATTGACGTAGAGATTTAAAACAGGTAAGGAAAGTACTTAAATACAGAAGATTATATACAATATTTACAGATATTTACATAGTAACAAATAATTCAAATCACTATATACGAATGTATGAGTGAACGTAAACCAAATATGTGCAACATAAGAGTAGTGGGAGACATTAGTCCCCACAATACCCCCTGCTAGTGATTTACGTAATTAATATCCTCCTTGGAGACGGTCAGGAAAATGGACATGTCTGCCGGATCGTGTTATCCTTGTCGAGTTAGGATCTGGATCTGCGGTGCGTGGTGAGTTCATGTTGGCGGTCCAACGTTGTTTTGCGTCACTCAGAGAGTTCCTGTTTTCGCTGGAATCTCGTATGGTAGATGTATGATCAACCACAACGTACGCTGGTTTGAGTCTGTCAATCGAAACTGTTACAACATGACCATTGATGTTGATGACCAATGTTTTATCTGCTCGACGGACAACCGTGTAGGGTTCATCATAGGGTTGTTGTAGAGGCCGCTTGGGACTGTCGCGACGTATAAAAACTTGATCCGTGTGGCAAGATCTTTAAAAACAAAGGTTTTCTTCGTGCCGTGGCGGGTGCCATCGCTAGGCCTCAGGCTTCGTAGGTGCTGGCGAAACTCCTTGACAAATACTGCCGTGTTGTTAGGGTCGTCATTGGTGTGAAGGATGCCTAGGAATTCTCCAGGAAGATGAAGAGTCTGGCCGTATACCAGATCAGCTGCTGTGGCTTGGAGATATACTTTCCATGCGGCACATAATGGCTGCTTTTAATTGACGGTGTAGTCATTGGACCATTCCATTGTCTGAGGGATGATAGGCTGCTGTCCTTAAATGAGTCGTACCTAACAAACGGTTTAGTCGTTTGAAAAGGTCGGTAATGACTCGTAGAGGAGTGCCAAATCGTGAGACCCAGTTGTCGTAAAACACTCGTGTTACTATTGGTGCTTCTTGGTCTTGCATTGGTACGGCTTCTGGCCAACGAGTAAATCGATCCGCCATGGTTCGACAATATCTAAAACTTTCGGATGGTGGCATGATGACGATGTCCATGTGTACGTGCTCGAACCGTGAAGATGGTAATGTAAATTTTCCTGTGGGTGCGGAGACGTGTCATGAAATCTTGGAGCGTTGGCATTGGATACAGCTGCGGGCCCAATTTCTACAATCTATACTCACCGATGGCCATACGTAACGCTGAATTACGCTCTTGACCGTGGCTTTCACTTCAGGGTGTGAGAGACCGTAGATGGTGTTGAACGCCGCCTTCCTGAAGTCCTTAGTAACGAAGGGGCGAGCTGTTCTCGTGGATACATCGCAGAAAATCGACACTTTAATTCCAGGGATTTGTACTAGTTTCAGTTGTAGCGACGAATTTATTTTTAAATACTTCTCTTTGTCATCTTATTGTGCAGCAGCGAGTGCCAGCTCAAGTGTATTTTCGAACATCTTGATGCGTGACGAGGCATCAGCGACGATATTATCCTCCCCGGAGACGCGGCGGATGTCAGTGGTAAACTGGCTTATAAAATCCAAATGGCGGAATTGTCGTGGTGAACTTTGATTGTCTTTTTTGTGAAAGGCGAAGGTAATGGGCTTATGATTGGTGTAGATTGTAAATGACCGCCGTTCGACCATGTGTCTGAAATGCTTAACCGCGACGTATATTGCGAGAAGTTCGCGGTCGTAGGCTCCATACTTGACTTCTGCCGGGCTCAATTTTTTAGAAAAGAAATCCAGCGGTAGCCATCCGTTGTCTACCCGTTGTTGAAGTGAGGCTCCTGCGGCGAAGTCAGAGGCGTCAGAGAAAATGGCTAGTTGTGCATTAATCTGTGGGTGTGCTAGGAGAGTGCTAGACTCTCCTTGGTATCTTCGAAAGTCTTGATAGCTTCTATAGTCCAATTCATCGGCGTTTTGCCCTTAACGTTGCCTTGGAGGAGACTATTTAGCGGCGCCTGAATCTCCGCAGCCTTAGGTAGAAACCTCCTAAAGAAATTACACATACTTAAGAACTGCCGTAGTTTCTTTACGGTGTCGGGTCGTGAAAAATACAATATTTACAGATATTTACATAGTAATAAATAATTCAAATCACGTAATAAAAATATAGAATGGGAGAAGTTAGTCCCCATAAGATATTAACAGCAAATCAAAATTTAAAATTAAAATCAAAATGGAATCCCAGTTTTTAAATTACTTTCAGTAATGGTAGCTCAGTGTGTCAAAGCGACTGGCTAGCAAACTGAGTTGCCTAGCGAAGTGGGTTCGATTCCCGCAAGGCGAAACAATGTTTCTTTAAAAAAAATGCCCCAAGAGTGGTTCGGAGTCCACATTAAACTGTAGGGCCTCGTCTCTCTTTACCTACCACAAGATCCTTGAGATCTTCCAGGGGGTTACTTCGGTAACTTGAGAGGCGGTTAAGAAAACATTTTAAGAAAACAAACATTTAAAACATTTAATTTTTGTAAATAAATACCATATTTGAACAGTTTTTTTTTGTCTTCGGCTTAAAGTTTTAAAATAAATAACACTGAGTTTGGTATTTTTTTTTTAATCAGATTGTCGATCAAGCTGCTTGATTGGTGAAATTTTATTTAAAAATTACCTAGCGCTCAATAAATTCTGTTCTTTGACAAAATTCATCAAACGTTAGAAATAAACGAATGTCACCTCTGGAGACCCAAACTGGAGCTAGCCAACTTTAGGGTTTTTATTAGCCTTTTTCGACTTTTAGTCAAAACTACAAAATTAATCCCTAAATTTTATCTAATCCGTAATACTTACACCCTTCGTCAAAGATCCAAATCTGGAGACTTTAACGTGCGATGAGGCATGAAGAAAATATGATCATATTTAAAAATTTTTGAATGCAAATTCTCATAAACAATAGGTTTGTTGTCATACACATACAGGGTGATCAAACAGTCTGAGTACTCTAAATGTTTTTGAAATTGGATCCTTGGGAATCGCAAAATTTTTCATCAGTTTCTGTGTTCCATGACACAAAAAGAATTATGTGAAAGTAGACAAAAATGAACATTTTTTCTTGATGAATCATTGCATGAAGGTCATGTATAACTAGACTCACTGTCCCATTTTCAAACAAAATATCAAAATTAATAATGAATGGAAATAATAATAATAAAAATAAATGAATAGTTATATCACACATATTGATAATGTTAGCGAACAAAGGACCAGACTTGCCTTATAATAGTATAATATATAATGTAATGTAATTTCTGAAGCTCTATTAATCATCCGAATTTAAACTTGTGGTTCTCTGCTCGTTCTCACAGTCCATATTATATACGAAATCTACTTTCAATTCTCCTGCCGGCGGGATTTTCTTATCGTCTCTATACATACATATAGATGTTCTGGTATATGAAGAAAATTATCTGTTTACTAACTAATATTATATTCAAATCAGAAAAGATGTAGAGGATCAGTTTTTTTTCCAAATTTCCTACCATTTCTGTATGTAATGTTTCTCTATAATGTACTATTTTGTTTTTATACATTTATTTAACGTCGGCCTATTTCCACTACTGAGGCCTAACACCGACGCCTGTAGACGAGCTACCCCCAACCAGGAATTTTATCCAACCTCTTCCCTTAAGGAGAGTTTTACTTGCCTAACATTTAATATGTATAATTGTATGGTAAATAAATACAGTTTAATTCGAGGTGAATTTGAATTTAGAATGAGCTGTAGCTGCATTTTACACTAATGTATTAGAACTAGCATTAAGCCAAAAATACCATTATTATTATTATTATTATTATTAGCCGTTACTCGAGTCCGAGTATAAAAATGTTACAGTCGATAGATTGTGTACAATAAAAACAAGTAAAAGGTGTAGTCTATTGTAATTCCCATTCATCTACGGTGCACACGACTATGGCTATAGAGGCCAATTCGGGAGAGCACATGTCGACCGCAGTCAGGACAAACATAGAGCTGGTTAGGTCTTGGATTCGGCCTTCTTGCAGCAACATTTCCTTGATAGCTGGCCACAACCCCTCGCCATTCAGTTCTGTCCGCTGCAAGTTGTTCCCATTGCTCGTCTGTAATACCGCAGGATTTTAGATTTTCATGGAGAGTGTCTTTGAACCTCTTTCGTTGACCGCCACGCCTTCTTCTACCGCTTAGCATTTCACCATAAAGTGCACATTTAGGAAGGCGGTTATCATGCATACGATGAACGTGACCTGCCCATCTTAGGCGTGCTCTTGAAATAAGCACCTCAATTGGAAGGCTGTTTGCTCTCCTGAGTACTTCCACGTTTGATATGTGATGGAACCAACGGATTTTCATCATACTTCTGAGGTGTCTTTGCTGAAAACGTTCTAATTCTTTCACATGACGACGGTAAGTGACCCAGCTTTCACATCCATATAGCAGTGCTGGAATGACAACTGCTCTGTAGACAGCCATTTTCGTTGACAAAACAAGGTCGTGGTTGTCAAATACTCTCTCTCTAAGTCCCCAGAGTGCTCTAGATGCAGCGTTAATTCTATTGCGAATCTCGCTGTCCATGTTTGCTTTGTCATTAACAACGTTGCCTAAGTAATTGAACTGATCCACCACTTCAAGAGAATTTCCGTTAAGTGTAATGTCTATTTGGTTCACTCGATGAGGAGTTGACATAATCTTAGTCTTTCCAATGTTGATTTTAAGTCCCAAGGAATCATAGCTCTGGGCATACACATCTAAAAGTTCTTGAAGCTCTTCCGGCGTAGAGGCTAAAAGTGCACAGTCGTCCGCATGAACAAACTATACGTCTAACATGTAGGTCAAATAGTTGTTCCTGGTACACCACGTAGGTAGTTGTTACAACTATGTAGTTTATTGTGAAATAACATTATTAATTTATTGTTATTATTAAGAGATAGATGAAAACGAAAACATACTTTTGAATTGTTCCTATTAGGTGTAATATCCCACATAGAAACGAAAAGGATAATTAATTAAAAGTGTTAGCAACAGGAGCATTATTATACAAACAAAATACAGTTAAAGTTCATAAGTAAAATGTGTAAGTGATTAAACTGTACTTTATTGTTATCTCTCAAGTACCGAACGAAACGAAAATTTAATCGAGTTTAAACTGTTCTAGATAGTGAAGAGTTCGTTAAACCCAGGTCGTAACACATTCTGTTTAGCACCTCTGCAAGTAGTTCGCGATAAAAGAACGTTTAAAAAACGTTTTACCATGCCATCTTCTTGCTAATCCGCAATAACAAGTGTTTTGTTACAAATGGGAATAACCAGAAAAGCAATTATGAATAACGTCTAAAATATGTACAAATGTATTTTTTAAATTATGTAAGAACTATGAAGAAGATATAAAAAAACTAACCCTTGTAGTCATTTGTATATTGTGTAAAATAATGTGAATTTAATAATAATTTTCATCCATTTTGTTGGAAAAACAAGTTTTGCACGATTTCAAAATTACTTACTATTTCTTTGAAAATTACTATTTCACACTTTTTATTAAACTCTTATCAAAACTTTATTAAATGGTGAATGTTCTTCTTACTTGCATGATATTTGGCCTTCCCTTGCTGTGCGGCATGGCCTGTGAGCATTACGCCATCTGTCGTGGTTGCTTGTTAGGCATTCGGTTTCACCAAAGTTCTTTCCCTTGATTTACTTAACATTTTGGAGGGCGATAATCTCCTAGCTCGCTGCAAAGTGTGGTACACTTTATTCTCTACAAAAGGATTTTATCGTTTTCTTTCTCCAAGCAATTCTTTCCCCCTAATATTCAAAAGCAGAAATGTACTGTGAGGAAAGATGACAAAACCATGTAGAGACATGTTAATAACAATAACATTGTAGACAGGTAATTGTATTAACTAACCATGAAAGATCCTTATTGAATAGTCGAAACGAGTCCGACTTTATCTCTATGCTGAAAAAAAATTGGAGAAAACGACTTTAAAATGAAACAGGCAGCTAGATCCTGACATATTTATTATTGACACAGGAGCTGAAAAGACGGCGTTTGGTTTAGATGACAACAATTGTATATCTTGATCTGTTCATGTTGTTGACAGTTACATCTTCTTCAGAATTAAAAATATTTTCACTTTAACCTCGAAGACGAAATGTCTTCTTCCCTGCATTGGTTTTCACTCTTTCTCGTGTTATGATTCTACGTCTGCAATATTCGGAAAAAGTAAATTTTCGTCATCAAGTATGCTACAGAAGAACGAAGATGATGCGGGATCTGCCAAACTATTAAAGATGAAGCATCTGAAAATGATTATTCAGAGGCTGGGAAAAAGTTTTCCTTGCATTATAAGGTGACCAAACGAAATTTTCTCTGACTAGGCATCGATAATTCTGTTGCAAGATAGGCGGTTATAGAGTTATTTAAAAATTTGTATTTACGCCAAATTTGCGTTCTAGAGCTAGTAATAACAAAGTATGACATTTTTTTGTAATAGAGGCTGTTTATTAAATTCGGCTTGCAATTTGAAAATAGTAATGGCCTTGAAGAAATCTTTTATAATGAAATTTGAAGAAATAGATTTTGCCATCTCTCCTTTCTGCTAGTTCAACTCACAGTTACTGATATTCTCAGTGAGGTCTGAAAGATATACCTCGTTGTTAACTAACTCGCACAACAGGCAGCTAAATGGAGTAAATATTAATATCGCTTCGGAAGCAAAAATATTTTAGACCTACACTGTAGCATAATTACTTCCACATCCAGTGGAAGTACAGTAACACAAAAAAATTTTTTTTTATTGAAATAGGCTTAAAATATCATGAAACGTCTGTCTGTCGGTCTGTAATTTTTTTTGTGCGCACGTTTACTTTGGTACCGTTTATGATATTGACTTGAAATTTAGTACACTTATGTATTATAAGAAAATCTGGAACTAAATTACATTTTGATCTAATTCCGTTAAAGGGTTCGGGGGTAAATGGGGTAAATAAGGGTAAATAGGCAAACCAAGCAGGCAAGAGTCCATAAAATTGCAATTTAGGGCATATACGAAAAGTCAAAGTCTCAAATTTTTTTTGCATCAGCCACCCCACACTATCACCCCCAATACCTCCTCCATACTATTATGAAAGGAAGTAAAAAAAAATAAAATATAATTTAGTGTGTATACAAGGACGAAACGTCTCAAAACAATTTTTTGGCGTTAGCTACCCCCTCTACCACCCCCATTACCACCCCAGCCTATTATAAAAGCGAATAAAAAATTAAATTGGGATTTAGTGTGTGCACGAGAACCAATTTTTAGGACCTTATTTATATTAACGACCTGGCGAAGTTTGGCCCTAGGCTTTTCCACCACTCAACCAGAACACAGGAATACATATAGACAAAAACACACCACTCATTCTCTGGGGCATTGCCACAGCTGAGACTCGAACCCAGAAGTGGTAATAGCGACTAGCCGTGTTAACTCTCACACAACTGCGATATGGCCCACTGCTACCGCCTTGACAACACATGAGAAACACTGCAAAATAAGTGCTTCCTCTACTCCTAAAATGACAACAGCAAATCCTTTTCAACAATATCTACCGAGTCAAGGTGTTACGTTATTAGAAGATAAATTTTGATTTTTTAACCCCTTCTCATTTGATGAATTTGAATCGTAAATATTATAATTAAAAGGTCCTAACTTCGAAATCAATATTTGACTAGAATTAGTTCACTTAATAATTTGTTTATCATCATTATTTTCGTGACTGTTAATAATTATATTTTAGGACGAAACATCGTAAGTGAAAAATATTAAAACCTATTTGTTCTTTAAAAATTATTTTTTAAAACTCTAGCACCATGTTACTACTACAAATATTTTTTAAGATACACCAAATTTTATCCGACGCCTTTATATTTTAAATCTCGCTTAATTATTCTTCTTCCACCATAACTAAACTTGTTTAAGCCGCCAGCTTTAAAGGGATATTAAGACAGTCAACTAAACTCTAATGCAACAAACCTCCGACAACCTGAAAATATATTTACCGTCATAAATAAATATGTCACCTTTACCTAGAGCCGTTTAAGTGTTTAGTAAACAAAGATACTTTAAACTGTATACTTATTCCCAAAAATTAAAGATCCAAATCTCCACTCTTCAAACAGCGATATTTTTTCAGTAAAATAGTGTCAAGTTTTTTTATATTTTCCAGCCCCAGAGATTTTGAATCAGACTTAAATTCTGAGAATTGTCGTTTTTATTTATTTGTCATATTTGTAGCTATGAATCCAGTTATTTTATAAACATCAACATTTTATTTACATATTTTGTTCACTAGTTATATTTTTAGGTTTATCTATTTTTAGGATATACATTAAGATTGGCGATAATGTTATAATTCCAACGTCTAACTTTCTTCTGGCGCAGGTTTTGTATATAGAATATTTTATAAATCTTCCTTATTATCCTAACACAAAAAAGTATATACATTGAAACCAGTAGATAAAACATGAAATGGAGTGCAAATTTAATTGATTATGCGGCTTCATCTTAAATAAAATTAATTGTATTTAAAAACATTTCAAGGAACTATCTTTGCAATTTACTTTTGTTATTCAACAATAAATGTTCCAGGTCAAGTCAATTAGAATAGCATTCGTTAGAAATTAGTCAACGAATATTCGGAAGTAAAAAAACTTGCTTAAAACTATTCAAATTAGACGTGAGTCAGTTTTATGTAGAAACTCGATATCCAGAACTGGGTGGAATATTTATATTAATATGTATGAACAGAGATGGTCAATTATCATACTCATTAAATTTTATAAATACTTGTACCATACTTTTTAAATTCTACAAAAGCATTTTTCGAGATATTTCCTCAGTAAATATGACACTAAATATTTGGCCCCAGTAAATAGTTCGATAAAAATTATAAAACATAAAGGAAAGCCTTATAGAATCAAGAACAATCTGCAAAATTTATGTTTATTTTATTTTGTAATAAATATTTTATAATAGATGAAATATTATCTCAACTTGAATACACAGTGGAAGATATTGTGTGTGTTTGTGATACGAATGTGAATTTTAAACATAACATTTTTAGTCGCAAACTCCTCTATAAAATCCTTACTTTACTATAAGGAATGTAACCAGACTGCAACCAACAGCTACTCTCCGGGCTATGTGTCCCGTCGAGCGCTGAATTACAAGTTACAAGTCTGGCGCGTTAAGTGTAATAATTGCATATTATGCTCTATACGAGGATAATTGGAACTGGTCAGTGTTAAAGCACAGGGCCGTGCGCACTGAACTTGATATTTTGTCCTATATATTTAGCAATGGTATCGAGATTCGAATGGTAGTTGAAACTGTGCAGGCGAGTTCGAGACTGGCAATGTAATCAGCCTGAATGAACCATCTACGACTGCACTGGTTTAAAGATAATAAAACGGAGAGGCCTACTAGCATAAAAAAAACTCGTAAATCGCTTCTCAATGCTCAAATGTGGACTTCTGCTGTGCTGTTAATGTGCCAGTGCAGTGCGTAAATACCTGTTATAATATCAAGCGTAGGAGTTTAGTTAGTTATTGTTCATATTTATAAATATTTACTACTATATAAAGGGTAAAAGATTTTAATTATTTACTAATTTACCATGGCTTTCTGAAGACTATTTGAAACAGAGAATAATATAATAACGTTCGAAAATCTTATTATTTTTTTATGACAAGCATTTCTATTTACCTCCGCCCATGTACAATAAAGAGATGCCGACTGTTTTTACCGGCTTTTAGTTTTTATATGGTTTCAATTAAATTCGTTTACACTTTACCATCATAACGCTAATGTTTCTATTGCAACAAACACCAGCCGAAAGACTGATATTACTTAAAGGAGCTTTCTTGCTAGTCGTCATACACCACTTGCAGACTGCAGTTTCGAGCTGTTGGCTCTCGTCAGTGCAAGGTAGGCATGTAAAATAGTCAGCAGGCGCCATCTAGCGGTCCAGTGTCTGTTGCAATCGAAAAATAAATAGCCTGACTGGGCTTAGCATAATTCAAATTTGCTTTTAGAGGGCGGAATATTAAACATACTATTTTTAGTCGCAAACTCCTCTATAAAATCCTTATTTTACATAAGGAACGTAACCAGACTGCAACCAACAGCTACTCTCCGGGCTATGTGCCCCGTCGAGCGCTAAATAACAAGTTACAAGTCTGGCGCGTTCAGTGTAATAATTGCATATTACCTTCAAAACGCTAATGCTTCGATTGCAACATTGTGTGACGACTAGCACTGGCAGGATTAGTCTTTCGGCTGGTGTTTGTTGCAATCGAAACATTAGCGTTTTGATGGTAATATGCAATTATTACACTTAACGCGCCAGACTTGTAACTTGTAATTCAGCGCTCGGCGGGGCACATAGCCCGGATTCGGTTAGGACTCTAGGAAATAATAAAAAAATTCATAACATCGACAATCACAACAGCACCAGAGTACAGCGCATTGGATCGCCCCACCTCAACCACACTAGATTAGATGACATTCTCACCCGTATTGCACATGTACATAAGCTTATAGAATTTCCCTATACACCTAATAACGATCCCCATATTGTATATGTTTTGCAATTCATGAACCTACTCGTATTGTTAATAATTCTGCTTGACCCTATCGTTATCACTAATGATTCCGATGTTCCAAAATCATCTGTTTTGACTATGGATAACATTAGTTACCATAAACTTATCTACTGTGAGCATGCCTTAAAAATACTTATAAAGAGATATAAATTTGTTACGTTTAGAGATTTAAACATTTTTAAATATAATACTTTTCTACAAGAACTACATATATGACTTATCGTGGGATAGAATACTTCACACGAGAGATATATACAATGAAATTGAAATATTAAATGATTTCATAATTCAGATTTTCGATAAACATACATGTCTTATTCAAGTTAGTCACCAAAGCTAAAAGTGCCAGATAACCAATGCACCGAAGGTACTGATAAAGCACAGGGCGATGCTTTCTGTAGATATAAAGTATCCAAATCTCCTGATGATTGGACTTTTTATAAAACATGAAGGAAACAAAACACTAGCAGCTGTAAGGTCAGAAGAAAATATATATTAATTTCATTAACACCGAAGAAATTCCTGAAAAGTATGAACCACTTTAAAAAATCTTAATGTTAAACTTTAAAATTCTACTGTCCTCCCGTCAAATCTTAATAATGCCGACAATATTAATAACTATTTTATTTCGGTGTAATAATCACCCCCTCCTTCTATTTTTTTTATTAGATTGTTTTACAAAGTTATTTAGTTTGAAACCCTCATTCCAATTGTCGTACAGTCATATTTGCTAAAATCGTATGTTACAATGTAAAGAGCCCCTGGACGAAAACGGTCCGCAAAGGAAATTAGGTCGAACTCCCGATATGGTCCGTAACCTAAATTAAAAATTCTATATGCATATCGTAAAAGTGTTATTTCCAGTATTTTCTCTACAGATTTCTTAAATCCTATTTGAAATATTAAAGTAACCATTTTGATTTGCTCGCGAAGCGTTCTACTAATTTAAAGTGTTTTAGTGAACACCGCCGGTAGCAGAGCAGCTACTTTGGAATCCGGTGGTTTAAGCCTGGAGTACGGGGTAAATCCTTTGTATCGATTCATGATCCTCCGTAAACTAGAGATTATTTTAAGTGTTTAAATGTCAATATCGCACCTCGAGTGCTCATGAACTTTGTAACCACCGAAATTGTTTAATTACCGTTTTAAACTTTCTGTTTCGAGTTGGCAATGTCATTATTGTTGATGTCATTAAACCCATCCACTTGGATGATTAAAGAAAACCAGGCGTTTTATTTGACGTGTAAAGCCCCCTTATAACATAAACACTACAATAGTCAATTTTCGCCATTTGTTTATTTATGGCGAAACTCAAAGTAGGCACATCAGTGCGGAAAAAATTACGGAATTTACAACAGTTTTCATTTCATTTACGTTTACCCTTCCCCCTCCCCCCTAATCAACCTAGCGACTTGAAATTTGGACACAGTACTTAGGTCCTGAGTGTCTATCGGAGGAGGGGGAAAAAAAGGCGCCAAGTCATATTGTTCCCCGAAAAAAAACGCGAAAACCGCTGTCGGTACGTTCTCGTCGCAGCGAAAAATGTGTATACAAATTAGAACCTTCAAATCGCAATATCTGGGGAACTGCTGGACCGATTTTGAAGAATCAGTTTATGCGCATTCACGTGCCCTTCATTTTATCTCTGTACACTTTTTCGATCCGAATCAAACTAAGCGAGTTATGTCAAAAAAAACTGATTTTCCCTATATTTATATGTAAATTTTCCCCCCCTCCCCGCGAAAAGTTCGACCGAAAAATTTTCCGGATGATAGATGGGGTTCGACTTTATAATACCACAAAAAAAAATCGAAAAAAACGAGTCCTTTCAAGCCATTTTTAATGCCAGATCGACCCCACTAATAGTAATTATATTATATATACTATAACTCTGTTTACTGAATAGAAATAGTTAAGCCACTCCCTATTAATTTTGACCAATATGTGCAATGACCAATTTTACATGCGACAAATTAATAAAACTACTTCTAAAGAATTTCTAACCTCAAAAACAGAAAGTGGTTCTGATATTTAATCAATATTGATTATTTTCATTACATACCTTAATATACAGAAATGTACACCAAAGTATTGAAAAATACTGTTTTATTAGATGAATAGGAATAACAGCAAATAAAAATGATAATAATAATAATAAACGACTTTATTGAAACAAAGTAATAATATAATAGAACAATTCTGTTTAAATATGACGCACTTTTTTGGGGAGTGGCTTAACTATCTCTATTCAGCAAACAGAGTATAGACGTATGAAACTGGGTAGTGTATTTTTCCGAAGGAGAAACTAAAAGTCTTAATTATTATGTCCTGAATATTTTCGTTACTATTTACATAAAGGATAAATAGATCTGCAAACAAATTTAATGTATTCTAATGTTAAATGATGGTAGCAATCAGAGGCATAACGGTATCTATTATACTAGAAATTAAACTGTAAACATTTTAATTGTAAAACTTCAATAAGAGCTTTGTTGCTGAAAAGTAAAATTAATATTATATAACGATTTCTTGTTAATAGTAGTGATATTGATAATAATTGAAATTAGTATATAATAGGCAGTTATACATATTTTAAAACTCCCAGAGACAAGTACCTAGGCATGAAGACACAGAAGAATTTTGTAACCATAGGTAAAACCTTTGCGTTCCAAATTTGGACGACTATATGGTTTATTTTAGATTATAAGGGTAAAGATAATAAACTTTACGTTATTAGGTGGCAGAGAAGTACGCCATTAAGTACATAATCTTTACAGCTTTGATCCCACCTTTACTATTGTCATAATTAAGAAATTCCTTAAGTAGTGCTAACCACTTCTCTCGGAAAGAAGTGATAAAGTGAACTTTACATATGTTTATGACTTCCTAAAAATTTACCTAGATGGAATATTGGGAACATTTATTAATTAGGTGTTTTTAATCTTTTGTGCATATTTGTGTTCTTATTTATTTATTTGTTTAATAATATATTATTCAATAGCACATTGCTATAATTAATTGGGAATATAAGACGTTAAAGTTAGCAAGTGAGATCAACTGTAACATATACAAAAACAAAAGTCCTTATGTAAAATTTCTTGCCGGATAGAATTTTTGAGTTCACTCCTTAATTTGAAATTGAGAAATTGGAAAAAATGGAATTTTGAGCAAATTTGTAAAACTTCGGTAAACTACTTTTCTCGGAAAGAAGTAATAAAGTGTAACTTTTCATACCGGGTGTAACAGGATCATGGTATACCCCCCTTTTATCCTTTAGTTTTGAAGATAATTGATTGAAATTTAGGATATTCTACATAGATAATAAGCGGCACTTTTTGACATACAATTGATTTTTTTCACTTTCGGTTTCGTGACACTAACTTTCGATTTTCAAATAGAACACCCTGTATATTATTGCATTTTTGAATTCTGCATAATTTTCTGAATCCAACGATGCCAAATAAGTGACATTTCAAATATAATTTTTTTTTATAATATAATTTTTAGTTTTCCATTTAAGTGTGCCATGACAGTTCAGATTTATACTAAATGACCCGTGTAATGTTACAAAAATCGAAATCCCGTTAAAAACACTAAATTACGTGATTTGATGAGCAAATAAAATTCACCAAAATTGTTTTTGGGACAAAACTCATTTTTTTCAAATCGAACCATATCAGTAGCTGGTACCATTTATTAGTACTATCAATAAGGAATTTATTCATATGTCGTATTAAAATGTGCGATAAATACAAATAAAATTACAGCTAAAAGAAAATAAGAAAATACAATTTTATTCTAATTACCTTGGTACATATAAGGTAGTTTTGGAATACAAAAAATTAACGCAAAATATTACAACAGTTGTTGAAAATGCCGTCCATTAACGTCAATGCACTTCTGAACTCGCATAGCTGTTTCTCGAAGAACGTTCGCCAATTGCTGGGCCGTTATGCTCTTAATTGCTCGTCTTACTCGTAGCTCCAGGTCTTCAGGGGTTGTAACGGCGGTTGCATAGACAATATTTTTTAAATGACCCCGAACAAAGAAATCAAGGGGTGTTAAATCAGGTGACCTTGGAGGCCACCACACAGGACCATTCGTCTATATTATGTTTTTCAGAATCTCCGTTGAAGGTAATGAATTACTATCCTTGAATTATGGGGAGGAACGCCATCTTGTTGGAAATACATTCCCTGTCCTAAATCTAAAGGTAACTCATCTAAAATGTCCTCAATCTCATTTTCAAGGAATCTCAGGTATCTGGCACCAGTCAAAGCGGAAGTGAAAAAAAATCAATTGTATATCAAAAAGTGCCGCTTATTGTTTATGTAGTATATCCCAAATTTCAATAAATTATCTTGAAAACTAAAAAAGAAAATCATGATCCTGTTACACCTGTTTATGAAATATTGAGAGCCTTTATTAATTAGGTGTTTTTAGCATTTTGTGCATATTTATGTTCTTATTTATTTATTTATTTGTTTAATAATATATTGTTCAACAGCACATTGCTATAATTAATTGGGAATATAAGACGTTAAAGTTAGCAAGTGAAGTCAACTGTAGCATATACAAAAACAAAAGTGGATCCTTATGTAAAATTTCCTGCCGGATAGAATTTTCGACTTCACTCTTTAATCTGGAATTGCGAAATTGGGGTAAAATGCGATTTGGAGCAAATTGTAAAAATTCTAAAAACATTTATCTCTTTTTTTCTCATCAGTCAATAACGTGTTTACTATTAGAGATATCTATTTAGAATTTTAACACGATATCTTTAGACATTAGTCTCACTTGCTGTTTACGCAAAACTTATTTCAGTAACGTTGTTTTTTGGAACAGAAATAAAAACATTTGCATGACACATAAGAATATCAAAATGCACTACAAAATATAAAATGTATTGAACTTTTTTATTATTAGAGACGGAGGGGGGGGTATAATATAGAGAAGAATCGATATGTATGAGCTATAGAAACTTTCTATTAGTAACTTTTTTTTTCTAAAATTCTTAGTTAGCCTGTAAATGTGTTGTTGGAAATGAAAACAAAGTATATAGGACTACGCATGATAAAAGCAGAAGGAGGATCTCAGACGCTTATTGAGAAATTCAATAGCTCTCCGTCTATTGACAAGTGACACAAAAAACGAGGATCTATTTTTGATAATGACACCTGCTTATCATGCTAAAATGTAGGAGAGATTATAAAAAAATTACCAGGGAACTACACCCCCCCTCAGAGACCTATACGCACGCTGCAACGACATAACCTCGATATCGGACTACGTCCAGCATATCTCTCAAAGCTTCTACTCGTTCAAGCTGGGCGATAGTCCGTTAACAAGACACATAACGCAAATTAGACAGCACAATGCCCCATTTCGAATCAAACACACCTTACCGTACCAGACGTTACCGATTTTCCGGCAACCACTATAGCCAAGTTTCAACAACTATACCTTTCTCTAATCCTATCCAGGTCCTGGTGAGGCAATTATTGTATCATTTATTATTAATAAATACTTTTTGAATTTGAATTTGTATCTGGATTATCCAACTGTCTCTACTGGAACAAAGACAAAACAAACATTGAATATTAATACTAAAGTAACAAAGATAGAGATTGAAGGGAAATCGAAAACTTTTACCTGTCACTACTTTTAACAGGCAAAGTCAAAAAATTTTAAAAGGGCTAGAGAGATAAGTTATTTATTGCTAGATAAAATTCAGTGACAAGGAAGGAGAGATCCCTGCATTAATATGATAGCATACGAATTTAAATATCTTAATCTGTGTATGACCAGATTTTTGAAACTAAGTGATTAATATTCTATGACAAAAAAAAGTAAGAATAAATTTTACGAAATAAGAAAAAATAATATGAAATCTCTTGGAAATATTGATAATTGAAATATTGAATTTTTTTATCTATCATTTTTCAATTTCACTTGACACTAACCCAGTTTCAATGGCAAAATTCGGTTGCACCTTGTTATGATATGATTGGCCAATTATCTAGTTCATTTAATTTCGACACTTCAAATATAGCAAAAATTTTACTTGCCGATTATTGCCTTTCTGGAATTGAGTTTTTTAAAGGGACAACTGTTATTTATCCCTTTAAAGGGATTCATAGAGACATTAATATTCCTTCCAACTATAGGTCAATATTTGTAATTTCTAATTTTAATAAAATTTTTGAAAAATATGTTATTTCCTGATTGACCAGCCATACAAATATCATAATATCTTGTCACCATAACAGCTTGGATTTAAAGAATGTCTTATTTTATTTCTTTGGTATTCATCATATTTTACATCAAATTAAAACACATTAGCTATATTTCTGAATTTACTCAAATTTATTCTTTGATAATATATCTTATAACCTATTATTGTTAAACAAATTAAAAACTTATAATATAGGAATAGGAATTTCATTAGATTCTTTACGAGGGTATTTAACTAAGATAAATCATGCATAAAAATTAATTACCATTAAAGAACCAAGAAGATGACTTATTCTTTGAAAATATAATCTGGACCTGGACCGACGAAGCAAACTTTATAATTCTCCACATCACAATCCACATATTCAAGATTCGTGGCGATTTAATATTTACTGTGTTATCAAGAATGATGCAGTTGTAGAAATTCACTTTTACTATGAAACCTTCAATAAGTGACATCTAGAAAATTCTATGAATAAATTTAAAAAAAATATATTATTGTTCCATACGTGGACCATGTGGCTCTAGCAGAACGTCGGAAAATGTAGTTATCAACACGAAGGCTCTCTTTCTCACAGTAGAGGGATTATTGTCACTTTTTTAATCAATAATTTGGGTGATCGGTGGCTTGTTTCAAATGTGGCTTCCGCGTTCTCTGGACATGGCCTCATTGGACGTTTTTAAATGAGGTAATGTAAAAAAATATTTGTTATGTTGTCTTTTAACGACAAAAGAAACTTTCCAAGGAAAATTTCAAAATGCCTTCGAATCACTCACTCCCCAGCAAATTAGCGCCACTACCCACTACAAAGCGTTCTTTAATGTTTAAAAGTGAATGACAATTATTTAAAACCTGGTCTATAATGTGAAAATTGTTAACAGTTTGTAAAGTATTATTTGAAAACACATTTTTGAAAAATAGTTTTGCATTATTTATATTTGAGTTCAGCCATTTAAAACCAAATGAGTTTGCTTCAGCGATCAGTTCATAATTCTCACCATAATCAAGAAATAAGTTTGTTCGAACGAATGAGAACGAAAAAGCATCGTACAGTTTAAAAAATATGCATGACATCATACGCTTAACAAAAGTATTGGAAAACGAAATTTATTCCATACTTTGAAACCCCTCTCCTAACTGATTCTGTCATTTGTTAACCTAATTTCTTCACGCTCTGCAAAAGGGTCAGCATTGAGTAGTGAGTGTATTTATTAAAAATAAGAATTTTGTTAAAGTCGGTATATAATCAAGACGTGGTTTATGAAAAAAACATGGTAATGTATCAGAATAACTGAAACTCAGATAGCGTTGGATTAATAATTATGTTACGACCATGAAATATATTAAAGTTCGTTAGATTACATTCTTCTACAAAGAGTTATCGGACAAGTAAGGTCTACCGGTCAAATACTCAATTCAAGAACAACAACTATTATGTTACTTTACACTTTTTTAACGTCTCACGAAGGCCTACCAATAAACGTTTCTAAGACAACAGTGAATTGGGTTTCTTATCGCCTAAAACTCGTGAGGAAGATCAGGTTCATTGACACATGACGTAGTGGTGGACCTAACCTAACGTAAGTGAAGTCCACTTTCCGAGCGACTGCGCTGGCACGACTTTCAAATCTTAGTAGGTGTACATTCCACCCTACATTGTGAACACCAAAAAGGAACAATGACGTTATGTCACCATATAGTTCAATGGAATTTGTGACATTTAATTAATCGGTTATAATTTCACTCTTTCTGAAATTCATTTAAACAGCATGCAATTTATAAATTATTTGCATTCTTGTTTTATCCTTTATTTTGTGAGGTACCTACTGTTGTTATAAAGGAGAACAAAATTATAACTTAATTATTAGTTTTAATGTGATCTCATTGTAAAAACTGAACAACTTTATTCGTCAGTCGTCGAAATCATCAATTGAGACAAAGAAACAGCACGGTTTGAATCGTTATGTAAAGTAAAAAATAACTATCATACACCAGTTTACTGAAGTTTATATAATTCATTCGCAATAGAATTAACGCTGCATCTAGAGCACTCTGGGGATTTAGAGAGAGAGTATTTGACAACCACGACCTTGCTTTGTCAACGAAAATGGCTGTCTACAGAGCAGTTGTCATTCCAACATTGCTATATGGATGCAAAAGCTGGGTCACTTACCGTCGTCATGTGAAAGAATTAGAACGTTTTCAGCAAAGACACGTCAGAAGTATGATGAAAATCCGTTGGTTCCATCACATATCAAACGTGGAAGTACTCAGGAGAGCAAATAGCCTTCCAATTGAGGTGCTTATTTCAAGAGCACGCCTAAGATGGGCAGGTCACGTTCATCGTATGCATGATAACCGCCTTCCTAAATGTACACTTTATGGTGAATTGCTAAGCGGTAGAAGAAGGCGTGGCGGTCAACGAAAGAGGTTCAAAGACGCTCTCCATGAAAATCTAAAATCCTGCGGTATTGCAGACGAGCAATGGGAACAACTTGCAGCGGACAGAACCGAATGGCGAGGGGTTGTGGCCAGCTATCGAGGAAATGTTGCTGCAAGAAGGCCGAATCCAAGACCTAACCAGGTCTATGTTTGTTCTGACTGCGGTCGACATGTGCTCTCCCGAATTGGCCTCTATAGCCATAGTCGTGTGCACCGTAGATGAATGGGAATTACAATAGACTACACCTTTTACTTGTTTTTTATTGTACACAATCTATCGACTGTAACATTTTTATACTCGGACTCAAGTAACGGCTAATAGTAATAATAATAATTCATTGTTGACCACCCTTCTACTTTTTAGGGGGGATATATAGCATTTTACAAATTAAGATATTTTTTAGAATAACCATCGGAATTTAAAGCTCTTGCATAAAAGACAGTAAAAAATAAGTTAACGTGCATTACGGACGCAAAGATAATACAACAACAACAAACAAGTATACTACAGATAGTACAACAAAAAAAAGAATTCAGATCAATCAAACTCTTCGATAATGATAAGTTTTTAAAATAGTAAGGCTACTGTCGAATATTAGTCCATTTAACGAGGTACAAAATAGGCCAAAACATCAAAAGTTTGTAGGATTTTTGCAATACATGCTTTACCATTTGAAGTTGCTTCAGATGTCTGGTTGAATACATTGTGTTCTCTATCTTCAGTTAGTTCGTTTTTTTTTTTTCATATAATATTTTTTCTTGTTTATCAAAGCCTAACACCTTGAAGAAAAGCTTGTTTTCCCTCTTCGCGCGCTTGACGCAGAAATGGTTTCAGCATTTGACTTTCCTCCATTATTTTAGAGCGTGAAATTTTCCGAGACACTAATTCCACTGTTTGAAAATTTCTTTGAATTTTGGATGATATTCCGTTTTGTTTTATAGTTTTTCCAATTTTGCTAAAACATTTTTGGTATTGTTATTATATCCAAAAATATGAATATCATCATATTTATGAGAGACGTCTAGTATATTTTATAAAATATGTATAATTTTTTCTTCGACATCCTAGTAGTTTGGATTTTTAATACCATAAAAGATTAAATATAGTAATATCCGCAAAAAATATCAAAATTCGGGCCCGACAAGGTTTTTTGTTGGTTTTCGAGGGCAGGGATCATGCTAGTAGTGTTATTTTTCACCCTACCCTCCCTCAACTACCCCCAACGTATAAAAGGGATTTCTATGGAAATATCAGGGAAGCTAACCATTGCTCAACAACAATTGACCTAAGCAACCCCCGGGGGTTGAAACTACGCTGCTCACAACACCGATATCTCCCGAAAAACGGGAAAATGCACTTCTCAAGGGGTTTCGAGGGCGGTAATCACGATGGTTGTATTTTTTCACTGTACCCTCTCGAAACTACCCCTACGTATAAAAACCACCCCCTCTTCCTTGCTGTCGGTCATTGTCATGCGTGGATTCGTCGGACAGTGGTTTTTATGGGAATATCCGGGAAAGTAACCATTACTAAACCACAATTGACCTAAGCAACCCCCGGGGGTTGAAACTACCCCTCTGGCAATGTTAAAGAACACGATAAAACCCTCGGTGTGCTTTTCGAAACGGTAACAAAATCCGACTATTCGCATGAAAAGCGTGCTTCACGTAAAAATATCGCGGAAGAGGTTTTTAACATTTTTAATCATATTTTCGCTCTACGGAACGTTTTTTATGTCAAAATTTCAATAACTCATCAAAGAGCATCATTTTAGAAAGTGTAGTAAATGTCGCTGCACAGGGACGTAATGTCGCTCCGACCATCAAAATTTAGAAACAGTAACAAAATTTTACTTCAATTTCGGAAATTTCAAAATTAAAAATCCTTTTACGAATCCACGTTGTTAAGCACTGCAACTCATGCGTGGTATTAAATATGAGGACAAGTTAATCCAGCTTCTATTCAAAGTATATCGTGAGTTTTAGCGAAAATAGCCCTTAGCGACATGGGACCCCCATCATTTCCTGCCAGTCGATTTTGACGGGAAAATGATGGGTTTTAACGGGATTTGCCCTAAACCGGTTCCTCAGTGATCCGGTGTCAGAAAAGTATCTTTACCATGTACTCATATGTGCATGGGACCCGCCTTGCCTGAACGTATGAAATTGTAATTGCAGAATATAATTCAAAGTCGTTGCGATTCAAGCATTTTCAAGCTCCGGAGGAGCGACCAAAATTGGTATTGAACTAAAAATACGTGAATAGACAGGCAAGCAAAAGCCCACCAAAAATTTATAAACATTGTACTTTTCTTGAATCTTTTTGTGTAATCGTTAGCTTAAAAACCGCATATTGGATGGTAGTTGGTACATTATAAGTCGTTCCGTTCCTCACCATGTGTTGTACACGGGCCAGACTATAGTTTGTCAAAAACATTTTTCTTGAAGTTGTTGTAAAACATGCATTTTTAAAGAGATTTAATATATATTTTTGAACTTTATATTGTCTTTTACTTGTGTTTTCAAAATTCCCTTTCAGGTATAATTTTAGGAAAGTGTTAGTACTTACTGTGTTAGATTTATAGTGTTACGACGTCCAATAGATACCATCAGAGAAGCAGTTAAGCAAAAACGAACAGTAAGTATAAATTTTGTATTATTCTCCGCCTGAAACAGTCGTTTTGAATCCTTATTTTGTGAACGTTAACATTCATTTTTGATAAATATAGTAAAAGTCCTTCAGACGCAGAAGATGGATCGTTCACAGGAACACTGATATCCCTCGAAAAACGGGAAAACGGGCTCGCAACGGGTTTTCGTGGGCGGTAATCACGATGGTGGTTGCTTTTCACTCCACCCTCCCGAAATTACCCCTACGTACTGAAGTTGAATCATATACGTCATGCAGGGTGATCACCACGAATTTAAGTTGTAGTCGGACGTTGCCGACTATACAGTAAAAAAAGTCGCTGTATGCTTAATCTCAGTTTTACCACGTAAAATTTAATCGAGATAAGTTCGAGAAAAACTTGGTCAAGCAGGTATTTTGGCCACGCCCGAGTGCAAGTACTACTGGTACTACGTTAAATATTTCAAAAAATATAGTTTGTATTATCATGTGTACGTGTAGTGTGGCTTACCGTTAAATCACTTGATATTTAACTGCATAAATGTATATTTATTCAAAAATAGAATGACGTTGCATTTGCACTTCAAATGAAACGTCATATTAATTACTAATTCATGAATTATCACTAATATGTACAATGATAATGCCACTCTATTGGTGTGTGGTTTACAGTTAATAGATTCTACTCCTTTTCGTTCTGATTTTACTACACACACCTTACGGTTTACCTTTCGCCCTCAATTCGCATCATTTTTACACCTACTGTCGCGCTAAAGCTACGACCCACCATTAGCTGCTTCTCCGTCCTACTCCTCGCCAAAAGCAGGTCAGGTTTGTCTGAGCTCGAGTACTGCGAAGTATAGCGTAACACATTATGATGAAAGGTTGTTGACCGTGGTTTCACATAGCCATAGAATGTTGCAATACCCTCTTGACACTGCCGATCCTGATGGCCACTTTTGGCGGTCAGTGCCACATCTTTCAGCTCGAGAATTCGTTCTGTAAACGTTAATACACTGGTCACCAGAAACAGAAGTTGAAATGTATTACAAGCTGTACTGTACTTATTAGCCGTTTTACAATGTCACTAGAGATAAAAAGATAACAAATGCCGATAAAATTCGTGTAATAGTTTTATTTTCCTATAAAATAAATTATGTTGTCTGTTATTTATTAAAGCAGGCGTGAATGTCGTTCCTGGTGGCATACGACACGCCGGATATTATAATTTTTATGATAAATATAACACAGGGAAACACAGAGCTAACTGTGGTTTCAGATGAAATAGTAAAAGTTGACTTTAACAAACTAAAAGGAATGACTAAAGAAACAAACTAGATAAATGTTGAATGCAAATGGTCCTGAACTAACCATATAAGATTTCATAACAAAGTTGCTAAGAGTTACTAGATAGATCAAGAACCTTTATAATTGCAAAACACGAGCAATATAAAGAACAAAAACGGAAAAAGTAACGGAATAGATATTTCTCTAAAAATTACGGAAATACTCTATCAGTACCAATTAAGAAGCTGAATATAGAGCTCATCGAAATAATTTTAATAAAAATAATGTACGATATTAGAACAACTAGTGTTCGAAAATTATTTTCCCCATTTCATATCTGAAAAACAATATATCGCAAAAATAAATAAATAAAAATGCTACCGACATTTAAAAAATGCATCAACTCATATCTGAGGCTACAAATGAGAGAAAGAAGAACTAGAACAATAATAAAATTACTGTTGGCAGCAGTAATTTCAATGGTGATAGAGGCATAGCCAACTCTTGTAACAATTACTTCTCAAGTATAGGTTTGGAGATGTTAAATAATATCTCACAGTATAATAACCTTATAAATATTTCTATCAGTTTAAATAAATCAATATTTTTAAAATTGGAAGATAATAATGCATTGATTAGAAAAATAAACGGTATAAGCAACAAAAGTAGACTGCACATATTTCTACATTCTTTTTCCATTAAGAGCATAATAAAGTTAGTTTCTAAAACCGATGTAGTTCTCAGTCAAATATGGCAAAGGTATTTGAAAAGTACCTTAAGGAACAACTAATTGACTTGCTAAAGAACAACAATTTAGATTCCTCCTACAAATTTTGATTTACAAAGGGATTGAGCACTGACGATGCGACACATGAACTAATAAAGGACGTAACAGATTTAGTGCAGTGTGTGAGTTGGAAAAAAAGCCGAAAATTGTAAATATTTTGCTACGCAACGAGAATACCTCCTTCCCCCATTTTCGAGGATGCTGAACACGATAGTGCCGGTAGAATTTCTCTTTGGAGTTGCGGATCCCCCTAAACGGCCAGAAACCATCTTCAAAGGCGTACCCCCGTTTTCGAGGATGTTGAACAAGGTGGTGATGCTGAATGTTCTTCCAACCCCCTCTATCGGCTAGTAAACACTCCCGAAAGGAGCGAAAATCTTTTTTTTTATCCCCAACAAAATACATATAACGCCCGTTTTTGACGATGCTGAAACACGGTGGTTATGCTAAAAGTTTTTTTACCCCCTCCAATCCCGCTAACGGTTAATAAACACCCCCGAATGGGATGATAGTATTTTTTGTAAAATATCAGTGGCAAAATTCATGTACCGCCCATCTTCGAAGAATATCAACCATGTGATTCTACTTGTAAGAGACGTAGGTTAAATTAATGTAGATAAGGTATAAATGAAAAAAATGCATTGTAAATATGGTTTTTTTTTTGGGGGCGAGCGTAGATGCGTCTTTACTATGTACATACTTCGATATGTGATGTAAAGCAACGTTAGGCGCGGTTAGTACTTGGATGGGCGACCGTTTCAAAGAAGCCCGTGTCCTCGCCTCACATATCTTTCAGCGGTTTGTATATGAGTGTATGCACGGAAGCTATGCAACCTTAGGCGAGGGTTGCGTAGATGATATACCATCCTTCGGACGGGATGTAAAGCCGTCGGTCCCTTGTCTATTAAATGTTAGGCAAGTAAAAGGTCCCTACTCTTCTTAAGAGAAGGGGTTCGGCAAAATTCCTGGTTGGGGGTAGCTCGTCTACAGGCGTCGGTGATAGGCCTCAGTAGCGGAAATAGACAGAGGTTAAATAAATGTAAGAAAGAAGTATATGTTTTATCTTTATGTATAACGTCTATTATTTTTCATATAAGGACAGTGAATGTAACAATTTAGTTGAGGTTATTTGAATACGACAATATACATTTTCTATCATTTTTTGTAATAAAATAAATTGTACGTATCAATGATTCAATAGACCTATTTTTGTAAGTATTCGTTTATCTTTTCAGCTAAAGCTAATTGTAATCACGAAGAGAAGTATGACTATTTTCCCGTGCTCAGCGTCCTCGAAAAAAAAATTGAAGAGTAATGAATAATGTAATGTATTATAAGCTCAAACATCAGTAGTTAGAGCAGAAACTTTAAACTACACTTTCTAACTTATAAAAATGTTTTAAAGGACACAAAAATTTTAAAAAACATCTGAACTCTAAGCAGACCACGCTTTTTGCTTTGCATATATAACACAAAAAGACCTAAAAATTTTAAGAATTTCTTTTCCGAAATTAAGCTTAATATCTTATAAAGGTATAGTCTCCTACAATGCTTTATTAATGGTATATAAGACGTTAAATTTACTTTGAGGTCGATTTTTTCAGATATCTACTTATTAGTACAAAATTTCGACGTTGTCTTCTGGTCTTATATGAAAATTATTGTTTATGAGATGCTATACCAGTGGGCACTGTAGAAGAGTTGAAGAAAAAACTTGCAGCAAGGTTTGATAGCTTCCAAACCACGCCAAAAATATTTACCGAAACACGAGATTCAATACTGCAACCATATAATATTTACTTTGAATGTTGTGAACATCCTTTCCAATAGCTATTTTAAAGTAGTTTAATTATATATAATAATTTAGTTTGTGCCATGTTAAAGTCTATTTTTATTATTTGAATAGATTTCTGGAAAGGGTGAGTTAACAACTATAACAATTATTTATAACTCTCTTTTTCTATATTTTAAACGATATTCCATTATTTTTCAACAGAATTTAAAAATTAATTAAAGGTTAATTTTTCTTATAAAAAATTCCTTGCTATCTTTAAAAATATTCGGTAATTGTCTTGCTTAACCATTGTTTAATTAAAGTCACTCTTATGACTCTTAAAATAGGAAACTTTGACATTTTGAAGAAAAAAACACGTAAAACGAGACGTCAAGGACCTCAAAAGGAATTCAAAATTTTCAGTTTCAATTTAAATTAACGTAGCATATTACTTTTGATATACTGCCTTCTTAGAAAATAAATATGTAGAACAATGTTTAGAAGAGACAACTAAGTAATTAATATTGTTAAATGTTAAATATTCATATATGAAGGCCTAGTTAACCAACTATTATAATATTATGCGTATAACACATACTTATTGTTTATGAGAATATAGGTATACATAAGATTGAGAAAGTGCTACAAATGTTTGGAAGTATTTTCTTAAAAATAATAATGATTAGAAAATAATAAAGCTACTAAAAAGAATACCAGAAAAATACATACACAGTGAGCACGTTATAATTGTTTCGGGTCAAATTTTTCCAATTTCGTAACAAATTCTATCTTTTAAGTCCTCAACATTATTCGGTCTATTCAAATAAACATTTGATTTAAGGTAATTTCATAAAAATAATCCAATGGGGTTAGGTCCGGAGATCTAGTTGGCCATTCTACTGATCCAAGTCTACCAATTCATCTGGATGGAAAAATTACATACTATTCCAAATAATGCGGTGGTACGCTATCCCGTTGAAACCATATGGAGTTTTCCAATTCACTAGGGTTTTCGCCATTTGGATATAGTGCAGCAAATCCTGGAATTATGTTTTGTTGAAGAAACTCTAAATATTTTTTCACCATTTATTGAACCTTCAAAAAATGGACCCAAAATTGTAATCTCAATAACTCCAGCACACATGTTAACGTTCTGTGGAAATTGGGTATGTATGTACCTCCATCATGCCGTGTGGATCTTTATGTAGCCGATATCGACAATTTTACCTATTTACGGCGCCATTTAAACAGAAGGTGGCCTTATCAGAGAAAAGTGCTCGTCTTACGAACGAAATGTGGATTGGCATTACATCGTTCCATTATGGTTACGCAAAATGTTTCTCTGATGTCCGAAGACAGTGATTTTTTCTCTGTTATTTTTCGTGTCGCAAAAATTACAAAGATCAATACGATATACAGGGTGTTTAGAACTTCAAGATAGGATTTCGCTACTGGATGAGAAGAACTATTTCATTCCTGTCACATTCAAAAAGTGCAGGCTACGATATCAGAAGACTATCCATCACGATTTCAATAGGCAAACTAGTTTTTAGGAAAACAAGTGGATCGGACCTTCATTTGCAAAGTAATTTTTATGGATGAAGATGGTTTTACTAAAGGTGGTATTATTAATTCCCACAATTTTCACATATGAGATGAAGAGTATCCACATAACATTGTCCAAACTAGAAATCAGTTTAAATTTTCTATAAATATTTGGGAAGGAATCAGTAAATTGGTCCGATTGACGTGTATTTAAACTTCCTTGAGAGCCATTTTTAGATGATTTTAGAGGCTTCCCCTATTTTCCATATTTTGAAAACTTATTGCTTAATCTGTGTACTCGAAGCCTAAAAATTGTACTTGTGGATGATTTCAATATAAATTTCCACAACGAAACTTCGAAATTGACTGATTTAATGTCACTAACTGATTCTATCGGTCTTAATACCGACATTACTGATTGTACAAGATTACTGATCTGATCAACCAACTAGCTGTATTGACAATATTCTAACGGATTTAAATGATGAAGATTATGCTGTTGTGGTTATGGAACCGTGCCTCTCTGATCATTTAAGTCAGTTTGTCTATTAAAACTACCGGTGAGTTGCCCAGAGATGTATTGAGAACGAGAATTACGAAAAATGGAATTGGGAAACTGCGTGCGTCTCTGTGAAATTGACTGAAACTGTTTTTCAAATACTGAGAATAGCGTTGACTTCTTGTCAAATTTTCTTGTAAATAATTATAAACTTTAAATTGATCAACACTTTCCCTTTAAGAAATGTTTATTTACTGCCGGTTTCAATTGTACGCGATAATTTAAATACCACTTCTCTAAATAGTTGGATTGGAAAAGTAGGCACACTTACATGGCCAGTGCGTTTCCCAGATTTAAATCCATATGATCTGAAGAGTTTGGTTTATTCTACACCTATTCAAACAAGGGATGAATTATCAGAGATACTACTATTATATACGATTATGAAGCCAACAGCGTTTCAGGTACAAGCATCTTACCTACTATTTTAGAAGTTATATTTAAAAGAGTAATGGGGTGTAAGTATATATAATACTTCTATCATAAGAGGACTTCCTACTTTCCTTTTTAAACGTCATAATTATTATTACATAGCATTTAAACAAATTTTATCAACTTTTACACCCGCTAATGCATTTCATAATTAAATTAATACTCTACCAGGGGCATGAAGTTAGCTGTTATAGGATGTTTATAAAGTACGTAGTTAGTAGCAATTATTATTTCCGATGAGAATTTCCATCCAAATGAGCTATTAAAGAATGGATAGGTAATTGAAATTAGTCATTTCCATTTAAAAAATTCGTCTTCATTCATGCATATACGTCCGCGTAATTATTTAGAGCGATTTCCTGAGTTATGCAGTGTCCTTCACACGGGACATAGGCTATTATCAACAAAGGTTACTAACCGCTAATTGGCTGATAATATCAAATTTAAAAATATAATTTGGCAATAGCTTTATACAATTATCTATTATTATGGTAATTAATGTATATAAGAAGACGGGACAAGGTATATTTAGCCGAAAGTTTGAGTTGTGTGTTAATATATATGTATGTATATGAAAAGTGTGAATTAGTGCTAATTTTTGTATTTTTAGCATAAGATTCATTACCCCTGGTTCTGAATATCCATCTGCAAAAGGTTTTTTTGAATCAACACAGCATAAAAAAACATTTTTGTAAGAACTTGTTGAAATTTTTGAAATAACATAATTTGCTGTTTGTTAGGGAAATTACAATGAAATTGACAATCACTGGTGAAAAAATGAAGTTAGTCGTGTTTGGACACTTTGAAGAGCAATCATTTTTATTTGTTGTACATTTTGAGATGCAATAAAGATTATTTAAACAATAAGCAAAGTTTTATAACATGGTGTCAGGTGTGTAAGCAAGTATTTACACACAAACAGGAAAGATAAATAAGCATGTAAGCAAGCACAAAGCATTGAAAGCGATAAAAGGAAAAACGTAAGGAAGACAAAATGACGGAAGAAGTAATAGCGCTCGAAAGGAAGATTTAGCAACTCACTAAAATGTTATTAGAAAGAAGCACAATCTCCAACATAAATGTACTACTACCAAAACCATTAAACAACATACACAAATATTTTCAACAAGCTCGAAACAATTATTTAATAAGTCGTGGCCTGCAGCACAAAGATGAAGCTGAGAAAATAGCTGCAATACTGTAATAGGAGAAGATGTTTTCTAAAGATATACTAATTTTGCACTAACACAAGAAGATAAAGATACAGAAAAAGCCTTGATTGAAGCTATCAAAAAGAATTTAACACCTCAAATAAACAAAAGGTATGAAAGGGCAGTGTTCAACATGGCAAAACAAGTAGCAAGTCATATGATGAATATTTTAACAAATTAAGAAATCTAATAAAGAACTGTCAATACGGCACAATGGAAGAAGATATATTGTTAGATAAAATCATTTGTTCGGTTAAATATATCAAAATTAGAGAAAGTTTGTGGTTAGATAAGAATAAGGAGAATGCGATGCATACAAAATAAAGCAATATTCAAGCAGTTGTAAGCAAAACAAGCATATAAAAGCAAAACAAAATTACACAAATAAGCCAAGCACTTCAAAAGGCGATAGCAAACAAAAGACAACGAATGAAGAAAAAACAAAAGAAAAATGTAAATACTGTGGAAGATGTCATAAGCATCATAAGCAATACTGTCCAGCATGGGGTGAAGAATGTTCGAAATATGGAATTATGAACCATTTCGCAAGTGTGCAAGTAAAACATTAAGCTAATAAAAGAAGTAGAAGAGGATTATTCAATTGAATCAGAAACAGATTCAGAAGAAGCATACTGCATTTTAGAGATAGCAAGCTTAAACACACACACACACAATCTAATATTTCAAGTTGCTGAAGCAGAAGGTCCTCCACTACAGTGGGCCATAAAGTCAAACATTTAAGGGTTACTCCTGGACACTAAATTGGTGTAAAGCTGGACAAAGTATCTATCAAAACCATGCGGGCCTTATAGATCTGCAGAACTATAATGAAATCTACAACCAAGAATATGCACTGGTATCATAAAGCCAAAGAAGTTGAGACGATGAGAAAACTAAGAAAGCTGCAAAGACTAGCAACCCTAGGAATAACAAGAGCAATGATAATAACGCCCATGAATGTATTGATCTGTCTACCTCCTCTACATTTAGTAGCGGGGAATGCGCGTTGTACAAGTTGAAAAAAATGAACATGAAAGACGCTATACCGAAATATTTTGTCTATTAAAAAAGAATCTACTACTAAGTGGTCACGTTTAATCAAGTTAACCTAGAACACTATGAAACATTTTGATATACAACATGCAAGGTGAGAGAAGAAGGCATTGGCCAAGACGGATAAATGGTACCATAGGTACACTGATAGATCAAAAGTCTCAAGTAGTACAGAAACAAGAGTTGTCAGGGACACATATTGTCCTGAAACTGGGTAGGTAGCACTGTAGCAACAGTGTTCCAAGTAGCAGTCACAGCCACAGAAATAGTACGGTGGCTATTATGCAAATTCGGCATGACTTTAGAAGAATTTATAAATTCTGAAACATTCTTTAAAGACGATAATCAAATTCTGCATGCAATAGAGTTATCAACGGTAAGCATAGCAGTCAGCAGATATCGGTATGTACTTCAGAAAATAAAATTCTTTTATGACAACCGATATTGACTCGTCCGAAAGAACCTGTCGAATGTCAAATATAAACCCGTCAAATATAAAATTAAATCGGTCCAGAACATGAGCAAGGATGATAGCCTTCTGTTTTAAATCAGCAGCCTCTACTATAGGCATTAACACTAAAGAAATCAAAGTGACTAACCATTCCGCAATTAGTATTGAGGGCCCATACAAATTATAGTTGAAGTAAAACAGTTCCCGGCAAATAAAAAACGCAACAAAAACTTTATGACCTCATTAAAATACCGGTACTCTTTGTACTGCTGTTCGCAAATGCACTCGCTTACCTTTATAAGTTTTTAATGCGTCTTGGGTCGTTTGATGACAGACATGGGCGTCATGGCCCGCGGCAATATAATTATGTCGTAAAGTTTTTGTTGCGTTTTTTGAGTATAGGGAAGTCCTTACTTGGAGTATACCAACTTTAGTTACACAAAATATTAAAAAGTAAGTTAATAGAAACCCAAACTATTATTTTCTAAACATTATATTTAACTAAGGGTGGTTTATATTTAACTGAAGGTGGTGGTTTTTATTCAAAGCAATTTCAATCAAATCCAATATTATTAACAGTAATAAATACCGTACAAATTAGTTACACAAATTATTAAGAAGTAGACTAATATAAACTTAACTTGTAGTTCTATGACGATTTTAATTGACTAAAGGTAGTAGAAATGCATTTTTTTTTCAATAATTTTAATCAAAAAGATATAGACAATCAAATAGTACTTTGACCTGGAAAAAATTGGACCCTCGAATATGTCATGCTCAATGTTGTCAGGACCACTTAGGTCTAAAACCGTAAAGGTGACCTCCCCCTTTTCCTTTAGCCGCCATCTTGAAATTTTTTTTAATTGTTTTATCTCGTGTTCTGTTGGTCGCACGGAAAAAGTTATTGAACGAAAAATGTTGTAAATAAAATTCTACATATTTTCGGCAATGGGGAACATTATCTTGTATTTTATTCTCCAGAGTGCACCAGCTGTACTCGGTTGTTTGTCCGTCAATGTCAATACGAAAAAAATATGTCTTTGTATAAACAAAGTTACCAACTACTGTTATTTCAGTCATTTCTAGGAATAAGAGATTGGGACACTCTCGGAAATCGGGAAATTTGAACTATTTACAGGTTATATATGATACAAGTTGAGATTGACTTTAAACAGAGTACGCATGGCGTCATCTATTGGGTATATTAGCAACTGGCTTGGATTTTTCTCCATTGCCGCGATGCCGAGAAGTGTTTTTGTTAAACAACACGCCAGACCCTCGATAAATTTTTTGAAACTATAACGAAATATTTCATGAAACGCGTGCTCCACGTAAAAACGCCATTGGAAGAGGTTTTTATCAATATATTAACATTTTCGCTCTATGGAGCGTTTTTTCTATGCAAAAATATTGAAAACACACCAAGGAGTGTAATTTAGAAAGTATACTAAATGTCGCTGTACAATGGCGTAACGTCGCTCCGACCACACAATTTTAGAAACCACCACAAAAATTAACTTAATTTCAAAATAAAACTCTTTTTTCGAATCCACGTTGTCTAACACTGCAACTCATGCGTTATGTTAAATATAAGTCTCTAGCCAAAATTTGTCGGGAAATTTGGTGTGAAAGACAAAAAGCGTCGAGGGTGCATTGCATTTTCATTTATAGCAGTGGATTTTGGAGGAAAAAACATGGGTTTTCCGCGCATTTGCCCTAAACCGGTTCCTCAGTGATTCGGTGGCAAAAAAGTTTCATTACCATGCACTCACATGTGTATGGGACCGCCTTGCCTGAACGTATGAATATGTAACTGCCACATTATTATTCAAAGCAGTTGCGATTCAAGCATTTTTAAGCTCTGAGGAGCGTCCGAAATTATTATTGTAATAATACAAAATACGTAAATAGACAGGCAAGCAAAAGCCCCCCTATTCATAAACATTACATTTTACATTGAATCTTTTTGTGTAATCGTTTGCTATAAACTAAATAGTGGATAGTAATTGGAGACATTGCCTAGTCGTTGCGTTCCTCACCATGTGTTGTACACGGGCGAAACTATTGTTCCAAAATTTGACATAGTAGCGGCAATAGAAAAAACGGTTCAAAATTTACCAAGAGATGGTGGTACTGAATATCGCATACGAGCAAAAATTGCTTTAGAGAAGCAATACAAAATTAAAAATAATTTAACTCCGGAGGAAAAGTTATCGTTAAATTCTTTAAAACGCGATGAAAGTATAAAAATATTACCAGCAGACAAAGGTAATACCACAGTCATTATAGATAAAGATATATATAACACAAAAATCATGACTCTTGTAAATGAGGGACCCTACTCAAAACTAAACAAAGATCCAACAAAATCAATAGAGAGCAAAAAATAAAAACATGAATTTAATGATTTTGAACGAAGGAAACTTACACCCCATCATAGTAAGCCTCCTCATTTTTATGGCTTACCAAGACACATAAACAAAATATCCCTTTAAGACCAATTGTTAGTTCTATTAATTCACCATGTCATAATTTGGCAAAATTTTTACTTAAAATTACTGATCCATTATCTGGAAATACCGATTCATATATTAAAAATAGTAAACATTTCATAGAAAAAATTTATGAAAACGATATTCATGAATCACACCTGATGTAGTTGTTTTGATGTAGTTAGTCTTTTTACCAATGTTCCGGTAGATGAAATCTTAAAAATAGTTAAAGACAGGTTGCTAAATGATAATAATTTGGAAACTAGAACTAAATTAAGTGTAAATAATATAATGGAACTCTTAACACTGTGTATAAAAACAACCTATTTTCAATTGGACAATGAGTTCTATCAGCAGGATTTTGGTATGGCTATGGGGTCTGCATTATCACCAATTTTAAGCAACATATTTATGGAGAACTTTGAGAATACACATATTCAAAATTGTATAAACAAACCGGTTGTCTGGTGGAGATATGTTGACGACATCTATGCAATTTGGCCTCATGGTGTCGATTTACTAGATAGTTTTTTAGAAAATATAAATAGTAAGGAACCGTCTATTAAATTCACATTAGAAGTAGAAAGTAAGAAAGAACTACCGTTTTTAGATGTTTTAATTAGAAGGGTAAATAATACAATTGAAATAAGCGTTTATAGGAACCCAACACGTACTAATAGATATCTAAATTTTAACTCAAATCAGTCAATAAATGTTAAAAGGGGTGTTGTAAAATGTTTATACGATAGGGCCAAAATAATTTCATCTAATAATGAAATATTAAATAACGAGAAAAAATTTATCAAAGAGGTTCTAGTACAAAATCAATATCCTGAAGCCTTTGTTGATAGAGTTTTCATAAATGTTGAAAATAGGAACAATCAGGTACGATAAAAACCTGAACGTCATTATACAGCAATAATTCCTTATGTATACGGACTATCGGTAAAGCTACGCCGTATAGGTGACAAATTTGATGTTAGGACGATATTTCAAACGGGGAACACTTTAATATCTATTTTAACAAAAACAAAACCGATAAACAGGGAGCAGAATTCAAAAAACTGTATTTACAATATCCCGTGCGAATGTGATAAATGTTATGTGGGTGAGTCATCCAGACCTTTCAGTGTGAGGTTGGAATTACATTAGAAAGAATGACATTCAGAAATCAAAGATTTGTGAAAACGGACATAGGATAAACTGGGACTCGGCAAAAATTTTAACAAAAGAAACAGATACCAAAAAAAGAAAAATTAAAGAATCAGCAATAATCTTATTAAATGAAGATAAGTGCGTATCGAATTGTTCTGTAGATATTTGTACAACCTGGCTACCAATGTTAAAAGAAGAACTTAACAAACTAAAATATATAAAAGAAAATATCATCGGTTATATGTTCTGTGTAAGTACTAAGTATCTATGGAAATAACATAAACAGAATCTTAAAGCTATGTATTTGACATACACAGCAAAATAACAGTTCTTCCAAAAAATAACTTTGAAAACGAAAAGAGATTACTTTCCGAAACGTCAGCAAAATACATTATTCCTGTGTTTATTTCGATTTATATTATTTGCAAAACATAACCTCTGACTTTTCCTTTGGCGTAAACGTCACGGGCGCAGAGGCTTTTTTCCAATAATTCTATTATTTTGTAGTTTCGGTGATTTGTTTTGAAGAGGATAATAATACATGTGGTAGAAAACCCAAATAATAAGAAAGAATAAACTATTGTTATCATACACATTTCTTGAGATTTTGTAAAAACATATTTTTTGAAAAGACTAATATATCTCTTTTGTACTTTAAATATCGTCTTTTTCGTGTGTTTCCAAATTACCTTTCAGGTTAATTAAGAGAATATTAGTAATTACAGTGTTAGACTTAAGACAGTGCCACGACGTCCAATTGATACCGTCAGTGACAGTCAAACAAAAGAAACGGTAATTATAAATTTTTGTATTTTTCGTCTGAATCAGTCGCTTCGTAACCTTCAGGTGAGCATTTTAATATCCACTTTAGGAAGGGTACTAAAAGTCCTTCAGACACCATAGGATAGATTGTTCACATTCTCTCTGGTAATTTTCGCTAATTATCCTGTACTAGTGGTTCGGAACCCACTACTAGGCACCCGTCTCCTTTACTCAGACAAGTCCAGATTTTCTAGACTTAAAAGGGTCATTGCGGTGACTTGGAAGTCGTATAGAAAACATACAATATTTCTAATCAGAAACAAGCGTAATGGAATTCTTGATGGAATAGTTGGAATTTTCATAATTATCATTTCTTAGAAAATGACGTGATTACTTATGACCTAAATACGAAAATAAAGAAGTAAAATCTAAGGAACCTTAAATTCCTAGAGTTCTGTTGTTATTCAGCAACATTATTAGAAATGGCCAAATATGGTAAGTATATCTACTAAAAAATATAACAAAATGGAAAAGCAGGCCTTGATCGGGTCAGCCATTTCAAATCTCCGCAGTAAAATATAATTGCAGATCGAAACCGATCTTCCGATGAATTGCAATTTACTTAATAACTCTTGCATCTCGATTTCAAGTACAAGTTCGTTGACCGGGTGAATCTAATGTAGGTAACATAAGTGTGACGTCAGGCGCGACACCTCTATGTTCCAGTGGTCTAGTTACTGTGGCAGTCTAGTTGGTTCTTCTTGCACTTCTCTATATGTGCAAGTCTTGGAGGTCGTCGAACTCTTATGCATGTCCTCGATGGACACGAAGAAGAAATGAGTTCATCTTCGTCGAGGCTCTTACGATAGCTTGGCAAAATTTGTTTCTGTTACGCTCACTTAAGTCAATGGCCGCGAACAATAGAAAATGGCCTATCTAGGTTGAACTATACTTGAAGAATTTTTCTTGTCAAATATATAACTCGCGAGGATGGTTTTGATATATGATATGTTAAATTATAATGAGAGTAGACGATGGCTGAATATAGTTATTATCTATTTATCAATACTGCGCACTAATAATTCACTACGCTTTAGAATTCCTGCTTAGACTACTCGAGTCATATAAATTAATTTTTTCTACAACTGTTATATTCAATGCAATAACGCGTAGATTAGCCCTCGAGAGGCAACCGGATGGCTCTTGGTATTTGGGGTCCTGAATTAGTTCAGAACCCTGCTGCATTACCCGATTCGGCCCGAAATGGACAGGGGCGGAGATTGGGGTAGGGGTTTAAAAAAAGAGAATAATCACGTGGCAACTGAATAAAATTGCGGTTGCAGAAAGTTCATACCCAGTTTATGTGATAAAATTTTAATGTCATCCGATACGTACAGGCCGCGAATTAAAAAAAAAGATGTCAGGCAACCGCTTGAAAATTTGAGAGCTTACTGACCTGTACCTCCACCCATTGTCAAAAAATTATCATCCGCGTTTGCCGGACAGTTTCCGAGAAATAACCGTAAGTCGTCTAAAAATCGCACTTTTGGAAATTTTTAAAGAAAATTCTGTTAAATACTTTTAAAATCGTTTAAATCGGATGGCATTCACACTCTGAACGCTTATGGGTATGAGAAATGATATGAATCAATGCCATCCGTTTTCGGTGAAATTCCATCCCATTTTTTGCCACCCCAAAAATCGTCAAAATCATAATACTCGATTACGCGTCAAAATATGTTTCGAAGTCAATATTAACGATGAATTCTAGACAAAATAAACATTAATCAAGATAATTCTCTGTTCATTTACCAGTCACACCCCCACAACCCCTGTTGAGGCACGTTACGCCACGAAGGAGGGGGTGGGTTTCAAAAGAAGTCAACAAAAAACAAATCACGTCTTATAAAATGTACTTTAATATTTAGAAAATGATCCTTCTTAAAAGATTGATACGTCACGCGATGAAGCCTATTTATTGGAGAATCGATTGGTTTAGAGTGATCAAGTGGTTTGTTTAGGGCGGGTGATTTGTAAATCTTTGAATGTCGGTAGTTTCAATTAGATTTCAGTAAGCATTAGAATATTACAGGTTTAGTCCAGGGAACTAGGAAAAATAGCGGAAATTTTTAGGCACAGCAGATATCGAGATGTGGTTTTCTGCATTGTGTTCAGGAAGGTCCCAGGAAACGACTCTACATAGTCTGGTTTAGCCATTTTTTGAAAAATGCCTTCTGGGCCGGAAAATGCATTTTCCAATTGCATCATTACTTGCACCATTATAAGAACGACTGGAAACTCGGAAAAATCGCTCGGAAATCGTTACGCGGGGGGTTTCGGGGCTGCCGAACTCGATTCTGGCATTAGAATTACCCGGGGTGCACGGGGGTGGCTCTATGGGGTGCGCGGGGGGTGAATTGGGGGAGAAATGGCAGCGTGCATGAAAATCGCTCCAAACTCGTTACTCGGGGGTTTTCGGGGATGCCGAATTCATTTCCAGCATTAGATTTCTCCAAGGGCGCTCGGGGGTCCCTCTGTGGGGTTGTCTGGGGGTCATTCTGGGGGGGGGGGAAATAGCATAGTCCATGGGAAGCACTCCAAACGCGTCACTCGGGGGTTTTCGGGGATGCCAAATTCAATTCTGGCATTAGACTTCCCCGGAGGTATGAATAATAAAAATTTAGATTGAATATTAAATAAATAAATATTAAACATATTATAAAAACAATTGCTTTGGAAGTCTTTTGTGCCTCGAAACTGGATTTGAAAAAGGCGCCAAAGCTATAAAGAGAGTAGAGTATCGTTACCACGGGGACCGGCGCGAACAGAAATATTCTGTATCGACTGAAGAGAAAAAATATGCCGACTGTCAATGCGTTAACCGAGCATATCAAGCGTGTCTATTTCCAACTACAGGCTTGGTATGGTTCACAAGGTCAAGACGAGACCTTAGATCCGTTGGAATGGGGGTGGGAATTGGTGGATGGAGAGCTCAGTCCTGTCACCATGACCCAGGAAGCTGGTCCCGAGAAAATTTTAAGCAAAATTTCTTGTTCTTATCAAACCGACTGTGGCACGAGGTGCGGGTGCCGCCGAAGTGTGTTGGAGTGCTCACTTGCATGCAAGCATTGCGATGGCAATTGCTCAAACCAAAAAGGCACTTCCAACGGGGCCGAGAGTAGTGACGAGGAAGAAGATGAAGAAGGGGGAGAAGATGAAGAAGGGGAAGAAGAAGAAGAGTTTGAACAAGATGTTTAGTACTTAAGTTAAAAATTGAAGTTTATAATGAATAATTCAACATTAATAAAAACTCCTATTTGTTATTTGAATAAAGTATTATTTTCATAATTTGTGATTCTTCACTTTCTCCTTTACCATTTCCCACAGAGCCACCCCCCAGCACCCAGAAGTCTAATGCCGGAATTGAAATCGGCATCCCCGAAAACCCCCGAGTATCGATTTTGGAGAGATTTTCATGGACGCTGCCATTTCCCCCCCAATCACCCCCAGACAACCCCACAGAGGGACCCCCGAACGCCCCCAGGGAAAACTAATGCTAGGAACTGAATTCGGCATCACCGAAAACCCCCGAGTAACGAGTTTGGAGCGCTTCCCATGGACTATGCTATTTCCTCCCCCAGAATGAACCCCAGAAAACCCCACAGAGGGACCCCCGAGCACCCCCGGGGAAATCTAATGCTAGAATTGAATTCGGCATCACCGAAAACCCCCGAGTAACGAATTTGGAGCGTTTCTCATGGACTATGCCATTTCCCCCCCAGAATGACCCCCAGACAACCCCACAGAGGGACCCCCGAGCGCCCCCGGGTAATTCCAACGCCAGAATTGAATTCGGCATCCCCGAAAACCCCCGAGTATCGAGTTGGGAGCGATTTTCATGGACTATGCAATCCCCCCCCAGAATGGCCCCCCGGATACCCCTCAGAGCCGCCCCCGGGTAATTCCAATGCCAGAATCAAGTTCAGCAGCCTCGAAAACCCCCGAGTAACGATTTCCGAGCGATTTTTCCGAGTTTCCAGTCGTTCCCATAATGGTGCAAGTAATGATGCAATTGGAAAATGCATTTTCTGGCCCAGAAGGCATTTTTCAAAAAATGGCTAAACCAGCCTATGTAGAGTCGTTTCCTGGGACCTTCCTGAACACAATGCAGAAAACCGCATCTCGATATCTGCTGTGCCTAAAAATTTCCGCTATTCGGGCGATTTTGATCTAAATGCCCTGGACTAGTTATGCTTTTGAAAAATTGTTGTGGACAAAATATGATTTAATAATATTTTTCAAATAATTGTAAGATTAAGAAAAACAATACTTAATCAAGGTACTCAAGAATGAAATTAATTGAGATTAAGAAGCGTGATAGATACAACTGATAAAGATGCCTTGGATGAGCCCGAAGACCTCGATTACGAACGTCTGCTGAATAGTGAAGATAGCGATCTTCAGATGGTGAACTATGCCTGGTCAGGACGAAGTCAGGGGAAACCCTGATGGAGGTCCGTAGCGATTCTGACGTGCAAATCGATCGTCGGAACTGGGTATAGGGGCGAAAGACTAATCGAACCATCTAGTAGCTGGTTCCCTCCGAAGTTTCCCTCAGGATAGCTGGCGCTCGTCGCGCACGAGTTTCATCCGGTAAAGCGAATGATTAGAGGCATTGGGGTCGAAACGACCTCAACCTATTCTCAAACTTTAAATGGGTGAGATCTCCGGCTTGCTCGAACTCATGAAGCCGCGAGACACGAATCAGAGTGCCAAGTGGGCCATTTTTGGTAAGCAGAACTGGCGCTGTGGGATGAACCAAACGCCGAGTTAAAGCGCCTAAATCGACGCTTATGGGATACCATGAAAGGCGTTGGTAACTTAAGACAGCAGGACGGTGGCCATGGAAGTCGGAATCCGCCAAGGAGTGTGTAACAACTCACCTGCCGAAGTTACTAGCCCTGAAAATGGATGGCGCTGAAGCGTCGTGCTTATACTCGGCCGTCAGCGGCATGTGCGGTCGCGATTTTCGCGACCATGAAGCCCTGACGAGTAGGAGGGTCGCGGCGGTGAGCGCAGAAGGGCTGGCCGTGAGGCCGTCTGGAGCCGCCGTCGGTGCAGATCTTGGTGGTAGTAGCAAATACTCCAGCGAGGCCCTGGAGGACTGACGTGGAGAAGGGTTTCGTGTGAACAGCCGTTGCACACGAGTCAGTCGATCCTAAGCCCTAGGCGAAAGCCGATGTCGATGTGGTGTAAGTTTATAAGTGTATAACGTGTACAACGAAAGCACTAAAGTTTGCACACACCCGTCGGGCGAAAGGGAATCCGGTTCCTATTCCGGAACCCGGCAGCGGAACCGTCAAAAAGTCGGGCCCTCGCAAGAGAGTTCGTCGGGGCAACCCAAAAGGACCCGGAGACGCCGTCGGGAGATCCGGGAAGAGTTTTCTTTTCTGCATAAGCGTTCGAGTTCCATGGAATCCTCTAGCAGGGAGATATGGTTTGGAACGCGAAGAGCACCGCAGTTGCAGCGGTGTCCGGATCTTCCCCTCGGACCTTGAAAATACTACATGATACTCAAAAATATTTTTCATGATGCCTTTTATTTTCTATGGACTGGGAAATGCCAAGAACCATCCGGTTGCTTCTTGAAGGACTACATCTACGCGTCATTGCTTTGAATATATGCCTTTATGGACTAGGAAATGCTGTGGCCGGTAATCTTAATGATTTGTTATTCCTGAACGCCATTTTTTGCCAAGTTTGATACTGCCGTGGTTCTCGCAGAATGATTTGTTACTTTGATTTTCTTCAACAATTCAACATCAATTCCTATTTTGGATGCAGATTCTTTTAACCAAAAAGCAATCGTGTTTTTACCAACAGGACTATTCTTATACCATTCTTTCGAAAAACTTTCATTCCCGCTTGGATTGGGGGTCAAAAACAATCTATCTACTGTTAGATCTCCACGTTTTTTCCATAAATTTTTCAAATAGTCGTACAGGGCATTCATCAAGATTTTTTATGTTTCTTACTAACAACTTACTAATCTGCTAGTTTTCTTGATCCGCCTTGGGTTGTTTTAGTAAGCATAGGGTTATATTCAGTTTTTCCTTTGAACTCTGCCTTATGGTCTATTTCTTTATGAGAATGTTCCACTTTAGTCATTGTTTCTTCACCACCTCTCCACATGACTTCGTGTGATATTATGTGAAAAAATTTTCGCTGCAAGCCAGCAGATTCATTTTCATCTCATATTTTTAAAATTTTATTAGTAGGAGCAGCACTAGTTTTTCTTTTGCTGCAGCAAACTCAACGTCTGAGAAAGGATTAAATTTGAGCTGATATTTGATGAAGCGCATTTCTTGAAATTATGTTGCGGATGAATTCCACAGAACCTGAACTAATATTACATTTGTGAATTCTAACCTCACCATCTAACAAAAATATTGTAATGGTATATAAATATTTAAAATAATCAACCATTTTTATCACTTTCACAACAGCCTCTTCATAATCTTCCGAGTTTGCTTTTTTCATATTAAACCCCCAATCCGTCAAAGTTGCAGCCAGTTCTATGACAGAGGATCGTCCTTCGATATTGTATTATTTTTCTTGGCAAAATTCTAAAAATTGTTTCCATATAATTGCCTTCGATGTTTTCGTATTTGTTGTAATTATATTGTCTACCTCCTTTTTGATTATCTCAGTATTTTCCTGTCCAAAACGCGACATTTCTCTCAAAAGCGGTAATAAAATAACCGTTTATGGTATTGACTTGAAATTTGGTACACTTATGTATTGTAACGAGATCTGGAACTGGATTATATTTGATCTAATTCCGTTGAAGGGTTCGGGGGTAAATGGGGTAAATAAGGGTAAATAGCCAAAGCAAGCCGTTAAGAGTCCACAAAATGGCTATTTAGAGCATCTACGAAAAATCAAGATCTCAAAATTTTTTTTGGCATCAGCCACCACGAGAACCAAGACCTTTAAAATTTATTTTAGCATTAGCCACCCCTTCTACCACCCCCATTGCCACCCCCACCCTATTAATATAGGGAGTAAATTATTACATTGGGATTTAGTGTGTATAAGACTTGGATACAAAATCTGGATGTGGAAGTAGTGATTCCTTAGGCAGCGGTTTTTTTTGTCAAGTAATTTTGATCTAAAATTTTCTTACCGAATCTCCCTCGCTCTTGAACATAAAATCCGGAAATTTTTCAAGCGCTAGGGAGATGACAAGTGAATATTTCATATCTGCATCTATTGTACGTACCTAGACTTTGTTAGAAACTGAAGTGATCGCTATTAAATAAATTTTTATTGTCTAAAAAAATTTACCAAAGATATATTATGACATTTGTGTATTGATTTCGCAAAAATGATTTATTATGGATATAGGTCTATAGTATGTTGTCAACTGTTTATTTTTTATTAGCTCCGTCATGGTTTGAGGTATTCGTCATCTGGAAATAATTAGTTTAAATATAAACTTAGTCAAGTCAGTTTCAAGTCAAGTTCGTTTGTAAGGTAATTTTCAGTTGTGAAATATACAAAACTAGTTCATTTTCAGTAACCTTTGTTATAAACTACTTTTATCTACAAATTTCCTTACTTATCCACTTCTTTTCAACCCACATAAAAATAAATAACAAAGTATTACGACTACTAACCTAATATTTAACGATCACAAAGAGATGAGATATATAGTTAAAAATATATCACTGCAAGACATCTGTATCTGATCGACTGTATTAAATGCAAGGAAGCATTTCGTCCCTTCAGCTTATCATCAAGCTGTCGGTTTTCACCTGTCGTTGTTTTTTTTGGCCTGCCAGTGTTCACTAATGAGGGATGCTCATATTGCGGCAAGATGCTTAAAGAAGTTCACCCGAAAGGGTTGAGGACCGTAGTGGATCATTAGGAAGTTAGGGACCCGTTATGAGATCTAAAAGAGAATCTGGGTCATTTGGCCTAATGTATTGACTACCATCTGTTGGGGGATGCACCTTGTGGCTTAGATTTGATGGTCAAATTCTCTTATATAGTATGACAGGATATTAACGACGTACCGTTAGAAAGGGGTGAAAAAAATGTTAATTAGACAACCAAAAATCTTTACTAGACTGTTTAAACAGGTTCATAGCAACTTTAAAGTTTTAACTACTACTAACTATTAATAATGTATTACCCCATACTCAATACGCATTCTATTTAACAACCATAATCGGTTTTACTAAAAATTGACTCTTTATTTATTAATAAAATAAAAAATATACTAAATACTGAAATCAGCATTCCACAAAATCCAAACGCATCATATTGTTAAATTTAAAACTCATGGCCACATTGAAACCTTGTTTTTTAAACCATTTCCTTGTAGAAAATACGTTTTATCATCATAAATATCTGTTTCAATTCAAAGATAAGTACCAACGAAATTATTCACAAAGAAAAAAATTAGGATGTGGCTATTTATACATACTGTATGTATACGCAATTGGCTATTTATACATACAGTATGTATACGCAATTGGCTATTTATACATACAGTATGTATAAGAAATTGGCTATTTATACATACAGTATAGCCGTCGAGGGCAAGGGACATTATCTATCATAAACAACTATACTACATCAAAAAATATTAACATATTTAACCCAACGAACTAACCTAAAGAAATATTCGTATTACGTATTTTAGTTAACAAAATGTGGTAAAAAAAAAACTGTAGCAAGCGGATTCGAACCGTCGACCTCACGTGTGAGAATCGGGAACACTAAGTATTACACCACAGACTGCTGATGGTTAACCTTATAATTCTTACTATATCAATATGTTTGAACGTCATCGCGCATGTGCGGCGTGAATTGCCTGGACAGTATGTATAAATAGCCACATCCAAAAAATTACCCAGAACTCTAAAGTTGTGGTGCAATTGTATCCAATAATCTTTATATCGAGTGTTTTTTATTATGAGATTATCAAGCAATCTACAAAATGATTAAATCATGTGTCCTCACTATTATAACGTATACAGTTAAATAAACAAAAATGTAAATCTAGTTAACATTTACAACAATTATATCCGAATTTATAACACTAGTACTGCGGTTTTATGTAAGTTAATGTATCCCATCTTTATTTTTTTTGTTTTCTTAGTGAAATATTTGCGTTATTACTTTATGGTTTTTAACTGTACTGTAAAGTGTACATAATTCTGTGGGTCCTAATAATAAAACGATTATTCTTGACCGATTAGTCACAGTTGCAAAATTTTATTGATCAGGTCTGCAAAAGATTTAGTTGAATACGATTTGCGGGAAGAAGAAACAACCATGGATAATGTTATTATAGAAGCCATAAACTAATTTGCAAGGACGTTGCAAATAAAACTGTGATGGGTTTATTGGTGACTTTTGTCCATTGTTCACAATATGGCAGTACTAAAAATAAACGAAAATAATAGATTTTGCCGAGGTTCAAAAGAATGTGAATTTATATTTTGGCGAATGGTAAATTTAAGTTCAGATGCGAAAAAGGTTGCCGTATTTCAAAGAAATATGAAAAGTTTGATGAATCCTCATATATTTTACTCATACACCGATCTGCAGTACTCTTGCAGAGTATACCTAACGAAAATCAGAACCAAACTCGTACATTAAAATATAGCGCCCTTTCTTATACTCTGTTTGGAAAAGACACGGAATATTAAAAGCCTATGTAACTTGGTTATAAGTAATAGCTTCCACTGCGAGAAGACAGTAAGTTAGTTAGATAGTTATCTGCCAGGTACTACTACTACTATTTTTAAATAGTTGTTACAACATAAACAAATGACGTTTTTTTGAATGCCATATGGAGTTATGAAGTTTTTATTATTGAAGTATGCATCTATCAAATAAATTAATTATCCTAACGTCAATGTCAGCGTTTTTTAATGAACGATTTTTCAGATTAAACAGAATATTTTTAGTCGCAAACTCCTCTATAAAGTCCTTATTTTACTATAAGTAACGTAACCAGACTGCAACCAACAGCTACTCTCCGGGTTATGTGCCCCGCCGAGCGCTGAATTACAAGTTACAAGTCTTGCGTGTTATGTGTAATAGTTGCATATTACCATCAAAACGCTAATGCTTCGATTGCAACAAACACCAGCCGAAAGACTGATCCTACTAAAAGGAGCTCTCTTGCCAGTCGTCACACACCACTTGCAGACTGCAGTTTCGAGCTGTTGGCTCTCGTCAGTGCAAGGTAGGCATGCGACCACCGGCACGAGGATCCTTTGACTACTTGGTACATCCCGGTATTTTTACAATAGCGACATGTAAAATAGTCAGCAGGCGCCATCTAGTGGTCCAGTGTCTGTTGTAATCGAAAAATAAATAGCCTGACTGGGCTTAGCATTGTTCAAATATGCTTTTAGAGGGCGGAATATTAAACGTAATATTTTTAGTCGCAAACTCCTCTATAAAGCCTTTATTTTACTATAAGGAACGTAACCAGACTGCAACCAACAGCTACTCTCCGGGCTATGTGCCCCGTCGAGCGCTGAATTACAAGTTACAAGTCTGGCGCGTTAAGTGTAATAATTGCATATTACCATCAAAACGCTAATGCTTCGATTGCAACAATTGCAATTAACTTGTAATTCAGCGCTCGGCGGGGCACATAGCCCGGAGAGTAGCTGTTGGTTGCAGTCTGGTTACGTTCCTTATAGTAAAATAAGGACTTTATAGAGGAGTTTGCGACTAAAAATATTATGTTTAATATTCCGCCCTCTAAAAGCACATTTGAACGATTTTTCAGATTGTTTTATCTATGTATAGTCCATTTAAGGAGTCGGACGAACTACCGAATGTTTGTGCCTGGGACTAGACAATTTCTCTCCCCTCCCCTCGTTCTCCTTCCCCTCAAATTGGCCAAAAACCATCCCCAAAACCCCTTTTCCGTAAATCCGTTTATTTTCCCGTTTGTCGACTAATTGTTATTCCCTCGAGTAGATTTGACCTCAGCCACCCCTATCCCAGGTTTCCACCTCTGTAGGGGGTTGGATAATTGATTTTTTTGTGAGAAAAACCATTGATATTTTACAGGAGGTTCTTTTTAATAAGATGGTACGTGGCCAGGATTGTTGGGGTTGGTTTCACCCTTCACGCGAGGGTGGAAATTTTTTTCATCTGTAATTGAACCAGTTCCGTTATTGAAGTGGTTGCCAAGTGATATAATTTGATTAGCCTGTCATATTACTTTTTCAAGATTAAAACTTTGAAGATGTGCAAATCGTGAGTACGGTTTCAGTATTTTTGTGTTGTTTTTCTAACATTTGTTTCCATAACAAGGAACCAATGGCGAAAAGTAACAAGTTTCGATTTCTTCAATATGTTTGATAATATAACGCTCTTCATAGTGGGAAATATTTGCATAATAATCATTATCATCGGTCCCACAATTTTGACAGTACAAGTTTGCAATCATTGAGGAAGATGGAGATTGACAGATTTGTCTCATCTGTTCGGAGAAAGGCAAATGGCATAGACAAAATAGATAGTCTAAAGAAACAGTCCATCCGGTATGAGAAACAGGGACGCAGATTTCGACTCATGAGCACGGTCCGAGGGGATCAGATGATGAACGCATTCAACCTTCCATCTCCAATGCTCGTTCACGAGAGCTGTTTTGTCACCTATAATTATTGGAAAGATACTGTCACGCTGTCACCGTTTAATTGTAGATGGAAAAAAGAATCCACCCCCTTAAAGGGTGAAAACAACCCCCGGTGGTGGTTACACAACCCAAGTCACCTATCACTTTATTCAAAGAAACACCTCCTGTAAAATATCAATTTTTATTTCTCACAAAAAATATATCAATTTTTGTGACCCCCTACGAGGGTGGAAACCTGGAGTAGAGGTGACTGAGGTCAAATCCCTCGAGGGACTTCCGTTCTACTCGAGGAAACAACAATTAGTCGAAAAACTGGGGAAAATAAACGTGTTCACGGAAAAGGAGCTTTGGGTGTGGTTTTTAGCCAATTTGAGGAAGTTGCCGAGATTGAAAAATTGGTTTGACCCCGGAGATCGATTCAGTGCCCTCGAAAAAGGAGCAGGGGACATTGTCTAGTCCCAGGCGCAAACATTCGATAATTTCGTCATAAATCCCGATTCTTTAAATGGACTAGTACCATTCTGAGAATTTCGGACGAGAATGAAATAACCATGTAGGTACATCTTTTTAAATGGTTTGAGATTCTTGGATAGTAGAAGGAAATATTTATTTATTTAATAAGGCATGAGGTAAGTGACATGTGATACATATCCATTCATGCTTTTTAAACTATGTTTTAGTTTTCAAACTTATCAAATGTAAACCTTAATATACCTTAAGACTGGTTCACTACCGCATTATAATAATTTAATCCAAATTTTCCCACACAGATCGGTAGAATGGCCAGCTAGATCTCCGGACATAACCCCATTGAATTATTTTTATGTATTGTATTTATTGTATATATTGAGAGAATCTCATTTTAATAATGAAATGTTAAAAGAAAAATGGACTAATTGAAAATACTTTAAGAAAATATTTTTTTTTTCAGAAACATTTATTAAAAAAAGACCATATTATTCTTTCAAATACTACAAACTAAAAAAAATAAAAACACTTTTCTGACTGAAGAACATGCCGATTTTAATTTTAAAAAGGCAAACTTTCTATCATTGTATGACGAAATCCACAAAACTGACTGGTTTTCTTAATAATTTTGTGGATCTCAACATGGTTGTGACTGCTCTAAATGATAAAATTAATAATATTTTTGAGAATAATGTACCTAGAAAGAACCTACTAGTAAAATCTTACCCGCCTTGATTTAACGGCCAAATTATACATATGATAAAAAGAAAAGACAAGGCTTTAAAAAACATAAAGAGTCTGGTGACGTGAGCTGAGCTATCTAACCCTATTCAAATCACTAAGGTCGCCATTAAAACACGACGTTGATGCGTCGTACAAGGTTTACCTGAAAAGCATTGAAAATGATCCGAATAAATTTTTATCCTATAAAAAGTGTAAAAACAATGTTTCCTCTGTCCCTGCAACACTTACGTATAATGGGGAGGATATAGAGGATCCTTAACTCATGGTCGATAGCTTTGCCAACTATTTTTCTGAATCATTTGCACATCCTAGTGCTAATGGTTATATATCCCCTGATCAAAATGTTAATACATTGGATATCGCTTCTATTTCGCAAGATGAAGCTGGTAAAGCTATTAAACAAATTGAAGCAAATTGTACTATGGAACCAGACGTGATACCGGATTATTAAATCAAGGATTGTGCATCTGTTCTTGCTGCCCCTCTAGCTGTAATCTTTAATTTAATTTTTTTTTATATACATTTATTTAACGTCGGCCTATTTCCGCTACTGAGGCCTAACACCGACGCCTGTAGATGAACTAGCCTCAACCAGGAATTTTGCCGAACCTCTTCCCTTAAGAAGAGTAGGGATATTTTACTTGCCTAACATTTAATAGACAAGGGACCGACGGCTTTACATCCCCTCCGAAGGGTGGTATATCTCCTATACAACCCTCGCCTAAGGTTGTATAGCTTCCGCGCATACACTGATATACAAGCCGCTGGAAGATGTGTGAGGCGATAGTAGAAGGAAATATTTATTTATTTAATAAGGCATGAGGTAAGTGACATGTGATACATATTCATTCATGCTTTTTAAACTATGTTTTAATTTTCAAACTTATCAAATGTAAACCTTAATATACCTTAAGACTGGTTCACTACCGCATTATAATAATTTAATCCAAATTTTCCCACACAGATCAGTAGAATTGCCAGCTAGATCTCCGGACATAACCCCATTGAATTATTTTTATGGAGTTGCCTTAAATCCAAAGTTTATTTCAATAGACAGAACAATATCGAGGACTTAAAAGACAGAATTAGTAACGATATTAGACGAATTGGACCCGAAATACGTCATTGTATATTAGGGTTTCCTAAATTTAAAAATTATTATCTTGCAATTTCATTATCAACTTGGATAAATGCAATAATTATGTAAATAAATAAACTTGCTTTAGTTCATTGAACACAATTCACGATTGGCAACTTCCAAGTTAAATATTTCACCAATTGTTTTAATATTTTTGGGACGAACAGCCAAATAATGTTTCACAACGCTGGCTTTGAAATACAACAGTCAAGGTAAAATTGAAGGCTGCAGATCATGGATGAAGGATTTAATTAGACGAATTACAAAACTTTTCATTTCAATTAAATTAAAAAACAAACGATAACCTCGGAAAATAACTGATTTCAACATATTTTTATCTTCCGCAACTTTAAGATATAGCTAGGTGTTTTTATATAGTTGTTGGACAATCTATAGGACATTCTTCTCAATATTTTTGAAAATTGACTAATTTTAGGTGTAATTGCTATATTTTCAATTCTAGTCGTCTCCTAATGATAGCAGATTGATGGGTGAAATACTTGTCGGTATATTGTGCAACATACTTCAGTATTTTTGTTTTTGTAGAATCTGGTTAAAGGTTGTAACAGCTGTATTTGGGGATATTGCAAAATTACTTAAAAAATTACCTTTACTAAATGAATTTGGCTAAGAGACAAAAAATTTATATCAGCAAGACGGTTGCAGCCCACACTCAACTGTTTTGATAAGTAATTATTTGAACAACACATTTGGAGGAAAATGAATTGGTAGATTGGGCCACAGCCATACCCACCAATTATGGATTTTTACTTTTGGTCAAACTAAAACAACAAGTTTATACCGACAACTGTGATAATAATATGTGATTTGTAGGAAACAACTACTCAGCGGGCAAATACCCCGAGCTGGATTGAATTATACCTTACAAATCATGAAAGATTGGTAGCCAATGTTATTTGTCAACTCCCTGACCAGACATAGACCGGTTTCGAACGTATTGCTTCTCAATCAGTATGCCATAGGTCATGCAACAGAGAAATGACAGTGGCCAACCAGTGTCAACCTTGTCTGTTCCATGACCTATGGCATAATGATGAGAACTAATAGGTTCGAAGCCGGTCTATGCCTGGTCAAAGAGTTGACAAATGATATTGGTTATCAATCTTTCATGATTTGTAAAGTATAATTCAATACAGGTCGGGGTATTTGACCGCGGAATAGTTGTTTCCTACAAATCATATATTACAACAGTAAGTTAAGTTTACATAGGTCTAAAAGGTTGCCGCTCTCGGTACTTGCAATATCGCAAGTCGCTATACACCATGGAGACATCTATGATGTATAGTAGCAATTGACCACATAAGAGTATTCACTTACCTCTCATCACTAACTGTGCTAATGATTTGGGAAGAATAAGAAATAAAATTACTGATGTGATCAGAGCCATACCTCTTGAAGAAACTAGAAGAACTTACAAAGAATAGAATTATGTAGTAATTTAGGTGGGACACTATTTGAATAGGTTTTTAGTTGAATTCGGTGAAATCGTTAATTGTGTTAAACAATAAAAAGCTATTCATTTTAATTTGTAGTATTTTTTTGTTTAGATGCAATAAAAGTTGGCATATGGCTCTAACTTTCAATGCGTTTTATGCTTTGTAAAAATGAAATTAAAAAAATTACCAAATAAACCAAATTGTATATATTGAGAGAATCTCATTTTAATAATGAGACTAATTGAAAATACTTTAAGAAAACATTTTTTTTTTTTTTCAGAAACATTTATTAAAAAAAGACCATATTATTCTTTCAAATACTGCAAACTAAAAAAAATAAAAATATTTTTCTGACTGAAGAACATGCCGATTTTAATTTTAAAAAAGCAAACTTTCTATCATTATATGACGAAATCCACAAAACTGACTGGTTTTCTTAATCATTTTGTGGATCTCAATATGGCTGTGGCTGCTCTAAATGATAAACTTAATAATATTTTTGAAAATAATGTACCTAGAAAAAACCTACTAGTAAAATCTTTCCCGCCTTGATTTAACGGCCAAATTATACATATGATAAAAAGAAAAGACAAGGCTTTAAAAAACATAAAGAGTCTGGTGACGTGAGCTAAGCTATCTAACCCTATTCAAATCACTAAGGTCGCCATTAAAACACGACGTTGATGCGTCGTACAAGGTTTACCTGAAAAGTATTGAAAATGATCCGAATAAATTTTTATCCTATAAAAACTGTAAAAACAATGTTTCCTCTGTCCCTGCAACACTTACGTATGATGGGGAGGATATAGAGGACCCTTAACTCATGGTTGATAGCTTTGCCAACTATTTTTCTGAATCATTTGCACATCCTAGTGCTAATGGCTATATATCCCCTGATCAAAATGTTAATACATTGGATATCCCTTCTATTTCGCAAGATGAAGCTGGTAAAGCTATTAAACAAATTGAAGCAAATTGTACTATGGAACCAGACATGATACCGGATTATTAAATCAAGGATTGTGCATCTGTTCTTGCTGCCCCTCTAGCTGTAATCTTTAATTTAATTTTTTTTTATATACATTTATTTAACGTCGGCCTATTTCCGCTACTGAGGCCTAACACCGACGCCTGTAGGCGAACTACCCCCAACCAGGAATTTTGCCGAACCTCTTGCCTTAAGAAGAGTAGGGATATTTTACTTGCCTAACATTTAATAGACAAGGGACCGACGGCTTTACATCCCCTCCGAAGGGTGGTATATCTCCTATACAACCCTCGCCTAAGATTGTATAGCTTCCGCGCATACACTGATATACAAGCCGCTGGAAGATGTGTGAGGCGATAGTAGAAGGAAATATTTATTTATTTAATAAGGCATGAGGTAAGTGACATGTGATATATATTCATTCATGCTTTTTAAACTATGTTTTAATTTTCAAACTTATCAAATGTAAACCTTAATATACCTTAAGACTGGTTCACTACCGCATTATAATAATTTAATCCAAATTTTCCCACACAGATCAGTAGAATGGCCAGCTAGATCTCCGGACATAACCCCATTGAATTATTTTTATGGAGTTGCCTTAAATCCAAAGTTTATTTCAATAGACAGAACAATATCGAGGACTTAAAAGACAGAATTAGTAACGATATTAGACGAATTGGACCCGAAATACGTCATTGTATATTAGGGTTTCCTAAATTTAAAAATTATTATCTTGCAATTTCATTATCAACTTGGATAAATGCAATAATTATGTAAATAAATAAACTTGCTTTAGTTCATTGAACACAATTCACGATTGGCAACTTCCAAGTTAAATATTTCACCAATTGTTTTAATATTTTTGGGACGAACAGCCAAATAATGTTTCACAACGCTGGCTTTGAAATACAACAGTCAAGGTAAAATTGAAGGCTGCAGATCATGGATGAAGGATTTAATTAGACGAATTACAAAACTTTTCATTTCAATTAAATTAAAAAACAAACGATAACCTCGGAAAATAACTGATTTCAACATATTTTTATCTTCCGCAACTTTAAGATATAGCTAGGTGTTTTTATATAGTTGTTGGACAATCTATAGGACATTCTTCTCAATATTTTTGAAAATTGACTAATTTTAGGTGTAATTGCTATATTTTCAATTCTAGTCGTCTCCTAATGATAGCAGATTGATGGGTGAAATACTTGTCGGTATATTGTGCAACATACTTCAGTATTTTTGTTTTTGTAGAATCTGGTTAAAGGTTGTAACAGCTGTATTTGGGGATATTGCAAAATTACTTAAAAAATTACCTTTACTAAATGAATTTGGCTAAGAGACAAAAAATTTATATCAGCAAGACGGTTGCAGCCCACACTCAACTGTTTTGATAAGTAATTATTTGAACAACACATTTGGAGGAAAATGAATTGGTAGATTGGGCCACAGCCATACCCACCAATTATGGATTTTTACTTTTGGTCAAACTAAAACAACAAGTTTATACCGACAACTGTGATAATAATATGTGATTTGTAGGAAACAACTACTCAGCGGGCAAATACCCCGACCTGGATTGAATTGTACCTTAGAAATCATGAAAGATTGGTAGCCAATGTTATTTGTCAACTCTCTGCCCAGACATAGACCGGTTTCGAACTTATTACTTCTCAATCAATATGCCATAGGTCATAGAACAGAGAAATGACAGTGGCCAACCTGTGTCAACCTTGTCTGTTCCATGACCTATGGCATAATGATGAGAACTAATAGGTTCGAAACCGGTCTATGTCTGGTCAAAGAGTTGACAAATGATATTGGTTATCAATCTTTCATGATTTGTAAAGTATAATTCAATACAGGTCGGGGTATTTGACCGTGGAGTTTCCTGCAAATCATATATTACAACAGTAGGTTACGTCCACCTAGGGCTAAAAGGTTGCCGCTCTCGGTACTTGCAGTATCGCAAGTCGTTATACACCATGGAGACATCTATGATGTATAGCAGCAATTGACCATTGATGTGATCAGAGCCATACCTCTTGAAGAAACTAGAAGAAGTTACAAAAAATTTAGAAGAATTATGTAGTAATTTAGCTGGGACACTATTTGAATAAGTTTTTAGTTGAATTTGGTGAAATTGTTAATTGTGTTAAACAATAAAAGCTATTCATTTTAATTTGTAGTATTATTTTTGTTCAGATTCATTTTAATAATGAAATATTAAAAGAAAAATGGACTAATTGAAAATACTTTAAGAAAACATTTTTTTTTCAGAAACATTTTTTAAAAAAAGACCATATTATTCTTCCAAATACTGCAAATTAAAAAAATAAAAATACTTTTCTGACTGAAGAACATGCCGATTTTAATTTTAAAAAGGCAAACTTTCTCTCATTGTATGACGAAATTCACAAAACTGACTGGTTTTCTCAATAATTTTGTGGATCCCAACATGGCTGTGGCTGCTCTAAACAATAAACTTAATAATATTTTTGAAAATAATGTACCTAGAAAAAACCTACTAGTAAAATCTTATCCGCCTTGATTTAACGGCCAAATTATACATATGATAAAAAAAAGACAAGGCTTTAAAAAACATAAAGAATCTGATGGCGTGAGCTATCTAACCCTATTCAAATCACTAAGGTCGCAATTAAAACACGACGTTGATGCGCCGCACAAGGTTTAGTTGAAAAGTATTGAAAATGATGGAAAAAATAGTCCGAATAAATTTTGGTCCTATACAAACTATAAAAACAATGTTTCCTCTGTCCCTGCAATACTTACGTATAATGGGGAGGATATAGAGGATCCTCAACTCATGGTTGATAGCTTTTCCAACTATTTTTCTGAATCATTTGTATATCCTAGTGCTAATGGCTATATGTCACCTGATCAAAATGTTAATACATTGGATATCCCTTCTATTTCGCAAGATGAAGCTGGTAAAGCTATTAAACAAATTGAAGCAAATTGTACTATGGAACCAGACATGATACCGGCTTTTCAAATCAAAGATCTGTTCTTGCTGCCCCTCCAGCTGTAATCTTTAATTTAATTTTAAAAACATCGTGTTTTCCTGAGCTGTGGAAATTGTTTAGAGTATGTCCAATTTATAAGAAAGGCAATAAAAATGAGGTGGCAAATTATAGGCCTATAACTATTATTTGCAATTTCGCCATGTTATTAGAAATCATTCTATTCTATGATGTAAAATCATGTGTCTGATTTGATATCATGCGAACAGCATGGTTGTTTGAAGGATAGGTCAACAGTAACAAACTTTGTGTGCAAATCCCAGTTCATTGGTGAAAAATTAGATCAACAGAGCCAAGTAGACATTATATACACCGATTTTGCTAAGGCATTCGATCAACTCGACCATGGAATCTTATTGAACATGTTAAATTCCTTCGGACTCTAATCCTCTTGTGCAGCTTATTTCGTCTTATTTAAAAAACAGATATCAATTTGCTCAATACCGAGGTTACAAGTCACAGACATTCTTGCAGTTGTCCGGGGTATCACAGGGTTCGACTCTTGGACTTCTCCTGTTTGTCATATTTATTAAGGATATTGTAACAGACTTACATGTACATTATTTAATCAATGTAGATGATCTTAAGTTAATGCACGAAATAAAACTATGAAGATTGTGAACTTTTGCAGGATGCGCTTAATGAAATAAATTCATGGTGTACACAAAACAACTTACCACTTAAACATCTAAATGTAACGTCATGTCATTCACAAGGAAAAAAAATCCTGTTGAATTCAAATTGGAAGATACATTATTGAGCAGGCCTATCACATAAAAGATCTTGGAGTGATATTTGATCTTAAACTAACATTTTTAAAACATATTGAAGCTACTGTGTCATCAGCATTTAAATGTTTAAGTTTTGTCATTAGAAACTCAAAATGTTTTTCCAATAAATTTACACTTCGATTGCTGTATGTATAATTGTAAGATCGAAATTAAATTACGCATCAGTAGTGTTACGAATTTTATTTATATTTGTTGTTTTTGGTTAACCCTGTATATAATAATTAAGAAGTTAAGTTAGTCAGGTAAATTTTTATCGCTACTAGTTTTTGTTTGTAACTAACAAAGGAAAAAAAACGATCATATGGGTATCGACTGCTGAGTCCGGCAGTAAGCGACAGAGAGTCGAATGAGAAATTAAGAGGATAGGTGCCCGATGAATAAATAAATCTTTTGAATTGTACGTTTAAAACGGCTGAATCATTGGGCATTCTGAAAGAAAGATATAATTTATTTATAGTTGGAGTTTGATTATATCGTTTCAAGGCAAATGTTGGATATTTCTTAAAGGAAATTTGGTGCACGTAAAAACGTCTCTTTTGTACATAGGGCATATCGTACGGGAGGTGAGTTCACTTAATTTCGGATGCATTTATGTAGTAAAGCACCAGCATCAAAGTCTGCTTCTATACCCTTTTATTTATTTTGTGTTGTAGGCGTTTTTCTATTTCTTGGAGTTAATTGTCGATTTCATCTATTTTAAACTGTTGAAATTTGGGAAGGAGGCCCGTAAAATAAGAATGTTGAGTATATTTGAGAAGTAAATGTATGGTGAGAGGAGAGCACGGACTTTAATAGCCGCCGCCGCGCCGTTCGAATATCAAATCCCCGTAACCAGCGCCGTCGATCTAAGGCTGACTACCACATAGTGGAACATTTCTACTTGATAATTTTCCTGAAAGCGTTATGAATTTTTTTAGCTAGAAAGTTAAAATAGAAAGAAAATTTTTGAACTTTATTACTCTTTATTTTTTTTATATTCATCTGGACCGGTTTATTAATCATCCATGTGACAATCCCTAGATAAAGGTATTTTGTGAGTAAATGCAATGTAAATAGATTACCTTTATCTGAGATTGCACTCTCGAGAGTCAGGTGCGGGGCATTATTGTTATAAAAAAAAAAGGGGGAATTATTCCACCATTAATATATACAAGGCTTCCAAATATTTTTTTGCTGAGCGTAAAGATACGGGTTTTTTTTGTATATACATAGATGTGGTTCAATAAATATTTTTGATATTTTAATTTGGTTGTGTATTATTCATTGAAGGCCAACTGGTATCTACTTTTCTTGCTGATATCAGTTTTAGTAATTTCAATCTTAGATAGGGTATGTGGAATTAAATTACTTGGCGCCTCATATCTTTATTTATTCATATAAAATAATAATAGCAAATTAAAAAAAACCCACTCCCGACTCCACTGAGACTTTAGTCGGACATACCTTATTGTTACCAACGCAAAAAAAGTACGTAACAGTAGTCTGGAACCCAATCTATGTTATTCACATCGGGACATTTGAAAGAATTCAAAGACGATTTTTAAAATCTGCAGTGTATATATTAGCTGGTGTATGCCCACCAAGAGGGTTCCCGCATGAACTGTTATTAACGCGATTTGACCTTACAGAACTGTCAAAACGGAGATCAACACAGCTAATCATATTGTTATATAAAATTGTTAATCACAGTTTGGACTGTCCGGGTATTTTAAGGCAGATTTTTATAAGGGTGCTAAGGATCTCAGCGCAACACAACAACATATTTAATCTCCCTACAGCTAACAGCAATGCTCTTAAGGTATCTCCTCTGCATCAGATGATATCTAATTATTGCAACATTGAGGACAGGGTTGATATATTTCATTGTAAGATCAAGCAACTGAAAATTATTTATAGTTAGTTACTATTATTATACCGTAGTTATTTATATATGTGCGCATATTTTGTTTATAAATTTATGTTATCTATTCTCCTTTTCGATTTGTAAAATTATTTCCACTATTTACTCTCTTTGTTTCTTTTATTGTCATATTTATGGTTCTTTTTATTTTATTAATGTTAGTCATATTTATTCGTGCTGTTTTCTATTGTTACATTTCATATTCAATTTAGCTCCGTATCCTGTAATATAATTGGGCTTCCGCCTGTTGGATATGTATTTAAAATAAATAAATAAATTGTCGCTCTCACAATAGACCGTATACAGGGTGTCCCACGACGAACTGCGGCGATCGATATCTCGAAAAGTAGACATCGAAAAATTTTGAAACTTTGTAAACTAATGTCGATGGGGGCAACTCGGTTAAAATATTTTCAAGATGGTGGCACTTCCGGTTATAACGGAAGTCGATACCAACTTGCTTATTTTAAATGGGACACCCTATATATTATTACATTTTTAGATTTTACGCAAAATTCTAGGCAGATTTTGTGTATCATGTCCTATACCTAGGTCTCTCCGTTTTTGAGATATTTCAATTTTTATGTCAAAAATGACGTTTGCGGGCCCTAAAAGAATTATCAATTTTTCCTATAAGGAAGCCTTTATTATCTAATTTGGGTTCGATTCTTTGTTGAAAAAGACCTACTTTAATAGAGTTTTTATAATATTTTGATAAGTATTAATACAGAGTGTTCAGAAAATAAGAATAAAGATGAAATTGAGAAAACTGTCAAAAATCAATTTTTTCAAATGAGAACCCCCAATTTTTATAATCTTATCTTATTCGCCATTAAAAATAAGGGTAAGTTTGCATATGGATGTCTATTCCGAAAATTTTTAGTTTTCGAGATATTCCCATTTCAATATTTCTATATGGGTATTTTGTTATGGATATTAAGTTAAATTACTCTTAGTTGGCTATGACGGCGGTGAGTGCTAAACAAATGTATGTAGCTGTCACTTACCATTTGACAAATATCAATTATCATGCCGGGGCGTTTAAATTATATGCACGAGGATTACTTAAATTTGCTTATAATCTATGGAGAATGTAACAAAGTTTTATCAAGAACGTGTGAAATATTTGCTAATAGATATCCAGATAAACAAAAACCGTCTCCGAACAGTATTAAACGAATAATGGAGAATTTCAAAAATTTTGGCACCGTTAAGGCAACAGTTCATAAAATAAAACCAATTGTCGATGATGAAAATATCGAAATTGCTATTTTGGAATATTTTGCTGCATATCCTATGACAACATCCTTAAGACAAGTGGCCTTATAAACAGGAATCTCCAAGAACTCTATTCATAGAATTCTTTTGAAACACAAATTCCATCCATATTTCATTTCTATGGTTCAACACCTAAAGGACACCGATTTGACCAGAAGAGTTCACTTTTGCTAATTTATTTTAATAATGTGACAAGGCGACTTTCGATTTGGACTGACGAGGCAAAATTTACGAAAAGTGGACTTTTCAACAGACATAATTCCCACTTTTGGTGTGATTCAAATCCCCATGCCGTGAGATTGCGAAATTATCAAGAAACCTGGCAATATAATGTGTACTGTGCTGTGAGAAATGATGGAGTCGTAAAACTTAATTTTTGTGAAGAAAACTTAAATGGTAATGAATCTAATACTTAAATTAATAGTTTCTGTTTTTCAAATTACGTATCAACTTTTTTTTAGGCGAAAGATATTTGAATATATTACAAGATTTAGATAATGAATATTTGAACAATTTACCGCTAGCTGAACATAGGCAAATATTTTACCAACACGATGGCGCGCCACCACACAGCAGCTTCACAGTTAACAACTTCTTGGAAGAAACTTTTTACGATAAGTGGACTGCTAACAATGGACCTTTTCCGTGGCCTCCCCGTTCTCCTGATCTGTCTGTCTTAGACTATTTTATATGGGGAACAATAAAAGATATGGTTTATTTTAATCCAGTCACAACAATGGAAGATTGTCAGGCAAGAGTAAGGAATGCTTTTGAAAGATTATCTCCGGGTTCTATTAGAGCGGCCACCCATGACGAACTAATCAAGAAGTGCGAAAAATGTTTGGAAGTTCAAGGTGGCACTTTGAACACTTATTAAAATAAAATATATTCCTGAGTATAAGTAGTTATACTGTTAGTATTTTATGTAAGAACCTTTTGTATCTAAGTCACATTTGTTTAATTATTTTATGAACTGTTGCAGTGCCAAATTTTTTGAAATTCTTCATTATTCATTAAATACTGTTCGGAGGCGGTTTTTGTTTCTCTGGATATCTATTAGCAAATATTTCACAAGTTCTTGATAAAACTTTGTTACATTCTCCATAGATTATAAACAAATTTAAGTAATCCTCGTGCGTATAATTTAAGCGCCCCGGCATGATAATTGATATTTGTCAATTGGTAAGTGACAGCTACATACATTTGTTTAGCACTCAACGCCGTCATAACCAACTAAGAGTAATTTAACTTAATATCCATAACAAAATACCCATATAGAAATATTGAAATGGGAATATCTCGAAAACTAAAAATTTTCGGAATAGACATCCATATACAAAGTTACCCTTATTTTTAATGGCGAATAAGATAAGATTATAAAAATTGCGGGTTTCCATTTGAAAAAATTGATTTTTGACAGTTTTCTCAATTTCATCTTTATTCTTATTTTCTGAACACTCTGTATTAATACTTATCAAAATATTATAAAAACTCCATTAAAGTAGGTCTTTTTCAACAAAGAATCGAACCCAAATTAGATAATAAAGGCTTCCTTATAAGAAAAATTGATAATTCTTTTAGGGCCCGCAAACGTCATTTTTGACATAAAAATTGAAATATCTCAAAAACGGAGAGACCTAGGTATAGGACATGATACACAAAATCGGCCTAGAATTTTGCGTACAATCCAAAAATGTAATAATATATAAGGTGTCCCATTTAAAATAAGCAAGTTGGTATCGACTTCCGGTATAACCGGAAGTGCCACCATCTTGAAAATATTTTAGCCACGTTGTCCCCATTGACATTAGTTTACTACCTAATTTTCAAAATTTTCTGATGCCTACTTTTCGAGATATCGATCGCCGCATTTCGTCGTGGGACACCCTGTATATCCAGTCTTTGGTGATCTGCAGAAATAACCCGTAAAATTGAAATTACCTCTTAAATATTTGCGAAATATCAACCCTTTTTACAATTACCTAACTGCTTTTGCTTTTTTTTTCATAAATCGGCACTATTCTTAGAAATCTATATTCTAGCTTTTGAAACGTCTTATATATTGCGAAAACTTCACCAGTACTTTGCTAAATGGCACCTATTGTACAAAATCCATTTGCACAAGGCATTTATCAATACTTGAAGGGTACCCCAAAGAGTAGAAAGTTTAAACTTTCCTTTTTAAAAGAATTTTTGCAAGGGTTTGCAAATCTGACGGTGTCATAAAGCAGGTAAACAAATCTTTAAATCTGCGAAAATATTTCTATTGTAGCATTGTTATCTTATATATAGGGTCCCAAACATTTTATTGGTATACCTATTCAACTTTTACTTTTTTACGCACTTGTTACATAAAGTTTACAATACTATACTAATTTTGGTGCAATATTAATAAAAATATTTAGACTAGTCTCCAATCTCGAAATAAAAAAATATTAAGCAAATAAATCATTTTATAGACAGAATTATAAACCTAAATAACATATTAGAAATGAAGAAAATTTTTTCAAAACATTTTGTTACTATTGATGTAAATATAAGAGTGGATCACGGCATTCTTTTTACAAAACTTTAGACTTATGGTTTCTCACTGGACTCATTAAAATTGTTTGATTCATGTTACAAATTGTAAACATATGTCGAATGTTCCAGTCACCAGCTTCTCGATACCTTAACAACATCAGGTGTTCCACAAGGACCCTCTCCGTAGCATTTTTATTGACGATATCATTTTGACCTAAAGGTGAATTGTCTACTGTATATGGATGACCTGAAACTGTATTGTAATATCAAAGGCATAGAAAATTGCAAAAAGCCACAAAATTACTTGTGTAATATCAATCTTTGGTACATCGCAAATAAATTTGTGTTGAATTTAATTAACTAAAGGTAATATCATAGCAAGAGGACAATAGTAAGAGTCCAATAATTTTTTATTAGGCCCTAAATGCGTCAACTTAAAGCGGACCTGTTCTAGGTGTAACACTTGATCCAAAGCTTGCTTTGGTAGATCACTCTTACTTATTATTAGATGCCTAAGATTCATTATAAAAATATCGAAAGAAGTGCTCATACTGTATTTACTCTTATACTTCCGAGATATGTCATTACAATGGTCACTACCATAGTTACCCCTCCAAGCAATAGCCCGCCTACAACTTACTGGCGAAAAACCGATATAATGCAATGGTTATCTGATGAAAATATTGCTAATATGGTGAAAAAAATAACTTCCTACGATAGTCAATCTAATAAACACCCCTTCAAAAATACATTGATGATGAAGATGAACAACATACAACTGTGAACTTAAGCCTGTCAAATTTGTATAGGTTGAGAAAAAAATTATTAGCAACCTAAAAAACACTACATTTAAATTAAATAATATTGAGGGTCTTATGACCAATTCTTTAAAAGTAACTGTGGATAAGCGTAAATGATAAAAGAATAAACACTGACGTAGTTCCCACTAGCATTTGAACACTGCACTGACCACTACACTTATATACTACCCTTGACGCGCGTTTCGCAAACTATATTAGCGTCATCTGGAGATGATTAAAACAAAATACTGAACCAATGGATCAACAAATTCGATCAGATCAAAATTTCACCTTTTTGCAACTGTATCGGTATAAATCTTAATAATAAAAGCGCTGGTATTAATTACTATAAAGTTAGGTAAAAGAATATTAGAAGAGTCGTTTGATGTATAGTTCACAAAAAAAGATCCAACCGTTTAGCCACTAGCAGAGCACAAACATACATAGACTGTGAAACACATTATGCTCACGGGAGGAAATATATAAATAATTCCCAATGGCATTCATGAAGATATTAAAGGGAAGGAGTCCTAAATTAGAACCCTGTGGAACTCATCTACATTTATATAGCCATATTCAATTTGTTTTATGGCGATGTACATATTATTGCCTATTACTAAAATAGGAGAATAGCTGTAACAGCTGGTCGGGTACACCAATTGTATAAGTACTATTATAATATATTATACAGGGTGTCTCACCGGGAACTGAATCGATCGATATAGAGAAAAGCACGCATCAGAAAATTTTGAAAATTTAAATAATTACTAATGTCGGTGTGGCCAATCCAACTAAAATAATTACAAGCAGCTGGCACTTCCGCTCATACCGGAAGTCGATACCAACTTGCTTATTTCAAATGGAACACCCTATATATTTCAGGGTTTTCGAAAAGAGGCAAGCAATGCCAGCACGTTTAAATTATACCAACGAAAACTTTTTAAATTTGTTTATTATTTATGGAGAATGTTATAAAGTAATATCAAAAACTTGCAGCAGATATGCTGCTCGATATCCATAAAAACGCAAAATAACACTAACATTGTAACATGCGTATTAATCGAATTGAAGATATGGCATGAACTAAAATAGCAGAGATAAGATCAATTTAAAATATGATTTCATTTTAATTTAATAATTGCTCAAAATTCCGCCCTCGAACCTCGACACATTTTTCGCACCTTCGGATTAGTTCCTCATGGGTAGCTCTTCTAATTGAATCCTGTGATATGTTTTGAAATTCATTTCGTACACTTTGCATACATCTTCAATGGTTGTTAATGGGCTCTCATAAACTTTATTGTTAATAGTTCCCCAAATGATATAATCCAGAACTGATAAATCTGGCGAGCGAGGAGGCCATAAGAAAGGTCCATTATTGGCAATCCATTGATCATAAAAAGTTTCTTGTAAATAATTATTAATTAAATATGCGTTATGTGGGGGAGCACCGTCGTGCTGATAAAAAATGTTTCTATGTTCGGCGAGAGGTAAATTTTCTAAATAGTTATTACTCAAATTTTGTTAGATATTCAGATATCTTTCACCTAAAAAAAAACAGAAATTTACCTATACATATTAGCAGAAGAGAAAATTTAAATTACCATTTAAATTTTTCTGATAAAATTGTAATGCCACCACTCTATCGTTTCTTATGGCACAGTAAACATTGAACTGCCAACTTTCCTGAAAGTTTCGCTCTCTGAACATATATGAGGATTTGAGTCACTCTAATAATGCGACTATTAAAAAATCCATTTTTAGTTAATTTTGCTTCATCTGTCCATATAATATTTCCCAAATAAGAATCGTGACCCTCAGACCTTATTAGAATAAACTCACAAAAATTCTGTCTTCTAAGGAAATCCGTTTTTTTGACATAAGATAATGATTGATTGTTTCTAATCATGGCTATTTTGATGAAATGATTACAACAATTCATGAATTTCTAATAAAGTCGCAAATATTTCAAAAAGTTGTAACTTTAACGAAGAACGGAACACTTGGTATGATATTATTGAATTTATTTCAGTTGTAGAATGTAGTTCTCCTTGTGTTCTTTTTATGTGACAAGAAGCAAATGTCCTCATTCTTTTACACGAAGAAAGTTATAACGGGTCTTGCAAACCGTTGCACCTGTCAAATTTTCTATAAAACGTCAAATATCTCTGAAACGGCTAGGTTTAGGTATATGATATGTTACATATTTTCGACTCAGAATTTTATGCTCTTTTCGAAAATCCTAAAATATATAGGATGTTCCATTTGAAATAAGCAAGTTTGCATCGACTTCCGGTATAAGCGGAAGTGCCAGCTGCTTGTAGTTATTTTAGTTGGATTGGCCACACCGATATTAGTAATTATCTAAATTTTCAAAATTTTCTGATGCGTTTCTCTATATCGATCGATTCAGTTCCCGGTGAGACACCCTGTATAACTTTTAAAAATGTATACAATTTAGACATTGATATAGACCAATACAAGTTTTTGGAATAATTTCCGGAGATTGGAATTATTCCTGTTTGCCTGATGTGCTGTAAGTTAAATATATATTTCTAAAATTGTAAATGTTGCTCAACTTTAATGAACTTGGCCTAAAATTCAAATATGAATAGTAGCTGTAAAATATCTACCGATTTTTCTGGAATCGCTGTAATTTGAAAATTTTTCAAGTGATTTTGTCACATATTAAAACATTACTATTGCATTACATAATTTCAACTAATACTATGAAAAAAATTAAAATATTTTACAAAAATGTTCGCCCGAGCAGGGACTTGAACCCTGGACCCTTGGATTAAAAGTCCAATGCTCTACCGACTGAGCTACCCGGGCTCTTGAAAATTGTTTCGCTATAAGTCATAGATAACAGAACCATTTTATTTCATTAAACATTACTTCTTTATTTACGAGTATTTCGTATTAAAATCCCTCACACCTATAATTTAAACAATAAAACTACAGTTTACAAACAAAACACACTACAACAGAATTTACAAACACCAAAATCTTGATTACTACGCTCAATAAGCGTTTTGTCAATCAAGTTGGCAAATAATCTGGAGGTTATTAAAACAAAACTAAAGTTTTTATGAATAGAGTCCAAAAGTTCCAAGTCACTCTACACAAAAAAATATTTAAGGGTCTAGAAGCTTTTCCTTCTTATGACGAACCCACATTGCATTTTTACATTCTATATTCTAAACATATTCTCAGAATCTCCCAAGTTTGTAGTTCTAAGGAAGTTCAGAACCATAATTGAAAGACCAACGTACTTTATATGTATATAAGTATTCTAGAGGAAAACGATAAATGAAAACAACCATAGACGTAGTGGGAATATTAATAATTCCGGGTGCTCTCCCGCGTCGATGGGCGACTCCTCCTGAGTTCAGTTCGAGCAACGAGGAGCAGCAGTAGGCAGCTTTCAGTGAGGACCTGAAGATAGCAGATGAGATTCTGCCGAAACATCGTTTAGACAACCGTGACTCCTGGAGGAGTCGACCATCGACACGGGAGAGCACCCGGAAGTACAATAACACTTCATATATATGCCTGCGTATAACGTACATAAGAAACAACAAGACATATATTTGATTGTGCATCCACTGCTGTATATCCATAAAATGTTCACGGGAATATATCCATATTTTCTCCATATAATATATATATACAAATATCTGATGTACGTAAGAAACGACATATTATAATTAATTATTAGGCATCCATTGCTGTATATTCATATGATGTACATAACAGACGACTAAGATATATGTATTAGGTATTCATTGATATACAACATGCATATGATGTACTGGGAAACATATACGTACTGGCTACAAACATTTGATGTACACCAGAGGACATACAGGGTTGCATGTATATGCGATATCTTATGTATATATACGTAAACCAGATATGCTTTACACATTTGATGAGAATATCCATACCTGGTACGGAACACATGTTTTAATTTAAAAAATATTGATATTTTAATATCTTATGAATTAATTTTTTCTGCTGACTTCTCTATCTCCCATAAATATTCCCTATTTTAATTAATAGCAAACGAAAATACAATTTACTTATAGTTGTAGGGATTGGTACTATTTTTTACAGTAACGGTAAGTTTTCGCTATATTATTTTCATAGAACGGAAAACAGGTTAAAATATTGTATTAAATGTTGCCATGCTGTTTGCATAATACTGCAGACCATGTCTAAAAGTATCAAGTATCGCGTTATACTTCTCATCTAATTCCGGGCTAATAACTGAACAATCTTTAAACAGTAATAATTATTGTGTAATTTAATAAATGTACTGAACATTTGCTGAAACTTGTATTATTGACAATTCTATTTATTATATTTGCTTAAAACTAAGGCTGTATAATAATAATTTTCTTGTTAAATAGAATTATTGTTGTCGAATTTTTCATTGGCTTTTCCGAAATTTTTTGATTGTGAAAATCTATGCATGTTAATGGAAAATCAATATCATTCCTATTCTGTCACATATTTTGGTAAATATCACAGATAAAATGTATTAATTCCTGTTTTTTTTTTAATAAACTCGGATTTTCTAAAATATATTTAAAAAATTAATGAAAACGTAGGTATCATTTTCTTCTTACATTTTTATGTTATTTTATTTATTATAAACAAAATAAAGTTGTTTTTTATTTTAACTTCTTTAACTTGGTGGAGAATTTTCTGTTCCATTTTTTCCATTCTCTGCTGCATCTTTCCCTTCCCTTTTATATTCTTCGGCTTAATTATCATCGCTTTCGTATTTGGAATTAGAAGTCATATTGGAAGCAGCTTCATTTTGTGAATTTTCAGCCTCCACAGTACTTTCATAATTTTCAGCTTGTTAATCAATATTCTTGAAGTCAATTATCCAACAGTCTTCGCAGTAAGGAGAACATTTGAGTCCTACATTTTTTAACAAATTTACAGTAAATGACATGCAAAAGACTTATAGGGAATCAATTTATCTTAAACGAAAGTAGGGAACAAACTCTTTTCTGCCGTATCTGCCCAACCCCACATGTAGAGGCTTTATTAATTAATTTATTCCTATCCACGGCAGTATTTGCAAACACTCTATATAAGGATTCTTAGCAGTGACTTCTTTTGACGATGGTACATTTAAAATAAATATATAAATAATATAAAAATGTAACATAAGAATGATAGACTGCCATACTTAAAGAACTTTTATTATTATAGATAGTTATCAATATAATAAGTAAAACGTTGAAAAGGAGTTTTATATATATCTTTATTTAGATCATATCTTGAAAACAGAACACAGTGTGTTTCCCTCAATAATGAAAAATCTGACACTAAAATCATTAAACATGGAGTTCTTCAAGGCTCCGTATTAGGCCCAACTCTTTTTCTTATTTATATTAACGATCTGCCTTCTTTTCTTCACGATATTAAATGTACGTTGTTCGCTGACGACTTAACCCTAAAAAACTCTTTTACAAATATAAAAGAACTGATAGATCATGAAGTCGTAGCTACCAAAAAATCTGAACAGTGGTTCTCTGCAAATAAACTGAAATTAAACAAAAACAAAACTCAAAGTTTAGTTATCAGGACTGATACGACTATTACTAAGGGAAATAGTGTTAAGCTATTAGGCATAACTATTGATGACGGCCTGAAATGGGATGTACATATTGATCAGCTATGCAAGAAATTATCTAGCACAACCTTTGTTATCAGAAGATTGAGTAAACTTATAAATAATGATACCCTATTATCAGTATATTATGGCTTATTTCATTCCCACTTGAACTATGGAATAATACTCTGGGGTAACTCTAGTTGTTCACAAAGGGTTTTCATACTTCAAAAAAGAATTATAAGAATTCTTGCCGACGGCTCATACCTAGAGCACTGCAAGCCATTGTTCACTAAATTAAAATAATGTAATTGCCAAACTTGTACATATACAATAGCTTACTACAAATACATAGTAAAAGAAGTCAACTACAAACATATTCAGATATACATTCCCATAATACTAGGTATAAAGGTAATCTATAATATGTCCCTAAGCATAGGCTGTCCAAATCTAAGAACAATTCCTTGGACCTTAATTTATACAATAAATTATCTAGTGACTGGAAAATTCTGAATAATATTCAATTTAAAAATAAAATTAAGACCTTCTTATTGAGTAACTCTTTTTATTCTGTTGACGAATATTTCAATATGGATGTAATGTGAAGATGTTCTTAACTCTCGATATGTATTGATTGATTGTACCGTGCTGATGTGCATATTTTATGTGTAAAGGAATTTTTGTACTTACTTGATAATCATATTTATGTCTGTAAATTTTTTGTAAATGGTGTATGTGTGGTTGCATGTACACTAGTATACATCATACGTCTGTGTATTGTAAGCGCATATATTATATGTATATCAGTGTATATATTTTGTAGTTCTATTCTACGTTTTTATATGTATTATGCAATTGTTTTATATATATTTTATTTTATAATATGTGTATTGTTGTATTCTGTACCAATTTATGACTTGCCACAAATGTATTTTATATATATGTATATAGTGGTCAAATAAAGATATATATCTATCTATCTATCTATCTATACACGATTTTTGTTACAAAAATTGACAATTTTTCAAAATATTACAAGCAGTAGAACAACCATTAAAATTCTTTCTGAAACTGTTAATTAACTCTTTTTAAGCTATACGCAGTTGCCGCTCAAGAAACATATATATATATATATATATGAAAAATACTAGGTTCTCGGGTTGAACCGCGTCTGAGATTGTTAATGTCTCGACGTTTCGGCTCCCGTTTTGGAGCCATTTTCAAGAGAAAAAGTGAGTCAAGTAAAAATTGTCAAAGAAAATAATGCTAGGAGTTCGTGGAACTGGTTCGATTCCGGGGTCTTAATCTGCCTACTCCCCAGATCTCACCGCGATCCGTCTCTAAGGCCTCAACCTGCCTACTCCTTAGAGCGAACTCGCTGGTAGTATCGGACGAAGTGTTATTTATACGAAAGCTGTCTGTGGGTGGGAGAGTGGTGGGGGGTTGAGGGTCTGTTGATGGAGGCATCAGAGCAGAACGGCTGCTATCAGGATTATGAGGTGTAGATGAATATTGTGGGGCTAGCCTGGAGATCAATGATTTCCAAGCGACTGGAAGACGAGGACCGTCATCCCTTTTGTTTAGACAATTGGGACGTTGTTCAATCTCAATTGCTTCGCGGATGATTCGCGGTTTCTGGAAAAATGATGGTGCTATGGTTTTGGTGTTATCGAAGTCTATATTATGGCCTGTTAGAAGGCGGTGTTGGGCAAGTGATGATGTGAGATCGGATTTTCTAACTGCAAGACGATGTTCATATATTCTATTGTTAATCCGTCTGTTGGTTTGTCCAATGTAGGTTTGGGGACAGTTTGAGCAAGGTATTTCGTATACACCGTGGGAATCATTAGGTATTTGGTCTTTTGGGGTTCTGATTAAATTGGAAATTGTTTGGTGTGTTGTGAATATGGTTTTTATGTTATTGGATTTCAGGACTTTTGAAATTTTGTCTGTGACACCTTTGATGTAAGGTAGGAAAGCTTTTTGCTGAGGAGGAGTTTCTGTCTGATCAGTTTGGGAAGGATTTTGTGCTTTGTGTATGGATCGCGTTATATGTCCTTTGTCGTAACCGTTTTGTAGAAGTGCTTCTTGTAATGTTTGTAGTTCGGATTGTCTGTTGTGATTGTCTGTTAGTCTGAGGGATCCGGTTACAAGAGTGTTGACAACGGAATTTATTTGTGATGGATGGTGGTGTGATTTTGAGTTAAGGTAACGGTTGGTGTGGGTTGGTTTTCTATACACAGAGTAGGAGAGTTGATTGTTGTTTTGTTTTGTAATGAGGACGTCTAGGAAAGGGAGAGAACAACTGTTTTCGATTTCAATAGTGAACTGGATCTGAGGGTGTATATGATTAATGTGAGACAGGAAGTTGTTTAGAGAATCTCTACCATGTGGCCAGATAACGAAGATGTCATCTACGTATCTTAGCCAGCAAGTAGGCTTCAGTTCGGATGAATTCAGGGCTTGAGTTTCGAAGTTGTCCATGTAGATGTTGGCTATGACAGGGGACAGAGGTGATCCCATTGGAGCTCCTCTCACTTGTTCATATCATATCATATACACCCTCAGATCCAGTTCACTATTGAAATCGAAAACAATTGTTCTCTCCCTTTCCTAGACGTCCTCATTACAAAACAAAACAACAATCAACTCTCCTACTCTGTGTATAGAAAACCAACCCACACCAACCGTTACCTTAACTCAAAATCACACCATCATCCATCACAAATAAATTCCGTTGTCAACACTCTTGTAACCAGATCCCTCAGACTAACAGACAATCACAACAGACAATCCGAACTACAAACATTACAAGAAGCACTTCTACAAAACGGTTACGACAAAGGACATATAACGCGATCCATACACAAAGCACAAAATCCTTCCCAAACTGATCAGACAGAAACTCCTCCTCAGCAAAAAGCTTTCCTACCTTACATCAAAGGTGTTACAGACAAAATTTCAAAAGTCCTGAAATCCAATAACATAAAAACCATATTCACAACACACCAAACAATTTCCAATTTAATCAGAACCCCAAAAGACCAAATACCTAATGATTCCCACGGTGTATACGAAATACCTTGCTCAAACTGTCCCCAAACCTACATTGGACAAACCAACAGACGGATTAACAATAGAATATATGAACATTGTCTTGCAGTTAGAAAATCCGATCCCACATCATCACTTGCCCAACACCGCCTTCTAACAGGCCATAATATAGACTTCGATAACACCAAAACCATAGCACCATCATTTTTCCAGAAACCGCGAATCATCCGCGAAGCAATTGAGATTGAAAAACGTCCCAATTGTCTAAACAAAAGGGATGACGGTCATCGTCTTCCAGTCGCTTGGAAATCATTGATCTCCAGGCTAGCCCCACAATATTCATCTACACCTCATAATCCTGATAGCAGCCGTTCTGCTCTGATGCCTCCATCAACAGACCCTCAACCCCCCACCACTCTCCCACCCACAGACAGCTTTCGTATAAATAACACTTCGTCCGATACTACCAGCGAGTTCGCTCTAAGGAGTAGGCAGGTTGAGGCCTTAGAGACGGATCGCGGTGAGATCTGGGGAGTAGGCAGATTAGACCCCGGAATCGAACCAGTTCCACGAACTCCTAGCATTATTTTCTTTGACAATTTTTACTTGACTCACTTTTTCTCTTGAAAATGGCTCCAAAACGGGAGCCGAAACGTCGAGACATTAACAATCTCAGACGCGGTTCAACCCGAGAACCTAGTATTTTTCATACCAACGACCGCGGAAGCTTCTCGGAACATATATATATATATATATATATATATATATATTACCTCTCACCGGTACACCATTTACTTAAGTTTGTATAAAACTAACAGGTTGGCCACTGTCATTTGTCTGTTCCATGACCTATGGCATACTGATGAGAACTAATAAGTTCGAAACCGGTCTATGTCTGGTCGGGAATTGACAGATGACATTGGCTACCAATCTTTCATGATTTGTAAGGTATAATTCAATGCAGGTCGGGGTATTTGCCCGCTGAGTAGTTGTTTCCTGCAAATCATGTATAATAACAGTATATGGGTTAAGTCCACCAAGGGCTAAAGGTCACCGCTCTCGGTACTTGCAAAATAGCAAGTCGCTATACACCATGGAGACATCTATGATGTCTGGTGTATAGTAGCATTTGACCACATGAGGGTATTCACTTACCTCTCACCGGTACACCATTTACTTAAGTTTGTATAAAACTAACAGGTTGGCCACTATCATTTGTCTGTTCCATGACCTATGGCATACTGATGAGAACTAATAAGTTCGAAACCGGTCTATGTCTGGTCGGGGAATTGACAGATGATATTGGCTACCAATCTTTCATGATTTGTAAGGTATAATTCAATGCAGGTCGGGGTATTTGCCCGCTGAGTAGTTGTTTCCTGCAAATCATGTATAATAACAGTATATGGGTTAAGTCCACCAAGGGCTAAAGGTCACCGCTCTCGGTACTTGCAAAATAGCAAGTCGCTATACACCATGGAGACATCTATGATGTCTGGTGTATAGTAGCATTTGACCACATGAGGGTATTCACTTACCTCTCACCGGTACACCATTTACTTAAGTTTGTATAAAACTAACAGGTTGGCCACTGTCATTTGTCTGTTCCATGACCTATGGCATACTGATGAGAACTAATAAGTTCGAAACCGGTCTATGTCTCGTCGGGGAATTGACAGATGACATTGGCTACCAATCTTTCATGATTTGTAAGGTATAATTCAATGCAGGTCGGGGTATTTGCCCGCTGAGTAGTTGTTTCCTGCAAATCATGTATAATAACAATATATATATATATATATATATATATATATATATATATATGTCAATATCTTCAAGATTTTCTAATATTTTAGAAAAACCAGTACAAAATTTGACTAAAATAATTTCTAATTATATTAATCTACTTTGTAGATGAGATGAGTTAATACGCGATTTTTGACAAAAATTTCATATATACTCGGGTATATACAGTATGTCCGCGAATAGGGTTTACAATAGGTGTAATGGCTAAAATTTTTAACTTCTCGAGAAAATGTTATTCTTTATAAAAGTTTTTGCTCGCCTAAAAAATATTAACGAGTTGCTTAAGAATTACAAAAATTTAAAATTGTGTAAGAGTAAACTGGTTCTATTTTTTATTTCGGAACAAAATGTGAAATAAAAAAGTGGGGGGTAGACGGGGTGGTTAATGTCAAAAAAATTTTAGAGGCCCTTGGTTCTCGTTTACACACTAAATCCTAATTTAATTTTTACTCCCTTTAATAATAAGATGGGGATGGTAGAGGGGCTGGCTAACGCCAAAAAAAATTTTGAGACGTTCCGGTCTTGTATACACACTGAATCACATTTTAATTTGTTTCTCCCTTTCATAATAGTGTGGGGGTGGTATTGGGGGGTGATAGTGGAGGGTGGCTGATCCCAAAAAAAAAATTTGAGACCTTGACTTTTCGAATATGCCCTAAATTGCAATCTTACCTGCTTGATTTGCCTATTTATCCTTATTTACCCGATTTACCCCCGAACCCTTCAACGGAATTAGATCAAAATATAATCTAGTTCCAAATCTCGTTATAATACATAAGTGTACCAAATTTCAAGTCGATGTCATAAACGGTTCTAGAGTAAATGTGCACACAAATAAAAAGTTACAGGCAGACCGACAGACAGACAGAAAATTTTGTTTAGCTCAAATTTAAAATCTTGACGTTTCATGATATGTTAAAAACAAGTGAATAGTATGATTTTTCAATAATTATGTGTTGTAACAAAAAACAATGTGGTCCTTTCCATTACTTTAGCAATTCAAAAGACAATAGAAGCTAATTTCGCTAAAAATTATGTGTTCCTGCGAGGGACTTTAAAAAAATATTATAGATTATATAGCACCATTTCATGCAAAAAATCGGACTCTGAAAAAAATGTTTTATCCGCCGATTTCACGATTCCCATTAATTATCTTGCACTATCAGTAATTGCTCGCTTAGCTTAAGTTGGTTGTATCTTTCTCTGTCTCTATATTCTTCAGGTGATTCCTATAATTAAAATGAATAGTTTAGCAGATATTTACAATATTTACAATGATCTTGCTACTGAATGAGTATTTCAAACTATGTTTTCAAATGTTCCCAAAAAAACACTTGAATTTATACGTCAGTAGGCGAGATTGACTAAAAAATCATGCCCTAGAGAATTTCATGTTACTTCCAGAATACCCTCTGTATAACGCATTCAGTTAAAAAACTCATTTACAATTGCATCAATACCCAATTTTCCCACGCAAAAATTCCCCAATATCATTTGATGACGTTGTACCAGGGCGAACCAGTATTACGATCTAGCTATTTTCGCATATGGTGTTGATGAATATAACCTGAAATACACATGAAGTTCAATGCTACTAGTTCGTTTGCAAAGTAGTGGGGAATGTGTAGGTAAGTATGTCGATGGCCGGTATTGACCTCTTCGAAGACAACAGTGTTACGTTCGCGACCGCCTTGCGATTGCCGTCATTGTTGAATACTTGCTAATGGCCTTCCACTTCTTCCTTCCGTAATCGACGGTTCTTTTTAGAAGATATTAGAACCTAACAAGATTTTATAACAGCGGAGGTATGCGCTGGGCAGGAAATGGCCGGTTAAAAATTATTAAATTAATTAATTAAAAACTTTTTCAGATTTCTTGCTCTTGAAATCAGGAAAAGCTATACAGAGTGTTCTATGGAAGAGATTTATTGTGGATAATTTTGGTATGAAAGTGTTTATAATTGTGAATTCAAAAACTGGTTTTGGGGATACAGAGTTAGTGATAGAGCTACCTCCATAAAAATTAAATGTGTTGTTCCACCGATCCAAATTATTAGACACCATAAACAAAAAACTATTACTACAGCATCCGTATCAACAACAATATGTTGTAAGAAATAAAATTAGGAAAGAGAGTAATTATAGTTAAACTTGATGAGATGCCATCGAAGATACAAGAACTTACACTTGGGGTTCCTCAGTGTTCTATCCTAGGACAGTTATTACTTATCCTTTATATTAATACTAATGAAGAACAATGTGCTTATCAACTGAAGCGATTTTTTAATAATGTTGACAACTTCAATCAATCAATCAATCAATCAATACTACTTTATTAATAATTAAAATTTACATCTGCCTCCCCAGAACCCACCCAGGGACCGACCGTGCAACCACCGCGCGCTGTTCGTGGTGGCGGATTGCAAGGTCGGGCGGAATGGGACTGGTTCGGCTTAAAGACAATTAAAAACAAGTTAACCTAAACTCCTTCCATCGCAGAAGGATAAAATTAGGTGATAAAATTATATATATCTAAAACAGACTTAACTGAACTTACAAACTACACATTTTTAAAAACTTTTGCACTGAACACTTTTTTAATTTCGATACTGACGCAACCTCAATCTAAACGAGGGGCCTTCCGCGAGGTGTGAAAATGCTGGGCTGCGCGTAGGCTGGCCTAAACTTTGATTTTAAAAAATTTTGATTTCGAAAAATTATGATTTTTAAAAAACTTGAATGAAAATGAATTTAGAGACAAACATGTACAAAAAGAAAACGAAAAAACAAACGCGACAAAAAGGTTACAAACAGAAAGGAAGAGACAGGAAAGATTTAAAGATACAACAGGTATGAAATATCAGTAAAGGTGGATAGGGCAAGCGGAAGTTATAGTTGATGAAGTTTGGCTACAGAGGTTGCCGGAAGATCGGTAACGTCTAATATGGTAGGGTGTGTTTTATCCGAAATTAACAATATCGCGCTTCATATAGAAGATGTCTTTATATCACTTTTTGCCGATGATGCCACTGTCGCGGTTAATTCTAATAGCATAAATGAACTCAGCCTTAAAACTAATAACACTATCAGATCTATGCAAATAAAACTCAATGGTAAAAAAATATGTATTGATAGTTATAGCAATAGAAGTCACGGTTAGTATTTGGATGAGTGATCTCCAGAGACGCGTTCGACCTTCTAGCAGAAGTTATGCAACTTTAGACCAAGATTGCGTGGTGGATATACCATTCGGACGGGATTAAATGCAATCAGTCGCAGTCCCTAGTCTATTAAATATTAGGAAAGCAAAGATTTCTCTTCCTCCGTAAAAAAAGAAATTCAACATAATTTCTAGGCTGAGAGTAGCTCGTCTCCTGGTATCGGTAATTGACCTTTGGCGCGAAAGTAGGCTGATTATTGTTACATGGCCTATGTCCATTTAACAATTTTATATAATAACTGATATTTTACTTATATTTAACAGAATTTGTGTAGCTTTTTGATTCAGTTCTTGCAAGTGAGACTGTGTCAACTATCAGAATTTTCTTTATATAATTGCTAAGAAAGTTATTTTACATTGTTTTATGTATCTATTTTTGTATCTTAGGAACTCAGTCATGTTTTTAACACTAAATTATGTATCTCTGTTACAGCAGAACCAGTTGTCTATACCAAGCTACAGAAGCATTTACATTCATTTATATTTCATTTTTATAATTTGTTTACTATGTACATGTGGTTATTTTCTTTACCTTTGAAACTAGCTCATCCTCATATTATATAGTGTATCCTATATGATGTAATGTATTTACTTAATTCTCACAAAACAGTTTGCAAAAAATTTTGCAATTTATTACCACAGTTCGTATTTTTGGTTATGTATACAAATTGCAAAGTAACGTTCTAATCTGTGGTGTGCAACTAATGTCAACCTATTATTGATTAAAGATTCCTTTTACCGATTGTATCCCTGTCACTATTTTAATTGTGAGTAAAGAGACCTAACTTATGAAACGAGGTAATGCGTTTAAGTCGCCCATCAACAGATGGCGATACCCGTATAACATTACAGCTTTCAATTTAGTAAAACTATATTTTTCAAGTTTGTATATTGGTACTATATTGTAGAAGGTACTATAAAAAAGTTTACCTTATTAGTTAAAATCACTAAGAAATCATTTACCTACCAATTTTGATCTGATTTAGACTTTCAAACGTTCTGTGAGATCACAACATGAACTTCTTTTGGAAAATGTAGTCTTGCAAGAATGAATTGCCAAAGATATTTAGATTGAATGTTCCAAGAGAATTGGGGCCTGAATTGCAAACTAGAGCATTCCACCTTCAACCATACTTAGTCTGAATACCTAGGAGATTGGTATAATATGCATTATTAATTTTTTGTATTAATTATTCTTTTTTCGCTAATACTATAAGCATAAAATTTCACCTAAATTTTTATTTCAAACAACTTTAGTCCAGACGTTTTATACTTTTGCTGCAAAATTCGTGCTCTACGAAATTTTTCCAATACAACAAAAATATTTAAAAAATACAAAAAATATAAAAAAAAGAAACTAAATGCATTTTTCGCTTAGTTCGCGTGGTATCTACAAAACGTTTAGGCGTACGAAAAAAATGTATAGAACCTTTAAGGTAGAGAATTTACAGATGTACAACTTTTATAATAGGTGTTGTTCCCGTTTGGGCCATAAAAACTGAGTTAATCGCGAATCCGCGATTTCCGCGACCTTCCGAAGCGATTTTCACGAATTCCTCCAGGTGTATCGTGGCGTAACTACCAAGTGTTATTAGAACATCCAAATAAACACAATAAAAAAAATCGTAAGGCACGAATTTAGCACAGAGGTCAATTTTACAGCTAAAACGCCTAGAGTACTTCACCTTATAAAATTTATTTATGTAATATATTTTTTTTAAATTTCCCTTACCAATAATTTCAGAGACAGGTTCTGCGAGAAAAAGGGACAACTCAACTAATTATCAACTATATATGATGCCCAAATAATTTCAATTTTTCATTGTCTCCTTTTCTCGAACAAAATAAAAATTTGTTTTTTATGTTATGCATTCAAAGAGGGTAAGTTTCATATCTCTTACAAGTACTCCGAATCTACGACTATTCGCTTCGTCTTAAACCAGCTAGTCATCCGCATATGTTGCCTCAATTCTTTCCCACAAATATATAATCAAGGAAAGGATGTAACACTATAAATTAGTGCTTAAGAAAAACTTCTTGCTTTTACAAATGTATCTTTTTTCTGTATATCGACTGCCGATTCCATCTGATTTGTCATCGGATCAGCAGAAACTAAACAGTTTGGCATACATCAAACTCAACAAGGAAAAATATCCTGAAGACAGCTCACAAATGTGGGTAATACTTCTCTAAATAATCCTTCAATAGGTACTTGACGTAAAAAACCATTTTATTATTACCCCAATCTTTTTTATGACGTGTATTAATTAAATTGTCAGGTCTACAAAATGTCCCCGCGAAATTGAACATCTATTATAATCTGGAGACGTATTTTGTAAATCAATAAATTATATTTTGCAAGGATGGTATTAATATTTAATTGATTTTTCAATACATGTTTAACTGATATTTGAGAATCTTGGTATTAAGACACTTATTTATTTATACGAACGTCAAATTTTCTGTATTGAGAGACTTTAACAATACATAACACAACGAACCTTTTTATGTTACAACTATCTGAAGCATTGAAAGATAAATATTGATCACATCGATGTAGTTTAATAGTGTGTACATTTAGCAACAATTTCATCTTCATATTCTACATATACAGGGTTACGGGTAATTCGATACATTCCTTTGGAGATGTGATGGGGCATGATCTAAGAAGTAAATTTAGCCCTAACATACATTATGCAAACTCAATAGTTTTTGAAATATTTCAATTTTTTTGTTTTTTTCAAAAAGTAGATCTTAATGTCCTAAAAGTTAATTTTCGAAAAATCTATTTGACATTTTTAAATTTTTTTTTACTGGATTACTTGTCCAATATTATAGATATCCGTTTGGAATGAAAAATATCTGGAAACATTTCGATCATGTGAACATCTGAAATAAAAACTTTAAAAATGTTTTTTTAAAATCAGCTATGAAATTTACCTATTAGGTTTTTTCAAAAAAATATTAACGTAACACGCGTATAAATTATTATAAAAACTGCCTTATTTCAATAGCTATCTAACAAGGTACAAATGTTCAATGTACCCTTAATAGTTCTAAGAAAATATTAGTAAAAATAACACAAGTAGTACGAATTTTATTTTTAGATAAACAGTAAAAAACATTTTAAAAGTAGAGTTTAATTCTTCATTAATTTCAAAGTTGTACTTTATTTTTTATATGTCTTGCTTAAAATGGGAGCCCCTATTCCGTACACAGACACGGCAGCGTCTTCTTATTTCCTTCCTTGTTACTCTGGTTGTCAGATTATGCCTTATGTGTTGGGCAGCATCGACTATCCCTTGTCTAAGGTTTTCTATAGTATCGACTGGTGTGGCATAGACCATCTCTTTCATCTGACCCCCATACGTAATAATCAAAAGGTGTTAAGTCAGGGCTTCGCGCTGGCCAAGGTATTGGGCCCGCTCTTCCAATCCAACGGTTAGGGAAACGTTGATCAAGTAACTGTCGTACTGTCAGCCGATAATGTGCTGGACAACCGTCGTTCTGAAACATCATTCGCGCCAGATCATTTCTTAAAAAAATTTCATAGATTTCCCCGTTTAAATTTTGAGGAAGAAAGTGTGGCCCTATTAAATAGTGGCCAATGACCCCCATCCACACATTAATAGAAAACTTCATTTGGAAACTAGTTTCACGTGTTAACTTGGGATTTTCCTCTGCCCAATAATGTAGGTTGTGGAAATTTGTTATACGCTCGCGATTAAATTTCGACTCGTCCGTCCATAAAATACTTGTTAAAAAATTTGCACTTTCTGCATCTGAATTTAATATAAAGCGGCAGAATTCCACTCTCCTTCCAGGATCACCTTCCTCCAAGCCTTGGACAGGGGGGTATAGTGGTAAGGATGACATCCAACTCTACGTATCGTAGACCAAACTTTCCATTGTGACGCTCCGGTTAGTCTTGCGACTTTATTAGTTGAAATAGTTGGGTCTTCCTCAAAATACCTCAATATTTTTTCCTCATCATCTGGTTCATAAACGGGAGGAGCACCAGCGTCACTTCTTCTACATTTCACGGAGCCAGTTTCAGCGATATTTCGATATGCCGTACTGAATACACGTGCATTTGGTAAGCTTCGGTTAGGGTACCAAAGACCATATTCTCGGCGAGCTTCAGCAGCGTTGCCGCCACAGTATCCATAGACAAACAAGATATCAGCGTATTCTGCGTTGGCATACGCGGCCATGGTACAGAAAATACAATAACAACAACTAATAACAACAACTACGAGCAAAATCAAAATCTTCGATAACTAATTTAACAAGACCAACAAACTTAAGGGACACGGAGATAAGAATGTCAGTTAATGACATATATGCACAAACGTCAAAGTCAAGGACTGACTGACTTAAATGAAAATTAACGATTAGTCGTTTAATAAATTCCGCCACCAGCATTATCTTTACTATTTTTTATTAGAACTATCAAGGGTACATTAAACATTTCTAGCTAGTTAGATAGCTATTGAAATAAGGAAGTTTTTATAATAATTTGTACGCGTGCTACATTAGTATTTTTTTGAAAAAACCTAATAGGTAAATTTCATAACTGATTTAAAAAAAAAATTTTACAAGTTTTTATTTTAAATGTTCACATGATCGAAATGTTTCCGGATATTTTTCATTCCAAACGGATATGTATAATATTTGACAAGTAATCCAGTAAAAAAAAATTTAAAAATGTCAAGTAGATTTTTCGGAAATTATCTTTTAAGACATTAAGATCTACGTTTTTGAGAAAAACAAAAAAATTGAAATATCTCAAAAACTATTGAGTTTTGCATAATGTATGTTAGAGCTAGATTTACTCCTTAGCTCGTGCCCCAACACATCTCCAAAGGAATGTATCGAATTACCAGTAACCCTGTATATTGAAAAATAAATGTTTATTACCTGCCTTGTTGAAAAACTAAAGTATAATCATTTAATCTATTGGATTAATTAAACATAAACAAGCCTTATAGTAGACAACACCCAAATTCAAGGCCGTCCGGAAGGGGTTACAGATTTGAAAAAATGCAGAAAACATCCATTACCCACCGATGTTGCCAGTGTTGGAGTCGGGGATCGAACCTAGAACATAACAGTGAGTAATATTTTTAGTCACAAACTCCTCTATAAAATACTTATTTTACTATAAGGAACGTAACCAGACTGCAACCAACAGCTACTCTCCGGGCTATGTGCCCCACCTAGCGCTGAATTACAAGTTACAAGTCTGGCACGTTAAGTGTAATAATTGCATATTACCATCAAAACGCTAATGTTTCGATTGCAACAAACACCAGCCTAAAGACTGATCTTACTTAAAGGAGCTCTACTTGCAGACTGCAGTTTCGAGCTGTTGGCTCTCGTCAGTGCAAGGTAAGCATGTGACGACCGGCACGAGGATCCTTTGATTATTTGGTACATCCCGGTATTTTTACAATAGCGACATGTAAAATAGTCAGCAGGCGCCATCTAGCGGTCCAGTGTCTGTTCCTTATAGTAAAATAAGGAATTTATAGAGGAGTTTGCGACTAAAAATATTATGTTTAATATTCCGCCCTCTAAAAGCACATTTGAACTATAACAGTGAGTAGATAAGCAAAGCTGGTATAGACCACCAAGTATAGGAACAACGCCGGTTGCAAATAACGTCATGAACTGGATGGCATGTGTCTATTAGGCTATAAAACAGATTTTAAACACTAATAAACAGATTTTAAACAGGCCTCAAACAAGTCTTAGACATATATAAACAGGTTTTAAACTGAAATAAACAGGTCTCAAATCACAAGGACTCTTGATGGACACGTGCTATCCAATTCATGACGTCATTGGCAACCGCCATTGTTCCTGTACTTGGTGGACCCGTACCCGCTTTGCTTATCTACTGCAATGTCACACCAGAACGAGTGAATTTGCCTCATAACGCGCTCTAGCCGACTGAGCTACCGTGCTGGTAGTAATTGGATATTATTTTTTTATTTGACCAAATCTTGCCTGCGGATGGTTACATATCTGTATGTCTGTCTGTCTATATCTGTGTAGATATGAAACAGTATTCTAAATTACTTTCTACTGAAATTGGATCATGTGCTTTTTATTTTCACTTATCTTCCCTGTAAAATATTACATTACGAATTAAATTTTAAATCGATTTCAGTTTCATTTAAAAAATATCGATCACATAATTTTACCAATATTTACAAGATATATTTAGTGTTACAGTCATTCTTCACTACTCTTTCTTCGCTCACCCTGTATTTCATCATTGTTTTTATTTATACAAAAAATTACCAAAATATTATAATTTATTTAAAACTCGCATGTTCATGTCAACATTAAACCCTTCTGTTTTAAAAAACAATTTTGTAATTTGATATAATGAACGCTATATATTTTTGTGCAAAGTGCGCCCAGGCATCTGCTAGTCATAAATGCTATATTAATGTTTAAATTAACCATAATCACCATTTAAACAGAATTCATCACGGGCGCAGGTGCAATAACGCGCGATTAATTCTGCGATTTAAGATAACACTTACGCGACACAGAAATAAGTACAAGTTAAATTAGACTTTCCTTTTATAGAAATTATTCTGGCCTGTCGTAAATTTTGAAATGATGGGAAATTAATTTGGATTACTTAGTACCAGTTTTATTATTTGTAAACATCAACAGAGGCCACTAATGAATTTTTTAAAAGTGTAAATAAAGGATAAAATTTACCTGCTACCGCCTCCAGGCATATCCAACAGTTTTGCATATTATCAATTTACAGTAAATTTGTAATTTATCCTTAAACATATATCAACATACCTCAATTTCCCATTAATATACAGGGTTACTGGTAATTCGATACATTCCTTTGGAGATGTGATGGGGCATGAGCTAAGGAGTAAATCTAGCCCTAACATACATTATGCAAAACTCAATAGTTTTTGAGATATTTCAATTTTTTTGTTTTTCTCAAAAAAGTAGATCTTAATGTCTTAAAAGTTAATTTCCGAAAAATCTACTTGACATTTTTAAATTTTTTTTTTACTGGATTACTTGTCAAATATTATACATATCCGTTTGGAATGAAAAATATCCGGAAATATTTCGATCATGTGAACATTTAAAATAAAAACTTGTAAAAATTTTTTTTTTAAATCAGTTATGAAATTTATCTATTAGGTTTTTTCAAAAAAATATTAATGTAGCACGCGTACAAATTATTATAAAAACTTCCTTATTTCAATAGCTATCTAACTAGGTAGAAATGTTTAATGTACCCTTGATAGTTTTAATAAAAAATTAGTAAAGATAATACTGGTGGCGGAATTTATTAAACGACTAATCGTTCATTTTCATTTAAGTCAGTCAGTCCTTGACTTTGACGTTTGTGCATATATGTCATTAACTGACATTCTTATCTCCGTGTCCCTTAAGTTTGTTGGTCTTGTTAAATTAGTTATCGAAGATTTTGATTTTGCTCGTAGTTGTTGTTATTAGTTGTTTGTTATTGTATTTTCTGTGCCATGGCCGCGTATGCCAACGCAGAATACGCTGATATCTTGTTTGTCTATGGATACTGTGGCGGCAACGCTGCTGAAGCTCGCCGAGAATATGGTCTTTGGTACCCTAACCGCCGCTTACCAAATGCACGTGTATTCAGTACGGCATATCGAAACATCGCTGAAACTGGCTCCGTGAAATGTAGAAGAAGTGACGCTGGTGCTCCTCCCGTTTATGAACCAGATGATGAGGAAGAAATATTGAGGTATTTTGAGGAAGACCCAACTATTTCAACTAATAAAGTCTCAAGACTAGCCGGAGCGTCACAATGGAAAGTTTGGTCTACGATACGTAGAGTTGGATGTCATCCTTACCACTATACCCCTGTCCAAGGCTTGGAGGAAGGTGATCCTGGAAGGAGAGTGGAATTCTGCCGCTTTATGTTAAATTCAGATGCAGAAAGTGCAAATTTTTTAACAAGTATTTTATGGACGGACGAGTCGAAATATAATCGCGAGGGTATAACAAATTTCCACAACCACAAGTTTTCTATTAATGTGTGGATGGGAGTCATTAGCCACTATTTAATAGGGCCACACTTTCTTCCTCAAAATTTAAACGGGGAAATCTATGAAAATTTTTTAAGAAATGATCTGGCGGTGATTTTAGAAGATGTTCCTCTCGCCGTCAGACAGCGAATGATGTTTCAGAACGACGGTTGTCCAGCACATTATCGGCTGACAGTACGACAGTTACTTGAACAACGTTTCCCTAACCGTTGGATTGGAAGAGCGGGCCCAATACCTTGGCCAGCGCGAAGCCCTGACTTAACACCCCTTGATTATTACGTATGGGGGTCAAATGAAGGAGATGGTCTATGCCACACCAGTCGATACTATAGAAAACCTTAGACAAAGGATAGTCGATGCTGCCCAACACATAAGGCGTAATCTGACAACCAGAGTAACAAGGACGGAAATAAGAAGACGCTGCCGTGTCTGTATACGGAATAAGGGCTCCCATTTTGAGCAAGACATATAAAAAATAAAATACAACTTTGAAATTAATGAAGAATTAAACTCTACTTTTAAAATGTTTTTTACTGTTTATCTAAAAATAAAATTCGTACTATTTGTGTTATTTTTACTAGTATTTTCTTAGAACTATTGAGGGTACATTGAACATTTGTACCTTGTTAGATAGCTATTGAAATAAGGCAGTTTTTATAATAATGTATACGCGTGTTACGTTAATATTTTTTTGAAAAAACCTAATAGGTAAATTTCATAGCTGATTTAAAAAAAAAATTTTAAAGTTTTCATTTCAGATGTTCACATGATCGAAATGTTTCCAGATATTTTCCATTCCAAACGGATATCTATAATATTGGACAAGTAATCCAGTAAAAAAAAATTTAAAAATGTCAAATAGATTTTTCGAAAATTAACTTTTAGGACATTAAGATCTACTTTTTGAGAAAAACAAAAAAAATTAAATATCTCAAAAACTATTGAGTTTTGCATAATATATGTTAGGGCTAAATTTACTTCTTAGATCATGCCCCATCACATCTCCAAAGGAATGTATCGAATTACCAGTAACCCTGTATAAAATATTAGCAGCATTTATTATGCTCATAAATGGCCAAAATAATTACCTCTAAATTCAAGGTAATAGGGTAAATACTTTTTCGACTTAAGTTGCAACCAAATGTGCTCGATAATCAAATATAGTTTATGTTAAACCTGACGGATAATACGCATCTGGAGATCGTCATGTGTGTCTTATATGACTCAGTTCCTGTACTGTAGAAAGTACTCTATCATATACAATATACGCATATTACATATGTATCAAATTTGAAATAAAAAGTTTAAGAAGAAGAAGTGTTATCGTGTTTACAAGACGGTTTACATGCTGTAACGTCTGCTTTGTGACCTTACTTACATTCTCTTTTAAGTAAAAACAGTTATGCCTCGGAAGCCATTGCTATACAGGGTATACGGACATAACGTTCGAATATTTCGATGGGTGGTTCTACACCCAATAACATGAAGAAAAGTTCGTTTGAATGAGGGTTGGGAAATGCTTCCTTACGAGGATATGCCCCTCCGTAGATAGTTTAAAGGTTATTATGACCTACAGTCAGGTTAAGAAGACGAGGTCCCAGCTATCACGAATCTTTTTAGTGATACAACAATACTCACAGATAATCTGGAAGATCTCCAAATAATTATCAATAAAATTAACAACGTCGGAAAACATTATGGCCTTAGTATTAACACCACCAAAACCAAATTGATGACAGTTAGCAGATACCCCATCAGAAATGACCAACTTCAAGTAAACCACAACTCAATCGACAACTTCTTCACAGAGAGACTCCGCTAGAACTTCGCCTCCGTGTCTTAAGAAGTTATATATATGGCCAATTGTATTATACGGAGCAGAAACGTGGTCATTAAAAATAAAATCATTAAACCGGATCGAAGCGTTTGAAATGTGGACCCTAAGACGACTTCTCAGAACTCCTTGGATATACTACATCACCATTGAGGAAATCCTACGAAAAGCTGACACCTATTATCTATTAGAGGAGCAAAAGAATGCACATTAAATATTATATAACATCTACAACAGTACATGACGGCCTACGCGCTATCAAGCGCAAGGCACTCGAAGAAGAAGAAGAGAGTAAAACAACAAATAGAAAATTTCAAGGTGAAAATGTTAAAATAATATAAATATTAAGGTCTAGGCTTTTTCATTAGACAATGCTAGGAAAAAGAATTAAAAATTTAAACAATTTTACAAGATGATTAAAAATAATTTAATCCAAAATATTAATTGAAAATATGTGAAATCTAGTTTGTGATCCGGTACCAAACCGAGTAGCAACCTCGTGTTTTTTAACTAAATTAATCACTTAGCAAGGTTTTCAGCTTAATTTCTTGATCGAAAAAGAAAGCTTGAAGAAACTTGGCTGATATTTATAACAATTCTATCTCATAAAATAAGAAGATATGACTTAAACTAACCGTTTGACAATTCGGCAGTTATAGAGTACCAACTTGAGAAATTTTAAAACTAAATTAACTGTTATGGACTTTTCGATCATTACTACTATGTTTATATTATTAGTTTAAATTAGCTTAAATTACATCAAAATTCAATCAAAATTTCATCAAAACCTCATTTTTTGGGGGGCGAGCGTGGGTGCGTCTTTACTATATGCATACTTTGATTAGCGATGTAAAGCAACGTAAGGCGCGGTTAGTAGTTGGATGGGTGACCGTTCCAACGAAGACCGCGTCCTCGCCTCACACATCTTCCAGCGGCTTGTATATCAGTGTATGCGCGGAGACTATACAATCTTAGGCGAGTGTTGTATAGGGGGTATACCATCCTTCGGAGGGGATGTAAAGCCGTCGGTTCCTTATCTATTAAACGTTAGGCAAGTAAAAGATTCCTACTCTTCTTAAGGGAAGAGGTTCGGCAAAATTCCTGGCTGGGGGTAGCTCGTCTAGAGGCGTCGGTATTAGGCCTCAGTAGCGGAAATAGGCCGACGTTAAATAAATGTATAAAAAAAACTTCATTTTTTTTTAAATTTAACTAAACCTCGGAGTCAGGGTTTTTGAATGGTTTGGAACAAATTTTGTTAATAAAATGGTTTGATTAAAAAATGCCTACTATAATTTTTTATTTTTTCACATAATTTAGCATCGTAGATGCGTCCTTGCCTTTGAAAATGGAAAGTAATTTTGTGGTTTTAAATAGACCTTAGTGACCCCTATCTTTTGAGATCCGTTTGATTTAAATCGGACAAGAAACAAGAGAATTATTACGCTATTATACTCCTAAGCGAGTCACACTGTATGTATACTGGGTAACTTTGGTAATGATCAGGATTGTATTAAGAATATTTACCGAACTAATATATTTTTTAAATTAAAGCCTTAATAGATAAAATTTCTTGAGAACAAACCTAAGGACAGTAGTTGTAGTTTCTATATGCGACGCATTATCGTAATAGAATATGCTTCCCTCTCCTCAGATCTAGATATTTTGAATTCCTCCTATTGTAAGCATAAATAACAGTTGCATCCCTCTAAATAAATTATATTTATATTATTTAACAAACGATAGAAAATACTAATAACAATAGAGTACAGATTATATGGCTGGCCCATAAGTTATATATTCTTCATTTTCCTCAGTCGTGTATTCATGGTCAAAGATGCCACTTTTAACAATTACTTTTTTAGTAATTAAATACATTAGACTAACTGTATTTCAAATTGAATTTGAACAAAAATTTCAAATAAATGTTTTGTTAATTTACTTGTCAGTACAAATAACCTTTCCAATAGCTGTAAAATGTAATGATTTACAAAAATCTTAAAGAATTATCCCATTAAAACAAGATATGGAAAAGGAAAGAACCAAGTGTATGTCCAGTCTTAAAAAGCGGTTACCCTGCCAATATAGTTAATTATAGACCCATAATTTTACTAAATAATTATGAGAAACTTGAAATGTCAGTATATAATCCAGTAAAAAATAATATTTCACTGGATCAGCATGGTTTTATATCAAGTAGGTGCATTACTTCCAATTTAATTTGTTTCACGCAATATGTGTCAAATATAGTTGATAATCAGGGACAAGTAGATGTGATTTACACTGTCTTTTCTAATAGGATATATCATGGGATTTTATTAAACAAATTAGTAACATTTGGTTTTAGTTAGAATTTAGTGAACTCGTTTACATTTTCTTTATCTGATACATCTCAATATGTCACATTCAACGGCTATAAGTCTAATATATATGACACTACGTCTGGCGTACCGCAGGGTTCCAATTTGGGTCCTTAACTTTTCTCTTATTTATTGATGACTTAGCTAAAATTTTAGGTGAAAGGTATGCTGACGATGTAAAGATTTTTATTTCAATTGATAATTTGCGTGACTGCAGCCAAATCTAGCACAGTTACAGACTTGGTCAAATGTTAACATGCCCCATTTTTCTGTACCGGTCCGAGATCATCTGAACCAGCATTACACCAACAGATGGATTGGCCGCGGAGGCCCGGTAAACTGGCCAACTAGATCTCCCGATCTTACACCTCTGGATTATTTTTTATGGGGTCATCTCAAGTCAGATGTATACAATGAATAGTTCAATACATGAGAGTAGCTTCTAGAAAAAATTATTACTGTATGTGATAACATTAGAAATAACCCGAAAGTGATTAATAGCTCAGTGAAAAACATATTAAAACGTTCTCGAAAATATATTGAGGCTGGGGGCATTCATTTTGACAACTTGTTATAGTTTTAATTATTTGCACCATTTTTATTTTTATTTTTTTTTCAATTATTTAAAGTTCTAAATAAATTTATAAAACAAATGGAATGTGAATTATTTTGGATGAAATTAAACTAAAAAGAAGCTTACAAAAACTGAATGTCAAAACAAAAACAAACAACAACCTCTTCTGCGGGGTATTTAGCTAAAATTAATAAAATAATGATGTTAGCAACTGGATTGTGTTATTTGTAGAATGTCAAATTTGGTCTTTCAATACCTTTGAAAATGTGTTGAAGAATAACCATAAACGTGCCATCAAACATTATGACATTATTTCATAAACTGGTCCATAGGCTTTTTAAAAGTTTACTAACATTTACCAAAAAAATATACAGTGGGATGTTAACGACCCAAAGAGCCATATTAAACAAATGGAGGTCGGTCCTTGAATTTTCCAAAATCGCTTAAGCTATTTATTAACCTAAAAGAGTATAATATGTACACCAAATTTTATCTAAATATGTGCAGTCATTTCAAAAATATAGCGGACTAAATTTCTGGTCAAAAACCATAAAACACCCCGTATCTCAAAAACGGTTCACATTCAATGGTAAGTATAGGGGTGTTTTGAACTCAGCTGACTGTGCTCTACCTTCCACTAAAGTATATCCGTTTAAATCTGGGACGCCCTGTATAACTGTCACAAAAATGTAAGAAATGTGATCCGTCCATTTTTTCTACTAGTTCTATATTTTTATGGCTTTTACTTAACAACAATATGTATAATTATTACTTTTCTAATTACAGTGAAAAAAATAAATTTAAAATAAAACAATTATATATTTTATTTTAAATATTTACTTTCTTAAGGCGACACTTTTGAATGCCGCCTTGTATACAATCGTTTAACCGTTTATTGAGTACCTATGGACATATACTATAAATTATAACGACTGATATACCTGGTTCTACTTTCTGATATAACGGTTTTGGTTTCGTTATATGATTATTAAACGTTGCGCGCTGTTTTGCATTTTCTCGTTGCATTCATCGTTGGTTGCATCTTGATTGTTGGTGCAGACATTTAGTTGGGTTAGTTGTGTCGTAGAATGTTAATTTTGACAACATTGGTATAAATAAATATACTGTTAAGCAAACATTTGTCAGAAATAAAGAGGATTATTAGTTTCTTATAAAAAAGAATGAGTATTGTATCCATTTACTGAAATCCCTAGCACTGTTGTTCAGGGGCGACATTAGCTACCAATCTTTCATGATTTGTAATTCAAAGCAGGTCAGGGTATTTCGCGCAGAGTAATTGTTTCCTGCAGATCATATACATGAATTTGTATAAAACTAGCAGGTTGGCCACTGTCATTTGTTTATCAATTCCGTACTACCATTGCATGAAGACAATTTGTAACGCGCCGGGAATAACATATTATAAGACAACCCTGAAAGCAGGCTATCTGCTCCAAATTCAAGCAAAACACCTGGTAAAGCATGATTGTGAATTTTACAAAAAGTGCACTCTAGTTAGTGTTTCAATTTTATCATTTAAAATTTCGTGAAATTTTATTTAATTACATATGCCCACAACTATTTACTAAATGTACCTACCATTTGATAATCTAGCTTTCTCTAACATTACTCATAAATCCCTGTATTGTTTTCAATAACGTCGTTTTCAGTTTACCTCGCCCCACTGAAAATGAGACCCTGTATACTGAATAAGCCTCGTATTTTGTTCGATTCCGCATACGCTCCTTTCTTCGGGTTACTGCGGAACATTGGTCCACATTCGCGCTGCGCGCAAATTCCATAAGACGGAGAAGGACGGCTTGATGTCGTTTCCGGTGAGCAAAAGAGAGAAGTTCGCAGAAGAGGTCTATGAACTTCACGATATAACTGTAATACATTGCATAAGTTAGCGTCCCGTTACTACTTTCATTCAGGGCCAGCAAGTGTTCATTTCAATAAGATTTGCGCAAACTCCAAGGCTGAGATTAAGGGTGCGGAAGTGCCTGGCAGGAAATTGAACAAAAAAATTCATTGCAAATATTGAAGAGGTGAATGTTAAGGTTATTTTATTATGTAATATATAATGCTGTGAAGTTGAATGGGATTGTATTCAATCCTAACAACTTTATGTGTGTCGGTATATAGATGAATGAGTCATTCGTAGGTAGTTACTAACAAACTAGTTAATTGGAATGATCCTTCTACCAAAATTTGGTCGGTGCTTAGTGGTTAATGTTTAGAGAGGAGCAGAAATGTTCTATTATATGGCTATCTTAAATAATAATAATAATAAAAATAACTTGTGCTGTGGCCGCTCATTGCTGTTAGTTTCATGATTAATGGTATGTTTTTTATTTACAGTATTCAAGAAGATAGAAGTAATAGTGAGGGAAAACTTTTCTTATATTTTTGCCTCAACGTTTTTTAAAGCTTTTACAATTTCATATCTTTTTGTTAAATCAATCAATCAATTAATCAAAATATACCTTATTGTCCAGAAGAGTAGTCTTGTTGACAAAGCATAAAAATAAAAATATACATAATATATAACTTACATAAAATATAAATACATAAAACTATAAATAAAGAAGAAGGGTAATCTTGACTGACTAGTTAAGGAAACAGAAATTAAACACCACGTAGGATATCTTGAGGTTACAGTCAGAGGTGAAACGTTTTTGCTCACAAAACAGAAAACGAAAACTGTTTTGTTACTTTGTCAAGTTTTAGGGAATTATTCATTCCCTTTTTCAAGACATTAACTTTGAGGTTAAAAGTTAAGGTCACATGTATTATGAAATAATCGCATTTTAGACATAATGTAGACATCAACATGAATAATTACGACATGTGAGTATTGAACTCTATACTCACATGTCACATATCACCAGTCTTAATGTGGTTGCATATGCTTTCATGCAGCATATTTTTCCTCGCTATGCCACAATATTGTGGTATCGTGGGGAATAGGATAAACTTTCCTGTGATATTAATTGTAGTTAGGCCATTCATATACAATAAAAATAGAGTTGGACTATGAAGAGAGCCTTGTGGTACCTTACAGTTTATGTTAAGTTCATCGGACCTATTTGGATTTTTAACAATTTGCTTACGCCCTGACAGATAAGATAAGAATTACGAGAAACGAAAATGCAATAGACTTCAAAGAGTTAAGATCGATAACGCTGTGTCTGGTCCTCTCGAAATATCTTGTGGTGTTCCACAAGGCTCGATACTAGGTCCACTTTTGTTCTCTTTGTACACTTCCGAATTTCAACATGTCGTTGAACATTGTAAAATACACTTTTACGCAGATGATACGCAGTTATACCTCTCATTTTCACCTCATGACATATTTGAAGCAATTGCTGGTATTAACAAAGACATTGAAACTTTAGTAACTAAATCGCGAGGTCATTCCTTAAATATTAATGCCAGCAAGACATCGGTTTTAGTTTTTGGACCTCAAAATGTTAGAACAACTGTAACCAACCAACTGCAAGTAAATGTAGAAGGGCAACTAATATCACCTGTCGAAAGCGCGCGAAATCTGGGGTTAACACTAGACACTAGTTTAAGGTTCAAACTACACATAAATAGTAAAATCGCCACGGCATATGCCAGTTTAAAAATGATTTACATTAACAGGCACTTTCTCAGTCAAAAAAGACGATTCTCTGTGAGGCTCTTGTTTTGTCCAAATTTAACTTTTGCGATATTATTATACGGCCCCTGTTTGGATTCAGACAATATTCGCAGAATTCAAGTAATTCAAAATTCCTGCTTGCTGCTTATATTCGGTATTAGACGTCGACAACATATTTCTTCCAAACTTGATGACATAGGATGGCTCAATATGTCCAAAAGACGCCTACTGCATTCAGCTTGTCTATTCCATAAAATTATCACAAACAAAATTCCTGCTTATCTTAGTAAACAAATCCAATTTAGGACCGACGTGCATAACCTAAACATTAGATTTAAAGGCACACTTACTCCTCCAACACATAGAACAGAAATTTACAAACACTCTTTTAGTTACCAGATCACTAAAATTTACAATAACATACCCGACTTTCTAAAGCCCTATCCTGTTACTGCATTTAAACGTAAATTTAAAAAACACCTTCTTAATACACAATAAATTGTTAACTTAGGCTATTGAAATATTCTTGAACTTCTTGTCACTTTTTTGTCTGCTATATGTTTTTTATTGATGTCATATTTTTGTCTCCCCGCTTAAGATGAAAAACAGGGTCTATGTCCTGCATAGACATCTGATCTTCGGCGATTTCCTAAAACATGTATGTTTTTTATTATCTGTTACCTTCTTTCTATGATGCATAATGTTTGTTTTGGGAAATAAAGACCATTTATTATTATTATTATTATTATTTTAATTGTGGCTAACGCTGTATTTTGGTGACTCCGTCGTTTTTGAGAAGAAAAACAAGTTGATGAAATTAATTTTCACAAGTCCAAATTGCATATTGTGAACTAAAAACTACAACCGAGTACGTCGATTTTAAAACAAAAAACAAGAAATTAGTGACTTAGACACATTGGAATTTTAAATCCTTGTAAGTGTGACTGTGGATCTATTCCTGATGCCAGTAATAACCGCCACCACCGCCATCAATCAAGTTATTCTAATTGTCTCTCATAGTTTGGTAACTGCTCGTTTAAATCTATTAATTGCACAAAATTGTAAATACTCACTTCTAAAAACTAACTTTATTCAAATATGGTCCGGGGTCCGAAGGTCCTTTTTTAGTGATTATTAACAGAATAAATTTTCGTGAGTGGCCTCGTTTTAACGTGTCTTCCAACTTTGTTCTCTGCGAAAATTCTCGGTAGGTATGCAAAGTTCTACACAGCTGCTAAACATGTTGATCGTGGAACATACTCTTTCATGGTGTAGGACTGGAACCCTAAGCAATGTAAAGATGGAAGCTGTGGGGTAAGGTTAAAAGAATCAAATTACGTTGTTCTCTAAAACGGTTCTAACGATTTATAAATAGAAAATTGTAAATGTGGATATGGAAATAAAACTTGGTGCCTTTTAAAATAATGGGTTTAACGTACCATCCAGATTGAAAATAACAAAGATTTAATTATTTAAAATGCATTGCGGAGATTATTTTGGACTCACAACTTAGATTTAGCCATCAGTTTGATTACATGTTTTAAAAAAATAGATTTGCTTTACAGAGCTGCTAACTTCTAGACGACTCTGAAAAATGTACAGGAGGTGTCATCCCAAAATCTCCAATTATTCTCTGGCCTTATCTCTGAGGGAATATGCAAACAAACGAATTTACATACAGTTTAAACTCAGACTCTCCTATTTTGAACCTACTTTTGAAGTCTATGTCATGGACATGAAATGTAGAACATTATTATCTTTAGTTTAACCTCTTCATGAGAATGAAGAATATTTATTTTTGTACAAGTCACAGGGACTACGACTATAAACAAAAGGAGTCTAGCTCAATAAAAAATAATCACAATGTATTTATTTTTTCAACCATAACAAATAAGAGTTTAAAAAATCGCTACTTTTATATAATGGAGTACTAATGGTCGTCATAAACCCTTTCCTTATGTTTAGTTTTGCCGACACTTTCATCTAGGTATACCATATAATAATTGTTTACAATCAGACAATATAATAAGGAAATACAAAATGACGCAAGAGTAAAAGGGTTAAGGACCAAACACTATAAAAATACCGTTAAGACGATGTTTTTATTTTCAGCTTCTAACAATTTATGAAAATATTTCTTTAGGGTAGGAATCTATTGTATATTAATATATTTGATGGTAATATACCTAAATTATCTTTTATGATTCAGGAAGTATAATTCCTAAAATTTTGTTCAAAATTCTGTTCGCCAGACCATGACGTGGCCTTACCTTATAATTGTATACAGAAAATCGTTAAGTGCCCTAAACATCCTTAATTTTATGGCATTTTAAGTAAAAAAGAGCTGTGGTACAAATGATAATTTTTTTATGTTACATGATATTTGTTAGATAAGAACTATGGAACTATGGTTCGGTCATGAGAATTGCACAAGAGTAATGAGACTATAAACTAGAAAACCAACCGATCAGGATTTTTTCAGTTGTATTTTCTTTTTTGTTGTTGTTTAACTAACTAATTTAACTATTGACTTATGAAATACTTTAAACACTGCTAGTCTTAAGGTATACTTAGACTTGGTCTACTTTAAGACTAGCAGGTTGGCCACTGTCATTTGTCTGTTTCATGACCTATGACATACTGATAATAAAACAAAAAGTTTGAAACCGGTCTGTGTCTGGCTAGGAATTGACAAATGATAGGTGGTTACCGATCCGTCAGGATTTGCAGGTGTAATCCAATGCAGGTCGGGCTATTTGCTCGTTGAGTAGTTGTTTCCTGCAAATCCAGCTTAGCAAATTGTGTTTAGTCCACTAGGGCTAGAGGTCGCCGCTCGTGGTGCTTGCTTCTTTTTTTTACCCCCTTTAATAACAGGGTGGGGGGTGGCAATTGGGTGGTAGAGGGGATAGCTAACGCCGTTCTTGTATACACACTAAATCGCTTTTTATTTTTTTTTGCCCCTTTAATGATTGGATGGGGGTGACAATGGGGTGGTAGAGAGGGTAGCTAATGCCAAAAAATTTTTTTAGACGTTTCTTTCTTGTATACATACTAAATCACATTTTCATTTTTTTTACCTCCTTTAATAATAGGGTGGTAGAAAAAACGCTAAAAAAATTTTTCAGACGTTTCGTTTTTGCATATACACTAAATCACATTTTCATTTTTTTTTTACTCCCTTTCATAATAGTGTGGGGGTGGTATTGGGAGTGATAGTGGGGGGATGGCTGATGGTTGATGCCAAAAAAATTTTGAGACCTTAACTTTTATGGACTCTTACTTGCTTGTTTTGCCTATTTACCCCATTTACCCCCGAACCTTTCAACGGAATTAGACCAAAATATAATAGTTCCAGATCTCGTTACAATACATAAGTGTACCAAATTTCAAGTCAACATCATAAACGGTCCCAAAGTAAACGTGCGCACAAAAAAATTACAGTCAGGCAGACCGACAGATAGACAGACCTGCAGACAGGTAGACAGACCGACAGACCGACAGACAGACAGACCGACAGACCGACCGACAGACAGACAGGAATTATTTTTTTTTTTCGCTCAAATTTAAAATCTAGACATTTTATGATATTTTAAGCCTATTTCAACAAAAAAAATATTTATTTTTTTCGTTACTATACTTCTACTAGACGTGGAAGTAATATGCGTGTATGATGTTATGCCAAACATCACCTTCTAAAGTTCTGATTTTTTCTTAGCCGCAACCTATTTTATACTTTTTGCAAGCTGTCTCGTCGTAGCAAAATTTATCTAAGAATATAATTGATTGGGTTCACAATATCTATTCACAAATTGTATTATTTTGTTCTGAGACTCATCAGGTAAACTAAAAGATCCATCCGCTTCGAGGGGACATTGGGAACGTTCAATAAAGCTGCATACGAATCGATCAAATCTTAATGAGGGTGGAAGATATATCAATTTACTGCTATATTGTGGGATCCAACATAAAAAACCTCATAAATAATACATTCAAAACACATTCGTTCCAGTGTTCCTTTTCCGCGTTTGATTTTTTACCTATATAGACCACCTGACACGTAACTAAATATTCCACTAAAAATGAGACCCTTGGAGGCCTCGACCCGAAAAGGTAGATTAGTACATAGCGGTACTTATACATATAAAAAAATAGGGAAAGGTTCAGCATCTCGGTTTTTTGTGGTTGTTAGTTCAGAAACTTCCTGGGTCATAAACATGAATTTTTATTTATGTTATTTGGTGAGAGAGTTTGTTAATACGAAGGTCGGTATAATTAAGTTCAGAAGGGTTAAAATTTGGTACCTACTGCGAAGTTCTTAGGGTTCTTATTTTCTGGGGAAATAATACGTAATTCTACAAAAAGTCAGAAATAAATTTTAATATTTTTCGAAACGTTTATTACTTAAGCACCAGATCATATATACTTAATGCTTAAGGTACGTTTGGAATGTATGAATTTTAAAATTATCTAGATATGTATGTAATGTTTACTTTTTAAGTTGCCGTAACATTTGGTGTTGGCGGTACATGTCGCCGTGATTAACTATATCGACTAAATTTGAATGTCATATAAGATTTTGGATCTAAGCTTTTGATTAAAATACCGGATAATAAAACGAAAAAACCAAAATCATTTGTGATAAATGAACCTTTTTCTTTAAATATTCAAATGGCAAAGGTTGCAGGCAAGTAGTGGGAGTGTATCATATAGTTATAATAAACGTTCCATATGTGTAATAATATGTTCAATAAATATTATATTTACTAAAAGGTGCATTTTTTAATGTAAGTTGGTTGTCTGCGTGTATTTATTTACTGCCTAGAAGTATATAAAAAACTGGTACGGGAAAGTTACCTACTTCCCGGCTTAGGACGGAAAAAACTTTCCCGGACTATTTTCTGATGGTTGCTTAGCAACGGACTAAAATACTAGAATAGCGTATTTTGGGATCAGAAATTGCGCAGAAAAAGTAGGCCTTGACCAATTCCAGAAAAAATATTTGGCCACCTGATGATGGTCTATAAAGGATTTAAGATATCTAAAAATTGTATTAAGTTGCGTAATGTGAAAGGTCTATGAATTTATTAACGTAACTTTATAAGATGACTTAAAGTATTTGGTAAATTGTTTTGAAATTTTACGACATGGCATGACTTGCCTCAAAGAAATATTATATAATTATTTTGACAAAACTCAAATTACATATGAGACTAATTACTCTTTCTAACCTGTAATTATTATCTTACTACACTTTCAAATTACAATAATTAAAGTGAGTTTTATTCGAGCCTTATTTCTCGTTATAAAAAACATATAATTTAGACATGCCACTTGAACTAATGGTCTTTATATGGTGAAGGTAACAGTTATTCTAAGTGGCTTTGTACGTGAAACCGAAAAGTATGTGTATATTTAGACAGCAACCGCTACCACTGAATGATTAGCATTACTGGTATTTTCTCGAATATTTGAGATAACCTCAATTTCAATATTCTGTGTATTTTATTAATAGGCATTCAAGAAATCTATATTATTTTGTAATGCGATGCTTACTTGCCTTGTTTAAACTCACAAATAAGGTAGGATAACTAAATCTGATCTCACTGGAAATTTCTGTAATTACTCGATTGTAGTTAAGGCTATAACTATATAAAAATCAAAAAGTAATTTGAGGTTTCCACTTTACATCGCCATCTTTTGAGATTAAGTGAATACCAGCTGAAGTTAATAAATCAAAAATAAGAAATTTTAATATACGATGTGTGCGATTTAATACCACAACACTCCGTTATGTGGAACGCGCTGTCCGATTTAATTTTTTTTTTTTTGAGACATATACAGGGTGTCTCACCGGGAACTAAATCGATCGATATAGAGAAAAGTACGCACCAGAAAATTTTGAAAATTTAGATAATTACCAATGTCGGTATGGCCAATCCAAATAAAATAATTACAAACAGCTGGCACTTCCGCTTATACCGAAAGTCTATACCAACTTTCTTATTTCAAATGGAATACCATATATATATTAGGGTTTTCGAAAAAAGCATAAAATTCAGAGTCGAAAATATGTAGCATATCCTATACCTAAACCTAGCCGTTTCAGAGATATTTGACATTTTATAGAAAATTTGACAGGTGCAACGGTTTGCAAGAACCGTTATAACTTTCTTCGTGTAAAAGATTCTCATTTGCTTCTTGTCACGTACAAAGAACACAAGGAGAACTACGTTCTACAACTGAAATAAATTCAATAATATCATATCAAGTGTTCCGTTTTTCGCGTTACATTTTGTCAATTTCAAATCGCGAAAACTTGTTTAGGTCAAATGGAACACCTTGTATTTTTGTACATTACAGTTGTGTAAAATTGAATTCCCTTTTTTCTGATGTAAGCATTGTGGGGGTTAAAGTTACAACTTTTGAAATATTTGCGATTTTATTAGAAACTCAAAACTGTTGAAACTGTTGTAATCATTTCATCAAAATAGCCATGATTAGAAACAATCAATCATAATCTTATGTCAAAAAATGCCAGCACGTTTAAATTACTAAACTCTAACTACTTACTCTAAATTGACTAAAAATGGACTTTTTAATAGACACTATTCGCATTATTGGAGTGACTCAAATCCTCATATGTTCAGAGAGCGAAACTTTCAGGAAAGTTGGCAGTACAATGTTTACTGTGCCATAAGAAACGATAGAGTGGTGGCATTACAATTTAATCAGGAAAATTTAAACGGTAAATTAATTTTTCTCTTCTGCTAATATGTATAGGTAAATTTTTGTTTTTTTTTTAGGTGAAAGATATCTGAATATCTTAAAAAATTTGAATAATAACTATTTAGAAAAATTACCTCTCGCCGAACATAGAAACATTTTTTATCAGCACGACTGTGCTCCCCCGCATAACGCATATTTAATTAATAATTACTTACAAGAAACTTTTTATGATCAATGGATTGCCAATAATGGACCTTTCTTATGGCCTCCTCGCTCGCCTGATTTATCAGTTCTGGATTATTTCATTTGGCGAAATATTAAAAATAAAGTTTATGAGAGCCCATTAACAACCATTGAAGATTGTATGCAAAGAGTAAGAAATGCATTCCAAAACATATCACAGGATTCAATTAGAAGAACTACATATGAGGAACTAATCCGAAGGCGGAATTTTGAGCAATTATTAAATTAAAATGAAATCATATTTTAAATTGATCTTATCTCTGCTATTTTAGTTCATGCCATATCTTCAATTCGATTAATACGCATGTTACAGTGTTAGTGTTATTTTGCGTTTTTGTGGATATCGAGTAGCAAATCTGCTGCAAGCTCTTGATATTACTTTATCACATTCTTCATAAATAATAAACAAATTTAAAAAGTTTTCGTTGGTATAATTTAAACGTGCTGGCATTTTTTGACATAAGATAATGACTGATTGTTTCTAATCATGGCTATTTTGATGAAATGTTTACAATAATTCATGAATTTCTAACGGAATCGCAAATATTTCAAAAAGTTTTAACTTTAACCCTCACAATGCTAATATCAGAAAAAAGGGAATTCAATTTTACACAACTTGACGTAAAAAAATACAGGGCGTTCCATTTGACAGCAGCGATAAAAACGTACAAGAAAAAAATTAAAAAGTGAAATTAAGTGAAAACCTTTTTTAAATTATTATAGCATTTACAAAAAAATTTATTTTATATAAACATTTGGTTTATTATATTGTCTGAAAGTTATTTGTGGCATTCTACGAATATTCTTTCCTATTATTTGGGTTTTCTACCACATGTATTATTATTCTCTTCAAAAACAAATCATCGAATCTACAAAATAATAGAATTATTGGAAAACAGCCTCTGCCTCTAAACGTCACGGGTGCAGAGGCTTTTTTCCAATAATTCTATTATTTTGTAGATTCGGTGATTTGTTTTTGAAGAGGATAATAATACATGTGGTAGAAAACCCAAATAATAGGAAAGAATATTTGATTTATTATATAACAATACGTAAAATAACATCAGACACAGAATTTTAACAATTTCCTTCCCTATAATTATGAACCTGATAGAATTAACATTGTAGTTTATTTTGACATGAAATGTAATTATCCCAAACTTTGAGTAAGATAATAATTTGTATTAAGTAGATACCAACTTATTTAACATTAATCTGTCCATTTTTCGCAATAAACAGGTATTACTTATAATTTAAAATCATAAGATGGTAAATAACTTTATAAAAATCAGCAGTAATTTGAAGGGGCCTCTTCCATCTTTAAGATTAAGTAAATACCAGCATGCTTACCTGATTAGCCCTTCACTTTTGCTGACTGTTATAAGAATGCTGAAATGATCTGCCATCAAAAACAGTTATGACAACGTGTACTATAGATAGTTGAAATGTAAGAAGTGATTGAGATCAAAGAGATATACAAGCAGAATATACACACAACTTTGCTGCTAAATTTTAATTCACAAAAATTCTTCATATCGATTACAACAAATATTAACGTGTTAGATGTGAAGAATAGAGTAACAAGAGTTTTTTAAACTAGTATTTTCTAAAACACTAGTTCGTCCTTGGTATTGTTATTCTCTTCTCTTAAGCTCAGATTTGCATTTAAATAAACATTCAATTAGGAGTTTCATTTATTGTATACAGGGTGTCCCGAAACTACCGCCTTCCCCTTTAGGTGCTAATTCTCCATGCAAAAATAGTATGAAAAGTTCCTATAAACATGTGTCCGGAAATGCTTCCTAAGGGAGCTACGGCCCTCTGAGGATGGCGCAAGAATAGGTGTTTTTACTAATTATCTCGGAAGTGATTTGGGCCAACTTTATGAAACTTGGTTAACTATTTTCGATTATTAAAGGTTGTTGTTTTACAGTATTAGCCAAAATTAATTTTATCCAGGGGCGGAGAAACGAGGGGTCGGTGTTCTTTGTTTCTACATATTTATTTTTCCATTTGACATTTTTAGTATTTTAATCCCTATATAAGATACAGAATACGGGATACGGAATCCCTGGGGAATGTGTAGTCATTATTTTCTGAACAATGTGTTTGTGTTACAAAAAGGGCACTAAAATATTTATGTAAAGGAAAACCATGGCATCATTAACACTTACATATATCTTTATTCTAGAAACAGTATGCCTAATGCATAAGAAAATATTAAACACACTACATACCGATCCTCAACCTGAGCATAACACGAGACAGGCACTAAATTTAACCCTGTCTGTACCCATCTCCAGATCAACTTTAACGAGGCAATTAGTAATATACGAAAAATATACAACCACATACCCCTGTTTTCAGAAATATGACTCAATTAAAGACATTCAGAGAGGCAATGAAAGACATATTGATTCAGAAAACCTATTATAATCTTAGTGAATATTATGACGATTCGTTTTAAAATGTTTTGTTTCTTGCTTCATTTGTGTGTGCCATGACCAAAAAAATTGCTTGTAATGGGCCGGTGTGATATCAGAAATATCAAATCGAGCATAAAAATTTGAAAATGTGTATTTTGTGGGCCATCAAATTTGGCCTGAACAGTTTTTTTTACCAAAACTTAATTTTTTCATATGGAACCATACTGGTAGAGTACTACCATAAAATAGCGGATGTTCTAAGGAATCGGTGGATGTGCCCAAAAGTATTTTTTTCTTATTTTAATTTTTTGTTTTTTTAAATTTCGAATCATTTTTTTTTCATGGAGTCGAAATGTCATTTATGGGGCACCTGCGTACTCAAAATTTTTCAAGGATTCCAAAAATATATTAAGGTACAGGGTGTTCTATTTAAAAATCAAAAGTTGGGGTCATTTCCGGTGAAACCGGAAGTAGAAAAAGAATCAAAGTTATGCCACAAAGTGTCTTCTTTGTCATATAATACATCCACCAAATTTCATTCCGATATTCTTAAGAATAAGGGAAAAAAGGGGGTCTACCATGATCCGTTTATACATACAGCTTTGTCAATAAGAGTATTTCATTCTTAGACAATAAAGCATATTTCGATTGATTGATTGAAGCAACAAGCAATATCTCTTTTAGTTTCCTTGTTCGAATAGTTCTTACAGTTGGCAAAGCACAACTTCAACTTCTACTCGGTTAGTTATAGAGAGAAACAAACAATACTTTTCAAAAAAAAAACTAAATTACGTATACTAACTGTAAATATATTTATTTCTGAAATAAAATATATTTACTACCTTCACCACTGTGAACCATAAAACACATTTACAACCTTTGCCACCGTGAAACCGTAAATTTACGATCAACTTGTCTTATTTAACATTACAGTGCACTAAATTATAAGAAGTGCTATTATGCGACTGATAATTTTTTGCGTAAATCTGTCCCTACCTCGGCAGAGTATCAGTTTCTTGGGTAATAAGAGCAGATCGGGTCATCGACCAAAATGTGGACTACAATTTTTAAGAACCGTTATTTGGTTATTGAGGATGGCCAGGTAATTCTTTTGTATACCTCAAGTTGGTGCGACCGCTTTCAAAAACTTGGTCTACACTGTTGATGTAGTGTAAGTTTATAACTGTGCATTTCAGACTGAAAATAAAATGGATTCCTTTTCAATAACGATTTAGATGTGGCATTAGCATGACGCCCATTAGTAGGCTGGTTGTTATTTTTTCAGTTGTTCGATTGTGCTACTTAGTGTAGAGTTCATTAGCTCTCGGTTCACTTTGACGTCAGTTGTTTATCCATTCTTTTAATACCTAGAAACTGGATCGGTTTAATATTAAATATAAACAATGATTTCGAAATGTCCTATTTGCATCTCAAATTTTTTAGCATTGTCCTTCAGATGCCTAAGCAACATTACTAGGATTCTTAAAAAGTAGAGTATTAGTTTATTGTATGAACGGTAAAAAGACAGCTGGACAATTTTGTCAGGTTTAATAAACGATAATAGTGCCTAAATAGCAAAATAATTTTATAATTCAAAGTCTAAAATAGCATATTGGTGCACATAAGCACGTTTTCCCGAATGTAGAATGACCACCGGCTCAGTGGCTCAATGCCTACTTGTTAGGCTTGTAGTCCGGCGGATTAGAACCTAACTTGACAAGAATTATGCACAAGCTGTTAAAAGCGATTTCTCTTTTCTGTCGAGTCAGTAGGGACTTAAGACCATATTCAGAATGTGAGCCCATCGGATCAGTCACTTTTAACTTTTGTACAGTCGTGCAAAATACAATTTGGAACCTAATGTCATTTTGGACTGTCAATTCCGTTTCAGTCGTCATAGCGAGATCATTTTTGGGTGTAGATCTATGTTTTTTGGGGGCGAGAAACCTGATTATGACTGTCTAGAGGTCCTGAGGCCCATAGTACTCCCGTTTGGGTACCTAGAGTTTGAAAGGGTTATTAAAGGTGTACCATGGGTACCTGAGGAATATTGTGATCAGTTTCTTTGCCTCCAACCATGAGTTGACGTTTATGAGACTCAAAAAGGTTAACAGACTATTCTTTAAACGAAGCTTTATTTAATTTTACTGAAATAAATTGCATATTTAGAACACACAAAGAACATTGAAGATTGTCTTCATTCGAAGATGTGTCCGCTGCGGGATTTTCTGATCTCTGCATTAATTGCAGGTTATGCCAATTCCTCCTTGTTCCGAGCACCTGAAGGAATAAAAAGATTATCTATTATAATAGTAATTATCATCATCGGGGTGTCAGATTGTATGTTGTGAACCCTGAGGTTTTTACCTTTATTGAAGTCGTAACTTTATTTACTCTTGCTCACAACTGCATTTGCACAGGCTGGTGCATGGCAGTTGGGATTTTCCGCTGCCACGTCGTTTTCCACATGGGGTTTTGCAGGAGCAGGAGATGACCTCGCGACACGCCCCTCCTGCTGAGGCAGGTTCGTCCACTTGACCAGGAGGAAGCAAAGTACTATTTAATCAGAGATACGACCAGGCATGGAAAAAGAGAAGTCAAACACTTTTCTGATCCAAGGCTAATAGAGGAGACATCCAGCAAGCGATAGGACTTGCCGGCACCCAAGGCAGTTGCCAGCACCACCACGTCTGTGTCGACCGTGCGGATCAAAATATGTTTTTGTATCCTTCCCTGCAACCTTCAGCAATAATAATAATAATGTTTATTTTTCCATAATTTTCAATAATTTTTACAATAGCAATTTTTGTGTAAAATATACTTATGCAAACACGATTTCAAAAAAAATAGAAATAAATAAAATAAACATTTCTTGGTTACTCACTGAAGTATTCAACAAATACTTGTTTGTGAGATAAGCTGTTAATACATCAATATAAGTACGTAGCTGCAGTATTTGAGCAGTAATTGTTATACAAACATATACATATATTCACATTATACATTTATATTCCTATATACACATATTACATATTACAGTATAATAGTAGTATCTGAACGTACCGGATATGATATAATTTATTTAATATGTCATGGAGGCTTCTCTATCATACATTAACAACCATTGTTTTAATTTAGTTTTAAATATATGTAACTTATTAATGTTTTTTATTTCGGTGGATAAAATATCATACAGTGATGGGCCCAAGTAAGTATAGCATCTCTGTCCTATTCTTTTTTCATATTTAATTTCTTTAGTAATTACATTTTTTTTTCGTGTATCATAACTATGAGTGTTATAAATTATTATATGCTTGTTTTTTGAATATATACTAGTGAAAATAAACTATAAAGTTGTCTTATATCCAATAATTTGCTTTCCAAGAATAATAAGTTTGAAGGGTAAGTACTTTTTTTGTTAAATATAATTTTTTTAAATCTCTTTTGTATGACTTCCAAATTTTTTAAGTGATTTACACTTATTCCTCCCCATCCTATAATACCGTATCCAAGCTGTGACTCAACCAGAGAGTAGTGTTACATGATTTTTAGTTGGCCTATTTTTAAAAATTGCTTGAGATATTTAAATCTGGCTAATAGATACCTTGTTTTATTTATAATATTTTTAACTTGCAGATCCCACTTTAGATGCTTATCTATAATTATGCCAAGATATTTAGATGAATCCGATTCTTCTATATAAGTACTGGTGTTTATATATAAGTTTCCCATTTTGGGTAATTTGTTGGAATATGAGGTAAAAGGCAGATATTTTTTTTTTGCAATTTAGTGTTAATGTATTAAAATCAAACCAGTTTTTATATTCTTAAAATCTCTTTCAGCTTTTGATTTTAGTTCCTCCCACGTATCAGCAGAATAAAAAATTACTGTATCGTCAGCGAGGTTTAATATATTTCCAGAAGTTTGTAGTGTATAAAATAAATAGAATAGGTCCCAAAACTGTACCTTGCGGAACACCATAATTTATTTTTCTTGGGTTACTAATGTTTTCTGCTATTCTAACATACTGAATTCTATTAGACAAGTAACTTTTTATTAGATTAAAAGCATTTCCTCTAATACCGTAGCTTTCAATTTTATTTAATAATTTTTTTGTGACACACCGTATCAAATGCTTTTGCTAAGTCAACAAATATACATCATGCAGGTTTACTTTCGTCTAGTTTTTCATATATTAATTTCGTGAGATAAGCTATGGCGTCCTGGGTAGATTTTCCTGTTCTAAAACCAAATTGTTTATCTGATAATATATTAAATTTATTTAAAAAATTTAAAATACGTTCTTTAATAATTTTTTCGAATAGTTTTGCAATATTTGATATTAGTGTTATTGGCCTATAATTCTCTATTTTACATTTATCTCCATTTTTGTATAAGGGTTTAATGACTCCAATTTTTAAGACATCAGGAAAAATGCCATGTTCTAATGACGTATTTATTAGATATTTTAGTGGTGCTAATATTTGATCTGCTATTTCTTTTAATGTTTCAGACTTGATGTTATCAATACCTGGTGCTTTTTTTATTTTTAATTCTAGTATATATTTTTTTATTTCTTGTTCATCTGTTGATCTTAAGAATATTGTACTTTCTATTATTGTGTTTTTAAAATTTATATTTTCGTCACATTTTATCTTTTTTGCATATATTTCACCAACGTCACTAAAATACCCAATAAATTCGTTAACGATAGTTTGTTTGTCATGTATTACATTATTATTTATACAGATTTTTTCAATATTTGTTTCTGGCTGATTTTTATTACATAAAATATTTACTGTTTGCCAAAGTTGTTCACTTGATGTTTTATTTTTATTTATTAGATTTCTGTGATCTACTTTTGTTTTTTTAATTACTTGCACTAATTTATTTTTATACTTTTTATACTCTGCTAATATAGTTTCGTTATTTGGATTATCTAACTCTTTTCCATACTTTTCATTTTTTTTATTTATAGAATTTAATAAAGCTTTAGTTACCCAGTTTTTTTGTTTCTTCTTGCTTTTTATTCGTACTGTTTTTGTATTCTTTTCAATATACGAATAACTTATTTATAAAAATTTCTGTGGCAGTATGTAGACAATTATTTTCATATATATCATCCCAGTTTTCTTTTTGTAAATCGAATTTTAGTTTAGGGTAGTCGATAATTTGTTTTAAATTAGTTTTATTAGCCTTAGTTGTATTCAGTGTGAAAATATCTAAATGCATAATTATTGGATAATGATCGGATATTAATGTTTTATATATAATTGACAAAATATTTTTCTCCTCTTTAGTTTTTACAAAAAAATTGACTTTTGTCCAGGATCATTCTATAATCTGCTTTTTGATGACTTGCGCAGTCACACCATTAAAAAACCCGTTTTTAGTCATGTGGTTTATTTACACAAAAATTCGAATTTTAAAGTCGAATATTTATCGAGTAAAATTTTTTTATACGTTTTCTTTACTATATTCTCAACTTGTATATATTATGGAAAAATAATAAATTGAGACATTTTTAAAATTCATCCATCTTCCTCACCATAACCTAGTTAACGATTATACTGTATCAAAATAAGTTACTATTACACATTGCTTCAAGGGTCGAACAATTATTAATTTATTACCGATATTCTAAAATTGGATATGGCTCATATAGGCATCTATTACAAAGATTACGCATAGTCATCCAATCACTTATCCGTTTACATGAAATGTTACTGAACCGGAGGGCATCAAGCTGTTGTAATATAGGAAGAGATTTAATAAAGGGTTATACTATTTTTGGTCCAACAACAGATGGATATAATGGGTCAAGGACTTACTTAATTACCGTTATTTAAGGATTTTAACCTGTCTTCGAGGAAGGGAACCAAACTGAAAGGGTGAACAAATGGCTTTTTACCGCTATACGGTAAGACGTTTTTCCATATAAATTATATGGTTTCATTCATAATGGATAAAAACCCAAAGCATATTATCTTTTTGTAGCTTTGTATGAGGAACTGTTATTACTTATTATTCTCTTGGATAAGTTGTAAACAGAAAAGTTGGAATCAAGATTTGTTGACTGCAAATACCTACTGTACTCTATGTATTTTCAAGTATACAATACATTTTTGCACTTTTTGCCATATGTCACTCATATTATAAAACATATAAAAATATAATACTAAAAAAAGCATCGTGCTTGACTGTAACTGACGTCATTGAGGAATAGAGTGAAAACTACTCTTAGGAGACCTAATAAGCTCCCACGGTACTGGAACTACTATCAGCAAATGTGTAACGTAATAACACATGCCATTTCCAATGAAGAGTTTAATTATATCACTACTAATAAATATTCTAAGCAATTGTAGAGGATCTTAAATTATTAAATATATGTGCAAAAGTTAAATACGAGCTCAATAAGAACGGCGGAATTAAGTTTTTAGTCAAATTAGATATTTTAGAAGAAATTATTTATAAAGATATAATTTTTGAGACGCGTACTCTCGATAGGATTAAGAATAGATAGTTCCCAATCCATTCAGGAACGGAAAGTTCAAGTTTTTTCAAAAAACCACCCCTAAGGAGGACTTAACGCTGGTTTTTCACTTTTATCTTGTAAATCGTTCGTTGGAGAAGGAAAAAGTATAGGAAATAAAAAATTGGTCCTTAAATTCCGCAAAAACGTCCTATTGATTTTGTAGCTTATCCCCACCTATTTCGCAGTAACAGCGTTCAAACTGAGGGGTAGTATGGGGCGTACAGGTAAAAATCGATCTTACACGAAGTTTCACAGCGAATATATCAAAACCGATTACTTTAAACAGAAAAATGACCAAGAATGAATTTATTGAGCGGAATTTTCTCTATAACTATATATACCCTTGAGGTAGAGCTCTCGGTGCGTTTTTTTAAAGTGGTTTCCCCTGTATGCTGTAGGTTTACTACACTAAAGTTTTTTGGTTCCAAATTTCCTTCTCGCTAAGATTTAATTTGATATATATATATCCGTAATATTTTAAAGCTGTTTATATTTATCATCCTGTTGAGCTCTGCTCACGGCTATTAAGTTCAAGACTCTTTCAACACGCAGAGTTTCACCGTCTTGAAGCGTCTTTTCGCAAATGAAACAATCACCTATTGTCTCCATATCTTGAATGTTTTGTTTTAAATGTTTTCTTAACCGCCTCTCAAGTTACCGAAGTAACCCCGTGGAAAATCTCAAGGATCTTGTGCTAGGTAAAGAGAGGCCCTACAGTTTAATGGACTCCGAACCATTCTAGGGGCAATTTTTTTAATGAAAAATTGTTTCGCCTTGCGGGAATAGAACCCACTTCGCTAGGCAACTCAGTTTGCTAGCCAGACGCTTTAACACACTGAGCTACCGTCCCCTACAGAAACACTTTCACGCACATTGCCACGCCACAAAAGAGCGCAGGTCCTATTGGGGCTTCGAGTGCGCCTTCCTTGGCCAGTTTATTAGCCTTTTCGTTTCCTCTGTGTTCCTCGTGTCCTGGTAACCATGCTAAGGTCACTCTGTTCTGACTTCCCAGAGCAGATGTTTGAAGCATTGTAATATGTAGGAGAAGGAAAAGGCCAGAATAGACTCTTTGTTGAGCCTGAAAGTGTCTGGTCTCTCGAAACTTCAACTGTGAACTAAACGTGCGTGTGTACGATAGATAGTACAATCAATGAACCGATTCACCTCCGAAATCTGATCAACTCAACCGATTTGTTTGAAATTTTGACAGTAGCTCAAAAATGATGCAAATAACAAACCTGACTTTAGTGCCGATATGTGCTTCCACCCCGGAGGTGAATGCCACCCTTTCTCGGGGGTGGAAATTTAAAAATTCAAAATAACACCAGAAATCGATAGAGGATCGAATTTTAAGAAGAGAATGTAGTATAAAGTTTTTTAAACAACCTAATAATTTCGGAGTTATTCACGATTGAAAATTCCAATAAAAAACACATTTTTCAACAGTTTTTCGTGAATAACTAAAAAATTTAATGCTTTCTGGAAAAAACTATTCTTATCAAAATTGAAGCTTATAAAAAAATAAAGCGATTCGTCGTTTTCCTTAATGTTCTAGGTCATATTAAGCGACTTATGAGTCATTGAAGACGAATTTTTGTTTGTCGTAAATTTATCTAAAGATTTAAACTCAAATAACGTAAAAATGAGTAATTTTTTCAAAGAAAATGTTCATAACCTTTTTTAAAGTGCTTTATTAGACCTTTAAAATAAGCTTTTATAAAAGCCTCTAGCATGAAAATTAAAGAAGTTATGACGAAAATAAATTAAGTCTCTAGAATTTTTGAAAAAAAATTGACAATAAAATTGGCGCCATGAGCGGCAAAATTAAAATAAATCGTAGCCCATGAAAAATTAACTTTATTTATGTCCCAATAATACGTTCCAAAAGTTTGAATGGTTTAGAGAATGTACATTTTGAATAAAGTTGTTTTAAGTAATTTTCTTTTTCAATTTTCCAAAAAATACGTTGTTTTTTCAAAATAACTCAAACAATAATGGTTTTACGAAAAAAGTGTTCTCAACAAAAATTTAGCTTTATTTTACTGAAAATTTTGCTCATGTAGCTTAAAAATTAAGCGAGATATGGGCATTTAAAACTTTGATTTCTATGCGAAGGAAACCTCTTTTTAGCCCTTAACCTTAAAATTCTCTGAACGAAAGGGTGTAGAAATATTGCAATCATCATGACTTTATAGCTTATGAAATTTCCTACATAATGATGTGTGGGTGAATGCAAAAAGCTTAAAAGGAAGCCGAGTTATCGTTAAAAAACTAAATACATTTTGCTAGAGATAATGTAGGAAAATTACGGAGCGCCTAAATTTTGAATGTTTTGGAGTATTTATTCTTTTGTACATGCTGTGTCTTCTTGATACATACATATCTGGATTTCCACATGTATAAACACATGCATAAAAAGATGTTATATAGATAATATGAGTAAAAGCGCTTCAATTATTTAGCAATTTATTTTCATATTTTTACGCATTCCACTACTTCGCTCTCAAAAGTATTTTTTCCCTAATTTTTATTGTAATGGGTGATTTTTAGGGGTTGAATCATATTGAAAAATGATGTATCAGGTCGTTTACACTTAAAGAATATATTTTTTCTATTCAAGATCCAAAATAAAAAGATTTTATGCTTTTTAAACCGTTTTTTTAATAATTGTGTGAGGGGTAGTTTTTAAGGGTAGTTATATAGTAAAATATCGAAATATTAGTTACATTATAAAAAACAACAAATATTTAACACTGCTTCGATCTATTAGTTTTCAATTTTTCCTAAGATTTATTGTTAGGGGTGACTTTTGGGGGTTGCATCATTAAAAAAATGAAGTATCAGATTTCTTATACTTAAAGGGAAAAATTCTCCTATTACGATACAAAATAAAAAGGTTCCATGCTTTTTAAACACATTTTTTTATTAATTTTCGTGTGAGGGGTTGTTTTTAAGGGTAGTTAGATAGTAAAATATTTGAACATAATTATAACCCATCACTGAGTTAAATTAATTAGTTTTCAATTTATTGGAGTAAGTGGTAGTTTTCACCCCTTAAAAACAAAAAGCACACTTTGCGACCAAATCAGGTTTGAAGAATAAGATGAACTTAATTCTAAATTTTCAAGAAGATTGGAGCAGCACTTCAGATTTCGGAGATTTGGCCCCTTTTTAACGTTGGATGACTGTACTAAGATAACGTTTTTGAAATACGGAGACAGACTGAAAAATACAAAAATTTATGCAAATACGTTATTACTGTATAGAGTTAAATGTGCGTGAAAATGTTTCTGTAGATATGGAGACGATAAATGAATCTTTCATTTGCAAAAATACGCTTCAAAAATGTGAAACTGACGTGGGTGTTGAAAGAGACTTAGTGAATTTAATAATAGCCGTTAACAAAACTCGATAGGACGATATATATAAATAGCTTTAAAATATTACGGCTATATAATATCAAATTCAATCTTAGCGAGGAGAAAACTTGGAAACAACGGAATGAGGTTGGAAGAAAGTGGGCAACATCTTAGCACCCATTTATACCACCGAGTTACCAGCATCAAATTTTCACCCTTCAGCTAGTATCCTGTAGCTGCAAAAAGGGTTACGGAAAACGATGCAACTACAAAGTTTGATTGCGCTGCTCAACAATGTGCCCTAATTGCCATGGGTAAGAATGTTTAAATTCCAAATTTGAAGAAAAGTTCGTCGATGAAGAACCCTCTAATGAGCAAAATTGGACAGAATTTTAGTGGAATAGGCTTACAGGGGAAACCACTTTAAAAAAAAGCACCAAGAGCTCTACATCAAGGATGGTGTGGAAATGAGCTTAAATAAAAAAACGCATTTTATAGAGAAAATAACGCTATATAAATTTATTCTGGGAAATTTTTCTCATTAAAGTAATCGGTTTTGAGATATTCGCTGTGAAACTTCGTGTGAGATCGATTTTTACCTGTGCGCTCCAAACTACCCCCCAGTTTGAGTGCTGTTACTGCGAAATAGGTAAGGATAAGCTACAATGTCAATGAGATATTTTTTATACAGAATTTAACTAAAAAATTTTTAATCCCTATATTTTTTTCTCTTTCAGTGAACTGTTTACAAGACAAAATCAAAAACCGAGTCCCCGTTAGGGGTAATTTTTTGCAAAAAAGGGACGTTTGGTTCCTGAATAATCCATTGTATTTAAGATTTTTCTACAGCCCACTTCATACAAAAGCAAATTATGGTTTTCCAGGTAGGTTCTGGTGTCGTGAATAAGGTCTCAAAAGTCCCCGAAGTGTAAATGTAAGGATAAAATTTGGCAACGTTGTAAAGGGCTAAAATCTTGATCTGAAACGAATTTTTCGAGATATCTAGGTTTTCATTTCCTCTACGACAAAAATACATTAGGCCAAAAAGAAAGCTATGGAAATTTCCTATAAAAAAGATCTTTCTTTCGTATAAGTTATGTGATATGAATATTTTAAGTACTCTATTCCACACCACCCTTGAGGTTGAGCACTAGCTGCATTTTGTGGTTTCCCGGCAGGCCAAGTCCATGACTATCTTACTTATGAAAATGTTGTCAAATTAATAATTATCTTCTTATCCGTTTTCTCCTTCTATAAATTCATCTATTCATTGTTCGAGGAAATCCTAATCAATCTGAGAACTTTAAGTTTCTGCTTCAGTGACAGCTTTTATTTCTGACGAGTCCTCAATCGGTTCAGCATTCAAGCAAAATTCTCCATGGCAGTTGCCCCAAACTGGTGAGCAATTAAGTCCCAACCTCCGACAGCCACACAATGGTCCACAGCTTTTCGTACAGTTGCAGAAAATCGTCTTCAAGAGGCAATCAGGTGCAGGAAGTTGGGATGTTGTTTTTGGCCATAATATGGTACCTTTTAACAATCATCCCCACTGTTTAGGATTCAGTACATTACCCAACCATTTCTGTACTTGAAAATAAACACGAAATAGATGCTATTGATTATGGTCTTGAGTGGGTGGTAATGAATTAAATTTCACTGGTTTGCTTTTGTTCACAGCTTTAATAAAGCAAGAATACTGACAGATATTGATGGAAACTTCTTTAACTGGGCGTTATAGATTGCGAGGAAAAATGTTATCCCATTCGAAGTAACTATGTCAGGAGAAGTACCAGTCTTACTGAAAACTTCAGCTACAAGTTTGAAGTCCTGCCGTTTTTTCATCACTTTCAAAGCTTGCCTTTATTGCACAGGGCAGATATAGTGCCACACCCAGAGAATGCGTGCAGAAATAATATGTGATTTCGAATATCTTTTGGTGATCAAAGCTTCGTGAAGAATAAATTTTTCGTTCGACCTTCCCTCTGCTTGGTTTAAGGAGAAAAATTTCTTTATCAATAGGTTTACGAGCAGTTAAAATTATAAGAACATCCACATCTTCCTCAACCACAATAATTCAGTCAAATTAAACATGAAAAGGGATGCACGCTGCATCAAATCAGGTATTTTTGCTTTTTTGATATGTTGTTTATAATGGAAAGGCAATGTTAAATCCAAGTTTTCGACATCGGCAGATGATGTCAAAAATCAAGAAAATCTCGAAATTTTTTACTTTTTTTCAGTGCTTGTCGATTTTGGCCCGGAAAGACTGGCTTTTCATCAAAGACTGTCATCATTATTTTTGAAATAGATTAAATTTTCAACAGTTTGAGACCTGAACGGTTCTTGTAGGTCCAGTAGTTTCGGAGATATAGCTTTTCAAAATTTGGCCAATTCTTCAAGTTACATAATTTTCAGCAAAATTTCATCATTTTCAGAAGTATTTATGTTTCTGAAGCTTTATTTATAATGCCTGCTAATTCGTCGAGAACAATAAAATTCGGTTCATCGACTTCTTGAAGACACAAATGGGCAAACACAATATTTCAACATTGCAGGCTACAGAAGATGCCGACAGACTGATAATAAGGAGAGCGATCTCTTTATCCACTATTCACGATGTCGTAATTATTGGCGAGTATGTGGATTTGCTAGTCTTGCTCGCAGGCATCACACCACCAAACCGTCGGAATATATTTTTTACGAAATATGGGCGAGGTAAACGTAATATGACCTACATCGACACCTCTTTTAAATATGACTGTATTAACCTTCAACTCCTTCTTGTCATCCACGCCTTCAGTGGATGTGACTCCACGTCTTCATTCTTTGGGCAAGATAAAACACGTTTCAAAAACATCGAGACCTTGACCACAATGCTGCGATTTTCTTAAACAGCAACGGCAATCCAGATGATATTGCAGCTGCAGGCCAGCATATTACAATTGCTCTTTATGGAGGACTGCACAAGACGCAGAACTTGGGCGATCTGAGGCTCAATTTGTTCGCATAGGGTGCGACAAAAACAAACTTCAACCTAGCGAGATTGCTTCCCATCCAGAATTCATCAGATTTCACTCGCTGCGCACCTACCACCAGGTAAAATTGCCTTTGAATGCCATTTAGCTACCTATTTATTTGATCTTTGATTGCTTTGGTAAGAAATTGATGATTTAACTTGATTTGTACGCGTGTTCTTTTTTCACAGGTCCAGAAGTGGTTAGAAGTTGATAAGGAGCCTCTTGACTGGGGGTGACTGCGCACTTTCCAATGTATCAGCCCTAAGATCATGACAAGAGACGCGGCGCCACAACATCTCCTGGAGCTCATCTTCTGCAGCTGCAGAAAGGCTGGACAGAAGTGCCCCATAGTTTGCATCTACTGCGAGGGAGTCTCATGTGACAACGTCTCTAAGCTCGCATTAAGCCTGGATTATTCACCCACAGATGATCTGCCAGACGAAGATGAACTAAAAGAAGAATTGTGGGTGCCCGTCTCGGATATTCTTGAAAACCCTCCTGACACCTCAGAAGACGACGTCCTGGATCAACCAGGTCCATCAAAGGGGATAAAATTGATTAAAATAAACACGTCCTCAAAATTAATGTCAGATTTTCAGATATTTTTCATCGATGTATTATTACACATGTATTTATTTTTTAATATAATAATAATGATAATGATCATCGCAAGAAAATTCATCGTATGTAATTGTTACATCCACATCGATAAGAGTATCTATCAGAATTCACACTAAGAAAATCAAGACAGTGAGGTAAGTAATGATTAAAATGGAATTGACATTTGACAGAAAAAATGCCGCACAGCCCTCCGACGCAATGCAAATATCCTAATCTGTCTATTTTGTTGCAACATTCAAAGCTTGCTGCACACGCTCTCTTTCTGTGTCATTTTTACTTTGGCTAGACTAACTAAATTTTCTGCATAGCTCAAAGTTTTATGTCCATTATGTCAAGTATCCTAAACGAAATACTTATTCGAGTTTGTAATAGTGTTTTGAAAATTTTCCGTGCCTGTGAGCCAATGTTAATTTGCAGGTACATCTTTGTTTTCTACGTCGGATTTTTCCCTTTCTGAAACAATGCCATCGCTTTGCCTTACGCCTCATGTTTTCGAAATTCCGTAATAACAACATATGACACATGAAATAAATATGAACAGAAGTGCCATGTTAAGCCACACAACTTAGCATCGTGCGGTGCCTCCTGTATTCGCTTCCTAGCCTTTCAGTACTACCGATCATTCAACGTTACAGTTACATGAAAAGTGTTAGTTAAGCAATCCTATTACTGTTACTTAAAGGCGCCGTTATTTTGGATGAAAGTAAAGTTGTGTAGCGGTAAACGGCCTGCCAACTGTATATTTTACATACACATTTCGGGACCTACTCAAAAGTAACTGTAGTTGGATTTTATTATTTTTAATTTGGTTAGATCGTTCAACTTTGGGTTTTTGTTTACGATTAACGCTACTTTCGATAACAAGGCACATGTCAAAATACCGTTCGTTTTATTACTATAGATAACATCGTCTATTTATAAGTCAATGCTAAAGTTGAGTACCTGACCTAGGACATAAAAAAATTTAAAATATCGTATGTCATTCATTTAGTTCGCTGTAATATACAGGGTGTTTCATGAGAAGCTATGCATACTTCCATGGGTGGTAGAGGGCCACTTGGGTATTCAGGAACGGCCATTGAAATTTTCCTGTGACTCTTAATTTCTGCGGTACCTACAGTGTGATGAACTGATGCTGCTCTAAATTTATTTTGGCCAGAACGTCCTTACTATATTGATCGGATTTTGTTTAAATTTTAGGCACTTTATACACTTATCACAGTTGATATATTGCTACTATATATTTTTTTAAATTCCAGGGCCGGACTTTTTAATTTGTTTTTCCGATTCCTATAAAAAATTTCACCCTGTATATATATTTTTTAACATTCAGTTGAAAACTATAAAACCTCATACATCACTAAACAGAACCATGTAATTAGATTTTCTGTCGCATCTTTATTGATCTTTTTACAGGCGATTGAATTTTGCAAAATAGAGAATTTGAAGAAAAACAGCTTCATTTGTTTATATTAATTGTCCAAATAAATTAGAACTAGTGTACTTTTATAGGTTAACTTAGTCTGCAAATAATCATGCCTTATAATTTTACAAATGAGAAATATGCCGATATTATTTATGTTTATGGATTGTGTGATAGTAATGGTAGGCAAGCCGCAGAGGAATACCATATTCGTGTTCCTATCAAAAGAACCTAATTGGCCCACATATTTTTCCGGTAAAACTAACTACAGAGGTGTATTTTTAGATTTCTTATAAAATATTTTAACTGGTTTAATGCAAGGCATTAATATAAGACAATTCTTCCAGAATGACGGAGCTCCTTCTCATTTTGGTATTGAGGCATTTGGATAATGAGTAACCGAACACATGGATCGGACGTGGGAGACCTCATTCTTGGCCGGCTAGATCACCAGATTTCAACACCGTTGATTATTTTTATGGGAATAACTCAAAACTGAAGTCTACAGTGTCTCAATAAATAGAGGAGAACAGTCACTTCAACGAATTATCCACTATAAAATGGGACGAAATTTGTCGATTTGGATGAAATAATTCAGGACTGCTTGGTTGAGGTGTGCCCGCACATTCTGCGCTAATCGTTCTGATTTCTAGCTCAACACGGGGAGATCCTGAATCGGCCTCCGGCTAAGGGTCTCTTTGGTTTTCCGCGCTCGACCTGACCAGTCGACTTTTGGTAGGGATTTGCTATTTTAAAGTCATATCCAATTTGTGGTAATTTTGGACTTAGAATATTTGCCGTAATCATTTGAATACCGTTAATTTGTCTTTGTTACATTTCGATAATTTGCGCCTTCAGCGACTTGTAGTAATTTTTTCAAAACTTCATTTTTGCAAATTAACTAAGTGACTGCGAAATCCTCAGTCGGGGACGCTGCCTTTAAGTGGGACACTCCACCTGAGTCGCACTGTCACTTTGCCAGAAAAAATACACCGTTAACGAAATAAGTCATTTTGCATTCACGATCGCAAATAACAAAGACCAATTAATTCCTGATAAACTTGATGTCCGAACCTGTTTGCTTAGTAGCTTATTTTATTTGAGGCTCTTTAGGGGACGCTGCCTTTAAGTGGGACACTCCAACTGAGCCGTACCGACTTGTTTCATTCAGTAAAAGCCCGATAACCAGGTTCGCAACGTCAAGTAGTAAATTCTAGCTTCTCCGAAATATTCTAGATTAATTAATTTTGTTAAAATCCATAGAGATTTAGTAACTTGTCTGTCTGTCGTGGAGTCAGTCCTAAATTACTCACATTTGAACGTGTCGAGCCACCGTTTTGCTTTGCTAGTCATACCCGTTATTTTGCTTTCACTTTTCTGTTTGCTCTGTATATGCCGCGTCTACTTACTTAATATCATTTTGTAGTAAATCTAGTCAGAGAGTAAAAATAGAAATTTTGCATAAAATTAGGGTTACAAAACTTGGGTAATAGAAAATTTCTTTTTATTTTCACGAATGTCAACTACCTGTATTAATTATTTTTATGTAGATAAATGTACCAGAAGTTTTAAATATATTTCTATATGATATATCTTAAGATTTTCCTTCTTGACATGTACATAGTTTCAATATATCATTAAAACGTTTTGTGTCTTATTTTGAGTCACTCCTCTAAGTTAAGACTGTCCTGAAAAGTAAAAGAGTCACAAATATAAAAATCTTTGCAGCTGTCCATTCCTTGAGAAAGACGGCCTACGTTTCGACCCCTGATAATAAACCGTCTTCACTGATTCTATTTGGGGCTTCTATTATACCGCTAATAGAGAAAGTGGTGTTTGTACACTTAAAATCAGAAACTGGCGCTCGAGGCAAAAACCGCTTGCACTAGTTTCAAAGTGCAAGTTGCAAAACCGACGAAGAGGCGTCACAAAAACAAATAATACGGCAATAAGTTTATAAAGTGTCTAAAATTTAAACAAAATCCGATCAATAGTAAGGACGTTCTGGCCAAAATAAATTTGGACCAAAATCAGTTTATCAAACTGTATCTCAGAAATTAAGAGCGACGGGAAAATTTCAGTGGCCGTTCCTGAATACCCAAGTGGTCCTCCTGAAGTATGTACAGTTCCTTATGAAACACTCTGTACAGCAAATTATAACAGTTTAAAGCTATAAGAATCTCGATTTTGATTTAAGAAATTAGTAACTATTAAAGAAATTTATTAATTATAAAGATTTTTAGTGAACGATATCCTTTCATGAGCATTTCCTTTTGCTTCTAAAGCCATATTACTCGTAGCGAAAATATTGTCTTACAATTGCCATTGCCCTATCTTTCAAATTTTGAACAAATATTTGTCTGCTCATCTGGCTGTCTGGTGGTCTGTTCGTCTGCCCCGGTTCATTTTTTCTTCAGAACAATATATTACACTAGTTTGATTTGGATCTGAAACTTTGTTCTTATTTTTTAAATAATGAAATGATTTTTATTTTCAATGCACATTGAGCTCTGTATTATGTTTCAAATTCAAATCAAACCATAGTAAAATACAGTATTCTGAACAAAAAATTAAGAAAGTATTTTTTTAATTTGGGCAGTTGTTTTGCAAATAAATTCTCTTTATTATGGCGAGGGAAGCGCATAGATCAAACATTTGTAACTGTGATATATTATACCATTTGACTACGAAATTATATAAATATATTTTTTTTCCGAATCACCACAATAATGAAAGATAATTTACATATTTTTATGCTTCACATTAATGTAAAAACAATCTTCATAACGTAACGTTTTGGTACCTTAGCCTATTTACTTTTTTTATATAAAGGCAAGTCAGAAACTAGTCTATAAGAATGTTCTTGATCGAAGTTGCCTACGTGATGCGGTGTTTCTCTTCGCTCTTCAGACATAATAATCACGTTTGGGTGCTCTTACAAGTTGTTAATGTAGAGTAACATTTAAGAATTTTTAAACAGTCAAAGAAAAACAACGTAATTTCAAAATAACGGACATTTATAAAATTTTTAATTAATATAACAAAAATAATAAAAGTGTAGTAAGATAAAATATACCTACTACGACAGTCCAGTATTCCACTATTTCCTATGAAAGGAAATCGATTCATTGTCACCAATCAAGGCACACAATGTATGTTTCCAAATCAATTGAAAATAATGTCCTATAACTTGCGACATATTACATCTTCAATCGGAAAACGCAAAATAAAATCTGATGGAGCTATTCGCAAGTTACGGACACCTCGTGTCTGTAATTTGTTGACTATAGAAGGCCAGTGAAGTGATTTTGTGCATTTGCCTATGTCGTGCTGATGAGAGCTAACAAGCTCGAAACTAGTCTGCGGCTGGCGATGCACAGCAACACTGCACTGGAAATCTGCCTGCTGGGGGCTTATTGCAATTATATATATTAGATGAGAAAGCACTTTCGTATATATAGTCTAGGGTCTAGGCGTCAGAGATTGAATAACACCGGATTGATAGAATAATTTCTAAGGAAGCTTTTATTTTTTCTATCGCTTCTATCGCTAGAAATTTATTCTCCACTAAATTCTACATAAAAGAGGGATTAGTGTAATAGTTTTGAAGATAGGACCGTGCGACGGAGCGCGTCCGAATTCCCTCGCGTGCCACGTTGCTATCAACACTTCTTGTTTACATATTATTAGCCGTGCGCCGCACCGGTGAAGCTAGACAATAGTTGGACAATTTCTCTCCAAAGATTCTCACCTCGACTTCCTGGAAACCGTTGCAGAAAAAAATATTATTGCTCTGTATGGAGCTCAAAAGAAAGATAAGTATTACTTGAATGAATGGAGATTTCTGTGCTTCAAAAAAGCAGTGGCTAAAAATTCATTCAACCTTCGTTCTTTACCACCTACTCTTGCAGCAGCACGACAGCATGCATATCATCATCATCATGCATCAAATATAAGTTAGATTAGATTAGATTAACAAAGGAGCTGGTTATTTAGCCTTTATCACCGCGACCTTTTCAGGTCTATTGTGATGGTCCCAGAATATCTTCCAGGTTTGTCCTTTGTACAAGACTCCACAGCTTTGGTAAAGGTCCTTTTGTATAGCTGTCAGCCCTTGGCTTTTCTTCTCCGAGTACTTGGAATCTCAGCCTCGCCAGGCCTTCACAGTGGCACAATACGTGAACTGAGGTTCCCTCTTCGTCTTGGCAGAATCTGCATGTTGCGTCCTCTGCCAGGCCCATTAGACTGATGTGTCTATTGAGCCGGCAGTGGCCAGTTACAAAGCCTACTATTACTCTGATGGCCTTCCTGTTCTGGCTTAGTAGATCTTCCGTAAATTTGGCAGAGCGTTCTTTAATGAACTCTTTGGCCTGTCTCTGTCTTGGGAGATTCTTCCACCATTCCAGAGATTTATAATATATATAATATAAAGTTAGGGAGATACCCGAATGGGGGTGAAAGCGGACTTTGAATGGTTTACTCCCAGTAACCACTGAAATAGAAGCTGCACCGCCAGCATTGCTGAAAATAGTATCTTGTAGTTGTCGAGGTGGATGAAGGGTCAAACTTGCTCCAATGTCGAATCACTCAAAATTAACATTGAAAAAGAGATTGATGACCATATTAACATCGATCTCGAGGAGTTTTTAACGTTGAGATGTTAAATAAAGATGATTAAGGGACTGGAGAAGCTGAAGAGACTACAGAATCTGAAGAGATTGGAGAGATTGATGGAACCAAGGAACATAAAGAAATCAGAGAACCAGAAATAGCAGAGCAACTTGATCTTGGGCACCAACCTAAACGCAAAAGGAGGAGAATGGTTGTATGAATAACAATAAAATATAATATGTAGCATAATCCTGAATAAACAATCATTTTAATTATTTCACCAGAATTCTTATCTTAAATTATTTATGTGGATTGAAGCTGCGGCATTTGGCTTGAAAATAACATTAAAAATTTGACGGAAATTTTGTTTTTTATCTTAAAAAATATCTTTTGACATTATTCATGAAGATGCCTTCTTTTCGAGATACTTGCAACAAACACTTTAAAAATCATATTTTATTAACGATAATCCACATATTAATGCCTCAGTTTATATGCAGTGAGTCAGCTCGAAGTTAAAAAAAACCGTTACATATTTTCATCACGCAAGTAAGAGGCCATTCAATTTAAAGATATAATAGGTCATGTTCAAACTAAATTACAAACTAGATTGAATGCGATGAAACAAATATTTTTTGCGTTCCACGCTCATACTTTGAATGTACACACATAAACACAAAATAAGTTTTAAAAACCTTTACCTGGTAAATAGCTCTACTTTTAGAAAGACATGTATTAAACGTTGCTCGTAACTATTTAACTGCTTTGAAATTGAGCACGTTATAGCAACCTATAATATCTATTTTGTTTTCATTAATTAAAACCTTTCCAAAACCACTGGAGTCCAGAGTTGGCCATCCTTAGTAAAAATGGTTCACAGTTGCATATAATGCGTTCAGAATCTGCAAGAGTCATCCCTAATCAGTCCTAATTATGTTGATGTGTTTGCTAAGGTAGCAACATCCTGTAAAGGTTCCTGTTACGATTTTCAACTTGTTCTTTCCAATTGCAGTTTTTGTGGTCGCTTCCTAAAAAATAAAACTATTTGAATGTCCCTATCTCAGGATTTCTGCCCGGTGTAGTTGAGCAGCTAGCTGCAACATCTGTAGTTAGAATTATCCCTAATTGTACTTTTAAATAACCGACGAAATGGCTCTAGAACCATTAAGGACTTTTCAAGATCCTATATTTGATAGTTTGAGTCCTTTTTTTCAAATCTGGAATATTCAGGATACAACTTAATTCTTTAGTGGATTAGTGAATTGAAATACCAGCTTGGAGTTGATCTCAGAAATCTTTTGCTGATGCCTCTTCTTTATATACAGGGTTACTGGTAATTCGATACATTCCTTTGGTGATGTGATGGGGCATGAGCTAAGGAGTAAATCTAGCCCTACCATACATTATGCAAAACTCAATAGTTTTTGAGATATTTCAATTTTTTTGTTTTTCTCAAAAAAGTAGATCTTAATGTCTTAAAAGTTAATTTCCGAAAAATCTACTTGACATTTTTAAATTTTTTTTTACTGGATTACTTGTCCAATATTATAGATATCCGTTTGGAATGAAAAATATCCGGAAACATTTCGATTATGTGTACATCTGAAATAAAAACTTTAAAAATTTTTTTTTTAAATCAGCTATGAAATTTACCTATTAGGTTTTTTCAAAAATCTTATGCATTTTTCATAACGCCGTTGCAAATTTTGACGGGTCCTCATTAATTGTTGTGGTGTTATTTCCTTGCACTCTCGTTCAATTAGGCGAGCAGGACACCCCCAAAAAGTCGCTTAAAAATAGGAGTAAGTGACCACGCAGTTCTAATGGCTGAATCCAGTTTTTCTTTCATGTTTTCGAAGTCGGTGAATACGAATCTAATATTATTTTTGCAAAAAATGGAGTGTCTATGTATAAAATCGTATTTTTGTAAAAAATTAAAGAAAAAATGTCATACTTTTTCACATTCATCTAGCGATATTTCCGACAGTTTTAACTATTTCATTTTGAAATTTTAAGCATATATTTCTCAAAGTATAAGCTTAAAAATAAAACTTGTCCGAAATTCCCGCGATATTTAATTATTTTGCGACAAATTTTCAAAATTGCACTGCCGGGGTTTGCAAATTTTTACAAACCATCGGAAAAGTTGAGTGACGAAGTTTCAAATTTTAAATAACTAATTATCCAACATTAAAATATAATATATCATGATGTTTTGTGGAAAGTTTCAGTCTCTCATATTTAAATTTAAAAAAAAGATATGCGATTTCAAAGTTCAGCGTCGAGTCCAAGCGCGCGCGCTTGCTCGGATCGCACTGATTGCATCGCGCCGCCTACTGCCATCTACTTGTTTCGTCTTGTTGTTTTACGTGACACGTTAAGACGAAGACTTATTAGATTTAGCTCGAATAAATGATTTACCGATCGATACTGTCCTAGAAATCGTCTTTTTGTAGCGAATTTATACGATCCTAAAAAAAATCAAAAGCAATGCGTACTGATGTTAACTCCTTGCGTTATAATTTAGCAATCGAAAAAAATCAAAATATCGATAAACTTCCCCCGTCTAAACCAGCTATGTTGAAGCATATTTTGCAAGCTCTTTGGCAAGTAAATGAATGGAAACAAGCTACTGAATCAATAATTGTTTCCGAAGACGTGACAAAGCTTGGATGGTCGATAGAAGGCGAAAAATTAAATTTTGATTACTACGAAGGACTCACTGCAATAGAAATTTTACAAAAATAATAAGTAAAGTCGTAAAACAGTCCAGAATGTTGTTTTGTGTGGCCGCTGATTTTATGGATTTCCTACCACCAATTGATTATTTCACAGACCTTACTTCTATTATCTTGAAAGAGTCTTTTTTGAGTAGGCATTTAAATCTTCTCTGGTTCAGCACTATTTTTATACATTCTGGTATGGAGTGGTAGATCTTTGGGGCTAGATAGTCGTAGCCACGTTAACCTTTTGTTGTAGTTTTCATAGAAACTATTACAGATTTTTCTTTAGCACATGTATTGTATTTGTGATCAGCTGGTGTTAGATTATTTCTCTCTGAATGAGCTTTTATTGCAATTTTCAAGTAAAGTAGTTGCCTAATGTCCAGAACATGTAACTCCTTGTATAAGGCATCTGATGGATAGATAGCCTTTTTATTAGTCATTGTTTTTAATATTTTTCTTTGTAGTACACTAATCTCATTTAGGCATGTTTTATTCGCAGCTCCCCAGGCAATTATACCATAATTAAGATGGCTTTCCACTAAAGCATAGTAAATTATTTTCAACTGCTTCCAGCCTAAGAAGTCTTTTATTTGCCTTATATTGCATAGGACATATCTTAATTTTCTTTTTAGTGTCACAATATGTTTATCCCATCTTAGATGCCTGTCTATTACCACCCCTAGATAAGTAATTTTTTCCACAGATTTAATTATTAGCCGTTACTCGAGTCCGAGTATAAAAATGTTACAGTCGATAAATTGTGTACAATAAAAAACAAGTAAAAGGTGTAGTCTATTGTAATTCCCATTCATCTACGGTGCACACGACTATGGCTATAGAGGCCAATTCGGGAGAGCACATGTCGACCGCAGTCAGGACAAACATAGACCTGGTTAGGTCTCGGATTCGGCCTTCTTGCAGCAACATTTCCTTGATAGCTGGCCACAACTCCTCGCCATTCGGTTCTGTCCGCTGCAAGTTGTTCCCATTGCTCGTCTGCAATACCGCAGGATTTTAGATTTTCATGGAGAGCGTCTTTGAACCTCTTTCGTTGACCGCCACGCCTTCTTCTACCGCTTAGCAATTCACTATAAAGTGTACATTTAGGAAGGCGGTTATCATGCATACGATGAACGTGACCTGCCCATCTTAGGCGTGCTCTTGAAATAAGCACCTCAATTGGAAGGCTGTTTGCTCTCCTGAGTACTTCCACGTTTGATATGTGATGGAACCAACGGATTTTCATCATACTTCTGAGGTGTCTTTGCTGAAAACGTTCTAATTCTTTCACATGACGACGGTAAGTGACCCAGCTTTCACATCCATATAGCAGTGTTGGAATGACAACTGCTCTGTAGACAGCCATTTTCGTTGACAAAGCAAGGTCGTGGTTGTCAAATACTCTCTCTCTAAGTCCCCAGAGTGCTCTAGATGCAGCGTTAATTCTATTGCGAATCTCGCTGTCCATGTTTGCTTTGTCATTAACAACGTTGCCTAAGTAATTGAACTGATCCACCACTTCAAGAGAATTTCCGTTAAGTGTAATGTCTATTTGGTTCACTTGATGAGGAGTTGACATAATCTTAGTCTTTCCAATATTGATTTTAAGTCCCAAGGAATCATAGCTCTGGGCATACACATCTAAAAGTTCTTGAAGCTCTTCCGGCGTAGAGGCTAAAAGTGCACAGTCATCCGCATACTGGAGATCACAAATGAATCGTGTGCGTGTCTTCGTGAAAGCTCTAAAGCGCCCTATGTTAAAGAGACCGCCATCAAAACGGTATCTGAGACCTATTCCTCTGACTGCCAGTTTGTTATCAACAATAATTGTTAGAGCAGTGGTAAACAAATTAAAGAGTAGGGGTGCCAGGACACATCCCTGCCTAACTCCAGTGAGGGTTTGGAAAGGTTCGGTTGCCTCATTATTATACATAACCTGGGCGTTGTTGTTTGTATGTAGACTGCGACATACTTCCACAAATTTTCTAGGGATACCTAAGCGGAACATAATTTTCCAGAGCACTTCCCTGTCCACCGAGTCAAACGCCTTGGTTAAATCAATGAAGGCCATGTGAATTTCTCCTTGATGTTCGAGTGCTTTTTCTTGAAGCTGTTTAAGTGTGAAGATTAAATCCGATGTGCCTCGGTTTGGTCTAAAGCCACTCTGTGTTTCAGGAAGTAACTTTTCCATAACAGGTGTTAGCCTATTTGCCATCGCTTTAGTGAGTATCTTCCCTCCAACAGCCAGGAGAGCTATACCCCTGTAATTTCCACAGTCCGCAGCGCTCCCTTTGTTTTTGAAGAGGTTGATTAAAAGTGTATCACGAAACTCCTGCGGAGCTTGACCACTTTCCCACACGACATCAAACAGTTTTTTGAGGTAGGGTATGAGCTCTGACGACACAGCTTTAAAGATCTCAGCTGGGAGTGAGTCGGCGCCGGGAGATTTGTTATTTTTTAGCTGCCCAATGGCGGTTAAGATCTCTTCCGTTGTTAGTGGTTTATCTAAGTCTTCGAAGGTGTCATATTGAGGGATAAGATTTATAATATCGTGATCGGCTTGACTTTGCTGGTTAAGAATGTTAGAGTAGTGTTCCTTCCATCGGGCTCTTATTTCCTGTTCTTCTTTGAGGAGATTTCCATTTAAATCTTTAATAGGGCACATATTTTTCCGACTGGGGCCGTACACTGCTTTTACTCCTTGAAAGAAATTCCTGTAGTCGTGTGAATCGGCGTACCTTTGAATTTCTCTGGCCTTGTTTGCCCACCACTCGTTCTTTATTCTTCTGATTTCGCGTTGCGTTTCATACTTAGATTGGGTAAAAGCCTCTGCTTTTGATGAGTCGTTGGGGTGGTTGATAGCGTTTTGGAAGGCAATATGTTTGCGGTCAAGAAGTTCTTGTATAAAAGCTTCATTATCATTGAACCAGTCCTCCTGTTTTTTACTTGCTGCAGTGCCAAGAATTTCCTCACTCGCACTTTTTAAACTGTCTTTAATTTGTGTCCAGGTAGCAGCGACATCTACAGAATTGGTTTCTTCTAGTGCGCTCAAATTCTCTTGAACTTTTTGCTTTAGCTGTTCGACAGCTTGTTGGTCACGCAATTTACTAATACAGAGACGGAGTCTACGTTTTACTTGAGTTCTTCGGTGTTTGGGTCTCATAACAATTTTCATTTTAGAGACAACAGGACGATGATCGGTCCAACATTCGCTATCAATGCGCGCCTTTGTAATTTGGACGTCCTTGAGATGCTTCCTACGTACGATAACATAGTCCAGTAGATGCCAGTGACCTGATCTGGGGTGACGCCAGGTGCCTTTAAATTTATCCTTTTGTCGGAAAATGGTGTTTGTTATAACTAGATCATGTTCGGCGCACTTAGTCAGGAGTAGTTGACCGTTAGCGTTCATGTTGCCCAAACCGTTCTTGCCTATGATGCCTGGCCAGGTGTCTGCATCTCTCCCTACTCTAGCGTTAAAATCGCCAAGAATAACGAGTCGTTCTGTTTTAGGTATTCTACAGAGGGTTTCTTCCAGCTGTTGATAGAAGCTTTCCTTGGTTTCGTGACTTGCATCCAGAGTGGGAGCGTAGGCGCTTATTAGATTTACCGCGTTGCCATCTGATAGCTCATAGCGTAGCAGCATTAGACGCTCGGATAGGCCTTGTGGTACTTGTGTTAAGTTGGATACAAGTTGATTCCGAACGGCAAATCCTACTCCATGTTGTCTTCTTGAATTGGTGGGAAGACCTTTCCAATAGAAGGTGTAGTACTTTTCTGTGAGAGAGCCTTCCTCCAAAAATCGAGTTTCGCTGAGAGCTGCAACGTCAACATTGAGTCGGTGAAGTTCTCTATCTATTAGAGCAGTTCTTCTTTCAGGCCGATCGGTGCGAGTGCTGTCGTTCAAAGTACGAACATTCCAAGCGCCGTAGATGAAAGAATTAGTTTTGTTGGATTTAACTTGTCGGTGTTTTTTCGACATTCGATGAGGTGTCCCTGTGGGCACCCTCCCCCGGAGATCCGATCGGGAGGGTATTTTACCTCCGGATGATTTTGTCCCACTTGAACGCTCCATCATTTTTTTAAAAGCCTTAATCGACTGAAAACGAAGCTGCATTTGAGGTTTTAGCTGGAGCAGGTATGCAACTGACCAGCTCGGTTGCGGAAGGCGAGTGGTGTGGTCCCATGGCACAGAAGGAGACTGCGACGATGGGATAACCAAACGATTCCAAAAGCAACCTTTGTGTGCGATGAGTTATTTTTACCGCACTCTTCGTGAGAAGGTGGATGTGCTCACGGCAAAAGGTAAGGGTTATTCTGCCCTTACTCGGTCGTTAGAGCCTCGTTAGTGAAAACAGGGTGCACCAAGTTCAAATTGAACTCATCGCGAAGGTGAGGTTAACAATTGAGTAGGAGAGGCTATACCTTGCGCTTCACTACCCCATTACACAGATTTAATATTGGTATGTTGATCGCCTATTTTTATATTTAGATGCTGAAAATCTGGTACGGTGTTGCAACACAAAGAGAAATTTAGGTATACTGTCTTGTCTTTATTGATGGTGAGTAGATTTTCAGAATACCAGCTAAGTACTTTCTTCATATCTTTTTCTACTTTTTGTTTCAGGCATGGCCAAGATTTGTCTTTATAGTGGATTGCGGTATCATCTGCGAATGCGATTATAGTCCCTTCTGTTTCTATTTCAAATAAATCATTGATATATATATATGTTAAATAGCACTGGTCCCAACACAGTTCCTTGATGTACGCCACATTTAATATCTTCATAATTGCTTGTAAAGCCATTTACCTGCACACACTGCTTTCTCCTAGTAAGGTAAGTCTTTATCAATTTGTGGCATGTTCCCCTAATTCCAATTTTATTAAATTTTTCTAGTAGTAGATCATGCAAAACAGTGTCGAACGCTTTTTTGATATCGACAAATATACATAATGATCTTGTTCCTTCATCTAGACTTTTATATATGTTCTGAGTTAGCATATTAATCGCATCTTGTGTACTACACCCTTCCTTGAATCCAAACTGGTTTTTTGATAATATTGAATTTTTTGTGAGGTAGTCCGTTATTCTTGATTTTAATTATTTTTTAAAGATCTTTGATAAATTCGAGATTAAGGAAATCTATGGTTCCCTATGTCCGTCTCATCTCCTTTTTTAAATATAGGCTTTACTACCGAGATTTTAAAGTGTGAAGGGCATTCTCCAGTTTCAAAAATTTTGTTTATCATAAATGTTAGTGGATGAGCAATTTGATTTTGTATAGCTTTTAGCATCTCGGCTGAAAAACCATCAAATCCACCGGATTTTTTATTTTTCAATGAGTTTATCTCTCTACTAACTTCACTAACATCAGTTGGGAAAATGAACATTGTATTTTGCCGCGTATTACCATCTATTGTTTTATTTTTGTTAACTTTCGCTATTTCTGAGATCAATTCTTGTCCAATTTATGTAAAATAGGTATTAAATTCTTCTGATATTTCAGTATTTTTTTCTGTGATTCTCCCATCTTTACATTTAATTCTATTAATTTGTTTATTAGCAGAGGATTTATTATTTGTAGCTTGGTTGACAACGTTCCATAATCTTTTTGAGTCGTTTTGGTTTACATCTATTTGTTTTTTGTAAAAGTTACATTTTGTAGTTTTAATTAAGTTATTCAATTTATTTCTATAACTTTTATACTCCTTTTTTCCAACTGGTTGTCATTTGGGCTTTTGGTTAATTGTTTCTTTAGCTCATTTTTCTTATTTATCGATTTCCCAAGCCTTGAGTTATCCAATCCTTTCTTTTTCTGTTTTTGGCGTTTAATTTAACTTTAGTTGTACATTTCTTAATTTCGCAGCGTAAGATGTTAACAAAATATTCTGTTGCTAATTCAGATGTTTCTTTTGCATATAAATTTTCCCAGTTAACTTTTGATATTGATTTTTTCAGTTTTTCTATGTTTACTTCCTCCTTGTAACACACTTGTGATTCTGCCTTATTTTCATATTTCTTTGGTAAAACTATTTGCAGTGCAACAGTGAAATGGTCAGTTATATTAGTTTTGACAATAATAGGAATGACGTATTCAAACTCTTTTTTAGATTTTAAAAATGCATGGTCTATACAAGTACCCCCTTGGTTGTTTGCACTGGTTATATTATTTATGGCTGGTAAGAATGAATTTTCAGACATGATATTAAGTTAATCATTTGCATAGTCTCTGTCTACTAAGGTGTCTATATTTAAATCTCCAATTAAGACAGTATAATCATAGTTATCTTGCGAATTTTCTAATAAAGTCTTAAGTCATTATTAAATGTAAAAGGGCACGATGCAGGGCTTCTATTATTTTTATATTATTAATCTCAATCAGATTATATGTGTATCTAATATTATTTTTTATGTGGATTACTACCCCATCCGATTTATTGAAGCTCCCAGAGTTGTAAATGATTTCGTAGTCTTGCATTTTGTAGATGTCTATATTGTCTATTTTCCATGTTTCCCAGAGGACAATGCAATCAATATTTGCATTTATTTGATATAAAAATATTTTGAACCCATCTATGTTTTTACTTATACTTCTAATGTTCTGGTGTAAGATGGTAAAATTTACATTTTCTTTATTTATAGCTAGAATTTCATTGAACTCAATGGCGGAATCTAACGTATATGTCTCAGTGGTTTGGCCTTCAAAGTCTCTTAAATATGGGTCCATATTGGACAAGGCAAAGTAAAACAAAAAATGAGGTTGGTAAGGATAAGTGACAAGGACAATCTTCTAGGTCCAGGGGCCGATCACGACACTATATAACATACAGAGTAGGCCACGTTAGTGTAAGACAGAAGAGAAACAGTGGAAAGGGTCTGGAGCGACTATATTAATTTAGAAAGTTATTTTGTTTTAGTTTTTTCAATCGTTTTTGTAGAAGTACCAGGATCTATACTAGTGGAATTTGATCTGGTCACTTTCTTCTGTACTTCAGGTTTTTGCTTACATATTTTGTGCCCTTTCTTTTCCTGTATATTGTTTGGTGTTAGGGTTTCGATATTCTCAGCAAAATCTTTTTCAAGCTATATATTTCTTGAAACAGGAGTTAGAGTAGAAGGTGCACTATTTATCAGACGATCCTCATCTGGTAGTATCAGGTCGGATGATGTTTCAAGAGCTAAGTTAGCCTCTAATTGTTCAGGTGTAAACGTTTCGTCATTTATTACAATTTCATCTTTTTTTTATAGGTCTCATAGCCTTTTTCTTGAGCTTGTTTCAGGTGACTGCGTAGTATTTTATGTTTTTCCTGATCCTCCTTACACAAATCGTTGTTAATATATATGTTTTTCCCTTTTAATTTTCTCACAGATCCAAAAACTATTTTTTTGTTTTCAGGAAGGATATAAATTCCACTTTAATTGGTGCGTTTTTATTTTTATTTAATTTGTAGATATCATTTATATCATTAATGCATAAGCTTATTTCCAATAGATATTGATGAATTAAATGAATGATATGTGTTTTCATGTATTTCCTGTAATTGGGTGCTTACCTGTTGGAAATAAAGAGATTATTATTACTATGATTAATAATAATTTTGGCAATAAATAATTTTGATTTGGTTAAAATTCGATACTTATGCAGGCGATACATTTTATAAACATATAAAAAATTATTTATACATATCTATGTGATTTATAATGTAAAATAGTCAAAGCCAATCCCCGCCGAAGCAATCAGCTATACCTTTTTTTAATTTAAATACGAAAGGCTGAAACTTTCCACAAAACTTCATAATGTATTTTATTGTTAGATAATTATTTATTTGTCACAAAATGAATAAGTGTCGAAGGAATTTCGGACAGGTCTTATTTTCAAGCTCACACTTTGAGGAATAAGTGCATCAAATTTCAAAATGAAACAATTAAATCGGACGGAGATATAGCGAGATAAATGTTACAATATTAAATCGCGCACACTATATATAATTGTAAAGATATAAAATAATGTCGCGACAATAAATAAAATATTAAAGCTTTCCTGCAAATTTACATAATATATTCACATACAACAACGGAGCTTCACAGATATATAAATTTGAATAGTAGGTAATTATATTAACCAAAATATTTTTTTATCTTATATAATTTCAAGGTCTCAGGGTCATCAAAATAATTATTAGCAAATAGTATACAGAATTATTAGATAAAGTGTAGCTTTCAGAAGCATTTAAGAATATATTGAAAATTGTAGCACCTCTACTTTTCGATCTATTAAAATCATGATTACCTCCATTATATTCTTTTCAACACAACCAAGAAGATATATGGAAAAGTTATCGTATCCTAGATTTATTTTATGTTCCAATATAAATTAATAGATACAGTTAACACATCGTTTAAATTTTAAATTACGGTATTCTAAGATGCTATATATAAATCACAAATCCATATCCACTTTTAAAATCAATAAGTGTTTATGCGTTGAAAATAAAGAATTATAATACAACAGACTTTATATTAAGCTGTCCCCTTGTAGTAGTAACCCTCAATTTAATCCTAAACATTTCATGTTAAAATATGATACATAATACCGTTAAACATACAACAACCCAAATAAGCGCAGGTGAAACTTTTCCTAAACTTCTGTCAAATCTTCAGTTGATCCGCTGTAGTAAAGGTATTCAATAACCTACCTTGATGATTTTAAGAAAGAATCGACAAACGTCCTCTGTATCGAAATGGTCCACATGAAAGAGGATAGTGTGTGGTAAGTGCATGTCTTTTCGTTGGCGTTTGCCTCGTCGAAGGATGGTCGTTGACCGGTCTGGCCTAGTGGTCAGCGCTCAGGGATAATCATTGTAATATACGCTGTTGCCAAAAAAATACTGTCTAATAAATTTGAAACGCTTGAAGAGGCATTGTCTTGAATGTTGCCTTCGTAGCTCTTGGAATAAAGAAGGTCGTCTGTTCGCTTTTTATTCTTTTATATTAGCATGTTAGAAACAATACAATTAAGTTTAAGCAACATGAAAATAATATTTATTAAATATTCATTACATATTCGTTTCCTCTCTTATTTTATCCTTACCACCTTCAGTACTTAATTATCAAAGAAATGTTTGTTTTATAGTAGAGGATTTATATGTTTTACAAATAATTTTTTCATAAAATTGATATTTTTAATAAAATTTCAAAAAATGATCATGCTGGCAAGAAATTCTTGTCAATAATCAGACTTAATGGTTAACTAAATGCTTAAAATTAACATGAAGTTAATCACAGACCCTAAATAAGACATAATTATTATTTGACATTTAAATTCACTCTACACATTTTAGATTTTAAAACGTATATAGTTTTGGGTTACTATGTGTACACATTATTGATACAGTTAAAAGCTATAAAATTATTCGGGTGGTTTTAGAGGGAGCAAATTGTTTTATTAGGCCAAGATTTGGAGAAATATAGTATAATTTACTTAACATTGCCCTTAGGCATAAAATCTCATGAAAGTCGAGATTTAAAATTTGAGCAAAAAAATTTTTTATGTCCACGTTTACGCTGGAACCGCTTATGATATCGACTTGAAATTTGGTTCACTTATGTATTGTAACGAGATCTGGAACTAGATTATATTTTGATCTATTCCCTTGAAGAGTTCGGAGGTAAATGGGGATAAATAAAGGTAAACAGACAAAGCAAGCAGATAAGAGTCCATAAAATTGCAATTTAGGGCATGTACGAAAAGTCAAGGTCTCAAATTTTTTTTGGCATCGGCCACCCCCCACTATACCCCCAGTACCACCCCCACACTATTATGAAAGGGAACAAAAAAAATTAAAATGTGATTTCGTGTGTATTCAAGAACGAAACGTCTCAAAAAAAATTTTTGGTGTTACCCACCTGTTCTACCACCCCCATTGCCACCCCCACCCTATTATTAAAGGGACTAAAAAATTAAATTGGAATTTAGTGTATATACGAGAACCAAGGGACTCTAAAATTTTTTTAGCTGGTTGTATAGCTTCATGGTAGAATTCTTGATCTCTTTTCTGCAATAGAAACTATTCTATTCACATCTGAAATTCTGCTTAAAGGGGATACCTGTCATCTTGCTATATTAATCCAGGCCGACTTTGAAAAGTCTAGCAATAACAATTTTCCTCAAAAAAAACAACTTTGAATTCAACTTTAAAAATGCAAACTTTGTGGAATTGTTCAGAGACTTACAGCTGATTGGTCATGTATTGAACATTTTAATGATGTGGATATGGCAGTAGACGCATTGTACTCCAAATTATATGATATTAATATTATATGTACCCAAGAAACAAAAAAGTTCCAGTTCTTACCCCGCATGGTTTAACGGTCAAATAATACGCGATATTAAGCAAAACGAAAAAGTGCTAAAAAGGCACAAGCTACATGGCACTTCTGATGATGAAAATAAATTTAGAAGGTTAAGGTCCAAAATTAAGTCAGATATTGATAACGCACAGAAGTTATATTTAGCTAATATTGAAAATAACATTCAGGCAAACCGAAACAACTTCTGGAGTTTTATTAAAACAAAAAATAATTCTACATCCATCTTTCATCTTTAAAATATGAAAATCAAATTATCGAATACCCGCAATTAATTGTTGATATACACACACAAGATTAACTCCAATGTCTTAAATCTGTCTCTTATCACTGAGGAAGAGAAAGTGGAAATCTTCACATGTGTGACTTGAACGAGATAATAAACTATAGATAAATTACTATCATTTGTAACTTTAGAATTTTTTTTTAAGTAATTCTTCACTCCGCCATATATTCTCATGTCTCTGGCGCAATATCTATCGATCGAAAGGTGAAATCTGATCAATAAGGGATTAAAAAGAGCTCCTCAGCGGTTTTATAACTTTAAAAAAGCGGATTTTTTATCCATGTATAACTTATTGCTGGATGTTGACTGGTCCTTCCTACAGAATTACACTGTAGTGGATGATCTTGTTACAAACTTTTACGATAAACTTTATTCAGTCCTGGACGTTAGTGTCCCTAAGCATTCTCCAAAATCTTCAAAATATCCGGTCTGGTACAATAGTGCTATCATAAAATTATCAAAAGAAACAGAATGGTATAGGAATCAGATTAGAAAAGGTAATCACTTATTAAATCCACATTTTGTCGAAATTAAATTTGAATTAAAAAGACAAATCAGACTACCTTACCAGCTTTACGTAAATCAAATTCAAAATAACTTAATTGTAAACCCTAAACAATTTTGGTGGTTCCTGCACTCCAAAACTGGCCACACTAACTTTCCTAATGAAATGTCATATAATGAACATATGTTTAAAGGTGGGCAAGATATAACGGAGGGCTTCTCTAGATATTTTGGCTCAGTATACCGGCCTGAAACGCTTGATTGTCCTGTTGAAAAATCGAATATGTTTCCTAGCATAGTGATAACCTGTGAGGATATAAGCAGAGCTGCTAAAAAATTAAAACCTAAAAGGGCTGCAGGGCCTGATGGTATACCGGCATACCCGGTAAAGGCCCGTGCAGAACTCATTCTATTTTATTTTTATTTTACGAATACAGCTGCCCAGACAGATATGCATCCAATTACAGGGCAGGAAATATACAAAAAATATACAGAAATAGGAACTTAATACTAAATAATTTACAGAGTATAATTACTATTAAACTAAACTACTAAACTAATAAACTGAAGAGAGGAAACAACAAACAAAAATAATATATATGAGGGCATAGTTTAAACGGTGGCGTAGTAGAAAACTGAAGATTAACCTAAGAGTGATTTAAAATACATTGTTTTATATTATTAATACTACAATTGAAAATATCGAGGTTCGCCTGATAGCTGAGGTAATTTGAGCACATATTGTGAATAGGAGAAGATTTTAGTACATTTGTTCTTGGTGTATCCAAATAGAATAGAGCGTATGAGCGAGTTTGAAAAGATGGAATATTAAATTGGATGGAGCTAAGAATATCCGGGCAGTCTATCTGACTTGTTAAAAGTTTAAATAGGAATAGTACCGAAAAGTAGACTCTACGCGTTGCTAAGTCATTTAAATTAAATCTGGCTAGCAAGTTAGATTGTGGTGTGCCCCTGGGAGGATAAAATCCATCAGCTTTGTAAGAAAGATGTTTAATGTGTCTTCTCTGAACCCGTTCCAAATTAAGGATATGATTATTGTAATGTGGATTCCAAACAATACTACCGTATTCCAATTTTGGCCGTACAAAAGCATTAAATAGGAGAGAAAGTGTGGAGATATCTTTAAAGTGCCTTGAGTTACGCGAGATAAAGCCTAGATTTCTGTAGGCATTAGCAGTTATGTAATTTATATGAGGAGCAAAAGTTAATTTTGAGTCAAAGATGACTCCAAGATCCTTGAACTGAGTGCATCTTATAACCATTTCATTGCCAATTTTGTAGGAAAAGTTTATTGAGTTATTTCTCCTCGTAAAAGTCATCGCATTACATTTGAATATATTTAAAGGTAGCCTATTGATTTCACACCACGAATTTATTTTTGAGAGGTCATGTTGTAAACGACGGCAGTCTTCTTCGGAATTAATAGATGCAAACAGTTTAAGATCATCGGCATATAGAAGGACATTACTTTTCAAATCTCGGCAAATATCATTGATGAAAATTATAAAAAACAGTGGGCCGAGAACAGAGCCCTGCGGAACTCCTGACGTCGCTAGTACTTCAATAGATGAGAACCCATGATACTTGACGTTTAATCTCCTGTTACAAAGATATGACTCGAAGAAACTTAGAAAGTCAAGACTTAAGCCAAAGACTCATGCTAGAACCATTATGTGTTATATTTAATTTGGCCCTAAAAAATGCCTATTATCCTTCCAAATGGAAGTTGGGACGACTGTTGCCAATACATAAATCGGCTGATAAAAAAAATATAACGAATTACAGACCAATCATTATTTTGTGTGCATTTTCCAAGTTATTTGAGATAGTTATCTACGAAATTATCTATAGCTCAGTAAAACCGGTAATCTCCGTTTGTCAACATGGCTTCCTGCCTGCAAAATCTACCTAAAATCTATCTAAATTTATTAAATATTGTTCAAGATGCTAAAATCGCCATTGAAGATAATATACAGCTGGATGTTATATACACAGACTTAGCTAAAGCCTTTGCTGGCTGGATCATCAGACTCTCATTACTAAATTAAAAAACTATTAAATAAACTCTGATATAATTTGCCCGATATGTTCTTATCTCTATAAGAGACAAGTTTATATAAACTTAAATGGCTACCAGTCATCCAACATTGTAATCAGTTCTGGTGTACCGCAAGGAAGCAACTTGGGCCCCTTGCTATTTCTCATTTTTATCAATGATTTGCCTGATGTTTTGAGTCACTCAACTTGCCTTCTTTTTGCAGATGACTGCAAGATATACCGAAGAATCGAATATACCAATGACTGTAACTTACTGCAACAAGACTTAAGTAATATTTCTATGTGGTGCAATGTTTTCTAACAAAAATCAAACCATAGATTTCCTCTATACTATTGATAATAGTGAGCTTTGCCGTGTTAATGAATTTAAAGATCTGGGTGTTCTTTTTGACAAATCCCTATCTTTTAATAGTCATATAAGGCAGACAAGCAATGCTAGTCTGAAAAAACTGGGTTTCCTCATTAGAAATACGAAAGACTTTTCTAATATAGAGTGTATCAAGGTACTATATAACAGTCTTGTGAGATCTAACCTTGATTATTGTCAAATTATTTGGTCACCGTTCTATCGTAATTCTATTGATCTTGTAGAAAGTACAGAAAAAAAATTTCTTAAGTGTTATTTAAAGAAACTGGTTTGTATGATCACTTCGCTCATTACAATGAACTGTTGCTCAGATATAACTATGAATCTCTTGAGCTGAGGTGTGTACATGCCTCGTTAATTTATATCTACAAACTCCTAAACCACTACTCTGTTAACTCAGAGTTTCTTTCAAAATTGCCATTTAATGTACCATACCGAATAGGTAGAAATTATGACCTTTTTTATATTCCTCAGTTTAAAACTAATATGTACCTGTCTAGTCCTCTAGTGAGATTATGTATATTAGGTAACATTGCACACTCGAAATTTGATTTATTTACCCTCAGCCCTTCCAATTATATGAAAAATATCAAATCGATCACTCTTAATGACATTTAAGCTGTATAAGTTTGTTACTCATTTTTGTATTTTAGACATATTATCCTCTTACTTTGTATATACACCTAATTACTGTAACTTTTAAACGGTGCCTGCTGTATTCTGGTGACATGACTGTATGTTATTTAAGGTTTTATATTTGTGTATAGTGGATATCTTTTATATTTCTTGTAATTCTGTTTTATTGTTAGTTCTCCTATGCTGATTGTGTTATTTAATGCCTCATGTACTTGTTCTTGTCATTACAACTTTGTAATTGGGCTTCGCCTGTAAAGTTGTTGTTGAATAAATAAATAAATAAACTGTCACAAACTTTGTGTCAAAATACAATTTATTTGTGAAAGTCTGGATGGAGGTGGTCAAGTTGATACTATCTAAACGGATTTCTCCAAGGATTTTGACAAGTTAAATCATAGAACTTTGATTGGTAAACTAGTCACCTTCGGACTTTCTTATTCGTTATTACAATTAATTGAATCATATCTACAGGATTGATATTAATTTGTCCAGTACAGAGGTTATAAATCTGGCATTTTATTACAAAAATCAGGTGTGCCACAGGGGTCGAGACTTGGTCCACTTTTCTTTGTTATGTTTATTAACGATATTTTGGAGGACTTTGATAATAACACCCATTTCCTCCTGTACGCAGATGATCTAAAAATATATTAACACACATCCGATTGATCGACTCAATTTATGATTGTGTTAATCTTCAAGACTACTTAAATACCATTAATACTTAGTACAATGACAACTGTTTACCTCTTAATGCCAGCAAATGTAATGTAATGTCATTTGGCAGAAAAGCCAACATGTACAAGTTTAATTATAACGTTGACAACGAAAGTTTACGAAAACCTTGGAGTTTATTTCGATCCAAAATTATCTTTCAATAAACATGTAGAAATGACAACTGTCTCCGCTTTAAAAAGCCTTGCTTTCGTGACACGTAACTGTAAAGATTTTAAAAATATTTCCACCCATCGGCTACTTTATGTAACTTTCGTTAGGCCTCGTCTTGAATACGCTTCTATTGCGTCTAATAATAAATCTTAATCTTAATTAATAATAAAGAAAAGACAGAAGATGTTAACAAAATCGAGGGTATATGAAAGAAAGTGTGACGACTGTGATGCCGTATATATAGGTCAGAGTGGCCGTAGAATAGATGTGAGGTTAAGAGAACACAAAAAGTCTATTTTATACAATAAAAAACCAACTGGTTTCGCCGAATATTGCATTGAGCAAAATCACTTTTTTAACGGCAAACTTTTGCATAATGCAAACAAAAGAAGAATCCTAGATATGCTTGAAATTTTAGAAATTAAGAAACCATAAAAACGTCACAAATATACAAACAGAATTTATGAACAACCCTGTACTAGACACAGTAATAAAATTAAAATTAAGTTCGTAGTTCCGGGCTGTATTGTTAAATTTAAAGAAATAGCAAATCAAGTTATTATCCCCCTCTAAGTAGGTAGAATATTTCCAAGATATATATTGTGAACCAACACTATCAGGTCCGTTTTGAAGACTCTTTGATAATGGTCGCAAGGCCGAAACATATATCAGACAAAACTGAACAAAACTCATGAAACAATAAGCCAAATGTGTATTGTAACTATTTTTTTGAATATTTATAATTATTCTAGTGAATATGTTTCATCAAGAACCTACCGCAGATTCAATTCAATTAATTTTTATTTATGTTGTCATAACGTATATCGTGTGCATTTATATCCATGTTAGTTTTAATACTTGATTGTATTTTTGTCTTTTTACTCCCTCTTTTGACCTTTTTTACTTAGGTTTATATAAATATTTGTGTATATATTATATTTTATGTACCTAATCCTATAAGTGGGCTTTGCCTGTTAGATTTTGTAAAGAAATAAATAAAAAATAAATTATTAATAGAAGCATACACGACTTTGTCATTTTCAGTGAAATTTTGTAATAACCACTAGCATTCGATGTAACGTCATTTACTGTTTTTATAAAATATCACTGTATAATTTAGGCCCTTATCTTGAACTATCAGGTATAATTATTGAAGCCAGTTGAATCTGTTATATTAAGTAAACTATTTATCCAACTTTCTACATCATGAATTGTATAAATATAAATCCGAATTCGGTAATTCGTTAACTCTATTATTAGCATTAAATAAAAAGATGAAAACGAAAGACCTTACGGTACCAACAAGTGAATTTCAAAGTTCATAGACCCCGCATGACTCCTCTTGCGAATCAGAAATCAATAGCGAGCGTATTTGGTAATAAACTTAACTAAACTCGCTATTTTAAAACTTTACAGTTTACGGTTATCTGTGGAGAGAACGTTATTTACATAAAAGATGATGAGCTCGCGTTAAGTATGTACATATATATTTTAATTATAATACATATTAGCTGGTAGAGTAATTGGAAAGGTAATTTTTGTGATACTTAGCAGCCTATTAGCATATTATTTCGAATATTTGTTACATTATGTACATTTTAAAGTCACATTTAAAATATTTACATACAGCAGAAATTTAGTAGTCGTCACGTAAAACAAAAATGTATCAGGTAAAATAAGACGATTAATGATATTTTAACCTGGCGCATTCGCCAAAAATTTAACAATGCCTTTTTCCACCTGCATTATTTTTAGTAATAGGATGAATACATGTTACATTATCTAAATCTAAATAGTCTGTGACGTAGAAATTTAGAAGAACAAATGTTTTAGTAAAGGCAGCTTTTAAATACCAATATTTTTTTATATATTATCATAAAAATGAATATGGATTAGTATTAAAGATTTTAATTTGAGACATATTTTTTAAAAAACCATTCAGAAATTTAAAAACAGTTATTTGTGTATCAAGGCCGTAAAGTTGATCTTTCTCGGCCGAATTAGAAGTTTGCGCAAGCAAACTTCGGATAAGACCGAGAAAGATCATTTGGCTGAGGTGCACACAACATTTTTTAGGTTACTGTCTCAAAAACTAAAATTAAAAGGTATAAAAGTGGGAGGTTGAAGTGTAGGTTTTTCTAGTGCGCTTGGTTCTTTCTCTCGTCATAATCCCATCAACTGTTGATGTGCATATGGTCTCTATTTTATTTATTTACACTGCTCTACAGATTACAATAATCCAATTACAGAGCAGGAAGTAGTCCTACAAAATTATAAATAACATACAAACATACTACATATAACATATATCAACATACATAATAACAATGTAGTAAGTACTTAATATAAATAATAGAAGTAGAAAAAGTGAATTTATACATTACTTTAATAGAAGTGATTTTAATGTTTTAGGGCTGGTGTGAAAGATATCAATACGTGAGCAAAAATTATCAAAATTGTGACATATTTTAGATAATGGCGAAAAGTTCATAGCATTAGTACGGGCATTTGGTGAATAAAAAGTTGCGCGGTTACGTGTCGATACAGATTGGACTCTGAAGAAGAGAATGAATTAATTACGTCGAGAATTTCTGGACAGTCTATTTTACTATTCGCAATGTTAAAGAGAAACATACACATGCAATAAATTCTTCAATGTGCCAAAGATTTAAATGACTATCTTTCTAATAGTTGGTCCTGCGAACCGGGTAAACTATCAATTTTAAAACTAAGAAATTTCGTTAAACGTCTGAATATTTTCCAAATTTTTCACACGAGTATCATATCCTAGACTCCAAATTATACAGGCGTATTCTAATTTAGATCTTACAAACGTATTGAATAACATTTTTATAGTATCGATATTTGTAAAACTATGGCCAGTTCTCCATATAAAGCCTAGTGTTTTGAAAGATTGTTGGATTATGTGATTCATGTGAGGAACAAAAGATAGCTCACTATCAAAGACAACACCTAGATCTTTAAACGTATCAGGTCTATTGAGAGACATATATAATCAAATATGTTTTTTTTTTCGAACTTTTACTGAAAGTAAGAACATTATATTTTATAGCATTAAGGAGTAAGTCATTGTTTACACATCATGTATTTAATCTGCTAAGGTTACTTTGCAAATTTAGACAATCGTTAGAGTTTCAAATATTTGTAAATAGTTTCATGTCATCGGCATACAGTAGGCTATTACAATTAAGGTTTTTATTGATGTCATTTATAAATATATTGAAGAACAGGGGTCCTAGGACTGATTCTTGTGGAACTCCAGCTGCGACAGTAATTTCATGGGATTTATAGCCACTGTAGTGCACAAATTAGGTTCTACCGCTTAAATATGACTTAAATAACTGAAGCAGTCCATTAAAGAGGCCATTTAGATCAAGTTTGTACAGTAAGATTTCGTGATTCAATCGATGAAATGCTTTAGAAGAGTCTGTATAAATGACATCTGTTTGGACCCCCGCATCTAATGATTGCGATATAAATTGGGTTATGCAAAATAGAATTGTCGTTAGATCTCCCTTTCATAAAGCCATGCTGCTGTGTTGTTATATTTGATTTTACATGATTATATATATTGTCAATTGTCATGTAATAAATACTCGAATACCTTCGGAAAGTTGCATATTATTGCAATGGGTCTGTAGTTGGTAATATAGTTGGTATTATTATACCACTTGATAATATCGAACAGTACAGCAGGACTAAAAACTTAGGAATTCATGGATTAGTCGAGAAATAAACAGGAAACACAGAAAAGCTAATAATAAACTACTTTAAAGAAAACCTGAATATTAGCTTAACTTCTAATGATATTAATAGTTGTCATCGCATTGGAAAAAATAATAATACAAAGCCAAGACCTGTACCTTTGCAACTCTTAACCTACAAATAGAAATGCGAAATATATGGGAATAAAAAAATGCTTAAAAATAAAAAAAAATACAATTAAAGAAGACTTAACAAAATCTCAACTAATATTACATCATTAGGAGTCTGAAAAATATATATTCAAGAACACATGGTCAATTGATGGTAAAATTATGGTATTAGCGAATAATAGGAAGCAAAGTTATATGGAATATCATCAAAACACACAATAATATACATCCTAATTTATATCTGAATTATATATTATATTCTGTGTTTGTTTAACTATCTGTATACTTTACGAAATATATAATTGTACATACATGTTTACTTCATTCATGTAATCATAATTTTATTTCTTTAAATAATTTAAAAGATATTAAATTTAACTCCCGCGATACCAAATTTCTTAAATTAATGGCAATATTGATGATTTGCTGACATTGGTCGAAAACTATAATGAAATACAATATATACAATTGTAATACAAATAATAAATGCAAAAATTTGTTAATAGATAATAATTCAAGTCTAAATATACTACACTTAAATATTAGAAGTTTAAACAAGAATTACGATGAACTTATTTTAATGCTAAATTCAATGGAAACAAAGAATGTAGACATATTTATTCTGTCAGAAACTTGGCAGGTAAGTGATATAAAATATTTTGGCATCCCTGATTATCAAATATATTATAATAACGCATGCTTTAATAAAAATGATGGGGTTATAATATATATAAAAAGTAATATTTTACTAATAATATATTAAAATAAATGAAATAACCTTCACCAGTATTGAATTTAAAAACAATACAAAAACAATTAAATAATAGGTATCTATTCAGCAAATAGTTATCAATTCCTAGTTGATCTAGAGACGCTTATTAACCAAAACAAAAAATGATCGATTGAAATGGTAGTTGGAGATATAAACATTAATATATTGGATAAACAAATTAATATAACACAATCATATTTAAACTTTAAAATTTTGTGTATTGATAAATCAACCAGAACTGAAAATAACTCAAGTACTACAATTGACTATATATTTATATAATATAACAATTATTCTGTTGAAAAAATAAAATCAATTGTCTATGAAACTTCTATAACAGACCACTTTATGGCAATACTGAAGTTAAATTTAGATATCAAAATATTATTTATTATTAATAAAAGCGAAAACACATATTACATAATAGATTATAAAACATTACAAGAATTATTATTGAAAACTTGGGATGACGTGTATAAAAGCATTAATATAGAAGAAATTGCAAATTTATTAATAGGAAAAATACAGAAAGACATAGATAAATAAAAAAAATTCATAAACAAAAAACTACATATAAAACAAAGCCATGGATAAGATATAATAATATCAATAAATAAAAGAAATAAACTAAAAAACAACTAAACCTAAATAAATAATTTAACATTACTAAGCAGTTACAAAAACTATAGAAATAATTTAAATAAAATCATAAAAAAGACCAAACAAAACTATTATAGTACTAAAATAATCGAGCCAAAAAATAATGTCAAAAAATCTTGGAAATAATAAAAGATTTTGGAAATAACATAACATAACATAACAAAAAACCACTAATATTATGGATAAACATGGAGTAATTATAAGTAGTAATACAGATATTTAATAATTATTTTACACAAGTGGGTCTAGATATGGCTAGCAAAATTAACACTAATAATTGTGTCAAAGAAAATAATCAAACAGTACGTAATTCAATCTTTTAAGTAACGTTAAGGAAAAAGAAGTAGCAACGAAAATACTAGAACTAAAAAATACAAACTCTCCAGTAGACAACATCCCTATAAAGATTCTAAGAATAATCAGCTCTTATATAGACAAACTTTTATGTCATATAGTTAATTTAATTTTCACACAGGTTTTATCCCAACGCACTTCAAACAGAGTATAACAGTGCCTATACATAAAGCAAGCTCCTAGCAAGAGGTAGGTAACTATAGACCAAATAAGTAATATAAAAATATTTGAAAAAATGCCTTAACACACGATTACTAGATTTTCTTGAAAAATATGTATTAGCTCCAAAACAATGTGGTTTTAGACAAAATAAAAACTCTAAAATGGCAGTATATGAAATAGTTAATTTGATAAAAAATAACCAATTAAATTAAAGCCTTCGACACAGTTCCATACGCAAAACTCATTGGGAGAACTAAGGATTTAGGCATTAACTCTAGAAATAATAGAAAACTGTTTAAAAGATAGAGTACAATTTCTTAGAATAAATGAGTCTATTAGTGAACCAAACATAATTCAGATTGGTATACCGCAAGGGATAGTTTTTGGCCCTCTTTTGTTTTTAATTTATATCAATCCACTACAAAGTATAGAAAATCTAAACCCTGAAATATTCTTTTACGCAGATGACACCGTTTTGTTCTTTAAATAAAAAAATTAAGAAAGTTTATATAGAGTAGCATCTATAGGACTGAATACTGTCACCTGTTGGCTTGATAATAGTCTAATAATATTAAATAATAAAAAGATCAAATTCATAACTTTTTCTATTCAAGTAGTTGAGAATTTGTGAACGATTCATCTTTTGGAGTCTGAAGGACTTTATATATATTTCAAAAATGAATGTTAACGTTCACAAAATTAGGGTTCAAGATGACTGTTTCGGACGGAGAATAATATGAAAATTTATACTTACTGTTCGTTTTTGCTTAACTGCTGCTCTAATGGTATCTATTGGACGTCGTAACACTATAAACCTAACACTGGATGTACTACACTTTCTTAAAATTATACCTGAAAGGGAATTTTGTTAGAAAACACCATTAAAAGACAATATAAAGTTAAAAAATATATATTGAATCTCTTCAAAAAATTTATGTTTTTACAACAACTTTTAAGAAATATGTTTAACAAACACTAGTCTGGCCCGTGTACAGTACATGGTGAGGAACGGAACGATTTATAATGTACCAACTACCATCCAATATGCGGTTTTGTGAGCTAACGATTACACAAAAAGATTCAAGAAAAGTTCAATGTTTCTGAAATTTGGTGGGCTTTTGCTTGCCTGTCTTATACACGCATTTTTATTTTAATATCAATTTTGGTCGCTTCTCAGAGCTTGAAAATGCTTGAAGCGCTACTACTTCGAATTGTATTCTGCAATTACAATTTTATACGTTCAGGCAAGGCGGTCCCATGCACATATGAGTACATGGTAAAGATACTTTTCTGACACCGAAACACTGAGGAACCGGTTTAGGGCAAATCCCGTTAAAACTCATCATTTCCCCGTCAAAATCGACTGCTAGAAAATGATGGGGCTCCCATGTCGCTAAGGGCTATTTTCGCTAAAACTCACGATATACTTTGAATAGAAGTTGGATTAATTTGTCCTCATATTTAAGACCTCGTATGAGTTGCAGTGCTTAACAACGTGGATTCGTAAAAGGGTTTTTATTTCTGAAATTTCCGAATTTTGTTATAGTTTCTAAATTTAGGTGGTCGGGGCGACATTACGTCCCTGTGCAGCGACATTTACTACACTTTCTAAAATGACGCTCCTTGAGGAGTTATGGAAATGTTTGCATAAAAATCGCTCCGTAGAGCGAAAATATGATTAAGAATATTAAAAACCTCTTCCACATGAAGCACGCTTTTCATACGAAATATTTCTTAAGTCGGATTTTGTTACAACGTCGAAAATTATACCGAGGGTTTTACCGTGTTCTTTAACAAATTCACAGACCTTTATACATCACACATGCCTACGTAGTAATTTAGTGGATTTCCCATGCACTAGAATCATGGAAAATGTTAATAAGTTTAAATATTTTTGAGTTAATATGGACGAACATCTAAAATGGAAAGAGCATACACATTATTTTATTGTTATTTTATTTTTGTATTCAAAAGATTTACCTGCATCTTTATATTTATAGTATATCATTTCATGTATTATCACTATTATCTTAAAAGATCAGCCGGTAAAATTGTTCTAACAAGCGCCAAAACACTTGAACATTACTCTCGACGTACGTGTCTTTGACCATTTTGACATTGCCTAGGGATAACTAATGTTGGTTATCTCCAGACCATGCCAACATGATTAACGAAATTGTTTCTTTTACAAACATACACTCCGTGTAGATTTTTGAGAATTGGTCCCACTCTAAATAAGTTCTATAGGTATTAACCCTTAAAAGAAATCGAAACGTTAATCCATGTTTGTATTTACTTTGTACAACAATAACATCAAACGAGAGAAACCGAATAATTTCGTTCGCTCATTACCACTTGCCGTTGCCAATTGCCAGTGAACTGTTAGAATGGCGTTACAATTATGGCCTATGTTAAAATATGTATAATTAATCTTCTTTCCTGGCAAAAGTGTAACAATTTAAAATTCAATGCAACAATAATGCGCAGTAATAATAACAGCCGGTAATTACCGGTTGCATTACTCGTTCTACTGTAAAACAGTCTATCACGCTATCATTGCCTTTTCAAATATTGTGCACATACGTTGCAGGCCCATTCCGAAGTAGATTATAGAATCAAAATAGAGGTTTCAATAAGACACCTTGAAACTTCTAAATCTCGCAGCATTTGAGTCCCCGGGATGCTCTACTTGCTCTGTAATAATGAATTTGTGTCTTAGTACCACGAGGTGCTTGGTTGCCTTGATTTTTCAATGGGCAAAATTTTTTTAAAGAAATGGTGGATGAGCCGGTGATTTTTGTCAACCCCTTAAGTCAAATTTTATTTCCAATACAGCAAAGTTTTATTCACGGTTATTCGCATAATAGGAACTGAATCTATATTAAACTAAGCAATAAAACAATATAACATAGAGTACTGACAGGTAAGAAACCTGATTCGGTCCCTAGAATAAAATAGAATGAAATAAGACGAAGAGCCATTTAGAGTACTTCTGAGCCCTTTTCCACGAGATCAAACACAGCTTAAATTAAAACTTATGATCAGCTCATCATGCGTCATTATATGCTGCAGAATGCTGTTTTCAGATAATATAAAGGGTTGTTTTAATCTATGATAAATTTCAACACATGTACCAGAACTATTTTTGGACCATGGCGATTAGTAGGACTTGTTCTTGTGCCTGCCGTGAAGAAATTGAGTATGTTACAGCTATATCAGCATTAACCCTCCTCGTGGCGATACTATAGCGAAAACAGTTAGATTTTGCTTGGCTAAGTTCTTGGGTAGGATTAATGTTATGTTATTATGCCTGGTATATCGGATAGTAAAGACAGTGGCAAATGCCTGGTTTTCTAGCCATCCTCTGGAGCCACACTTGATAAGGAGGATGACCGTGTGGTGCACATACTCAAAGATATGACAATACTCTCTTAATACTACTGAAAATACTGAGATTTTCCAGTATATAAGGCAGCATTACAAGGTCATCGTGTAAATGAAACATCCTTGGCCTAATATAATCACTTTTCACCACCAACAGAATTGGACGTAATATGTTATTCTTACTATTCTAGAACACAACATGCTCCTTCACCAAACCAAGAACAATGATCAATACGAGCTAGATGCCTTAACCGGTAGCTATTGTGCTCATATAATGACAGTTTTAAGGAATATTCTGTCTATAGACATTTTTTAAACATTCAACTGCGGACAAACTTCCTGGATTATGTAACTGTATCACTACAAAGCAGGCACAGCAATACAACTAATGACGACAGAGACTTGGTTTAATTTGATGACATTTTCCACATGCCTATAATTTCATAGAGTGGGAAAGTGGGCACAAAATGATCCTCCTCATTTACAAATAGATTCCATGGAATGCCATCTTTTATCTTTTATATTTCTGCAGAACCTCTCACCAAAACATTCATCATTAAAGCTCGGCAAATACTCAAAATCATGGGAAAATTCTTTCACATTTATTTACATGTCCTTGCTCCATCTTTTAGCGGCTTGTATATCAATGTATATGCAATCTTAGGCGATGATTGCGTAGTAGATATACCATCCTTCGGCGGGATGTGAAGTTGTCTGACCCTTGTCTATTAAATGTTAAGCAAGTAAAGGATCCATACTCTTCGAGAGACGAGAGGTTTAAGAGAATTCCTGGTTGGAGTAGCTTGTCTACAGGCGTCAGTGATAGACCTCAGTAGCGGAAATAAAGCGATGTTAAAATGTATTTTAAAAAATATATACTTATATTAAGGGGCAAATTACTTAGAATCAGCTTGATTTTGTACGCGGTACTTTTACTATTTATTAACATCGTCGTAAGGTCAGTATTATAAGAACATTGTTTGAAAAACTTATCTTTTCTGGTTTTATGTACAAAAGATAGGTTAACGATATTTTCTTGTTAATTCCAAATGACTCAGAAAACGAGTTATTTATCACAATAAACTTAAATTTACTATGGAAATAGAGAACGACAAATCAATAACATTTCTGGATACACGAATTATCAGAACAAATGATAATATAAAAACAAAAATACAACAAGAATATGTTTTTTTTTTCGAAATTAAAAACATAAACAACTTTTGAATATATGTCAAACGTCGTGTATCAAATACCTTGCTAAAATTGCGATAAATCTTATGTTGGTCAAACGGGCAGATACACAAAAATCCGAATGGAAGAACACGAAAGAGACGTTGAAAAGGAATATATTAAATCCTACGCCATTGGTGAAATATTGCAACAATTTCGGACACAATTTTTCATTCACAGATACCAAAGCAGTTGGAGAAAAAATGTATTCTATAAAAGGACTTTCCACGAGATGATAAATATTAAAAAATACAAAACAGTAAATTCGAGGAAAGATACTGAAAATCTAAATTGTTCCTACATCAACCTAATAACTAAAATAAGAAAATAACATCCTGTATGATAATACTTTGGAATTTCACTATCAAACATTTTTAAATACACAGATAATTTTGCATAATAAAAAGAGAGATGAATATTTTTTTATATTTTTTTTAAATTCTTAAATGTTTTAGATCCTCACTTGCTTAACCTTCGTTAAGAGTGTAATTAACTACAAAATTTATCTCATTAACAATTATTTTACTCCCGAATACTGTATCTGCGACACCTGCTTTTTATTTTACTTTAGAATTTAATCCAACGCGTAAAACTAAGGATGTAATTGTAAGTGCCTATTGTTTTTTAATAAATTTCCCAACAACTTCCTATCTGCAAAAATTTTAGTACTTTTTCACTTCCGGGTTAAATTTTGTATAAAATACGCCATGTTTTATCAATGCCTCAAAACAAAATAAAAACTAAGTTTATTTTTGTCCACCATTGTAATTTTTGTATATTTCATAACCTGAATTACGATGAAAACACTAACAATTACTTTTAGGAAATGAATAACCACATCATACCCACTGCTCTCGGTAGATATGAACGCGGCCCTCCTTGTACCATCCCAGGTCCGACATCAGCGAATACCAGAATCTGCAGAGTTCATTGGCATGAGTGTGTTTAATTCTCGATTCTCGTAATGCACTCTTCTTTTCAGTGTCCAGTGCAGATCAGGTAAGTGGCACAATGCTCGCAAGTGACCTAGCAGACTTCGTATCTAACCTTATTCACTTCGCCGATGGACCCCAAAGTATGTCCACCAACTGTTCACCACCCAGAATGCAACGCAAGGCGATAGGAAAGCTTGGTACTGTAAGAAAACTGCACATTTAATTGAAGGCGGAGATATTATTCGCTGGCTTGTAAAATAACCGCATATGCTGTTGGGACGAAAATTGCGTTTCTTTTGGAGAAGTTAGGATTGTAGCAAATATTATGTATGGAAGGAATTACTGAATTATTCGGAGAAAATCTGAAATGTCTCGATTTATGTTAACTTACGATTGCCATAACTACTGATAAAATATAATAAACTCTTTATACCGGGTAACAACGAGATGAGTCATAATATTTGCTTAGATCACATCTTTATAAAAATGCCAATATCAATAAAAAACGTTGAATTGATACATTTATCTTACAAAATGATACAACTGATCATTACCCTATAATTTTAAAGGTTGAAAATGACTCTAATAAAACTAGTTGTAAGATAAATTTACAATCAACATCTTATATAAATTATAACAATTTAAAAGAATTAATTTTGAAAGAATGTTGGTATGAATTATATCTATTAAAAGACGTGAGCGTTGCTTTTGAGTTTTTCAAAGATAAGCTGTTGTATTATACACATAAATGTACAAACATTTTTCAAATTAAATCTAATGAAAAAAAGATCAAACCATGGATTACCAGCGGGCTAGTAATTTCTATAAGAAATAAGGATAAACTTAAATTACAATTAAATAGAAATAGAAATAATTTAATACTTGCGCAAGAGTATAAAAGATATAGAAAGAAAGTTAACGAACTTCTCAAAAAAAACAAAAAGAGAATTTTATTGTAACAAAATTGCAGAAAACAAAAATAATATAAGAAAAATTTGGGAAATAATAAAAGATGGTCTATATGAAAATACTAACAACTGCCAAACATTAATGTTAAAACATGATAATCAAATTATCATAAATGAAAATCAAATTGCAGAAACATTCAATGATTATTTTATAAATATTGGAAAGGAAATGGCAGATAAAATAAAAGTAGATAAAAAGTTAAATGATAGAGATATTTTTTACAATAACATGTTTCTTAATCCAGTAAGTGAAGATGAAATTTTAAGGAATATTAATAATCTGAAAAACAATACTGCCTCGGGTTATGATAAAATATCAGCAATATCATTAAAAAAAATTGGCACATATATAGCAAAACCATTAAATTATATCTTTAATCTATATTTTGAGGAAGGAATATTCCCATCCGATTTAAAAGTAAGTATAGTTACTCCCATTTACAAGAAAGATGACAGGACTGTAGTAGGTAATTATAGACCAATCTCCGTAATTAATAATTTGGGCAAGATCTTGGAAATGTGTGTCAAGAGTAGATTGGTGGAACATTTAAACTATAACAAAATATTATCTAATAAGCAGTATGGTTTTCAAAATAAAAAAAGTACAGAAAATGCGATATACGAGGTCACCCAAACACTATAAGTCAACTGAATATAATGAAAAACAAATAGCGGTATTTTTAGACTTGGCCAAGGCCTTTGATACTGTGTCACATAGTAAATTAATAGAGAAACTTGATAATTATGGTATTAGAGTACCTAATAAATTATTTGCTAGTTATCTCAAATCCAGGAGACAATGTGTAAAAATTCGAAATCAAAATAGTTCTTTAAGGGAAATAAACATGGGCATACCTCAAGGGACTGTCCTTGGACCGCTCCTATTCATCATTTACGTCAATGAAATGCTATTTCTAAACATCAATAGTAAAATTATTGCATATGCCGATGACACTGTTCTTCTGGGTGAAGGAGTTACCTGGCAAAATGCTACGGAAAAAACTGTTACTGAATTCGCAACATTGCAGCAATGGCTCTCAGGAAATTTATTAACAGTTAATCTTGATAAAACAAAATTTATATGTTTCAGCATTTATGATAGAAATTCGCCCAATATTAATACATTAAAATTACATACTCTTAATTGTCTCTTACAAAATAAAACCAATTGCGACTGTACTGGCGAGTTAAAAGCAACAGATAGCATAAAATATTTGGGAATTACTATAGACAGAAATATAAAATGGAATGAGCAAATAAATAACTTAAACAATAAAATACGAAAATTAATATATAAATTCTACCATCTCCGAAATATAATGCCTAATTACATATTAAAAACATTGTATTATGCCTTGGCCCAGTCTATAATCTGCTACGGGATAACAATATGGGGAGGAACTTACCGCTCTAATTTAGAACCCTTAAAAATTTCGCAGAAATATTTAATTAAAGTAATTTTAAAAAGAAACAAACAATACCCTTCCGATCTATTATTTAATGAATTTAAAGTTTTTGACATTGATATGTTGTATGTGAAAAGTGTCCTCATTTTTACTTTTAGAAATAAAAGTTTATTACACACCACGGTCAATCATGATTACAGCACCCGCAATAAAATAAATTTAAATTTCAATCTGCCCCAAATATCACGCTCAACCATCCAAAGATCAATTATTTACTATGGCCCTAAATTTTACAACCTCCTCCTAATTACGATAAAAAAGAATTAACTATGTCAAGTTGTTTTCCAAGAGGTTAAACACATTTATTGAGGAAAATAAATTTACTTTTATTCGAATTCTTGTTGAATATTTATATAAAATTATATTATTTCATTCATAAAATATTTTTTTTGTTAAAAGATAATATCTATGCGATATGTACAGTATACGCACACAGGCTTCTAGCCTAGAGTGTACAAACCCCTAACTATTAAGTATACAGGCAGATTTAGATTTAGATTATAATATTTCTTTTGGTTCTTTTGATGATGTATCTGTTAAACCTATGTTCACACCAAATGATAAATAAATTTGATTTGATTTGATTTTGAAATTTTGGCAAATCATTTGTGACACAAAAAGCCCTATTTTGTAGTTATTAAGTGAAAAATACTCCTGTTCAACCGGAAGTAGCAACAACTTTTGATTTGTAAATAACGCCGTGTATATATTTTTGCGTATTTAGATTCGATATGAAATTCTCGTTACAACTATGTATCACAAGTAGATATTTGTTTTCAAAATAGCTGGCTACTGCAAGACTGTATTTTCAACTAATTTACTCATTATGCCTTGAATATAATGTACTACCTTCATTTTTATTGTGGTATTTCAATAGCAAAATCATCATTTTCAATTGAATTACAATTTTTCGAAGAAATATAAAAGCAAATGGATTTTATTCAATCAATTTTGAAAGACAACCATATTTTTTTTATTTAGACAAACAAAGCCCAAAACAACCTATCATTTGATATATAATACATTTAGTTTGGGAATTAATTTTCTTTGAAATTATTGGACTTCTGCAGATGCTATTCCTCAGTTACAGGCCCGGCTTTATACAGTAAGCAAGTTAGGCGGCCGCCTCAGGGCGCTAATTCCAAGGGACGCCAAATGAATTTGAATTAGCTAATGAAATAGATATTAGTCCAAATTTGATTTTTGATAGTAGATTTTGGCCTAGGCGTAAAAAAACACATTTTAATTATGAACAAGCAGATGAAATTTTAGAAGGTCCAGTACAAAACTTTAAAGTTAATGTTATCTATAGAATTTTAGATAAAGTATCAACTTCTTTGTCTGATAGGTTTGATTTGCTGCAAAAGATTTTAATAATTTTTATTTTTTTAAATAAAATTTCTGATTCAAAGGGTAAAGATAAAACAGATATACTGAAAAAATGTAAAGATTTAGAAATAATATTAACAGATGGTGATGACAAGGATATGAATGGACAGGATTTGTGTGAAGAATTATATGTTCTTTTACTACATTTGTCTAAAAATATGAGTCCTATAAATCTATTGGATTATATATATTTTAATAACTTGGATACTGTTTATCCTAATATATTTGTTGCTCTGCTCTACTGATCTTGTTAACTTTATCTACTGCCGTTGCATCGGCAGAGAGGTCATTTTCAATATTAAAAATTATTAAGAATTACTGCGATCCACCATGACAAATGAAAGACTGTCAAGTCTTGTCGAAATTGCAATAGAGCAAGATATATTAAAAAAATATATTTGAAAGACATTATTGAGGTTTTTGTCCAGACAAATTATACCATATGGTGGTACTCAATAGCCGCGACGATCATCTGATAATATTATCTCCTTGTAAGACCTTCTAACGTATGTTTATAACAGTAATAATAATAATAATAATTCATTTAATAATTGTACAATTTCACACTAGATATGAATTTCAGTAAAAACATTTAATTTATGTTTTAAACATTATTAGATATATCATGGTTAAATCCAAAATATCTAAAAATACTAATGAATAGAAAGCACGTATTAAAATATCAAGTGATTAATAATTTCCTCTAATAATAAGAACAATAAATATAGAAATTACAAATTAAGACACTGATTTACACCATAATAGCTACTATCATTCAAACCTACCTTTCGAATAGAAATCAAGTAGTCGAAGTAAATGGGGCTAGATCTAATAAACTGAATATTAAAATCGGTGTACCACAGGGGTCCATCTTGGGTCCTTTATTATCTCTAATTTTTGTAAACGATTTACCAGAGGTGGGTCCTCAATACAACCTAATAATGTTTGCTGATGATAACACGCTTCTATGTACTGGCCTGTCCAATATTGAAATGATACACAAAATGCAAGATATAATCAACAAATTCATGTCCCGGTTTAAAGCAAACACGTTACATTTGAGTGCGTCGAAAACTGTGTTTATGAGCTCCACTATGGAAGAGAGTTATGTTTTAAAAATAGAGCATAAATCGATAGAACAAGTAAATACAACGCGATTCTTAGGTGTGAATATTGATAATAAACTTATCTGAGACATACGGAAAATCTGTCTAAAAAATTTTGTTCTATTTGTTTCGCCTTTTATAGATTGAGAAATATTGTAAACATGGAAGTGATGATGTCTTTTTATCATGCGAGATTTTTATCAAAAGTAAGATATGGATTAATTTTTTGGCGTTCTTCCAGGCCTTTTGATAGAATTTTTGTTAAACAAAATAAAGTTTTAAGAAATATAATGGGCCCATCAAATCGTCAGTCTTGTCGTCCCATTTTCAAAAAATTGCAACTTTTAACACTTGTCTGTATTTATATATCAGAAGTAGTAATATATGTAAAATCTAACTTAGGCAAATTTACTAAAAATTGTGATTTTCATAATTATAACACAAGAAACAACACAGAATTAGTACCCTTACACAATAGCACTCTATGCGAAAAAAGTCCTAATTATATAGGTATTAAATACTACAACCATTTACCATCGATAATTAAAGATATGCAAGATACAAAATATAAGACAATTTAAACAAGAATTAAAAAAAAAATTTATTAGAGAAAAGCTTTTATAACTTGTCTGAGTATCTTAATCATTAATTTTTAAGTCGTCTATTATTTATATTTTATACATGTTTTATACGCCTGTGTTTCTCCTATTATTTGTGAACAACAGCATAATATTATGTTAGGAATTTACTATGACGTTTTTGTTTTGTTTGTTTGTAATCTGAACTATTTGACTTGTCCTATACCAGAACTTGCAGCACATTTGCTACTCGATATCCACAAAAACGCAAAATAACACTAACACTCTAACATGCGTATTAATCGAATTGAAGATATGGCATGAACTAAAGTAGCAGAGATAAGATCAATTTAAAATATGATTTCATTTTAATTTAATGATTGCTCAAAATTCCGCCCTCGAACCTCGACGCATTTTTCGCACCTTCGGATTAGTTCCTCATGGGTAGCTCTTCTAATTGAATCCTGTGATATGTTTTGAAATGCATTTCTTACTCTTTGCATACAATCTTCAATTGTTGTTAATGGGCTCTCATAAACTTTATTTTTAATAGTTCCCCAAAAGAAATAATCCAGAACTGATGAATCGGGCGAGCGAGGAGGTCATAAGAAAGGTCCATTATTGGCAATCCATTGATCATAAAAAGTTTCTTGTAAATAATTATTAATCAAATATGCGTTATGTGGGGGAGCACCGTCGTGCTGATAAAAAATGTTTCTATGTTCGGCGAGAGGTAAATTTTCTAAATAGTTATTATTCAAATTTTTTAAGATATTCAGATATCTTTCACCTAAAAAAAAACAAAAATTTACCTATAGATATTAGCAGAAAAAAAATTTTAATTTACCGTTTAAATTTACTTTCCTGATAAAATTGTAATGCCACCACTCTATCGTTTCTTACGGCACAGTAAACATTGAACTGCCAACTTTCCTGAAAGTTTCGCTCTTTGAACATATGAGGATTTGAGTCACTCCAATAATGCGAATTGTGTCTATCAAAAAGTCCATTTTTAGTAAATTTTGCTTCATCTGTCCATATATTTCCCAAGTAAGAATCGTGACCTCATTCGAATAAACTCACAAAAATTCTGTCTTCTTAGGAAATCTGTTTATTTTAATCCTTGAACCATATAGAATGAAAACGAATGAAACTTATGTTTTAATAAGATTCTGTGAATTGAATCCTTGCATAGTCCTGATTCCAGAACAGCTTGTCTTAATGACATCCTTGGAAATGCATGAAAATATCCCAGAATGACTATTTCAATATTTTCTTCATCAACAATAGGCTTTTTTCTTTGCATTTTTGCCTTGACAGAGCCATAATTTTTAAAATTTTCTTGTATGCGTTTTACAGTGTTTGGTGACGGTTACCGCTTTTCTGGATATCGAATGGCAAATGTGCTGCAAGTTCTTGATATTACTTTATCACATTCTCCATAAATAATAAACAAATTTAAAAAGTCTTCGTGAGTGCAATTTAAACGTGCTGGCATTTTTTGACATAAGATAATGACTGATTGTTTCTAATCATGGCTATTTTGATGAAATGATTACAACAATTCATGAATTTCTAATAAAATCGCAAATATTTCAAGAAGTTGTAACTTTAAGCCCCACAATACTAATATCAGAAAAAAGGGAATTCAATTTTACACAACTTGACGTAAAAAAATACATGGTGTTCCATTTGACCTAAACAAGTTTTCGCGGTTTGAAGTTGACAAATGTAACGCGAAAAACGGAACACTTGGTATGATATTATTGAATTTATTTCAGTTGTAGAACGTAGTTCTCCTTGTGTTCTTTGTACGTGACGAGAAGCAAATGAGGATCTTTTACACGAAGAAAGTTATAACGATTCTTGCAAACCCTTGCCCCTGTAAAATTTTCTGCAAAATGTCAAATATCTCTAGGCTAGGTTTAGGCATAGGATATGCTACATACTTTCGACTCAGAATTTTACGCTCTTTTCGAAAACTCTAAAATATATAGGGTGTTCCATTTGAAATAAGCAAGTTGGTATCGGCTTCCGATATAAGCGGAAGTGCCAGCTGATTGTAATTATTTTAGTTAGATTGGCCACACCCACATTAGTAGTTATCTAAGTTTTCAAAATTTTCTTATGCATACTTTTCTCTATATCGATCGATTCAGTTCCCGGTGAGACACCCTGTATATATTTTGATATGTCGAAAGATTTGGCGTAGTCATCCTGTTACTTCCCTTTTTCTTTCAACGCTTTTTTAGTATTTCCTTGTTGTTTGTCTGTGACTTTTACATTTTTACTGTTCATATCTTTCTTTTTTTTTATTGCTTCATATAGAAATTTCGAACACCATCAATTTTGTTGCTTTAGCAGCTGGTGCATCTATTGTTTTGTGTTTTTTTTTTTAAATTATCACCCTTATTATTATTTTCCTAGACTCCTATTACATTTTTGTCCATTGGAGAACTTCTGCTTGATTTTTTATTATTTAGTCTTGAATTACATCTCATACTTCACAAGCATTACTAGTTACATGAAAAATTATTTTTCAGGCATGCCAATTGTAACACAATCAAGTTTGGTAATATCTTCAAAATGGTGTGTAATTTTAACCTCAGCTATATGAGAGAAATAGTTTGCTAGATACTCTGTGTAGGGTTTACTATATGCCAAATCTCTTACGAGCTGTATTTAGAACTTTTTATTTTGTTTAAATTATATTATATCTTTGCAAATTCAATTAATCGTATCCTTTTTTAGTTTTATAATATTCTAGATATTCCGCATTTTGTGCGTTGTCCGCTGCCCTATGAGGACTGTTATTGATTAGCTGAAAACTTAGATTATTTAGCTCTTGTAGATACAGCAATTCAACAAGTTTCAACATGTCATCTATGCATGTTCTGCCCTAAACACCTCATCTTGGGTAAAAGCTTTCTTATTTTCAACAGGGAATCCTAAAGCTTTGACATTGTCTAAATCGACGTTATGCCCTGCAGTGTTAATCGACTCACGAACAATTTTTCAAAAAGTCTTTAATGTATCCTTGTCAATTGAAAACATTGGTTGACGTTCTCTTTTTCTGTATCTTGCGCCATCGATGTTTTTTATTCGTATATTTTTCTGCCCTTAATGCCAATGAATGCTCCTGATGGATATTACAATTTTTAACAACTTCTTATCTCTGTATCTTATAAACGTACACTCTAATCACAAATGTTTTCATAAATTTGAACAATGAATATGCTCTTTTATTTATGTCATTCAAAAATGAGACACCCGGTACATACAAAATTTAAAAACGATTTGTTCAGGGGAGTATGTTCTCATCTGAGTCTGGGCTATCGTAGTTTTCTACTTTCAATAACAAAAAAACTGAAATAATCAGTTCTTTAGAACAAAAAAGCATTAAAAGTTTTGATGAAATCGCCTCTTAGCTGGAGCAGTTCCAACTAATTTATATAGTTCAAATGTGCTTTTAGAGGGCGGAATATTAAAACATAATATATTTAGTCGCAAACTCCTCTATAAAATCCTTATTTTACTATAAGGAACGTAACCAGACTGCAACCAACAGCTACTCTCCGGGTTATGTGCCCCGCCGAGCGCTGAATTACAAGTTACAAGCCTGGCGCGTTAAGTGAAATAATTGCATATTACCATCAAAACGCTAACGCTTCGATTGCAACAGACACCAACCGAAAAACTGATCCTACTTAAAGGAGCTCTCGTGCCAGTCGTCCCACACCACTTGCAGACTGCAGTTTCGAGCTGTTGGCTCTCGTCAGTGTAAGGTAGGCATGTGACGACCGACACGAGAATCACTTGACCATTTAGTACATTTCGGTATCTTTGGGATAGCGACATGTAAAATAGTCAGCAGGCGCCATCTAGCGGCCCAGTGTCTGTTGCAATCGAAAAATAAATAGCCTGACTGGGCTTAGCAAAGTCCAAATGTGCTTTTAGAGGGCGGAATATTAAAACATAATATGTTTAGTCGCAAACTAATCTATAAAATCCTTAATTTAATATAATGAACGTAACCAGACTGCAACCAACAGCTACTCTCCGAGCTATGTGCCCCGCCGAGCGCTGAATTACAAGTTACAAGCCTGGCGCGTTAAGTGTAATAATTGCATATTATTATTATTATTGTTGTAATCGAAGCATTAGCGTTTTGATGGTAATATACAATTATTACACTTAACGCACCAGGCTTGTAACTTGTAATTCAGCGCTCGGCGGGGCACATAACCTGGAGCGTAGCTGTTGGTTGCAGTCTGGTTACGTTCCTTATAGTAAAATAAGGATTTTATAGAGGAGTTTGCGACTAAAAATATTATGTTTTAATTTGCATAGTTGCGTTTTTAACTCAAACCATTGTACATACTGAGTTGTGTGACATTTTACTTCAGAACAGACACTATTATCTGAAAACGAGTAAGGATTTTAGATACATCTACCACAATAACAAAGTTATATTTCTTACTTCTGTATTATTTTGCTATAAGAAAGCATAAAACAAAGTCAACTATTAAAGAATAGTAGTAGTTTTGCCCACACTTGAGTTGTATAGTAGTACAAGTGATGTAAGAGAGATTGTGAAGTTATGAAAGTAAGGCATTGAACTCGAGTGGCCTACCTTTTGCCAAGTTCACTGTTAATGTTAATTCTTCACCCGATCATTTTGCAGTGTGGCTGATACTATCCATTTTAATCGTAGTATAGTGCCTTACGGATATTTTTTATTGCAACTCTTACCTTACACATCACATCAAATTCATTTCGTGGAAAACTATTTGCTGAATGATTCAGATACAATGGCGTATTTCGCCGCAAGCCTTGAACCATTGTTTGCTTACAGTCCAATTAACAAATTTAAAGGCTGCTTATTTGAAAGTATTTGACTTTGGTATCACAGATAATGTTTTTTTTTACATTGTAATATACAGAAGACAATTTTCATAGCAGCGAAGATTTGGAATACAGAGTCAATTTGGTATTAGACATCCAAGTGGGATAAAATAGCGGTATTATTTTTAAAACAACTTTCATTAACCCATTGGCGTCTATAATTTATTTTTAGGTACTATGTTTTTTCTGTGTTATGGAGTGAAGTATTTGTCGGATTACTATTTGATCCGTTTTTGTGCAGGGCGTCAAGTGTACAGTAAGTCAAAAATGAAGAAATTTCTCTACTTATCAAAATCGTGCCAAAAAAATCATAAGTATATACCGGGTGTTATAAAAGTATGGGAACAGTGGAAAATCTCGAACAGTTTGCATCAAATCGAAAAATAAAAAAATACCTGTCAAATTCTTCATGAAAAGAAAACATTACTGTTTCAAGAGTAGCGTCTTATGCCCATAAAAAACGTCCAATACAAAAACTGAAAAACACGTATTTGTTATTTTTACGAAATCTATCCAATGACTGGTTTCGACTCTCCCACCCCTAACCCAGTGGGTGGGGCGGGGGCAACTGTGAAATTTCATCCTTACAAAATTCACCTTCACCAAGAGTTAAATGAAGATGATTTTGATAGGCGACTTGAATTTAGTGAATTAAAGGAGTAACCAATACCCAAATTTTTTGTCATCTCTGCTTGTCTTCTCCAACTCAGTGAAAAAGTTAATCGCCACAATTTCAGATATTGGAGTGACGAAAACCCTCACTGGATGCTTAAAACACACACGCAGTATCCACAAAAATTAAATGTTTGGGCAGGAGTTTTCAGGGATCGAATCATAGGACCGTTTTTCATAGATGGAAATTTGAATGTAGAAAAATACCTGGAAATGTTGACAAATCAAATAGTTCCTGCAATACAAGAGATTGCTGAGTTACCTCCTTGCCTTCACTGGCTGGGATCAAGAACTTGTCTGAAGTGGCTGAATTAAGAGGTAAAACCAGTGTTAGTTTTTTTTTTAAATCGAGTTTTTTTATTGCCCTGTAAAAAATGTAAATTGAAAATTACTAGCTGCAAATGAATTTACAGAATGTTAATATTTGTTGTAATTTCCGCACGACCGTGTAAAATCACTGTTCTCAAAACAGCTCGGGAAATCATTCACTCTGAGATCAGTAGTTTTACTTTTCGTATTTTTTAAAGCATGCGTTCAAAACTTTCATGTTTCCACTCAATTTTTTGCGATTGCAGCGACACCTTGCAAAAATCGAAAAAAATGCCCGCTATAAAATTCACGTGTTTTTGGCCGTAGAATCCGAATACGCTATAAAAAATACGGATTTTCATTACAAATTTCAAAGTTGCCCCCGCCCCACCCACTGAGTTAGGGATGGGAGAGTCGAATCCAATGTCATTGGATAGATTTCGTAAAAATAACAAATACGTGTTTTTCAGTTTTTGAATTGGACGTTTTTTTATAGGCACAAGACGCTACTCTTGAAACAGTAATGTTTTCTTTTCATTTTTTGCGATTACAGCGACATCATGAAAGAATCGAAAAAAATGTCAAGAATAAAATTTACATATTTTTGCCGTAGAATCCGATTCCGCAATAAAAAGTAGGGGTTTCCATTTGAAATTTTAAAGTTGCCCCTCGCTCTACCCACAGGGTGGTGGGTGGGGAGGTCATTTTGGTATCATTAGATAGTTTTTTGAAAAATTTTTGACACGTATTTTTTATTTTTCGATTTGATGCAAACTGTTCGAGATTTTCCGCCATTCCCATACTTTTCTAACACCCAGTATAAAATTTGACAAGTTTCTGAAATCAATAAAATGTAACTCGTGATGTTTATATTTAACAGTTTTAATGGTATTTTATATGCATGTGACACTAGACATGGTGAGAATTTTCAGGATAGAAATCGTGAGTTTGAATAATTTTCAATAGATATGCTCCAAATAATTTTTAAATGCTTTTTGTAAGATATGAGCATATAGAGGTTGTCCCCGGATGGGTCTGAGAGGTACACAAAAAATCTGACGATTAATGCAGAAAGCAAGCCACTTAGCATATGTACATTGTATATTCAAAAATTTGACTCGCAGCACTTTGACTCTTGACCTTGTGGACCAAGATGTTGGTCATTTTCTATAGTGGAATAAAATCTAAAGAGAAAAACGAAACAATATATCTCCAAGACTATTTTTTAATCTTAAGCAAAGGGTTTGAAGTTAGCAAGTACAATAAAAATAATTCTCTAGCGGCCATTTTGAATTTCCTGCTTTCTTTTCTCACTTTTTTTAAAACTTTGTAGTTTGCCATGAGAGGTATCGTTTAGATATAATTTGATCCTAATGGTGATGGCAAAGAAATGAAATTCTAAAGAAATAACGACAATAATACACTTTTAAAGTTAAAATAAGTACTTTTGCAAAACTGTTGCAAAAAATGACGATTATCTCGTTACAATACATAAGTGTACCAAATTTCAAGTCAATATCATAAACGGTTCCAGAGTAAACGTGCGCACAAAAAAAAGTTACAGACAGACCGACCGACAGACAGGAATTTTTTTTGCTCAAATTTAAAATCTCGACGTTTCATGACATTTTAAGCGTATTTCAACAAAAAAAAATTATTTTACTATACTTCCACTGGACGTGGAAGTAAAACTAGATGACCCATACCTTTTATTGCTACATTTTCCTTTACATTTGTTACTGTTAAGGGTACAGGGTAGATTATTTTTTCCGCAAAGGCAACGGACTATCGAACAACCGCATCTGTAGCCTTACCAGATTCCTGGTAATTTGCTTCAGATGGGATTTCCAGTACCTTTCCACCCCCACTCACTCGGTGCTGGTGGACTTTCCAAAACCTCAGCTCTGTCGCAGATTTGACATGCTTGATATGCTGCTCTGAGGGTGTGTTGTTTTAAAGTAGCAGCTGTGGGTAGAATTAAAAGCAGGGGACGGTTTTCTCTTCCAAAAAAATGTTTGTGTACAGAGTTTACACGCTCAGATGTCTGGCCCCAAATGTGTGGTATATTTTTCCGGGATAATATTAGCACGTTCGGTAGGGTGTAGACCTGGGCTAGCAAGCTACCCAAATGCCTATATATACAGGGTATTCTAAAAATTAGAAAATATGAAATCGGCTTAACGAGCGCAATAAGTAAAAGCGTCTCCACAAAAACCTCGAAAAACGAAAGTTGTTAATTAAGCGTGTGCTCAAAAAAAATGTATAGGAGAAGGTGGAATAGATCAAACTATGTCGGTACTTAGTACAAGTTTTGCTGAACCTTCAGTTTCAACAGTTCAAGAGACAGAGCAATTCAAGTCGGATAAAACTGATAATCTACAAACTAAAATGGAAGTTCCAGAACACGAAAATTTAGAACTGGAAATTTTATTTGACATACACAGTAAAATAAGAGTTCTTCCAAAAAAAAGCTTTGAAAACGGAAAGAGATTACTTTCCGAAACGTCAGCTAAATACATTATTTCTGTGTTTATTCCGATTTATATTATTTGCAAAACATAACCTCTGACTTTTACTTTGGCGTAAACGTCACGGGCGCAGAGGCTTTTTTCCAATAATTCTATTATTTTGTAGATTCGGTGATTTGCTTTGAAGAGGATAATAATATATGTGGTAGAAAACCCAAATAATAGGAAAGGAAACCAATATAATTCCTTCAGATGACCCTGGAGAATGGGCAGATTTTATGAACAGTATTTTAGCTGGAATTTTAATTCAAAAAGGACCAATGCAATACAATATCGACTGATTATTTACCATATTTATATTATTTATTTCCATTTTTTATCGCTATATATTTTTTTTTTCAATAACATTTTGAAAGTATGATTATAATTCTTATAATAATCATAATGTATGTAAGTATGTTGTATGTTCTAAGTCATTATGTGCAATCTATTTATAAATGTTCCTAAACACCTTTTCTTGTTTTTTATGACAGGAATCTTTATGTTGTTGTTATTATTGAAAGTTCTCTTACTTTATTTTTATATGTGATGGCAGTACCTGCCTTTCTATTGATATAAAATTACATGTTGTTTTCTGTTTTTTAAAAATGTAAAATGTACATACCATCTTATGTTGACTCTTTATGATGGCATCCCAAAGTTTTCAGTGATTGATACTTTTGAAGTAGGAGGAGGTATTTTAGATTTTCTACACCAGCGGCCAAGTCTCTAGAAGTGGCCCTGTTTTTAGTTAACGTTTAAGTAGATATTCTAGATGATAAATTAGTCGAACCGTTTACTGAAGCTTTTAGACACAGTACTCTTAAATGAACATGGAAACATGGTTTATGCATGATTACATACTTAATGTAAGGCAATATTTAAGTAAAATGTGCGGGGGAAAGTGAATTAGCCGATGTTCTATAACCTACGGCCTGGTTAAGATTCCTGACCTTAACCCCCGAAATATTTTTTTGTATACCATCTCAAGACGAAAGTTTACGCAACATCAAATTATACCACAGATCAGATAGTCATATACTGGCGTAGATAAGGCGCTCTCCCAATATCTATCAGTGTTTTAGTGTCCACTCCACTCGCATTGGCGATGTAGGCAATAGGTACCACCCCCATTTCCACCCTCACCCTATTGTTTAAATAAAAAATTAAATTTTGATTTAGTGTGTAATAAGATTTGGATACAAAATCTGGATGTGGAAGTAGTGATTTCTTGGGCAGCGGTTTTTTTAATTTGATATTTGAGAGAATTAGGGGAAAAAATTACAATATTTTCCGAATAATGTATTTGATTAACACTATATAAAATTACCAATTATACTTATATTTACATGAGTAATATAAATAAGACAATATTTCGACTCGTAACAGTTTGCTACCTATTCAAATAAAAGATAAATAAATAAATAAATAAACATCACAGAAATTAGACAACCCCCAATTCCAGAAGCCAGAGCTTGCACGGAAGGGGGTTACACATTGAAAAAACGCTGACATACAACCATTTCCTCCGACAGTGCCGGAGCCAAGATTCGAACCCGGTGGTGCGATGTCCGTATGCCACCTCGCGCCTTAACCCACTCGGCTATCGACCAGACCAGATAACATAACATAATATTATTATATATACGGTGTTAACGTCTAAACTAAAAAATATACTTAAGATATAAAAATTCTCTTTATGAAACGATTAGCAGTAAAAAAAAGTAATAATATAAACACCATATATCAAATAAAATAATTTTAGATAATAAACACACTCCACCTAGGGCTAAAAGGTCGCCGCTCTCGATACTTGCAGTATCCGAAGTCGCTATACACCATGGAGACATGATGTGTGATGTATAGTAGCAATTGACTCACCACTACTTCATTTACTATAGTTTGTATAAAACTAGCAAGTTGGCCACTGTCTGTTCCATGGGTTATGGCATACTGATGAAAACCAATAAGTTCGAAACCGGTCTATGTCGTCAGGGAATTGACAAATGACATTGGCTACCAATCTTTCATGATTTGTAAGGTATAATTCAATGCAGGTCGGAGTATTTGCCCGCTGAGTAGTTGTTTCCTGCAAATCATATATTACAATAAACACACTTTGTTCTAAAAACTAATATTTTACAGTTTAATAATACAGGGTAAATTACATACATTAAAAGTCCATTATGACATATTTTAAGTCTAGTTTAACATCATTGACCTTATTTAAATACAGATTGGTTGTGACTTTCCTCAGCTCTAAGAAACTGAGAATCTTCCAATAGATGCTGTGGTAAAATGACATATTTTCTTAATAATGTGATATTATTACTATATATTGTAAAATTACTATTTTTAATTACATGGCCAAGAAATTAAATTTAACTCGTCTAATCTTTTTTTTTATTTGTGTTTTAGTATAATATATTTCTCGAATGGTTTTATTTGCGTAACGTCACCCAATATCCTTTGGTCCTGTCCTTGCAATATTTTATTAATATTTTCAACCCATGTAAAAATATAAAACGAGATAAAAATTTCAGCATATTCATACTTCAAATTGTGTCCTGGGCAGGACCAATTCACGCCATCTAATGAATATTTATTCAACTTTAATTTAAGTCTCTTCTCAATGTTTTTCATGACACATTTTTTGAAGAAAGAGTTGCATGATGTTACATCTTTTCGTAAATATTTCCCTATAGTATGCGCTTATATTTATAAGGGCTTTAGGGTTATAAGCCCTTGCCTTTAAATAACTGCCTTCGACTCTTTCCTGGCTGATTAGGTAGTAGCAGCAAACGTTGCAAAAAAAAATTTTAATATCTTTTTTGTTACAAAATCTGCTAAATATGAATGAATTTCAGTTTTACAAATTGTGACGTTTCCAACGAAACAAAAATTATTTTTTTCCTCAATTTCTTAATCTGCGACATCAAGCAAGAGCTCAACCCCATCATCCTCTATATCACTGCGATGAAGAAGTTTTCTAAGGTTGTTAAGGGCTCCTTCACTCTCATTGGCTTCACAGTTACTTCCTATGAGATGGAGTAAAATTGTTTATTATGAAATTCTTAAAGAATGCTCAAGTATTGCACGTGTATTTAATATTTATCCATGCTTGCATTTGCGCAAGACAAACAAAATTCTCCAGAGGGTCCTGACTGAAGTTTCTTGGACAAAGCAACTTGACTCTTTATTTTATATACCTCTTGGTATTCCTTGGAAATATGAGTGTAATTTCTAAACTAAAATTTTATTGCATACCAAGTTTTCGTGGAGCATCCACCCGATATGCCCGACTTGGGCCGGCAACGGGCACTGACTCCTCATTCCCTCGTATTAAATCAGAACCACTTTGTTCTAAAGTAATAAACACTAGTTCATCTTCAGTGGATTTTGTAATAATTAAAGTGTCATCCTCTTGAATGTGTATACACACATTTTTATTTTTCTCATTGGAAATTGTGAGGGAAATTCTATTTAAAAAAAACAGTATTATAAAGGAGAATAAAAAATTGCCATACGTTAAGTAAACATACGGAGATCACGTTTTGCCAAGAAGCTCATTACTGAAGACACCCTCTGGGAGAACACTTGTGCTGCAATTTTTACTTTATTTTTTTTTATTTTCTCTTTATAAACATGCTAGTCCGTCAATCTGTTACACATTTAAAATCTTCTGCATAAACGATGAACTTAACAGAACTGTTATCTATGAACTTAACCTTTAATATGCGATCTACACCATACAACACTTTCCAGGAAAATTTGCTCGCTCACCGAATATCGAAATTTCACGAATAAGACTACTAGCACCAATGCGAGTCAATGTTAAAATTTCAAAGTTGATAGTACGAATTAAGTCCCGTTCAGATAGTTGCAGAATGCGAATTTTTTAGTGCGAATTTTTATAAAATTTGTTCTCCTGGAACGCATAATATCGAATTAAAAAAAATCCACCAGCGAAAATTCGCAGTCCGCAGCTATGAGAACTAACCGTTATACCCTTGAATAATTACGTGAGAGAGTTGAACTAGTCTGCATGGAAATAGGACCAACTCCACGAATTCTTAAAAGGGTTGGCAATACTTTAGAAAGTCAGGTTAGATTGTGTGTCGCCCCATTTCGTTGTGTTTTATTTTTTGTCCTTATAACTGTTGAAGTTTTATACGAAAATTTTGTCTATTTTTTTTCTGTTCATTATCAGAGTTCGATATTACTATTATTTTAAATATTAAATTGCCAACCTTACCAATTTCTTGTATTACATTCATGATTGTTTTGTTGACATATTGTTTTATCATCCTAGTTTTAACTACAAACATTCCAAACAATCTGGACAAATAAATGGACCACAATTGCAATATTTCAATAATGATATAATAGTACTAAAAATAAAAAGTTGATGTAAATATACAAAATATTACATCGTTAAGAGCCTAGACTATTACAAGTGATAAAATCACTTCCGTATAAGTGTAGGTAGACATTTTCATTGCATAAATTCACTTATATCTCGCTAATGCTTTTAGACGATCTCCAGCAATCGAGGAGTCTTCAATTTATAGAGGTGCTCGCCTGATTGATAAGAATATTTATTATCACTTTGAATGATTTGATTTATGCAGATGATGTACGTTGTGGAACAACGGTTGTTCTTGTCGCTAATATATTGAAAATTAATAAGGGCTAAGTATTTGTTAATTATCACTATTACTAATTTCAAATATAATTTAAATTTGAGCAAACTCAGGAAGTCCCAAAGGTTTAAAAATTTAAAGATGCGTTTGATCCCGTTGTTTGTATGTCACTAAAGTTAGTACCATTTCCGCGAACCATATTCTGTTGGAAAAGGTCAGCAGAAGATAGCAACTTGGCCAATTATTTACACCATAAACATTTAAAGTTATTCTAATACGATTCTGCGATGGTATTAATAATTCAGTTGGACATACGTTTAAGTACCCAGCTATATCTAACGGTTCTGCCACCCACTTGTAGTTGCATACAAATGCATTTGAATTTAGGTAAAAATACGTACGATGGCAATTTGCATATTCAAATTTGCGGCCGATACAATATTAATGACATAACCATTTGTGGGGAGAAGTGGGGTAAATGAATAATTTATTTAAAAACCATAATTAATATTTGAGCTTAATATACTATTTTATAGTATATATAATCTCGTATCACCATCTCGCCTAAGTTTAAGAAGCCCTTATAGCTCAGTCAAATTACGTACAATAGTTCCTATATATAAAAAAGGAGATAATCTGATCCTCTAAATTATCGACCGATATCATTAGTAACCAGTATCTTAAAAGTTTTTGAAATCATACTTAGAAACCGTATTTCAAGCTTTACAACAAATATAATAAGTATAAATCAATTTGGATAACAAAAAGATATATCTACACAAGACGCTACATTAACTCTTACAGGTAAAATTTATTCGGCCGTCAATGGTAACAACCTGTCATGTGTATTTTTAGATTTATGCAAAGCCTTTGATACGGTCTCACATCAGAAATTATTGCACTCCCTAGAACATATAGGACTCAAATTAATAGAAAGCTACCTATCAAATCGAAAACAGTGCGTCAATATCGGTAACAACAATTAGTAAGTATTAAGAATGGTGTGCCGCAGGGAACAATATTGGAACCCCTACTTTTTTTTATATTTCAATAGTTTATTCGATAGCGAAACAGGTGGATCCATTATTAGGACTCAGCCATATTCTATTCTGCTGAAAACTGGACAAAGATCAAAGCTGACCTAGTGGATATGAAAGAATAGTTCGATCATAAATTATTAACCATCAACTATGTGAAGACTCACTTTGTTCCTTTCTGTTCCTATCAAACATCTTTGCTAAAATCTGTCAAAACTTTGATCGCTTCTTTATCTATTTAAGCAATTAAAGTAATAGCTAGACCAAATGAACTTAAAAATAGCTTACCACGCACTTGTAGAGTCGCACATATCTTATGGCGTTATTGGTTGGGAGGAATTCTAAATGACCATTTGAATAATAAACTAGATATAATACAAAAAAAAAAGTTCAGCCGATTTTCTGCAAAGATGGAAAATGGATGATGGACGTACAATAAAACTCCTTAAAACTCGGTAGCTATTTGTTTTAGAAAAATGTTGTTCAAATAGTTTGTTAGAATAAAATCTTCACTTGTAATACCACTAGAGATTAAATTATTTCCGAAATTTTTTTTGAGATTACGAATATTTTGAAAATTATTCCGAGCCGCAGGAAGGATAATTGTTAAGTTAGGTGTTAAGTTTTTCGGAGGAGTTGATCCAATCTCCTATTAACAGCGATGTTTGATTACACTTTAAAAATTATACCATGCCCATGAACCATCGTGGAAAGGATAAAAAAATATATATTTAATTAACTACGTCATGCATAGAAATTATTATACAATAAACAAAATTATCTAAGTATTTTTTTTGTTTTAATTGCTTCCGATACTCTTAATGAATATTAAACTTGAATGACCGGACGTGATTTGCCTTGACCGTCTAGAAACTAAGCGAAATTTTACAGTCTGATCTTGTTAAAAACAGATGTATAATTGTCTCAGTTGTCGTTGGCCTTAAATTTTACTTCCACGTCCAATGGAAGTATAGTAGCGCAAAAAAAAATATTTTTATTTGCCGAATTATTCTTAAAATGCCGAGATTTTAAATTTGAGCGATAGAAATTCCTGTCTGTCGATCTGTCGGCCTGTCTGTCTGTCAGCATGTCTGTCTGTCTGTCTGTCTGTCTGCCTGTAACTTTTCTTTTTGCGCACGTTTACTCTGGAACCGTTTATGATATTGACTTGAAATTTGGTACACTTATGTATTGTAACGAGATCTGGAACTAGATTATATTTTGATCTAATTCCGTTGAAGGGTTCGGGGGTAAATGGGGTAAATAAGGGTAAATAGGCAACACATGTAAGTAAGAGTGCATAAAATTGCAATTTAGGGCATGTACGAAAAGTTAAGATCTCATAATTTTTTTGACATCAGCCACCCCCCCTATCACCCCCAATATCACCCCCACACTATTGTGAAAGGGAGTAAAAAAAATAAAATGTGATTTAGTGTGTGTACAGGAACGAAACGTCTCAAAAAATTGTTTGGCGATAGCCACCTCCTCTACCACCCCCATTGCCACCCCCACCCTATTATTAAAGGGAGTAAAAAATTTAATTGAGATTTAGTGTGTGTACGAGAACTAATCTTCTAAAATTTATTTTGGCATTAGTCACCTCCTCTACCATCCCCATTGCCACCCCCACCCTATTATTAAAGGGAGTATAATATTACATTGGAATTTAGTGTGTATAAGACATAGAAAAAAATGCGGATGTGGAAGTAGTGATTCCTTGGGCAGCGGTTTTTTTGTTTTCTTTCTTGTAGTTGTTTACTTCAGAACATATAAAACTGATTTTGCCGAATCTGTTTCAGATTTTCTTCAATTGTCTCCATCTTGGAGTAAATTTTAACGTATTTGTCTTTAGGTAGAATATCCAAAAAAATCTGCCAGGTAGGATTACTTCATACAATAAAGTTCGAAATATTCACTTTTTGCTCGAAGGGTTTCTGCAAAACGATATGTGATTTTTACTTTCCCCATATACTTAGCATAAAATATTAGTGCCCGACGTATCAACTCTTACATATTTAAAATTGGGGATTCATGCCAACAGAAATAATACTAACGTTGGAATCAAAAAGATTTTACTGTGACATGTGTTAATGAACAATTCATGAGTGGCTTCTAATCTAAAGACTCATATTACATCGACTACTACTTCTTCTCCCTAGATGATGTGATATCATTCTGATGTCTCTATTTGCAATGCAGGAAGTAAATGTATATTTTGTACAATCGTAACCATCATAAATTTTAGTTAATACAGTGTATTTGAATTATTGCACCTAGAACAGGTTTTTAGCTAGCATCTATTAACGTGATAAACAACAAAAAACGAAGCTATTAATTACTTTTATAATGATGGTTTATACGTTCTGAGATCACGGTTCAAAAACTATATTAATTAATTCTATTACTTGTTGGCTGCACGTTGTAAACTCTTGAGCACAAATCTAGTTCGTTTAATTGTGGTGAAGTTTAGAAAATGAAATTTAATTTTCAATAAATTTGATGAAAAGAAAATCCTCAGTCAGTTTATCTACTGCTAGTTGGAATTTAACCTCTGGTAAGAAGACTGGTGAAATAACTATGCTATATAACATGAAAACAGGAATAAACATTATTCATATGAACATTCGCAGTTTACAAAAAAACTTTGAGGAATTTGTGGTACATTTAGATTCCCTAACTTTTACTTGTGACATTATAATACTGGCTGAGATATGGAATATAGAAAATGTTGACCTGTACAATATAAAAAACTATAAATTACACTATAATGGAAGTAAGCTAAATCGCAGCTATGGAATTGTTGCATACGTTAAAAATGAAATTAACTCAACAATAGAACATAAAAAATTAACACAGGTGACAATTTCAAAACTAAAATTTTCCCTAAAAAACGTAAATTATAATATATTTGCTATCTACAGGACGCCAACATCTAACACATTAAACTTCATAAATGAACTAGACAGTTATTTAAATATTAATAGTACAGCCGACATTAATATCATGGTAGGGGATATCAATATTAATATAAAAAACCCTAACGTAACAATAAACTCCTATTTAAACACATTAAGCTCTCAAGGTTATATATATCTTATATAAACTCAAACACCAGAGTGACGAAAAACTGTGAAAGTTGCTTAGATCACATATTTATAAGAAAAAGAACTGACCATGTAGTTGCACAAAATTTTACCTCAATTATCTACGAAACTGCCATTACCGATCATTATAGTGTAATACTTAATATAAGTGAACATAATACAAAGACCAACAACCAAAAACCGGAAGATTTTATGCAAATTGCTAATATTAATTATACTAAACTAAATAACATCCTACAAGAGGAAACGTGGCATAATATATATGCGGAAGAAAATATGGATGTAGCTTATAATAACTTCATTAAACAGTTAAAATATCACATAAATAAATGTACTCGATTAGAAATATTAAAATACGCAAGAAAATTAAACCATGGATCACAAATGCACTAATAATATTAATTAAAAACAGGGACAAAATGAAAAAACAATGTTTGAGAGACAAAAATAATGAACAGTTATGGAACCAGTACAAAAGCTACAGAAACACGTTAACTAAATTGTTACAAAAGTCTAGAAAAGACTATTACATAAAAAAACTAAATGAAGTAAACAAAAACACAAAGAAAGTCTGGCAAATAATAAAAAATTCAGTGACAGAAAATAATAGCAATAGTAATTACCAAATATATGATCAAAATAAAAAAGTTGAAACAAGCGCAAAACTAGTACCTGAAATTTTTATTAAATACTTTTCTAATGTTGGTGAAAATTTAGCTAACAAAATAAAATCAAGTTCACCGTCAGAAACAACAAATATATCATCCAAAATCGCAAATATTGAAAACTCTATATTTCTAAAACCGGTCACTACAAATGAAATAGCAACCATAATTGATAATTTGAAATTAAACTCATCCATCTCCCGGAATAGATCAAATAACCACAAAAACACTTAAAAATATTAAATCTAATATTCTTAATATCCTAGTACATCTGATTAACTTCTCATTCCAAAATGGACAATTTCCAGATTCACTAAACCAAGCTATTATTACACCTATATTTAAAGGTGGCGATAAACTTGTTACAAACAACTATAGACCAATATCGGTAATTAGTAACATAGCCAAAATATTTGAAAAATGCATGGTCTCTCGACTTCATAGCCACTTACTATCTCACAACATAATATCGCCAAAGTAATTCGGATTTAGACGAAACTGCTCCACTGAAAACGCCTTATTTCATTTTACAAACAAAATACATGAACATCTTAACAAAAATGAAAAAACCATTGCCATATTTTTAGATCTAGCTAATGCTTTCGATAGTATATCACACGAACTATTGTTGGAAAAATGGAGAAATACGGAATTAGAGAAGTAGCATTAGATTGGTTAAAAAGCTAATTATTAAATAGAAAAGCCTTAGTAAAAATTAATAAAACATTAATTGGTCCAGAAAATGTGACATATGATGTTCCACAAGGAACAGTTTTAGGTCCGCAATTATTCCATTTTTACATAAATGACTTGCTGAAATTAAATATAAGTGGACATATCATCCCATATGCTGATGATACTGCTCTAACATTCCACGGTACAGACTGGTCTGAGGTCACCAAAAAAAGGGAAAAAGGGACTGTATAAAATTAAATGCTGGTTGGACAATAATTTGTTAAGTCTCAATCATGCAAAAACAAAGTTCATTACTTTCAGCAATAGTTCAAGACTACAACCGAAAATTGACAATTTAAAATTCCACGAAAAATGTGACTTAATAAACTGCACGTGCGAGAATGTAATTGGGAATACTACAAACATTAAATATCTGGGTCTTATAATAAGTGACCGTACCGAATATCTTAATACAAGACTAAGAAAACTTGTCCATGTATTCTATAAGCTTCGCAACATTCTTCCAATTAATATTTTAAAAATGACATAAATCGTTGGTAGAATCCATACTTGCCTACGGCATTATAATATAGTGGTGGGACATATAACAGCCAATTGAAAAATGTAAAAATAACACAAAAATGGATACTTAAAGTAATGCTGTGGAAAAATCGAAGATATTCTACAGAACAACTTTTCTAGATAGTAATGTCTTCAATTTAAATGGATTATATATCCTTAATGTAGCAAAATTTATCTACAGAAATAGGGAACTAAGAGTACCAACAAACCACATACACAATACAAGGCAAAATGAACGCAATGCGCTTTTTACAACTGGACCAAATTCTAATTTGTACAAAAAATCTCTTGGCATCACGGGTCCAAAGATATTTAATATTATTCCCGAATGCATAAAAGCAATAAATAATTACAAATTATTCTGTAAAAAGCTGTCAATATTTATTATGCATAATTTATATTTATTTGAACAAATATTCTCATAACTTCTCATTCAATTATTGCACTTAATCTCCATAATTTTATAATAATTATTAATAATTCATTATTAGTCTTTTATTTGTTAGTTTTAGTTTTTAGTTGTTAGTTAGTAACGAATATGATATGTACATTGATATTGTTAATAATAATATCTTAGTGAAATATTAAGGCACAAAACGATTTCCTTGTGAAGTCAGGTGCAATTATACAATAAAGAATAACTGTAAAAATAATATTGTAAAATTGGGTTAAAAATAAAGTTATTATTATTATTATATTATTATTATTATTATAACTAAATATCACGAAATTGAGAAATTTCATAATAACACCAAAAAACGGATAATTACTTCAATTTATTCTGTATTAAATTGTACAGGGCGTGCTAAAACGGCCTAAACTACAAGTTTTTCCGAATCTGCTAAGAGTAGTTACAATTTTTCTTATATACAGATTTCATGGTACTCTTTCTAACTAAATTATTTATATTTTCCTACTACCTCCGGTTGTACTGTAGAAATCCCGCAGGATTATTATTCTCGGGTTTATTTTGTATAAAATTAGACATAATGACATTGATTGGCAGGAATTAGTACGCTAATTAAATTTCCATGTTCCTAGTCCTAATTCTCTAAGATCTCAAACTTTTTATATCCCCCCCTCCACTCCAACGTTTTAAAATTAACTCCTCTCTTTTCGATGTGTTACAACTACAACAAAAATTGTGAACTATTATTTGCCTTTTTTTTTGCTCCCTTAGTAATATTAAACAATTTCATAACTGAACAATTGTATCTTTGTTTTTCATAATTGTCGAAATTATATTCATTGAGGAAACACCCTAATATAAAACTGAAAATTTGGAAGAGTGTCCTTTATATATTGCCAAACAATGTAATGAAACTCTCGAGACCTTCAATGATTTCTTCATTCGCAGAGTAAACTGTTTTGAATGTCTAAAATGTCTAGTATTTGCGAGCTGTATGTCAAAACCCACTACTTGTTCGCACTCTTTGAGGCACCTATTACGCAGAAAGCCAATTTCTGATAATAATAATAATTTATTGGCCTGAATTAGATACAAATGTGTATATATGGCACGTCAAATATAGTCTTTGTAAAATAAACAAACACATAATATATACACACAAACATATAATATAAAAAATATACACACATAAATATATGCACAATTTAACTGTCGAACTAAAATAAATAAATTACAACTAAGTGAATATTTAAAAAGAAAGATCATCATCAAACATAAGAGATCACAAATATTAATTTTTACATATAAAATGCTATAGTGTAAAAACAATTTGTGGGCAAGCACACTTTCACTATTTTCTTAAATCTCGTGTACTGTCAGATATTGCGAATCTCCTAAGGAAGAGCATTATGCAGAGTGATGAATTTACAGTAGGGGGACTGCTTAAATGCACTTGTGCGATGAAAAGGGATACTGAGGAGTTCACCATGTCTCGTTGCATACATAGTAATGAAAGCAAACATTGACAAGTGACAATTTTTCATATGATAGGGTAAATCATTAACGTATAACATGAACAGTAAGAGCCCTAATACTGAACCCTGAGGAACACCAAGCTCAACATCATGCACGTCGAATTTTTTCCTATTCAAGTGTACAACCAAGGATCGATTTTCCATATATGACATTAACCATGAAATAATGTTGCCTCAATATTTCTTTATAGACGGTATCAAAGGCGATGGAAAGATCAGTGAGACCACATACCTGCCCTCGTCCAGGCACTAATACATATACTCCAGCAGATGAGAAGATGCCGTCTCAACCGATTTTCTCGATCTAAAACCATGCTGAAATAACGTCAATATATGGTTGTAACTTTAAAATCCTGTTATACCCCACTATTTCCGGTATTTTAGATAAGATGCTCAACATTGGCACTTGATAATTTTCTAGATCAGTGGGGTCACCTTTTTTTAACAGAGGAATGACAATGGCAAGTTTTCAGCATGTTGGAAAAATTCCAATCTCAACTGACTTATTTATCAAATACACAAAATATTCTAAAATGTTATTTTCAATGCTTTTGATAATTTTATCTGTTAGACCATCATAGCCACTTCCATATTTGTTTTGTTGTAAAGTAATATTATGAACCTCTTCTACCGTGATGTCAAAGTATATTGAATTTTTAACGAATTTGCTTAAAGTGCACGGTAAAAAAGGTTATAACCAAAATGTTTATTAATAGATCTAGGTGCAACACTAGAAAAATGACATCCAAATGTTCTGGCTACTTATCTTTTGTCACATATGACGGTATCATTAACCTTAAGAACAACTTGGTCTGTGGCACTTTAACTTTTCCTATCTAGTAGTGTGGATTCCTTTAACTATTTATCTAGTAACTTACTTTAGCTACTATATTCAAGCAAATTCGAATATATGTATGTATGTATTCTCCCTTAATTGATCTTGTAGAAAATTTCCACATAAATATATTCCTCAAATGAATTCAAAGCGACTTAAACACAGCTAATTTATTGTAAATAAATATCGCTTTAAACTGTAAACAAACTCACGCCACACCCCATCAAAGATCTGTTGGAATATCCAAACACGTCACTGATAAAATCGCTAAAAACTTACAATGGAATAATTCTTACAAGATCATTGATCTCATCAGCACCTACACCGCCTAAAATTACATTAGTTCTGCATCATGCCCAGAGCAAACCGAAATCTCAATCCATAACGAAAGCAAAATTGAGAAATTAAATCTATTTTGGTTTAACAAGTAATAGTTCAGTGCACACTGGTGAATCTCATTAGTATTATATTAACCGGCGGTAGTTAAATTACTTACTTTTACTTAAATATTAAATAAAGTGTACATTCTGTGTCAACTAGTATTTATCATCGACTCTTTTGTTTGTTCTAAAAAATTGTATAAAATTCGTACCAAGTCGAGTAGCCCCTATGAATGAAGGTTATTCTGACGCCAAAGAAGTTACAAGAAAAGAATAAATCGAACTCTGAAAGCATGCATTAATATATTAATAGAATATAACTTAGTCACTATATCTTAAAAATGTTGTTTAATATTTCAATCTACTTTGCTGTTGAACGCAGAGAAAGGTCCATTTAAAAAACACAAGTACTCCTTAAAACTAAATATACATTCTTTTCCCAATAGCACAAACAAACGACGAATTTCACTTGAACTTTAGCAATACATTACTTCTTTTCTTAATTTTGATATCGACCCAAATATTTCGAAATTGTCGCTCTCTGAAATTCTGACAATGAAAAATAAAACAAAACAAGTTATAAAAAATATATCTCCTTAGTGTTTAGAAGCTTTTACGTAAAAACCCAAGAGTTTCATTGACTTGCAAAAGAATTATTATTCTTCATAATTAAAATTATTTTATTTAAATCCTTCTAGAATAATTAAGTGACTATAAAACATTAATCATAGATCTTAAAGTTATTAATATAGTAGAGGAAATACTTCCATTATGTTAAGTTTCGGCAACATATGAAATGTATACTTTTGAAAATTAGTGCACTCACCCCGGCGGGTTGCAACCCTCATTTTACACCCCCAATTCAATAACTCGCAAAGTTTTCGACGAAAACAGCTAAAATTCATATTATGGGCGTTTTTGGGCTCGTTGATTACGAATCCGAAGTGAAGATTGGAAATTCAAAATGGCGGACTTAAAATGGCGAACTTTAAAAATTAATTAATTAATTAAATCTATTGATTTTACTGAAAAATATGTAGAGTAAAAAAGTGTTTAGAATGCCATTGTGTATAAGAATACATCATATTGGTAACCACATCATTTAACCCTTTCGGTTCTCCCCCGTAGAAAACCTCGTACGCCTGATACGCAAATCTTCAATATCAGTCAATATGAATCAGTCTTGAAAAACCGGAACTGGAACTTTATTGGGGCACTGCTTAAGAGCGCTCCGGATATAAGCCGTCAAGACTCTTCGATATACTCTCATATAAATCATTATTTTAAAAAACGGCTTTCACTAAAAGAAATTAAAAACATGTTACAATGTGGGATGATAAGAGAGAAAAAAGTATATATAAAAAAATATAATTTTTTTCTTCTATTTCCTATTTGCAAAAATAATTTTTATCATCCCACATAGGTATTACTAAAATAAACACTTTCCCTTTTGTAGAACTGAAATAAAATTAGCCCTATATGTCCTCAGGAACAAATAGAGATTTAAAAATTAGGTATAATAAATTTGTACAATGTTTATCTATCTATTCATCTATCACTCTCTTTCCAAGCACACCGTATAATCGGCTGCGTCATTTTATTGACGTGAAGTCATTTACAATTAAAATTGGAAGCATCGATGACGAATACACTCCGGAGAACTCTTAGCAGCATACTGTGCAAGGTTATGTTGGTGCGAATAACATCATTGTAGCTGATACTCAAGCCAACATAATTAAAGCTTGTTATCAATGTTTTACTTCTCGTGTACTGCTTCCCCTGTCATCATATGCAATGGTGTTGTTTTAGCTCCACGGTACATGTTGTAGTACATTATTTGTAATGGAGCTTGCACCTTAAGATTCCACTTTTGTGAATGCTTTTAACCCAAGTCTTCATCATCTTCTCTTTTGATTATATCAACTTCTTCAATGGAGTTTGGGTCCACATTAAATAATGTGCTAAAAAATTTAATGAAGACATCAGGTATTTTACTTTTAGTCCAAGAGCTTCTAAGGTCCTGAGCATCACCAAATTTGTCATTGAGTCCAAGGTGTAGCTTCTGCAATGCTTCTCTCAATATTATGGCACATTCTGTAATAGAATTACAACTTCTTATGACATCTGCTACTTCATCTGTTTGAAGGGCTGCAGAAAAAACATAAGTGGTTTGTTGGCCTCTTTAGGGTTTGAAAATATTATGTCATTTCGAAAGTAATCACACAACATTAGTTTTAGTTCCTTGTTACTAACTTTGATGTGTTCATTTTGTATATAAAACTTGTCTGAATGTAACTGAGGGTGTATTCATAACCATTATATAGTCCAGATTTAATATCATGAGCTGTCAAAGGCTGCCACCTTTTCTGACACTTGATGTGTACTCTTGCCATCTGATTTAAGTTTCCATTTGTATCTCAGTAAATACCTAGAAATACAATTGTCGTGACACATTAGATCGGCACCAAAAACGCTTGACACATCCTGCAGATCGAAAGTGTGAGTGAAAACATCATCTTGTAAGTACAAAGGGGCTTTTACAAACTCCTCAGCTCTTGGGAACTCACTTATTCTATACTTCTCGTAAATACGATTATGTGATTTCTGGTTACAGATAATACATAAATGGTCTCGATTCAGAGCCGGCGGAAAAGTTGGATATGATGGGTAGTAGTACCCACCTGAAAAATCTGTAGATAGGGAATTACCCACCTGAAAATCTAAGCGAAAAATAAAGAAATTGACTGATGTTTGTATTCGATTTTCATAATGCGCGCCGCGCGCGTATCCGTCGATTCGGGTCTCTAGATTCATATCTAATCGGCCAACTTCGTTTTCGTTATGTTATGCATACCTGAATGGCCGTAAAAAGGGCGGGAAAACGGTCGACCGACTAACATTCGTATTCACGCTGTGAGCCAAAGAGATAAACAATGGACCAGTTTATTAAAAGAGGGGACTACTCCCCCCCCTGTACTGGATTGATCACGATTCGCCGGCCCTGTCTCGATTAGACGTAACTCCTGCTGTACTGTGGTGACGTGCTCGTTTCATTCTAGATTTCCTAAGGCTTTCCTCTTCAGTAGATTGAGAAGTGCTCCCTTCATCTTCATTTTCTAAACTTCCCTTCTCATTTTGTAGCTTCAAAAGGGACTTATGAGAATATTGTTTGCATGCGTTATTCATATGGTAATAAAACACTGTTTCCTCACTTAATGAGTTCAAACGGTTACTAACTATGTCATTTCGCACATTCGCAGCTGCCCTAATTTTTTCTCTACCATTTTCAGTAGTTTCACATTATAATCACTTTTATTACATATGATGCATAGTTTTTCATCTGGTTTAAAGTCTGTTACACTGTCTTTTGACACTCTAGACAATTACTTCCACGTCCAGTGGAAATATAGTAACGCAAAATTTTTTTTTAATTTTTAAATAGGCTTAAAATGTCATGAAACGTCGAGATTTTAAATTTGAGCGAAAATAATTTCCTGTCTGTCTGTCGGTCTGTCTGTAACTTTTTTTGTGCGCACGTTTACTCTGAAACCGTTTATGATATTGACTTGAAATTTGGTATACTTATGTACTGCAACGAGATCTGGAACTAGATTATACTTTGATCTAATTCTGTTAAAGAATTCGGGGGTAAATGGGGTAAATAAGGGTAAATAGGCAAAGCAAGCAGATAAGAGTCCATAAAATTGCAATTTAACGCATGTACGAAAAGTCAAGATATTAATTTTTTTTCATCAGCCCCCTCCCCACTATCACCCCCAATAACACCCCCACATTATTATGAAAGGGAGTAAAATATAAGAACGAAACGTCTCAAAAAATTTTTTTGACGTTAGCTACCCCCTCTACCACCCCCATTGCCTTCCCCGCCCTATTATTAAAGGGAGTAAAAAATTTAATTGGGATTTAGTGTGTATAAGAGAACCAAGGGCTTCTAAATTTTTTTTTACATAACCCACCCCCTCTACCGCCCCCACTCTATTATTAAATGGAATACAATATTACATTGGGATTTAGTATGTATAAGACTTGGATACAAAATCTGGATGTGGAAGTAGTGATTCCTTCAGCAGCGGTTTTTTATATAATCCATATCTTATTTAACTTCAGCAAATGCGACCTGAAACAAAATAAAAATACCCGAAAATGAGCCGTGAAAGAGGCGATGTAGGTACCTTTTATAAAAAATTTGATTTTTTAAAAACTTTAAATGTCACTTTAACTTTTTTGAGGTTATGTTCGTAGATAAAATAAGTGGGGAATCGATAATCTAGAAACCTGATCGTTATTCTAATGTTTTGCGGAGTCATCTATGGATAGTGCCCGATAGGGATTATTACAGATCAATTTTTTTATTCAAAAATATATGTACCCATTACTTGAATCGATAGCACCCACACAAAGGTAAAATTGGTATAATAAGTGCAAGTTTTATGAAAATCGATCAAGTATTGACAGAGATATAAGCAGTTCTTGTGATCGAGCTGCCGTCATCTTTGATGACGTCATAACGGGTAAATGTACCAGGTGACGGATGTTCACCCAAGTCAGAAATACTTACTAAGACACCTAACAAGTTCCTGAAAACAAAATCTCCCTACTCAAAATATCCTACAGAAGTAAATATAGGAACAGGACTATGACTCTTTTTGTAGTCAGTTTGCGGTAAAAATTCAGGAAAAATTGTATTTTTTTGGAGGTCACTCTATGTTCACCCCCCAGTAAAGGGTTAAAACGATTAGGGTTAATTTTGTTTGGTTATTTCAACTTTATTAGTCCAATATTATCAAACTGTAATAAAAAAAATTTAATAAAACTTTTTATCGCAATTTTTGCGAAAAAGTCAGGCGTAAAAGATTTTCCACGGGAGAGAAGCGAAAGGGTTAAATAATGTGGTTACCAAAATGGTGTGTTCATATGCAAAATGGGGCATTCTAAACACTTTTTTACTCTACATATTTTTCAATAAAATCAATAGAAACGGCCTAAATCAGGAATTAATTCTTAAAGTTAGCTATTATAGGTCCGCCATTTGAATTTTTCAATTTTCACTTCCGATTCGTAATCAGCGATCCCAAAAACCTCCATGATACGAATTTTAACAGATTTCGTTGAAAACTTTGCGAGTTATTGAATTGGGGGGTGCATGATGGGGATTGCAACCCCCCGGAGTGAATGCACTAATTTTCAAAGGTATGCATTTCATATGTTGCCGAAACTTAACATAATGCAAAACATTTCAACACAGTAAAGAATAGACCAGTACTCTCACTCCTCGACGCGGCGGTCCCTTTGATATTTGTTGTATTCGATTTTTTTTTTCCACTGCGCATCCACATCCACTATTTCCATCCCACGCGCATTTGCACGTACACTGCATGAGTAAACAATAAACATCAACCCTACTTTACATCAATGTTGTCCACTCCAAATAATTTAAGCCCAGGAGTCGTCCATAAATGATGTCACACTCTTGCAATTACTTAAATAAGTATTTAAATTCTTTACATTTTTTAAGGATTAATTTTATGTAAATACATTTTGGGTGACATTCTGTACACTGTACCTTAAAATTTATGTCTTAATTTCTGTCCAGCGAACCAGTAACGCAAACATAAATAAAACAAATTCTATAATTCGAACTATAATCGCCATAAAATTTAGTTTACTGAGGTATTGGTTTTTGCTTTCGTCTTATACACATCAATATTTATTGCGTATTATTAGTATTCTTCAAGGAAACAATCAGAAATGCTGAAAACTATTAAGAGCATGCGCACACGGGAAATAGTGTTCATGTAAAGAAATCCCCAACTGTTTTTGACTAATCATGTGTTCAAGCAGAATGAATCTTAAAATCTCTTTACTGATTGTAGACAGTCAAAACCAACCAAAACCTGAGAATATTCATGGTTCAAATAAAAAACTTATTATTTTTATTAATTTACATAAAAGTTAGTGTGACATGACAGGCGCAGGGGGAGGGTGTTGAGCGAGCGTGACAATGTGTGACACAGGGGGAAAGGGGGTCAATAATTGGCAAAAAAAGTGTGACATCATTTATGGACGATCTCCCAGGAGCATGCTTGTGCACTGAAAATCTTATCCAACTGTTCGGGCCGAGTGGGAGTACTGGTTTATTCTCTACTGTGGTTTCAAGTCTTTACATAACGATTAAGAACTTACACCCTTTTTTGCCTTCATTTCCTCTACTATAACGCAAGACCCCTAATTTTATTTTTTCACGACTGTCTATCAATATATAATGAGATAACGTATCAAAGACCTCAGTAAACTCTAAAAACACAGCTATATATTTTTCGTTATCATTTAAACCGTTATTTATCCAAGAAGGAGAGATCCGAGAAGGAAATATTTATTATTTTTGGCCATAACTTTTTCAAAATACATATATTGATAAAAAAAATTTCGTATTTCTTAAATTTAAATTTAACTATTTCGCATATGTTTGAAATTATTGAATGAAAATTTATAACACCACTCTTGTTATATATAGTGCTATTCTTCTATTTAGGTAGTCTTATAGTTTGTTTGCAATATGTGTTTTAGAATAAGAAGTTATGGTCAAAAACAATAAATATTTCCCTATTGGACCTCTCTCCCTTGGATATTATCACCTTAACTGGTAGATGCATACATCATCTTTCGACATTCCATAATAACTTTTTACCAACAAGAAACATTTTGTTTTCAATACATGTATTTTTTCATAAAATATATTAGTAGAGACTATGTTTCATACAAAACTCTAAGTTTCTAATTTTCAATCCTAGATTCTGTGCATCCATAATTATTTCAAAACTACCACGTTTCAATTTAACTCCTCCGTGCAGTCTTCAATATTTTCGAGTCTTTGTAAACGTCTCACTAAAAATAATCCGTCTATGACCATCTAAAATAGACTAGATATTTTATACAGACCTCGTATAAAATAACATAAATATATAATTTCCTCAGGCATTCAGAAGAAAATGAAAATATGCGTTCCTAAGACGTAACTCTTATACAAATCCATTAAACTCTCAGCAAGTAAATTGGTTTGCCGAACGATAACGATAGTGTTTGCATTAAAGCTGTTCTTTTGTCTTCCTGTTAAAATCACAACTTTGCAATAGAAGGCGTTGAACTTTAGACCTGAACTTGACTTCTGCACGGTCGTGCTGGCTGGATTGTTATTAACTTTATTGGATATTGTTGCATTCGATTGCAAGCTGAGGATTTAGATAATGATGAATACTGAATGGTTTAATGAAACCAAACTGTATTTTCAGTTGTTTATAATATTATTTAAATATATGTTATTGCAAGTAAATGCTATACTTATTTTCATATGGGCAAATGAATTGTATGAAATATATACATACCTACGCTTCAAGTATTATTTTATTTTTTTTTTTTTTTTTTTAGAAAAATTTCCAATGCACTGTTTATTTTATCGTCAATTAAAGTATTTACTAAAAAAACTGCTTTTTTGTAACGCCGTATCCTAAAAAAAATACATTTATTTGACAGTTTCAATGAATCAAAACAATGTCATTATTAATTAAATTAGCGATCCAAAATTTTTAACTGTTTGACGAGTTTGGTGGGTGTTGGGATCAACGTTTTGTCAAAAAAGACAATTTTTAATTTGTCGACGTTTCGTTTAATATTATAAACATCCTCAGGACAATTCAATTTGTGTTCTGACGTCGTATAAAATACATAATTTCTGGGACATCACTAGATAACAGTTCTTAAAAACATTCAATATTGTAGAGACACGAAAAGTATAACAATAGTCCTATACATACAAGTTTAACTTGAATACTGTATTCAAGTTAAACGATAACGCAATATGTCAATTTTTTTATAAACACTGGCAATTTATTTTAGATAGAAGTTTCCTCCAACCTCCAACCCCACAAAATGATCCATTTCATTGCCCAGTCAGAATTGTATGTTGTAGTAAACTCTCAAGAAATGTTTAATGTCATCTTCTAAAGGATACTAGAAAGCCAAGTAATTTAAATATTTTAAATTTTGCCTGGGCATATATTTTTAAAACATAGATCATTTATTTATCTGTACCTGAATACATATTGCAATCATAAAGGTAAAGGACAAATTTACCTATACTCAGTACAAAGTAAACCCATTCAGTGTTTTCAAAAATACGCACTTATTGTTAAAAACGAAATACAGTTGTTACGGTTCTGAAAGTCGTTTACGCGTAAAAAATTAGTACATTTGTATTTCTCTGCGTTTTGAACCAACCAGCTATAATTAGGACCGTTATAAATTCAAATCGTTTCGTGATTTAGTAGGCTATGATTGATAATCATATTAACTGTACAAATTACTGCTAGCATTACTGAAAGAGCAATAATTAAATTTAGATAATTATAATAAACCGTGCATAGTAAGTATACAGTACGTCACGAACATAAAATGCAAAATATTTATGAAGTACAGTAGTCAGCAGTCGCATTTAAAATGGAAAAATGGGGTAAAGTCATTTTAACAAAGAATAACTAAAATTTAAATGTTCACTTGACATAGCATGCCAATATAACCTACCATTTTATTTCATTTGGCTAACTCTGGAGTGACAAGATGACGTTAATTTATGTTAATGCGAATGTGATGCACATGCTATCATTCTGGATCTGATATCTTTATAGCTTGGTCAATCCAAGCCAAATGCCTAAACGGAGTATGCGTGGCTGTTTAGCATTGGAAATAGGTTCAATTTCAAGTCATTTTATCATCGAGTCCTTTATAGTTTTTTAGTGTAATGGAATTTTATTTCATTTTCAGATTTTCAGTAATAAGCTGTGACTGCAACTAGACTGTTTGCTTATAATTCAGAAGCTATAGGTTTGAGAGAAAAGCCATAGAAGAGAAAGTTGTTTAAAATTAAATTTTTTTCGAAATAAGGCCAGTTAGAATGAGCATTTTTCACCCGATTTTCCGCTAGAGCGGAAAAACGCCGACATATCAATAAAATGTATAATTGAGAAAAACTGTAAAAGAGAAAGTTGTCAGAAATTGAATCTTTTTCAATAGAATAAGAAAACTTCACTCGGTTTTCACATATTACAACATATTATCAAAATGACGTATAACTTGGAAGGTACAGGTTTTAGAGAAAAAGTTGTTGTACTTTAAATATTCTTTAAAATTAGACATCTAATAAATTTTTCCCGGTTTTCTGCAAAGGTGGCAAATTTGTAGACGCATGTACGTCCAGGTGAAATAAAACTCCTTAGTACTCGGTAGCTGTAGAAAAATGTAAAATAATTTTTAATATCTGTTGTCATGATACGTTGAAAGGAAATATCCCAAAGGCTTCTAAATATTGTAATTTCGCTCCAATATATTATAATTCTTTATTTATGAAATAAACATTTCTACTCCTGATCGTGGAAAAAATAGTATATACACCTCGGGAGAGACCGCCATTTTTCCCTCGATGTATTTGTTGCCCTCGGGCCTCAAATTACACCTCAGGAAAAATAAGACGTTTCTCTCCCTTAGTGTATAATGTACTATTGTAGAATAAAATTTTTCTTCAAAACATTACAAATGAATATAAAAATTTTGGAGAAAATTTTATTGTAACAAACCTTTTTAAACTTTTCCGCTCGCTCACAATATGCTTCATTCCAAACTTATTACAGAATATACTATTTTGGGAAACCCGATTAGTCGTTTAAAACCTTATGTGTGACGCCGGACGTTGGAAAATTCGTTCGTTTTAATGTTGATTTTTAATTTTTTTTGCGATCTAAGGGCTAAGGCCCCTCCCTGAATCCGCGCCTGCCCTTTATTCTACTTTCCTCTCCTCTCCTCTCCTCTCCTCTACTCAACTCCACTCAATTCAACTCAACTTAACTCAACCCTCAGCTCTAGTGCCAGTCGTCACACACGCACTTGCAGACTGCAGTTTCGAGCTGTTGGCTCTCGTCAGTGCAAGGTAGGCATGTGACGACCGACACGAGGATCATTTGGCTATTTAGTACATTTCGGTATCTTTGGGATAGCGACATGTAAAACAGTCAGCAGGCGCCATCTAGCGGTCCAGTGTATGTTGCAATCGAAAAATAAATAGCCTGACTGGGCTTAGCATAGTTTAAGTGAGCTTTTAGAGGGCGGAATATTAAAACACGAGAGCTCCTTTAACTAGGATCAGTCTTTCGGCTGGTGTTTGTTGCAATCGAAGCATTAGCGTTTTGATGGTAATATGCAATTATTACACTTAACGCGCCAGGCTTGTAACTTGCAATTCAGCGCTCGTCGGGGCACATAACCCGGAGAGTAGCTGTTGGTTGCAGTCTGGTTACGTTCCTTATAGTAAAATAAGGATTTTATAGAGGAGTTTGCGACTAAAAATATTATGTTTTAATATTACGCCCTCTAAAAGCAAATGCTTTGATGCACATTTATCGAGCTGCATTTGATGACATTGAAATTACCAATGTAATTAAACGATTTACAAACAAAAAGATGCGGAGAATAGAATTTGCCCTTTAAATTACTTAGACAGGTACCTATTGAAATTAATTTGTTATAACACCTATAATTATAAACTATATTTTTATTTCTTTAGGATTAGTTTATGGTTTGTGCGGGTATGGTACTACATGGCCATTTTTTTTTAATTTTTTATATAAGAAAAAATTATATTTTATTCTATGAAGCATAATTAAAAGTACATATTATGTTATTTTTCCTATTCCTCCCATTTTTAGCGTATTCTATTAATATTCTGTATGCCTCCCATCCCTTAATTTGGGTCTGGATCCGCGCCTAGTAAAGAGCATCAATATCTGCCAAGGTTCATATCATGGCCACCTAGACTTAATACAATAAAATGGCTATTAACTGGATTTTAAAAACAAATGTCATATTGCATAGATGGTTGAGAAGAAAATTTAAAAACGAATCAGACTGGTAAAAAAATATACAGGATATCATTTAAAATAACAAAGTTTAGGTCACTTATGCTTAAACCGGAAGTTGAAGAAAATGTTTGATAGGCACAAAATAAGGACAATTGTGTAATATACAATTCACCCAAAATTCAAAATTTTAACTTCTCAAATAGCAAATTTACAGATTGTTACATGTCTCTTGTGTTACCCGGTATATGTGTTAAATTTTATCAAAATCGTTAGGGCCGTTTTAGAGAGAAAATATTTTATTTTTATTTAACCTGCACCCCTCGCAACATTCCTCTCTGATTTCTTTAGAAGCAAATAGCCATGACATCTTACTGATACTAAGAAACTATCCATGTGGCAAATTTAATCACAATCATTACAACTGTTTTCGAGAAGTTAATATATAATAATTTTAACGTTACCCTCCAGTCTTCGTCCATGCATTTCTTGGGGCCAACGATTTATGTCATCTCATCCTAGTGTTAAGGGAGCATTTTTCCCATTCTAAAAATTTTAAAAGTATTCCTTAAAGCACATGCGAAATATCACAAGAAATGTTACAGCTCTGAATAAGCATGCTTGCGTTTGATGCCATTGGCCCACGAAAGTGAACACTCTGAGCCGTTATTTTCGATCCGGACAACGAACTCCGGAGCCGCAATAATGAACATTTAATCAAAAAAAGATAATTGCAATGCCCATCCAATCGTCCAGTTTCTTTATATTTGCTTGGCAACCAAAGAAGATGAGCAATACTCACTTTGATTGGCTGAAATAGGAAGTAATTATATAAATACATGTATAGATAATAGAAAATGAGTTTGCCTTATGAAATTATTTGAAATTACTGTAGGCCATTAAAAACCCATTCTCGCTTATGTGTAGTGTATTTCGATAAATGTTTTAATTTAGAGCTACGTTGGAAGCGAAAAGTATATATTTCGTATCATATTAGGTTAATTGAGTTTTAATTAATCAGTGACAAGTAATGTAACAAGAATTTCACCAATATATATACAGGGTTACTGGTAATTCGATACATTCCTTTGGAGATGTGACGGGGCATGAGCTAAAGAGTAAATCTAGCCTTAACATACATTATGCAAAACTCAATAGTTTTTGAGATATTTCAATTTTTTTGTTTTTCTCAAAAAAGTAGATCTTAATGTCTTAAAAGTTAATTTCTGAGAAATCTACTTGACATTTTTAAATTTTTCTTTACTGGATTACTTGTCCAATATTATAGATATCCGTTTGGAATGAAAAATATCCGGAAACATTTCGATCATGTGAACATCTGAAATAAAAACTTTAAAATTTTTTTTTTAAATCAGCTATGAAATTTACCTATTAGGTTTTTTCAAAAAAATATTAACGTAACGCGTATAAATTATTATAAAAACTGTCTTATTTCAATAGCTATCTAACAAGGTACAAATGTCCAATGTACCCTTAATAGTTCTAAGAAAATACTAGTAAAAATAACACAAGTAGTACGAATTTTATTTTTAGATAAACAGTAAAAAACATTTTAAAAGTAGAGTTTAATTCTTCATTAATTTCAAAGTTGTACTTTACTTTTTATATGTCTTGCTCAAAATGGGAGCCCCTATTCCGTATACAGACACGGCAGCGTCTTCTTATTTCCGTCCTTGTTACTCTGGTTGTCAGATTATGCCTTATGTGTTGGGCAGCATCGACTATCCTTTGTCTAAGGTTTTCTATAGTATTGACTGGTGTGGCATAGACCATCTCCTTCATATGACCCCATACGTAATAATCAAGGGGTGTTAAGTCAGGGCTTCGCGCTGGCCAAGATATTGGGCCCGCTCTTCCAATCCAATGGTTAGGGAAACGTTGATCAAGTAACTGTCGTACTGTCAGCCGATAATGTGCTAGACAACCGTCGTTCTGAAACATCATTCGCTGTCTGACGGCGAGAGGAACATCTTCTAAAATCACCGCCAGATCATTTCTTAAAAAATTTTCATAGATTTCCCCGTTTAAATTTTGAGGAAGAAAGTGTGGCCCTATTAAATAGTGGCCAATGACTCCCATCCACACATTAATAGAAAACTTCATTTGGAAACTAGTTTCACGTGTTAACTTGGGATTTTCCTCTGCCCAATAATGTAGGTTGTGGAAATTTGTTATACCCTCGCGATTAAATTTCGACTCGTCCGTCCATAAAATACTTGTTAAAAAATTTGCACTTTCTGCATCTGAATTTAACATAAAGCGGCAGAATTCCACTCTCCTTCCAGGATCACCTTCCTCCAAGCCTTGGACAGGGGTATAGTGGTAAGGATGACATCCAACTCTACGTATCGTAGACCAAACTTTCCATTATGACGCTCCGGTTAGTCTTGCGACTTTATTAGTTGAAATACTTGGGTCTTCCTCAAAATACCTCAATATTTCTTCCTCATCATCTGGTTCATAAACGGGAGGAACACCAGCGTCACTTCTTCTACATTTCACGGAGCCACTTTCAGCGATATTTCGATATGCCGTGCTGAATACACGTGCATTTGGTAAGCGGCGGTTAGGGTACCAAAGACCATATTCTCGGCGAGCTTCAGCAGCGTTGCCGCCACAGTATCCATAGACAAACAAGATATCAGCGTATTCTGCGTTGGCACACGCGGCCATGGCACAGAAAATACAATAACAACAACTAATAACAACTACGAGCAAAATCAAAATCTTCGATAACTGATTTAACAAGACCAACAAACTTAAGGTACACAGAGATAAGAATGTCAGTTAATGACACATATGCACAAACGTCAAAGTCAAGGACTGATTAGTCGTTTAATAAATTCCGCCACCAGCATTATCTTTACTAATTTTTTATTAGAACTATCAAGGGTACATTAAACATTTCTACCTAGTTAGATAGCTATTGAAATAAGGAAGTTTTTATAATAATTTGTACGCGTGCTACATTAATATATTTTTGAAAAACCTAATAGGTAAATTTCATAACTGATTTTTTAAAAAAAAATTTTACAAGTTTTTATTTTAAATGTTCACATGATCGAAATGTTTCCGGATATTTTTCATTCCAAACGGATATCTATAATATTAGACAAGTAATCCAGTAAAAAAAAATTTAAAAATGTCAAGTAGATTTTTCGGAAATTAACTTTTAAGACATTAAGATCTAATTTTTTGAGGAAAACAAAAAAATTGAAATATCTCAAAAACTATTGAGTTTTGCATAACGTATGTTAGGGCTAGATTTACTCCTTAGCTCATGCCCCATCACATCTCCAAAGGAATGTATCGAATTACCAGTAACCCTGTATATTTTTAATAACCCATTATTACATGAAAAGGTTTACGTTATTCCAAGTACTCCCGAGATAATTTAAAGTTATGAAAGTCAAATGGAGCAGAAGCATATTATATAGTTTTAAATATAAGTAAGTTATGAAGGAAACAATCATTTTGTAAATGGTTTAAATAAAGTGTTAGGGTTATTCTGCCATAGAATGAAATTAAAAAATCAATTTGATTTTTGTTAATACACAATATTACAAATGTGCTCAAATATTTTAAGAAAAGATCCCGAACAATTAGAACACGTTTGCAATACTGTAAACCTAATGGATTTTTTATTATAGAAAATATTTTACTTTAAGTTAAAGCAAATATTCCGCTTTTCTTCAAACGTCAAAAGAATATGACATTAATTAAGTTAAACTGTCATTTCTTTGACACTCCATCTGAGCGGAAGTAGAAATCTTTTATTTCCGCTCTCATCATTCTGAATCTTTTACTACACCGCTCACGACCGGCACTAATATATCATGATACCGCTGCAAAAATGTCTCTCATTAGCTTTTTTGTCGTCTATCTGCCAATAAATAGGTCTAGAGGGGGAAGTTCAGTCTCTAAAAAAACTCTAAGGCCACAGCCATCTATAATCATTCAGTAGATATGTATAAGAAAAGTATAATGTCTTTGTCCGCTCCACTGACTCATCTGATCAATCTTATATTCGTAACAGGTATACGTCTTGGTAAATCAAAAAGGGCAAATATTATACCACTATTAAATTCAGGTGATATAACCAATTATCTATCTATCTAATTTCTGTGGTGTCTAATTTCTGTGGTGTTTATAGACCAATTATTTTGGAGAAAATATTAGAAAAAATTCTAGTTTTAAGAATTATTAGTTAAGTATCTAGAGTCAGTAAAGATTATCACAGAGAGACAATTCAGTTTTAGGAAAGGTTGAAGTACGTGAGTAGCGATATTGGAACTTTTAACTTTATAAGTGAGGTCTTTGAGAACGGCAACAAGGCTTTTGCCTCCGTTTCCAATCAGATATTACTCGATAAGCTAAAATTTTGTAGTTTCAAACGTGTAGCGTTTGATCTAATGTCGTCGTACCTATCAAACAGGTACCGGCGAGTAACACGGCGTTCCACAGGGGAGCGTTTTAAGTCTATTGCTATTTTTAATATATATATCAATGATTTTCCCAGTGCCACGTCAGCGTTTACCGTTCTCTTTGCCGATGATACCACTTTTGCGAAATATATAAAAGATAATGACAGCAATGTTGATGATTCTGCAATGGATTTCATTAGCGAAGCCTCTGCAAACAGGCTATGCTTAAACAAACTCGAGTTAGACAAACGCGTTATTTTTTCCACTAAAAGAAACCCCTCAGAACCTGTAAAATTTTTAGGTTTCACTTTGGACTGTAGTCTAACTCGGCATTCGTATACCAATATTTTAGCATCTAAATCTTCACAAAGGTGTATGCTATTAGACAAATTAAACTTAGGGGTAATGAAGATGCCACACTCCATATCGTGCATTATTCATAATGCAATGGCGTATGGTTTGTTAAACTGTGGTACCACCAACCAAATACCAATCTTCTTTGTACAAAAAATGATAGTAAAAGTTTTAGCAGCTCTGAACTAACTAGTAGGCTACAAACCGTGGCTCGTTAAATTTAAAATATTAACATTACCCTCACAAGTGATCTACTGTAATTTGATTTACATAAGGAAACTTTTAGGCGATTACACTAGACATGGTGAAACACATGCATACAATACACGCAATCGGGATGATTTACAAATACCACCTCATAGACTAGAATCCACAAAAAAAAAACAACTTTGGTATTGCTTTGTACAACTCCCTGCCAAATAATTTGAAACTGTTACCAATTACTCAATTTAACATTAAACTAAAACAACACCTCTTATCCAATGCTTACTATAATATACAGGGTGGGGCAATAGCGCGTCGGACCTCGATATCTTGAGTTCTACGATAGCTAGAAATTTTTTTAAAAGTTGCAAATAAATTAGATAGAAAAGTCTATAACTGGAAAATATTTTCGACACAGGACGAGCCAAGACGAAATTACAGGACCAAGTGCCTTTTTTTAATGGAATGCTATGTATATCAGTACATTTTTTGAAGCCTCTTTACAGGCTCTATTCATTCCTATATTAGCATTGAATATCTCCCAACCACTTGGATGTAATGAATTTTTTTGTTGAAATATTGTAATCGGCAGATGGATATTTAAAAAATCATCACAGTCACAATTATGGGTTTTAAGAAAAATTACTGTTTTTGAATCATTTTCATTTCCTAAAAATGTAGAGGGTGGCCAAAATTATTTTTCAATTAACAACATTTTAATTTGAATTTTCTCAATTTTTTCAAATGGAGCACCCTGTATATTTTTCGACGATGTGATGTAGAAATGAAAAACGAACATTTTTGGTAAGTACGTCCCTATGGCTAATTGCAATCATTTTCGTTTTATAAATAAGTATTGACACTTACTTCAAGAATAAACTTAAAAAAAAATCCCTCAAATAATTCATTAGAGAAATTTATAAATAGGTGTTCGACGTGTTGCCCATTTTGATTGACACACGTCTTTATGCAATTTTAAAATGAGGCCATTTAGTGGGACCATTTCTTCCAATCCATTGAAATGAGTAAATAACTGGTCCTTTACTGTAATGTTTTCTTTGTACATTTTTTTGCGGTTTTCATTATTCGACCAGCAATAAAACCTCAGTTTGGTATAAATTGTCGTGTACAAAGGAGCATTTATCACACTTATCAGTCGTTACAATTTGTATTGAATTTAAAATATTTGGAATTTTACAATATTAATTTTGATAAAAGCCGAACTTGTAGACATGACTTTTGTTTTGGGCGAGTCAGACAGAAATTGTTTACTTACCAATAGAATTTATCACCAACGTTATCCTGAAAGAAGGATTTCTGATGTTAGCAGCTTCCAAAACGTTCTCGATATATTTCTGGAAACTGGAAATGTCAAATATAAAAAAAGTGAAAGAAAAAACGTTTTGTGAACGAAGAAAATGAGTTTTCTGTGGTGGTGGCAACGGTCGAGAATCCCCCATGTTAGTCAAAGAGAAGTGAGCTCATTAGCAGGAATAAGTGGACGGTCTGTGGGTCGAATCTTAAAAACAAATAAGTTGCATGCATATCATATTCAAACGCACCAGAGATTATCTGATGATGATTTTCAAAAGCGCCTACAATTTTGTAATTGGGCCAGAGGTAAAATGCAACATAATGTCAACTTCTTCAATACTGTTTTATTCAGTGATGAGGCAACTTTTCATAAAAATGGATTTGCAAATAGCCACATTTCCATTATTATGCTTAGGAAAATCCTCACTTTTTTATGCAAGTTGATAACCAACACAGATGTTCTATAAACGTTTGAGGAGGAATTATTGGAGAATCATTGATGGTACATTGACTGGAGCTATTTATCTTCATTTTTTGGAAAACTATCTGCCACAATTATTGGTAAATCTCCCTGAAAGAATTCGAAATAGGATGTGGTTTCAGCAAGATGGTACCGCACCACATTATTTAAATGCAGTTAGAGACCACTTAAATAATACCTACCCTCATCAATGGATTGGAAGAAATGGACCCACTAAATGGCCTGCTAGATCCCCAGATCTTACAAATATGGATTTCTTTTTATGGGGATATGTGAAGGAAATTGTTTATAGAGACACACCAACAACAGTACAAAATATGAAGGAAAGAATAATAACTACCTTTACATTTATCACACCGGCAGTTTTAGGAACAGAGGGAACCTCATTTCAAAAGCGCATAGAGATGTATGTCAACCAAAATGGGCAACATGTGGAACATTTTTTTTTAAATTTTTTTCTACTGAGTTATTTGAAGAAACCTCTTTTTTAAAGTTTATTTTTGAATTTTGTAATTATTGCTCAATAAAACGAAATTGGTTGCAATTAGCCCTAGGGAAGTACGTACAAAAAATTTTCGTTTCTCATTTCTACATCACATCGTCGGAAAATATACAGGGTGTTCCATTTTAAAAATTTGAGAAAATTCAATTTAAAAAGCTCTTAATTGAAAATAAACATTTATTTATTTATAAAACGAAAATGGTTGCAATTAACCATAGGGAAGTACTTACAAAAAATGTTCGTGTTTCATTTCTACATCACATCGTTGAAAAATATACAGTGTTCTATTTGAAAAAATTGAGAAAATTCAATTTAAAATGTTCTTAATTGAAAAATAAACACTTATTTATTTAGAAAACGAAAATGGTTGCAATTAGCCATAGGGAAGTACTTACAAAAATGTTCGTTTTTCATTTATACACATCGTCGAAAAATATACAGGGTATACAATTGAGAAAATTCAATTTAAAATGTTCTTAATTGAAAAATAATTTTTGGCCACCCTGTACATTTTTAGGAAATGAAAATTCGCAGATTGCATTATTTCAATAAAAAAATTCATTGCATCCAAGTGGTTGGGAGATATTCAATACTAATATAGGAATAAATAGAGCCTAGAAACAGGCTTCAAAAAATTTACTGATATACATAGCATTCCGTTAAAAAAAGGCACTTGGTCCTGTAATGTCTTGGCTCGCCCTATATGTTCGAAAATAATTTCCAGTTATAGACTTTTATATCTAGTTTACTTGCAATTTTTTGAAAAATTTCTAGCTATGGTAGAACTCGAGATATCGAAGTCCGGCGCACTTTTGCCCCACCCTGTATACGATTTTAGGTATGAGAATCCAGGCTAATTCTCTGTTTGTATATACTATTGTTGTTGTTTTGATATTTTACTTTATTATAAGTGTATAAGTGTATACTTATTCTGTGTTTATGTTTATATTTATTTATGTACATATATTCTATTTATATTTTGTTTATGTCCACTTTTACTTTATTTGTGTAATTATGACTTGTCCAAGCACTACGGTGTACCATTGTGACGAATAAAATAATTATTATCAGTATTCTAGGTGCAGGGGGTGAAGGAGGGGTCACAGCTGGAAACGATGGGAGAGGTCATATTTCTTATTAAATTTTAATTCGATATCGGATGACTAAAGGGATTTTTTACTGACCATGTGATACATGTTTTCAAATGTCCTGATAATTAGGAAATTCCGAAAGTTGGACCTGGGAGCCTATAGTACAGTAAAACTGTACCAAAAATTCCCATGATCTGAAAAAAAAGTGTAGTAGGTAAATAAAATTCTATATATTTTCGGTAACTGTCACGATGCCGAGAAGTTAATATTTAGAGCGGTAGAGGGCACAGAAGTTACCAAAAAACAGTTTTTTGATTGCAGTATTGTGAAATACAATTTACCAGCTGTTTAGGTACAAATATTAATCATACACACATATCCAAATAAATTCGATTCCATTGATTTTAGGTTTCAATAAAATTTTTAAAAACCTGTTTTTTGGTTATCAAAACAAGAAATTTGGGACTGGAATAATTTTCATCAAGACCTCGTTTTTTTTAGAATTCAACTGGACTTCGAATTCAGGTTTTTTAAATAATTATCAACAAGTTTTGTTAATAATTTTTTTTTTTATTAAAAAATGCTATGATTTATTGATTTTTTTCGTATAGTTTAGCATCGTTGACGGCCTTGCATTTGAAGATGGAAAGTGATTTTGTGGTATTAAATAGACGTTGGTGATGGGGACCTCTATCTTTTGAGACCAGTTTGATTTAAATCGGACAAAAACAAAATAATTATTATGTTGTTACACTCTTAAGTGAGACACTCTGTATATAAAGACTTCAATAAACTGAAAAAGTGTACACTATTTATCAGTGAATAGGCCCTAGAAAAAAAAGGGACAAATGGGCCCTCTTTGCTGATACAGCTGACACAGCGATGTTATTACATCTTCAAATTCTTATGTATGTTTTTATGTCGTTATACAACAATCGTTAATTTAAGAAACCAACACAAGAAGACAAAATTAAAATGCCAACAAATTATTCTCTAAAGAAATGGCTACAGTTAACAGTACAGTAATCCACATGAAGTTTCAATTACTTTATTAAAAAAGATCAAGAGAATTTTATATATTTTGCGTAACCAATGGGATCAATCAGAAAAAGTCTTATAGATTGTTGTGCAGAGAAATGCTAATAGGCATCTATAAGGAAAAAACAATTGAGTAAGTTTTATAGATGCTATGATTTATTACTTCTATGGTCTTATATATACAATAAGAAAGGCGAAACGAGGATACCGGGTAAAATGCATTGTAAGGGCATAACATATGACAATCCTCAAAACATTGTCGGAGGATTCGGTAGCTATTTTAACAGTGTATATTCAAAACCGTCCAACGAACTATTACCCTTCAACAATATAGCCAATTATCCGTGCATTAATCTTGTACAGCTTTCTGAACTCGATATATCTGAAGCCATTAAAAAATTGAAAAATAAAATGACTTCTGGCCATGACCAGATTCCTAGTTTCCTAGTAAAGGACTGTTCTAATGTACTTATTACTCCGCTGTTAATTTTATTTAATCTCTCACTTCGAACATCTACATTTCCTGAATGCTGGAAACTGGCTAGAGTCTGTCCTATTCATAAGAACGGTGACATAAATAATATACTTAACTACAGAGGTATTTCTATTCTACCCAATTTTGCAAAGGTTTTCGAGGTGTCGGTGTACAACGTAATATATCCGGTTATAAAAAATTTTATTTTCACCTGTCAGCATGGTTTTATGGAAAAACGCTCTACAATATCAAACCTAACGTGTTTAACCCAATTTATTTCTAACACTCTGGACAAACGGGGGCAAGCAGATGTGGTGTACACAGACTTCTCAAAGGCCTTTGATCATATTGATCATAGAATTTTAATTAATAAACTGAACAACTTGGGTTTCAGTGATATACTTGTTAATTTCTTTCAATCTTACCTACAAGACAGATTACAATATGTTCAGTATAATGGTTTTAAGTCAAACACGTATGTTGCAACATCTGGCGTCCCTCAGGGATCGAATTTAGGTCCCCTCTTATTTTCTGTATTTATCAACGATTTATGCGATACACTGAATTGCAACAAACTTCTCTTTGCGGATGATCTGAAATTATTTAACGAAATTAATACCATAGTGGATTATGCGAGATTACAAGAACAAATAAATATCATTGAGGATTGGTGCCTAGTGAATAATTTAACGATGAACATTTCAAAATGTAAAGTTATGACTTATACACGAAAGCTTAGTCCAATTGAATATTCATATAGTTTTAACAGCATCACTTTATCACACTGTGAAAATATTAAAGATTTGGGTATACTGTTCGACTCCAGATTGGAATTCACAGGACATTAATTCGATAGCTAAATCTGCGTTAAGATTACTGGGTTTTGCCATAAGAAATACAAGAAATTTTACTAATGCAGAAGCATTAAAAACGCTATATTTTTGTTTCGTTCGTTCTAAATTGGAGTACGGCTCAGTGATATGGAATCCCCTATCTATGAGATACACTCACAATCATTAGAATCTGTTCAACGGAAATTTCTAAAATACTTATCTTTCAAAATAGATCATCAGTACCCAGTACAGGGATATCCGAATAATTTAATGTTAATGAGATTTAATATGGATTCATTACAAAGCAGAAGAATTATGTCAAGCTTAATGTATATCTACAAAATTATTAATAATACAATAGACTGCCCAGAACTCCTCTCCCAAATAAATTTTAGAATTCCACGTTTAGGCTCGCGTCAAACTTCCACCTTTGCACTACCGTCAAAACGAACAAATATTCTTGGTAAATCGCCTATTTATGCTATGATGGAAATGTATAACTCTCTTGGCAACCATTGTGACATATTTAGTCTTTCCTCAGAAAAGTATTCAAGAGGCGTAAAACTATCCATTAGAAATCAAAATCAATATTCTGTTTCTGTGAATTGTCACCATCAATCTTTTGCTTTATGAAAATACAATTACAAGATTCAAACCACGACAAAATGTTTTTTAAAAATACCACTCGACGGAACATATTATTACATATTATCTTATAGAACAGTTAAAATAAAAATGTATTATATGAAATTTCATCGACATTAAATATTAAACGGAAATATTTTCACTTACTTTGTAACAAATAACTTGAAACTTCTAAACGTAAATCTGTCAGTTTTTCTCTTCAACGAGAAATAATAAATAAACCTACTCGATAAATTTAATGAATATGGGTAATTTTTTTCTAGCAAATTACTCGTCCATTCTCACGTCTGCCGAGGAATCTAATAGTTTTAATGTTGCATAAAGTAAGTCAATGACTTCTAAGAAAACTGACAACAGATGATTCTAATAGACTGAGTACTAAGTAAAAGCAAATATATGTCAGTATGTTGCATTTCTTGTTCGTACTACGCCGCCATAAAGTGCATTTCCGGTTGTACTGCTACTGACTGGCTTAATATTGGCTATGTAGGACTGATTTTTTACGGCACACTTTTAATTCGAATCTCGTTTAATTTATAATCTTAATAATTTAATTAGGCTCGAACGAGTAGACTCTTTTTCCAGGCATTAATGATATAATTGCAAAACTAAATAGTTGCTTTAAAGTCGATCGAGTCGATTTACATACATTCGAATAATTCGTATTTTCAACAATTAATACAATTAATTATAGGACTTCCTTAAAATTGCTTTCCTGAACATTCTTTTTCAGTCCATTATAGTAATGTCTCTCCGGAGCTTTACTATACTTTGTTCTCTCTATTGAAAAGACGTACAAAATATATATTAAGAAAACGCAAGATTTCTATTTCTAAGCCGTAAATAGATTGTAGATAAGCAATTTCATTTTTTGTTTTATAATTCTGTAATGTGTAGTCATCTAGTATTATTATTTAGAAGTAGAGCTTGTGCATCAGCATGTCGTACAGATTTCATCCAGTAGATGTCGCTGAGAAATATATTTCTTCGTTATGCAATTCAATATACATTCATTGTCTTACTTCCTGGTTGCTTCATGAAGTTCATCCCAAGGATTATAAACAGTTTATAATGCTTGGCTTGTTACTTGTTCTTGTTGCTGTGTATCAAAGTGCTCTAACACAGTAGGACATTTATTTCGTAAAAATGACCGTTTCTGACAACTATGATAAATCTGGTGTTTTAAAATTGTAATCTATATCTTTATCTTCAGGTATAGTAACTAGAATATTGTCATAATTGATTAATCTAGAATAAAAGAGAATTTATAAACAAAAAATTCAACAAGTACATTTATATCTCCAGTAAACCGAGTATGCACGGCGTCATCTATTGGCTATATTAGAGACCTATATTAATTAATTATTGTTAGTTCATTCTTCATTCATCTAGTGCCATCTTTTCGAGAAAAGAGAGAACATAGCACTACTTCTTCACTCATTTGCGTAGATCCAAGTTAGCTGGCTCATACAAAAAACAAAACTATCGAAAGTGTTTCTGGTAATTGTTATTATTGGTTATGAACATTTAGTTAAGCAACTTAATTATTTTCAATAGCTATTGTTTGTGAAGTGTGTGGAAAAATATTTACTCTCCAAAAAAATTAAATCGACTGCATAACGTGCACCAAACAAAAACAAATGTTTCTTATTATAATTCTACTGTTTATAATCGGGGATTATGAGATTTGACTCAGAACGTTCAGATCACTATATCTGTCTTTGTTATTTGTTATTTGTATAGTTTTAGAAAATTAAAATGATACTTTCAAATTTCTTGGAGTGAAATTTCGTAAACCCCTAATAAATACCAACCAACATACATCAGTTGCTGCTTCAGCCATCTAGCGTGGTTATTTAGAAGTAAAGCAGTAATTTTTGTAGAATAGGTGTCGACGAGAGAGTTATTTATTTGCCGCACGATATTCAACGCACATTAGTCAGTACCTTATTTGATAGATGCCGATGCGATTTCAGAAAACGTTTATTTAGGGCCGGTTTTATAATGTTAGATTAACTCCACGTTTATCTTAAGTTTAAACTTAAGATTAAACCATGATTTAAACTTTACTTTACAAACTTAAATTTATACCGTTGGCACTACTGTTCAACAGAAATTGCAACTTCACGTAGTTTGATTCTAACCTATTTCGACATTTTGACATGACATTTCAAGTTATTTTTGTAAAAAATGGAGGGAAATAGAACGACAAATTCGCTGAACTAATGTTTTATTAGTGAAACATTTTTAATTATACAAGAGACAGTTGATTTGTGTAGGCTTCTAAAGTTTCTGTTAACAATAAGCATATAATATATGCATATAGGTATGAGGAGATCAAACATAAATCTTTATCGTTCTATGAGATGTAATTATAAATTTTGAATTAGCTCCAATAAAATAATAACTGGCCCAATCTAAACAGCTTATACATTTTTACAATCTTCCTTGTAACTATAGGTCTGATTCTAAAATTTCCAGAACTTTGAGCGTATTAATAATAATTTTCTGTCATCATCAGATTGTAAATAATCACATATTTCGAATACATCCATAAAATATTACACCGAATTTTATTAATTCTGAGGTTATGAACATCCTGACATCTGATAATCCAGAGTTTAAACCATTCCCATCCACCGTTTGAAGTTTAACTTTACTGTGACGTAATTAATCTGCAAACTAAATATTACTGACATTATAAAACAGACTTTTTTTGAGATCTGTAGTTTAATCTGTACTCTGCAGTTTAATCCGATATTATAAAACCGGCCCTTAATAATTTAAATCAGCAATCAACTAATTCCTACACTTGTTAAACAAATTATATATTAGTGGCATGATAATAAATTTGTGTATATTTGTATATTACATTTTCTTTGAGATACTTGTTTTAACACTCGGCTCATGAATTCTTTGAACTTTGAAAGTTTGAACATATCTTCCCATTTTTTGAGCTGGTATCCGGATAGTAATAGTGTAAACAGTATATTTTATCTATGGTGTAAACTGTCTGTTTTGTTATGGTATTATGGTGTTTATTAAATCTCGTTTTATCATATAATATTTTCTTGATGAAGGTTTTGTTACATTTTAATTGTACATTTAAGAATAATATACTCCTTCAAAATGGATGATGAGCAAACAGTATCTGTTTCAAAAGTAAGTAAGAAACCTAACCTCTAACTTATTTATTAATTTATAAATGATTAATTCAAAAGAAATATAAGGAATTAATTTTGAATTTGATCTAAATATTTTAGTTAATGTTAAAATACATAACATGTAAAGGACAATATAATTATCGCCAATAAATTGTTGGTTTTTGTTTAATAACTTCTTATTATAATTAAAATACTTGATGTTGTATTTTAGGGGATATTTGTATTTAAAAATTATTTTAAACCTCCTTCAAAACGCGCAAAGCACAGAAGAAAATCCATCGACAACAAGGCATCTAGAGAAACTATTTTTTCAAATAATTTATGGTACCAATCATACTCGAAATTATGGAAGGAAGTTGAAGAAAAAATTGAGGTATGCAAAGAATCGTAATTAAAATATTACTCTCAATGTTCCTTTTTTATTTGTTCCAGGAGTTAAACAATGAAATGTTCTCATCTGTATTAAGTGACTTAATAAAATTTATCAAAACTAGTCATGATACACCAGTTGATGAAATACCAACAGCTGCTTTATTAACTGGTATAAATATGCCCGATCATGGAGCACAATTTACAGCCTTATCGAAGCGCATTAAGCAAACAGTGTCTCCTCATGTGGCTTGCCTGTACAGTCAGGATTGCCATAATATTAAGTTTCTCATGGAACGTATGATAAATCAGTTTATTAATGAAGAGGAGTTTCTCTCTGATGATGTATGTATAAAAATTTGTAGCATAAATATAACCGTCATGTTCGTCGGCAAATAAAAAGTAAGAAATTTTCTGGGATTAGGTAATCTGTCTATGAGATTTTTTGAAAACGTACCAGATAACACATTCAAGTATTTTAGCTTCAGTATTATGGATTTAGTGATATCTCTATTTGCATGGATGCAAATCGAAGAGTAAAATCTTCAAGCAAATACTGTAATAGTAAAAAAATAAGCTGTAAAGTTCCACAGGGGTCTGATCTTGGCCCATTTATCTTTTTTCTGTAAATTAATACCTTGGCTACTATCGGTATATCAGGAAGTTTCACATTTTTGCAGATAATACCACCATTTCATGATATAATAAAGACAGGATATTGTTACGTGTTTACAGTCTTCAGTAAATACTCTGTGGGTTCAAATAACCTGCAACAAGAATTTTCACTAACCACTATTTTATTAATCACTAAAATTACACTAGTAAATACTTAAAAATTACACAACTAATAATAACTTAATCTAATATAAATTCACTACTTTTAAAACACTATGTATTTTACTTTTCTTCTTAAACTTGTCAACTCTTATCTAACCTAAAAACTGTCTTGTCTGCTCAACTTCACTTCTTTATATACATCCTTAGAATGTACCAGAATCCTATTCCATAACATTCTAGAACAGGTTCCTCCAGAATGCTAGTTGGCTGTTCGTCAATCGGCCCAGAGATGGCGCCACCCCACCTACCGGCCATCAACAGAATAACAGGTTTCCCTTCACTTTGACCAGGGACTTAATCACATCTCTCCCCATTAGAGGGCAGCACATAACGATATTATTGCATGAGAAAAATTGTTTCAGTATTTTTCCACGAACCCGTTTATTTTCCCCAGTTTTTCGACTAATTGTTGTTCTCTCGAGTAGAATGGAAGGTCTCTCGAGGAATTTGACCTCATCCACCCCAACCCCAGGATTCCAACCCTTGTAGGGGGTGGAAAATTGATATTTGTTTTATGAAAAAAAAAATATATTTTTTGTAGGAGGCGTTTCTTTGAGGAAGGTGGTAAGTGACCAGATTTGTGTAACCACCCCCGGGTGTTGTTTTCACCCTTCAAGGGGGCGGAATTTTTTTTTCATCTATAATTGAAAAAGTATAAAAATACGTTTATTAAAGTTTTTTTATAAATTGATTTTCCACCCCTTTGAAGGGTGAAAACAATCTTCCTCAAAGAAACACCTCCTATAAAATATTAATTTTTTTCTCACAAAAACAAATATCAATTTTCCACGCTCTATAAGGGTTGGAAGCCTGAGGTAGGGGTAGCTGAGGTGAAATCCCTTGAAGGACCTACCGTCTTACTCTAGGGGACAACAATTTGTTGAAAAACTGGGGAAAATAAATGAGTTCACGGAAAAGGGGACTTTGGGGGTGGTTTTTGGACAATTTGAGGGGGTTGCCGAAGTGGAAGAATTGGTTTGACCCTAGGAATCGCTTTAGCGCTTTCGAAAACGAGAGCGGGGGGGGGGGGGGTTATCTAGTATGAGGCGCAAACATTCGGTAATTTCGTTACAAATCTCGACTCTTTAAATGGACTATGATTATTAATATTTAGGTTTTTTCAGGAAGAAATGACAGAAGAAAGTAAACATCACATAAAGAAAAACCAATTAAGCCTCCCTGTACTGCAGTGCTGGTACGAAGATTTGTATCAGGCGCATCTTCCATCCACACCTAAGAAGCAAAAAACTAAAGACAAGAGAAATATTCTAGTTGTGATTATTCCAGAATTCGAAAGCTTCAGTGCACAGGTTTTGCAAAAATTCATCTTGATAACAAGCGGGTATATGAGAGCATTGCCCTTTGTTTTTGTTTTTGGAATAGCTACGTCCATAGCGACTTTACACCTCTCTCTCCCATATCAGGTGTCTTCTAAAATTAGCGTTCAAGTGTTTAATTCACAACCCTCAACAGTTTATCTTAATAAGGTGTTAGAAGACGTATTTTTTTCGTTACAATGCCCATTTCAACTGGGAGGGAAAGTATTTCACTTGTTTACGGATATATTCCTGTTTTACGACCTTTCAGTGAATAATTTCATACAAAATATTAAGGTAAGTATACAATATTTACAGTATATTTATATTCAAAACTAACAATAGGTATGCCAGTTAAAAACCGATATAATAAATGTGTGTACTTGCAGTTTGCAATGGCAGAACATTTTTCGTATGGAAATGCCATGTCGCTATGTAATGCAGATCGGCAAGAGATGAAGAAAGTTCTGAACAATTTTACACATGAAGATTGCGAAAATGCAAGGCAGATACTTTCATTTAGAAAACTTGTGGAGGGTGAACCTTATGCCAATAGGATCAAATTATTAACCGACGATGCATATTTCAAAAAAATATTAGAACAAGAAATATTCAAAATTAATAAGTACCTAAGAAGGCTGCATATATTTCTGAAATGCTTATGTATCCTGGTGGAAGATCTGCCTAAATCGCCTCTGGGGAAACAAGTAAGTTGTTTAAATAATATCAATTCTCAACAAAATTAAGCCATTTGTTAGAAGCAACTTCATTAAACCGATCTATATGTCTACATTTACAATATTGTAAACATTTAAAATTAATGCCTAAGATTTGGCATTAACAATGAGGAAAATATGTAAAACCACCACCTTCAAACTTAGCCCTTTGGCAAGATGCGAATTGAGTATTACAGAGATATGTTTGTATTATAAAATTGTTGATAAATTAAGGTTCGCAAATATAACTGATTCATATCTAATGAAGTAGATTCTTCCGGGTCTTGCCGTGGTCGTCGAACTTGACTTGACGTTTCGCTGATCATCCTGTCAGCTTCTTCAGAAGGACTCTAAAGACTGAATCTGTTGTGTTATACTCCTCGTTATATACCTAGGCGCCGCTTCTCTTCGCTGGTCATTGGTCGCGCTTGGTTCGCTTCGCTGCTCATTCGTCGTGTTTGGTTGACCGTGACTTACTACGGTGCTGGTACTTGGCAATACCAGTCTCCACGTGTTACTAAGTCGATACCCATCCTCTCTGTTAAAGTTGTTCACGTTTTTCATAATTTCCAGTGATTCCCTAATGATTCGCGGATAATAGCGCATATTCCTGTCTAATGTATTGACGTCCTCGTAGTCGATTTTATGGTTCTCGTTATTATGGACATGTTCTGCTGTCGCCAACCTATCCGTGTATCCAAATCTGGTATTTCTCTGGTTTTCTTTGATTCTGCACTGGATACTCCGTCCTGTTTGTCCGATGTAGCTCTTACCACATTTGCACTTCAACTGGTAAACACCTTTTGATTAACAGTTTGGGGACAGGGTCTTTGACTGAGGGAAGCATCTGCTGTATTTTCTTCACTGTTCGAAACCTTACACCTACTTTTTTTTTGAATAAAATCTTCTTCAGCCTATCTGTGACTCCCGTGACTTAGGGTAGGCATGCATGCATTGTTGGTTGTTGCTGTGCTTCTTCTGTAGTTCTCCTCTGGTTATTTACTACTCGTTGTATATTGCTTTGGCTGTATCCATTCTTCTCTAAAGCTTGTTGGACATTCTGTAGTTCCTCGGGTTTGTTCTCGTCGTCGCATATTCTGTTGGCTCTGTGGACCAAGGTTCTAATTAACGCTCTCGTCTGTGGTGGACTTAGTAACACGTGGAGACTGGTATTGCCAAGCACCAGCACCATAGTAAGTCACGGTCAACCAAACATGACGAATGAGCAGCGAAGCGAACCAAGCGCGACCAATGGCCAGCGAAGCAAAGCGGCGCCTAGGTATATAACGAGGAGTGTAACACAACAGATTCAGTCTTTAGAATCCTTCTGAAGAAGCTGACAGGATGATCAGCGAAATGTTAAGTCAAGTTCGACGACCACGGCAAGACCCGGAATCTACTTCATTAGACAACGGCCGTGAAAACCTGCATTCTACTATTGATTCATATCTAATACATAAATAGAATAAAGTGGTATGAAATAGTCCTTGAAGCACTTTTAGGGCTTTAGGCACTGTGCTTCAATTAATTTAAAGAAAAACTAAAAAAACACGCTTTAATAGCAAACCGAACTAAAAAGTAAAAAATAATGTTTAAATATTAATTTTATTGTAAAAAGTGTGGGGTGCTTGATATCGATTGTTATAATATTTTATTGGTAGCTACTGATAAAAGTAGAATTATATATAGTAAAAAAGCACCCCACGCTTCTTACAATAAAATGAGTATTTAAATATTATTTTTCAGTTTTTTTAAACTATAATTCTTTTTCATTGTTGTTCCCACGAGTAATGGACAATTAAACGGTCAACCCTCCTAGAGGTCTGATAGAAGGGTAAGGCTCTTATACAACATATAACAGCGGCGCCTCCGGCAAAATCTCGACAGTAGATTAGTTATTTATTTTATCCTGATGATCCTGGTGAGGACATTAGGACAAAGTTGTCAAATTATTGTATTGTAATCTGTCCTTGATAAGTGTGCAAAGTTTCAGTTTGACGTTTTGAAGCGGGTGAGAATCACGTTCAAAGATTCCGTTACAAACAAACATACAGGTGAAGCTAATAAAAGCGTGTTAAAAAAAGATACTTAGTATCTAGGATTTGAATTACTTTGCATAAGCATTGGGGCTTTAAGCTGGGCATATCCGAGAGACGGAGATCCGATAAGGAAATATTTATTATTTTTGGCTATAATTTTTTTTTTCTTACATATATTGGTAAAAAAAGTATAGGACTACCTAAGTAGTACTATGACAGGTGTAATGATATGAATTTTCACTCAATAATTTCAGTTGTTTGCAAAATAATGAGATTTATTTTTAAAAATTATGTCAATATTTATATTTCCTAAATTTAAATCTAACTATTTCGCATATGTTTGAAATTATTGGGTGAAAATTTATAACACTACTCTTGTTATAGTTCTACTTAGGTAGTCTTATAGTTTGTTTGCAATATGTGTTTGAGAATAAGAAGCTATGGTCAAAAACAGTAAATATTTCCCTATCGGATCTCTCTCTCTTGGATATGGTGACCTTAAGGTACGTCGAGTGCTTCGATTACTTTCAAAGTACTTCAGTTACTAATTGAAATCCCTTTTTATTACTTCAGTCACTTTAGAATGTAATGTGACTTCCTATGCTTTAATTTTAACTTTTGAGGTGCTTCGATTACTTTTAAAGTAATTGAAGTTCTTTTTTAGTACTTCAGTTGCTTTAGAAAGTAATAGTGCTTCAAGCATTGAGCATCAATTACCATTGAAAGAAGGTATTTAGTATTTGAGAATTAATTACTTTGTATAAATACTTGCGGATTTAAGCTCTTTCAGACAGTTTCAATAATTTTTGCAGTGCCTCACTTTTAAAGTAATTAGAGTTCATTTTTAGTACTTTATCTACTTTAAAAATAATAGGGCATTCAACACTATGCTTCAATTACTTGTGGAGTGCTTCAATTACTTTTAAAATAATTGAATTCCTTTTTTTTATTATTTCGATCAGTTGCTTTAGAAAAGTAGGAGAGTAGGGTTTCAAACACTGTGCCTCAATAACTTTGCATAAATACTTCAATTACTTTGAAAGCAATCAAGTCCCTTTTAGCTATTGTCCAAATGTTAATTGTTGTGCTCTGTTTATATTAATTTTTTCTTTTTATGGGTTTTTCAACCATATCCCGTCTGTCTATTTTTTAAAGTTTTAGAAACAGTAAAAAGAAATTTTAAATCCATAGCCTACTTTGTGAGATATATTACAAAAACCTGAAAAATAGGAAAACCACATTGAATCGTAAAAATCGGCTATGCCATAGTGGTAAAAATTAACTTTATTATAATTATAATTTAGTAATTATTTATTACAGTTTGTTACAAACAAGCAAATATTTCATAAGTAAAAATACAAATACAAAATGAACATCCAAAAAACGAAAAACTATGTATAACAGTACTTTCTACTACCATACCGAAAAGAAAATGTGTGTATTTATTTCTCTAACCGCAAGTGCTCAAATTGTGCACCATGCATTCTAATACACAAACGTGCTCTACGAGACAGCTCACGCATTACATTTTGGAGCATTTCAGAAGTAATTGCCTCACATGCATTTCTAATTCTGGCTTTATGTCCTCAATATTTCCAGGGGCAGTTTGAAACACCTTGTCTTTAATGTAACCCCAGCAAAAAAATCTAAGGGAGTAATATCTGGTGATTGAGCTGGCTATAGAATGGGTCCATAGGTGCCTATCCAGCTATCTAGCATAACTTGATTTAAATAATTGGCACATATTATAAAAATGTGAGGTGGAGCCCCATTGAAAATATGAATAATTCAATCTTTCTGCCAACAGAAAAATAAGGTCCAGTTACAATAGTCCCTAAAAGACCCATCCAAACATAGAAAATCTTTCTTGGAAAGCAGTCTCTCTGCACCAATGTGTATTTTCTCGTGTCAACATATAATGCATATTTCTATTGAAAAATCCATTATTAGAAAAATTTGATTCGTCCCACCAAATAATTTTTCTCCATATCAGCGGGGGTTATTCCTTTTTTTATTTAACAACCATCTTAAAATCTTACTCTTCTCGGCTTATCTCCCTCATTTAAATGTTGAACTTTTTTCATTTTGTAGCATCGAAATCCGTTTTTTTTTAAATATTTTTCTTGCACTGTCTTTTTTTATGTGACTGTTTCTCTGAATTTGTATTAAAGAGGTCCCTTCATTTTGGTTAACATAATTCCATACTCTATTCACTTTTCTTACATTATCCGCAACATGCCTTCGCCTTACTACCTTTTTTGAAAATGAACAGTGTGCGTTTTTAGATTTTGAACTAACTTCCTAAACGTAGTTCGATTTGGCTGCGGAGCATCTGGAAATCTATCTGCGTAAACCGTGACTGCCATCTCAGCGTCAAAATTGCACTAATAATAAATGCTAATCATATCGAATTTGTTATTATTGGTGTACACCATAATTACTGATATAAAATTTGTCTTAGAACAACGCAATATGCAACATACAACAGTGACAATCTGTCAAATTTGTTAATAACTAACTGTATACATTATTTTTCACTAATCATGGCATAGCTGATTTTTACGATTCAATGATATGAATTGTGGTTTTCGTAAAATATTAAATATTCACACTATCAGTTAAAATTTTTGTGACATGTTTTATATTGTTGGAAAGAGAAAAAATTAATGGTGTCATGGCCTACTTTGAGATTTGTTCTTTTCATTTTTGCACAAGAGCGTATGTCGAATGTCGTATGTATTTCGAATTTTCTGAAAGACGGTATATCTTCTGATGACAAATTCTAAAAATAACGAAATTAATCAAAATATTGGAAAAATAACCTCTGTGCCAGTTAAGTTTATGTTAAACGCTATTTTTTGCCAACTAATACGAATTATAACAAAAATTAGCATATAGTATTTATCTGATGACATTTCGGAAACTGAATGTGTTTCCTTTTTCAAAATTATGAATTCGATGATTTCGTATTGCATATTCCACACGTTGTGTGGTCTATCCTACCAAGGTCGAAGATTGCCCTGTCCCAAATTGTTCGTTACTTTGACCGGTATAGACCACCTTTGACAGTTTAATTTAACCTGTAAAAACTTCTATTAAAGTTTGCCAGTACATATTAAGACATCAGTTACATCAAAGACACTGTTACATGTTTACAATCTCCAGTAAACACCCTGTACGTAGGTTCAAATAACTTTCAACAAGAATCTTCACAAACCACTGATTTATTAATCATTTAATTTTAACTTAATCTAACATACATTCACAACTTTGTACTGTTTCTTATTTCATCTTATCACTTGTTTGTCTAATATAAAACTGTCCCCAGTGCGTTTGGGTCCACTGTATATATACCCGCGTCGAATGTACTCGTTTATTCTAGAATATTCTGGTCTATCATCCGCGATGTATCTGGCGCCGTTCTCGAATTTTCTATAAGGCAGTGGCGTATTCGTGCACATAACAATACAAACCTCTGGTTTTAGGTTCGAGAACTGTATTCAGTTGCGGCATCACAAAGTATTACCAAAACGCCCGAATACAAAGAATGCATGCAACTCTTGGGTTTTCAATCAAAAGAGGAATTATCCATGAAACTTTCAGAGGTTATCGATTATCTTTCGAATTATATACATGATAACGGCAAACAAAATAAAATGAAGGACTTTGTAGATGAACTAAGGAGATATTTAGATATTCTGAACAATTTCAATTTGGATGAGCTCGAAGAAGCAGTAAATGAAATTGAAAATGAGGGCAACATCATCACAGGCCAGATGGACAGAAAACAATTGAAAGAGGTATTAAATATTGCATTTCTTAAACCTTCAAAAAGATAAATAGATATCAAAAAACTTTTAAATCTCGTTTGAAAGTGGTTCATTTACAAGAAAGACAGATAACTTTTTTAAAAATTATGAATATTTTTATCACTAAATTCTTTAAAAATATTTGCATTTCTTATTCCAGATGATAAAAAGTCTATTTTTATTTGTTTCAGAGACTACTGGAAATGAGTAAACATCATCATAAGCCTTTGAATAAATATGAGAAAATAAGAAAGAATATTATTGAATTTTTATCAGACACATTTGAGGAGTATCTCATTGAACCAAGTAGTCTGTATTTTCATGAAATATTCTTTTTCAATAACATTTCCATACAAAACTATATAATTGGAACGCACCGTTCTGCCATACACAATGCATTGAATGATCCTCATTATTATTTGCAGGTAATAGAGATGAAGAAATTCTTTTTTCTAGTTTATATATTCCAATAATTTTTTAGTGCGATTGCTGTGAAATACCTAATGCTGCTGCGATAAGGCGTTCCATGCCGGACATTTGTATAGCTTACAAACTGCATTTAGAATGTGGAAAGATGATAAATTTGTACGATTGGCTGCAAGCGTTTCTTAGCATCGTTGATCCTGTGGACACTGACGATGAAACCAAGAGAACTGTCGATCCTGAATTACAGTATCCTTTTATTTAGCAAAAAAAATACAGAAAAAATTGCAAAGAAGTTGACATTTCGGAAGGTCGCAAGGTAACAATGAATATTTCCGAAATAACTTACACTATAATAATAATAATTTTATTCATCCGAGAGTTTGTTTTACATGATAATATAGAATATAGGAAATCCAAAAATGTTAAAAATTTAGGAAACTAAGAATTTATTTATTTTATTTTATTAAGCACCACTACAGGAACGATGTTCCCCATTACAGACCTATATTTTTTTTAAATATTGTTTGACATGCACAAAAAATTATACAACGGCCATTCCCTACGACATTGCCCTCTGCCGCAGCTGAGACTCGAACCCAGGAGTGGTACACTGACTAGCCGTGTTGTCTCTCACACAACCTAGTCTAGTCTACTGCTACCTACTTGGTAACTCATAAATAACGCCAGTAAACGTCCATACCCTAGGCAGGATTCGAACCCGAGACTCCTTGGTTGCAAGCCTAATAAATTAAAATCAAAACAACTTTATTACTGTTAAAGTACGAGTATCTCCCCAGAGCCTACCTCGGGACCGACCGTGCAACCACCTAGTCTAATACATATGCGTTGAGCCACTGAGCCGGTCAGTCGGATTTATACAGATAACAAAATAAATAACCATGTTTCCCGAGGACGGTAGCTTAGCGCATCTAACTTTATCACTGTCATACCTAGCCAAGTGGGTTCAAGCTCCACCTACTGCGAAGTAATTTTCAAATATAAATTGTTCTAAGAAGTGGTTCGAATCCTCCTATAAACTAATCTGTAAGGCCCCGTCTCCTTTGCTCAGGCAAATCTAGATTTCCTAGACTTAAGAGGGTCACTCGGGTGACCTGGAAGTCATGTCTACAAGTTCCGCTTTATTAAAATTCATATTATAAAATTCCAAATATTTTAAATTCAATACAAATTGTAACAACCGATAAGTGTGATAAATGCTCCTTTGTACATGACAATTTATACCAAACTGAGGTTTTATTGCTTGTCGAATAATGAGAACTGCAAAAAAATGTACAAAAAAAACATTACAGTAAAGGACCGGTTAAATACTATTTACTCATTTCAATGGATTGGAAGATATGCTCCCACTAAATGGCCTCATTTCAAAATTACATAAAGACGTGTGTTATCAAAATGAGCAACACGTCGAACACCTATTATACATTTTTCTAATCAATTATTTGAGGGAACCTCTTTTTTTAAGTTTATTCTTGAATTTGACACTTATTTATTTATAAAACGAAAATGGTTGCAATTAGCCATAGGCAAGTACTTACAAAAAAATGTTCGTTTTTCATTTCTACATCACGTCGAAAAATATACAGGGTGTTCCTCTTGAAAAAATTGAGAAAATTCAATTTAAAATATTCTTAATTGAAAAATAATGTTTGGCTACCCTGTACATTTTTATGAAATGAAAATGATTGAAAAACATTAATATTGAGACTGTGGTGATTTTTTAAATATCCATCTGCAGATTGCATTATTTCAACAAAAAAATTCATTACATCCAACTAGTTGGGAGATATTCAATGCTAATATAGGAATGAATAGAGCCTAGAAAGAGGCTTCAAAAAATGTACTGATATACATAGCATTCCCTTTAAAAAAAGGCACTTGGTCCTGTAATTTCGTCTTGGCTCGCCCTGTATGTTCGAAAATAACATCCAGTTATAGATTTTTTTATCTAGTTTACTTGCAAGTTTTTTTATAATTTCTAGCTATCGTAGAACTCGAGATATCGAGGTCCGACGCACTATTGCCCCATCATATATATCTCTAAAAATGGAAAATTACTTAGCAAGATGGAACAAAGACTGCATGAAAGTGGATATTCTAGAGAACATGGTACATATTCTTTTTATATGCATCCCTAACGAGTATAATCGAAATAAGCACAAAAAATATTTAATGTTTATTTTCATTGAGTGGCCACTTTCCAAAAATTACCATAAATGATTCTGTATCCTCTATTTGTCACCTAACATTTTATCAAAATCTACGTGAAACTTATTATTTTCCTTAATCATATAATCAGAGCACGGTTTACCCAAGCTGTTGCAGAACTGGAATACCTAGGCTTCGTTAAGAGCTCAAAGAGAAAAGCTGATCATGTTAGCAGGTTGACATGGGGTGGTTAATTATAATGTACTTTAAATTATTGTTTCGAATAAAGTATTTTTATAACTATATGTTTTTGAGTTTCCAATTTGGACTGTTGTGTATTGTGAATTATATACATTAGTCCGTTGAAGGAGTCGGACGAACTACCGAATGTTTGCGCCTCGGACTAGACAACGTCCCCCCTCCCCTATTTTGTAGGTTGCTGAATCGATTCTCGGAGTCAAACCTCCTCAAATTGGCCAGAAACTACCCCCAAAGTTGCCTTTTTCGTGAACCCGTTTATTTTCCTCAGTTTTTCAACTAATTTTTTTCATCTATAATTGAAAAATAGTATAAAAGATATGTTTATAAAATGTTTTTATAAATCGATTTTCCACCCTTTTGAAGGGTGAAAACAGCCCCTGGGGGTGATTAGACAACACTGGTCACCTACCAAGGAACACCTCCTATATAATATCGATATTTTTCTCACACAAAATAAATATCAATTTTCCACCCCCTACAAGGGTTGGAAGCCTGTGGTAGGGATAGCTGAGGTCAAATATCCCTCGAGGAAACAATAATTAGTCGAAAATTGGGAAAAATAAACGGGTTCACAGAAAAGGGGACATTCGGGATGGTTTTTGGCCAATTTGAGGAGGTTGTCGAGGTGGAAAAATTGGTCTGACTCCGGGAATCCACTTAGCACCTTGAGAGGGGACATTGTCTAATCCGAGGCGCAAACATTCGGTAATTTCGTCATAAATCCCGGCTCTATAAATGGACTACGTACTGCGTCACCCAGGAGAGATTTTCATGTTCTAAAAATGAAAATAAATTGTTATTTGTGGTTTACAAAAGGGCCAATTACACTAATTTGGACTGTGCGCATTCCAGACATGCAGCATAAAAGGAATATTTATGGCAACAGTCTTGGTTTCACGCCAAACAAAGAATTGTGTTCAAACTTGATATCGTTTTCGGTAGTCGCTCTTGCAGTTTAAACTAATTTTTTCACTTTGTTATATTGTGCTCTGTTGGATTTAAATCTGGGCTTTTTGCTGCCAGTTTTCTGTGGATATACTGACTTCTTTGAGACGTTGATGCATCTTGACTTTGCATGAATAATGGGATGTCATAGACTACCGAACCCATTATTTTGTAATTGTTTTATATTTAATACTCACTTAAATAATTGAAGCATCCTTTCCTGGAATTTCAACCCCACTATCTCAAGCCTCCACCTAGCTATAACCTTACTAGGAGTCATCACACGAATTAAATGAAACAATCTTATGACTAATTATGATAATTTAATTTTTTCAACATACATTTGTGTTATATTTTATTTTTACATCGAATGCCACAATGATCTAGAGATATTAAAAAATGATAACATGTTTTTTGATGCTTTTAAATGTATTTGATACCGATCTCGTTTTCGTGAAAAATTTTTTACAGTCGCTCAATGTATTCAACATATACGTAGTCTCACTCGTGTTGAGGCATACTCCATTTTAATACATGACAATGCACGCTCATGTTGTCCGTCATATAAACTTTTTAGAAGAGAATCAAATTACTATTGGCATGGCCGGCTGAATCGTCGGATCTAAATCCTATATGCGTTATGCAAGGAAATCCTTACTTTGAAAATTGACAACAGCTTCCTACAGTTCTAAATAATTCTTATTACAATTTCTATTACAAGAAAGTTGGCACCTTGATTTAGAATATGGGAAGGTGTAGCATTTGTGAATAACGGAAGGCAAACGTTGAGTACTGAGAAATGAAAATTGTGCTGTAATTTTATTTGTTTTTTTTTTATTCCGATAAAACGAATATATCCCTAAATCATTATTGGACCATGTATATTTAAAAAACAATTTATTTCATAAATCGGATAAATCAATATAAAATTTAGATGTCTACTTTGACTAAAATAAAGATAACGTTTGTTACAAAACACATACACATTTTTCTAAAATTCTATTTTTTCTTTATACCGATTACAGAATAATAACACAGACAAAGATGGATTATTGGTAATGAGTTTTTTTTATATTAATAAAGTAACTACAATTATATTTCCTTAGAAGGTAAACAATTGTTTTCTTAATTATTTTCTTCGCTTATATTTACCTGATCGAGCACCAGATAATGTAGGTTACCTTTAACAGAAAATGTCTAAGACATGTCCTCACATGTGTCCTAAAAATTGTTAAGGCCTCTGGAGATGTGCGAGATTGTTTTCACCAAAAACTTAGTATTCTACGTGTAACCGTATAATCGCATAGTACACAGTGAAAGAAAACAACTATTTATCCAATAAAGATGATCTTATTATGTTGTTTTTTAAACTTCTTGGATATTGTTCTTTTAACATTTTCATAATTATAATAAAATTTAGTCTAAAAATATGGAATACAAAAATATATATGTGGCATTGCCTATCTTCTACAGCTCTAGTTGTAACTAGACTACTTTAGGTTTAAAAAAAAAAAAAATAAGTACATAAAAATATTTACAAAAATAATTTGCTAACAAACATTACTAAAGATTTTATCACAAATTCTCTGTCATGGAGCAATTTTCATACTTAAAACAAATATGTTATGTTTTGTGGTGGACATTTTCTGTATCATCTTTTAAAATATATTTTTTTTTTTTATACATTTATTTAACGTCGGCCTATTTCCGCTACTGAGGCCTAACACCGACGCCTGTAGACGAGCTACCCCCAACCAGGAATTTTGCCGAACCTCTTCCCTTAAGAAGAGTAGGGATCTTTTACTTGCCTAACATTTAATAGACAAGGGACCGACGGCTTTACATCCCCTCCGAAGGATGGTATATCTCCTATACAACCCTCGCCTAAGGTTGTATAGCTTCCGCGCATACACTGATATACAAGCCGCTGGAAGATGTGTGAGGCGAGAACGCGGTTTCCGTTGGAATGGTCACCAATCCAAGTACTAACCGCGCCTGTCGTTGCTTTACATCGTATACCAAAGTATGTACATAGTAAAGACGCACCTAAGCTCGCCCTCTTTTAAAATATATTGCTCGCAAATTAATAGCAAGATCGGCATGTCAAGTTGTGTATGTGACAGTAGCTTAATATGAGTTGGCACTTTTTTAAAAGAAATTAAATAGTCGAAAAAATCTTAAGATTCTAAGGCCCTGACAAAAGAACTAGAATTTTGTGGGGCCTGTAAATCGTGTAAAAAAAAAAATCACTGGATATGTGTCAGCCAGCCGACCAATTACAACGGGTTATTACACTCATTTTTAATTCAATCAATCAGTTAATCTGTCCTGAAGATGTTTATTAACAGTAATAAATGCTGATAAATTTAAAAGTTGGTCCCTGTGAAATATTTTTTTCTTCGTATTCCCTACTGTTTATAGAAAACTGTATGTATTTTTATACAGGTCCTGGTAGGCAAATAGGGCCATGAATTGAATTTATGGACATTTATACACTCATATCCAAGAATAAGGAGCAAATTGAATGGTGGGGGCTAACCATGCAGCTTGTTCGAGGCAGATAACATATACGGATATATTTATTCGGCTTTGAGCAACAGAACTGCATTTTTGAAAGTACATTTACAAATAGTCTGTTTCCTTCATGAGTGACAATTCAGTGAATCATATAAATTTTCGAAAAACATGGGTGCGTTTCTCCCGGGATACATAAAAGAGAATCTGCCCTGGAAAATAATAATAAAAAGAGGGAAGTAACGGTTCTGACCGCTGGTAATGAAAATCCGACTTTTTCTTCTACAGCAATTGCTGAAGCGGCGAATTCAAGTGACAGGAAAGCACGAGAAATATTTCCCAAGGACAATATCAGATGAATTGACCTTTTGTGAAAGTGTAATGGACGAGGCAAACAGTGATGAAAAATTCATCAATAATACTGTTTTCACTGATGAATTGTCCTTTGCATTGCATGGTTGACATTATCCTTTAATCTTTCGTTATTGATTGCGGAAAAGTTTATTTTTTGCATTTTACAGTACGCTCAATAACCCCAGCAATTAAATGTATGGAGTGGTATGCTAGGGGATCATACAATTGGTCCATTTTTTCATGAATGAAGGAGAACTATAGATCACAGTTAGGTTAGGTTAGGTTCTAATTCTAAATATGTTAAGACACATCCTGAAGAGTATATTGGCTGATTTATATGCCCGTAATATAAATATGTGTTAAAATTTGATCAAAAGAGCAAGTAGTCGGCCTAACTCACTATTCAAATACCATTTAACCAGTATAATAATACATTAAATAATTTACATTAATGTCATTTAAATTGGACTATTACACATTGCACTGGATATATACAGGGTGTTTGCTAGTTTGATATTAAATTAAGTGACTAATAAGTTCATAATGAAAAACAAAAATCGCCCTAATAAAACTTTAATATTTATTTTACCAGCGAGTGCATACAACTGTTGATAACGATTAGGCAAGAGGACGCATTTTGTCAGGCTACCAGTTCATTTATACACTAGTGAGATTATGTTAACATATGAAAGGAGATAATTTCAATCTGTAGTCAGAGGCCCCAAAATAGGGCGATACAAATGATCTTTTAGTTTTAATACTATATTAATTTTTTTTACTACTACTGATAAACACCCTGTATAGTACTTTTTCTCTTAAGACCAACAAATTACTTAAATTTAAAAACCAACATGGTTTAGGTAAAGATAATAATCCCAAGCAACACATGATGGTTTAATAAACGTTTATTATATGAAAACGGTTTAAATTTCGTTATCGTATATTTAGTCAGTGTCTGTGAAAAGCGTTTATCTCATAAACGATTTTTCTACTTATATTATGTATTTCTCCGAAAGTTTTTGGAATAACGCAGAATATTTGAGAAATAATTAATTGGGAGTTGAGACTACACTTCCGTCAAATGTTTAAATTGTAAATTGGTGAAATTGACATTACTTGTATTTTTTCAGCCATATTAGAGTTTTAGTATACGATTTTTGAATGTATACGATAAATATGTATTTGCGCTACATTTTTTATAGGCATGTCATAAACAATTGCAACTAAAAGTCCGAAGATTATAACAATATCTGGAAATATGAGTAAAATATTTACATTAATCAAAATTTGATATAGATAGGTGATGAATGAAAATATTTGTTCAGTAATATTGCAGTTTATAATATACAGTTTTTAAACGTATATCAATCTGCATCGATTGCGCAGTCGCCAACAACTGGGTTAGATTGTTGTCTTTGTTGTAGAATACATAAGCATTTTTCATAAATATGTTCATCTCTCTCATCGTCTCAACAGTACAGCTGGTGATCAACCGCGGATCGTCATGTTAATTGTTGTTTCGTGTGGTGGTAGTCAACCTTAGTAGTGTGGCCTTGTGATCGAAACAAAGAATATTTACTTTTGTTTTTGCGTAATATTATTTGATTGAGATTCAATAAGTGTTATGTTGATGAGCTGCCCTTATCCTTGAGTTATCACATTGTAGTACGTTAAAGTTACAAGAATGAACCAACTTGTGATTGGTAAGAATATTTTTTATCTGAGCGATTTCATAATAACTGCATTTTTTTTATCACAGAAGGTGTAAAACTCTGCATGGCTAGTGTTGAAGGCGTGGGTGAGGCCAGTGACAATAAAATTAGAGGGAAAGCTTGCCAAAAGCCGCTATAGTTACAATAATAATAATAATAAATAGACTCTATTTTTGGATTTTAGTAAAGAGTAATGAACAACATTGTGTTTTGTTATCATTGTCAAACATCCTAGTCGCCAAGGGTGAAATATTAAATGATAAAATAGTTTTACGTATTTAGCCAATCCTGCAGAATAGGTAAAGCTTAATATAATATAAAAAGCTAGTACTAAATAATAAATATTTTAAAAAAATTATTATCTGCTTACATATATACAATTGAATTATTTTTCCTTGATATCAGTAGTTATATTTAGGTAGGAGGTTAGAAATATGTACTTTTAAAAAATTGGAAATCATTATAATATTAACTTTCGTATTTGAAAACGGGTACCTTCTATCTTTTTTATAGTGTTGTAGACCAGACCGATCAATAATAAATAATTTTGCAAAGGGAAATGTATCGCAAGTCAAAAAAAACTTTAATTTTAATTTCCCTCTTATAATTAAAGAAAAATTAATATATTTTACAAAATAAGGCACTTAGAAATTAATTTGTTTCAATGTCATCTTATTATTGTTATGCAGCAATATATATTAACAATTTTATCATAAGTAGCAAATGATTTCTGATTTAAGTCATAATTTGACTTGCAAGTTATTTGAAATCGATTAGTCTATAATACTGTATAACAGAATTTCCCATTTAAATTTTGAAAGTTAAGGTAATTTTGGTAAAAATAAAGTGATGGAGACTAGTCAATCGTTTATTAAATAAGCTCTTAGTTTATAAAACAATATAAAAAAAGGTCTAAAGAACTTATAGCGTATATTTATTAACAAAGATACAAGGGTGGATTCCCTTTTAAAAAATTTCTCGATATTTTCTCTTTTTATTCTAAATTTTTTGAGAAAAACTAAATTCTTCAGAAAAAGTTCAGATTTAAAAAAAAATTTAAATAAATACAATTATTTACGATTACATCTAATTTCCTTTCAACTATTATTATAGTTCACCAGCTTTATGAGGCTTTGAAACTTCTATATTTTTAATTTGAAATATGTTCACCTTACGCGAAGTCAGATATTTATATTCTCTGAATATATTACCCAAATTTTGGCGTTGCCAAAAAAAGTTTGATAAGCTGAAGAAAATCTATAAAAAATGACTTTCTCAAAAAATTTAAAATAAAAAAGTTTGTAAGTATTAGATATTCCATGCAGGGATACCCTATTATGTATGTATGAATTACAGTGGATAATAAAGGTTTATTACACGTATACCAGCAACTGGAGAAAAGGTTTTTCATAACCATGAGAAAAACCTTTACATCATACATATTATTGACGTATATAGAATACATTTATTTGAGGTTCCACATAAAAGTATATATCTCGTATATGATGTAATAACAATATAACGTTTTCTTAAGACGTATTTATTTAGAATATGATGTACCATATATATACGTTTTTTTTTAAGCGTCTATATTTAATATATGATAAGACAAATATATACGTTTGTAGCGCGGACATTCGAATGTTGAATATAGGTTGCAATAAACAGTATACCAGTCGTATAAACGAAATCAGAACGTTTATTAAACCATTTGTTGTTGCCTGGGATGTGCATATGGTTTACAGCTTATACGATAATTGGCATATCACATAATGTTTTACCAGTTTTAAACCAGAAGTTTTCTGACAAAAGGTTTGAGTCATATATTATTTAAGTACTTATAAAAAATATATACAAAAAAAAAATCAAAAGTGATATTCGAAATAAAATGAACGAAACAACATTATCTACATTTTAAAACATGATATGATGGTATAGTATATACAATCTTAATTGACACTGCAGAAAAACTAAAATTCGGTTTTAATACTACTACTACACTATATCTATATAATTCAGCCATAATATAAAAAGAAACTTAATATAAAAATGTATTATTCAATGACTGCCACTAGCATAGATAGTTTACTCACTACGTACCAACTATCATGCCGTTCTTGCAAATAAATAGATGATTTTGTGTGGGTAATGTGCGGGACTTCCCTCCATAGCTAAATTATTTTCACAGTTATATGCTTAATAAGTCCATAGTTTCATTTACTATGTGAGGGGAAACAATGATACGTCAATGTATAGTAGTCTCCAGTATTTTCATTGGGCAGGTTTTCCAGAGTATATTAACCAAAATTTATAACAGCCATCAAGTGCATACAAGAAGAGGGCAACAAAAGCGAAGTACTGAAAAATATAATTTATGTATTCCATGTAATATTCAGAACACCACTTTAACTTCTAGATTACATTCAGAATGTTTCTGGGATAGGTATACTATACTATAAAAAATTAATTTAAAGTCAAGAAAATACAAGTTAGTTATGTATTATATATGTCCTCAACGATCTATGAAAATTAATAATTATTTTTTTTCCATAAGAGTGTGTGTAGTTGATTTCCTAAACTTCATAAAAATCTCCATCAATTCCGCCTGTGGAGAGTCTGTCATTTTGGAAAATGACAGATCTAGGGTGTCTTTTTCAATAAAGAAAATATTTAGTTTCTTGGGTACAATTTTCTATCAATGAAAAAATATCGAGGAAATGTAAAAATTTTGTCTTGTAGAAAATTTAATGTCTTTTCAATTTAGTCATACGCACTTCCAGCTCCTGTTTCTTTCGGAGTTTTGGAGCATCTATAAACCAACAACTATTGACTTCTGCACGTCTGTTTTATTACAATCCCATCGCTCATCTTTCAGGTATGAACGCTAACCTATGGCATATAGATTGTCAATTGTTGAAGTCTATATACTGCCCAACTGACCCGTCTCTCCAGGTAGATAGGCAGAGGTGGTAATTCCAGGAAGATTTCTAGAGGAGCTGATGGTATGGCACTTATAGCACCAGGTATTGCCAGATATGTTCGTCTCTGTAGACCAGAGTTTGGGTTTGGCCGTTTGTTGTAGCCTTTTCGACAAGAAAACTAGGAAACTATACGCTTTTACCTTACAAAGATATCCCAGAGCTGTCATTTTTCTAAATGGCGGATTTAAAATAGATTAGATCGGTGAGATTTTTTATAAGTTGTTTAGGCAGTTAAGCCTCTATAAAAAATCATTGCTAATTTTATTGATGACTAATACCTATATTCGCGAGTGCTACTATAACAATCTTGTGTAAACGATTGACTACCATGAACTTCATTATTGATAACTGTTGAAGAACAGGCCAGTTACTGTGTACCGTGATATATTTTTGTCTTAATCTAACTAGTAGTTTAAGCTCTGCTAAAGTTAATAAATTTGTCATCTTAAACCCATAGGAACTAAAAAAATTGTCTTATAAAATATGTATTCAGACTTTACTAAGACTGTAATGATAATAAGTATCAAGAAAACAGATTATATTTAACCTAGGCTTCTTAACTTTCTGTCAGTGTAATAAATATAACAGGATACTGTAGGCTACTCAATCAACAAAGTATACATGGACTTCAATTATTTCTTTGACTACCAATTTTCCCAGAGAGGTAAAGTTTTATCAAGTTCCTGAACTTTAAAAAATGTGTTATACTGCCACAATAAGTAATAAAATAGAGAACTCTTACCCCCGCTACATTTAAATAACCATTAACTAATCCTATCGTCACCATTCCAGCAATGAAGTAGAATAACGTCCACAGTACACAATACGCAAGTTCACATCGCAACCATGGAATAGAATTAAATTTTCCAACACAGTTAATGGAATAGAGTAAGAACAATACACCTGTAACACATAATCCCGTGGCAGATACAAAAATAAAATATACAGATCTGGACAAATAGGCGGCATCCCCACTCGCTTCTATACAGATTAAGCCTCCTAAATTAGCGATCTGAAACAGAAAAAGAATAATTTGTTTTATCAAGATATTAGATAAACATTAAAATAATTAAACACATAATGTGCTCACTGTGTAAGTATTGGCTTATTTCTATCGTAAAGGGATGTAGCAGATATCAAATTAAAAGTAATTTTTGCATATATTAATAATAATAAATGCCTTTATTTAGCCTGGCGGAGTGTCAATAAATAGCTCTGCTATTAATCCCAACAAGGGTTCCAAAAAATACAATAATACAACATATCAATACAAGTTAAATAATCTCAAAGATATGAGGATGGATATGATGCAGTGATAAGACGAAATTGAATATAACAAGAAATAAAAATTTAAAACGACAGAGAATTATTTCTTGACAAACAAGGAAGAACAATACTAATAGATAACAAACTCCTACAAATAGAAATAGATTACGTTTTTTTTAATTATTAGTTAAACTTGTCAGAAAACAATGGGTTTTTCACTTTTTTCTTAAAGCTATAGGGATTTATTCTGAGGCACTTTATTATAGTTATTAACTGCAGCATAAGAGAAACATGACTTGAGGGAGGTGGTTCTATGCTGTGGAATGTGTTAGACGCTTGCTCCACCGTAGGCAGGCACAGATAAAACAAGAGAGTCAATTAACTTTTTGTGACAAAATATACTTAAATTGGTACATGTGTCTTAACTTAGCATAGCATGTCTGTACTACATGGTTAATGTGATCATGAAAAGAAAGGTGAGAATCAAATATTATGCCGAGGTTTTTTACAGATTTAGAGGGCAAAATAGGGTCGTTATTTACATTAAGTTACATATCATTTTCATTAATTTTAGCTAGCAATGTTTTGCTTCCGATATTTATAGATTAGGTTTTCTTGACAATTAGAACCAGACCATGATTTACAGAGTATTGAGCCAGTTTCTGCAAATCTTCATTTAAATTTGATACATGCATCGGCAACGTCCAAAGGATAATAGGACAAGGATACTTGCTGGTCATCCGCATATGAGTGAAACATACAGCGGCTAACTTCTTCATTTATATCTGCCATATAGAGAACAAATAAAAGTGGCCCCAACAAAGAATCCTGTGGCACACCAGATTTAAGTGCAAGGTCAGTGGGAAGAGATATGGCATTATTTGTTACGATTTTAACCTGCTGTCTACGGCTGCAAAGGTATGAATCGAACCAATTTGTTGCATTATCAGAAACGCTCATAAAATTTATGATATATGAAATAATAGTTTGGCAAACAGTGGCTTGGGTTTAAGCAATCAAAAGCTTACTGTCATCAAATAGCACCGAGATGGCAACTTTTGATTGATTGATAGCATTCGCATAGTCATCCATGACGTCCACAAGGACAGTCACTGTGCTACGCTTTGCTCTGAAGCCGGATTCACAACATGGTAACAGTTTGTGGAGCATTACACAGTCCAAAAGTTGCAAATAGACAATTCGTTCTAAAATTTTAGAAAACACAGGCAAAAGGCTTATTGGTAGAAAATCTTTAAATATTTTGTGTTCATTGATTTTTGCTATTGGAATTGTAGCACACTTCAATATATTAGGTTATATATATATATATATATATATATATACCATGCATTAGAGAAAAATTAATTATATGTGTTATGGCATCTAGACAAGCAGGAAGACATAACTTAACCATTTTGAGAGTAATACAGTCAACACAGACAACAGATTTTATATAATTAATTGCTTTTGCCACCTCTGTGGAGGTAACTTCTCGAAATTGAAATAAATTATGCACATTCATATTTTTATGAAAATTGTCCTTATAAGAGTCGATGATACTATTTGACACGTGTTTGGTACTGACTCTACAAAGAATTTATTAAATTTTTCAGTGTCTCTTAACTCTTGTGGTATATCTTTTTTTTGTTATTATAAATACTGGCTCTTTCAATAGTTTTCCACCACAATTTTGTATTTGATTTATGATTTTTTTGAAATTGATATGCGTTCGGTCTCCTCTAACGTTTTTTTGTTGTTACTTGTTATTATGATAACGAACAGAATTATTATTAGTAGTAATTAACTATATATAACTATAAGGTAGCCTCTACTTACCAACTGGAAAACCTTGAGGAATCCTGAGATGCTAATTATAGCAAATATATTAAACTGTAGCCTAGTTGAATTTTGAGCTGCTGCAACATTTCTTGACTCCATACCACCTGAAATGAATTAAATAAATAAGAAGTGAAAACGGGATAATTAAAGCCAGAAACGTGCACTAAATTTAAAAATTGAAAAGCCAGCCATATTTTTCATATTCTCCAGAACTTTTTCGTCTAATGTACCTACATACAAAAATACGCTTCCCATATTCAGACTGTGATGATTATAAATAAGATGTTCAAATTTCAGAATAGTAAATCTGTACTGAACACTATTTATTTATTTATTTCTATAAAATATCCAGCGGGTATCAACCCAAATTACAGGATAAGTATAACAGCGAACTGTAAAGTAAAACAAAGAGGTGTAAAATACACGATGAACATAATACATAACATAAAACTAAATAGACAGCATAAATAGAATAACAAGACACGAATAAACAAGTGAAAAAGTGACACGAAAGGAATAATCTAATCTAATGACAAATAAAAGAGAGGAAAAAAAATATAAATCTAACTATAACATAAAATTTTAAAAATTAATAAAGTGGCTATATAAATAATCGCTTAATATCTTTTAAATTACAGCAAAGTATATCAAGCTGGAGCTCAATATCCGAATAGTTACGATATAGTTACGTAGTTTGTTATGGATTACTTTGTATAATACGTTGACCGAGTGCATAGCTCGCCTGCTAATTAAGCTACTCATTTGAAACCGCTCATAAAATACCTCTTATGGAGTGCCTCTGAGAGGATAGGAACTATTTAGGATGAACGTGGCTGACTTAAAAAAACGTCGTTGAACTTTCTCGATGGAGGCGAGTATACAGAGTATATTAGACTCCATGCCACCGATGCATATTCCAGCTTGGACCTTACAAATTATGACAAACATTGATTTTTACTGACTTATAATGTTAACATTTTTTTGAAATTAGACAACCCCCAATTAAAGAAGCGAGAGGCTTGTGCGAAAGAGGGTTACACATTGAGAAACGCGGACATACAATCATCCTTCGGCAGTGCCGGAGCAGGGGCTCGAACCCAGTAGCGCGATGCCCGTTCAATTAATCGCGATTGTCACCTCGCGCCTTAACCAACGCCTATTGGCTAGACAGGCATTCAATCCATGTACCCTTTCAATTACAATATAATCCGAAAACACAAACCATAATTGAATTTTAATTTGGAACCAAAACTATATTTCTCAAAATGAGAAAATACAATTTTGTTGTAATTAAATGGTAAGAATTAATAACTAAGGCGGCTTTGAAAACAATGAAATATTTAGCTTGTGAAACATTTGTTGGTTTACCGGTGTTGGCGGTGTTTGTTTTTACTGTATCTCTAAAAATTCTTTAAGCGGACGTACCCCTATTCATGGAATGTAGAAAAAATGCAGTTGCGGCTACCGACCTTATTCCAACGATATCCTGATAGACAAATATCCTGCGAAAATGATTTTAATCGTGTTGAAAATCATGAAAGCCCAAAAATGATCCTGAAGAAAATATTATTATTGAAGAAGGAACGGAAATTAATGTTTTGGCTTCGAGTGGAAACTGAAAAACTATTGTTTAAAGGCAAATTGCATTTGAATTAGAAATCAGTCACCAAATACTAAGCCGAATTTTGCATATTGTTACGTGTTTATAATCTCCAGTAAACACCCTGTACGTAGGTCCAATAAATTGCAACAAGAATCTTCACAAACCACTGATTTATTATAGTCACTTAAATTACAACAATTAATCCTTAAAAATAAGACAATTAATAATAACTTTAATTTAGCACAAATTCACTATTTTTAAATCACAACTTGTTACTGTTCTTTACTTCATTTGATCAAATATATATATATCTGAATTCACTCCTTATATACACGCGTCGAACGTACCTCCATCTCCTTCCAGAACCCGTTTCGAATATCCTCGAAATTTCTACAGTTTTATGGGTGTTAATGGTGGCTTGTCAGTTGGCCCAAAGATGGCGCTGCTTCCCCAGCAACCAACTAATATGCAGGTTTCCCTTCACTTTACCAGCAGAGATTAAACCTTTCCTCGTGAGAGGGCGTGGGTGTGCGCATAATAATATTACAGATATCATTAATTTCGGCCGCCATTTTGGTTTCGCCATGTTAAAACATCAAAAAATGATCCGATCGCTGTGAAATTGAAATTTTATTAATACACTTCAAACAAAATCAAGAAATCATAACCCAGTTCTCGTGAGACCTCCTGCCCCGTGGCAAATGAGATAGATTCCTCTCCCTCCCTCTGCCATATACTTATGTGACATATTGCAAAAGTTCGCATATTTTAAAAATACGCACGACAGTGCGATCTGTCGATGATATATGGGACCTCTCTCAATTTAAATTGGTGTTTAAAGGTGCCAAATTTTAACTCTAAGACATTTAGAACAATAATTTTTAATATAATGTAATATTACGCCTCGGCTGTCCAGTGTAATATTATGCCTCGGCTATCCCTTCCCCTACCCTTTAGACACCCTCCGTCCTATCAGGTGAGAGAGGGAGGCTGGAAACTTGAAAAGGGTAGCGCGTTTACTGCCACCAGGTCAGGAATATTATCCTTCCGTCTGACCACGGAAGTGCGGATAGATGTTGATTTAGGCCGTGAGTTCGGCCGCGGCTTATATGCGTGGTCTTTTGGAGGGTTTAGTTGAGTAGAAGGAAAAAAATATATATATTACTTCCTCAAAAGAAATCTAACAGCAATAACAGACTTTGGAATAAAATAAACATAAAAACACCTTTTATACTGCCCTGCTCCCCCGTGAGGGTTTAACAGCAAAAAAAAAATACAAAAAAAAGAGGAGGAATCTATATAATTCCTTACTGTTTTGTTTGAGTTTACAAGCATTAAACAACAAAATGGATTGACGAACAATATAAAAATGAACAAGGACTAAGGAGAGCTATATATGTTTTCCTACTCTTTCATGAGAATTGAACTAGCAAAGATAAATTCTAACTTAAAAACACAACTCGCCTGTATATGCCTCCCTCTTAATCTGCAGTGAGTATTTTACCGGCAATTAAATTAATTAGGGAGAGCCGCGTACATCCTGAGCCGCCCTGTAGCAATTAAGCAACTCGCATATCGTAAAAGAACCCCCTTCGAAATAAGATTGCATTATTTTCTATCTACTTAAACAAAGAAACCAAACCCATCTGTTATCAGCTACTGAGAGAGAAAAGAAAATTACCAAAGGGGTAAAAAAACGCTTACCAACTTTCCTTCCGCTTTCCGCCGCCTATGGTTTTTTCTTCTTACGTATGCCTAGTCCTAGGCGCCAACTACCGCGTCTCGAACTTCACTTTTTCTTGGATAACTTCCGCGCTCGATTAAAGGCCTCGCTGATACTCGAATTTCTTTTTACAAAAGAAATCCCGACACGAACACTAAACCCTTATTGTAATCACCAAACCGCCTAACATAGAATTCCCATGAACCCTCGCGCCCCGTTCACTCGAACCCTCGAACGCTTCGCCCAACTAATTCGCCGTTTCTCCGAGAATTCTCTAGTTCCACCAATTCAACGTCTCCCAAAAAAACTGACTAGTTCCCCGCTCGAGAACCCCTCAACTTCGACTCTCGACTTCCGACCCGCAACTTCGACTCTCGACTCGATCCTCCGGTTCCCGTGTAGCCCTCCTTCAGTTTTAAATTTATTGCTGACTTTTCAAAATTTCACAACATTCTATACCCTCTAAAAAATATGCCAATTTAGTACACGTAGCGTCCTCTCTAACTTTATTCCCAACTTCCCGTTTTAGCTTACAGCTTCATGCAGCCTTACGAATTACATCGCATATAACCGGTCAAATAGTGATTCAGCAGTTTACCCACAGGCGCCGCTGTATGTGCCAAATTTATTTATATGCTTTTCTGGCCTATTTTCGCATGGTCATTAAAACGTTCCCTTACCCCTTGATAAAATAATCTCTAAAGAATGCGACCACGTCCGGTCCTACACGTACAAAATAAATATCTTTCAGAGCATTTGTGTAGTACAGGCAAGGTGATGCTAAACATTGATTTTCCTTTCCTTAATGTTAATATTCAATCCAGATACCCAATTAATTGTGACATAATTTGCAAACACAGGCCACGGAATATTAAAATTTATCGCAAAATTCCTTTAGAAAAAAACATAATTCGTACACAGCAAAAATAAAATATATAGGGGGTGTAATTGCTACAATAATTTACATAAGGGGGTCCCATGACGAACTGCGGCGATCGATATCTCGAAAAGTAGACATCGGAAAATTTTGAAAATTTGGTAGTAAACTAATGTCGATGGGGGCAACTCAGCTAAAATATTTTCAAGATGGTGGCACTTCCGGTTATACCGGAAGTCGATACCAACTTGCTTATTTTAAATGGGACACCCTATATATTATGACATTTTTGGATTGTACGCAAAATTCTAGGCCGATTTTGTGTATCATGTCCTATACAGGTCTCTCCGTTTTTGAGATATTTCAATTTTATGTCAAAAATGACGTTTGCGGGCCCTAAAAGAATTATCAATTTTTCCTATAAGGAAACCTTTATTATCTAATTTGGGTTCGATTCTTTGTTGAAAAAGTTTTACTTTAATAGAGTTTTTATAATATTTTGATAAGTATTTATACAGAGTGTTCAAAAAATAAGAATAAAGATGAAATTGAGAAAACTGTCAAAAATGAATTTTTTCAAATGGAAACCCCCAATTTTTATAATCTTATCTTATTCGCCAATAAAAATAAGAGTAAGTTTGTATATGAATGTCTAGTCCGAAAAATGGGTAAAAAATTGTTTAAACAACAGTCCGGAGCAAAATTAATAATTTTTGCAATTTGTTTAAAAAAATTGTTTAAACGATTTGTTTACCCATTTTTAGACCTGGCAGATATGTTTTCAGGGGACCATTTTGCATAAGATTATGCAAAAAACCGACTAGGAATATTTTCCCCAACGGGTACGAAGACTGGACTATATAGGAAATGCAGAAGATATGAAGATAATAATCGAAATGGGCATTTATGTGCCAATATTCGATTCTTGCATATCTACACGTCGATATCATATGCACGAATCATAATTTATTTGTTGCTATATTTATTTTAATAAAACTCTATAGTTTGCATCTTCATATTTATAACAAGGTCTATATACCTATTTATTATTTTAACCTACGCAATGAGACTTTCTATACCTATCTAATATTAGCGGAGCGCCTAAACGCATATAAATTTAATAATCTTGAAATTAATATTATTGCATTGCGTATAGCTCAAAAAATTCACGCTAGTTCGGATAGTTGTAACACGATTTACATGTTTACAAGTTTCTAAAAAAACGTGGACTCACCTGTTATACAATAATAACTCCTTTAATTTTAAATTTGCACACAAATAATCACAGAGTAAACACAAATTAAAAAATTTACTGTTTTTGCGGACGTTATTGCGTTCCTAATATGGTTGGTGGTGTGGTAGTTCTTATCAGTTATCACTCTGCGTGTAAAAGTGTATTATTTAACTTTGGATAGCGCAAACCGGTCGAAGGCGCAAACTCAACATAAGAAGCTTTTCCTAGAAAAAGCGGCATTCCCGATGACGCCAGAAGTTGTTGAATCATTTAGCGAACTGGTACCAATGATGTAGATGGAATAGGCATTAGTTAATACCACATTTTTGGGAAATTTAAGAACTAGTTTCGTTTATTGAATTTTCTTCCTCTAGATGGTAATAAAATATTCTATAATTCTGTGAATTTCTCGAAATATATAAGTTCTACGAGAAAAACGGAAAGATGAAAAATGTCCGTTGTTAGTTATACGCAACATTTAATTGGATAAAAATTTTATTCGGTATAATATGTTACTTATTTGTATAGTGAATACGACCAGAATTGAAACCGTATAAAAACTAAAAGCCAGCAAAAACAGTCGGCATCTGTTGCGGAGGTAAACAGAAATGCTTGTCATAAAAAAAACAATAAAGAGATGCCGGCTGTTTTTGCTGGCTTTTAGTTTTCATACGGTTTCAATTCTGGTCGTATTCACTATACACATAGCAGCAAATTTATCAATTTTCATACTTGTGGTTGGCCGGTTTGTTCGAGAATGTGGTTTAGAATCAAATCATTAATAATTTTATATTTCCGACAGAGTTATTTTAGATTTATAGGTAATATATTTTCATCAAAATTCACTATTTTATTTTTATGCTTTCTATAATTAGGTTGCATCCTGCAAGAAGTAGTTTTCTGATTTAGAAATACTATTTTCCTCGAAGACAACATATAACGTTATATAAGACATTTGTTTATACTATTTTATAAACAAAATAAGTGCATATATGCACTCAAGGTTGGTTAATTAACCTCGACCAAAGATTCAAAAATATAAGAAATGATTATATCTAGACACACCTAGGTCCTAGACTTTGAGAAACATCTCTGCTGCTTATTTATCTCATACACAGGACCGGCGCAAGACAGTATAGGTAGCTATAATTTTTAAACACTGCCAACAGACTGGTATTTTAAATTACGCGTCATTTTGCTCACGTCTGTTGGTAGAATTTAAATAATTTTTTCATTATTCATTCATTAATGATTATATTCTGTTCTAAATACGATTTTTGTAATTTTAGTGCAAAGTTAACTGATTATACTTGTTAATAAGAAGTTATAGGCCGCCCATAAATGATGTCACACTTTCAGGGGGGGAGGGATTTCTGGAAGTTGTGGCATTTTGTAACGGGGGGGTCTGTTGGTGTGACGTGACAGGCGAAGGAGGGGGGGGGGGTTTGAGCGAGCGTGACAATGTGTGTCACAGGGGAGGGAGGGGGTCAAAAACAGTGTGACATCATTTATGGACAGCCCTTTATAAACAAGAGTTAACGAAAATCCTAGATTTATTTTAAACGTTAAATCTACAGTTGAATGGCAGGCTTACAACTTGTAATAAAAATCAAATGGGGTCTTATTTGCGATTAGTATGAAAGTTACCAACATAAGTAAATATCTTTTATGTAGGTAAGTGGCGACACTGAAAGCGCAGCCAAGAATTACCTGCATAAGGTCAATTGACCTTGTTAACCCCCATCAGTATGTGACGTTAAGACTGCTTAAAAGCTCCCGAATGTATGCAATTACACACTTGTGTGTAATGTTCATAAAGTTCACAATAACACATACCTTTTCATATTGAACGCGCTATGATGTATAGTCTAAGTCAAAACGCATCCCTGCAAATAAAAAACGCAACAAAAACTTTACGACATAATCCACCGATCCCATCGTGACTACGATCTGTTAAGAATGTGCATGCGCTTCCCCCTCTCTCATGAGGGGAAGCAGCCAGTTACTTGAGGGGAAGGAGACAATAAGCAAAGTGTTAAAGTCCCTAGATGCCCAAATTGACATTAATGGATCGATCAGCTGTTCGCATTTGGGTTTGCAGTTTTTAAAAATTGACAAAACCCTTTTTTGATTAATAAAAATTTATTCTGTCATCTTTTACCTAATTTAAGTAATGACATGTGACATGACAATGACAACAACTGAGCACTGAACAGCTAATGCTTTTGCTCCATCCTATCTGGTTGTAAATTCGGCTATTCTCGCTGAATCCCCTCACGTTTACCACCTATATTCACTGCACTTATAGAATACAGTCTAGGAGAGGGTCGGGTGAGATACGTGTGATGTGAGCTCTCGCTTCGCACGATGAATACTCACTCTCCCCGTAATTACAGGACCCCTAATCATCTAATTATGGGGAGAGTGAGCATTCATCGTGCGAAGCGAGAGCTCACATCACATGCATCTCACTCGACCGTCCTAGACTGTATTCTCTAATTGCAGTGAATAGGTGGTGAACGTGAAAGGATTCAGCGAGAATAACCGAATCTACAACCAATCAGTTGTTGTCATTGTCATGTCACACATGTCATTAATTAAATTAGGTAAAAGGTGACAGTAAATTTTTATTGATAAAAAATTCCGTAAGGATATGCGCTCGTTATTGGTAATATATATATATTTTTAAATATAAACTAAAAGAATAATTGTAATATTTGCTAAGAATTATATTATTATTACCTCGTTGGCGATGAGCAAATCCGTAATGTCCATTCTGATTCACAGATTTGACAATAATAATTTTTGGCTGACGCAAACTGTCATAAAAGTACGGTTAGGATCGCCGTTCTCCCGGGGAACTGGTGGATTCCCTCACGATTTACCAGTATAAGTATGTTCACGCATTTTTCGCACGATGTGATCACTCCCGTAGTGACTTTTATACATTTTCAAGTGAACTCCGCCCACTTCTCACGGGAATGTACTTTCACGCTTTAACAGAATAGAGGTTCAGAATAGAGGTCCGGGGCTTTATACGTCACATTAAAATGATTCATCAGGCTTAGTTCACATAGTTGCGAAATGCAATTTTTTGTCCAGAATTCCGATAAATTTAATTTAAGACTATTCATGCAGGAGATGACTTTATAAACTTTATTTGTGCATCTTTAAATATGACAAAAATAGTTTTCAAGTTCACCTCTGCTATTCTGATAAATTCTCAGATCTATTACGCGTTTCAAAATGTCCACAGAAGTTTCGGATTCATAAAAATAAAGCTAGAAAAACTTCCCTCCTCGAACACAAATTTACCGGAATTCTGCGCAAAAAAATCGCATTTCGCATCTGTCTGAAAGAGGCCTTATAGAGATTTACGGCGCATAATACTAGATTATGTATATGGGCAGCATCTGTATAAAAATATATCGAGGGTATTGAGTTTCATTATAATGCTTTGGAGCCGGTGAGGTCTGCTCGTCTGCTCAGATTCAACTTTAAACCAACCCGGAACGTGTCTTCACTTGGATCAAGAATTTTGAATATCACCCGAGCGGAATAATTCAAAATTAGACAAACCTGACGTTTCACTGATGAGCTATTTTGCTTATTTACATATGAATGAGATCGCAGATGCTACGATTCGTAAAATGATAGATCTGCGCAAGCTTTTAGTTCAGATGCCTGCTTTTTACGCATTTTACTCAAGGCAATACACAAACATACCCAAAAAACCCTCATATAAACAGGATGACAAATCTGCAGCTGATGAGAACTGTGCAGAATCCCTGGGGTGGTACACGTCACGATAACAAACGAAGCTGTTAGACCATATACCCCAATAACTTCAGAATAGGAATAGACCCCAAATCATGGAGTGAGTAATTTGTGCTATAGAAAAATTAAATGGACATTCATTCATAAATAGACCGATTCTATTAGGGAAACTAATAAATGACACTTTTGACGAACTAACATTTACATCTTTAAGTAAATTTATTTCTTATACAAAATTGAATCCAGTTCAGTCATTTATCAAGTCACCTTCACCTATAAATTTTTTATGTACTTATTGGTCTTAAGCCAACCCTGTGAAAATCTATGCAAATTAGGACGTTTTCTCTTCCGAGAATATGGCCGTTCGGTTTAACGGAGTTGTTATTAAAGTGTATCATAATATTATGCAATATGTATTTGTATTATAGGTTGCATATGTTTCCCACTTCGGGATTTAGAGGAGGGACGGAAAGGAGTGGTTTGAAGCACAGAGAATAGAGAGAGATATGTATATACACTAGCGTATCACTATCTATTTTTGGCCTCAGAGACTTGCGCACAACACACTGTTGCACTGCTATTCGACATCCTTCTTACCAGTATATACTTATACACAGGGTGTTTCTCTGTCACACCCTACTCTCTTCTATAATTTCCGAACTTTAAGTCTTGAAGAACTTTTGCAAGTTTTTGCTATGTCGACCAAATACCACCGTGTCCGCAATAGAATTATCTACATTTGCATATATGACAATATAGAAAACTCGATAACTACAAAATACTAATTCAAAGTTACCTGTTTATACCTGGTCTACCTGGTTTTATGCAGGGAACGAACATGTCGACCAAACTTTGGCATATTGTATACATATTTTACTTTCGATTGGTAATAAATTTATCCAAAAACTCAATAACTACATTCATGAAAAAAAAAATAACAACTTTAATTTTTTTATTAAAAATAGCTGTGCAGGTAAATTGAATGTCGACCATATCAAGTTTTGTTTATTAATATATTATATTATCAAAGTTCATCAGAAAACTCGATGAGTGAAGGTCAACCTAAGTCGGGATCTTGCACTATTAAGTGAACCCGAACGAAGTTCCCATTCAAAAGATTGACGATTCGAATGTGACGCAAACTCGTGGCTGCTTTTTGAAAATGCAAAAAAAACGCCATTTTGAAATCCTCGAGCGCATCAGATTTTCATACAGACGGTTCAGATTGACGTCCATGGAATTATCATTTGTTATTAAAGTATTGGAAAGTAAATATACCTGCATCTGGAGTATCCCTTAGAATATCTGGTGTTATGACTACATCTTCATACGCTTCTGGTAATTGATCACCAATGAACCAAGTCTTTTCCATCAGCTGCACGCGCTTTATTGACGATTTTTGTTACTTCGGTTTGTGAAAATCGGCAGATTATATTTTTCTCGTTATCCTAGAATTATTTCCTTCAAAATAAAAAAAAATTCAGCCGCGCTCGAGAATGTTGAAGTGACGTTTTTTTTTTCAAATTTGTGTGGCCCTCCCACTCCCCTACGTCACGCTCAAATCATCAGATTATTGAAATACACACTTTTCATCACGTAATTAACCCATCATACCTTTATCGGACACGCTCAAGTTTTTCCAACTATCGATTTTTTTTACCATTCTGATCGGCTACCCGACAGCGTGGCCCTAGAGGGCTTAGTTAGGGTGGAGGTACTTTTTTTTTTTTTTTTTTATACATTTATTTAACGTCGGCCTATTTCCGCTACTGAGGCCTAACACCAACGCCTGTAGACGAGCTACCCCCAACCAGGAATTTTGCCAAACCTCTTCCCTTAAGAAGAGTAGGGATCTTTTACTTGCCTAACATTTAATAGACAAGGGACCGACGGCTTTACATCCCCTCCGAAGGATGGTATATCTCCTATACAACTCTCGCCTAAGGTTGTATAACTTCCGCGCATACACTGATATACAAGCCGCTGGAAGATGTGTGAGGCGAGAACGCGGTTTCCGTTGGAATGGTCACCCATCCAAGTACTAACTGCGCCTGTCGTTGCTTTACATCGCATACCGAAGTATGTACATAGTAAAGACGCACCTACGCTCGCCCCGGGTGGAGGTACTTCACAGGATGCAAGGTATCCCCATATGTTAATCTGCCGCGCTTGAGTAAATTCCAAAATTCCCTATTGGGCTCCCCTATTATAACAAAGTGTGTTCACAAATATATTGTTATGTGCTGCCCTCTAACGGAGAGAGATGTGATTAAGTTCCTGGTCAATGTGAAGGGAAACCTGTTATTCTGTTACTCCCTGACTAGTAGGGTGGCGCCGTCTATGAGCCAATTGACGAACAATCATCTAGTACATAGTAGAAAACTATGGAGGATTCTAGAATGGGATTCTGGTACATTTCAAGTGTGTATATAAAGAGGTGAATCCGGCAGATGGGGGAATAGTTCAGTTGAGTGAAGTATGCAGTGCAGTTCAGTTCAGTGAAGTATACAGACAGAGAGTTTTAAGGTTAGACAAGAATTGATAAGTGAAAGAAGGAAAGTAAAGTACATAGTGTTTTAAAAGTAGTGAATTTATATTAGATTAAGTTATTATTAGTGGTTAGTGAAGATTCTTGTTGCAAGTTATTTGAACCCACAGAGTGTTTACTGAAGACTGTAAACACGTAACAATATGATTAAATTGAGAATGGTAACTATATATATATATTTTTTTTAATAATCACCAACAGACAGAAATATGGGCGAAATACGAGTCGAATAGAGTAATCGAGCATTTGTGGAAATCATTTCAGAGGTAGCAGGACACCCTAAAATTACTACAAAACAAGCAACCACACACTGCTTCTGAATCACCTCTGCAAATACGATAAACGTTGGCAAGAAACATCAGTGGCTAATCAGAGCAAATGGCAACATGGATGGCCTGCATTAGCAGACTAGACTATCATTAACACAATTATCTTTCTGATTGTTAGGTGTTCCGTGGCTTTGCTATGTTTATAATCATTATTGTACAAACATTGTTTGCTTATTTCATTTAAAACAACAAAACACAAGCCATAAATAAAAATCCATTTTTTTTAATAATCAAATATTTATGTAGACATAATTTTTTTACAAATAATAACTATCATTACATAAAGCGTTTTAATCAGATTTAATGGAATAACACAGATATGCTTATACATAGATAGTGAAAATTGAATTCGCCTTTACATCTAACAGAGGAAAAATATAGAGTAGAATAACTATATATAAAATAGTAGATACTAGTTTGCTCCCCAGTTTTGTTATAAATTATAATATACGCCATCTAGTTAAGTCATTTCAAGTAAGCTACTGCTATGTAGATCTCGCCTAAATGCAACAATTTTTAAATTCATAGAAAGTTGATTGTAAAAACAGTATTCCCTTCCAGTTTCAGGTAATATTAAACAATAACAAGCACACACATCTTCAATTCTAACTTGAATATTTCTATGTCGATTTATGCTGAAAAACAACTACTCCAAACTATATGTTTAGTTATAAGTAAAATACAATATAAATTAGACTGAGAGCGAGCAAACCAAATTTACTATTGGCAGTTCTATAAAAATCATTATAACATTATAACATAAAAATAAATAACAATGCACATCATGATTAGCGATAAGCGATTTTTTTAATTGCTAGTTAACCCCTTTACTGGTATTTTATTTGTTAATTTCTTTAAATTAAACAATTATTTAAAAAAATCTAGCCAGAAATGCTGCTTTTCTTTTATAGAAAGTCAATGAAAGAAATTTTGATACAACTTATTTGGCTTAAAGCAAAGGTAGAATGTATGGTATATTAAAAAATGTTTTAGTGGAAAACACATTTTGCTATGTTTTATGACCTGTTGTAAACTGGGTTTCTAAATGTCACTTGTGGCTATTCAAAAGTTTCAATAAGAGAAAAGAACTCCTCAATTCTGGATAACTCTCAGGATGACAAACGAACTCAGTTCGTTATTACCAAATAAATCAAGTTGCATTTGTTTTTACCACAATAAATGAATACTTTTAGTGAAGATTATCAATGAACACATTTTGAAGTTATCCCGAGTAGTATTCGGCTAAACCAGTAAAAGGATTAAATAACTATACTAGATAATGAGTCCTATTTCTATAAATAAATCGATGACAACAGACACATACACAATATTACTGTAACCAGTTTTAAAACGACAACAAACTCATCCCAAATTGGACAATATTCAATTGTTAAATAAAAGACGGTTTATCTTTTACTGTTCGTTACCTACAGGTTCCCTTGAGCTGGTTGTCGCCAATAGCACCAATAATGTTTTAAAAGTTCTTAATAACATAATACCTTTTCACACAACTCCACCATGGTCAAGCAGCTAACATATTTCAACCACCACATGAGCAAGCACGGTTACATGTTTCATTATCATATTTTTCACACGTGTGGTTGTCTTTGGTGCCTTCAAACAAATGCGCGAATCCTTCTCAACACATTTTTTCAAGATTGTAATTCATATGATATTGCACATGCCTCGTCAGATGATTTTCAATTTGATTGAATATTTTTCTATATTAAATTTGGATAATTATATTGCCTGGATGTGTCGCTCTGGTGGCTTGTCTTCTAAATACTTCCATATATAATATATAGTTGTTCTATCACACTATTAAAGAAAGTATGTCGCCATTAAATACAGTCCAGTGTCACAACCAATTTTGAGTTCACCATGTATTACAAAGAGTACATCCAGTTCCTTAGTTTCTATAGCTAGACAACTATGATGGCGTTGTGTGCAAGGGATCTTATAATTTATATAACATTTCGTAAATATCTCAACATATATAACAAAGATATTTAGAGTATTACGATATTGATTTTAATTTTTTTTAACAAACTATTTCAGAACACTGGCTTAACCATATGGGTTAAACATATTACCAACTTTCGTTATATTTTTTCTTATTGAGCAGTTACTTTAACCTACTATTGTGAAGTGAGATACGGTCATCGGTTTAAGTCCAAGACCTCGATCAGCGCAGTCAAGCCGTGTTGGTCAAGTCCAGCGCTTCGATGGGTGACCGGTATCTCATTTCGCCATCCTGGTTGAGTGGTAGAGTAGCTGTAGCTAAACTCCGCCAGGACATTAATAAATAAGGCATTAAAAAAAATTAATTTAATGCCATAGCTTTGAAATCACCCTGTATAAAGTATAAAGAATCAATCTTTACAATATGTGTAGTGCAATTCACGAGTGATTCAGCTCTAGGGGTCCAGTGAGTTGTAAATGTTGATTCTAAGAATCGAATCCACAACGAACTTAATAACTGACCAACAGTGAATTGAGTTCAATTTATATGATCCCGAATCCGCTGCTAGTCATGAATCACAATCGGTTCCAGCCAGCGCAATCTACATACAATAGATTTTCCATTGGGGCTATAAAGTTTATACGTATACCTAAGTAATATAAAACATAAAGGTTGTACACATATCATCCGATCGCAACCTGGACTTGTTACGACTCTGTATTAGAAACTGTGAACAGAAGATGCAGCATAACTGCATATGTATTAATCCTAATACATGCAACACTTTTGGAAGCAGTTCCATGAGTAGCCTCTTGAACTCGGTAAGTTAACTCACTCTACAGGATGATTGTGTCCATCACATTTATATTAGTATAAATAATTCAATAAGTCATCACACGGGGTGGAAAGGGATTCCTAGTCATGTGGGAAACCACCCGAACAAAAAAACTTAAAACATTTTACAAATATTCATACTACACAAAGTAAATTCTTGTTTATCTAGTACCGACAATTGTATATAAATACATGTAAAATAGAAGTACAGGATGTTTATGAACTTATGGAAAAAATTCACTTCCGACTGTTATTAAAGTCGAATTGTTGCGACTGTTGTATTGCCATTTATAAAAACTGTTTGTGAATCACACATCATAAAAAGCATACTGAGGCATAATCTCAAATCAAAAAAATTATTGACAGTTAATTTTTTGATATACTGTAAGATACTTAAAATGACTATAGTGTAAAGTCAAGTGCATCGACTATTTCCTGTGGAGTTCCCCAAGGCTCAGTATTGGGGCCATTCTTATTTTTATTTTTTATAAATGGCTTACCTGCTATTGTTTCACTTTTAACTACCGATAATAATGTAGATAATTTAATAGAAATTACCCAGACCAAAATTAATTTTGTTACCAAATTTTGTAATGACAAGTTGCTGATGAATGAGAACAAAACTGTCTTTACATATTTCACACCGATAATGTTAAACTATAATGAAAGCTATTTGTTCAAAATAAATGGTAAGTCCTTGGAGCAGATGAAGACCACAAAATTCTTAGGTGTTCATTTTGAGGATTCCCTTAACTGGGAATGTCATATTGACAACTTGTGCGAAAAAATTGTCTTCTGCATGCTCCACCCTGTACAGATTAAGAAATATTTCAAACAGGGAAGTTTTTCTGAGCTACTATTATTCATAGTCTTACTCTAGAGCTGTTTATGATATAGAGTTTTGGGGTACTTCATGTCACTTTGAACGAGTGTTCCAAATGCAAAAAAAGGCAATAAGAAATATAATGGGAATTAATAAGACAATCTCATGTAGAGCTTACTTCCACTGTTGAAAATCTTGCCGCTTCCTTGTATATACATTTTGGTGATTGTTACTCTTACAAAATTAAATATTGAAGTTTTTAAAATAACTATAATCACAACTATTATACTAGGGGCAATCTCATCTATTAATTCATATAATCTAAACTTAATCTCTTTCAAACAAAACTTAAAACAATATTTAAAAAATAAAGCCTTTTACAGTCTTGATGAGTTTCTCAGAAACAATTTTGTTGATTGGGCTGCTTTATCCAGATCGATTTAGCTATGTAGTTTTATAGTATTGTGTTATTAATTGTTTGTTACCTTTTTTCTGCTGGATTTTAACAAACTTTTACTACTTTAGTATGTTAATTTTAATGCTTTTTTTATTTACCATTTTTAACTTATATACCTTATTGTATGACTTGTGTAAATGCTTTGGGCATGTTGACACCAATAAATGATTATTATTATTATACATCCTTGTCCCTTTATGAGAAAACCCTAAATACATGGGTATAAAACTATTCAATAAGTTGCCCGATCATTTAAAACAAACTAACAATGTTAAGTTTAAAGAAACAGTGAAACAACTCCTGCTAGATGTTTTTTACAGTATTCGGGATTTTTAAACTTTGATTTTTAATATGTATATTTTTGTTCTATTTGTTATATAGTTTTATTCGTTTATGCCAAAGGTTTTTTTATATATGTATTCTTGATTTATGTAGTATTTTATTAATGTTATCTATTATCATGCATTCTTGTATTCTGCATAATTGACGAGTCCGATACCATTTTTTCTCTTTTGTACTGGTCTTATGGACAATAAAGCATTATTTTTATTATTATTATTATAAAGTTTAATACTTTAACAGACGCACTTAATGAATTTTACTTGACGGTTGTCACTTCATGGGGCTAAAGTAATACTTAGAATTAAGCGACACTGAAAATTTTAACTTTAACTGAAACGCAGTTTTCGAAATAAGACTTTTAATGAATATAAAGCACTGAGCGACCATCAGCCCCATAGCAAGTGTCGTGCATTCCACTTGAAATCATAAAGTGTTCTTTTAGTGTTCTATGTGTTTAATCAGGTAATATCTTTTATTATTTTTTATAAAAAGTTACTCATAACAATAATAACGCAAATTAGTAGTGATTTTGCCAACTACATAATTAATTTGTCGATATGTTAATGTTTTTTTTTTGGACACTATGTGGTAGGGATATGGCTCTATTTTTCCTATAATCTTTACTAGACCCCCTATCAACGTGTTTCAAATTTTCTGGCCCACGAAGTCCAGGTATAAGGTAGGGACATACTTTCAAGCGAACTTCGTTGCTGATTTATCAAAACCTACACAACCTAAAATAAAAGAAATACTAATTCTACTCATTACATTTTTTTTTTTTTTAGAATGACCACCCTGTATACGTATCACTAAAAGTATAGGTGTCTTGAAATATTAGGTATTCCATCAAACTCTTTTCATTGATTAGTTCGCATGAGATATTAAAATAAAAATACTGAAAAAGCGTTGTCTTTCGTGACAGAACTTTATGCACCCTCATCTTGACAATCATAAAAACTTAATCATTGTTGAAACTTTGATAAGTAAGCTGAAAAGCACTCGACCTACAGTCTCCTGTTTTATCTAAAACGTAAAATTTTACCCATAAATTCAGCAACGTCCTGTATAACTTTTCACATTTACCTCAGCTTTTCAAGTCTACTGTGTAATATCTTGTCCTGGTTTTAATACTACTAAGAACAAAAAAATTAAGTCACAGGATGACCGATGACAGTACTGAAAAGTTGATAAAATGATATAACAGCATGTTGGTCTATATTTTTTGGTTTTTGTCAGAGACATCACTGGCAGCGAAATTTAGTCATTTTCAGATCTTTACAACACATATTCCATTATTATGAACTTAAATACATAATTGTCAATTGAATGAAATTGAAATAAATATTAATAATAAGTTGACTTTAATACAGATGGAGTCTAGCCTCAGCTAATATAACGTAAGTACGTATGTTAGCATACAAACTACTACTTATAAGCTAATATGTACAATCTTAACACAATCAAAAGTTATGTTTATCTAAGAAACGATAAAACAATATGGTATAAACGATACACAAATTATAAATACAAGCACCAAGCCATAAAACACTGCCTTCTATTTATTCGAGTCTGGGTGTCGAGAAATTAATTTTGATGCTCACATTACTTTTTTGTATTTATTATTTATGTTTAGTTTTACTTATTGCACGTGAATATTTTCATAATTTTCAGGACATGCACAATGATATGAGAAAAATGCCGACCGAGCCATTAAAAAAAAGATTTCCAACACACCATTATATTTATGTAACTAATTGGTCTGTAATGTTGTCCTTGTTGTTTTTTCCTATTTCATATGTTTACGTATGCTTATTTTGTAAATATAATGCTCATTTTTATAAATTTCATATATAAAAATAAACGTTCGCAGCTATTCATATAAAACAACGGTTAAAAAAATACATTTCTGAGAATTTTCGCAACTATTATACAGGTTTCTTTAGAATAGAAATTAGTTTAAGGGCAGCATCAATTCCATAAACAACCATGGCACAGAATCCGAAAATCTGGAAGGAAAGAAAATCAATCATTTAAAATCTGTTTTTACAGTAATTTGGATGGAAATGTACTAAACTGTACTCAAATAGTTTCTACATTTGTTTAAATACGTTACGTATAAGAGAATAGATGCATATTATCCATGGGCAGGGTAATTATCACAACACACAGAGCAACCCGAGTGTGCTGTTTCCACAAGTGAATATAAATGTTTACATGTGGTATACATTTTTTTTTTCCATACAAAGCCTTTCCAAAATATCCAGGAGTTTTTATTTTTTAGAAAAACTTATATATAACAACCTGTCACTATCGTTATATTTTTTGAGTGGTTGTCAGTGACACATTTTTCCTTATAAAGAAAAGTTTGAATATGAAACATACTATTTTGTCCAGAAAGTGAGTGCTTCAAAGTCATATGCACTTTTCTGATACACTTTTAAAATCGAATATCAATAAGGGCGGGAATACTGTTACCAAAGTTGTTGAAAATAAAGTGTAAATATGAGTAAATGTACCTAACACGGATGCAAAATGTCGAATAGAACAATAAAAAATGGTAGACGAAATATAATTTTGACTCCAACGCCAAGTATCAAGGAGGCAATGTGCACCAATTTTTCCTTATTTTAATCATAGGTGTTTTGATGTACTTTAAGAAAAAGTCGAAAACTATATTTTTTTCAAGAAAAGTGCACTTTTTTAACTTTTCAAGAATGAATTTTTTTAACCTCGTTTATTTCATTCCATTTTCATACAAAATACAATATAATTCAAATGTGCTTTGTCGCAAAACTCCCCTATAAAATTCTTATTTTACTATAAGGAACGTAACCAAACTGCAACCAACAGCTACTCTCCGGGCTATGTGCGCCGCCGAGCGCTGAGTTACAAGCATGGCGCGTTAAGTGTTATAACTGTGTATTACCAACCAAAGGCTAATGCTTCGATTGCAACAAACGCCAGCCGAAAGACTGATCCTACTTAAAGGAGCTCTCGTGCCAGTCGTCCCACACCACTTGCAGACTGCAATTTCGACGAGAGGCAACAGCTCGTCTTTCTAGCAGGATCCAAATTAAGGTGGAGTAAAAAAATGTTCTTTTTCAGATTGTAACTATTTTAGGCTTACTCTGGTCTTGATGGAGGCAAAACTCGAGACACACTAATGTCTGCAAACTTTTCCAAACAGTTTTACATTTTTTATACATAAAATATTTATATATTTGTATACTTTTCCATTTGATGTCTTCATATATGCTAATAAAAAAGAGTGAGACCATCAATTTGCTTTAGACATTTCAATTATATCAGGATCAGTTCCTGGATAAGGTAATCTAAACTCAAAAATTCCGGTATTTAAACAATATTGTTATGTGCTGCCCTCTAACAGAGAGGAGAGTGTAATTACTCCCTGGTCAGTAGGGTGGCGCCATCTGTGGGCCAACTGGCGAACCGCCATTTAGTAGTGCCTAAGAAAACTATAGAGGATTCCAGTACATTCTGGAAAGTTCTACAATGAGATTCTAGACATTCCAAGTGTGTATATAAAGAGGTGAATCCAACAGATGGGGTACAGTTCAGTTGAGTATACAGTACAGTTCTGATATACAGAGACAGTTTTTGGTTAGAAAAAAGTTGACAAGTGATTTAAAAGTAAAGTACAGTTGTGATTTAAAAGCAGTGAATTTATATTAGATTAAAGTTATTTATTATTAGTTGTGTGATTTTTAAGGATTAACTATTGTAAGTTAAGTGATTAATAAAATAGTGGTTCATGAAGATTCTTGAGTTATTTGAGCCTACAGAGTGTTTACTGAAAACTGTAAACACGTAACAATATGTTCCAGAACTGATACCTCTAGTGTTGATTTAATTACAAGAAATCTAGGGTCCAGTTGAAGCTATCCGAGTCAATTTCTGTTATCAAATCCAAAATTACTACTTTGAGTCAGTGGCAATATACGATTCCCTAGGTCCTGTAATAGATGCTGGAGGTGACTCTAGAATAGCTCCATACCAGACATTAGAGAAACTTCCCAACTGTCTGCAAGGCCCCAGCAAGCTACTTGTGAATGATTCAAAATTTAAGCAATCCCAATTGAAATATGTTTTTTAACCGCCTTCCAGGTCACGTGTATGATCCTCTTAGTATAGGAGATCTAAATTTGTCTGAGTGACGGAGACGGGGCCCTACAGTTTATAGTGGAATCCGAACCACTTCTTGGGGATAATTTATATTTGAAAATCACTTCGCAGCAGATGGGGCTCGAACCCATTTTACTAGATATCCACAGAGATAAAGCTAGACGTGTTAACCCACTGAGCTTACCATCCCCGCGTCTACAGGGTTCTCAAAAATATTCGATAATCCGGTTAATCGTCTATTTTATTTTCATATGCTACTTCTATTTGAAAATAATTAGCTATTAAGTAAAATAAAATTGCTCACCCCAGCTGCAATATAGGCATCGTTGTAATATGTCACTGCCAAAGAAGAGGCTATAAGATAACATATAGTCAAAATTGCACAGAAAGTGAATTCCATTTTATGCCAAGGTAAATGATGGTGCTTGTCAACGGTGTGGAATAAATACGAGGCAAGTAGTATGGCTGTACCCAGTAACCCTGTTAGTGCTACAATGTTGAACCATGTTCCTCTGGGGTGGTTCGAAAAATCACTTGCTTCGATACACACAAACCCAAGAAAATTGAAAGCCTGGAACATTGTTCTGTACTTAGGAGGCAGTTTTTAAAAATTTATGGTATGTTATAAATAATTTATTATTAGCCAATATTTACATTATATGGAAAATCTGGAAACAGTTCCTTCAGTAATAACAGCTGTTAGCAATAAGAATTCAAAACACAATAAACATAAGTATAATATATAAACTTAAAGTGTTGATAAATACACAGAAATAAAAATCCTGTTCTTAATTTAATAATTTGATGTTCTATCAGCAACTAGATACAGTTTTAGTTTACAATTCATATACTATGCTGAAACTGGTATTTCTTATCCTTAACTTTGTCTATATAGATAAAAATATCAGCTCAATAATACATTCTGCAATCATAGTTTTCAGTGCAGGCTATGTTCAATCAGAGTAAAAGATAAAGAATATTTTAGTATGTTTTTCTTTTCAGCCATCATAATTATTTTTTTTACTGTAGTTCTTTGCACAAACCAAGAATGTTTATAATTCATTTACGTTAGAAAAAAGTTATATTATTCTGCAAATAAAATCTAAGAATGATAAAAGAAAAGAATATGAAATAGCCAAATGTATTATATACATTTAAACGATATCAAAGCAAATCTCCTAGCTTGTCTGAAAGAACGCATGTAACTATAATTTTAAAATAAATACTCTGGCAAACTACTAATAAATTCAGATTACAACTGTAAGTGACCAACAATCACTTAATAACATTATTATCAAGTAGACAGAAACCACCCACTTAATTTACTTCGTTATCTCTGAAGGAAATATGCCAGTTAATAAAATATTATACCAACTGATTTTACTAATTTAAACAAAATATTTTAAAAAAGCAAGAATCAGGCTAAGGTTGATACTGAATATGGATGAATTATTTTATATTACAAAACTAACATTATTGATACCAACAGATAGATAAATTAATTTTTACAACAAATTAATAGCTATTTCATCCAACAACTACAGTTTTATATACACTAACCTATTATTTCTGAAGTAGATATCTTTACAAACTGTACTTATATTCTTAGGTCAGTTAAGAACATTATTTCGTTGAGTTCTCTAAAGAAAAAGTGAATTTATTCACTAATAATTAATTGGCCTAAAATTGTTTTAAGCACTCTGGATTTACAAAATATTTAGGCATGCGTCTGTTTTAAAAATAAACTTACAATTTCCAGTATTTTAAGTATTCCAGGTATTGTTTTTAAGTAGTATGTGGTATCGTCCTCGATACTAGTTTTTGCGGTCTGCACTGCGTTTGTTGTGGAATGTTGACCTGCAAAGCCTACATTGGCCATTTTCCCTAAAATTAAAAATGTTATATTTTAGGTAATGGTTCAATTTACATAGAATAGACTAACTAAACTACCAAATATAAGATAAATAATAATATGATGATTTCATCCTCATGCTGATTCAAGCACACACCACAGATAAATATTTGACAGATGAACTACTCAAGCAATGGTCGCTGTTGAGAAATGAAGACATATCGCCATCTTGTGTTTGGAGTTAAGATGATAACTCAGAACAGATGATATTAAGTTCTACGATTATCTACTCTTGAGACCTTATCACTGATTCCTCTCTAGTTTACCACGAAATTTTTTTAATAAAACGTTTCCATAACAGAATAGGGCATAATATGCACGTTTTTCAAGATCGTATAACCACACTTTAGTTGATTCTCTCCAGACGAAACAAATTAAGGATGCTAACTTCAACATGTATAGTGTCATAGTTTGATATTGACATTATAAGGAACCGAAGTAGGGTTATGCGTTATTTGTTTTCCCTCCAAGCAGCAACCTTGAATAAATGTGACGTGTAATATTTACCAAGGTCGTTGCTTGGAGGGAAAACAAACAAGACAACCTTAGTCCTTACAATTTCAAATATCACCACAACCAAACATTCTTTGACGTTAGAGTCCTTGACTTGTTTTAGCTGCAATCGCTCAACTAACTAAAGTGACTTTTTCCCCCCCCACGCAACGACCTTGAAAAACGTGCATATTACGCCATTTTTGCTATAAATTTTAAAATTTCGTACATATTACTAATAGATGGCACCAGAGAAGTTTAGTTGCACCTTTCGTAGTGTAGTGATGACACACTCTAATAATAAATAACACTAGAAATTCAGTACCAACAGGTTCGGATTCTTATTTTCTTTATTTTTAATGTTTCAAATAGCATTTACAAACTTCAGTTTATTTACTCTGATTTACAATATTTAGACAGAGTATTTTCGTTTATTTTTGATTTTTTTTTTCCATCTAAAATGTATAATATAACAAACAAAAAAATTAGTTAAAATAAATTCACTTATTTCAAAATATTAGAAATAAAACAAACTATTCTTTACAGAACAAATAGTATTAATGGAATAAAAAGTTTATTACTTGGAGAGAATCTACGATTACCTACTTCAGTTAAATTAAAATCGTTGTGTTTGAGAATTTTACATTCAATATTTAGAGAAAATGCCACAGTCACGTTCGATGAGAGGGGATTAGTAATCTCATCCAAAAGGCTTGCACCTACCTTATTGTAGAGACCTGGAAAGTTTGAAAAGTATTGTTCCTCCTGATCTGTGGTATTACTGGATTCGAATATGACGACAACATATAACTTAAATTTGTTTACCAATTTGAACTTGCAAGTACAATATTTTTTTTGGGCAATGTCACACTTTTTATTCTGTGTGATAGATATATTGTTAATGATTATAAATAGGCCCGACTAACAAGAAATTTAGATAAACACCACAGAAATTAGACAACCCCCAATTCCAGAAGCCAGGGTTTATGCGGAAGGGGGTTACACATTGAAAAAACGCAGATACACAACCATTTCCTCCCACAGTGCCAGGATTCGAACCCGGTGGTGCGATGCGATGTCCGTGTGACTAATCGCGATTGCCACCTCGCGCCTTAACCCACTCGGCTATCGACCAGACAAATATTCAATTATATTTTGTTTATGCGCTTGATGCTTATACATAGATAATACAGCTATAATTCTATATATAGATCAGATCTAACTGGTCATATTATGATGGTTTCCCATCCACTCAATAAGCCTGGAAATGTATTTTTCTGAAAAACCTGACCTACACTGTATGATGATGACAACACCTTGTTGAAAGCAAACCTGGTTACATCTTGGCCCCGCACTAGCAGCCTAATTTCCGGAATATTTTACTACTGTAATAGATCCTAGTACTTGAATCCATTTAATGTACCAGCGAGAAAAAATTAACCAATAATATGACCCTCCGAGCATATATAATTTCTGGGGATAATCCAAAATAATGATGTAGAAACCAAGTTAAGTTGGTCACCTCCAATCATTCAATTTGCTCCATATCCTTGGATATGAATGTTTAATTAACCATGAATTTGTTTCATGGTCCTACTTGTCTGCCGAGATCTATATTTACCATGCATCAAACCCACACAAAATAAAATTATTTTTGCCGCAATACCTTATATACCATTTTCCCCAATTCCATTTCAAAAACAGCAACTAAGGGGTAGAGAATTGTATTTCTAATGCAAGAAAAAAATATTCTGCCAAAAAAATATTTTATTAGAAAATTGTAAAGTACAGTGGTATACAGTTTGAGTAACAAAATTATTTAAAGTGACGTCTTAAATGCAGATTAACATATACATGACTTTTTTGAAAAAACTTTATCAACAGTATTTAAAGACAGTATTCTTAGTAATATGCCTTTCACTACTTTACTCCCAAAGTTGAAAATGCTAACAGACACGGTTTTGTATTTTCTTAGCATTTATGGGAGATTTAATAAAAATATATACCAATACTAAGAATACATGTTATATTTAAGTTGGAGAATTTAGTAAGTAGATTTATTATGTCTGTTGGTATAACAACATTCTTACTGTTATGATACAAATATTTGAATATATCTACTAGTTAAATTCTCAAAAAAATATCGAAGTACAATAACAATGAAAAATAGTTAATTAACTGTCAAAAATAGAATAACATTTTTTTGTTTCCTCCCAATATCGTTTACTTTTGTACAAAATTTGGAACAACCAATATTGACCACTATAAACAGGGCATTAGAAACAACATTTTACAAATGACTTCTGGTATATTGTAATATTATTTGCATTATTTCCTATTTTTAACTTCCTCTGTTTGTAACCAAGTGAAATCAAAGAAGTTAGTAAATGGTAGATAAATATATATATACGAGTTAAACTATTTGTCCTACCTTCTCCACCATTTTAATAAAATATAGGATTTTTTTATTAAGGTTTGACTTCTTGTCCAAATATTAAAATTTAGAATCAATTGTATAGTATAGGTAACACACCTTGTATATATAAAAAACTAAATGTGGGTTAACCTACGATGGTCATCAGTACTGCATATTCCAAACTTGTTCAAAATCAACGAGACTTTAAAAATAGTAGAGTGCTTGCGCTAATGAGAGTTGACTTTTTAATCCGTGGGCATATTTAATTAAACTGAAATACAGGGTGTTGCATCATGAGAGGGACATAGCTTAATAGGAGGTAGAGAACATCAGTGGTAACCGGAACCTCCCATAGAAATGTCTCATTGGGCCTTCATTACGAAGTTACAGGGTGTTAAATAATTTTTGGCCAAACTTGTTTTTTGTCATAACTTTGACAGGGAATGAAATAACGGATTCATATTTGGTACGGCTAATGTACTAACGAGCCCCAAGAGGTACATGTATAAAAAAAATATATCCAGGTCCGGACTCACTATAATTTATGTTTCTTCTTTGCATCCATAAAACATCACCCTGTATATATTTTTTTGAAATTTCGATACGATATTCGAAAAGAGCAAGAAAAAACAAACAAAATGGCCTATTTCATTTTTTTGTTACACCTTCGTGGTTATTTAAATACGTTGTTAAATGTGCAAGAAAATGGATTACAGAACCCTATTAAATGAGAGGCACGTGAAATAAATAGTTTTATAACTAAAATTTGCAAGAATTCTATTGAGCCTAGGTGGTCTGGGTGAATCCTAATTCCGGCACGTTTTAAAGGTCCATTTTGGTAAAAAACTATGGTCCTAATAAGTAATCGGGTATGAAATAACAAAATTTTTAATCAGTCACAGTAGGCTTGTTCAAAGTGACAGATAATAAAAAGAAATCTCCTAAACAGTTGAATAATTGTTTGTTAGTAATTTAATGTGTCAATAATCCGCATTTAGTTACTGAAAACTTGTGAAAATATTTTAACTATGCCAGTAAAATTTACAAACGTGGAATATGCTGACATAATATTCATCTATGGTTTCTGTAATAGAAATGGTAGGTCGACGGAAAGAGAATATCGGCTGCGTTTTCCTGGTCGTCGATGCCCTAATCATAAAACCTTCAGTACGGTGTTCCAGTATGCAAGACAACACGGAAAGTTTCCTACTTCTGCAGTTGTGGAGCGTGTTTTACAACAAGGTGTGCAGGAACAAAACAATATTATAAACCTAGTTCAAGAAAACCCAAATATGAGCACTAGACGAATCAGTTTGGCAACTGGTATTCCTCATTGGCGAGTATGGAGAACCCTAAAAAGAGAACGTTACCATCCATATCATATCCAGCAGGTACAGCGCCTTCAACAAGGCGACGATATCCCCCGCCTGGCATTTTGTCATTGGTTGTCTAACCATCGCCCAGTCATTTACAGAACCTTATTTACGGATGAGGCACAATTTACAAGGGATGGAGTAAACAATTCACGAAATAATCATAAATGGGCACAGGAAAACCCAGATGCGGTACGCCAACGCCGTTCGCAGCACAGGTTTTCTGTAAATGTTTGGGTCGGACTTGTGAATAGACATTTGATAGGGCCACATTTTTTTGAAGAAAGATTGAATGGTGAAATTTACTTTGATTTTCTTCAAAACATTTTACCGAATATGTTAGAAAATATCTGTATAAGAGGCATGTTGTTTCAGCATGATGGGGCCCCACCACATTTTAACCTTCAAGTAAGAGAACACTTGAACAATGTGTATCCTAATAGATGGATTGGACGCGGGGGTCCACATGAATGGCCACCAAGATCTCCTGATTGTAACCCTTGTGATTACTTTTTATGGGGCCACTTAAAAAACGAGGTTTATAGCATTGAAATTGAAAGTAGACAACATTTAATCCAGCGCATCGTTACAACCTGCGACGAAAAACGGAATAATCCAGAAATGATATGTCGAGCAATTGGTGACCTTTCTAAACGCGCAAGAAAATGCACAGAATGTGGGGGAGGACATTTTGAAAATTTACTTTAGTGTCAATTACGTTTTATTTTTAAACACATTTAGTTATTGTTTTGTTATTTATTGTTAATTGAATAGAAAATATTTTATTTATTTAGATTTTAGTTTGTTCTCTTTTCCAATTTTTATTAAGTATAAAATGTTGATGATTTTCTTGATCAAAGTAACTGGTTGCTTAGGCCTAAATGGTTTAAATTATCTGTCACTTTTATTCTTTGAACAAGCCTACTGTGATTGATTAAAAATTTTGTTATTTCATACCCGATTACTTATTAGGACCACAGTTTTTTTACCAAAATGGACTTTTAAAACATGCCGGAATTAGGATTCACCCAGACCACCTAGGCTCAATAGAATTTTTGCAAATTTTAGTTATAAAACTATTTATTTCACGTGCCTCTCATTTAATAGGGTTCTGTAATCCATTTTCTTGCACATTTAACAACGTATTTAAATAACCACGAAGGTGTAACAAAAAAATGAAATAGGCCATTTTGTTTGTTTTTTCTTGCTCTTTTCGAATATCGTATCGAAATTTCAAAAAAATATATACAGGGTGATGTTTTATTGATGCAAAGAAGAAGCATAAATTATAGTGAGTCCGGACCTGGATATATTTTTTTTATACATGTACCTCTTGGGGCTCGTTAGTACATTAGCCGTACCAAATATGAATCCGTTATTTCATTCCCTGTCAAAGTTATGACAAAAAACAGGTTTGGCCAAAAATTATTTAACACCCTGTAACTTCGTAATGAAGGCCCAATGAGACATTTCTATGGGAGGTTCCGGTTACCACTGATGTCCTCTACCTCCTATTAAGCTATGTCCCTCTCGCAACACCCTGTATATTAGTTCATGGAAGGAGTTGGATGAATTACCAAGTGGTTGCGCCTTAGACTTGGCAGTGCCCTCCCCGTTTTCGAAGGCCCTGAATCGATTCCCGGGGTCAAATCACTTTTTCTACCTCGGCAACCCCAAATTCAAATTGGCCAAAAATCACCCCCCCCAAAGTCCCCTTTTCCGTGAATCCGTTTATTTTCCTCAGGTTTTCGCGTAATTGTTATTCCCTTGAGTAGAATGGAAGGTCCTTTGAGGGATTTGACCTCAGCCACTCCTACCCCAGACTTCCAACCCTTGTAGGGAGTGGAAAATTGATATTTGTTTGTGACTAGGATTGTGTAACCACCTACTTCATGAAAATGTTACAAAAAAAAAGGGTTAAAACGTAAAAGTTCTGTAACAGAGATAAAATGTGAGTACCTTTCCGTTTTCGGGGGTGCTGAACATGATGGTGATATTTTTAAGTTTCTCATCCCTCAGCAACTACCCCTAAAACTCCAAAAACCACCCCTATTTCGCGTTATTTTCCATCATAGGCATGCAGATCGGTTCTTTGGGCAGGATTCGGGTAGGCCGTATGAAATTTAACCATACAACATCTTATCCAACCTCGGGGTTGAAACTACCACCACCCCTAACATTGAAATCCACTGAAAAACACAAAAGAGTGGAAAACGTTTTCTCCCCCTTTTCGAGGGCGCTAAACACAATGGTAATATTCATTTCCACCCCCTTTTCATATTTCTTGATACTGGGCATGTGGGGACTCGTTGAATCGGGGTTTTTAAAGGGATTTCGACATTGTAAAGGAAGTTGAGTGACGAAATATGCCATCAACTCTGGGGTTGAAACTACCACCACCTCTAACATTGAAATCCACTAAAAAATACAATATAATGGAAAATGTTTTCTCCCTGTTTTCGAGGGCGCTAAACGCGACGTCAATTTTATTTTACTCCCCACTCTCCATCAATCACCCCCCTTTCACATTTAGAGGTACTGGGCATGCGAGAACTTGTTGGATCGCATTTTATTATGGACTGAGCATATACTGCCACATACCCAGTATCAAAAAATATGAAAAGGGGGTGGTTTTAGCGGTGGTTGGTCTGGTGGGGGAGAAATGAATATACCATCATGTTGAGCACCCTCAAAAACAAAGATAAAAATTTTCATGCATTTTAATTTTTTTGGGAATATTTTAGAATTAGGGGAGGAGGTAGTTTCCTGCCCAAAGAACCGATGCATGCCTACGATGAAAAAAAAACGCGAAATAGTGGTTTTTCGAGTTTTAGTAGTCACTGAGAGGTGGGAACCTTAAAAATGGCACCATCGTGTTCACCACCCTCAAAAACGGGGGGATACCAATGCTTCATCCCTGTTACAGAACTTTTGAGGTTTTTTCAACTTTTTCATTCATGGACTAACCTCCGGGGGTTGTACTCACCCTTCAAGGGGGTGGAAATTTTTTTCCTCTATAATTGAAAAATAGTATAAAAAATTATTTATTAAAGTATTTCTATAAATCGATTTTCCACCTCTTTGAAGGGTGAAAACAACCCTCGCGGGTGGTTACACAATCCTGGTCACCTACCACCTTCCTCAAAGAAACGCCTCCTACAAAATATTAATTTTTTTCTGACAAAAACAAATATCAATTTTCCACTCCTTTGAAGGGTGACAACAACCCCAGGGGGTGGTTACACAACCCTGGTCACCTACCATCTTCCTCAAAGAAACGCCTCCTACAAAATATTAATTTTTTTCCCACAAAAACAAATATCAATTTTCCACCACCTACAAGGGTTGGAAGCCCGGGGTAGAGGTGGCTGAGGTCAAATCCCTCGAGGGACCTTCCGTTGTACTTAAATGAACAACAATTAGTCCAAAAACTGGAGAAAATAAATGGGTTCACGGAAAAGAGGGGACTTTGGGGGTGGCTTCTGGCCAATTTGAGGGAGTTGCCAAGGTGGAAAAATTGGTTTGACCCTGGGAATCGATTCAGCACCCTCGAAAAGGGGGGCGGGGTACACTGCCTAGTCTGAGGCGCAAACATTCGGTAATTTCGTCATAAATCCCGACTCTTTAAATGGACTATATGCCTTGACCAGAAATACGGGTTATGCCATGCAGATGTCAAATTGTCGGATTCATACAGACATCAATATTTTCTAACAAAAGCTTAGATAAAATTATCTTTTCTTACACTTAATCCTTAAATCTCCCAAAGTATTACATTTATTTAAAAGGAGCTATCTTTACAAAATGTTCTGCTTATTTTCTATTTTCTTTTTCTTAAATTGGATTTTTGAGAACCTTATGAGCAAAGTATATTAATAGTAGAATTATATCGATTTTCAAAATTTAAAGGCAGCCAGAAACTGTTGCATCCCCTCTACAATTTTGCTCTCCTTCAGCGTTCTAGGGAGAGTGGAAATATACGGAAACGAATATGTTGAGTTAAATATAAATGGTATTAAAATATACATGGTTATTTATTTATTTTCTGATTTTTGAGGAAACATGTTTCCTAACCTCACTGTCGCATGCCATGGTGAGAAAACTTGATTAGTACCCTTATGAACCCTACAATTGTTTGACAGTAAGTGGACGCATAACCTACAGGGCATAAGAAAGTATGGCTAGGTCTAACATTCCACTTTAATATTCTTACAGGCTAAAAGAAGGAATCAAATTGCACCCCACTATAACGTCTTCCATAGAGTACCTGCAGCACATGATTTAAGGGCATGCCTAAGTTGCTTGGTGGTAATACAAATCAAGAATCATAACCTCAAAATGTTTAGTCATGTCTGTGTTATCATATTTTGTTTCATTGGAAGTATAGGAAAATTAGTAGTATAAGAAAATTATGTAATGATTATTATTATACCTTTGAAACTGAAAGTGCTACTAGATACAAAACAAAGATCGCCATAATTAGTATTGACACGTACTTAATAAAATAAAATTTAATTATCATCAAAGCGTAATTAAATAAGTGATATTTATTACAAAGTAAAGTGAGGTTATGAATTTTGTTTGTACACGTACTTAATAAAATAAAATTTAACTATCATCAAAGTGTAATTAAATAAGTGATATTTATTACAAAATAAAGTGAGGTTATGAATTTTGTTTGTTTTTCCTCCAACCAGTGACCTTGAAAAAAGATGCCTAATGATATTAAGGAAGAAGCAAATACTTGATTATTTAATATATATAATAAGAACAGTTTATTCGGTAACATATTTCGGTCATAGTTTTAAAGCCTGTTGTCCAAGAAGAAACTGTAAATAATATAACTGAAATACTGATAGTGTAAAACATGAGAGAAAATGCACTAATATAACTACAAATCGAGACAAAGTCAAAATATAGTAATTTGAAGAAAAATAAAAAATAACCTTTTTCAGGATTACTAGCGATTAAAATGAAAGGATCCCATAAGAAGCTTAAGAAAAATGTGTTTCAGTGCATTTACTTCAAACTACGACAATGTAAATTAAGCACACTTTCCTTTTTGCGGTATTTTGGTTGTATCAAAAATATTGTATTTAATAGTTAATAATTTATTAAAAATGATGATTTTGGCACTTCAATATTTGCTCATATACACATACAGACAGCTCATCGTTTTAATTAATGGAGTATTTTTCTGACATTTAAAAAAAATATCTTCGTTTACTACGGGAAAACAGTGAAATCAAAAACTGAAAGAAAAATTAACCCAAACTTTTTACAAATAAATATTATCTCATGCAAGCATAGGCTAGACCTAATATTGAGAAATAAATACTGCGAACACAGAAATTCTGATTTTTGTTAAGAACAGCCGGTATTTTTGTTCTTACAACTCCGGTATACAGAGTGTAGCAAGAAATAAGCATTCGGAGCCCATGATGTAAATATTACTTCGCACTGAAAATGAAATCGTAGTCTTAAAAGCTGGTAATTTTTTTCTAGATTTTTTTGAACCGTCAGTCAGATTGATCACGAAAATCTGCCATATTGGACCCAACATAAGAGGGGTGGTACACTCCTAAAGTTATGAACTATTCCAAATGATATTGAAACATGCGATATTCAAGTATTTATTGCATAAAAATGGGGGTAGCTGATAACGCTGCACGGTATTGGAAAGAAGAAGGGCAGCGTGTTATGCACATCATGGATTGGAAAATGAAAGATAGCATGACTATAAGAAAGGGCGAGAGGAAAGATTTCCAAATTTAGTCAATCAATTAAAAATAAATCGATAACATCAGTGGCAATTTGTTGAGATGGATTAGCAGTTACCTTACTGGTCGATTACAGTGTGTAAAATATGGTATTAAAGTAACATCGGGGTTCCACAAGGCTCTCATATTGGCCCTCTTTTATTTAATCTCTTTGTGAATGATTTAGCTTCAGTAATAGAAAATGGCAATTTTCTAATGTTTGCGGATGATCTAAAAGTATTTAAATGCTGCATGATAAATGATATGCATTTAAATATAAATAAGGGTTATGAGATAACTTTTGCAAGAATAAATTCACCTTATAATTATCCTTACAAGATTAATAATAGTGTGTTGCGTAAGACAATCATGAAAAAGATCTGGGAATTAGCCTTGATAGTAAAGTTATCTTTTAATACCCATATAAATGAAATAATGTCAAAGTCTCTAAAAATGCTGGGATTCATCCAAAGATTTTTTCATGAACAATTTAAAATTGTTATTCTGTTCACTGATACGTTCAATATTAGAATATTGCTCGATTATGTGGTTGCGCAATTATAACATAAACATTAATAATATTGAAACTATTCAAAGAAAGTTTCTGAGATACTGTGCATTTATGTTGGGGCTGCTAATGCAATTCAAAATAATGTCGAATTTTTTGGATCTTCAACGTTATCATTTAAGAAATCAATTAAGCAATTGTAACCAATTTATTATTAATTTTTGGGAAAAGGAGTTGTCCCATAAATAAATAAATAAACATACAAAACTAGTACGTAATTCTGCAAAACTTCTCCGGATTTTTTTACTAAAACAGACCGAAACTGACTTAATGATAACCAAAACTTAGTGACAAACACCACAGAAATTAGACAACCCCCAATTCCAGAAGCTAGGCCTTGTGCGGAAGGGGGTTACACATTGAAAAAACGCGGACATACAACCATTTCCTCTGACAGTGCCAGGATTCAAACCCGGTGGTGCGATGTCTGTGTGATTAATCACGATTGCCATCTCGCGCCTTAACCCACTCGGCTATCGACCAGACAACAAAGAATAATTATTTTAAGCAATATCAGAGTGACCTTATATTTTTTTTAAACCGGGCTGCAAATTGATTGTTTCTATTAAGGCCTTCTAACGTCTTGGGCTCCGAATGTTACTTTTTCCTACAACCTAAATAAGAGAAGTATATGAAGATATTTAATAAACACGAGCAATCCCCAAAACACACATCTTTTCCTTTAAATTAGCCAAAACGTATACTGAGATTTCGTCATTCCGACATATATTCACCGAATCAACTGCATGTGAATCAACTTTTAACATTTATAACAAATATATTTATCTTGGCCTTATAAAATAAATAACAATTATAAATTTAAAATATTTTTCAACAATTTAAGACCCATACTTTCCTTTATAGTACAATAACGGACATAAAATATAAAAGTGTATAGTGAGCAGAAAATAAACTTCGCGATTTAATTATCTGCTAATTAATTATGATGTGCCTTAATTGCAATTACAAATCCCAAAGTATATTTGATGGCAGTTCGCATTTAAAATGTTTACATTGTGGTATGAGTTCAACATGGCAGTTGTGTATTTAATATTAATAATTAATGTTATGGTATAAATTTTCATAAGGCAATTTTATTGCATGGTTTTCCAAAACAACGATTGTATAGAAATATTTTTTATAAACAATTTCGTGAGTAAACATATATCTAATTCTTTATGCACATAGTGTAGTGATTAATTAAGTATATAAATATAAAGATTTTCAACCTTTAGGTAATATTGATATGCTTACATATTAGCAGTGAAAAAATCATTCACACATTAAAACAAATAATACATAGTAGAAAAATGTACAGAAATGAAAATAATATACAAAATAGTTGTGCTAGAATCACTTGAAAGAATCAGGCACAACTTGTATAAATAAAGTTAAATAATATGGAGTTATTGCCAACACATATGTTATATGTCACTTTGACGCCTAACGCACAAAATAAATGATACACGAATATATAACATAAATATTGTGTGTGTTTGCCATAACTCTCCAATAACAACTTGTATATCTAGATCAAATTACTTAATAACTGTTAGGTTAGTGCTTCAAAAATAAAGGGAATAAATTGGAACACATTTTTTTAATATGTGGGTGATGTGACAGTCGTTGTTTGTTTACTAATTACTCTTTCTCCCTGAGCCAATTTTCCGCTCTGGATAGCTCTTAGATTAAAGTACGCATCGATTCCATAAGCGACTGTGGCCACAAAACCAAAGACCTGAAAAAAGAAAAACCATTCCTATAGAATTACTCTAAACATTAATGGCGGATGAAATTTAGGATAGGTATATTTTAGTATCAGTGCTTCCCAACTAGCACAATTAGTCGCGGGAACATAGCAATAACTATTGTAGGCACTTTAAAGTGTTTTGGTATTAATCACGGGCAAATAGTAGGAACGTTCCTAATACGTGTGTGTATCACTAAAATTGGGAATATTTTTTGGTGACGATAATGTCCCAGCCACGTTCCTGGAACTTGTCTGACTACGTTCCAATGAAGTCGTGGTGTAGACGCCGCAACTTTTAGAAAACTTGACCACTCCCCACTCTTTCAAATAGATGTTGCTCCTGCTTTGTCTTGCAATCGATTTTATTATATTTATGTACATATGATTCTTGTTCATTTCTCTAACTCAGAAACACAGAAACTTAATAGAAGTAGAGTAATATTAGATACTTATATTTAGATGGCAAAACTCGTGCTATTTTCCAATGATCTAAGGGTCACAATTAAAACAAATTAAATTTTACTGACTAATATAATGATAAAACGACCAAATCTAACCACGCACCTTTAAAATTTGCATTTCTTAATGAAAATATTGTCTTTAAAATATGTAATGTCATGCGAGAATATGACACAATAGATGCTAAAACCTATTTTTTATTCTTCTTCAGAACTTAAAATTAATTTTTATATATTCATTTGTTATATTTGGTGCAGAAATGGCGATAAATTAAATTTTTTAGTCAATTGCGAAACAATGGTTAATGTGTTATAATAATGGCGTCGAAAGTTTTAGCCATCAAAATGGCGTATTTCAAAAAATATCACTTTAAGGTCGTTTTCACCAAGAAATGCTACTTGAAAGTAATCGCTACTTGGCAATAGTGACGAAAACTGTAAATACGTAACTTTGAAGTTACTATTACTACAAATCTGCGAATGGGACTGTTGCATCACTTTAAAGTCATAGCAAAGTTTTGACTACCACAAATTACCTCTTCAAAGTTGCCGCTGCCACTTCATGGTTACATTTTCCTGATGTTTCGGAACGTCTCCTTGGTACGTATTAGCCGTATGTTGAAATCTAAACTTACCGCGCTCCTAATTTTAACTATTTATTTACCTAACTTCACATTGAAAACCTGTCAGCTGTCGCAATTTACTTGTATGGTTGTATGTGGCATATGTATCTTTAATTCTATAATCTGTGTATGCGGCCATATATATTTATAGATATAGAATTAACGCTGCATCTAGAGCACTCTGGGGACTTAGAGAGAGAGTATTTGACAACCACGACCTTGCTTTGTCAACGAAAATGGCTGTCTACAGAGCAGTTGTCATTCCAACACTGCTATATGGATGTGAAAGCTGGATCACTTACCGTCGTCATGTGAAAGAATTAGAACGTTTTCAGCAAAGACATCTCAGAAGTATGATGAAAATCCGTTGGTTCCATCACATATCAAACGTGGAAGTACTCAGGAGAGCAAACAGCCTTGCAATTGAGGTGCTTATTTCAAGAGCACGCCTAAGATGGGCAGGTCACGTTCATCGTATGCATGATAACCGCCTTCCTAAATGTACACTTTATGGTGAATTGCTAAGCGGTAGAAGAAGGCGTGGCGGTCAACGAAAGAGGTTCAAAGACGCTCTCCATGAAAATCTAAAATCCTGCGGTATTGCAGACGAGCAATGGGAACAACTTGCAGCGGACAGAACCGAATGGCGAGGGGTTGTGGCCAGCTATCAAGGAAATGTTGCTGCAAGAAGGCCGAATCCAAGACCTAACCAGGTCTATGTTTGTCCTGACTGCGGTCGACATGTGCTCTCCCGAATTGGCCTCTATAGCCATAGTCGTGTGCACCGTAGATGAATGGGAATTACAATAAACTACACCTGTTACTTGTTTTTTATTGTACACAATTTATCGACTGTAACATTTTCATACTCGGACTCGAGTAACGGCTAATAATAATTTATTACCGTAATAGATAATCAAGAAGAAAAGGTAGGTGTAAGCACTTTGGTAATAAAACTGTGCTGAAATATTAAATTATGTTGCCTTTGCTTTAACTTATCAAGGTCAACATTGGGAACTAGATGGTGAAATTTACTTCATGGTAAACTTCATGAGGTGACGTGCACTTTATAGTAGTCGTGCATAGTTTTATAAGCAGTAATGTTATTAACACCTATGAATATTACTTACAAGTTCAAAAGAATAGTGAAGGTTCCCAGAACTTCGTGACGGAAAGTGATTGCAACTTTGAAGTCACATTTCAGTGACATGAGTTAGTCGCTGCTACTATCGTTTACCACCTTCAAGTTCTGAAAACCCGAAAGTCGTCACACTGGTGATTTGTGTAAGTAAGTAAACTAATAATTTGTCATAGTTTATGTAAACTTGGGCTTAACGCCCTGAGATAGCCTGAACTAGGGAAATTTTATCGCGGGCACGTTCATCACTTATCCAGGTTAAGTTTGTGCCTGTGACATCTGCTACGCTACAGTAGCCCAAGTGAGTTTCTTTTTGTAATATCTTATAACCATCAATATCCAACGTATTTATTTGTTTATGTATGTGTAAATCATAGCAGTCTTTATCTAGCATCCTTTATTTAACACACTTCCCAACATAATCAGTTGATAAGTCAAGAAAAAAATTCGTGGGCAAGCCCGCAGAAATGAAAGTGCAACCGTGTACACGCGTTTCGTGATGAAATTTTGCGCAGTTACTAAGATCGGATACAGTATTCCACCGTTATTTTTGCAAATATCCGCACGTAGGGGGCGCGGGGGTGAATTAAATATACTATCCAACCGGCACCTCCAGCAAAACGTAGAATACGAAAAAATATTCGCCTGATCAGAGACTTCCTGTAGAAATGGTACGATATTAGTTCCGGTGACAAACGGAACGCCGTTAGGTCCAATGAATGTATGTAAATTGGTTCTATATGTTATAATTAATTAAAGTATGACTAAAAAGTAGAAATTTTTTTTTAAAACTTGCCTTTCTTAAAGTCGTACTAAAAAAAGTAAAAAATAATTGCGCATCACGCATACAATTATATAAAGTGCGCACGTCTTGCTTTTCTTCCAATTATTTTTTATTTTTTAATACGACTATAAGAAAAGCACGTTTTTTAAAAAAATATATTTTTTTATTTACATTATTTTCAATAATACACAGAGTGAGACAAAATATGTGGGACAATCAATATGTACATAATTATGGGAGAGCCAAGTGGGCATATTCTAAAATGGTTTTTAATTCATATTTGACCAATAATTTTCTATCTATTTTGCCAAGTAGATTAACAATTTTCAAAAAAAAAAATGCATTTGATGAGATCAGGAATATCTATAGAAAAAATAATTTAGCAAATACCCTCATGACACTCTGCATGTTTATCAAACCATATATCCAATTTCCAAGGCTCCTCTCAGAGCTGAATCCAATTCTACATTTAAATCTTTATGTTTGAACTATCATAAATCAATTTTCTCACACGAAGCACTCTGTAAAATGATTCAGCAATCAATTACCTACATGATGATTAGGTACCTTTTCTGACGATTTCTAAAGCAATAAAGTCTAAAAATATTCAGAATTTCTCACGATTAAGTCAGATAAATGATAGATAATAGTGAATAAAATAATTTATATTAGTATTATTACCAGCAAAATTAAATATGAACAAAATGAATGGAACACTTAAATGAGAAAAGATAATAACATCGCAATAAATGTTTGATACCCTTTCATTTTCTAAGAAGAACCTCATCTACTCATTCTTTTTTAAAACACAAGTAACATTCCTAAATGTGGTAGGGTCTATTCTTTTATATGAAAGCAACTAAGATGGATGATACATCATATTATAGATGGACTTATTTTAAAATTTTTAGAAGCCTTTTTTGATCTAAGTAAAATATGAGTAATAAAGTGATTACAAGGAATCAATGGATTTTCAGAGATTACAAATACTTCGCATTAAATTGTTTGCTTATCATTAATAAAAATATTCAAATAATCATTATAGTCATTTTAAAAAACATCATCTTGCAGTTTTTTCTTTACTATAACAACTGAAAGTTATGTCACTAATTTTAATTGCAGTGGCGGTATCTCCATCGAGTCACTTGATCAATGGCCCAACGTATGAAACTGAAGCACTGTGTGTATTCCATGCACGGGGACATAGATCAAATGATCCGAAAGAGAAACCGCTACTGTATAATTATTTGTATAAATTGATAGCTTTGATAAAAGTACAAAGAACTTATTTATTTCTTTGTTAGCACTAAACATTCATAATAATTATTAAATAAAATAAATATTTCTTACCCCAGCTGCTACAAATGCCTCTACGTAGTGTGTTACTGCCAAGCAAGAGGCTATGAGATAAAACAGAGTCCAAAGCGCACAGAATATGAATTCAATTTTTAACCAGGGTATTCTATAAAACCTCTCAACGACATGGAATAAGTATAAAGCAAGTAAAATTCCTGTGAACCAGAACCCCGTCATGGCCACGAAGTTAAACCATGATCCTCTGGAATGGTATGAATTGATACCACTAGCTTCGATACATATAAATCCAAGTAAATTCAAAACCTGAAACAGTATAGTCACTTGAGTACTTGTAGAAAGATCAATATTTTGCATCCACATACATCAATTTCTCTTCAAAAGCTATGATAAATAAAACTTAATAACAGACAACTCCCATCCCACGTATATTTTGCAAAAACTATAAATGTTAGACCAGTATATTATCACCCGTGTTGTTTTTGAGAAATAGATCATGGACGTAAAATACTGATCCCCATACTCATTTCAATAATACACATCCAACCTATTATGAAAATATATATTTTTGTATTAAGACTCATGGGCTTGACAGACTAAATGGCCACGATAAGCAAACATGTATGTAAAGTTAAAGTTTCAATATATATCCTAAAAATTAAGGTTATTTTATCAAATAACAGAACTACTGTGAGATCTGTTATTGTTATTTTGAGGGGAAATTAACACTACTACAAGCACTTCAAAATATACACGTCCTTACAACTTCTGCTATTTTCAGTATCCCTGGTATTGTTCTTATATAGCTTGGATCAAACCGTATTGTAGTCTGAACAGTAGTATTTGAAGTCTGTACTGTTGTTGTTGTTGTATGTTGACCTGGAAATCCTGGATCAGCCATTTTGCCTAAAATTAAAATAATTTTCAAGGAAGAGTTAAATTTATAGTTGACTAAATCAGATATGATGTCATACCCATGTAATAGGACTTTTAAAATTAGTATATTTAGTACAAATTATGAAACAAATACGCAAAATTTATGTTATACAAATATTTAGAAACTTTAGTCATTTGGAGGTGGCCAGTATAAAAAATTAAATTTAATACACCATAGATGGTTGTTTTTTAATTGATTTTTTTACCTACGCATTGAATTATTAATTATATATTCAGCCTCGGTATGCTTAATTAATTAAATGTTTGGTATAAATATGAAAAACTTACTTGTTTTAACAATTTACAAGTTTATAAGATAACGAGACCTATTTTTAATATTTGTATTTAAATAAGCACACCTATACACAACACAAAATCATTACACACGCACCACACACTATTTTGGAGGCGTTACCCAGAAGTAGATGCCTCGAGCCGCGGTAAACAGTTGCGCAATCTCTGAGAGAATGATAAAAATAAAGAATTCATAAATAAATATACAGCGTCTCAAAAAACATGTGCTCATCGTTCTTGTGCAATATGCATTTACATGATACGCAAAGTAGGTCAAATGTTATGCTATAAACAAGGACATAGAGTACATTAGGATTTCCTTCTCTTTTTTATTGCTAACACTTTCCCTTTTGAGGACCTATGACCAGGTTAATCTTTAACCAGATGTTAAATCGGAGCAACTTCTCTGGAGCTAGATGAAACATCTGCAAAAATATCCACCGAATAAACACGTGAAATAAAATGGGGTGTAGGTACATCCTTGTTTATTTAATGAAGTGATGCGATGCAAGATGCAACGGAGTCCAAATTTCATTGCGCAAGCAGCAAGCATTAATAAAACTTACGCGTTAATGGTTCAAAAAGTTAATAATAGTGATTATATTAATGGACCATAGACCATATGGGCGTAGGTACTGGCAGTATTTTCAGTTTTTAGATATATGATGGGATATCTGTGGATGGTATCAAAGTATCAAGTAAATAATAGAAATAGATTATTTACTACTATACTACTATTGGATACTGCCAACATAATTAAAGTATTATTCGTATGAAGGTTGCCAACATAATTCATTGTATTTTACGTATATGGCAACGCTGAAAGGGCTGTCAAAAATTAGGTTCTTAATAGACGAGGATAAAGAGAACACTTAGTTTACTTTCTCTTTTTATTGTGAACTGCGAAAACATCTCCACTTTCGTAGGGCTCTCAAGGGGGAGGATCTACGGCTCTATTTGTCAACTCTTGCCAGAATCTGAACTAAAAAATTTCCGCACTACTACTACTAAATCACAATGACCTTTGTATGTATATAAAATGCATGATAGAATCTAAGAGCAATGGTTTACCTCTTTGCGGCTAGAGAGGGCCGTTGAAATCTGAGATGTAAATGAAGGAAACTGCAAAATGGTATGTTATGCTTATATTTAGGTTGGATAGGGGTAGTGTTGCCAATCGTGGATAAATAGTCCGATTTGCGATTTTTTTTAACGTCGCGCATATTTTTGGGATTCTAAAATATTTTGGACATTTTGAGACATGTAAATTTATATTAATACATACATGTTTTAACCGCCTTCCAGATCACTTGAATAATCCTCTTAAGCCTAGACTTGAGTGAGTAGAGGAGACGGGGCTCTACAGTTTATAGTGAGATCCAAACCACTTCTTGGAGGGTAATTCGTAATTGAAAATTACTTTGCAGTAGACGGGGCTCGCAACCACCTCCCTAGGTATGCTCAGAGTGGAAGCTAAACGAACTAACCACTATGCTCTACCATCCTCCCTGTCTTTATATTCAGATATATAAATAAAAAATTACCATTTACCTCTAGCCTTTACATGAGTTTTCAGTTTCATTAATTTTTACATTTTCTTATAAAGGTTAAATGTATTTTAATGTATTTCAACAATAAATTGGCGAAGCACAAGGCACTCAATAACAGTAAAACACAGTGATCTAATATGTAATGGACAAAGCCAGATCAGAAAAATTAAATTTTACTCTGTGGGAAGAAACTTGGCCTCAGGGATATGAGAGATTGGCAAGTCAATAACATGAATTATTTAAAACATCAAAATAATTAACAACCATAACCACTTAAATAAGAAATGAACACGGATGATCATTGATCATTAAGGACTGAACAACTATATTTCTAAGTTTTTGTACCCATTTGATATTTTATTTAACCATTAAAGTAACGTATTTACAGTGGCAAGTTCTTTGCGTCATTTGATCAATGCCAAATGACTCAATGGAGAAATCCCCGTAGTAAGTATTTGTATAGATTAAACTCGTTAGTATGTTTTTTATGTATCACTGTATGTTTATAAAAGTAGGCTATAGGTTAGCGGTCATATATGCACAACTAAATTTGAGTGCTCCAGAAACAAAGGAATCAACAAAATGTCACTTAATTCTCGTTGTTGTTAACGTTATTCTTAGTCAGAGTATGCTAAATCTACAAACAGACTGATCTAAGAGACAGCCTTTTTATAAGAACAAATGGGAAAGATATGATGGGATAAAACTCTACAAAAGAAAAAATATTCAATGTATAAATATATAATTTAACAATAACTATAACAATTAATTTATGAGATGGCTAAGAGTGAGAATTTGTTATTAGGATCAAAAACAAATTCTTCATCTGATGAATTTTCTTCATTTTCTTTTGTATAAACTTCTTTTCGTACCTTTTTCTTTTTTCGTCTCTTGGGTACATCACAGTATTTAATATTACTGTCAGAATGTTCTTTTATTGTACCAACAATTAATGTCAAGGCGTTGAGTATTGTTGGGGAACTCTGTAGTTTTATTTTAATATAATCCTCCAAGTTGACCCGTTTCATAAAATTTAATGTCAAATTATAAACGAATGTACCATTGTAGAAGTCAGATATTATAAAATTGGGATACGGTAAGTTCAAAAGATTGTTCAAATACTTGATATGTAAAAAACAACTTTGGAATTGTGCCATCGAATGCACTAAATTTCTATCAAATAATCGATTATTAGTTTTCATTTTTATGTCAATCTGAAAATTGAGCACAAAATTTTGTAAACATGCTAAGGAATCCTTATATGAAATACTGTCCAGTGATTCAATTATAGTTTCTTTTAAACTATTGCAAACTTTATCATTACTTAAAACATTTTGCATCTTGGTGCCATATTTTTTTTCAAATAATTTAGTTGAACGGCATATACCCACGTGGCTGTCTACATAACTTAAGAAAATTTTACATAATAACAGCGAGTAAAGAAGTGGCCAAGATGCCACAGCTTTATCAATAAGATATTTTAAAGTAATAATAAATAACTGCCAAGATTCGGGAAATAAACTTACACAGTTTTTAATAAAATTATCATTCACATTAAGTACTTTTAACAAAACTTGCCTTCTAGATTCTAAACTCATATTTTGCAATTCCATGAAAGAGGGAAGGTCAATGGTACAATAAGGTAATAAATGTTTCTTTACATGTCCATATTCATTTCTTGCAATACAAATTAAATTCCCTTTCGACCCCTTTAAAATTTTGTGAATTGCACTAAGAATGTCTGAACTGATGGCATGTGAATACTCTGAGGAGTCATTTTCCACCTGTGGTATGCAATAGTATTTATTCTGAGTTAAAATATCCATAAAACTAGGAGGATACAAACATTTTCGAAAATTTTCAAGAAAAACCTTTGGCACATCTAGTTCCATTTCTGTGGGAAAATCCAGTTCTACATCTTCGGAACCAGAGTTTCCTTCTTGATCATCCTCATCGGAATTTGATATACTTTCATCTAGATCATCATCTACGTTTTCTTCGTCTACATCATTTACATAGTCCAAAATATTTGCTTGATTCATCCCAGGATTTGTAGGCGTAATTTCTAAATATTTAAGATAGTCACTATCAACAGTATTATATCCCTTTATGGCATTTTGTATTTTCTCTGCAATTAGTTTTCGTCGTTTACATTTATACCGACTTAATACTTTTCTCACTGCAGATTCAACAGTTTCATTCTGGAGCCAGATTATAAGTGACTTAATCCTTTTCTGCTGTTCACTTTGTCCACCATGGCATTTCTGCATTTTCAAGTTTTGAAAAAATAAAGAAAACACTCGCCTCTTTATGTAGTCGTTTCCTAATAACACTGCTAATATCGGCAAGTTAGTCTTGTCCATTCCTCCAAAAGACCGCAAGAATTTCTCTACTCGGTAAATCTCACAACAAATATAGCTGTAGGTCTCTTTTGACTGAGGTTTTTTCTTTCTTCTTACACACATTTCAAAAGTTGAAAATGGTATATACAAAACATCAAATATGAAAAAGTCAGAATCGTAACTTATAACAGGACAATTTAATGTTCGTGCTATGCTTGCTGTTTCTGTGTCACTCTCAAAATCACACCTTACACATTTTATATTTAACTTCATGACGATATCTTGAAATGTTTCTCTTAAAAATAACGGAAAAACAGATATGCTATCTTCGGTAACACTGTTAAGTTGTGCTGCTGACTTTATTTTGTTTTTCATTCGACTTATTACTGTTGCTATCTTACGAGTTTCATAACCGCCATCTAATACGACATACGGAGCTATATTGCATTCTGCCAATATTTGAAAAAAATTGTATATGACAATGGCAAATTTATCATAATCTCCTCCAAAACAATCGTTACAGTTGCAATGCCATTTGTATAACTGGCAAGCAATAGCATTTCCATCGAGTACAACATTTGTCCCATGAAGTTCGTATTTTTCCAAGTATAAATGTGATCTATTTTGTATAAATGTAGTTAAACCACGTATACCCATTTTATTCTTGAATTATCAGATGTTCAGTGTTCAGTCCAACGTAAATTTTCACAAAGGACAAATGAAAAATAATACATGTTAAAAAATCAATCAAAACATGTCAAACTTATACTTATAGGTTAGAAAATAGAAATGAGCTACAGTGTTGCCACCATTAATTGACGGATAAATCATGATCGCAGACTAGGGACCGTATAGGTGTCGGTCTCGACCCAAGATTAATGTTAATTACATAATCTTGGTCTGGACGCTAAACAAAAAGGGAAACAAGTATATTCTTTGTCCTTGTCAATTTACCCTTGTAACTCATGTTTCATTGGTGGAGAAAATTTGTATAAACGTTCTAAACCAGAGATCAGAGATAAGAATAACTCATGACTCATGATACAACACATGTTGAAGAGTTTGCATCACCTATCTATCTAATCTGACCCTAACCTTAAATTCTGTCAAAACAGTGAACAGTGACATTTCGTAAATAATAGTCATAAATAGAAACAATCCATAGAAATAATGTAGTTTATCATAAATATATTGCAGTACTATAGTAATCTTTGTGAAAATGATTGGTATTGAAGCAAAAATAGCGTTGAAAAATTTTTTCGGTTCTTTATTTATTATTTTAGTAATAGGTGCCATAAATATTTATTTTCATGTTAGCAATTTAACAGCAAATTTTATAGTATTCGTTTTTTTTTCTGTAGTAATATGCGTCTTAGTAAAGGTATTCTTCCAAGGCTCCGCATTCCAAGTAATATTTTATAACAATAAAAATTTAGAATTGTCCATAAAGTTCTCTTTTTTTTTAGGTAGCTATACGGGCTTCCTTTTTAGGAATTATATTTGCTTTAGGAATATATGTTAAATTAATCACTCCTCCAAATGTAAAAATATTTGGTGGTTATATGTGTATTATGGCATTTTTCCATTTTAGTGAATTTGTTGCGATTGCAATTGTACAGCCAAAACAAATTTCAACAGATTCTTTTATGATAAATCATAGTCCACAATATATCGTAGCTGCCATTACTTCATGGCTGGAGTTTTTTACTGAAAGTTACCTTTTTCCAGGTAATTCTAATTTTATTTCAATAGGCTAGAAAATATATTCCTTTAATAATGTGCTCATATGAAGTGACTGATATTTTTAGGCATGAAGCAAATACATTGGCTTTCAAATGTTGGCTTGGCTATTTGTTTGTTTGGAGAAGTTTTGAGGAAAATGTCAATGTTCACAGCTGGTTCAAACTTTAACCATTTGGTAAGTCATACTGTTTAGATCTGTGTGGTTTTGACTCACTAGGTAACTTTAAAGAAATTTTATTTGCTATAGTTTTATTACTCTACTAATAATAAAAAGCTCTCCATTGGAAATATAGTAAATAAGTCTTAATATTTATAAAAAAAATATTTAAAACTTTACAAACATAGGAAACTATGATTTTACTTTGTACTTGTTGTTGTACTTATATTTTATTCAGTGGAAGAGATTGAATAAATTTGGGTTTAAAAGGAGATGATTCTGCTTTCGAAGATGGTTGCCTTTTCCGAATCTTTGTTGTGATTTATAAAAATGTGGCTGCATCTCAAATAAGAGAAAAGTTATATCTTTTGTACAGGGTTACTTATATATAGATATTGACCCCCCCCCCCCCCATTTATATACGAAATAAATATGTTTTTTTAAATGGAACACTATATATTATTGCATTTTCAAATATGTAATATTGCATAGGTCTATCTTAAATACCTCTTGACATATTTGACATTCAAAATGCAAATGAGCTGCTTTATTGCAAGGACAATGAGCCATGCATGTCAAAACACAAGTGAAACAAAAATAACATGGTAGGCTACGAAAATAATTATTTTATTGTTTTTTCAATTTTGAGATTTCAAACCATCATTATTAACATTTATGGGTTATAGTGAGGCTGAAAAGGTAGAAATATTTTCCCTCTATGTGAAAAATAATGAAAATAAGTGTACTGCAAGAAGAGAATACATGACATTGTATCTGAATCGAGCTATTCCTAGTGTGTATATATATACACATATATACAATAAAAAGATGAGTACCTCAAGGTTCCATTTTGGGACCGATCTTATACCTTCTCTGTGTTAACAAGCCACATAACATCATTTGCAGATGACACATCAGTTGTAATATGGGCATCTCAAGTTACAGTTGATAAAATAATGCCAGCGTTAGCAACTCTCAGTGAATGGTGCCAACAAAAATAATTTGAAACTGAATATTAGCAAGACTAACATAATCGAATTTTATAAAAACCAAAATGTGACAATAAACTTCAAAATTGAAACGCTTCACTCAAGCCACGACACAATGTTTCTGGGAGTAAACCTTGATTCCAAATTAAATTGGAAGATGCATGTCAGTTTTATCTCATCTAAGTTAAGTGGTTTCAACTATGCCTTAAAAATTTTAGCAACAACGGTTAATACAGCAGCAAGCTAAGTTCCTACTATGCCTATGTCCACTCCCATCCAAAATATGGCATCATTTTTTGGGGTAATTCAGTAAAAGCCGAACGAGTGTTTAAAATCCAGAAAGCCTGTATTAGAAGTATGTTCAAACTAAGCTATGAGACATGTAAAAACATATTCAAAGGTCAAAATATGCTAAATCTACCCTCTATCTACATTTATGAATGTGTATGTTTTGTCAAGATCAATTATGAACTATTTAGTAATAAATAATTAGTACACACATATGACACGAGAGGTATAGTGAACCTATATTTAAATCCAGTGCAAACAACCAGAACTAAAGTTAAAAAAAGTGCACCACAACAATTATTATGTATATATAATGCCTTACCTAATCATGTAATACAGATGCCGCTTTAAAAGTACAAGAAGTGTTTAAAAGATTTTTTGTGTGATTATGTATTTTATCAAATTGAGGATTTTTAGGACTGATTTTAATTGATAAAACTATTTCAATGTATTTAGTTGTGCAGTGTTTAATGTATGATTCTATTTTAATTTTTCATATACATATATTTCAGCTATAGTCTAGTATACTTTAACTTGGCGTGTGTATGTATGAGTTAATATTTCCGTACGATTTCATTTTCTCCCATATTGTACACAAAGTTAAAGCAATAGTCCAGAAACATTGTCTACGTGGACAATATTTCTGGATCTTTGTGTACAAGAGAAAATGAAATCGTACGGAAATATTAACTCATACATACACACGCCAAGTTAAAGTATACTAGACTATATTTGACATATTCTATACTTTTGTATGATTATTGAATAAATGTATATTCTATTCTATTCTATACACGTTTTTGAATGTTTATCGTTGTGTAAATAGGACCCATAGTTTTTCAAGAAAATTACATAACGTTGCACCTAACGAGGAAGAAGATCTAGACATATTGTTATATTTTAAAGGTAAAAGAATAATTTATTATAAAAATATATCAATACCTTATTTTAATATTTTTAAGTTATTTCAACATTCAAAGAACTTTGAAAAAACATCAACATAGGCCTTATAAAATATTACCCGTCCAGGAACTGAATGAAGACCAAAAACGATTTTTTTTAAAGAAATTGAAATGTTGAAATGAGTCAAGTTTTTCTACTGCGGGAGTTTATAGAAAAAACAGACGTTCCTGGGAGAATAAAAAAACCAAAGACAGATAGATCAAGCAAATAAAAAAGTCGGGTAGAAAATCAATTCACATTTGGTGCGGAATTTTTCAAAACAAAGTAGTTTTATTTTATTTTATGATTTTACTTTGACATGACAAACATATCTCGAAGTAATTTTACCAGAAGTAGATCGTCTAATTCAAGAATTCCCTGTAGACGTATTGTGTAATTTGGCATCAGGACGGAGCGGCTCCACATAGCGTTTTAGAAGTTTGGGAACATTTAAATAATCAATTTCCCATTTCAGGATGTCTAGCGAATCCTAACCTACAAATTCCCGTATATTTCCCGCATATTCCTGGTAGTTTCTAAAAAATTTCCGTATAATTTCTTTTATCACAATATTAAAATATATTGAAAATGAGTATAGAAATGTTAAATAATTTTATAGGAAAAAAGAACAATTCCGTCACGAGTCAAGCATTTTACTTTAAAAAGAAACAATGATAAAAACTATTAAAATAATCTAAAAAATTTCGTTTTTTCTTTAAATAGCACCCCATTTTTTTCATACTGTCACATTAAACGCACAATTCTTAGTAAAAAAGTGTTAAGGTAGGTACTATGCGCCTAAAATTGATATTTTGTGAGAAAGTTTTAAAAAACTGATTTCATTTTTTTTTTGTTTTACACGTTTTTATTTCGATAACACAGAAATACAAAAGGCTAAACAATAACAAAAATATTATTGCCTATTTTCTTCCAAATATTTCAAGAGTTTCAACAATTTAATAATAATAGGCTTCTTGAAAAATTAAATTTTTCGATTTTAAATTTATTATTTGGGAAAAAAACGTCATTTCCGTGTAAACCGTGCTTAAAATTTCACATGCATGTTTTTACTTCACTTTTATAGTCAATTAAAATCATGCAAACGTCGGCCATTCTGATTTTTTCAGCCATAACTTTCATTAATATATATTTTTAAACGGCATCGCATTCTACTGAAAAAATCTCAGACTGGATTTTCAACCAAAAATTACAGAGAATATCAAGTGTAACACATAAACTGGGACCACTGTATATTTCTTGACTGCTTCGCACGTATTGTCGGCAAGATATAATGTTGTACTTTTATTCTTAGATTTTTATATTTATCTCTTCAATTTACTAGGTTTGTGCTATAAAAGTTTTAGCCTACCAAGCAAGTTAATAACCCTCCTTTCCTTTGAAAAAAAAAAATCAAAAAGCTCTATTTACAACTTATTTCTTATTAAACTGCCCCCATTTATGTAGGCGGCAGATGTATCCACATTATCAATTATAAATTATGAGTACTTAACAAGTACAGTTTTGAGAAAGACTCTTAATAAGACACTTTCGATTCGCGTTTATTTCAAAACTAAAAAGAAATTGGCGTTTTCTTTGCATTTATATTATTAAAAAAAATTTATTGGTTTTCTACAACTAGGCGCAAAAAATAAAAATATCGCGTATTATTGTCGGCCTAGCCAGAGTCCCTTGGGACGAAATGGAGAAATCAAAAGTCAATTTTTTTAAGCACTTGTTTGCTCGGTGCATTGATGTCTTACATCTGGAATTTAAAACATTCTATTATGAATCTATACATCACACAAATACTAAATAAAAAAACTTTCACTGTGCACTTATAAAGCCATAGAATTTAATGAGAGACTATTGTGAAATTTATGGCATTACAGTGCACCATGGAAATATTCACAGACTATAAACCATCTGATTCCCTAATTAGGGGCAGTAAATATAAGACTAATTCTAAGTTCCAACCCCTGATGTCAGGTTTAACAAGCTATGAAGCAAGCAGTCGAAATATTTTTTAAATTATGGGCCCATAAGGATGACATCCAAAGCACTTGAACACATGAGGCTGATGCAGCCAGGTAGCTGCCTAATGTTATAAAATTTTATCACAACACTTTTTTTAACACTTTCATTTACAAAATCGGATGTAAGTAAAGTTCAAGTAATAATAAACTGAGACATAAAAAACCAAGCAAAAACTTTACGACCTCATTAAAATACCGGTACTCTTTTTTTGTGCCATTCGCAAATTGACTCGCTTACCTTTAATGTGCGTCGGGAGTGTTTCATGTCAGGCTTGGCGCCATGGCTCACAGCGGTATAATTATGTGAATAGCATGAATGCTGTGATTATGTTGTAAAGTTGTTGTTTGCATTTTTTATTTAGTAGGATCTATTTACTTCAACTTAGCGCCATGGCCCGCGGCGATAATAATTATGCCGTAAAGTTTTTGTTTATTTTTTTTTGTCTCAGGAAGTCCCTACTTGGACTTTACTCATTTAACTATAGTTTTTATAGAGGTGGAGATTATTTGTGCAATTCACCTAAAAAATTTTATATCTTCGAAATTTCGTATTTTTTCAAGGGTATGGTCCAAATTTCCTGTATATTACCCGTATTTTCAAGGGCACTATAAAAATCCCGTATAATTCCCGGTCGCTAGACACCCTGCATTTGGATAGGCAATGCTGGGACCATTCAATGTCCACCAAAAAGCCCTGATTTGACGCCATTAGATAGCGTTTAGAGGGGGGTTTTTAAAAGAAAGTTAGTTTTAATCATAACCACAATCTTCAGGCCATTAAAGCAAAAATTCAAGAAGAAATTAACAACTTACACAGAAACCATAATAATGCTATTTGCAATATTTTCTTAAACTTAAGAAGACGCTTTGCATTGAAAATAATGGTGGCCACTTTGAACAATGTCTTTAATTGATTACTTATGTAGTATTATTTTATTATAAAGAGTTTTCGCTTGCTTTGTTAAATCTGTTTTTAATAAATTAAATATTAACTTACTTCTTTTAATATCATATTAATTATTTATACGCGATTATAATTTTCAAAGCAGTCGTAGAAAAAACTTTTTAATTTTACTAGTGAATAAACAACTATTTACGGTTGTTGCTATGGAGTTAATAAAGACAGTTTGAAATGTCAAAATTGAATAAATAATAAAATAATTACTTTTGTGGCCTACCTTGTTATTTTTGTTTCACTTGTGTTTTGACACTCATGGCTCACTCTTCTTGCAATAAAGCAGCTTGCTTTGCATTTTCAAACATGTCAAGAGGTATAGAGATAGACCTATATAATATTATATACATATTTGAAATCAGGGGAAAAAGGGCTTCTCGAAAATGAGGGTGTTCCATTTAACAAAACATATATTTATTTCGTATCACGTGACCTATACATGATATTGTTTTTTTAATCACGTTTCAATAAAATATAGGTAAGATTCTACAACTTTTATACGAAACTTTTTTTCTGGTTTAACAGAAATAAAGGGGGGGGAGGCAATATATAGCAAATAACCCTGTATAACTAAAATATGTGAAATTTGATGCAATTTTGAATAAATTTGAATATTGGAAGTTTTATACCTTTATTTCTATTTTAAGGTTCAATGTGAAAAATCCAAGGATCATGTTTTAGTTACGCATGGCGTATACAGTTGGTTTCGACATCCAAGCTACGTTGGTTGGTTTTATTGGTCTATAGGAACCCAGGTATAGAGAAACATTATTTTTTTCTTGAGTAGCTTTACTGATGATGTTTTTACAGATTCTTTTACTAAACCCTTTATGTGTACCTGCATATGCCGTAGCGAGTTGGCTTTTCTTCAAAACAAGAATATATATAGAAGAAATTACTTTACTAAATTTCTTTGGGCAACATTATTGCAATTATCAACAAAAGGTTCCGACTGGAATACCCTTTATTGAAGGGTATCGAATATAAAAGTGATGTACCCTAAGCTCATTTTCATGTTTGCTGCAGTAACGTTAAGATGACTATGTTCATATAAGTGTGTAAAAATTCAAATCTTAACTAAACATCTTTAACTGAAAGATACAGATATATTTATTGTATATTATGACGATCGTAAAAGAGGATATCAACACAAAAGTATTTTTTATCTTAATAAGTAAACCTAGTAAACTTAAGTTGAAAAAGCTATTCTTTTGGAATATTTCCCTTAAGTTTATATTTGGGAATTGACATATTTTGGGGTGATATACAGCATGGGGATGAAAATTGTTGTTAAATATTTGGTGATATGTGGCGTGGAGGAGGAATATGCAATTAATTAGTTTTTGAACTTCGTAAATTTCTTACATACGTGAGATAGTGTCCTGCATCGGCAGTTTTGGATTTTTTAAATTTTCATATACTGAGTGGCACCCAATATCGTGACGAATCGAATTGCACTTTCTTTTATCAAAATTGGTTAATCCGTTTAGGTAGTAGAGCGTAACATCTGGATATATTAATGACTGATAAATATATTAGGTTTCTAGAATGCCACAGTTGGGTAAAAATATTAAGTTGAGAAGGAAGTCCTCTTGTTAATAAATTCCTTCACTCAGGAGGAGTTAATTTACGAATAATCATTTATTTGAGAATTTGTATGACATCCAAAAACTGTTTTCTGCAAAACAGAACAGTAGAAGGACTTACTAATCTTGCATAATAAATTGTATGGAGTAATTAAATCCTTTGCTGCAAGATCTTATTACTGCCTCTGAATATAAATGGATAATACTTCTCAATAATTTTAGTCCTCTCCCTGTATTCATCCATTGTTTGTTGCTTCAAATAAATTAATTGTGATACTGTAAGGTGGAAGTTATATATAGAAGCTGATATGCCAATATAGCGCAAATTCATTATACGTACAATTTACTTGTCTAGTCGCAAGCACAATATTACCAAGAAATATTCCATTACATAAAACTTCATGGCGAGGAAACATTATTCATGTATTTTTTCTGTAACTTGTACCAAGATAAACAGAAATTCTACGATACACTGGGTGTAACACGAACATTGTGTAGCTTCAGTTTTCCTTTATTTTTGCAGATAAATTATTGATACTAGATTGTCTGTACTTAAAATAAATGTCACTTTTTGATACATAAATGATTTTTTTATTTTTTTTTTAATTTTCACATGGAGCACCCTGTGTATTATTACATTTTCTACATGATTTTCTGATTACAATATTACAACATGTGATATGTCAAATGTCAAACTTTTTTAAATTTCATATATATCTTGAAATGGGGATATTTTCTAATTAGTATGTAGGTATACGAAAAAAATAAATTTTGAATATTTGATGACCGTGAAAATTTTTGCGTACTCTGTTTGTAACAAGCTTTAACTGTAACCTTCATATGATACTACATGTTTAATATAAATGGTAAATGTCAAGCAAATATTGTAAAATTATTGTGATGTAGCATTACTCTTCCATGACCAAATATATCTGACTATTTTAAGAAAATGGCTATTGCATACCTACTTATTAAATGTAAGGGGAAGATTGTGACTATGTCTAGTCTTATTGAGCTTTTTGCATTTGATATCAATAGATACATGTATTTTTATCTTGCTCAAGAAAATTATTAACTGGTATGTTTTGTCGAACCATATCCAAATGTTAACTTCTAAAACAAATTTATAGGATTACTTTTATTCCAAACTTTGCTTGCATTTATAGCCTAGGGACATTAAATGAAGTGGCAGTAAATGTAGAGCTGAAAATATTCCAACATAGTGAATTATACTGAACGGCATACTAAAAATCCCTTAACTTGCAATGTTCATTGTTTCCCAATAAGAAGACACGTTATTGCTGAAAATTACATAAATAATGCACCAATTGGCTCTGAAGTTGACATTTTGGCGGTAATTAATGCATTTTTAAGTTTTCATATAACAGTTTGTCATTATCAAAAATTATTTTGACGTGTGCTAGCAAAGCACCAGTTTTTTCTAGTGATGCAACGGTTTCGGGTTTTACGGTTAAGGTTACGGTTATTCCTACGGTTACGGTTTTTAAAATGAAGCGCATAATGATAAAATAATAAATTTTATTCTTCAAAATAAAACACAACACTGACAAAAACGAAAAAAAACTAAACTACATTTAAAATTTAACCTTCTAAATATAAATAAACAGGAAACATTGTAAACAATAAAAGCTGATAGAGATTAAAAAAGAAAACAAACATTTATTTAAATTTTTAAATATAGGTAGGCATCTGTATCTACCTACTTAAAAATGTAGTTAAAATATTTAAACTGAAAATTTAAAATGCAAAAAAGAACAAAAATTAGTATTCAAAATTTACAGCAGGCAAATTTTTATTTAGGAAACATATTACATTTGCAAATTCTGCGAATTCAACCTATTCCTATTGGGTGTTTGCATAAGCCCTGCAGTGGAGAACAGCTAGATTGAGAATTATCCGTTTCTGTTTCTATATCTTCACTGTGCCATCGTTTAAGGTGATATTTTTGCATCACAGAATTTACAAACAGCGCTGGTGGCCGCTTCGGATGCCTTTGTAAAATATTTCCATACATTGCTAATTTCTCTTTTTCGTGTATGCGACATTTTTACCGCGAAAACACAACACAGAGTCCAACGAACGCGCTTTCAGAAACTGCACCGTCAACTAACATGCTCTTATCCGTATCGGTGCCGCCGCGCACGTTTAGATCTGCAAGAACCGTATAATAACCGTGAAAAATAGACGGTTACGGTTAACCGTATAATAGCAAAAACCGTGAACTAAACCGTTCCCCAACCGTAACCGTTGCAACACTAGTTTTTTCTTCTTGAGTTGTTTGAATTTGTCTGCTTTTCTCATATTAATTTTCTTGGTTGATTGCTGGACACATAAAAATGCATTATTTTTTCGTCAAATATTTTTCCATGACTAATGCTGTGTTGGCTCGCTGTCCAAATCTTATAGGAGGGGACTAGACTGCTACCTTTTGTCAAGGGGAATAAAACTATCCGCTGTTTCAAAAATCAAAAGAGGTTTTTTTATAATCCCTCTGCCACAAATGAACGTGGTGAGAATGCAAAGAAGTTTCTTGTATAGCTGCAAATGAAATGGACTCCCGAAATTTTAAAAATATAATCTACCAATCATGTTTTTAATCGATTCTATTATTAAACCATTATAAACAAAACTGAATTTAAAACCTCAGATGTGATTAGAAGCAAGAATTTTATTGCTTTTCGAAAATAGTCTGAACATTTCCGATAAATGCCAAAAATGTGGGAACGTGTAACTGTTAACCTTTTTTCTCTGAATTTTGCATGATTTTTCATTTTACGTCAGTCACACCACTTCATATATCCGGTTCATGCAATTGTTCATTCCCCTTTGTATAAATAGTCCAGTGCCAATAATTTTTTTTCAAAAAAGAATTCTTAGCATACCGGGTTATTTTTAAGAATATCGGAATGGAACTAGGTAGATGTATTCTATGACCAAGAAAACACTTTGTGGCATAACTGTAAATTTTTTTCCCACTTCCAGTTTCACCGAAAATGACCCCAACTTTTGATTTTTAAATGGAATACCCTGTATATTATTATATTTTTGGAATCCTTGAAAAATTCTGAGTACGGAGATGTTCCATAAGTGACATTTCAACTCCATGAAAATAATTTGATTTAAAATTAAAAAAAAAACAAAAAAAAAATTAAATAAGAAAAAATTGCTTTTGGGCGCATCCACCGATTCCTTAGAACATCCGCTATTTTGTGGTAGTACTCTATCATTATGGTTCCATTTGAAAAAACTAAATTGTGGTAAAAAAACTGTTTAGGCCAAATTTGATGGCCCACAAAATACATATTCTCAAATTTTTATGCTCGATTTGATTTTTCTGACATCACATCGCACATCGGTCACGAGTCATTTTTTCTGGTCATGGCACATTAGATGTACCAACAAATTTCGAGTCAAATGTCACTTACGGGGCATCGCCGTACTCAGAATTTTTCGAGGATTCCAAAAATATAATAATAGACAGGGTGTTCTATTTAAAAATCGAAAGTTGGGATCATTTCCAGTGAAATCAGAAATGGAAAAATGACAGTTATGCCAAAAAGTGTCTCCTTGGCCATATAATACATCTACTAAGTTTTATTCTGATATTTTTAAAAATAAGGAAAAAAAGGGGGTCTACCATGAGCCGTTGACACCCGGTATATGGATGGTCGGAAAATTTAGGATTAATATTATATAAATGGGGGAAAATCGATTGTATCCCAACAAATAACCAGAAGTAGGGTGGGGGTGTTGTTATGGGTGAAACGTGGTTTTTTACGATTTCCGGAAAAACTAGACCTCCTATCGAAAAAAAAGTTAAATGCAGTTGTAGATAATCGAAAGATCTACAACTTTTATTTCAACCATTTTTCAACATAACCTCAAAACTATTGAGAAAACCGCCAAAAGTCACTTTTTTTATTTTTTATTTCTATCTCCCACAACGATTCGATTTTAATGAAATTTGGTTATGTCTTAGATAAGCTGTAATTTTTTGGAAGCGAAATATTTGTTTTTTGATTTTTGAAAATTTGAGGACGGAATTTTTTTCGTTGAAACCTCTACTTTAAGATTGTGTAAAAAATCATATGGTTACTGTGGAAAAACATTGTCAAAAATGGGAAAAACCAAAACAATAGTTTTTTGTTTAACTAGGCAGCAAAATGGTAGATTGACTGCCACGGCTGATAATTCCTAGCCGAGCGTAGCGAGGATAGGAACTCAGCCAAGGCAGTCAATCTATTTTGCTTCTGAGTTGAACATATAATTTTTTCGCCGATTGTTTAAATACATTCTAAAATAATTAAATTATTACAATTCTCAATCTCTTTATTTTTGTTGTAATAAATTCAATAAAAATTCATTAAAAATCGCAGTTGTTACTAGTTGGTTACCATGGAAACTAAGTGTCACTTTCCCTGCCTAGGCAGGGAAAATGAGCACTTTCCTGCCTAGGCAGGGAAAGTGACACTTTGCTGACTGACATTAGTCAGCAAAGTTAACACTTTGCTGTCAATCGGCGAAAAAGATTTTTTCAGGATCGATTTTTCCGTAAATCACAAATTTTCATTGTTTATCGAAATGAAGTGCTCACTTTCCTGCCTAGGCAGGGAAAATGAGCACTTTCCTGCCTAGGCAGGGAAAGTGGCACTTTGCAAGATTGACATTAGTCAGCAAAGTTAGCACTTTGCTGTCAATCGGCGAAAAAGATTTTTACGTAAATATCACGAATTTTCATTGTTTATCGAAATGAAGTGCTCACTTTCCTGCCTAGGCAGGGAAAATGAGTACTTTCCTGCCTAGGCAGGGAAAATGACACTTTGCTGATTGACATTAGTCAGCAAAGTTAGCACTTTGCTGTCAATCGGCGAAAAAGATTTTTTCAGGATCGATTTTTCCGTAAATATCACGAATTTTCATTGTTTATCGAAAATAAGTGTTGAGAGTGATACAAAGTGGTAATTTCAATGTAATATCAAATAAGGGAACTTTGATTAATCGTTTAAGGTTAGGTTGTTCAAAAACAAACTGTTTGAACAATTATTTTACATTTAAAAAAGGATGAAAATGACCGATTTTGTGAAAGAAAAATTTTTTTCTTGCTTCATGGACGAAAATATATTGATCCATTTTTGACTTCAGAAAACCGGTTTGGCACTGGACTAAAACAAGCAAAACAAAATTAGTTCTAGGTGTCTGGTCTTGCTCCTCCAATGAGAATGCTGAAACCCTGTATGTAACGGCGGCGGATGTATTCGAATGCACTCTTTATAATAAAGGACGTTTTCCCGTCTTATATTGTTTGGACTAAATGTAGACCGTTATTATAAATTGGTTTTCGATCCTAAAATGACTTACTTGTAACTAATATCCATGTTTACGACTGCTTATTATTTTAATGCCTGTATTTATTATTCATACTTAAATAATTTGTGATGTTCCTAATTTTTGTGAATATATTTTTTTAAAGTACCAAGGTTATTTTTTTTATTAAAACAAGTATCCCTAGTTTCACAATATAAAATTTTATTTCATATAAATACGTCAGTTTTCAACTTTAACATAACCAATATTAATATAAATAAGATTATTGGCAAGACAATAATAAATAAAAATTATTCGAAAAATCAATAATAACATCAAAGGAAGTACGTTTATATTACACTTGAGTCACTTCACCGTCCTGTTGAAGAATCCACTGAGCAGCTTTGGTAATGTCCCACATCGAGTTCTCGAGAGCGTTCAAGCAGGCGCTCAAGTCTGCACTTACGACGTTCTGAAGTTTCAGAATCTTTATTGCTTTCATAACGTCCCAATCTGATTGGTCGAGTGCTTGAAGGCATTTCTCAGTTGTCACCTGTAAAAAAAAGTGACTGCTAAGGGAATGTAGGAGATTCTACTTCAGTGGAGAAAAATCAAGTGAATTGTGGGTCACAAAACTATGTTTAATTTTTTTGGAATGATGGTGAACACTGTGGATTTTAATTACCTCAACATATAAGCCAGTTACGACGAGTTGAGTATTAAAAAACATTGATAATTTGTGTATCTTTTAAAATATCGCCAGTTTTTTATGTTAGATTTTTAATTGTTGCAACAAATTAGACCTCAAATTAAACAGCAAGGTTTACTTATAAAAATCCAAAATTTTTTTTATTTTTATCTATTATTTCCAAAGTTTTGCGTGACCAAAAATCAAATTTCTAATTTTTTTTGTAGTTCTTTTCTTATATCCCGTATCTTGACCAATGGAGAGTATCGTCAACTTTGATTCATATGTGAAAAAACATGTGTTAGTAAGTGGTGAAGACCTCATTTGGTTATAATTCAGTATTGGGTGGGATAAGAAAGAGAAGCTTTTCACGCTCTCCCCAACAGGCTATAAGCTGTAATTAATCTCGATTAATGTTATGCTAATATTTCATAAAATTCGTGAACATTTTAAGAATATGCACTCCGCTCTCTAGCACTGACTCGGTGTCCCATTTAAGCAAAAAGAGATTTTATAGTCAAAAATGCTTATTTAAAACTAATAATGTATCGTCTTTTGTTAGTATTATGTTGATATGTTATATGCAAGACGATTTAGAAATTATACGGGGAGATTCAGAACTTATACAGGGTAATTCAGAACTTTCTTTAAAATTTCAAGGAGATGCGCACTCTGCTATCCAGCGCTGACTTAGAGACTTTATAGTCAAAAAATGTTTATCTCGATCCATAATGCATTAACTTTTGTTAATAATACATTGACATGTTATAAGCAGGATGATTCCAGTGGCGGCCCGCCAGGGGTGGCAGGGTAGGCAGTGCCCACCCAATAACATAAGCGGTAGTTACAAAGATATATGTAGATTTTTATATATTTTTGTAGTTAAATTATCGAGTAAAATTTTGCTGTTAAGTAATCGCAATATTACAATTAAAAGGTTAGTTTTATTTGTAATGCTATTTTTACTATATATTAATCTGAATCATACAGGTACACTTATGAATATGTTTAAAAACCGGGCGTAATACTGTCGAAAGTGTATGCGTTAAGCCAGGGCGGGCAAACATTGCTCAGAAATCGTGAATTCAATCATAATAAATCTACGCGCATATTGGTTGTTCACTTCGATCCTACGCTTGTAATGCATATCAAAACGCGACATACGTCTTGCACGCTTAGGCTATTTACAACCTAGAGTGGGCATGCCATCCCTGGACAAAACTTGTAATAAACAATTGAATATTGAATAGAATATGTTCACAATCGACAAGATATCAAAAAGAAAAAATAACTAATGTGTTAACGTTAAAATTGATTAATCAATCCCTTATAAATATCAAATATGATAGCAATTTCTAATTTGATAAATAGGAACAAAAAGAAGTTAAAATCAGCGTACATATGAAGACAAGTAGGGACAAAGTTTTAAATTCCTTTGTTCTCAATTATTAAGTGGCAAATGACCCTGAAAAGTCCGCCGTTCGATTTTGGCGGGTTGTTCAATCACTCGTCAACAGATGTCGCACCAAGAAAATTGCAATAACTAAAAGCGCTCGTAACTTACGCAACTATTTTACTATTACACAATAAATCAAACAATAATAGCAACTGTACATAACAAAATAGAATACAAAACTGAAGCAGAAACAACCATGAAAACGGTGACGTTGATAACTGTCAGATATCAGACGTTTGAAAATCAGCTAACAGAAACAGAAAATATAGCCGTGATATCTATCCTAAAGTAGAGTTACCCACTAGTCACGACGATGTAGATAATACAGGAATCTTATAAACGCCACGCCAAACTCGTGCATGCTTACCAACTAATTCAGCACTTTGTCCCTACTTGTCTTTATATGTACGCTGTTAAAATACATATGAGCAGTGCCATATATTCTATTATAACTATAATTTTATTTTTCCTTCCGTTTTAAGGTATAATGTATTAGTACGCAATAGAACACATATGCCTCCATATTATCCAAAAAGTACTGAAATAATGTTTAATTTTATTTTAGCAGTTTTAGATATGTGAAATTAATATTATAGTATCTAAATGAAATAAATGTATATTCAAATATGGGACTTCGCGCTCGGTGGAATGTGGACACTGCCACCCCCATCCCTTCCCTTTTCTTTTACAGTGTTGTGATGTTTCGCAGAGATGCAGAGAATCGTTTCATTTTCAGGCGTGTGGAAGTCGAGCGAACCTCAAATGTTGGAAATTGTTGCTGCTGTTTTAAAATTGGAAGATTTTGGTTAGGTTTGTGCAAGTTGTGCAATGTTTTATTCTCGCAATTTTATGTTTTTGTAATCTGTGATTTTTGTTGGTATATAGTAAATAGTAAGTGTCTACTTTAGCAGAAAAATGTGTGGTGAATGGACAGCTGACAAATTATTAATATTAAAATATTTGCCATGGCCGACGTAAGACAAACGGTAAGCGATAATTCTGATATTATACATTTTTTATTAGAAAACTGTTTTACTTCACTAACATATGGAGACAAAATTTTGGTAACTAAAAAGCGACCTTGGCCCACTATGGGAAATCTCATTAATTAAATTTTTGTATCAAGGGTATCAGATATGTTTATGGCTTTCTGGAAGTGAAATAAAAAATTAACTTTATTGCTGGCCTTGCACGTTATTCAGTAAAAATAGTAAAACTCCGTGAAATTCAACAGGGATAGATAATTTAAAAACGTTATACAAGGCGATTGAAATGGACAGAGGCATCATTGAAAGTTTTTTCCTCGATTTTTACACCATTATTATTCAGTTCTATCCCCCATCCTTCCCACCCAGAGCTAAAAGCCACGGGCCGCCACTGGATGATTCAGGACTTAAAATTTTAAGGAAGTACGCACTCTGCTCTCCGGCACTGACTCAGGTGTCTATCTTAGGCAATATTAGAAATTTTAAAGTCAAAAAATGTTTATTCAAATCCAATAATGTATCAATTTTTGTTAATATGTTATAGGCAGGATGATCAGAAATTATACAGGGTAATTCAGAACATTCTTTATAATTTTAAGGAGATATACATTCTGACACTGGCACAATCTGCCATAGGTAAAATTCAGGGTTCGGACTTCTTGTAGTAAAAAAAAAATTTCCTGAGTTTTCCATGACCAAAAAAATTTTTTTTCTTTGTGGGGGTGTGGAGGTGATTTTTGACCGAGATTTTTTGTAAATTTTATTTTTATAGATGCCCTTCAAAAGATATATGTATTTTGTGAACTTTGAACTGAATAAGATTCCGATTTCCAGTATCCGATTCTCAAAATTACCGACTGCCCATCACTAGAATGTGGATCTCTCTTTGCTGTTGACAAACTAATAAACAGATATACCGTATTCATCATTAGACGGAGGCACTCAATCATGTCCGGATAATACAATAATTTTTTTAAATTGCTTTTTGTTTAATTAAATCTATAACAATTTAAGGTCCTAGGAAATTTGTTTTCCATATTGAGTCTCAGTATTTTAGGTTTTTTGAAACATTTATGAATTTCCCTGTGATTTCCATGTTCTTTTAGGAATTCTAAAATTCCCTGGGTTTTCCATATTTTCAAGGTTTTCCATACGAGTCCGAACCCCGAATTAGAGGTTTTAAAGTCAAAAAATGTTTATTTAAACCAAACAACGAAATACACACTCTACTCTCTATGACTCAGTGTCTACCTTGCAAGGGGCTTTTTGAACTTGAAACACTATGGATTGTTTAAGCTATAATGTATTACTGGTTAAAACGTCTGCTTATATTTCAAATTAACCCCGGGGGCGAGCGTAGGTGCGTCTTTACTATACATACTTCGGTATGCGATGTAAAGCAACGACAGGCGCAGTTAGTACTTGAATGGGTGACCATTCCAACGGAAACCACGTTCTCGCCTCACACATCTTCCAGCGGCTTGTATATCAGTGTATGCGCGGAAGCTATACAACCTTAGGCGATATACCATCCTTCGGAGGGGATGTAAAACCGTCGGTCCCTTGTCTATTAAATGTTAGGCAAGTAAAAGATCACTACTCTTCTTAAGGGAAGAGCTTCGGCAAAATTCCTGGTTGGGGGGTAGCTCGTCTACAGGCGTCGGCGTTAGGCCTCAGTAGCGGAAATAGGCCGATGTTAAATAAATGTATAAAAAAAATATTAAAAAAAAAAATTAACCCCGTTATTACATATACTTGTAATTATTTTCTCCTATTTTTAAATCAATGTTGCTAAATTAATACAATCCAAACGTGTGTCTGAATCTACTCTCTTACCTGACATTCCAATACCTTTTGACTATTCATAAGTTTTAATATGCAAAAGATCGCGTAATTTCCAGAAATCTTATGTAGGCAGAAAAGCTGGAGTACTACATTTTATAACTGATTTTGAACAACATTATGTAATAAAAATAATGTGAAATAATGGAAGTTACTGAAGTTTATGTAAAGAATTTCAATTTTTTTACATCACTTTTACTTACATCTTTTCCTAATACTTTTGACATAATTCTAACTTCGTCAGAATCATTCCCTCTAGTCCTAGAGCTGGGCTTCGAGTTAGCAAACTTCAAGAGGTCCTCACAGCTCACATGGTGGCTGTGAATCTTCTCTTCTTCAGTTTTTAAATTGCTAAACTCACTTCCACCGTCAACAACATCCTGCTCTACAGGTATTTCAAGTTCTTCCAGAGCATTCAAATTTGATTCAATCTGCTCCTCGAAATGTTGCGATTCTGGATTTTTCTCCGTTATCTGAGATACATTATTGGTGTAAACGGGTTCAGGGGTTTTTTGAAATGGATCACCATTGTTCACCGGAGGGGGAGACACTGTGTTGACTTTGTCCAGTGTCCTTTGAAGACTAGTCGGCGGTATGATCAACGGATGTTTCCTGGTATGCCTTGGTTTCGCTGTAAGCAGGGTTTTATTGCGGTCTCTCGGAGGTAAGGGTATTGGATTTTCTTCCTTATGGCGCTCTTGACTGGGCTTGAAAGTGTGCATGGTACTTTGTCTTGGTAATGTGGCATGTGTTGAAAAATCTAAAATTTAGAATGAAAATGAATAGAATCTACGAGGAATAAGAAAGAAGAAGACGGCCGGCTGATAGTCCTGATCTTAGTTATATTGGACATTTATGTAATGCACTAGAAAGATTAATTTAAACAATTTTGAGGGCTTGAAAAGCCTACAGAGTAAGAACAAACTTTCCAAAAAAATATTTAGAGACCATTGAATATACCGGGTGTGAACGGATCATGGTAGACCCCCATTTTTTCCCTATTTCTTAGGATATCGGAATGTAACTTGATAGATGTATATATGAGCAAGAAGACACTTTGTGACATAACTGTCATTTTTCCCCCCTTCTGGTTTCACCGAAAATGACCCCAACTTTCGATTTTTAAATGGAACACCCTGTATATTATTATATTTCTGGAATCCCTGAAAAACTCTGAGTACGGCGATACCCCTTTTGATTCCATGAAAAAAATTTCACTCGAAATTTGTCGGTGCATCTAGAGTGTTTCATTTGAAAAAATTAAGTTTTGTTAAAAAATTATTCAGGTTTGATGGCCCACGAAATACATATTTTAAAATTTTTATGATCGATTTGATTTTTCTGACATCACACTGGTCCATTATAAGCATTTTTTTTCCGGTCATGGCACTCTAGATGCATCAACAAATTTCAAGTCAAATTTATTTCATGGAGTTGAAATGTCACTTATGAGGTATCACCATACTCAGAGTTTTTCAAGGATTTCAAAAATATAATATACAGGGTGCTCCATTTGAAAATCAAATGTTGGGGTCATTTCCGGTGAAACCGGAAGGAGGAAAAAAATTACAGTTATACCACAAAAGTGTCTTCTTGATTATGTAATACATCTAGCAGGTTTCATTCTGATATTCTAAAAAATAAGCATTTTAAGCCAGATTAAATTCCTTTCCCTATTAATACCATCATATGGCATGGCCCGCTGATAGTCCTGACCTTAATCATATTGAACTTTTATACAGCGTGTGTTAGGGCTGACCTAGTTGAACAAAAACGATTGAGGATATTAAAATTTCTGTTCGATTAAGTAGTGAGTTATGCTACCTTGCCGTCCATTCAAATTGTCTGGAACAGAATTTCTTGCTGCCCTATTCAATTTAGGCGGAAGTGTACTGGCCACACTAGCAGACCTGTTTCTTGTGCTTAGTACAGGCTGGCCGGAACGCAAAATCCTCAAAGGATTCGTTACCATTAACTAAAAGTAATAAATTTTAATACGTCATTAGTAAATAAAGGTATTTCATTTACCTGCGTAATTTCATTGGTTGGGCTTTCAACGAGACCTTGGTAAGCCAAATGTGCCTCTTGTGTAACTTTAGACTAAAGGGAAAAATAAACAATAAAAAAAAAACTAAAAAAAAGTAAGAAACCAAAGACAGGTAGTAGGAGTAGAGATATCAAAAAGTTTTAAAGTGCATGTTGGCCTAATATTACAGGAGGGAATGTCACGCTTAATTTTAGTAAGTGTATATAAATATTTATACAGCTGTATAACAAAGTATTAAACACTATAAACTACTATAAAAATGCAATCATTTACAGGCTAGAATCAGAACTTGTTGAATTTGACGAACGTTGACATCGAGTCACCGAAGTAGGAGATAAACCACTCAGAATGCTATTGCTCGGCGGTGGCGATCTGCCCATCATCTTAACGTTAAAGGAGGGTTTCAGAAACGGGTTGGTTGAACGTTTAACCATTTCAGAACGAATGCTACTGTTTGAGGCTGTTAGTCTAGATAATCTTCTTCGCCTCCGCCAGTCCAAATCCGCGGATCCTAAGCTAATACAATCGCTGTCGCTAGAACTAGACTCGTACGCTCGGGGATTGTACGACTGCCGTCTCCGATTGCGGTCTTTTACGCTACGACCATTCCTTTTTCTGAACGGTTCTTGTGTTTCACTAAAACTCAAAGTCCTTGGCCTTTCAAAAAAGTCTTTGGGTTTTACTGACTGATTTTCTAATTTGACCCTGTCAAAATTGTCATCTAGCATATCAGTCTTGTAATAAACATACGAAGTTTCAAAATACTGGGACCCATTTGCGTTGAAAGGGACATGTTCCCTGTAAAACTTTTGATTTGAATCAAGTCTATATCTAGGATCTGTATACGTTTTCCTACTCATGCTCTCGGATTTGATCAAAGTCCTGTCTCTATACTGCATGTGTGGTCGATAGTAGTTATCCTTGAATGATAAATTTTGAAACTGATTTCCGAGATCAAACTGTTGATGTGCACAGTTATCATTGACATTACTTAAATTACGACATGAACTATGTGGTAGACGTGTGGAAGGAAAAGGTCGAGAAAGCAGTTCACGAGATTTAGCAAAATAAAATTCTGCTGATGCCTTATCCCATAATGGTAGACGTAAGCTTTGATTGGACATTTCATCGAGGGATGAGGGAGAACTCATAAATTTCTAAATAAGTCGTGGAAGGTAAAGTAAAAGTAAAAAAAAAATAAAGAGAGGAGAAGGTTGGAAGGAAAAAAATTCAGTGTTAGTATGTGTACAAAATAAGATTAATATAATTAATACAAACAAAATATATCTACTCATCTACTGAAACCATCTGTTTGCGATGTTTTGCATCAGAGCTGGCTTTGGATAACTGACGCGGTTTCCGAGTCCTGGCAATGGGAGCGTTTTCGTGTGAGGGGCTATTTTTCATGAATCGATATCATTGGTGTTTACAAGCCACTTTTGCAAAACACCTACACTACTTGACGCGCGTTTCGCTAACCACGTCAAGTCGAATAAGGCTGATTTTTAGTTTTAACCATCTCCTGATGATACTAACATCGTTAGTGAGACGTGCATCGAGTAGTGTATTCGGCTGGTGTTCTAATGTTTTGGCGTCTTGTAAAATTTGACATTCCATGAACAGACTGAATGTTAAAACCAATAGGGCATCTGCACATGACATAATGATTTTCAAGACAGTTGCTTGGAGGGAAAACAACACATAACCTCACTATAGCCCCTCAAATAAATGTTTTGATGTTAGGATCCCCGATTTATTTTGTCTGCAAGCAACCAATTAACTAAAGTAAGGTTATGTGCTCTTTGTTTTCCCTCCAAGAAACGACCTTGAAAAACATACAAATGCCCTATACGTTCAATTACCATGCGGCAAGGTCATATGTTCTAGACTCTAGAGTGACTAAAATGGCATTAACTAAAGACAATTATTTTTATTTAAACGTTGAGGTTGAGATGGTTTGCAGTGATGTAAATTTGTCCGATCAAATATTTTCGGTAAATTCACAATCAAAATTTTGGTTGGGTTTTGTTCGTTTTAACATTGATATATAACTGTACGTTATATGTTTTAGTAAGAACCTTATATTTTATCTATTAGCTCATTCATTCTTCCTACAGTTTTGTAGGCACCTATTTAATATTATTCTACTATGAAATATATTTCTCCAGTTAAAATATTTGAAAGTAATATATCCAGGAACGTATATCAGTGTATGCGCGGAAGCTATACAACCTTAGGCGAGGGTTGTATAGGGGATATACCATCCTTCGGAGGGGATGTAAAGCCGTCGGTCCCTTGTCTATTAAATGTTAGGCAAGTAAAAGATCCCTACTCTTCTTAAGGGAAGAGGTTCAGCAAAATTCCTGGTTGGGGGTAGCTCGTCTACAGGCGTCGGTGTTAGGCCTCAGTAGCGGAAATAGGCCGACGTTAAATAAATGTAAAAAAAAAAATCTCCAGGAACAGCTTATATCACTTGCATTATTAAATGTTTCATTCAAATTGAGGTTATCGAAACAAAAAACGTTTTCATTGGTGGGAAATTCAAAATTCAGAAAAATTATTATTTTTGGTCTTAACTTTTTTTTAAACAAATATATTGGTAAAAAAGTATAATACTATCTAAGTAGAACCATGACAGGTATAGTAATATGAATTTTCACTCAATAATTTCAGCTGTTTGCAAAATTAGTTAATTTAAATTAACTCATTTTGCAAACTGAAATTATTGAGTAAAAAGTCATATTAATACACCTGTCATAGTTATACTTAGGTAGTCTTATACTTTGTTTACCAATATATGTATTAAAAAAAAGTTATGGCCAAAAATAAAAAATATTTCCTTATCGGATCTCTCTCCTGGGTATGCCCACCTTAACTACCGACTAAACTCTATTTGCTGAGTAGAAATAGCTAAGCCACTCCTCAAAAAAGTGCGCCATATTTAAATAAAATTATTCTATTGGTTGATTTTTTAAATTCCATAATAAAACCAATCAAGTCAGCATTATTAGGATTTGTTCAAAGTCAAATTATCAGTACAGAAAATACAGAAAGAACAAACGAGCACAACATTTTTGCCATTTCTAATACTGTTCCCCTCCATTGATCAGATAATTGACATTTTCTGCATAAAACACATCTGCATATGTAGCTATCCTCAAACAAATTTGATAACTCCCTTATACATAACTATTTTCAAAGCATAATATTTTTAGTCGCAAACTCCTCTATAAAATCCTTATTTTACTATAAGGAACGTTACCAGACTGCAACCAACAGCTACTCTCCGGGTTATGTGCCCCGCCGAGCGCTGAATTACAAGTTACAAGCCTGGCGCGTAAGTGTAATAACTGCATATTACCATCAAAACGCTAATGCTTCGATTACAACAAACACCAGCCGAAAGACTGATCCTACTTAAAGGAGCTCTCGTGCCAGTCGTCACACACCACTTGCAGACTGCAGTTTCGAGCTGTTGGCTCTCATCAGTGCAAGTTAGGCATGCGACAACCGACACGAGGATCACTTGACTATTTAGCACATTTCGGTATCTTTAGGAGAGCGACATGTAAAGAGAGCCAACAGCTTGAAACTGCAGTCTGTAAGTGGTGTGTGACGACTGGCACGAGAGCTCTTTTAAGTAGGATCAGTCTTTCGGCTGGTGTTTCTTGCAATCGAAGCATTAGCGTTTTGATGGTAATATACAATTATTACACCTGACGCACCAGGCTTGTAACTTGTAATTCAGCGCTCGGCAGGGCATATAGCCCGGAGAGTAGCTGTTGGTTGCAGTCTGGTTACGTTCCTTATAGTAAAATAAGGATTTTATAGAGGAGTTTGCGACTAAAAATATTATGTTTTAATATTCCGCCCTCTAAAAGCACATTTGAACTATAACTATTTTTATTCTAAAAAGACCGAAGTTCAATGGATTGAGGTCTGGGTAATATGGTGGCTGAGGAAGAATATGCAATTCATTTGCTGAACCATCAAAAATTTTCAGCAGGCACGATATAAAAAAGTCACAGCCATCTTTAATGCAAAAATATCGCAAACAGATATTGACCATTGCAGTTATTAAATTGTAAAATGACAGTATACAAAAATACGTATGTTAATATCTTAGAAAATAAATAAATGTTATTCACTTTTTATGAAAAACTTTGTCATTAAGCTATATACAGAGTGTTACATGTATGGTGGTCATAAACTTAACATGTGCTGCAAAATGATCTAAAATAATGTACTTTTAAATCTGAACTCATAATAATAGGCTGAATTGCAAAATTTTACATTATTTTATTTAAAAAAATAGTAATGATAACATTGTTAATTCAGAATAATATTTTTTTTATAGGCACAATTACAATTCGAGTATCTAATAAATGCTGAGAAGTTCGGACAATATTTCTGCAGTTAGGAAATCTAACATTCCAGAACGTTAGTCATAAAGATATTTCCCAGCATACCAATTCCTGCAGGTTCCATCATAAATAAGTGATATGTCATGTACTTCCCGCAGTGCAATATCTGTCATTTATTAAAACTTAGTCATTTTTAAAAAGTGCACATAAAAAAAAACAATTACACATGACAAATGACACAGACTTAACAAAACAACTGAGTATTTACTGCTTATGCTATTGACAGCTGTACTATTGTGATGTTGTCACATGCTCACTTTAAAAAATGAAAGAAAAAATTCACAATACACAAAAAATTCATAAAGACAGTACTATTTCTTACTTCTGTGAATTAAATGTTTTCTTAACCGCCTCTCAAGTTACCGAAGTAACCCCCTGGAAGGTCTCAAGGATCTTCTGCTAGGTAAAGGGAGACGAGGCCCTACAGTTTAATGTGAACTCCGAACCACTCTTGGGGCAATTTTTTTAATGAAAAATTGTTTCGCCTTGCGGGAATTGAACCCACTTCGCTAGGTAACACAGCTTGCTAGCCAGACGCTTTAACACACTGAGATACCATCCCCCGTATCTCACTTGGAAATATTGGAACACATTTTCAATTATTTTTTAAGTAATTAATTTTCAAAACTACTTAATTTTTTTTTTATCAATAGTGTTCAATTTTTAATACTTACAAGATTCTTTTAGCCCTTCAGTCTTAATATATTACCTGTCAAAATTATGACCATCATACTTGCATCACCCTGTCCACAATATAAAACTTTAAAAAAAAATTACCTCATATTTTATTACATTTGGCAATAACTCAATATATACCTGTAAATCTGATGTAGACAGTGCTTCTTCTGAGAAGTTCCTTCTTTCGCAATGTTTATCCTGTTCATGAACTGAAGGAAATTTAAAACTAAATTTCTTTTTATTTGGAGAAGCCGGGGTAGTAGGAACAGGTGCAGACATTGATCTATCAGAAACAACAGACATATCACACACAATTAATTATGTTATTTCAACATAACAAATATTTAATTTTAAAAAATGTGCCAGTGCCCCTTTACCTTGTCGTAATTTCATTAGCCATAGCGATCGCAGTGTCCAACGTCTTTTGATCATGGGCAGAAATAGGCTTAACAGTCGCTTGTTTCCTAGATTTTGTATTCATTTTCTCTCTCAACTCGTTACTCCTGTTAGAACCTTCATGGTCCAAAGAATGGTTCTGTTGTCCTAAGGAACTGAACATCATCTCCATCTCGGCCATAAGGGAAGGCCCCAAGTCCAAATTTGGGCTATTGGTGTTCTCTTCGTCACTGATTTCATGATATTCGTGGTCTTGAAGAGGGGCGGGAGCAGGCACATGGTCTCCCTCTAGAAGAGGTGCTGCTTCTAGATCTTTGTGCGGCCTGTACGGGGCTACCACTTGCGTAGGTACACTGCCGTACTAAAAAAATTGTGCGTTAAAATTTTACTCAATGGTACAAATCCACAAAAGTGTAAATTATAAATTTAAATATAAAACTATGTACTTACATTTCCCTTAGAACCTCCCAAAAAGCTCAAATCTCCAAAGTACGCGCCGTCAAGCCCAACGTGGCCGGTATGCTTAAAATCACCCTGAGGAGCGCTAATCATTTCGCTTCTTAACTTCCTTCGTGCTGAGGATCTAGTGCTGTCTGTGCGTAAAAATGAGGAACTAGGTAAATCACTACCAAGGTAAGCTACGACATTTATGGGATCAAATAAGCCGGTTTTCCCACTTGCCGATGCACCCTTCCACAAGGGCTGGTGAGTTCTAAATATTAAGAAAAGTTTTCTTGAAACTCAGGTATGTATAGCAAATTCGCATTTCAGATTCATATGATGTAAACAAATGCACGCGAGTTTATGGCCAATAGCAATGCGACATTCAGCAAATCACGCCTTGGCATGCATTGATATTTGTTTACATTGTATAAATCTGAAATGCAAATATGCTATAGTATGTTTTCGGATTATTTACAAAGGACAAAGATAGTTAGTCAACAAATTTGTTCCAAAGATGTGATCTAAGTCAGGGGTGCATAAACTAGGGGTTGCTTCACCTGTATATTTGTTTGTTTGTAACGGAATCTTTGAACGTGATTCTCACCCACTTCAAAACGTCAGATTAAATTGAAACTTTGCACACTTATCAAGGACCGATGACAATACAATAATTTGACAACTTTGCCCTAATGTCCTCAACAGGATCATTAGGATAAAATAAAATAATGACTAATCTATTGTCGAGATTTTGCCAGAGGCGCCACTGTTATTAATATAGATTTTATAAATTATAGTTTAAAAAGTAAAAAATAATGTTTAAATATTAAGATTTTGTTCAACATTTGTTCAATTCATTTTATTGTACAAAAGCGTGGGGAGTTTTAACTATATTTTTATAATTCTACTTTTATCAATAGCTAGCTGTTTAGTAACAAAGTATACAGGGTGATTTACCTAAACATGCGGAAAATTATTCAGTGGGTTGTCTCCACCAAAAGGAGTTAAAAATTTTTAAAAAAAAATTACCTTATTTTTTTTGTAGAAGTGCGCCGCCTATGACACCAATTCGACGTAATATGGTGCAACGAAATCACTTTCTTTCATATGTGGTATGGGTAAAAACGATTCTCGCGTATAGGGTACTTATTGAAGGGTCTTGTTCTAGTAATTCTAGAACTTCTGCGTCTACTTCAATAGGACGATTTACTATACGTTCTCTGTCGCCTGGTAAAAAAAACCCAGTGTCACAAACTCGTTGTACTGCACTTAAATTTTTTCTCTCATTAGGTTTGCACATATGGGGAAATTTTCTCCCGTATTTTCGTACAGCCCCTGCAAGACTTTCATTTATTGCACCATAGGCTAATATCATGTCGCAGTACTCTTGCGATGTGAACTATGGTATAATCGATATTTGCAAATACAGTTTAAAATTTAACAAAAAGGGGAAATGCTCTAAACGGACGTCAAAGAGTCACTGAACTGAACAGTGAACGCGTGGCGCACTGACCTTGGACAATTCAGACAGCTGATATTATCTGCTAAACAAACAAGCGACACATGTGTGAACGGGTCGAGATAGCATAACTCACCCGTTCAGAAGCGTATCTCTAAAAATATAATAAATTACCTCGAATCGCTTTAAAATTTGACAGAGGCTTTCCCACATAACAGACTTGTATACCATTTTATTTTCCGCATGTTTAAATAAATCACCCTGTATATCATGGGATTGTAAAAATGTAATTGTTGATCAACAACACGGGTTTTCCCAAAATAAATCTACATGTACTAATCTTGCTAATTACAGTAAATTCATTCAGAGTTCAGGTTGACTGTATCTACACAGAATTTTCAAAAGCATTTGATAGAATCAAGCATCACTTACTTATAGCCAAGCTTAATGGGTTAGGTTTTAGTGGAAATATCTTGAACTGGATTGACAGTTATCTGAGAGATAGAGTGCAATATGTTAAATATTCTAATGCTATTTCATCTTCCATTAGTGTAACTTCAGGAGTCCCTCAAGGATCCCATATGGGTCCAATTCTTTTCAACCTCTCTGTTAATGACTAAGTGATGCCTTGCTTCTTCAGGATGACTTGAATAATGTATATAGCTGGTGCGATGTTAATTATTTAGATTTAAATTGGAAAAAATGTTACAAAGTTATCTCGCCATTGAATTTTCAGTATAGAATTAACAATGTAGTTCTAGAAGAAGTGGACCAGCTAAGAGACCTTGGGGTAATATTAGATAGTAAAATGTCATTTAATGCACATATAAATAATATAGTGTCAAAATTTTTAAAAATACTTTGGTTCATTCAGCGTACAGGTACAGATACAGATTTCTCTGTTAATAGTTTAAAAATATTGTATTGCTCTTTAGTCCGATCCATTTTAGAATCTGCTGTATTCCAAACTACAATGTCTATATTAACAAAATTGAAAATGTTAAGAAAAAGTTTATAAGATTTTGTGCATTTAAGTTGGGCTACTAGATGAATAATCATACATTTGATTTTATTTGCTGTCATCTCAATGTTAATTCACTACAACACAGAAGGTTAGAGGCAGATTTACGCTTTTTGCATAAAATACTTATTGGTCAGATTAAATCCCCTCAGCTCGTTAGCTTTGTAGAATTTAATGCAAATTCTAGAAGGACAAGAAATTCTGAAATTTTTCACATACCATTTTGTCATATGAACTATGGCCTCAATGAGCCCATCAATAGGATACTGCATAATGTAAATTCAAATTGATTGATTAATAGATTGAAATTGTTTGACGCATCTTGTTTATCATTTAAAAAATTGGTAAAAAATTTATAACTATAATACACATTTAATAATAAATAAATAAATAAATAAATAAAATTTATTCACCATTAAAATGATACAATTCAGTATATATGGTAAGTCATTAGAAATGTAAAGAATAATAAACTTATACAGGTAGGTGTAGATAACAAATAAAACACAAAACAAGTATTTAGACAAACAACACTTAAGTAATATAAATATAAAGTAATTTACCCTATAAATTCTTGATCCAGGTATTCATTTATACTGTAGTACCCTTTTTCCAAAAGTATATTTTTTACAGCATTTCTGAATCTCAGTGTAGTCATATTCTTTATATTACTTAGCAACTTATTATAAAATAATATGCAATTATAATGAAGTGACTCTTTATATGTTGAGGTCTTGTGTAAGGGAATGGATAAGGTATTTTTGTTCCGAGTATTGTATAGGTGATGATCCGAGAGGCCTTCAAATAATTCTAAGTTATTTTTGATATATATCAGACATTTATAGATATAAATACTAGGCACTGTAAGGATTTTATTATTTATGAATGTGGTTTTACAGCTTTGTCTAAAATCCAAATTAAATATTAATCTCAGTAGCCTCTTTTGCAGAGCAAATACCCTGTTAATATAGGAGGATCGACCCCAATTAAAAATGTTTAGTGACACATGTGAATAGGCCAGTGCATAGTAGACATTCATAAGTCCCTCTACATTTAAGCTTTGTTTGAGTTGTAACAGGGCAAAATAAGCTTGATTTAACTTACTACATACGTGATCAATATGCTTATCCCATGACAACGTACTATCAACAAATAAGCCCAAGAACTTTGCAGAATCACATAACTTAATGCCGGGCAAAACAACAGGGCGTCTTAAGTTAAAATTTATAAACAGTATTGTTCTCATTCAGTATTAGTTTATTCCGATCATTGCCTCAACAGCACTATGAACTTTATTATAAAGTTCATCAGGGTTACTTGCAGCTACCGTTACTGTGGTGTCATCCGCGTACACAATGGTATATCCGTTGTTAATGAATTTCGGAAGATCATTTATATATATTAAGAACAATAGCGGACCTAAGACGGAGCCTTGGGGAACCCCTAATTTCCCCCTTAATTTCTCCATTTACATTTATTGGTGTGTCAACGTATACTTGAAATTATTTCATCTTACATTGGATTTAAATTAAGCTTTAAAGCGTTTTTTATAATTTTTTTCCTCCCCTTTGTATTAGTTCTATACATATGTACATACTTTACTTCTGTATCTATTTGTAATCCCTAATAGAGATTATCCCGTTAATAAATAAATAAATAACCTCAACACAAGACCCCATCCTAAAACCATACCTTGCTGAACTTATTATCGGCTATAGGAGGTAGCTTGTAAAGTTTGTGCACCCCTGATTTAAGTGTCTCATGCAAAATGTTTCCCAAAATTTAGTTATTTAACCACATTTTCTGTGTGTTTTGCCTATGTTAAACATTATAATTCACTTACTTTTTATCCAGTACTGTTATAACGTCCCCTACCCTATACGTCAACATATGGGACCCTTCACTAGAGGACGCCTTCGCCTGTACCTGTTCAGGCCTGGACTCAGCCAGAACAGGCCCGATATCTGCAAATTTGGGCCTAGTGGCAGCCTCATGTCTCCAACAATCTAACATTAAATTGTAATGTTCAAGCGGACAACAATCCGGCTGTTCTAGCCTCTGAAAATTAGGTTCGTCAATGGCTTCCAATATTTGCTGGCCCGTTAGGGCAGCCCATGGTTGGAAACCATACGAGAACATCTCCCACAGTGTCACCCCGAAAGCCCACACGTCGCTGGCCGTCGTAAATCGTAAATAACTTATGCATTCGGGTGCACACCAAGCTATAGGTAATTTTAGGTTAACATTAAAGTTTGTTTGGTAATAATCTTTGCCTTGGCCTAGGGCGCGGCTCAAGCCAAAGTCAGAGATTTTTACTTTGTTCTTGGAGAACACTAATATATTGCGGGCGGCCAAATCCCTGCAAAAGACGAACAAAAAAACATTTAAATCACACTATTTGCCATATGGCTGGACATGGAGATTACATGCGTTCATTAAAGATTATATTATTATTGTTAAGGCAAAAATAAAGGAAATTTCTCGACATGGATTTCAAGAAGTTTAAAAAAAAATACATAAAAGCATTAGGCGACATTTAAATATATAAGAATCATAGATGATCGTCTACTCAATCACTTTCGATGTGACTGGATCTAATTTATATTGTTAAAATAGGAAAATCAAGGGAATAGAAGTTATAATTTAATTTCATGATTATAGTTGAATACATTAAGAGAATTTAGTGCATAAAAAATTGTCTTAAAAAGCTTCAATTAGAATAAATTAATAAAAAAATTAAATAAACTCTGGCTTTCCACTTTTAAGTTTGTAAATGGTGCGCTTATTTAAATGTCAGGTTGAGTGGGCTATAAACAAAGTGCCACACTGTAAAAAAGGTGAGTACTGGTTGACCTTGAATTTTCAAGTCCAGTTTGAACACACCGTATGTGCCGCCACCCCAAAGTAGAATTCCATAGCACATTATGCTATGGAATAATGCATGATATGCAAGCAAGACAACGTTTTCATCGATTTAGTGTTTAAGTTTTTTAAGCAGATATATTTTACTAGACAGTTTTTTGGATGTGCAGTTTATATTGCTTTTCCAAGTCAATTTGCTATCTAAAGTGATACCTATATAAGCACTTCACAGGACTATTATTATCAATATAGATATGTGTGTTCAGATTAAATATTAAATTTTGAGTTTTGAATAGGCTCAAATCATCTGGAGATACTACTAAATATTTGAATGTCTAAGGAAGAATGGATAGATTTTGGCTCACAAAATTATTTCCTTGAAATTGATGGCTAGATACATCCCAATACTGAAGCATCCACTATATTCACCAGATCTAGCACCGTGTGACCCATTTCTAATCTGTGGAGGAGGTGAATATGAAGAAAACAGATCGGCTGAAGAGACCGATTTGAAAAATAATTAATTAAAGACTTGGATGCAGTGGCTAATTGAGTGGGGAATGTAACCATATTGAAGGAGAGAAGAACTACTGTAAGATTTTTACAATAAACTATATTTACAGCACTAGCCTGGTTTAAATAGCCACAACCTTGAATATGTACGATATCTATAAAGGAAATAGATAGGTAATCTTCCTAGAAAGTCGACGTAATTCCAATTATTAATCTAAAATATTTTATTAAATCATCTAATTTTAGGTATAACATTTTTGTGCTATTCAACGAAATGATGACTCAATAATCAACTAATGTTTGATAATTTTTTTAATCTAAGCAGCAGGTTGAAAAATCCATGTAAAAAATTTAAGAAAATGTTGCCCGGGTTAGTTTTTCTTATAGAAGTTTTATTTAGGGGATGGAAAAACATTAAAAATTTATAATCTTTCAATGGGCAAGTTTTAGTGCAGTAGTTTTTCTGTTCATCCTACACTTAAAATCAAGGTGTACAAAACTGAAACTAATAGTCCATTGAAGGAGTCGGACGAACTACCGAATGATTGCGACTGGAACTAGACAATGCCCCCCGTTTTTGAGGGTGCTGAATCAATCCCGAGGTCAAACCAATTTTTCCACCTCGGTAAAGCCCTCAAATTGACAAAAAACCACCCCCAACGTCCCCTTCTTCGTTAACCCCTTTATATTCCCAGTTTTTCGGCTAATTGTTTTTCCCTCGAGTAGAACCCTGCTACCCCAGGCTTCCACCCCTGTTGGGGGTTGGAAAATTGATATATTTTTGTGAAAAAAAATTGATATTTTACAGAAGGTGTTTCTTTGAATAAAATGGCAGGTGACCAGGATTGTGTAACCACCTCCGGGGGTTGTTTTCACCCTGCAAAGGAGTGGATATATATATATTTTTTTTTTGAGAAAAAATTAATATTTTGTAAGAGGCGTCTCTTTGAGGTAGGTGAGCAGGAATGTGTAACCACCTCCGGAGGTTGTTTTCACCCATCATTGAAATTTTCAAAAAAGGCATTGTAAATCAAATTAGAATTTGTCGAGGAATTAATTTCCAGCAAGCTGGAAATCGTTTTAATACCTTCAGTTGGTCCTAAATGCGTGTAATTTGAGTTTGCACCATCCCAGAAGGTGAGCATAACTTTTGAGAGCCAAAAAACCGCGAAATTTTTGCACTTCTTTCAGTTTTGGCTTGTAACCGAAAAACGGTGCATTGGACGAAAAATGTCATCCTATTCAATATTTAAGAGGGTTCAATTCTGCGTCGAATGAACATCTAAAACTTCAAATTCAATTTAGTGGAAACCGGGAAAATTTCTCATTTCGGTGCAAACTTACGTTTTGCGACTTTCCATGACGGCATATCTTTGAAACAGATACTCACTTCTATTGAAAAAACCCATAGAATAAAAGTTGTAGAGAATAAAATTTCACGCTATATAGACACCTCAAATTCAGTTATTTTGAGAGACTAAATTTGGCATCAATTTAAAATCGGTTTTTCGCATTAATTATTGCGTGAGCGATGGCACAGGTTTTCGTTTTTTGTTTGGGCCGAGCAAAGGAGTTTTTTTCCCCTTTTTGGGGTTTACAATTGACCCCACAAGCACCTTAAGGGTTTCTGAAATGTCATTCTCAACATCCTTCAGAAATTCGTCCACTTTGGCATAAGTATTAAGGGGATAAATCACCAACCTGGTATCCTCGCGGACAATGGCAGCTGCGGCATTAACTATGCGAAATCGCTCTTCTTTTTTGTCTGCATTCCTGGAGTCATACCAACACTGAGTTAAAATGTTGTAAGCTGTATTTCGAAAGCATATTCTAGGTGGTTTATTTTTACCCCCTCCACTCATGACAATGATTTCGTCTTCTTATTTTGTTTTCAGCCTTTTCAACACGGCTTTATGAGTTGGAACAAAGCCTTCGAAGTCTTCCAAAATTTCTGACAAAGTGAATTGGCATTGGTCTTCATTTTCCTCGATGTATTTGCAAATGTCAAAGACATCTTCATCTTCAGGTCGGCTAACTCGCAATCCGGTTTTAGCATCTTTCTTCAGGAGCTTGATACTGCAGGAGCGGTGGTATCTGGCCTCTACCGCAACCAGATCATTTTCTAGACGAATTCTTTCAAAAACCTCTTCATCCTACCTCCATTCAGCTGCAGCTAGGGCAACCAATCCCGGGATCCCGAAATTTCGCGATCCCGGGATCCTGGAACTTTTTCTCAGGTATTTGATACCCGGTATTTACTTTTCAATACCGGTATTTTCGATGGAGCCTAGCAGATAGTACCCTTGATGCACTGTTATTATTAAGATCGTATTTTAATGAAAAATAGAATAGTGTAAAATGTAAGCAGTAACTATTAACTGTATTGACTATACTTTCTATTTACTTATTAAGTTTTTTCAGTGACAGTGCTCATTGCCTAGTGCCATTGACCATTATTTTAATAGTTACGTTAGGAATGTTTGTTTAGGATGCAACCCCATAAATAAAAATTAATTGTCATGTATTTATTTTTGGCTTATTTCTGTTTTACTGCGATTAGTGCACTTGAAAAATAAATTGCCCGTATTTATATTTTAAAATATATATATATATATATATATATATATATAAAAAATATCACTATTTTTTTATTAAAAGTGAATTATCTAAAATCTCCTGAAATTCGGTACTGCCGATATTGAATACTGGGATCCCCAAACAGTTTTTTTTTAATACCAATATCCCGGGATTGAAAATTCAGTCCGGTATTGCATGCCCTAGCTGCAACCAAGAGGGAATTTTTAAACTCAATTGTTGATACATACTGTACTGTAACTCGCCTTTTCAGAAGCTTCTTGCTTTCTCTGGCCACAAACTCCTGTGATGCGTCTTCCCCATAGAACACACATCTCTTCTTAAAATCAAAAGTCGCGACCCTCTGTCTACGTCTCTTGGGGTTTTCTCCGCCACCATTCTTCTCCTTCGAATATATTTTCCTGCATCTTTCGTGAACTCCAACTGAAGTAAGACCGTGAAGTTGATGTGTTTCTTATCCTTCTTTGCTAAACTTCTTTTTATCAATGTTTCTATCCCTCATTCTTTCACTGTAGTTGAGGCCTCAACATGTAACGATCTGTCACAAATTAAACACTTCGGGTTATTCATGTCTGTGGATGTTGAACACGCTACTTTATCTCGAACACAAAGTTATAACACTTTCTTCCACATATAATCAAAGGGAAAAAACCGATTTTGAATTGATGCCAAATTTAGTCTTTCAAATTGACTGAATTTGAAAATTGAAGTGTCTAGATAGCGTGAAATTTTATTCTCTACAACTTTTATTCAAAGATATGTGGTCTTGGAAAGTCGCAAAACGTAAGTTTGCACCAAAATGAGAAATTTTCCTGGTTTCCACTGAACTGAATTTGAAGTTTTAGATGTTCATTTGACGCAGATTTAACCCTCTTTAATATTGAATGGGATGACATTTTCCGTTTGACGCACTGTTTGTACCAAGAGGTGCTGTTGTGTAAAATTAGGTGTAGCATGTAGTGTTTTCTGTAAAAGCTGTAAAGATACCGAGTGTCAAAATTGTACGACAGAGGATGAACCTGATGTACCACCTGTAGAAACAGACTATGATTTAGATATTAGTTGCATAAATTTCCAACAGATTATTACCAGTATCAGTATTAACGTTCATTCCCCGAGAATGAACGATGCATGTGATATGCAAGAGGATGACGAAAATTGGAAAGAAAATGAAGAATGCAACCCTTTTTGTAAGCGCCTATGATTCTGTTGATCCGATCATAAATTTAAAAAAAAATAAGAATCTATACTCATACATATGTATTCATTCACCCATGCCCGTATGTACAAAATTTATAAAAACACTTTAATAAACATACTACAAAATATTACTTTTTTCCCCAGGAAAAAAAAATGCACCCTTTTAAAGGGTGACAATAACCCCCGGGGTGGTTACACAACCCTGCTCACGGACCATCTTATCCAAAGAAACACCTCTTGTAAAACATCAATATCTTTCTCACAAAAAAATATCAATTTTCCAACCCCCTACAGGGGTGGAAAATTGGGGTAAGAGTGGCTGAGGTTAAACCCTGCGAGGGACCTTCCGTTCCACTCGAGGGAACAACAATTAGTCAAAAAACCGGGGAAAATAAATGGGTTCAAGGAAAAGCGGAGTTTGGGGGTGGTTTTAAAATTGATTTGATGCCAAGAATCAATTCCACACCCTCAAAAACAGGGGGGGGGGGACATTACGATGAAAAAGCTTTTATATATTTTTCCCAGACTAATGCTCCAGACTATACGTTTTTAATATGTTTTTTCTACCCTCTAAATAACATATTTTTTTTAAAAAAAGCAAGCTGGCTTCACAAATAGGTGCAAAATTTATTTTATTCAATTAATTGTTGATAATATCCAAAAATAAAGAAATGCCACAAAAATGTTACAATTCCATTTTCTCCATATTGTAATGTATCAATGGTTATGAAGGAAACATTTTGATGTTTCTAAAAAAAGCTACGAAAAATCACGTTTCATAGCCTTATGTTTTAATTACAATAAATACTTTTACTTTCAAGTTATATACTTATACACAAACTTCAATATTTATTCATGATTGGATAAATCTATTTATATTTGTTACAATATTTGTAATACTATACTGAGTATATAATAACAAATATAAATGAAACAAATAACAAGTTTATTACAGAATTAAATTTAAAAATATATTCATTCATATGTGTTAAATTAAAAACCATTACCTTGAAATTATCAAGTTTTAATTAAGCAGTTAATATTTGGTATCAGTATCCTCTTTAATATGTGTGAAGATAATTTGTACAATTAATCAGAGAAAAAATTCTTTAATAGCAAAAGTAATTTGAATATTTTTGCTAGATTGCTTCACTATCTTAGGTTTTTATATGTTAAAAAATTGATTAATACTTGAAACAGTAAAAAATATATACTGGGTCACTCAATAGTGTTGTGGATGGTGAATATTTCAATAAAAAAAAATTACTCGAAAATATATAAGACTAAAAGCGGCACATTCTAAAATTATTTTTTACTGCTATGCAAAACACCCTGTAAGTTTCTAAACACTTTTAGAATATGCCACTCTGAATCGTTCACAATTTTCATCTCAGAAATTTTACTAAAGCACATATAAAAAAGAGACGTAAGCTAAGCTGTGATTAATTAAGTACATAACACATTCCGGTACCTGTGAATAAGTCTATTTGCCTCTAAATATTGCATTCCATCACAGATTTGATATGCAAAATCACACAGTGTCAAAACAGGAAAACTGGATCTTAAAGATGGCTCCTTAAGACATTCCAAAAGGGATCTCAGCGGAGCCAACTCGGTTACTAACATAAGGCTTCCTTCAATGTTTGGAAGAACGACACCAAAAAACCTAACAATATTTGGATGATCGATATTGTGCATTATGGAAGCCTCTTTCAAGAACTCCACCATGTTGCTCTGCATTCTATCACGGGACAGACATTTTATTGCAACCTAAAATAAATTTCTGGTCATGTGCTGAGACAAATTTCATGTTAAAATTACTTTTTATGAAATGTAATTAGTCGTGCTGAAAATGTTAAACGAGAATGAATCTAATGTACGAATTATAATATACCTTCAGTCTATTTTACCAGGGCCACACCAAATACTCGCTTAATATCTATTGTAGAAGAATAAAGTTTTAGAAACAGCTATCAAATTTTTTTGTGAGCTATATTTCAGTAAAAAGAAATTTGAAATCCATTGCCTACTTTCTGAGATATATTACAAAAACCTGAAAAATAGGAAAACTACAAACAGTTATAGCTTTCTTATTTGAGGAGATACGAAAAAAGTTAAAGGGATGCAAGTTGACGGCAAAGACAATGTGCAATCAAAAAATTCGAAAAACGCAGTTGCGCTTGACATGCGCTCTTGTGCAAAAATTAAAGAACGAATCTCAAAGTAGGCCATGACACCATTAATTCCGTTAATTTTTTCTCTTTCTAATGATGTCACAAAAATTGTAACTGATAGTGTCAATATTTAATATTTTACGAAAACCACAATTCATATCATTGAATCGTAAAAATCAGCTATGCCATAATTAGTGAAAAACAATTTATAGTTATTAACAAATATGACAGATTGCCACTGTTGTATGTTGTATATTGCGTTGTTAGTTCTAAGACAAGTTTTATGTCAGTAATTATGGTGTACACCAAGAATAACAAATTCGATATGATTAGCATTTATTGTCAGTTCAATTTTGATGCTGAGATGGCGCCACGGTTTACGGAGATAGATTTCCAGATGTCCCCTACCAAAATTCGAACTATGTTTAGGAAGCTAGTTCAAAATCTAAAAACGCATGGTTCATTTTTTTAAAAAGTCGTAAGGCGAGGGCATGTTGCGGATAATATATCTCTTTATTTAGCACAAAAAAGCTAATTTACAGTTTACAGAAATGGAATAACCAGAAGTCAACAACAAAAACATAAAAGAAAAACAGTACATGTAACATGTAAATACAATTTTGTATAAATATATAAATTAAAATAAATATAGGTATATCATGCGGATATTGTGCTTAAATATGAACATCAGTACATCATTACTTACGTCATGATTAAAATAAAAAGAAAAACAAAAGGACAAAATCAGACATACACATACATAGAGGTATTTATACAGAACAATTGGTTGAATAAATGCAATTAAATATATTTATTTATCAACTGACATTAAGTTTCTAATAGATGTTGTTTTAAACTAGCCTTAAATCTATTTATGTGGTTTACATTTTTTACTTCCTCAGGTAAATTATTAAAGCAAATAATGCCCTTATGATAAACGGATCTTTCAGCATGTTTTTTATTTTTCTTTGTCACATACAAATTTGTATTTACCCTAGTATTGTAATTGTGTACAACGTTGTTTGTGACTAGCTTGTCATTTAGATAAGATGGTATTATATTATTTTTCATTTTATAGATTAAAATCATAGTTTGTTATTGCAGATACATTTCAACAGGCAACCGATTTAATTTAACCAACATACTTCTGATTGAAGTATCTTTTGCAGCCTTAAGGATGATACGCATAGCCCTATTTTGTAGTTTCTGTAACTAGACAGTTCATTTTCATTAATGAAAAATAAAATTGAAGCACTAAAAGTTAAGTGTGGTAGAACTAAAGTATTATATACACACATTTTTGACCACTGTGATAAAAATGGCGCTACTCTGGATAGAATACCTACGTTTTTTGATATTTTATTAATGATGTAGAGTGCATGCTCTTTAAATGTAAGATTTCTATCAACCACCAAACCGAGGTATTTAATTTTTTCCACCACTTCAATATCGTCATTCCCAATTGTTACTTTAAAATTATTTGCTTTAAATTTGTTGATCTCTTTGTTACTGCATAACAACATAAATTTCGATTTTTTTGTATTTAATTTTAGTAAATTGGAGTTGAACCAATTTAAAAGATTGGCTAAGTCTGCATTTATTGTATTTATGAGATGTTCGAGATCTTTCGAGTAGAAATAGATGAGTGTGTCATCAGCGAACAAATGTATTTGGCATTTTTCAATCGAATTCACTATATCGTTAATATAAATTAAGAATAGTAAGAGGCCCACAGTACTACCTTGCGGTACACCATTGCTGTTAATAATCTCTTCTGAGATTCTGTCATTTACTTTTGTAATTTGTTTCCTATTATCCAGATAATCAATGCACCAATTAAGTGCCATACCATCAATACCAATATTTTTTAAGTTTTTCAATTAATTTTTTCCTATCAATAGTTTCAAAAGCCCTCTGCATATCTTTGACACATTATTATTCTTATTGTCTTTACCATCAACTTTTATCCCTTTAACTTTTTTCGTATCTCCTCAAATAAGGAAGCTATAACTGTTTGTGGTTTTCTTATTTTTCAGGTTTTCGTAATAAATCTCACAAAGTATATATAGTTCAACTGTATTTGACTTATAAAATATAGTAATTTTAAAATTTGTTAGAATTAAGAATATTGAATATTGAAGAGAAAAATAACTATTAAATTTTGCTGGTATGTTTTGGTATGGTATGATATACCTATACCTATGTATACCTATACCTATATATTTTTTGTTCACAGAAATTATTTAATTCGTCAACACATCATTATACTCTTCACAGAATAGGCACTTCTCAAAAATAGTAAATATCTCTCGTAAGGAAAAAAAAAATGATTTATTAGTCATCTGAATGTCCGTCTGTCCGTTCGTCCGCTCGTCACCTTTCTTGTAAACATGATAACTGAAGAACCGATAGTTGGATTGCATTGTATTGAAATCTGGAGAGCAAGTTGGTATTAGTTAGAAAAAAGACCCTCTCATAAAATCGATTAGAAAATATCGGAAAATATAAAAATTACGAAACATTTTTAAAAATGTACATAAGATTGTAAAAAAACATATTGACATTTGATTTTGCTAATCAAGCTGGCATCATCAGATAATTAAAATACATATACGGTAATTATACCTGAAATATCTACTTATTTTCAAAAAGCTGTAAAAATAATCCTATAGAATGTACAAAATTTTACTTCAATAAACCGATGGAGAGTAAAATTACATCTACCTTTTCTTTCCAATGACTTTTACGATGAACAAGATATAATAAAAAATACCAAACAGTTGTATAATCTATCTAGGTAACTACTTTTTAATAGAAGACTATTTGTAAACTGAATTTATACAAATTTAATCTAAAAACTACTTAATGTTAGCCTAGTTTAGAGCAAATTAGTTTCCTGCCCAGAAAAAAAATTACAAACTTAGAACAGATGTTTCGATTACAGGATGTTTATAAAACCATTTAATATGAAGTTTAAAGGTGTCTGTGTCATGTTATTCAGCAGTATATGTTTAGCAAGTCAGATATTAGAAAATACACTTATATTAGTGAATATAATTGAGATTTAAACCAAACTCATCTTTATGTTCTGTTATTATAAAATTAGACAAACCTATTAAAAGTCCTGCAAAATTAATATAGTATTTTTTTAATATGCCCTACCTGAATTCTTTCTCCTTCATTACACCATACACCCTGTTGAACGACTCCAAATTCACCCATTCCAAGTTCCTTATTTATAGTTATACTTGCAGCGGGGATAATATGTTTGCTTGATACTCTGGGGGCCTTTGACAAAGATAAGGAATCACTACTGGCCAAAAAACATGCATCATTAACAGAATTTTCTTGCTTTCGATGGGTTAATAGTTTTTTAAACTTGGACAAATAATTATGCGGGAAATGTTTTTCATAGTACTTCCGTAAACGTCGCATTTCCGGTTTAGACATCCCTATTTCAATCAGGTCACTTTCTGTAGTGAATTTTAATTGGGATGGATGAGTAATCTTGTGGGTATTTCTAAAAATAAAGCCAAAATTGTAAAGATATAAATATACTCCAAGCATTTACTTACTTAAAACTGTTGAAATATTGTTGTAATTCGGCTTCTACAAGAAATTCATAAAGGCCTGGGCCTTTTTTAAAAGATGCATTTACACCCTCTAAAAAATAAAATTAGATAAATTTTAAAAAAACACAATCTACTTCTTATAACACAAATACTATAATGTTTATTTAATTACATAAAATAAAAGAAAAACAAACAGGTGAGCACTTTAAAAGAATGATAACTAAACTAAATATTAAAAATGCATACCCATTTTTTTATTCTAATAGATCTACAACAACAAATAGGACACTATAACATCAAACCGTGCAGTTTCTTCAGGGTCCAACTAAAAAATACCTGGAAGTATATCCATTGCCCGCTATCTTATTTATATTAATAAAAATAAATAAATAAATTCTTAAGAATTGCCCAATATTTATCATTACTCCATTATTGTATTGACAGCAGAATGACATTATTGACATTTACATTTTGGCTGTTGACACTTGACAATGTCGACAAATGACAGCAATGACCATGGAGGTTAGAGGAAAAGAGTAAAATTGAGGAAAGCTGTTTCGTACAATACGATAGCACAAACTGGCGCTGATGTCCAGGTAAACAATAGATCTGCGCGGAGTCGTTAGTGACAGAAATGTTAGACTAGAGCATAGACAAACAAATTATATATATATATTGTACATATTGTTCTATATTCCCTTTATCTCAGTATATTAACGGAATAAGGGTTAAATTATTAATAAACTGTTAAGGTATCTCTCTCCCTGTAAGTATAAAAATAGAAATTATAAATAGTCTGTTCGATGCGTTCTTAAGCAAACACTCGATTTTTTTGCCTCGTTATGTACATTTTTTTGACTAGTTATCCTGCCCTAGTTTAATATTTATTTGAATTTCGATCTTTTCACAAGAGCGCTACCTGCTATCTTTAATTTTGTCGGAAAATTAATTTAACCATTAAAGCGCAACATCTATACAACCTTAGGCGAGGGTTGTATAGGAGATATACCATCCTTCGAAGGGGATGTAAAGCCGTCGGTCCCTTGTCTATTAAATGTTAGGCAAGTAAAAGATCCCTACTCTTCTTAAGGGAAGAGGTTCGGCAAAATTCCTGGTTGGGGGTAGCTCGTCTACAGGCGTCGGTGTTAGGCCTCAGTAGCGGAAATAGGCCGACGTTAAATAAATGTATAAAAAAAAAAAAAAAGCGCAACATGCTTACTCCTAATTATTTATACCATCTACATAATAAGCCATTTATGTATTAGAAATGATGGTTGTCTCTGGAAATAATTATGTATATACGTTAAGATTTCTCATCCCGGTCTTTCTTTCCCAAAGAATTCTTTGATACTTCCTACTTTAATTTGTTTCTAATCTATGGTATAGACGTGAAGTGAGAGTGAAAAAAAACTATCTGATCTGTGGCACAGAAGACCTACCATCTTTAAATAACATAACCTTGCTCTTCGTTGATATGGTTCATAAGTGATTTTTAAAATATCTCTGATTTTGACCAGAGTCTCTGTTTTGACGTCGTTACTTGGTTGTTGTTTGGGCCATTTAGGCTGTTGATATTAAAACAACTGTTACTACAAATATTGACTGTCAGAGACAATGGTTTTTACAACGGCAATAAATTTTGTAAGATGTCGTGGACCAGATGAATTTTGGCGAAAAAGGAAGATTTTCAGATTAGCTGCTGTAAGATTTCTTTTAATACTGAAATTCCATTATTTCTTAAAGCAAATTTAACATGTTTTAGGCCTTTTATGGTAGAAAAAGAAATTGTTACAGTATTGCAATTCGATATGTACATAGAGCATTGGTATATGCCACCAAGGGAAGGAAGCTAAAAAAAGACGATTTGGCCAATGTAAGTTTGTTTAATTTGCCAATGGGTATACTTACTAAGTGATGATAATCGCCTAATTTTAGTTGTGGACCACTAGATTACAGGCTGCATGTGATGAACATGATATAGATTATGATATATTTAAAGAAAGCTTGGCGAGGTCTGATATATTGTTGAACAGGAAATCTCTTGTTGATTTAGCTTGTTGGGAACCGTACACATTTAGAGCATTAACGCACATTGCTCGTAAAAAAGCTCTAGATGATGGTCTTATTGGAATAACTGAAACTGGATCTACGGAGAGGATAATGCACAGAGGATTATTAAATCATAAATGAAATTTTATTTATGTATTAAAGTAGTTATTAAAATTTGGTATTTACATATATACTGTTCATTAATCATTTTACCAAGATATCTTCACACATTTTGCCATAATTTGCACAGTATCTGATATGTAAACAAATCCTAGTTCTCTTGAACATTACAGCAGTAGGAAAGTATATGGACTATTATTGCCAGTGGTGGATCTTGATTGGTGTTGGAGAATGACGTATTAAATATATGGGAAAATGGTTTTTCGAAGATAACTCGACGGCTTTTGATCTGACGAAAAAAATCTTCAGACCAAAAATGAAGAGCTCACGAAAATAAGCAAATTTTGTTCCCAACCTCATCGATGTCAGATAACGAGATATCGCGAATCCAAGGTGTAGAAATCAAAAAATTGAATTCATTTTTTATCCTGAAGGAGTGGAGTTGAGGACTCAATTTTTATTTAATAGAAGGGAAAAGAAAAAATCACAAACGGACGTTTCCTCATTCGAGTCTGGTTTTTTCCAGATCTGCTCCACTATACTAAAAAAAAAAAAAAATCACATTCCCATTTGAAAGAAAAAATCACAGTCTCGGGTCAAAAACTCACAGTAAAATTCTGCATTACATTTTAAGTAACTTAGTATTACTAATCAATAAAGATGAACTTTAAATGAGTGGTGCTCGTTTAAAGTGGGACTTTTCTTGCCTTCATTCTTGCGAACTTATCAATTATAACAATTGAACAACATAATTTTCTATAAACATGAGTGCAAATTACTCAAACATAATTGTCTTAATGAATTACATAAAAAATTCTTAACCCATGTAAATAGGAAGAATGAATGTTCACCGCTTGCACTGCAGGTGGACATTGTCAAGAAGATTCTCAAAATAGTTTTTACATTAGAAAATGTAGATCGCAGCCCATCAATTAATAATTTATACATATCGACAGGATCGGATGCATTTGTTTGTTTGTACAAAGCATAAGATATTATATATGTAGAAACTAGGCATGGTTAGTATTCCAATGTTCTCTAAAGCTTTCTCTACAGCTGACATAAAAGTTCATTCCAAGCATGTATCGTATAGCACGTTTTTGCAATTTAAATTTTCTGTCTGCCATAGACGATTTACCCCATAATACAATACCATATGTCATAATAGATTCAAAATTAGCATGATAGTAGGTTTTTACCACTTGAAACTACAAATATCCCGTAACTGTTTTAAGGCATAGCAGGTACTAGTCAACTTAGAGCTCAAGATATCGATATATGAGCATCCCATCTTAGATTTTCATCCAACACTACTCCTAACAATTTAAAAATCAAGGTCTGTTTTATTGTGCTTCCATTTAATTTCACCAATGCACTTTGGTGTGGTTTACAACTTGATGAATAAAAAGCCATGTGTACTGTTTTACTCTGATTTATAACTAAGCATTGTTCAGAAAGATATTTATAGGTATTGTTGAGTTTCATGTTGACATCATTTACAAGTATGGTAAAGTTTTCACTGCTAGCGGTAAGTAAAGTCATATCATCAGCATATGTTGTAATAGATCCAGTTTCGACTGTCTTATCTAGATCGTTGGTAAAAATTATGAAGAGCACCGGACTCATTATTGACCCCTGTGGAACACCATATTTATTGAGCATTGTATCAGATTTTTTACCTTTGCACACTACATATTGATTTCTCTGAGATAGGTATGATTTAAACCATTGCAAACAGACTCCCCTAATACCCAGTAGTTTAAGTTTGTTTAATAAGATATTATGATCCACACAATCGAATGCTTTGGATAAGTCTACGTAACTTGCAAGAACCTCATTACCATCATCTAGATTACTATAAACTTCATTTATGAACGCAATTAGTGCTGTGGTAGTCGAGTAAAGTAAAACCATGTTGATTATCAGATATTATTTTACTTTTATTTAGAAAATCTTCCAGCGGCTCGTATATCAGTGTATGCGCGGAAGCTATACAACCTTAGGCGAGGGTTGTGTAGGGGATATACTATCCTTCGGAGGGGATGTAAAGTCGTCGGTCCCTTGTCTATTAAATGTTAGGCAAGTAAAAGGTCCCTACTCTTCGTAAGGGAAGAGGTTCGGCAAAATTCCTTGTTGGGGGTAGCTCGTCTACAGGCGTCGGTGTTAGGCCGCAGTAGCGGAAATAGGCCGACGTTAAATAAATGTGTATAAAAAAAAATTATTTTATAATCCTCATATTAACAGACAATAAAAATTTAATATTGGTTTTTTGGGGATGAGGCATACAAAGATTCTGAGGCCCCGGGTATGCGCCTGTACGATAATCTGCCACTGACCACCTATGACGAAAGCTTTAATTTGAACAATTATCGAACACTCTACTGCAAACGCCACAAGTGTTTACAAGGGTAGGGGAATCTGTAGTGGATAGTATAGTATAGACCCAGTGTACGCATCGCTATCATGATTGGTGTAGTCAGTGATAAATGATTATAGCCCGTGGTGATCATGCTGTTCTCCGATAGGTCGACTATGTTCCCCTACAGTCCCCACGGTTCGCCAACACTCGTGGCGTTTAATGTACTCGACGCGTGTTTCACCCAGCATATTATTATTAAAATTGAGTTTTAATTTGATAGCAGCATCCGAATATTCTACTTGACGCAGGTTTCGCCCACCATGCTGACATCACCTGGAGATGATGAAAACTGAACTTTAACTTAAACAATACTCTCGAACCAACTCGACACGCGTTTCGTCCACCATGTTGGCATCATCTGTAGATGATTAAAGATGAATTTTAGTTTGAACACTATAAAAATCTACATGACGCGTATTTCGTCCACCATGTTGGCATTACCTGGCGCTGATTAAAATTCAGTTTTAATCATGTCTGAGTCGCGCAGGGTGTTATATAGTAGAGTGTACAAGTTTAACACTAAGCTATATTATCATGTCCAGATCATGCCAACGTGCTTGGAGAAATGTACATCCAATAGTGTTCATGTGTAGTGTTTAAGAGCTTTGATGTTTGTAGAACTTCGTTAAAGTACTCCAGGCGTTTTCGCTATAAAATTGACCTCTGTGCTAAATTCGTGCCTTACGAAAAAATTTTTTTTATTGTGTTTATTTGGACGTCTTGGTAGTTACGCCACGATCCACCTGGAGGATTTTCGTGAAAACCCTTAGTAAAAGGTTGAAACGATTAGGGTTAATTTTTTTTTGTTATTTCAACTTTATTAGTCCAATATTATCAAATTATAATAAAAAAAAATTAAAAAAAAAGTTTTTATCGGAATATTTGCAAAAGAAAGGGTCAGGCATAGGAGGTTTTCCACGTGGGAGAAGCGAAAGGGCTTAAATACTGTGGTTACCAAAATGGTGTATTCTTATGCAAAATGGCATTCTAAAGACTTTTTTACTCTACACATTTTTCAGTAGAAACTGCGTAAATCAGGAATTAATTTTGAAAGTCTGGCATTTTGGGTCCGCTATTTTGAATTTTCCAATTTTCACTTCGGATTCTTAAAAAGCGACTCCAACAGCCTCGATATGAATTTTAGCCGATTTCGTGGAAAACTTTGCGAGTTATTGAATTGAGGGTGTAAAATGGGGTCTACAGTTTTCAAAGGTATATATTTCATATGTTGTCGAAACTTAACATAGGTCATTATGGAAAGATGATAATTATTTATTACCTTTAATGAAGTAATCTCGCGTTTAGTGGTCATCAAACCGATACGAGCAAAGTAACACGCAGATTACAAATTCACATTAAAACGTGGTTAAAAGTCACTTTACTTATGTGAAAATTTAATTCACACCACAAACGGCACAAACATCTCGCAACAGATTGTTTAAAACCAAAACGTTTGATCTACAACAATGAAAATGGAAGCGTCATGTTAGCCGTATTCAGATTTTTCCATGGCCTACTATGGTTTTCAGTGCTGTGGTGGCGTTAAACGATGAACAAATAATATCCATTGCGATATTTTTAATACACCGATCAACTTGGGAGATTTGGTCAGAAAATGCGGGGTTGCTGATAATGCCCACTACTCAAATAGAAATGAAGAGCTTGAAGACCAATTGGCAACATTTCGTGTGGCTTAACTTCTAGCGCGAAAACTGCGAAAGCAGTGAGTGATAGGTACAAAATTTCAGATAAGTAATTTTCGAGTAATTTTGTAAAGCACGAAATTTCAAATGGCAGTGATATGACGGTATATCATCAAAATTAATTGTTTAGGCAAGGGATACGCCCACTTTTCGTATATTTTTTGCAGCTGCCAAGTATTGAAGTATTATGTGCAAATTTGATTAAAACATGAATAATTATAGTTCATTGAGGGAGTCTGGCGAACTAAAGTATGTTTGCGCCTCGGACTAGACAATGTCCCCCCGTTTTCGAGGGTGCTGAATCGATTCCCGGGGTCAAACTAATTTTTCCACTTCGGCAACCCCCTCAAATTGACCAAAAACAACCCCAATGTCCTGTTTTTCCGTGAAACCGTTTATTTTTCCCAATTTTTTCGCCTAATTGTTGTTTCCTCGAGTAGAACGGAAAGTCCCTTGAGGGATTTGACATCAGCCACCCCTACCCCAGGCTTCCAATCCTTGTATGGGGTGGAAAACTGATATTTGTCTGTAAAAAAAAATTAATATTTTGTAGGAGGCGTTTCTTTGAGGAAGGTGGTAGGTGACCAGGGTTGTGTAACCACCCCCGGGGGTTGTTTTCACCCTTCAAGGGGGTGAATTTTTCATCTATAATTGAAAAATAGTATAAAAAAATGTTTATTAAAGTGTTTTTATAAATTGACTTTCCACCCCTTTGAAGGGTGAAAACAACCCCCGAAGCCGATTACACAACCCTGGTCACCTACCACCTTCCTCAAAGAAACGCCTCCTACAAAATATTAATTTTTTCCCCAGAAAAAAAACAATTTTCCACCCCTTGAAGGGTGAAAACAACCCCCGGGTGTGGTTATACAACCATGGTCACCTACCACTTTCCTCAAAGAAACGCCTACTATAAATTATCAATTTATTTTTCACAAAAACAAATATCAATTTTCCACCACCTACAAGGGTTGAAAGCCTGTGGTAGAGATGGCTGAGGTCAAATTCCTCGAAAACATTGTCTAGTCCGAGACGCAAACATTCGGTAATTTCATCATAAATCCGGACTCTTTAAATGGACTATTAATGAATTACCTACACTTTAATAAATTTATTAAAGAAATTCTTTTCCTAATTATTTAAGTTAAAATTAAGAAAAATGAAATTGTGCATATTTGAAATGTGATGTGAGCTTTAAATTGATAGCAACACTCGAATGTTCTACTCGACGAGCGTTTCGACCTCTATGCTAACATTATTGGATATGATGAAAGCTGAGCTTTAATTTGAATAATACAGTCAAACATCCTACTTGATGCCATGATGTAAATGCTTGATGCGCGTTTTCGTCCGCCATGTGGGCATCATCTGAATAAGTTTTCATTTGAACACTACATCCGAGTACTTTACTCGGCGCGGGTTTCACCAACTATACAGGCATAATCTGGAGATGCTTAAAACTGAACTTATATTACTAGCAATACTCGAACGTACTATTATGGACTCGGGATTTCGCCTCCCAAGCTGACATCACTGAAGATGATGAAAACTGAGCTTTAATTTGAATAATACACTCGAACATTCTACTAGATGCGCGTTTCGCTTACTATGTTGGCATCATCTAGAGATGATTAAAGTTTAATTTGAACACTATACCTGAGTACTCTACTCGACGCGTATTTCGCCCACCATGTTGGCATCATCTGGAGATGCTTAAAACTGTGGCTTAATTTGATAGCAACACTCGAATATTTTACTCTATACGGGTTTCGTCCACCATGCTGACATCACCTGGAGATGATGAAAACTGAACTATAATTTGAACAATACACTCGAACATACTACTCGATGCGCGTTTCTCCCATCACATTATTAGCATCATCCGAAAATGCTTCAAATTGAACTTTAATTTGATAGCAATAACCGATCTTCTACTCGACGCGGGTTTCGCCTACCATGCCGACATCACTGAATAGATTAAAACTGAGCTTTAATTTGAACAATAATAATGATTTCAACCGAGCAAAGATTTAAAATTCATTAAAATATTAACTGGGCAAAACCACGAGAGAATATTTTTGATGTCAATAAATAAAAGTATTTGGCCTTTGTGTTCACGGCATTGGATATAAACCTGATGATGCCTGCCGAATAGCCGAAGTATATCGCTATAAAACCAGTTGACCATTAGTATTTCCATTATGATCGTTTAACTATTAAATTGTCTATTTTGCCATGTTTATGACTTAATGTCTACAATATATTAAAGATCAAATCGAATTGTAGAAAAGTTTTATTAAACTTTAATCCCAATTTGCGGTTGAAGAAGTATTTGTAAAGAACATTTACATAAGTCTAACATTAAGGAAGTCTTGTACCACAGTGAAAGCCTAAACATCTAGAGTATCAATTTATTTACCACTTGATAACAATTAGGAGTGTTATAAAACAGTTACCGACATGGGAAATTGTTAAATGGCCCTGTGTGCTGTGCAAAATGAATAATATCGATGCTATTACTGTATGATATACATGCATTATTTTTCTTCAAACGTGTCGGTATCGAAGGGTATTAATAGAATGTGTTCGTATTACCAGTATTACTGTGATTGGAACTTATTTACTACCTACCGAAAGTAATTAAGAGATGTCGCGTCAGTTAGCGCTACGTTCTATCACAACTAATAACTATCAGAAAAACACAAATAGATAAGAATTATCTAAATCGTATAACATTTATGATCTTTTATCCTTCGAAACTTCGTAGATTTTTAATGTTTGTCCATGTTTATGACACCTGTAGTGCCCATGATTCACAAAGTTGGTTGAATTGCGACATCTCTTAAAGAAGAGATGCATTATAAGAGAATCTGAATAAGAAAAGCTGTAAATGATTCGTGTACTTTGTTTCTACTCAATCAAAGATGTCCACATGAACATTATCCACAAAATATTCATAATCCAAATGCAGATAGTATCAATTCGAAACAAAGCATGACTGAAGAAAAGCCTCATATTGAAACATATGTCACTATTGAAAACCTTCTAAATTATTTACACGCCGTTAATTAACAAATTTGAATGCGAATTATAAATATATTAAACCCAACAAGTTATAGAACACAAATAGGTATATAATCTCGGATTATTAAATGCGAGCAGCTAATAATCATAGATTCGTTTGGATTTCGCAAATTGCTGGTAGAAGTTGCGTGGCCGAAATTTGCAGCCCTTTTGTCATCTATGAGAGAGAAAACGGTTGTATATCTGATTTGTACGGTAGCACAGTGGTTAGCGCGTCTGAGCATACCTAGCGAGGTGGGTTCGAGCCCCACTTGCTGCAAAGTAATTTTCAATTATGAATTAGGTACCCTCCAAGAAACGGTTCGGATTCCACTGTAAACTGTAGGAACTCGTCTCCTTTATACACAAGTCAGTGAGTGAGAGTCAGTCAAGTGATCTGGAAGGCTGTTAAAACATTTATAACATTTATTTGTGGTCATCAAATATACATTGACTTGCGACTTGCTCTTCTGAATATAGAAATAAATACAGATTAGTTGAAGAGACTGAAGGAAAATACTGTTATGGGCACGCCTACGCCACTGCCTCATAGAATATACGAGAAGGACCAGAAACGCCGCGAAGGTTAGACTGGAACGTTCGAGAATAAAGCGCCTCGGATATATAAGGAGTGAATTCTGCTCACGGAGGACAGTTTGATATGAGACAAACAAGCGAACAGATGAAACAAAAACAGTAATAAGTTGTGAATTATAGTAATGGGACTATAGTAGATGGAACTTGTAATTAGTGTGCGAAAAGTCTTGTTTCAATTATTTGAACGTACGTACAGGGTGTTTACCGCTAATGTAAATAGCAAATGTTTGTGAAAGTAGCATATATGTCGCTGAAGCCATCGCCATGTCTTTATTAGGTCGAAAGGTACTCAAGCAAATGTTTCAATATTTTATTTAATGCCTCTTGTGAAGGCCCGTTTGTTTTTTCTAATTATCTTGTTTATGGTTGCAATAAAACTGCATGGCCAAATAAATAAATAAATATGAATAAAGATGTGATTTAATGTATACAAGAAGGAAACGTGAAAAAAAATTTTTTTGGCGTTGGCATCCCCCTCTTCCACCCTCATTGCCACCCTCACCCTATTATTAAAGGGGCTAAAAAAAATTAAAATGTGATTTAGTGTTATATACAAGAACGAGACGTCTAAAAAATTTTTGTTGGCGTTAGCTACCCCCTCTACCACCCCCACCGTATTATTAAAGGCAGTAAAAAATTAAATTGGGATTTGAACCAAGGGCCTCTAAAATTTATTTTGACATTAGTTACCCCCTCTACTACCCCTCTTTCTACACTATTATGAAAGGAAGCAAAAAAAAAATAAAATGTGATTTAGTATATATACAAAAAACGAAACGTCTAAAAAAATTTTTGGCTACCATCCCCATTACTTCCCCCACTCTATTATTAAAGAGGGCAAAAAAAATTAAAATGTGATTTAGTGTGTAGATATACAAGAACGAAACGTCTAAAAAATTTTTTTTAGCGTCAGCTAATGGTATTCAGTTTTGATTGCAGATTATTTTTTTTTATTTGGTTTCCTTATGTCTTATGTCTTCAGTAGTAAATAAAATATGGTAAAAAATATATTGATTATTTACATTTTTCATACTAGGGTTTCAGGGGAACGCTGGTATAAGGTAAGCGATATAGTCTGGGATCCCACGCCCCCTTTTTAAAGTGATTACTAACAGGCTGAATTTTCGTGAGTGGCTTTGTTTTGACGAGTCTTCCAACTTTTCCCTTTGAAAAAATTCTCGGTAGAGGTAGATAAAGTTCTACGCAGCCGCTAAACATCTTGATCGTGGAACTGACACTTGGCGTAGGACTGGAAAACCTGCCAGAAAATATGTAGGACAATTTAGCCATTCGATTTCAAAAATATTAATTAAACAATTGTGTACAAATCAGCCCGTTAGTGTAAAAAAACAGGGAACTGCGCTTGTCTTACAAAAGTGATGTAATCTGGATTAAATATTATGATTTTTAAAATCTATTTCAGGAGGTTACTAGCATTCTTCGTGAAGTTGTGCCTTGATTTGGCCAAAAATCTAGCGTCCAAACAAAAGAATAAATTGGTGTCGCAGTATTACTTGTATTTAATGAAACACAGAAATACAGGGTGTCTCACTGGTAACTGAATCGATCGATATAGAGAAAAGTACGCATCACAAAATTTTGAAAATTTAGATAATTACTAACGTCGGTGTGGCCAATCCAACTAAAATAATTACAAGCAGCTGACACTTTTGCTTATACCGGAAGTCGATACCAACTTGCTTATTTCAAATGGAACACCCTATATATTTTAGGGTTTTCGAAAAGAGCATAAAATTCTGAGTCGAAAATATGTAGCATATCCGATACCTAAACTAATAATTGCTCAAAATTCCGCCCTCGAACCTTGACACATTTTTCGCACCTTCGGATTAGTTCCTCATGCGTTGCTCTTCTAATTGAATCCTGTGATATGTTTTGAAATGCATTTCTTACTCTTTGCATACAATCTTCAATGGTTGTTAATGGGCTCTCATAAACTTTATTTTTAATAGTTCCCCAAATGAAATAATCCAGAACTGATAAATCGGGCGAGCGAGGAGGTCATAAGAAAGGTCTATTATCGGCAATCCATTGATCATAAAAAGTTTCTTGTAAATAATTATTAATTAAATATGCGTTATGTGGGGGAGCACCGTCGTGCTGATAAAAAATGTTTCCATGTTCGGCGAGAGGTAAATTTTCTAAATAGTTATTATTCAAATTTTGTAAGATAATTACTAATGTCGATGTGACCAATTCAACTAAAATAATTACAAGCTTATACCGGAAGCCGATACCAACTTGCTTATTTCAAATGGAACACCTTATATATTTTAGGGTTTTCGAAAAGAGCATAAAACTCTGAGTCGAAAATATGCAGCATATCCTATACCTAAGCCTAGCCCTTTCAGAGATATTTGACATTTTATAGAAAATTTGACAGGTGCAACGGTTTGCAAGAACCGTTATAACTTTCTTCGTGTAAAAGATCCTCATTTGCTTCTTGCCACATAAAAAGAACACAAGGAGAACTACGTTCTACAACTGAAATAAATTCAAACCGCGAAAACTTGTTTAGGTCAAATGGAACACCCTGTATTTTTTTACAAGTTGTGTAAAATTGAATTCCCTTTTTTCTGATATTAGCATTGTGGGGGTTAAAGTTATAACTTTTTGAAATCATATATATATTATTTATAGAGAATGTGATAAAGTAATATCAAGAACTTGCAGCACATTTGCTACTCGATATCCAGAAAAACGGAAACCGTCACCAAACACTGTAAAACGCATACTGGAAAATTTTAAAAAGTATGGCTCTGTCAAGGCAAGAATATAAAGAAGAAAGCCTATTGTTGATGACGAAAACATTGAAATAATCATTCTGGGATATTTTCATGCATTTCCAAGGTTGTCATTAAGACAAGCTGCTCTGGAATCGGGACTATGCAAGGATTCAATTCACAGAATCTTATTAAAACATAAGTTTCACCCATTTTCATTCCATATGGTTCAAGGATTAAAAGAAACAGATTTCCTAAGACAGAATTTTTGTGAGTTGATTCTAATAAGGTCTGAGGGTCACGATTCACGACTCAAATCCTCATATGTTCAGAGAGCGAAACTTTCAGGAAAGTTGGCAGTTCAATGTTTACTGTGCCATAAGAAACGATAGGGTGGTGGCATTACAATTTTATCAGGAAAATTTAAACGGTAAATTAAATTTTCTCTTCTGCTAATATGTATAGGTACATTTTTGTTTTTTTTTAGGTGAAAGATATCTGAATATCTTACAAAATTTGAATAATAACTATTTAGAAAATTTACCTCTCGCCAACATAGAAACATTTTTTATCAGCACGACGGTGCTCCCCCACATAACGCATATTTAATTAATAATTATTTACAAGAAACTTTTTATGATCAGTGGATTGCCAATAATGTACCTTTCTTATGGCCTCCTCGCTCCCCCGATTTATCAGTTCTGGATTATTTCATTTGAGGAACTATTAAAAATAAAGTTTATGGGGGCCCATTAACAACCATTGAAGATTGTATGCAAAGAGTAAGAAATGCAAAACATATCACAGGATTCAATTAGAAGAGCTACCCATGAGGAATTAATCCGAAGGTGCGAAAAATGTGTCAAGGTTCGAGGGCGGAATTTTGAGCAATTATTAAATTAAAATGAAATCATATTTTAAATTGATCTTATCTCGACTATTTTAGTTCATGCCATATCTTCAATTCGATTAATACGCATGTTACAGTGTTAGTGTTATTTTGCGTTTTTGTGGATATCGAGTAACAAATGTGCTGCAAGTTCTTGATATTACTTTATCACATTCTCCATAAATAATATACAAATTTAAAATGTTTTCGTTGGTACAATTTAAACGTGCTGGCATTTTTTGACATAAGATAATGTGACTGATTGTTTCTAATCATGGCTATTTTGATGAAATGATAACAATTCATGAATTTCTAATAAAATCTCAAATATTTCAAAAAGTTGTAACTTTAACTCCCACAATGCTAATATCAGAAAAAAGGAATTCAATTTTACACAACTTGACGTAAAAAAATACAGGGTGTTCCATTTGACCTAAACAAGTTTTCGCGGTTTGAAGTTGACAAAATGTAACGCGAAAAACGGAACACTTGGTATGACATTATTGAATTTATTTCAGTTGTAGAACGTAGTTCTCTTTGTGTTCTTTTTATGTGATAAGAAGCAAATGAGGATCTTTTACACGAAGAAAGTTATAACGGTTCTTGCAAACCGTTGCACCTGTCAAATTTTCTATATAATGTCAAATATCTCTGAAACGGATAAGTTTAGGTATAGGATATGTTGCATATTTTCGACTCAAAATTTTATGCTCTTTTCGAAAACCCTAAAATATATAGGGCGTTCCATTTGAAATAAGCAAGTTGGTATCGACTTCCGGTATAAGCGGAAGTGTCAGCTCCTTGTAATTATTTTAGTTGAATTGGCCACATCAACATTAGTAATTATCTAAATTTTCAAAATTTTCTGATTCGCACTTTTTTCTATATCGATCGATTAAGTTCCCGGTGAGACACCCTGCATAGTGAAAAAAATTAACGGCTCTGTGCTTTATTCGCCACTGAGGAAAGAAGATGTACATGTAAAATTTTTAAAGCATTTGGAATTAGTTAATGATGTTCTAAAAAACATAGTAAGCTAGAAATTTAAAATAAATCAAAAAAATATTTTGCGTAATATAAACGCTATTGTCTATTCATTGCTGTCAAACTAGGGAAATTTCCACTTATTAATCACATAGGTAGGTGCTCATGGGTAACTAGGATTTCCAGAAAATTTGATGTTTGTCATAGCAACAATGACAAAATAAATCCGATTGGCTAATAATAATTGGTATAAAATTTTAATAATAGTAATTTCCCTGTTATTATATTTAGTGCTTGATTTTACCTTGTGTAGGTAAACACATAAAATAAACATCCACAGGTTGATTAAACTTTTATATCCATCTTAAATTTCAAATTCTCTCTTCAGGTACATGTAGAATATGTCTGAGGCTCTACACAGCCGTTGTCGATAACTTATAGATTTATTAATCAACGAAAAATGTACTTTGATCGTGGATCTCATCACGAATAGTAAAATTTATGATATCCAGGGTCTTCTATTTTATCTTTTTATTTACTATATAAATTTGACAGAAATGAAAAGCATGGCCTACTACGTATATTTCCCCGGATCCTCCGCCATTTTAAATGATCCTTCCTTTGTTTAGACGCCAACTGTGATATTTATTTATTATTTTGAATATACAGGTTGTCTCACCTGGAACTGCATTAATCGATATAGGGAAAAGTACGCACCAGAAAATTTTGAAAATTTAGGAACCTACTAATGGCAGTAATCCAACTAAAATAATTACAAGCATCTGACACTTCCGGTTATACTGGAAGTTGATATCAACTTGCTTATTTTAAATGGAACACCCTATAAATTTTAGGGTTTTCGAAAACAGCATAAAATTTCGAATCAAAAACAATGCCCCAGCCGTTAAAAAAATAAAAAATAAAATTAACTGGTGTACTGGTTTACAATAATCTTTATAACTTTCTTCGTGTAAAAGATACTCGTTTGATTTTTGGCATGTAGAAAGAACACAAGGAGAGCTGCACTATACAATTGAATGATATTCAATAATAGTATACTAAGTGTTCCATTTTTGACGTTGCAATTTGTAAACTTCAAACCGCGAGAACTTGTTTAGGTCAAATGGAACGCCCTTCATTTTTTTACATCAAATTATGTAAAATAAAGTTCCATTTTTTCTGATATCAACACTATGTGTGTTAAAGTTACAACTTTTTGAAATATTTGCGATTTTCTTAGAAATTCAGTTAGTAAAAAATATCAAAATTAGCCAATCAGTAATGTCAGTCATTCTCTTATGTCAAAAAATGCCAGGACGTTTAAATTACACCAACGAAGACTTTTTTAATTTGTGTATTATTTATGGAGAATATGATAAAGTAATATCAAGAACTTGTAGCACATTTGTTACTAGACATTCTTTCTCTTTATTTGGGTTTTCTATCACATGTATTATCCTCTTCAAATACAAATCACCGAGTCTACAAAGTAATAGAATTATTACAAAAAAGTCTCTGCGCCTCTGACGTTTACGTCACAGGAACAGTCAGATGTTATTTCTTACAAATAATGTAAATCGGAATAAACACAGAAATAATGTATTTTGCAGACGTTTCGGAAAGTAGTCTCTTTCCGTTTTCAAAGCTTTTTTCGAAGAACTCTTATTTGTTGTATATGTTAAATACACACCTTTAAAATTCTGTTTATATTGTTTCCATAGATACTTACTACTTACACAGACCTGATATTTTCTTTTAGATAATTTTGAGTTTGTTAAGTTCTTCTTTTAACATTGGTAGCCAGGTTTTACAAATATCTACAGAACAATTCGATACGCATTTATCTTCATTTAATAAAATTATTGCCGGTTCTTTAATTTTTCTTTCTTTTTGTTATCTGTCTCTATTGCTAAATTTTTGCCGAGTCCCAATTTATTCTATGTCCGTTTTCCCAAGCATGTTCACAAATCTAAATCTATTAAAAATAGCAAACATTTTATAGAAAATTTTTATGAAAACGATATTCATGAATCACACCTGATGGTTAGTTTTGATGTAGTTAGTCTTTTTACCAATATTCTGGTAGATGAAACCTTAAAAATAGTTAAAGATGGGTTACTGAATGATAATAATTTGGAAACTAGAACTAAATTAAGCGTAAATAGCATATGGAACTATTATAATAATAATAATTTATTCATCCTTTCGATCACAATATGGTGAAATAGGACATGTCAACAAATTATGTAAAATACAAAACATGAAATAGATACATTACAAGCACATAGATACAGATTAATAAAAGTAACACACATTACTGTAAAATACATAAATATATATTTTAAGTAGTTATAAATGAACGTTTATCGTTCAAAAATTCATCGACTGAATAGTAACATCCTTCTACTAAATATCTTCGTAGTTCTTTCTTAAAAGAATATAATGAAGCTTTTTCTTTAATGCTAGAAGGTAGAGAATTGAAGAATTTTACTCCGGCTAGTAGTAGAGACTTTTCATATAGGGCAGTCCTGTGTTTTTGTATTTTTAACAAATTACCATGCCTGGTGGGGTAATTATGCAGTTGCGAGTTTGTTTCAAATTTGCTCATATTCTTTTTTATATATAATATACAGTTATATATGTACACACAGGGAAATGTCAATATAAAATGTTGCCTGAAAAAATCTCTGCATGACTGAGTTTTTTGCAAACCGAAAATTAATCGTATGACTCGTTTTTGGCCAATTAGAACTCTTTCACGATCAGTGGCCCCACCCCATACAATAACATTGTAGAATAACACTGAGTTAATGAGGGCATAATAAACATTTATTAGAGATTTTTGGTCCAGAATATTTTTAAGTTGTAGGATTGCATAGTAGCCCCTGCTCATTTTCCGACAGGTATTGTTAATGTGATATTTCCAGTTCATATCAGTGTCAATATATATGCCAAGAAATTTTGTTGTTTCACTTGGAGTAATAGTTGACTGGTTCAATGTAATCTTTATGGGAATTTGGAATGTTTTCCTACCAAAAAATTGCAACAACATAGTTTTATCTGTGTTGACAATTAATTTATTAATATCGCACCAGTTGATAAATTGCTGAAAGATAGTATTAAGCTTACCTTGCAATTCCTCAGGGGAGCCTGCCTCTTCTGCTATGGAAACGTCATCCGCGAACAGCACAACGCACTTGGTATCAATATGTAGTGGCAAATCATTTATAAACAGAAGAAAAATAAGTGGCCCCAATACAGAACCCTGGGGAACTCCTAGATTAACGTCATACGTCTCTGAACTAGTTTCCTCTAATTTTACAAAAATTTTTCTAAAGCTGAGATACGATATTATCCATGAAAGAAAGTTACCCCTAATTCCAATTGCAGAAAGTTTATCAGCAACGAATGTCTGATCTATAGAGTCAAATGCCTTGGACAAGTCAAAGAAAAGTGCAGCAACATATTTTTTATCATCTAAGCGATTATACACAAACTCCAAAAAGTCCGTTGCTGCACTTTCGGTTGACCTACCAGGGCAAAATCCATTTTGAGATTTGGAAATTATTTGATATTTTGTTAGATAGGGGAATATTTTGTTGTACAATGTGTATAAAAACAACCTATTTTCAATTGTAAAATGAGTTCTAGCAGCAGGATTTTGGTATGGCAATAGGGTCTCCATTATCACCAATTTTAAGCAACATATTTTGAAGAACTTTGAAAACACACATGTTCAAAATTGTATAAACAAACCGATTGTCTGGTGGAGATATATTGACGACATCTTTGCAATTTGGCCTCATGATGTTGATTTACTAGATAGTTTTTTAGAGAATATAAATGGTAAGGAACCGTCTATTAAATTCACTTTAATTCACATTAGAAGCAGAAAGTAGGATGAACTACCGTTTTTATATATTTTAATTAAAAGGGTGAATAATACAATTATTGAAACAAGCGTTTATAGAAAACCAACACATACTAACAGATATCTAAATTTTAACTCAAATCAATCAATAAATGGTGTTATAAAATGTTTATACGATAGGGCCAAAATAATTTCATCTAATAATGAAATATTAAATAAAAATGTATCAAAGAGGTTCTAGTGCAAAATCAATACCCTGAAGCATTTGTTGATATAGTTTTCATAAATATTGAAAATAGGGACAATCAGGTACGACAAAAACCTAACGTCATTATACAGCAACAATTCCTTATGTATACGGACTATCGGAGAAGCTATAGGTGACAAATTTGATGGTAGGACGGCATTTCAAACGGTGAACACTTTGAGATCTATTTTAACAAAAACAAAACCGATAAACCGGGAGCAGAATTCAAAAAATTGTATTTACAATATCCCGTGCGAATGTGATAAATGTTATGTGGGTGAGTCATCCAGGCCTTTCAGTGTGGCCCAAGAATAATATTAGAAAGAATGAAATTCAGAAATCAAAGATTTGTGAACATGCTTGGGAAAACAGACATAGAATAAACTGGAATTCGGCAAAAATTTTAACAAACGAGGCAGATAGCAAAAAAAGAAAAATTAAGAAATCAGCAATAATCTTATTAAATGAAGATAAATGCGTATCGAATTGTTCTGTAGATATTCCTACAACCTGGCTACCAATGTTAAAAGAAGAACTTAACAAACTCAACATCATTTAAAAGAAAATATCATCAGTTCTATGTAAGTAGTAAGTACCTATGGAAATAACATAAACAGACTCTTAAAGCTGTGTGTTTAACATACACAACAAATAAGAGTTCTTCGAAAAGAGGCTATTTTCCGAAACGTCAGCAAAATGGGGTATTTCTAGTATTTATTTAAAAATTTAACTGAACAGAGTTTAAAACGAATGGTATTTTTATTTAAAAAAAATTTCTTTTAGTGGGTAACTATTCGACGGCATAAATTCAGTCTATGGAATTTAGCAAAAATGTTTATTAAATTGTCTGTCTTTATTCATCTGAAAAAAATCACTTTTATTTAAAACTGCGTGGGCCGCGAAGGCCAAATGAAAAATGAAATGGGGCCACTTAAGGCGAAAGAATTTACTTAATATTAAAAAGGGGCTACTTAAGGCGAGGATTTAAAACTAACTCTTTTTAACCAGGTTTCGGCCTGGGAAGCTGGTATTGAACAGCTGGTCACGAAAAGTATGCAGGGTTTGAAAATAAGAAAGCCTAACTAGGCGGTAGGTAGCTACAACTTGAGTTAAATAGGAACCGGATCGGGAGCACTGGTAATTCAGCTTATTACAATTAAAATAACTTTTAAATAACTAAACTTCAGGAACTACTTCGCGATTACTTAACACAGGAGTCACTGTCAAAACTGAAATTTAAAATAGCCATCGGGTTGCATTTCCATAGAGACTATAACATCCCTTTAATTAGGGATTATATAATAGACACTGCACAAAAGTTCTTTAAATTTAAGATACATAAATCCCCGCTCACCACACATATGGTAGACATACGGGAACATCATAATATTGAACATACCCATAAGTTCATACATGAAAATCTTCCGATTTATTCGGATAGATAACATTAGATTTAAGACTTATAATTTGTTGGCAGGTACAGGCAGAACCATGATGATGTGATTTGTGTTTGAAACATATTGTATATATAAATTTTAATATTAAATACTATTTCATTTATTATTACCCATAATTTTCGTTTTATTTCCTGATTATTTTATTTTACCGATATAATCGGTGTATTTTTATGTGTATATAGATTGTTTTAAAGCAGGTTTTTTCTTTGTAATAAGTTTCCTGTAAGTTAATCATATAATTGCATATATTAGAAAGAATCTCATTTAATTTTCATTTCTTTTTAAACACTTTTGTATTTTTTAATCGATATTTAGTTCAATCTTTTTTTGGAGGACGTTTTTCATTTATTAATTTTAATTCTATTTCTTTTACATTTGGCATAAAATCGGCCACCCGTTTCGTTTCTAAGTATAACTAGGTACTTATTGTAACGCGCCGGGAAATATCACTCTGTAAACCATGATATATAATGAAATATATGAAATAGAAAAATGATATGTATGTACAAATGAATAAAGAGTTTTAAATTGTAAATTATTGGGTTGCAAGAGATTGATGAGACTAAAGACTCTAAAGACTCAAGGTACGGAACGTGGTTTAATGTATACGGGGGTTGTCAAAAAGTAATAAAATTTAAAATGCGAATTAATTACAAGATTTTTATGGAATGAATTAGAATGTTAAGTTTTAAGGTACGGAACGTGGTTTGAAGTATCGAGGGGTTGTTAAAAAGTAATAAAATTTGAAATGTGAAGAAGTTGATGAAATGATTCAGAATATTAAGATTGGAAGTACAGAACATAGTTTGAAGTATACGAGGGGTTGTCAAAAAGTAACTAAATTTTTTGAATGTGAAATAATTTATAGAAAGTTAACGAAATGAAGTACCTAAAACGTTGAAATTTTAGGTACGGATAGTAATTTTGGTTTTGTCGATGAATGTATTCTGTATTCTGACTAGAATGAAGGTTCAAAGTTAGATATCGGTGAATTTACGTTATTTTAAAATTATCGAGTGTTTGTGAATTTTTTCAGATTTGTGTGACCTTGAATGTAGTTTTTTGCTGTAAACTGTGTCTGGTTGAGTTTTTTATATGGTTTGCCATGGTGCATGAATCGATATGATTTTTTGATTAATTCTAAAATTTTTTGTTTTCGTTTTTTGACTTGTATGGGAACACAGTTGGAATGGTCATCCATCCAACTACTAACCGCGCCTGACCTTGCTTTACATCGCATATCGAAGTATGTACATAGTAAAGACGCACTTACGTTCACCCCCTAAAATAATCTAGATTTTATAAATCGGGCGAGCGAGGACGCCATAGAAAAGTCCATTACAGGCAATCCATTGATCGTAAAAAGTTTCTTGCAAAAAAATATTTATCAAATACACGTTATGTGAGGAAGCACCATTGTACTGATAAAAAAATGTTTTTATATTCGACGAGAGGTAAATTTTCTAAATAGAAAACGGGCGAAGTTTATGTTTAATTAAGATTCTCTGAATTGAATCCTTGCATAGTCCCGATTTCAGAAGCAGCTTGTCTTAATGACACAATTGGAAATGCATGAAAATATGCCATAATTGCTATATATACATATTTAGCAAAAAATTCAAATATCTCGGAAACTAAGCAGTTTTTTGAAAAATATGCAAGAATAAAAAGTATTTAAAATTGCATTTTTCATACGACCATGGTATTAAATTTGCAATTTCTGTTTACTTTTACAGAAAAACGGAAAAACATATATTTACAGTTTATAGAAAACGGAGAATTACCATACTATGTTCGTTTTTCCATTTTCCCGGAAAACTAAAGGGAAAATTGCAAATCTAATACCATGGTCATATGGAAAATGCGATTTTAAACACTTTTTATTCTTGTATTAAAAAAATGCTTATTTTACGAGATATTTGTATTTTTTGCTAGAAATATACATATATATGTATATAAGAACATGTTGAGACATGTTTGGAATTTTTTCAGTATTTTTCCCGTGATCAGAGCATGTTTTTACATAAAGGGTCCAAATATCCCAAACTATCCAAAATTTTCCATGCCATTTCCTTCGTTTACTGTACTGTCTATTATTAATTCCTTTTTACGCTCTCTGTGTCCTAAGCCACTTGAATCCCACATTTTCTGAATTCTGAATTTCTCCAAACATGTTCACCTCATCTAAAGGTAATTAATTTTAATCATCTCTGATGATGGTTGCTGGACTGAATGTAGTTGATGAAACGCTCGTCGAGTTTCTACTGAACGAGTGTATTTTGCGTTTTCTGCAGTAAATTATTCGATTTAAAAACATTTAAAATACGAAGTAGAGTGTGCTAAAGCAGACTTTATTGTCATTTAATGTTGCCGAACTTCATGGAAAGACATACCATTTTTATTTTCCATTATTATAATAACAAATGTCACAACGAGATTCGTGATCATACTACATCACTATGCGATTAATAAATCGATAAGTTTATCGACAAGAACGGTTCATCGCATCAGGCACGCTCAGCACACTTGGTAATGGCCATAAACGTTCGTAGCGGGTGAGAAATACGCTCCGCAGTTTCGAAACAATTGGAAAAACTCTGAACACATACAAACTACGAAAGGCAATCAATGTAGATTAATATTATCTATCAGCGGAATACACATTACAAATTAAATTTGCCGCATTTATTTATCATTATTTCTTTAAGGTACTCTGTGAGTTTGAAAATTTTAATTACTATCTATTTAAAAAGATCCTTAAACATATCTGACATCAAAATATAAAATCGAAATTTTTTTATACAATATGTCGCACTTGAGAGTGTAACACCCTCATAACTATTTTTTCCGATTTGAACCAAATTTTAGTTAAACATAGGACAAAGTAGGATGTACTTATGGACAAAAAATCATTCGCCTTTTACAAACGCAAAGACAACTGTGACACCAATTTATTTAATCGGATAAAATAAATACATCATATTAGGCACTTTTAGCTGAAAAGAATATCAAAGGTTGCTTTAAATATTTTATCAGATATTAATTTGTCCTGTGGGTTAAAATAATTTATTTCTTTAAGAGTTTATCTTATTAAATAGAGTTCCGCTCGATTGGAGTGTCCCACTTAAAGGCTGCGTCCCCAAAGGAGTAATTTTGCAAAAATAATCTCTTTATCAAATATGAGTTGAGAAATGAAATAAAACAGAAAATCGAAATTAATGTTTCGATACGACGCCTCTGAAGTGTCCCACTTAAAGGCAAGGTCTCCAGAGCGTACTATTCGCGACAATATGTTTTCCCGGATCTTACAAACCACGACCGGTTACTTGAAAATTACAAGTCGCTGAAGACAGAATTTATCGAAATAAAACAAAGACAAATTAAAAAACACTCAAACATATACAAAATATTGTATGTCCAAAATTGTCACATTGATAAATGGGAATTCAAATTAGAGAACTTTTACCAAACGGTCGACTAATTACCTCGGGCGCTGGAACCAAAAGGATCCTTAGCAGCGACTCATTCCAGGGTATCACCGTGCTTGGGCTAGAATTCAACCTGTCTAGCGCAGGTTGCGCGGCCACATATAAGTCAAGCAGTCATCAGCCGGCGCGGAGCCGAATACTTAAACCCGGTAGCGTCATGTGATATAGAAAATATGTTCTTGACAATTTAGATGCCTGGGAATAAATTAGTTGTATTATTTCGGAAAAAGAAGGAAATTAATAGTTCAGGTATTAGCAATTATAACTCTAAAGCAAATTGATATCCTTGGAGCCGGTTTGTACTGAATTTTTTTTGATGAAATTGAAATCCAATCAAATTCATCTATTCAAATTATTTGAAATGTCAAAACTGTCAAATTAGCGTTACGGAAATTCAGACTTTAGTCATAATAATAATTGTTCCATTAACACATAGTTTCAAATAAATGATTTATTTAATTGTCAAACAATTTTCTTACGGAATACACCTCGAACATTGATAAATACTCAAAATTTTATCATAGCATCATAGACAATGCTTCAAGCAAGGTTGTTCAGGATTATCTGAAAATTTATTAAAATAATGTTAATCCGAAACTATCCAAAAGCAATTAAATAACTTAAAAATTACTTCACAAATACCTGACAGTTTGGATTTAATTTAAAAAATTGTCATACCAAACTGTTCTTTGCAGAATAAATTTCGTCTTTGACATGGCTAATATGTTGAATTATCGTCCTAATTCATACTTACTTTTTTACCTCCTGAAAAAGCAACATACAACTATCGGTAAAACCTTAAATTTTATTCACAAAACTATAGTTAGTATCTAGAAGCATTAATTCTACAAGCAACGCTAAGTTGTAAGGATTTACGTTTATGTTTAAAGCTTAAATTTGAAGAGATCGTCAAAAATAAAAAAAAAGCAATCAATAGCTAATCTATTTTACCCAAAGTATTTCTTATCTTTGTCTGTATAGTTATTTTGAGTTAATTTTGATGTATCTTTAATATTCATGTTTGCATATGTATGTGTATATATATGAATGTATATATGTACGTACGTATGTGTATATATGTGTTTATGTAAATAAGTGAAATAAATATTATTGTGCACAAAAGAATTTACACACAAAAAGAAGAGGTTAGCCTAAGCTATCTTTCACCTTCCCATAATCATTAGGAAAAGTTATATTAAATACACATGGTTTTACTTTAACCCAAGAAAACCCAATCTAGTATATCAGTTTACAGACGTGAGGACGCATACTGCAGAGTTGTTGTGTATTCGTCTATGTATGGAGGCTAACAAGCTTGAAACTAGTCTGCGGCTGGCGATATACACGACCCTGCACTGTAGTCCTATCTTTAGGATTAATCTACCTCCTGAGGGCTTATTGCAATCAGATTTTATTTTGTGTTTACCAATTGAAGACACAATATGTCACAAGTTTTAGGACATTATGTTCAATCGTTTTGGAAATACACATTGTGCATTTTGGTGGGAGGTTCTTAGATAACTTTTCAAAACTTAGTACTCTTGACCTATAGTAGGAACATTCATTTCTCAAATAGATTTAGGCATCTGAAAAGGAGAACCCGTTGTAATATTGAGAATAACTTGAACATTTGTTATATTTGGGGTCAGTTTATGAAAAATTATATTTAGTTATTTTTACCGTACTATAACTATACCAAATCTTAGCTCTCTATGTGTTCTAAAAATGAAACAAACCGTCTCACATCGTCGTGATATCAAATATAGTTGTAATTCTTATTCATCGTTTTGGCGATGATTTTTGAAAATTTGCCCGTCGTTATTTTAATAAATGTAAGTGGGAACTGTATAAAATCTTAGTTTTTACGGCACATTTCCAGATTAAGGCAAAAATATGCGAAAACTAAGTTTCGTATTAAATCAAAAAGCCTTGAAAGATTTTTGATCATTTAATATTTTGTTATAATCATGAAACCAAATAAGTATTAATTATTGTTTGTTATTTATGCAATACTGATACTGATTATTTGCGGATAGATAAGGATCGTTATATAACATATGGTGACATGAAGGGCGGATTTGTATCATTTAATAAATAAGGAATATCACAGTTAAATTGGCTAACATTCATAAACAATACCGTGCACATGTATTGATTTTATTTGACGCTATTTTCTGTTCTTATCATAAACAAACCTACACAAAAAATTCTAACTCCCAAAATTTTAGTTTACAGTAACACTTTTTGGTAGAATTGATAACCATACAAAATTTGATTAACAAAATGGAGTACGTACACAAAAAATAATATTCGTATAGCTGTAGATTCGCATACAAGAACTCTTTCGCAGAAGACAGTTTACACCACATGAGGTTCTTTGACCAGACATAAGATATGTTTCATTCTGGCTTGTAATATTTTATATTATATATTACCTACATTAGGCACAAAACTTACCTTATCTACAAGTCTGAATTTTGTAGATTACTTATATTTACTTTTTGCAACGCAAAATAAAAATTATGTGTATGTTATAATTGTTAAAGCGTAAATATACATTCTATTCTATTTCATTAAATTTAATTTGTTGCAGAAACAATGTTTGGTTCAGAATGCTCTAATCCTAGGTTGTGGTAGATACTTAATATTATTTTCAATTTATTATATTTATATTAAGAGTATTAAGTTTAAAAAATCATTATTAATAAAAACAAACTAATAAGAAATTACCAAACTTTTCTGCACTTACATGAACATTCTTCATCTTGAAAAGTTGGATAATTTCTTATTAAATTATGGTATTTAATCTTAATATTACTTAATTGAATGTTTTTGTGATCCAATATGAATATTATAATAATGTATTTTTAGGTGGATTTTGGGATCATAAAAATGAACAAAATTTCTTTTTTTTAACTTGTCGACGTTTCGTTAAATTTATTAACTTCTTCAGGACATTAAATGTATAAATAAAAATAAAATTTAACAATTATTGTTTATACTTAAAGACAATTAAAAACAAAAAATTATAAATATATTACATTGTTAATGTGAACGATTCATCTTTTGGAGTCTGAAGGACTTTTAAGATATTTCAAAAGTGAATGTTAACGTTCACAAAATTTAGGGTTCAAGATGACTGTTTCAGACGGAGAATAATATGAAAATTTATACTTACTGTTCGTTTTTGCTTAACTGCTGCTCTAATGGTATCTATTGGACGTCGTAACACTATACACCTAACACTGGATGTACCACACTTTCTTAAAATTATACCTGAAAGGGAACTTTGTTAGAAAAGACAATTAAAAGGCAACATAAAGTTCAAAAAATATATATTGATTCTTCAAAAATTTATGGTTTTACAACAACTTTAAGAAATATGTTTAACAAACACTAGTCTGGCCCGTGTGCAACACATGGTGAGGAACCGAACGATTCATAATGTACCAACTACCATCCAAAATGCAGTTTTGTGAGCTAACGATTACACAAAAAGGTTCAAGAAAAGTTCAATGTTTCTGAAATTTGGTGGGCTTTTGCTTGCCTGTCTTATTCACGTATTTGTATTTCAATATCAATTTTGGACGCTCCTCAGAGCTTAAAAATGCTTGAAGCGCTACTACTTGGAATTGTATTCTGCAAATACAATTTTATACGTTCAGGCAAGGCGGCTCCCATGCACATATGAGTACATGGTAAAGATACTTTTCTGACACCGAATCATTGAGGAACCGGTAAAACTCATCATTTCCCCGTCAAAATCGACTGCTAGGAAACGATGGGGGTCCCATGTCGCTAAGAGCTATTTTCTCTAAAACTCACGATATACTTTGGATATACGCTGGATTAACTTGTCCTCATATTCAAGACCTCGTATGAGTTGCAGTGCTTGACAACGTGGATTCGTAAAAGAGTTTTTAATTTTGAAAATTCCGAAGTTAAAGTCAAATTTTGTTATAGTTTATAAAATTTTGGTGTCGGGGCGACATTACGTCCCTGTGCAGCGACATTTACTGCACTTTCTAAAATGACGCTCCTTGAGGAGTTATTGAAAATTTTGCATAAAAATCGCTCCGTAGAGCGAAAATATGATTACAAATATTAAAAACCTCTTCCACGATATTTTTACGTGAAGCACGCTTTTCATACAAAATATTTCCTAAGTCGGATTTTGTTACATTCCTGAATGTACATTACAGTACAATACCTGCAGCCGGAGGTTTCCTCGCAAGGCACTTTCAATTATTTTAAAGATTATTTAAAAATTGGGTGTAAAACATGAAAATTGTATAATAAATTATAAAAAAATAAAAGTTACGGTTAAATTAAAAATTTTTTTTTCATTAACTTTTTAAAATCACTAGACATATTAGGTATGTAGCTTTTGTAATAGGTAATGCTTCTTGTACAGTACAATATAAATGTTAACTATACGCTGGTACACCTCGTTCTGGCGAATTGAAGAGCAATAATGTATATACCTTTAATATTCTCAAAAATCTCAGCGTTTCTTTTCTTTTATTATAGATTAGGTGTTTTTTAGATAGTCAATAATATGAAAATAAGAACTATTTAGATTTTCTATATCTACTCGTTTGTTTATATTGTTGGGCTTCTTCTTAATACAAATCATTTCATTGAATATTCTCTTCTTGTAATTATTATTTTTAGCTATTATTTTGACATCATTAAATGCAAAACTGTGCCCCTTTTCTCCAGTGCTCAACCAGTTGTGTTGGATTTTTTTGCTATGGAAATGTTTGCACTCAGTTACATGTTCAGATATTCGTTTTTTAAAATATCTGCCTGCAGTGCCTATGTATACATTATTACATTCTGAACACGGAATTTCGAATACGATATTAGACATTAGACTCTAGGTTTTTAGGTGTTTTATCTTTTAATCTGGTAAAAAAAATCCAATAATGTTTTCAGTTTCATATGCAATGATTGAACCACTTTTGTAAGAATTCGATTAAGTTTCTCTGAAAGATTTCAGACGCAAGGAATTTTGAAATATTGTGTGTTGTTCTTCGACATGTTAAAAAAAGGAAATTTTATTCATATTTATGATTCCAATACCCACCTAAAAGTACATCTTAATATTATTTCCAATTTATTATTGTTGATAACTAAATGTCTGATAATAAATAAGATTATCTTTTGACAAAATCTCTCAGTTCTCTCAGAAAATGCGTTCTTCAATCCTTGTGTTGTTTTTATTCTGAAAATTCCGGATACAATGAGCGTTACATTTCAATATATTAAAAAGTAAACTTACTTCGAAGAAACCCATATCAATGCGACTGATATGAACGCATGAACGGTGGCCAGCATGGTGTGCGGTGCGATCATCTAGAGATAGAAGTATTAGAGCAGCGGTGGCGGTGCCGTTTAACAATGGTGTGAGTTGCGGGGGCGGTTAGGCAGGGGTTAGTGGGTGGCTTCGTAATCAGCAGACTGTGGAGGCCGCAGGGACTACTGCGGGGCGCTCAACTACGCCGCGACGCTCGGGTTGACCTGCCGCCACGCTTGCTACGTCTACATGACGACCGATAAGGGTTTCTGTGTTTAATCGCCTTTGGAGAAAAATATCATTTTCTAAATATTTCGATAAGAGAAATTGCGAAAATAAATTTTTAACTTTAAAAAATAAGTACAAATTATATAAGTTTGTTTATATATAAAATGATTCAGTTTTAAAAAGTTCCAAGCCGCACTACGACTACCTAGTTACTACCTTGTAACTAAGAGACACGTTTAAATACATGGCGTTTTTGAAGTACATGCATATATTCAGATAGTCGCCGTCGATATTTTACGTACAGGTCTTTACGTGTTGATAGCGAATTACTGTGTTTAAAAGTTTTCAGTGATGAAGAATTTTACAAATATTGAGTGGACAAACATGTTATTCTTATGGTGCGGCAGACCAAAAAGTGCATCGAGCTCACATACTTTACACTGAACGATACCCATGGACATTTTCAACCCGTTGCTCATGATAGGGTTCGTACAGGCTCTCAGAGGATACTGGATGCGGGACCACTAATTTTAGATGCTTAATATTAATATAAACTTAATATAAAAAATAATGGCAGCTATTGAAAAATTTGGATGTATTCAAGTCTAAAGAAGAATGTGGATTGCCGGACAACCTTAAATATGTGAATACATTAAATAATTATTTTATTAGTTCTTCCAAGGATGAGCGGCAATCGCAAGCTTGAGATCTGTTGTAATGATATTAAAGAGGGTATTAATAACTTGTTTCCCTTTTCATATGTATATATGTATCATATCAAACGTGGAAGTACTCAGGAGAGCAAACAGCCTTCCAATTGAGGTGCTTATTTCAAGAGCACGCCTAAGATGGGCAGGTCACGTTCATCGTATGCACGATAACCGCCTTCCTAAATGTACACTTTATGGTGAATTGCTAAGCGGTAGAAGAAGGCGTGGCGGTCAACGAAAGAGGTTCAAAGACGCTCTCCATGAAAATCTAAAATCCTGCGGTATTGTAGACGAGCAATGGGAACAACTTGCAGCGGACAGAACCGAATGGCGAGGGGTTGTGGCCAGCTATCAAGGAAATATTGCTGCAAGAAGGCCGAATCCAAGACCTAACCAGGTCTATGTTTGTCCTGACTGCGGTCGACATGTGCTCTCCCGAATTGGCCTCTATAGCCATAGTCGTGTGCACCGTAGATGAATGGGAATTACAATAGACTACACCTTTTACTTGTTTTTTATTGTACACAATCTATCGACTGTAACATTTTTATACTCGGACTCGAGTAACGGCTAATAGTATCTGAAGATACAGTTTTAAAAATTGTTCAAAGTATAAAAACGAAAGCCGTTGGTACTGACAATATTAATATAAACTTAATCCTGCTCTGTTCTCCTCTCCTCATATAATTGTATATTTAGCGTATAATATAATGACTCCGTTGGAAGCAGCTATTTCCCAAAAGCTTGGAAGCATGCTTATGTTCTACCTTTATCAAAGGTAAGTCAGCCACGTGAACTTTCACATTTATATAGCATAAGTATTCTACCTATAATGCCTAAGATATTAAAAAAAATATAGAAACATAAATAAGAGGACATTTAAACATGTATGAGGGGCGAGCGTGGGTGCGTCTTTACTATGTACATACTTCGATGTGCGATGTAAAGCAACGTAAGGCGCGGTTAATACTTGGAATGGGTGACCGTTCCAACGAAGACCGCGTCCTCGCCTCACACATCTTCCAGCGGCTTGTATATCAGTGTATGCGCGGAAGCTATACAACCTTAGGCGAGGGTTGTATAGGGGATATACCATCCTTCGGAGGGGATGTAAAGCCGTCGGTCCCTTGTCTATTAAATGTTAGGCAAGTCAAAGATCCCTACTCTTCTTAAGGGAAGAGGTTCGGCAAAAATTCCTGGTTGGGGTAGCTCGTCTACAGGCATCGGTGTTAGGCCTCAGTAGCGGAAATAGGCCGACGTTAAATAAATGTAAAAAAAAAAAACATGTATGACGTATTCCCGACATACCAATCAGGATTCAGATCTGGGTATATTGTTCAGCGGCTTTGGTGGATATAACGGATATCTTAAAATCACTTGACAATAATGAAATGTGCGCCTAGTTCTTCTAGACTATTCTAAAGCTTTCGATACGTTGAACCATAAAATTTTAATATATATACTGTACTTTATATGTTTTGACAATAGTTTTGGTACTCTTCTAACATTTTATTTATCAGGAAAACTTCAACAAGTTAAAATTGATGATAAGATATCTGATCTGGCTGAACTACAACAGAGTGTACCTCAGGGAAGTATTTTAGGACCCTTGATTTATTCCATCTATACAAGCAACATTTGTGCTACTCTATGTTATTGTAAATACCATTTTTTACGCAGATGACAGTCAATTATACTTATCTTTTAATTTTCTTGATTTAGTTAATGCAAATAATAAAATATACTTTGATTTAGATAAACTCCTTCTACAATCTAATAGTCATCTTTTAAAAATGAATTCTAACAAATCTTATGCTATTCTGTTTGGCTCTGAAAGTCAAAGAATTTTGGCCTCTGGTACCAAGAATATCTGCTTAGGTAATGATGTCATACCTTTTAGTAATTCTTGTAATGACTAAGGTTTACTTATTGACTTTAAACTTCGGTTTAAGGAGCACGTAACTGAATAATTAAAAAAGGCGTTATACTTCGTTAAAGTTTATATATAACCAAAGACACTTCCTTAATCCAACATTTAAAATAAAGCTGTGTGATTCCCTTGTACTCTCCCACTTTAACCATTATGATGTTTATGGCCCATGCCTAGATAGGTCCGATATTAAAAGAATTCAAAAAATGCAAAACTCATATTTACAGCTATTCTTTCCTATTATTTGGGTTTTCTACCACATGTATTGTTATCCTCTTCAAAACAAATCACCGAATCTACAAAATAATAGAATTATTGGAAAAAAAAGCCTCTGCGCCCGTGACGTTTACGCCAAAGGAAAAGTCAGAGGTTATGTTTTAACTGATGATATTTTCCTTTAGATAATGTTGAGTTTGTTAAGTTCTTCTTTTAACATTGGTAGCCAGGTTGTACAAATATCTACAGAACAATTCGATACGCACTTATCTTCATTCAATAAGATTATTGCTGATTCTTTACTTTTCCTTTTTTTGGTATCTGTTTCTTTTGTTAAAATTTTTGCCGAGTCCCAGTTTATTCTATGTCCGTTTTCCCACTAATTTACAACTAATTTATGGCATAAAAAGACTACAACGTATATCTAATAAATTGAAAGAGGCCGGATGGCTGAGCATGTATAATCGCTGCAATCATCACTTGGTATGCTTCTTCTATTATTCTTAAGAACAGAATACCCGAATATTTGCACAGAAGGATCACAGGAAACAGTACATAATTTAAATTTATGTCCCAAAAATATGCTGACCATACCTTCTCATAAAAAAGAAATCTATAAGAGGTCCTTTTCCTGTAATGTAGCAACCTTTGGTGAAATTCTGTATGTACCGTATTTTATGCTCCCATACAATGCCTTCAAAAGTCGATTTAAGTGTTATTTGTTTGATCGGCAGTAGATATTATATATTTTAAGTAGTTTACATTTGCTAATATATTATATGCTATAAGTTTAAGCTTCGTATGTGGATTAGAAAATAAAGGAAAAGGAAAAAAAAATAAATTGTCTTTTGTTTTATATCTTATAAACTTAAGTTTCCTATATGGGTTGCTAAAAAAAATACAGAAAAATAAAAACAGGTGTGTGTGTGTGTGTGTGTGTTTGTTTTCAGTTAAATATCTATAATTTGATCATTTTGTGCAGATTTGACAACACTGTAAATTCGGCTGTAATAAGAGTGAATAATTTACGTTGGGGGTGGATATATACTGGAGTTTACAGTGTTGCCAAATATGCACAAAATGATCAAATTATAAATACATAAAACTGAACACGAACACACACAAAAAGTTGATGTTTAGTTATTGTTGCCGTCGAAGCTCATCTCCAGATTGTAGGCCTTGCACTTTCTGCACGTGATAAGGATGCAAATCTGTTCGTTCAAAGTGCGTGACACTACAAATTCGGACACATCAATTTATGCAGAAAGCCTGCGAATACTTAGGTACTCCTAGGATATTCTTCGACAGCATCTAAAATTAGTGGTTTCGCATCCAGTGTCCTCCGAGAGCGTGCACGGGTTGAAAATGTCCATGATCCCTTAAACGTTGAACAGCTGACACAAAGGTTCTTCCATGGGGAACGCAGATACCGTTGCTTGTAAGCATGTGAGCTTAACGGGCATTTTCGCCTGTCGCACCATAACAAAAATACAATGTTTGTCCACTCAATGTTTGTATAATTCATCATTAAAAACTTTTTAACACAGTAATTCGCTATTAACATGTAGATATCTGTCATATACTGTCGACGGCATCGACCGCTGCTAAATTTACCTGTTACTTGGCGATGGCGTACTAAAAATGGGCAACAAGTTCATGGTCAAGTACCATGAAAGTGATCAGTGGCGTAACTCGATAATAATCAATAATAATATGCAATATTGAAAATCTAATAGAATGTTTCTAGACCACTTATAATAGATGGTGCAAATCTTTTGGGGTTAGGTATTAAAGAAAACCTACACCAAAAGATTTTCACCATTCAAAATTTACTTTCTTATTAATTTTTTTAATACATGCCTGTATTTCAAAAACACCCTGTATACACTATTCATTAAAACATTACTTCAGCATTAAAATGTAATTGTCTTCCCAGCGCCCCTAATTATCATTAATTATAGCTATTTTTTTAATTTTCTTTCAGTCATCATCTTATGAATAGATGTTTTAAAAAATGCTTCACTACATTTTCCGTAAGTGATATTTATACGATTCCCGTACCCCATTTGCAAAAAAATTCAAATACATACAAATTTTGTACGTAGTCGTCTTCAAGCGATATGTGAACGAGGTGGCGGCGAGCTGGCGTCCGGGCGCGCGTGCCGCCAATATATGTGAACAAGGTTAAATGTTGAGGGAGCGAAGTGATAATGCTTTATTTTGTACAATGCTGATTATCCATACTATTTTTATACATAAGCAGTATATATAAATTTACTGGTAATGCACTGAGTATAGGTATCTTTATCTTCAACAAATCCAATCACATATAATGTACGAAATATTACCGTATAACGGACTGAACTGAAATATATTAATAATGATATTAAGAGGTTCAAAAAAATAATAATTTGCCTAATTATAAAAAAAATCCTATTAACTTCTTGCTACTCCGAAGAAACCTTTGATTAATTTATTTTTATTTGAAATTAAATTAAATCTTACTTAATATATATTTTTAAATTTATTACTTTTTAGTCAAAACTCTATTCAACAAAAATTCAACTAGAGAACATGTAAATGTACAAAGATCAGTATGATTTGTAAAAAGCGGAGCGGTAAAATAACGAAGAAAATATTCTCATGAAACGACAATAACATATGGAAATGGTAAAAACTTGTACAACTATTCAACTTATGGTAAATACGATAAAACTAAAAAGGAAAACAAATATTTAATTTACATAAAATGTAACTGAAAGAAATATTATCAAATATGTCACAGGTATGGCAATTTAGCAAGCTCTATGGATAATGCTTAGAGTATATTCATACGAGTTACTCTGGAATCAGAAAAGTTTAGCTTCTAAGAGAACAGAGTTCAAGATAGTATCAAATATGATGGAAACAATCTTTGTAAGTACAATATCTATATAGATCATTAATTTGTCAATATAAATAACACCAGTTACTAGTAGTAGCACGTTTACAATATCACTTATTAAGATATTGAACAGCAAAGGTTCAAATATGGACTTTTGTGAAAATAAAATTGCTGACAGTATGGAAAATGGTGCATGCGCCAATAACAAGCGGTCGCATTTAAGAAAGTAATAAGAATCATTTATTAGATCCGAAGGACCTGGTTCATGAACATTTGATTATCACTTGTTAATGCAAAGCTAGTTAGTAATATTATAATAATAGTTAAGCATCGTAAAGAGACTTATACAATACGTGTCCGCAATAAAGCAGTATTAAATAATTCTGAGCAAATAAAGATTGTTACAAAATAATTAATAAAAGTCTACCTATAATACTACAATTTTTACAAAGAAGCTTTTACCTTTTAATTGATAGTGTCTTTTGGTAACGAAACATTTAGACAGATTCAGAGATGTTATTAAAATAGTTTGATAATTCTTAAATTTACGATTTTTAACAAGAATCACATCAATATAATTCACTCTCGTACTATTACAAATTAGCAAGAACAATATTTTCCATTTTAAATAAGATCGGTAGGGAAAACACATATTTTAGTATGCTTCAATATGCACCGTGTAACAATATAGGGTGTCTCACTGGGAACTGAATCGATCGATGTAGACAAAAGTACGCATCAGAAAATTTTGAAAATTTCGATAATTACTAATGTCGGTGTGGCCAATCCAACTAAAATAATTAGAAGTAGCTGGCACTTCCGCTTATACCGGAACTCGATACCAACTTGCTTATTTCAAATGGAATACCCTATATATTTTAGGGTTTTCGAAAAGAGTATAAAATTCTGAGTCGAGAATATGTAGCATATGCTATACCTAAACCTAGCCGTTTCAGAGATATTTGACATTTTATAGAAATTTTGACAGGTGCAACGGTTTGCAAGAACCGTTATAACTTTCTTCATGTAAAAGATCCTCATTTGCTTCTTGTCACATAAAAAGAACACAAGGAGAACTACGTTCTACAACTGAGGTAAATTCAATAATATCATACCAAGTGTTTCGTTTTTCGCGTTACATTTTGTCAACTTCAAACCGCGAAAACTTGTTTAGGTCAAATGGAACATCCTGTACCTTTTACGCCAAGTTGTGTAAAATTGAATTCTCTTTTTTCTGATATTAGCATTGTGGGTGTTAAAGTTACAACTTTTTGAAATATTTGCGATTTTATTAGAAATTCATGAACTGTTGTAATCATTTCATCAAAATAGCCATAATTAGAAACAATCAGTCATTTATTTTATTTCAAAAAATGCCAGCACGTTTAAATTACACCCATGAAGACTTTTTAAATTTGTTTATTATTTATGGAGAATATGTTAAAGTAATATCAAGAACTTGCAGCACATTTGCTACTTGATATCCACAAAAACGCAAAATAACACTAACACTGTAACATGCGTCAATAAGAGGTAAACCGTATGATTGGTTAGCCTCCTATCTTAGTGAAGGAAACCAGATGGTTAAAGTACGATATATTGAACAAACTAAAAAATATTTCTATACGTCAAACATATCAGATAATAAACTAGGTGTGCCGCAAAGTTCTGTCTTGGTGCCCATTCTATTTATTATTTATATTAATGAACTTCCTAGTATGCTTACTGAGGCTTTTATTTCATTATACGCTGATGACGCCACTCTTCCTTTTTTCTGATAAATCTCGTGTTACACTTCTAAATAAAATTGATACTATTGTCGCTTATTTAAGTAATTGGTTTCCTAGCCACTTGTTACATTTTAATGTTTCTTTAACAAGTCATATGGCACACACTCGTCAAAACAATAATACTTCCACCCTAGACATAAAAATCAATAATGTTGACATTGAGGAATGTCATGTGGCAAATGTGGCAATGTTGTTTTGCGTAACCAAATGAACTTGAAACCCCTAGAAAACACTATTGTCACTAATCAGCTGTTATATATGTTGATTAAATTACAAGACTGAATATTATAATGCACCAGCTGTCAGCGGATAAGCGAGTGGGATTATTAGTGCAAACCAGAAAAAGGAAATAGTGGATTTTCTTGAAGCTCACCAGGAATTATAGAGTGGTAGATGTACCTCAAATTTTACATTCACAAATGGCCGAGCTAGTCCATTTAAAGAATCGGAATTTATGACGAAAATGCCGAATGTTTGCGGCTCGGACTAGACAATGCCTACCTCCCCCCCCCCACTCGTTCTCGAGGGTGCTGAATCGATTTCCGGGGCCAAACCAATTTTTCCACCTCGGCAACCCCTCGAATTGGCTAAAAACCTCCTTTTCCGTGAACCACCCGTTTATTTTCTCCAGTTTTTCAACTACTTGTTGTTCCCTCGAGTAGAACGGAAAGTATCTCGAGGGATTTGATCAACTACCCTTGTAAAGGGTGGAAAATTGATATTTGTTTTTGTAGCACAAGATTTAGATTTTATAGGAGGTGTTCCTTTGAGGAAGGTGGTAGGTGACCAGGGTTGTGTAACCACCCCCGGGGGATGTTTTCGCGCTTCAAATGAATAGAATTTTTTTTTTTTTCTGGGGAAAAAATTAATATTTTGTAAGAGGCGTTTCTTTGAGGAAAGTAGGTGACCAGGGTTGTGTAACCGGCCCCGGGGGTTGTTTCCACCCTTCATCTTTACAACACCACCTCTGCAGCGTATGCGCAATTTTTGTCACATAATGCGCAGTAATTCGTTGGGTATTAGAGATACAAAAAAAATTATAAGGAAGAATTTGAACCTCTACAACTTTTATTAAGGTCTCTAAAAAAATGTTTAGGAAGCCACTCCTATAGCGCAAATTGTATCAGGAGTTCGAGTGTAATCTTTTGGTTGGATACTCAGGAGGCAATCTCCAAGCAACCCTGAAAAAATCATCCTGTATGGAATTTTTTTGCGGCCCCATAAACCGAGCACAATTTTATTGGACATTACATATAAAAAATTAAAGAACATATATGTATTTAAAAAACAAATGAAGGAATACCTTTTAAATATGTGTGCATACTCTGTTAAAGAATATTTTGATTGTGATAACATTTGCCTAGATACTTGCGTGCATCGTATTATTTTAATATTATTTGACTGTTTGTCAATTTTTTATTTTATGCTTTTGACGTGTATAGTTATTGACTTAACCTACAGCACACTGTATTGCTCTTACTGGATTAATAAAATATATTATATTCTATTCCAAATAATAATACATTTTCCACTTGCTTTTCCGTGATTCCGGAAAAGCGCGTAAAATTTTATAAATCCGTTTTTACCAAGAAATCTATGCATTTTTTCGAGAAATAACAGGGAACAAAAAGTACTTAGGTTGACGTTTTCTACAAGATAGAAATGGAAAAATCAGAACATTTTCCACACGCTTTTCCGCGATTCCAGAAAACCGCGTAAAATTGTAGAAATCTGATTATAACACGAAAAATCCGCAGCTACTGGAAGTGGCTGGAACCTCCCCACTTGGTGGATATTTGAAGCCGAAAAGAGCATTAAATTGTGTGACAAAACGGCACTAAACGTAATCCGATCTCATCCAAAACCTTTTCAGATCTTCTGGGGCACTAAAAAAACCCTCAACTTAATGAATTTACTATCATCTATGCGAGTTATTACCTACATTATCGCCCGTTGAATAATATACTATTAGGATATTAACAACTTGAAAATCACTTGAACGACTAAGAAAGTCTAGTTATCCTAAATATTGTAAAGCAACAAACTGAAAATTGGTAAAGTGATAATCTATAATAAATTCACCAACGAAGGTACAGAAAGCATATGATATTGCTATTGTTACATCTACCTTTAAAGTTTGTGACAATCCACTAAAAGTTACAAATATGCCGAAATCTTATTAACATGACATGGCACCAACGTTATCGGATGACAAACGATGACAATGACAATCGTCAACATTTGCTCATTGCAATCCGATCGCTCGCGGCTGTCTTTGTTAAATGAAACATTAGCATTTCAGTAATTTTACTAGATTTTAGAGGAATATTTGTAGTTTAATGCTTCGATTTGTCTGTATATACATTTAAAAACGGTACTAAACGTAATCCGCTCTACTTCTAGAGCAGTGAAGAAACCCTCACACGTGAATTGACACGTGATGTGACGAGTTTCACGACGTAACGGCTACGCGCATCGATTATGTCATGCGAAATGCGATCTATGCTTCATATTTGCTTTGTTTTTAATTTTTTTCACGGAAACCAAATCGAAAGGGTGGAAGTGTGATATATCGTTGAAATCAGAATTTTAACTGCTTTTCAATGGTTCCATTGCAAATTAAAAGTAATTATAAAATAAACAACTTGTTGCGTCAAATTGGCACTAAACGTAATCCGATCTCAACCAAAACCTTTTCAGTTCTTCTGGGGCACTAAAGAAACGCACATGCAAAGTTTCATTCAAATCCGTTCAGTAGTTTCGGCGCTATCGTACTAACACACATACACACACACAGGCATTTTTCAAAAACCACTTTTTTGGGTTCCTAGGGCCTCAAAACGTAAAGATTTGATATTATCTCAATTTTTGTTTTTGAACCAATTTTAGTAACCTCTCACAATTTTATTGTGGAGAGGTTAAAATGTGCATTTTTTCGAAATACACTAACCTTCGATTTCGATAATTTTCGCATAAATGTTATGTTTACTGACCTAGCATACATACATTTTTGGATAACAAATGATCAATAAATATTATTATTATCACAAAAAGGCAGATAATAGATAGAATTTACATTTTTATTATTATTATCATTCTGCTGCACATCTTGAATCACTATAAAGGCGAAAGTTTATAAAAACTAGAAATTTTTTTAAGTTATAAATGTTTTAATTGTAGCTTTCTCAAGTGACAGCATATTCCCAGTATATATTATTTCAGATAAAGAATAAAATAATTTTTTTATAACGCTACAATTTCTACGCTGTGCCGTTTGAGTACATCCCCTTTAAATTTTCAAATCGCCTCGCTCGCCGATCCATCGCGGTGTAGTACGGCGTTATATGTCTAAAAGCGAGATAGAAAGCGTAAAAGTATACGAGTGCTCCTAACGCTGGATCCGTAATCTTAAATCGTGTGTGCTTTTGACACGAGCAAGGCATAAGAGCACTGAATCTGCAGTGGTTTTTCGCCTGCTTTTAGAGATCCGGTTAATGACGGTATACATTACTAACTAAGATGGAAAGAATGCCGCAAGATACTTAATATCCTTTACCGTCGCAGGTTTTTCAAAAAAATTAATTACTCTTGCTCCATTTTCAAATTTATTGAAGGCTTGGTTGTTGAGGAATAAAAGGACGGTTACCTAATAATAGTTCTTGTAACAAATAAGTTTATTTGTATCATAAATTACTAATGATTGAATAATCAATACATAACATATTTAAATAAACATTGCCTTATACTACACAAAAAATACCAAATTCAAAATGCGTCACGTAAAAATAACTAACCTACACTAATTAAAATATATGTAGGTATCAAATTAACGGCAGGAGATTTTGTTTTATTTTTATTTTATTTTACTCTACACCACGCAACAGAAATAAATTCCATTTACAGGATGGGAACAACAATACATAGTAAAAAAAAGAACAAACAGAAAGTTAGAATACAAACTAGGTTAAATACACAAATTACATATAAAAATTCACATTGAATTGTATAATTACATATTTGAATTAAATAATAGAAGATTAGATAGATATTATAGATTAGATTGTTATAATTAGACTTAATCAGTTAAATGGATCCTTGTACATATGAATAATGTGGTTTAGAGTATCATAGTTGAGGTCGCACATATGAGCGACTTCATTAAATATTTTGCACATGTTGAATATTGGAGACTTAACCTGCATGTTAGTTCTGCTGGTATTGACGTAAAATGCATTGTGCAGACGAGCGTTCTGCCTTGGTACATGAAAGTAATTTACTAAGTGAATACAATATAATGCAGTATTTTATTTAACAATTGTAGTGCTAAGTTCAAGCGAGTCAAAATTGAATGAGTTTTGTAGTGTATTGTGATCAAAGCCCGTAACAGGATAGGACCCATTGGATATATATATATATATATATATATATATATATATATATTTAAGAAATCGTCTTTGTACGGACTCAACTTACATTTTAGATTTAGAGTTTTGATAAACAGGTGACCAGACGACAGGAGCATATTCAAGTTTGCTTCGTATAAATGATATGTATATTAATTTTAGAGTGTTGATATCCGTAAAGCTGCCCCAGTTCCTTATACAATACCCGAGTAGCTTTAGAAGTAACAATTGTGCTTATATGAGTAGAAAAACTGAGCTTGGAATCGAATGTTACTCCAAGATCCTTAAAATTTGTACATCGGTCAAGAACGGTATCATTAATCATATATACGAATAAAACGGGCCTCATGTTATTGTAGAAGGACATTATCTTACATTTAGATGTATTTAGTTTCAAGTAGTTATTCTCGCACCATTCGTTAACTGAGTCTAACGCTATTTGCAAGTCAGAACAGTCGTTTGGCTTGCTTACTTCAGAGTAGATTTTCAAACCGTCCACGAAAAATAAATGTGTAGAACTCATAGTGAGGGATAAATCATTAATAAATACTAAGAATAAAAGTGGCCCTAGGTTGGATCCTTGAGGGACTCCGGATGTTGCAAAAAGTTGCGAGAACTATATCCACCGTATTCCATGAATTATGTTCTATTAAATAAATAGAATTCAATTAGGGATAGCAAGATATCTGACACTCCAATTGCATTGAGTTTAGAAAGGAATGGAGGTGGTCGATCTTTTTTCCATAAAACCATGCTGATACGGAGATATATGACTTTTGATTTCACAATATATATTTTCGTAAATGATAATCTCTAGGATTTTGCCAAATTGCAAAGGATGGCTATAGGTCTGTAGTTTGTTACTAGGGGGGGATCTCTTGTTTTGAGGATAGGACATAGTTTAGTTGTTTTCCATATATCTGGATAGGTACCTGTTACTAAAATAAAATTAGATAAAAAAGCAGGGGTGCTACAAAAGTATTGATACAGTCTTTAACAATGAAACTCGGTACGTTGTCAATACCGGAGGTTAATTTGTTTTTCAATTTTTTTGCTGCGTTAATTATGGCCTGATCCGTGATTGGTTTAATATGCACGTGTGTATTATTAAGAGGAATAAGTGGAACTTTGTGAGAAGGGTCGGATTGAAGGTACACGTCCGAGAAAAAGCTGGCGAAGCCATCGACCACAGGTTGAGGTGTTTAGAAGATAATAAGATAAGATAGCAGTAAATACTCATGTTAATAAATGAATTATTCGGAAAAAGTGCTTTCTCTAAGCAAAAATATCAAAATCGTTTTGTCGATTGTTATAATAGCTGCATATGTGGAGAATATTTCAATATATTTGTTCGTGGAATAGGTAGATAAAAGCACTGTTCTTGTCTGGATGCGGGTAGGGGGACATGGAAAATCAACGAACGAATTATTTTGGCACAATCAAGTTTACCATGACGCATTTTGTGAAGAAATAAAACTGAAAATTTTTCCCTTCTATTCTCCAGCGAGGCTAGTGAAAATTTGTCTAGGAGACCTTCTTGCGGAAAGCCAATAGCGGGCGGGATACGTACCGTCTTGTTTGAAGGAGAAAAATTTTAGAAATTAACGTTGTACCGATTCAAGGTTATTTATGTGTACACTATGATGCGGATCGCAAATAAGGCACGCATACTCAAGTTTCGAGCGAATAGAAGTTTGATAGCATCATTGTTGGCGAGTTCATTGCTATTCCATACAATCAACCCTAGAGTTTTATATGTATCAGTTGCTATGTTCTCGATATGATTTGAAAATGATAGTTTTTTTTATCAAAAGTTACGCCCAAGTTCTTAAATGTAGTTTGCCTAGTCAGAGTTTCGCTATTTATATGATAGTTATATATGATTTTGGATGTCTTGGTTGTATACGTCATTATATTATATTTTTGCACATTCAGGTCCAGATTGTTTTTAACAAACCAAGAATATATTTTTGCAATATTAGCTTGGAGTTTAATGCAATCTCCTAAATCTTCAATCCTTGCGTATATCTTAAGTTCATCAGCATAAAGTAGAAAGCACACATCCAAATTGTCAACTATGTCATTCACACATATGTTAAAAAATAAGGGGCCTGATATAGACCCCTGAGGGACTCCAAAACAAACAATATATTCAGCAGAACTGTATCGATAAGATAAGATTGCTCTAACAAACTGACAGTCAGAGGAATAGGTCTCAGATACCGTTCTGATGGCGGTCTCTTTAACATAGGGCGCTTTAGAGCTTTGTGATCTCCAGTATGCGGATGACTGTGCACTTTTAGCCTCTACGCCGGAAGAGCTTCAAGAATTTTTAGATGTGTATGCCCAGAGCTATGATTCCTTGGGACTTAAAATCAACATTGAAAAGACTAAGATTATGTCAACTCCTCATCAAGTGAACCAAATAGACATTACACTTAACGGAAATTCTCTTGAAGTGGTGGATCAGTTCAATTACTTAGGCAACGTTGTTAATGACAAAGCAAACATGGACAGCGAGATTCGCAATAGAATTAACGCTGCATCTAGAGCACTCTGGGGACTTAGAGAGAGGGTATTTGACAACCACGACCTTGCTTTGTCAACTAAAATGGCTGTCTACAGAGCAGTTGTCATTCCAACACTGCTATATGGATGTGAAAGCTGGGTCACTTACCGTCGTCATGTGAAAGAATTAGAAGGTTTTCAGCAAAGACACCTCAGAGGTATGATGAAAATCCGTTGGTTCCATCACATATCAAACGTGGAAGTACTCAGGAGAGCAAACAGCCTTCCAATTGAGGTGCTTATTTCAAGAGCACGCCTAAAAGATGGGCAGGTCACGTTCATCGTATGCATGATAACCGCCTTCCTAAATGTACACTTTATGGTGAATTGCTAAGCGGTAGAAGAAGGCGTGGCGGTCAACGAAAGAGGTTCAAAGACGTTCTCCATGAAAATCTAAAATCCTGCGGTATTCCAGACGAGCAATAGGAACAACTTGCAGCGGACAGAACCGAATGGCGAGGAGTTGTGGCCAGCTATCAAGGAAATGTTGCTGCAAGAAGGCCGAGTCCAAGACTTTACCAGGTCTATGTTTGTCCTGACTGCGGTCGACATGTGCTCTCCCGAATTGGCCTCTATAGCCATAGTCGTGTGCACCGTAGATGAATGGGAATTACAATAGACTACACCTTTTACTTGTTTTTTATTACACACAATCTATCGACTATAACATTTTTTTTATACTCGGACTCGAGTAAAAGCTAATAATAATAATAATAATAATAATAATAATCGGTAAGATAAAATTTGACGAAAATAGAGATGCTATAGTCGTTAAGTTTGTGAATTAACTTTTTATAATTAATTCTGTCGAATGGTTTGGAAAAATCGGTGTATATAACATCAGTATGCTTATGCATGTCGATTGATTCGGATATGCACTGTGTGATGTAGATGAGATTTGTAACAGTAGAACGGTCTTTTACAAAACCATGTTGCTGAGGTGACAGAGTATTTTTAACATGACCGTATAATCTATCACGCAAAAGAAATTCAAACGCCTTAGAAAAGTTGCTTATAAGTGTAATTGGCCGAGAGTTTGTTATTTTTTTCACACACTTGGGAAGGCACTGCTTACCAATGACAAGTTAAATAATATGTGGACTGGATAGGCGAATGCATTTTTGCACAGTTTCTTAAAATAAAGGCCGGGATACCGTCGAGTCCAGTTGTGAATTTGGGCTTGATTCTTTTTATAGCCTGTAGTACCTCTATCTCAGAAAAACAATTGGTTATTAGATTACCGTTAACTCTATCTCCATAGTTGCTGGCCCCCGCTTGTGGTAAATTTGATTGAGAATAGGATTTCACAAAAAAGTCTGCAAATGCATCAACTATATCGTTTGGATTGTTTAACGATGCTTCGTTATACATCATTGCATTGGATATATTGGTGACTCATTTTTTACTGTTCATATAGGACCAAAACTTATTAGAATTCTCTATATAGGTGGTATAATTTTTCAACGAAATATCTACATCTACATTTATCTGGGCCCTCAATTTTTTGTAGTCTGATAATGTGTCAATACTACCAGATATCTTATAAGCCCGCCAAGTTTTTTCTTTCGGCTTAATATTTTTCTTTATATCTGCCTTAAACCATGAGGAAAAGCTCCTTTATTATGAATTTTTTGAACATGAGTTTAGAACATTGTAAAAGGCAGAGCGAGCGTCATCAATATTTTTGAATTTAAGTAGAAAGTCCCAATTGGAATATTTGATCAAATAAGAGGGAAAAATTTGCCTTGAGAAAATTATAAATATTAAGAAGGTTCATGTTAAGGGGGTTGTTTCCCTTTTCCTTTTTTAGGTTAAGGGATACTGCGAGTGCAGGATGATGTGCGTCTTCCTTTAATTACATATCTGCACCAGTTGCGACATTAAGTAGCTATAACATTGAATACAAAAAAATAAGTCAATTTGATAATAAAAACCATAGACAATATCTACTGCTATAATTAAGATATAAGTGATACATGGTATTTATGAAAATAATTCGCTAGTGCATGAAAGAACTGAAGAACATGAAACATAATGAAAAATCCTTACAACAGTTTAAAGTGAATATACAGTAAGCGACAAGCAGTCAGTACTACATTGTTGTTCATTGGGAGTGGATGCATGTTTAATTATTTAATTCACCATGCATATGTATATCACAGCATCTAAAAATTATAATAATTATTATAAAGTCGATAAAGGACCGAATGACTCGACAATGAGAAGCGCTATTAAAAAAATGTCGTTAATATAAAATACATAATAAAGAATTATAATAAATGTTCAAATAGGTCCCCTTCTTGAGCTGAACAATGACCTAATCGATAATAAAAACTTATACATATATATCGGGGCTAATTTGTTTGAAAGCGTTTGCGAAACCATAAATATGAGCTTTTATGTGACCCCATAAAAAAGTCATTTAGAGCCAGATCAGGAGATCTAGCTGGTTCACTCAATAAATGACCTGGAATTGTAATGTTCAGAAAATCTTGCGGCACAATCATGAGGACGACAACCGTCTTTTTGTAACCAGATCTCGTTAAAAATTCGCCCTGCTAGCCGTATAACTGCAACAATGTGTTGCTATAGATTTAAGTACTTAAGGTCGTCTAGTGTACTATCAATGAAAAATGGACCGATCACATGATCCCCTAGCATATACATTTAATTTCTGTGGATACTGAGTCTGTAATGCAAAAAATAGATGCAGATTTTCCCGTGATGAAATCATCATCACGGTTCGCCTTTTCCATCACACTTTCAGAAAAGGTCATTCATCTTATATTATCCTCGGGAAATATCTCATGGGTTTTTCTTACTTTGTATGATCGGTAACTATTTTTCTTAAGAATCCTTATCACTGTCCGATCATCTGAATTTACCACCCCAGCAAATGCTTTAGCAGAAACTGTAGGATTTTCATTAACGGTCAAAACCATTATTTCCCTCGTTTCATTATCATTATTGTGTTGCGGGATCGATTCTCTTTCATGTCTTTCAAGAGAAGCGCACTCATGTTTTTCAAAGTTTGTTATGATTCAACTGATTGTATCTAGTACAGAAGAAGGCCTATTTGAAATGTAGTTTGAAATATTTCTTTAACTGCACGCATTTAACGTCCACCATAATACCACTTAATTATCTTGGTTTTTTTATTAAATTTAACACTATAAAATATTCTACAAAATAAACGTTTTTGGCTTTTGCTCAAAGTGGAATAAATGTAAATACCTTCATATAGCATGCGATAAGCTGCAGCCATCTCGATCGAGCCCCCCACTAATTACATTTCTTGTATCTAAAATTTTAGCTTTCTACGTTGATCTGTCTTATATAAAAATGTTTTATCTGCAGACAGATACACAGGCACTCATACACACGAAATCATAGACGCGCTGATTCGGGTATATTTGAATTTTTGGACTTTAAAACTCCCATCATCATCATAATCCGGAATTTCACTCTTTCATGACACAGTCGACTATTTCCAACCGCAACTTGTACTAGTTTTAAGTATAATTCACGACAATATCATAGCTTAAACATTTAATCGCTGAACAATAAAGAAAGGGACACACATTATGTGTAAAAGCAATATAGAGCAAAGTCAACGAGTGTAACTTGAAACTTCACCCTTGGCCAGTCTAATGCTAGGACATAAAAGTTTATATAAAAACCGCTCTGGAGCAGAGCTTCTTGTAAGTTGTGGCATAGTCTAGGCATAGTCTGTGTTCTATGGTTGTTGGCCGTGCAGAAATCCTACCCTTGTTAAGTTGCTAAAATGTTGCGGACTAATGCAGCAAAAGAAAGAAAGTATAAAGGAAGGGAACATTAAAACTTCGGTTTTATTAAACCATACTTTATTTACTAGTCAGCATGTTTAAATCGTATTGATTCGTCTTGTGTTTACTACTACATAATACAGTATTTTATAAAAATTATATCCCGACTTGGTAATAGACGAATTTATTATTATAAAATAATAGTGACATGAAAAATACACTTCAGATTTGCTCATTTGTATTTTAATTTACGTCAATAATTGCAATGAATCTACCTCACATACTGTTTTATTTAAAAATAATTTTAACCAAACTAGCGAGCAAGAACTAGTACCTCCAGGGTCAATTTCCATCAAAGTCGAAACAGGTAATATAATTAGGTAATATTTGGTTACTAAAATTCGTTCTAATGGTAAAATATACCTCTAAGTAGATTTTCGGAAATCCTACATAATTTTAGCAAGCTTCGTGGGTTTTTATTATGCTCCTATGTTTTACTTAAATGTGAATTAGCACCTCGCTGACTAATTTATTATACAAATAGTTTAGGAAGTTTTTAAGTCAAGTTTAACTAAAGTGTTTGATTGGTAAGTTGAGAAATAAGATTAGGCATTATATGCATGCTCTCGTTCTAGAGAAGTTTAAAAGTATGGCTCGACTAAGTAGTGTGTCTTCCGTTTCAGATAGGTATAGAAGATTTTGGATATCCCCAAAGACGATAATCCAAAGAACTAAGGTCTGCCGACCTTTGTGGTCAATTCTGTGTGCCACCCTGATCAGTCCAACGACTAGAAATACTTAATTAGAAAGTTTTTCACATTCTGATTGAAATAGAGAGGAGTTCCATTATGCGAGAAGTCATCATGTTCTATCACTTATTCAGAAATACATCATGGTAGCTTACACCCAATCGGCATTCTTTGCCTTGGTAGTAGAAGAAAACATCATCAAAAATTAGAGATATTGAAGTAAACAAGCATTTATAGAAAACAAAAGAACAGTTGAATTTTCTTGGACACTATACAGGATATTAAAATGTACCCTAAAACAGTTAAGCTATAGTTAATTTTGGGACGAAAGTAGCTAAGCCAGTAAATTCACTGCAAAAATAACTAGCTGTGAAATCGTGAAGATCTGAAATACTTTTGAAACATACTTCTATCAGGCAATCTTCTATTGGATCTAGTATCTATTATAGTCAGTTTTTCTTCTTAAAGACAACAAATCTTTAAGTTAGATGCCTCGCCCTGATGTTGCTGTGTGGGATCTTACCCACTAAAATCTCTCCTCCTTTTCTCTTCTTCCACTCTGGTACTCCTGAACATTTCAACAGATGGGAAGGTTGTCCTTTTCAGTTCTTGTTGTGTTAATACGCTTCACGATCGTCTCCTTTTCTTCTTTTTTATCCTCATGCTTTTGATCATCATCTCGCTAATGGTTGGCAATTTCTTCTCGCTCTGAAACTTCCGTGGCTGCTTAACAATTAGAATTGGTACTGGTAGTAGCCTATATTCCTACGTTTTCTATTTATCCAGGGTTCTAGTTTTGGTATTAACCTCCTAGTCCATTTGATCCCACCTCCTTTACCAATTTTCCATTGCCTACCACTGGCTTTCCCTTTGGGCATCCCTTCGCTGACTTCTCTCCCTTCGGCTGTAAGCAGATTAATGGGAGGAGTATCCGAGGTCACCAGAACTGCTTCATCCTAAAGACGTTACTAATCCAGATGAAGTAGTCTTATATTTTGTGAACTACTGTCATTATTCAACAGTTTGATGTACATTTCAAACATATTTGATTCCCCAGAGATTGAACATGTGCATCTAAAAAATGAAAACCAATTTATCAATATTGTTTGTACTCTACTACATGTGGTGTCTGTGTTTTATGTTTGTACTACTGGAAAGCAATCTTTAATAATCTGGTTATAATAATAGTCCAGTAATTACGTGCTGTAAATTGCTTTTAGTTGGATAACTCGTTGCTCGTTGCTTTTACAGCAAAATTAGTTATGTAACAAATTAAAGACCAGGAAATTTGATACGCAATGGGTTCTCACCATTTTTTTCATAAAACTGGCCCATTTTGGATAGGAGACTGACAAAGGTTCCCATTTAATGCGCAGTGAAAGTAATACCCATTTCCACACCACCATGAGGTAGAGTATATGGCTTTTTTTTTTCTGTGGTTTCTCGAGTAGGCCTAATCCACATATTAATTGATAAATGAAAATTACATTAACTTCATTCGCTTTGATACCCCTGATGGACCAGCTTTATCGATGTGTTTGCTAATTGAAGGCTACGAAATCTCAGAGTCGTGTGGGATCAATTCTTCTGACGCAGTAGCTTCTTCTCTACTTTCTGTATCAATTTCATTACACAGTGGTTTTAAGATCGTATCAGTGTATTCATCTTCATCCCTATCTTCTAATGCTTGAGGTATGTTATCACATCTATTGCCACAGTTCGAGCACATTATAGTACAGTTGAGCCCTGCTTTCCTGCATCCACATGCTCCCCAACATTCTTTCTTGCACTTACCAGAAATTAGTTTAAGAAGAACTTCTGGACTTGGAGTGTAGTCAGGAATCAAGGCCATTTTTGTCTTTCTTCCATCCCCATTGGTGTCTATAAGTGTTCAGAGGTATAAATTCCTTTTTATTATAGCCGTAACGTCTGAGAAAAAGTATTCTAAAACTTTAGCTACATTTTCTTTGTCAGCATCTTTTTCTTTAAATACTTTTATAACTTGGTGAAGATTAGAATTTTTTCGCAATACATTAAGAAATTTCGATAAACGGGGGTCGCATCTCATAGACACTGTTAAGTTTTACAGCAGTAGAGCGTAACTAGCGCCATCTCTCGGTCGTGTAGCTGTTTTGGTTTAATTTGTTTAGTCTTTATTATATATAAGGCACTTGCAGATAGGTCGGAATATTATAATTCATATTTTTATATTTTTATTGCTGTACGCTATATAATTTCCAAATTATTAATAAAGGTGGCACCTTGGCAGCAGCAGACCAACGTTAAGCATCCACGTAGATGCAGATAGCACTGCATGATGCAATTAATCCCTGTTGTTTTTGTGAGAAATTAGAAAGCGTAATGGGAGACTGTTTGTGGCATTGGAAATATTTATTTACCAGACTTTTTATACCATTTCCCTACTTTTTTCCCAATAAATCGATATATTTACATTAGAACTTTCCTCGGAAAATACGGGTCGGGTTTTTTGCTCGTTAGGTACCTGACTATTGCCCGCACCACATGGACGAACGTGGCAAACATCACGTGGTCGCAGAACAGCTATTGTGAACAAAACAACCAACAAAAAATATATCGTTAACGAGTAGTGTGGCTGGTCATTGAAATTGATTAGTCCTTTGCGTTCAATGTCTGTACGTCTCCCTCGGGCTAGATAAGGACAATAGAGCGTGATGTACACTATTATTATCGGCGGCGTGGTGTGAGCTTTCGTAATATTGAAAACGATTTATGAAATTGTTGAAGTGCTGTTTGATTTTAATAGCTTTTGCGTTTTTAAATTGTGGTCTCTGCACTGTGTTTTAATTATGATTTTTTGTTTAGACCGATGTTTTATTGTGTGTACAAACGCATAAAAATCAAATCGCGGAATATGTAAATCTCGTCTTTTTAATACAGAAAGACCTTACCGTGAACAAACTCTCATCAAAATTGTACATAATGTTTATTACAACTGTCAATACAAGTGACCTTTTCATAGAAAACAGTCCCCATTAATGTTTTTCATGGTAGCTGCTAATAGCGTTAAAAATATTATGCAGTCAAAAAAATCGCGGGAATTCTTCCTAAAAACACCAAAATTAATTAAAACGCATTTTATTCAAGAAAGACAAAAGCATCATTATAACTGATAAATTATAAAAACCATTAATATTTCGGTCAGGTCATAGTTATACGACTGTTTTATTAAATGCACTGATGATACTAGACCTCAGCAAAGCATTAGACACTATCAATCAATTGCGAGAACTTTCAGGTTTCAGATATATATACTAACAGGTGTTCCTAGGGAACCATCTTAGGACTTCTGCTGCTCACAATCTGTTCTATTCATATGTACGTTGATGACACTCAGACATATCACCACCATCAGCATCAGCATGTTTGTCTCCTAAAGCAGAGCTCATTATATTGATTCTCATTTGGAACTTCACTTGGAAACTTGGTGATAGAATTTATAGCATCAAATTGCTGAAAATATCTTTCGTTAAGATATTTAATGAGAAATCCCGGATTGGACATATTAATGAGATCCAAGGTTTTATTCTTGGTAAATGTAGAGGTAATTAGAACTGGACAGAGTAAAAGTGCATTCAATATGCGTTTCTGTCTCTGTTTTTTTCTATAAAACTACAGCATTATCTGCAAAATTTATAATTTATCTAGCAGATATTCATCTATATAAATAGAGAATAATAGTGTAAAAGATCCCTACTCTTCTTAAGGGAAGAGGTTCGGCAAAATTCCTGGTTGGGGGTAGCTCGTCTACAGGCGTCGGTGTTAGGCCTCAGTAGCGGAAATAGGCCGACGTTAAATAAATGCATTAAAAAAAAAATAGTGGTTCAAGAACCGTTCCCTGTGGTGCTCCATATTAGTTCTTGTATCACCTCTGTAATGCCCCTTTAGCCCAGGAGGTATCGGCTTGAAATCACCTATGTTTGGATGAAACGGGTGGTATGGCAGAGTTTTGGCTTAATCTCTCCAAAAAATCATAAGAAATGATAATTTCACTATACGCTAGTTTGAAAACGTGAGTGTAATTTTTTATTAAACAAAATGTGAAAAAATTACTAAAAATTTCGTTTTTGTCTTCCTATAAATACAATAATAACGTTGAAAATTTCCAACCTTTTATTTTTTAAATATATTTTGAAGGTTCAAATGTGCTTTTAGACACTGGACCACTAGATGGCACCTGCTGACTATTTTACATGTCGCTATTGTAAAAATACCGGGATGTACCAAATGGTCAAAGGATCCTCGTGCCGGTGGTCGCATGCCTACCTTGCACTGACGAGAGCCAACAGCTCGAAACTGCAGTCTGCAAGTGGTGTGTGTGACGACTGGCAAGAGAGCTCCTTTAAGTAGGATCAGTCTTTCGCCTGGTGTTTGTTGCAATCGAAGCATTAGCGTTTTGATGGTAATATGCAATTATTACACTTAACGCGCCAGACTTGTAACTTTGGTTGCAGTCTGGTTACTTTCCTTATAGTAAAATAAGGATTTATAGAGGAGTTTGCGACTAAAAATATTATGTTTAATATTTCGAAGGTACTCGGAAAGACGCTTCTTTAAAAAAAAGCACGATGATTCGTTTATTAGGACCGGTGTTATGATGGACCAAAGTTGAACTCAATTTATTAATAATAATAATATTTATTTAGTCCAAGACATCGTACAAGGTGTACATAATTTGTATAGGGCACGTCAATTACATACATTTAGAATAGACAATAATTAGAATAGTCGATACATTCAGCACTTAAAATTGTTAAAATAATAATAAATATAATAATACAATATTGTTACACAAACCTATGATTAAAAGAGTCAGCGAGATTATAAAAGTTTTCTTGTTTGAGCAAATTTAAAACTTGTTTCTTAAATAATTTGATATTTTCAGTGTTCTTTATGTAGTCAGGTAACTTATTATATATTTTTATTCCCATATAGGCAGGATTACTTTCATTTAAATTTCGATTGTGCAGTGGTATAGATAGATCATTGTTTCTCCGGGTATTATAGTCATGAAAAAAACTATTTGAATGAAATAACATGTAGTTATGCTTAACAAATAATAGCGTTTCCAAAATATAATCTGTTATAGTTAATAATCCTAATCGTTTAAATAGTGTTCTGCAAGAAGTCAATCTCGATATTCCCAGTATCGATCGGACTGCCTTTTTTTTGTAAGCGAAATACTCTTATTGAATGACACGAATTGCTCCAAAACAAAATTCCATATTTTACTCTACTGTAGAATTGTGCATAATAGTATGACATTAATATCTGGCCGCTGCTGAGTTCCCGTAATCTATGTAACGCATAACAAACCAGTGACAATTTTCTGCAAAGCACATCTACATGTGTTTCCCAGCCTAAGTTATTATCTAAATACACTCCCAAAAACCTTGTATTAGATACTTGTTCAATAGTTTTGCCCTTTATTCTGACTATGTAACTTTCGTTTATTACATTTGTAAAGTTAATGAAGACTGTTTTGTCTTTATTCAGAACTGCTCTGTTGCCGTTGAACCAATTAATAAATTTATCAAGCATAATTTGCACCTTTTTATAGCCTCAGATCTGATATTATCGTAACATAAGTAACTGTTTTCATCCGCGAACATGACAAGGTTACTATCTTGATCAATACTAGGGAGATCATTCACAAACAATAGAAATAATAACGGCCCAAGGACAGAACCTTGCGGCACACCGTACTTTATATGTAGTTGTTCCGATTTAGTGTCTTCTATTTCCACTATTTGCGTCCTCTCAGTAAGATATGATTCGATCCATTTGTTTATATTACCCCTGAGTCTATACGCATTTAATTTGCCAAGAAGTAGGTCATGATCAACTAGATCAAACGCCTTACTTAAATCCATGAATAAACCCACTGATTTTTTGTTTTTATCCAAATTTTTGTATAAAATATTTATAAAATCGAAAATGGCTGATTGCGTTGATTTAGATTTTCTAAAGCCATGTTGGGCATTATGTAATATATTATATTTTGTAAGAAAATTAGTTATTTTATTAAAAATGATTCTTTCCAATATTTTGGAAATTGTGAATAATAACGAAACTGGTCTATAATTTTCAACACTTGAAGGCTCACCTTTTTTAAATAGTGGTATGACCCTGGCAGTTTTTAAAATTTTTGGAAAGACTCCATCTTCTATAGAAAGATTTATTAAATAAGTCAGAGGGGTAACTATATAATTCACACAGCTTTTTAAGGTATTAGCACTTATGTAATCGATTCCTACAGAATTAGAGCATTTCAAATCATTAATAATATTAGTAACAACTTCTTCATATACAGGGTTAACAAACATAGTGCGAAAATCTTTATCAACTTTAAATTCATAATCAGTTTTATCAGAGTCCAACATATCAATTTTTGCCTGAGGTAAAGCAATAAAATAGTTATTAAAATAGTCAGATTTTTCCTTAGGATCAGTAATTTTTTTGTCGTTCGCTATAATATCGGGTATTCTATTAACATTTTTACTATTTTGGACACTATTATTTATTATTTTCCAAGCCGTTTTGGACTTGTTATCAGCCGTTAAATAATAATTATCATTAAACTGCTCTTTTGCTGCTTTTATAATCTCCCTGTACATGCGCTTATATTTTTTATAGTAAGTTATATCATTTTGGTCATTATTATTTTTCATTGTATTGTATAGTTGCTTCAAATTTTTAGCAGACGTTTTAATGCCCGTTGTCACCCACTTTTTTATGTTATTTTGATCAGATATAGAAATTTTTTTAAGAGGAAAAGCAAGTTCAATGTAATATATCATTTTATCAATGAACAGTTTAAAAGCTTTATCAGTATCACTTGTATTATAGATATCTGCCCACGTTTCTTTACTTAAGTGTCCTAAGAATGTTTCATAATTATTTTTACTAAATGATGACTATTAAAATCTGTCCTGAATGATCAGATATTCCATTATGAGACACATGACAAATGACGCCATTGGTGTTGAGGCTAGGGCAAATATAATCAATACAAGTAGAAGTATTCACTGTTATCCTAGTTGCTTCATTGACTAGATATTAATATTATATGATCTAAAGATATCTTTCAGTTCATTTGCAGCAGTAGAGTGAGAGAAATTATCAATATTGAAATCCCCACATACTATTATTGTTGCATTTTTGTCTAAACAAATGACTTTTAAAATATTGTCTAACGCTTTTAAAAAATCGTTTACATTAGAATTGGGTGATCTGTATATACTCAAAATTTTTATTCTTTTGTTAGAAAGTTCAATATCTACTGCACATACCTCGATAATTTTTTCCTTAGAATATTTGTTTATCTTAGGAATATCTCTTACTTTATCTTTCAAGTACTGTTTACATAATATAGCAACACCTCCATTTTTATTAGCATCTCTACAAAATACACTTGCTAGAAAATAGCCACTTAGTTTCAAGATTTGTGCTTCATGTTCTTTCAAAAAATGTTCCATAATACATAACACATCAATATCATCAGTCATTAAATTTATATATAATTCTAGTTGATCTATTTTATTCTTGATACCCTGTACATTTTGATGCATTATAATAAACTTAGAGTTATTTGCATAATCTGTTTGAATTGATTGCTATCCATTTTGAGAGTATGTTTTAATATTTCTTCGCGTCTGATCAATTTTCCTCTGCAGGCATTTACAGTTGTCAAAAATAAAGTGATCAACAACCAATTTTAGTTTAAACTTTTCGTTAGCTATAATATAGTTTGCACATTTAAATGACTCACTATTACAATTTTCTGAATTATGATCTGGGACCCTACACTTTAGGCATTTTTCCTCACTTTCACAGAACGGGTCACATTCAATTATGCCCATGTATCGAGTTTTCATTTTTCTAATAAATAAATGCGTCATCACGTTGGAAAAATCCATTTTGCTTTATAATACTGTCTTTTAGTTCCTCTTTGCTTATTTCATCCTAGATATCAAGAATTTTAATTTGAGGATTTTTTTGTTGTGGTGTTAGTAACGTGATAGTTCCTTTTTAATTTCTTTTCAGCTGCAACCTTTATTTTTTCCATCTCCTCTTTGCTTTAAAATTTTAGTATTTTGTACCACCTTCTTTCGTATGTTTCACCTGGTTTATTTCTACTTCGAATGTTACTGGATTTAATTTTTTCCGAATAGCCTCATTTGTTTTTACACTTTCCTGTTTCGATTTTGGTTGTATTACTATAACTTCTCCCGCTACTTCAGCATAACTTTTTTCTTGTCCGTTTTAAAATTTTCGTGCATTGTATCTGAATTAGCTATCCTCTTCATACATTCATGTAGTTCTGTTTTAATTTCCTTTTTAAAATCATTCCGTCTTATATTGTTTTGTACTGCTTTAGGTCTCTAATATATTTTTTTAATTTTGTCTATGTGTTTTAGCAAAACATGTTTTTTCTTAATATTCGGACTCCTCTAAATTATATGTTTACCAATTTTCAGTTCGATTAGTCATTATTTTTCCGAAATATGCCCGTTATCAAATTAAAAAAAAAAAATGTTTTAAGGCCCTATAACTCATTAAGGAAGCACTTTTGGACTGAGGATGTTTAGTTTAATGGGCTCCATTTGACCTCAGAGAACTACAGTTAAGCTGGGTTGCTTTACTTTCCGGACACCCTGTATCCGTTGGATATTTATAAATAAATGAATGAAAATAGATAACGTGAATTTTATACTAAATTTAAAGATTTTGACTTTTGCAAAGTTTGGAACTAGTAGCAAACTATTTTGGATATTAGAGAAGTAATCAATGAAGCTATTTACAATCATTTGTATATCAGTAATGTCTTCATTATAATCTTTAATACAAGTGACCTTTTTTTGATTTTTTATTGTGTTGCAAATACTTTCCAAACGTATACTCCAGAAAATCCGCACGCCACTGCAACAAAGCCTAAGCTCGCCCAGAGAGAATAGAGAATGCTATCGTTGAGTGTCGAGGGTAGAGAGTAGTGAACAAGGCAATCGGGCGTCGAGACGCCTTTGTAGCATAGCGCGATGCCAAGAGCCGCACGGCACGTTTTGGACGAAGATAGATGCAGTACTGTGTGGGAGGCCACCTGTCTGTGGCAAATGTCTCGGTTAGCGCCTCTTTCGTGCCGGTGCCACCGTATCCTGACTACTCGAAAGCCTTTGATAAATCTATCACATCGGCCTGTCAGTCGAAGGTAATGGTTAGAGAGAGGAAAATATGCAACGAAATTAAACAGTGATTTCCGAAATAGCGAACTGTGTGTTCAAATTATAGATAGCGAAGAATTCTAAAAGTCTTTTGAATGACATATTTTCTTCCTTATCATACAAGAAAAATATGTAACAAAAATGCGTACAATTAATATCGAAACGGAATTAGAGGATTACGGAAAATAATAATAATAAAGTATTTATTATTCACCCAAACTCACAACAATTGACAATAGATTGTATAAGTTGTATAAAAGTTCAGTTTACTGACACAATCAGCAAATGTCTTTCCACTACAGCCTGAACAATGTGACAAAAAATAAATATAATATGGCTTTCAATTCATATCTAAATAATCATAAAATGCATAATATTAAATTAGAGAAATACATCAAAGCAGAGAGGGAGAAAAGAGAAAGCAGATAACTAGATCAGAGAAAGAGAAACGAGAGGAAAGCAAAGAAGAATAGAGGAGATAGAAGAAAAAAAAGAAAGATTTATCGATTTCGCATTAAATATTTTCCATCCATCAATCCATTTAGGTAGCAATATTATAAGAGAATGACCTTTTGAAAATGTCATTACTATGTTGAGGTGCAGGAAGAATATATTGCCGTCTAGCATTATGAACATCAGCGCGAAAGGTCAGCTTGTTGAGGAGGTAAGGTAATTTTATGAAAAAAACAAGCCATGTGAAGTTTACGACGATTGTACATATTTAGCCAACCAGCAGTTTGCAGATATTCTTTGACGACATTGAATTGAACGATGTTGTCAATACAATGGCCATAAACCGTATCACAGTGGTTAAAATGGGACAAAACTAAAGAATCACATAACTTTTTTCACATCATTGCTTAAAAAGTGTCTCTGAGTACATATCATTTTTAATGCAGCGTATGGTAATCTTAATATACTCGTTATATGCTGCTTAAACCTTAATTTGTGATCAATAACAAGACCAAGACTTTTAGAGCTATGATTGAAGACGATAATATCATTTCCGATGACGTACTAGGGTTAATTTTGAGTAGGTGATCAGTTGAAGTTGGTACCAAATTCTTTAAATCAGTGTTAATTAAATTCCCATATTCATGTTGATCTTCAATGTGAAATGACCAATAAAGTTGTGTATCATCGGGACATAAGTGGTAATTGCAGAATTGCAAGGATTTACGAAAATTTGATGTAAAGATAGTAAATAATAATGGGCCAAGTATACTTCCCTGTGGAACTCCTGAAAGTACCGTTAGTGGTTGCGAAATATTGTTATAGAGTGCCGTTTGTTGAACTCAATCCGACAAAAGAGGTAGAATTAAAGAGGAAAATGCAAAATTGAAGAAGGTAATTGCTCATTTATCATATCAAAAGCTTTAGTATAATCTAATAATACTAAAACACTGATTTTATTATTATCATTAGCTCCAATGATGTCATCAGTTACGTCAGCAAGGGCCGTAGCGCAACTGAAACCAGATCTAAATCCAGACTGTTTTAAAGGTTGAAAATATTATTAATATTTAAAAATTCTCTAACGTATAATTCTAAAATTATTTCAAACATTTTTGGTAAAACAGGTAAATAATAAATCTTAGATGACTTAATTGATTAAGTTGATTAATTTTAGGCAGAGGAAATGCTAAAGCTAAAGGTTTTAGGGAAGTAGTTTCTCCGTATACACTCGTTAAAGATATGTGCTAAAAATGGAACTAGACAGGGTGTCTCACCGGGAACTGAATCGATCGATATAGAGAAAAGTACGCATCAGAAAATTTTGAAAATTTAGATAATTACTAACGTCAGTGTGGCCAATCCAACTAAAATAATTACAAGCAGCTGGCACTTTTGCTTATACCGGAAGTTGATACCAACTTGCTTATTTCAAATGGAACACCCTATATATTTTAGGGTTTTCGAAAAGAGCATAAAATTCTGAGTCGAAAATATGTAGCATATCCGATACCTAAACTAATAATTGCTCAAATTTCCGCTCTCGAACCTTGACACATTTTTCACACCTTCGGATTAGTTCCTCATGCGTTGCTCTTCTAATTGAATCCTGTGATATGTTTTGAAATGCATTTCTTACTCTTTGCATACAATCTTCAATGGTTGTTAATGGGCTCTCATAAACTTTATTTTTAATAGTTCCCCAAATGAAATAATCCAGAACTGATAAATCGGGCGAGCGAGGAGGTCATAAGAAAGGTCTATTATCGGCAATCCATTGATCATAAAAAGTTTCTTGTAAATAATTATTAATTAAATATGCGTTATGTGGGGGAGCACCGTCGTGCTGATAAAAAATGTTTCCATGTTCGGCGAGAGGTAAATTTTCTAAATAGTTATTATTCAAATTTTGTAAGATATTCGGATATCTTTAACCTAAAAAAAAAAAAAAAAAATTACCTATACATATTAGCAGAAGAGAAAATTTAATTTACTGTTTAAATATTCCTGATAAAATTGTAATGCCACCACTCTATCGTTTCTTATGGCACAGTAAACATTGAACTGCCAACTTTCCTGAAAGTTTCGCTCTCTGAACATATGAGGATTTGAATTACTCCAATAATGCGAATTGTGTCTATTAAAAAGTCCATTTTTAGTAAATTTTGCTTCATCTGTCCATATAATATTTCCCAAATAACAATCGTGACCCTCAGACCTTATTAGAATAAACTCACAGAAATTCTGTTTTCTTAGGTAATATGTTTCTTTTAATCCTTGAACCATATGGAATGAAAACGGGTGAAACTTATGTTTTAATAAGATTCTGTGAATTGAATCCTTGCATAGTCCCGATTCCAGAGCAGCTTGTCTTAATGACATCCTTGGAAATGCATGAAAATATCCCAGAATAACTATTTCAATATTTTCGCCATCAACAATAGGCTTTCTTCTTTGCATTTTTGCCTTGACAGAGCCATAATTTTTAAAATTTTCCAGTATGCGTTTTACAGTGTTTGGTGACGGTTTCCGTTTTTTTGGATATCGAGTAGCAAATGTGCTGCAAGTTTTTGATATTACTTTGGTATGATATTATTGAATTTATTTCAGTTCTAGAACTTAGTTCTCTTTGTGTTCTTTTTATATGACAAGAAGCAAATGAGGATCTTTTACAAGAAGAAAGTTATAAGGATTCTTGCAAACCGTTGCACCTGTCAAATTATCTATAAAATGTCAAATATCTCCGATACGGCTAGGTTTAGTTATAGAATATGCTACATATTTTCGACTCAGAATTTTATGCACTTTTCGAAAACCCTAAAATATATAGGGTGTTCCATTTGAAATAAGCAAGTTGGTATCGACTTCCGGTATAAGCTGAAGTGCCAGCTGCTTGTAATTATTTTAGTTGGATTGGCCACACCGACATTAGTAATTACCTAAATTTTCAAAATTTTCTGTCGTCTCATAAAAACAACTCGAAACTGCAGTCTGCAAGTGGTATGGGACGACTGGCACGAGAGCTCCTTTAAGTAGGATCAGTCTTTCGGCTGGTGTTGCTGGTTTGAAGCTAATGCTTCAATTGCAACAATTGCAACAATTGGTAATTTATTGGTAATATGCGATTATTTATTTAATTGTCTCATACAGATCAGAATAATGTATCGTGTCGTAATGCGATAGAAGCCCTCCAAATGATTTGGTAAAAGAAATAGCCAATTTTCTGTATCGCAAGACGTAGCCTATTATTCTGCAATAGAATATCTAACTTCGGGATCAACAGTTCGTCGGGAGATGTTAGACTTCCTTGATCATACTATTCAAGAAACGAGAAAAAAAAAATTCCCGTTCCGCTTTATTTCTCAGGAAAGCTCATATCCATGTTTTCCTCAGATCGATAGTTTCGATGAACCAATCCATCAACGCCAGCATACTGCTATATTCCATGCTTGGTCACTTAATTAAATTTTAAAAAACTGTACTCGGAAAGTATTAATCTGAGGAGAAACGTGTATAGAATCTTTTTTACAAAGATTTCACTAATTTTATACACCAGTATTTTGAACATAGGGTGAACAGAAAAAGGAACAGGTTTTTCTAATATCTAAGAAACTATTTGAAAACCATATTCATAATAAAAAATTTCTAGCGCCTAAATGACTGAGTTGGTAACGGATTTTAACAACTTTTTAATATCTGGCGAAGGTGCCGATGTCATCTACAGAGATTTATGAAAACACCGTAAATATCAAACTGCTATGTAGGTGGAGAGTAAGTTTATCTGTTCGTTCGTTCGCTTGTTCTTACAATCAACAAACATGTGTTTTTAGTAATAAAATCAATTTTTATCAATTTCTTGCCAGTCTTAGAGAAAAGTTCGTGCCACGTACAGAATATAGGTTTATTAAAACACTCGCTCCACGATCTAGTAATGCAACCTTAGCGCTGGTTTTTTAGTGGCTAAAGTAAGTAAACATTAAATATCTGGTTTAGTATACTGTAGGACTATTGTAGGAATGGCATTGTTACGTGCTTACACCCTTTCGTAAACATTTCAAAACGTAGCTTCAATAATTGCAACACAAATTTTCACTAACCACAGATTTATTAATTACTAAATTACAATAATTAGTCCTTATAATAACACATTAATTATAACTTTCACTTACTATAATTCACAACATATTACTGTTCCTTATCATATCTGAACATTTGACTCCTCTCAGAACTGTATTGAACTAACTCCAGAGCGTTGGTGGATCTGCTACTTATATATCCGTGGCGCTTATTTTAGGTTCATTTCATTTCACTTCAGGCTATTCCAGACTGTCATTCGGGATGATCCTAGCATATCTGTGATAATGGCCAATTGCTGAACTACCGTTTTACTGGTAGTTAATTAGGCAGGTTTCCTTTCCTTCTGCTGCTAGGTATTAAATCTCTATCTGTAACATATAAGTATGAAAAATGAAACAACATATGAATGGAAAAATTGAAAGAGGAAATCACGGAAGTGTGTAAGAAATTATGTACAATTTTCCCACGATAAAAGAAACGACCATTTTCACTAAATTTAATAATTTGAAGTGCGGCATCACATTTGGCGTGACGGATACTTCCAGGGCACAGCCAACTCACTCGATTAATTTGCCAGATGTCTCTATAGTACTCTTCACTTTTATAATCACGGGAAAAATATAATACGAATATGATACTAATGACATGGATATTTTAAAGAGCCATTACACTATGCGAGAGCCATTTTAAATGTCCGGAGTTCTTGAACAGCATCTCACGCCTGAATGTAAATTTTCGCATGTAATAGGTCATGCAAACAACTATTTATCGTACCTTCATTTAAATATTTTTATCCTCCGCAATAATCCAGAGTAAAAGAAACACAAGGCCGGGAAAGCTATTTCTTTTTCTTTGAAAAATATTTATGTGTTAAACCACGAGTGGTATTTAAAAGAATTCTGTCAAACTAGAATAATTATGCGTATTTTGCGCTCTCTAGCATCGCTAGCTGAGAGTTGCCGCATACCCGTTAAGTCTTGACCTGGACTCTGCTTGAATTCTCCGTGAGCTTTATTACGTAACGACTCACCCACATATATTTGTCCGATGGCGATTATCACAGTGACACTCTACTCGTTTCAGCTTTCGCCGCACCAGACGTATAAAATTATGGGGTGGATTTTTCATCGAGTTTAATCACTTTATTATTTCGCCTTTGTCAACCTACATTACTCTCGTTTCCTCTTTGTCGACTATCTGCAGTATGTCAGCATTGTCAGCTAACAGCTAATTAGGTCTAGAGACAAATTTAGGTATCATTTAATTTTTTCCATATTAAGATTTGTAATATTTGGATGTTCCCTCAATTTTACTTTGTATTTTAATTCTTGACAAACAATTCTAGAAAAAAAATATATAATTTTGAAATTACTCAAGTGAAACCTCTATACCGATAATACACTACCCCGTTTTTATATTGTTGTTCTTCTTCTGATCATAGTTCAAATGTGCTTTTAGATGGCGGAATATTAAAACATAATATTTTTAGTCGCAAACTCCTCTATAAAGTCCTTATTTTACTATAAGGACCGTAACCAGACTGCAACCAACAGCTACTCTCCGGGCTATGTGCCCTGCCGAGCGCTGAATTACAAGTTACAAGCCTGGCGCGTTAAGTGTAATAATTGCATTTTACCATCAAAACGCTAATGCTTCGATTGTAACAAGCACCAGCCGAAAGAGTGATCCTACTTAAAGGAGCTCTCTTGCCAGCCGTCACACACCACTTGCAGACTGCAGTTTCGAGCTGTTGGCTCTCGTCAGTGCAAGGTAGGCATGTGACAACCGGCACGAGGAGGAGTCATTTCTGTTACACGTATCAAACCACTGTTCTTGCTTTGCTTGTCATTTGATTTCATTTTGCATTCACCGGATATCATTTACTTGCTTGCGTTCACTTTGTACAAATACCTGGTTACAAATATTAGTAGAAATTTTAAATTAGTGAAATAAAAAAGGGGGGAAAATAATAATTAGCTCAAATTTGAATATTTCCGAAACTTGGGTAATTAAAAATTTTAACATAGTTGAAATATTAATTTATCTGTACTATTTGCTTGTTTTCCTGTGAATATAAATATACACATTTCGTAAAATACGTAACGTATCGTAATTTGAATTATTTTGTTTTACTTTGAACTGTAAATACTGTCAATATATCATTAAACTACTTTGTGTGCTTTATTTTGAGTTTCTACTCTAATTTGTACTGTCCTGAAATAGTAAAAGTGTTATAAATAATAAAATCATTACAGCTGTCCATTCCTTGAGAAATACGGCTTCACTGATTCTATCTGGGGCCTTTATTAAGTTGTTAATAGAGAAAGTGATGTTTCTGCACTTTAAACAGAAACTGGCGCTCGAGGCAAAAACCCGCTCGTACTAGTATAGTGCAAGTTGCAACACCGAAATAGGCGGCGTTACAGGGAATAATAATAAAATCTGTTAATTTACATTAGAGTACCCCCCGAGGGTTAAACCTACTCCCACCTGCAATAGCAATATCCCCAAAAAATAAGAAAATATGGACTCGACAAAGTTTTTCACCCTACCCACCCGCAACTATCGATGTATAAATATACCCCTTTTTCTATGAACTATAATGTGTAATTATATATATATATATATATATATATATATATATATATATATATATATATATATATATAAGGGGTATTTGTATACATTTGTTTCAGTTGCGGGAGGGTAGGGTGAAAAATGACACTACCATCGTGATTTCCACCCTCGAAAACCCGTGAAGGACTTCGGTGTTGCAAGCAGGGTAGTTTCAACCCCTGAGGGTTGCTTAGGTCAACTGTGGTTGAGTAATGGTTAGTTTCCGTGATATTCTCATAAAAACCCCGACCCGACGAATCCCCGCATGCCTAGGACCGACAGCATGGAAGAGGGGGTTTTATACGAAGGGGGTAGTTTTGAGAGGGTAGAGTGAAAAAATATCGCCATCGTAATTACCACCCTCGAAAACCCGTGAGAAGCCCATTTTCTCGTTTTTAGGAGGATTTCGGTGTTGCGAGCAGGGTAGTTTCAACCCCCGGGGGTTGCTTAGGTCAACTGCGGTTGAGTAATGGTTAGTTTGCCTGATATTCTCATAAAAACTCCGACCCGACGAATTCCCGCATGCTTAGGACCGACAGCATGGAAGAGGGGGTGATTTGGATACTTTGGGGGTAGTTGCTGGAGGGTAGGGTGAAAAATAACACCACCATCGTGATCCCTGCCCTCGAAACCAATAAAAAACTTTGTCGAGTTCGTATTTTCTTACTTTTTGGGGATATTGCTACGGGCGGGGGTAGGTTCAGCCCCCTAGGGTCGCTCCGGGATACTCTAATGTAAATTAACTAATTTTATTATTATTCCCCAAAAAGAACCGATCTGACGACCCCTCGCAAACCCAAGACCGAGGAGCCGGAAATTAAGGCGGTTTGTCCTTGATAGGGGTAGTACGCAAGGGTTTCAGAAGTCTAAACCATCACCATCGTTTTTCTCACCCTCGAAAACAGGGGGGAATGTATCGCAAAAGATCCTACAAACTTTTGATATTCAGGATCTCGTTAAATGAACTATCTCTCGCCGTTTCCGCGGCGTTCAATTTGAAAGTTAAGCCACACGGAATGTTGCCAATCAGTCTTCAAGTTCTTCATTTTTATTCGAGGACTGAGCATCGTCAGCAACCTCGCATTTTCCGACCAAAACTCGCAAATTCATCGGTGTATTAAAATATTCTCATTGGATTTGTTTCATCGTCTAACACAACCACAGCACTGAAAACTGTGGTAGGCCGTGGAAAAATCTGAATGCGACTACATGACACTTCCAATTTCATCGTCATAGATAGAACCTTTTGGTTTTAAATAATCCGTTGCCAGTTGTTTGTGACATGAATTAAATTATTACATAATATATAAAGTGAGTTTTACCCATGTATGTTTTAATGCGAATTTGTAATCTATGTTGTGTTGTTCGTACCTATCGGTTTGGTGACGTGAGATTAATTTATCCAAGGTAATAATTACTGTTTTTCCATCATGACCTGTAATTGTTGTTAATTTTTATTTGTCAATAAATTGTAAGTGCTTAGTGGAATCAGATCATTCTAAAGTTTTGTAGAAGCTCGACATCTGGACCACTTCTAAGAACTAGGCGGATAAAGTTAAATAATTTTTTGCTTGTTGTTTGTCGCGTGAATTAAATTTTCATACAAGTCAAGTGACATTTAATCACGTTTTAATGTGAATTTGTATAATCTTTGTTGTGTTATTCGTACCGATTTGATGACCACTAAAGGTAATCATTATTTTGTCATTCCAACTGACCTGTAATTGTTGTTAACTTTTATTTATTATTTTATTAACCAATTCTAAATGCTTAGTAGATTCAGTTCATTTTAAAGTTTTGTAAGAGCTCGGTCTTTGTATTATTAATGTTGGGAAGATTGTGTTTAATATTATTTAACTATATTTGCAAGAATACTATGAACTTTGCACACTTATCAAGGACCGGTAACAATACAATAAATTGAAAACTTTGTCCTAATGTCCTCACTAGGATCACCAGGATAAATAAATAAAATGACTAATCTATTGTCGATGTTTTGCCGGAGGCGCCGCTGTTCTTAATATATATTTTATTATTTTATGTGATAAAAATATAATTTAAAAAACTAAAAAAACACGCTTTAATAGCAAACCGAACTAAAAAGTAAAAAATAATATTTAAAAAATTCATTTTGTTGTAAAAAGCGTGGGGTGTTTGATATCAATTGTTATAAATATTTTATTGGTAGCTATTGATAAAAGTAGAATTATAAAAATATAGTAAAAAGCATTCCACGATTTTAACAATAAAATGAATTTTTTAGACATTATTTTTTTTATTAGGATAAAACGCCTCTCTGATCATTGAAGTTGAAAAATATATCCAAAATTTCGATTTATGGTATTTAACTGGAAAATATGTTGTTAAAATTAAGCCAGATACACAAAAAAATATATCAAATTAGAATCTGGGGTAGATGTACCCCGTAGAATAGATATCTAGATATCACCCCCCACTGACAATAATTACGTTTATTTATTTTCCACATTGTTTGTTCCAAAGCAGGCAGGACCATGTAGAGACAATAGGAGAATGTAAGATTTTATTATATGAAGTTTTCCAATGTATCTGACATTCTTTCAATTGATAAGGAAGTTATATATCTGGTCTATTAACTCAACACCACCGTCTAAATAAATCAGTATAAAATATGGTAAAAAAAATTGTAATTTTTTAGTAGTTATATACATATAGTCGTTTATAGAAAGAATTGCAATTGAATAAAAGGTATTTTACGTCCCTTGCTGTTGCTGTTGGAAGGTTTAATAAAAATGAAATGATACTTATGAGATAGACAATAATACCAACTCTTAGACTTGCAACAGAAGGATGTTAACAAAATATAGTTTCGTGATTGTGGTTGTTCAGCACAAATTAGGGGCATAGTATAACACAATAAAATAATAAATATAATAATAAAATTATTACAAATAATGGAAATATTCTATGGCCAGCCAGATTTCCTGATCTCACTCCATTGGATTATTTTCTTTTGCTTCATACAAAAAACTAAATTTATGCATTTGAACCACCAAAAAATGTGCAAGTTTTTGAATAACGTGTAAAATAGGCTTTTGCTGATATTAACAGAAGTATATTAAGGTGAATGTGTATTTCTATTGAAATTTAAAGCAATATGAAAAGTGTATAGATGAGGACGACTTATTGAATAATTTACTGAAGTTCCCTTTAATTAATTTTCTTAACATATTAAGCTGAAGCTAAAATGGTATATTTCAAAATAAATTTTGTTCACGGCATATATTTAAAAAACTTATTTATTTTATATTTTACACTAGTAATTAATTTTTAAAGTTTAAAATGAAAAAATATTGAATTTAAAATATTATTAAAGAATTAATGTTGATTAATAGTCCTGCTATGCGTTTCTACAAACAATTTAAATTTAAATTGGTATAATGCTTTCATTGTCATGAAACACTACTACAAAATTAGGATAGTTAACGACGTCAAAGTACAATACAACCTCGGTAAGAACACCACCATAGTGCTCTTCGATATTGAGAAGGCGTTCGACACCGTCTGGATCCCGGGGTTACTCTACAAACTACACCACTACAACTTTCCGACCTACTTCATTAAGCTCACTCACTCGTTCTTAACGGGCAGATCCCTGCAGGTTCGAGTGAATAACAAACTGTCAACACGGCGGGACATTCCAGCAGGAGTCCCGCAAGGATCGTGCCTGTCACCAAAGTTGTACAACTTGTACGTTTCCGAACGCTGAAAAGTCCGAGGCGATAGTCTTCACGCGTCGTTTCACCGAAAATAAGATCATAACACCCATTTCGATCAGAGAAAACAAAATTCCAACCAAAAGATGCGTGAAGTACTTGGGGGTAAGACTCGACCAAAGACTAACGTTTAATACCCACATTAATGAGACAATACGGACGGTCCTACTCCCTGTCCGGAAGTCTGTATCCGCTCATGGTCAGGGGTAGCAGACTTAACAGAGAAAATAAAAAGTTGTTATGTACAATGGTGGTCAGGCCGTCCATCACATACGCGGCGCCGGTGTGGTGCAGCATACCGGCCACGACAATGAAAAAACTAAAAGTGTTTGAACACAAATTTATGCGCCTCATATCAAATTCTGGAAGGTACACCTCCCTCAGAGACCTATACGCACGTTGCAACTACATAACCCCGATAGCGGATTATGTCCAGCAGGTCACTCAAAACTTCTACTTTTAAACTGGGCAATAGTCCACTAACAAGACACATAACACAAATTAGAGAGCATAATGCCCCATTTCGAATTAAACACCCTTTACCGTACCAGACGTTACCGATGTTTCGGCAACCCCTGTAGCCAAACTTCACCAACTATAACTTCCGCTTACACTATCCACCTTTACTGATATTTCATACCTTTCGTATCTTTAAATCTTTCCTATCCCCCCTTCTTCCTTTCTGTTTGTATTTTTTTGTCGCGTTTGTTTTTTCTTGGTTTCTTTTTGTACATTTTTGTCTCTAAATTCGTTTTCTTATCATCAATTTTCACAAAATCAAAACCTTTTGGTATCGAAAATTTTTAAAGTTAAAGTTTAGGCCAGCCTTGCGCAGCCCGGCGTTCATAGATCTCGCAGAAGGCTCTTCGTTTGGATTAAGGCGCCTGCGTCAGCTGCAAAATCTTGAAAATTGTTTGTACCCCAGTTTTTAAAGTGTATTTTTAGTTGTGTTAAGTCTTTTTGTAATTAGACATGTAAGAATTGTATTACCTTCTCTTATCTGCTTTTGCAGAAGGTGTTTGTTAAGTTTTATTTGTTTAACCGAACCAGGCCTATTCCGCCCGATCCTGCAATCCGCTACCGCGATTAATGCGGTGGTTGCACGGTCGGTCCCGGGATGGCTTCTGGGGAGGTACTGTTGTACTTTTAATTTATAATAAAGCCTTGTTGTTATTGTTTTGGGATGTTGATAGTAAAACCGTGAGCGCTAAATCCATTGTCAACTAGATTAAATTATAAACGCTTGACTTTGCACTGATATGAGGGCAATCAAAAGTTACAGTTTTCACCAGAATATTGAAATGTGATTAACTTCTGACACCAAATTGGGTAAACGAGTATTACATTGAAGGAAATGCCATCGTAAAATATTTAGAGGTTCATTTGAATAGGGGTTGGCACTGAACAAACACAATTGTGTGTAAGTCTATTCTTTCGCAAGGAGTTAATACCAGCAAAGAATAACAGAGTAAATAATTTGAACAAAAGGATTATTTATAGTAGGATGAAAAAAAAGACCCCAGTGTACGCAGCACGTGCGTGCTTTTCAACATCCGCGATGACATACACAAATTACAAGTACACCAAAATGACATTTTATGATTAATTACATCATCAGACACTGCACACGAATGCAGCACTTACACGAATTAACCGACATGGAACTACAGCGCCCTACACAAAAGTAATAAACATTTCTTAAAAATTTTATGAGACCCAACCGTAGAACAATCTGCAAACATACAACATCAAGTGAGGGAGCACAATGCCCCGTTTTGCATGAAACAAACTTCGGTATCAACAGTTCCCAAATTATCGAAAACAAAACTACGACCTTCTTTTATTTTCAGCGTATTTTTTCCTGGATGTCACTATTTCATGTGTTTATATTATTATTAAGTCGAGTTATAATGTATTTTAAATTACATCTTGCAAAAAGAGTCCACAGTAACTTTTTGAATGAAGTTCATAATTAAACCTATTATAATACTGAACATTACTTTCCATAAAGAGGTTAATAACAATGTTTGGCTCTCGGTACTGCCGTCCCTATTATCAAAAACACAAACAAACCAGTGTGCGAAGAGAATATATTTGTGTCTAAAATTTCAAAGGTAGAAGTTATTAAATGATGTAAGAAATTAAAGCTCCCCATTTCTCCACCCAGCCAGGAATTCCTAAACCCCACACATGCGAGGGTAGTATGATTCCCATCCATTGCTGGATTTTGTAGTAAATCCTCTAGGAATGGTCCCCTCAGTTGGTGAAAGAGTAGAAATGTATGGCTTGATCGGAGCGACTGATTTTAAAAATGACCGATATCTGTAGTCATCTAAAGATATCTCCTTAGATGGAGCACCGTACCATCTAAGGATGCAATTATGTCCTGCTCTTCAACCCCAAATGGTGCCGATGAAGGGCTGGTAAACACCTCAACTGCTTCTTTGGCCGATTTGTATTTCTTGTCTAATTTTGCAAACCTGACTTTACTCTTCCCGAAGGCTGTGGAAGTGGTATCACAGCCTGTGAATGCATGTACAAACAGAATGTGCTTCAGCCCCGGCTGCTGCCGCTCTTGTGAAGAGTATGTTGCTGTGCATACCGGGTGTTAGAAAAGTATGGGAACCGTGGAAATTCTCGAACAGTTTGCTTCAAATCGAAAAATAAAAAAATACGTGTCAAAAATTTTTCAAAAAACTATCTACTGATACCAAAATGACCTCCCCACCCACCACCCTGTTTGTGGGGCGAGGGGCAACTTTAAAATTTCAAATGGAAATCCCTATTTTTTATTGTGGAATCGGATTCTACGGCAAAAAATAGGTAAATTTTATTCCAGACATTTTTTTAGATTCTTGCATGGTGTCGCTGTAATCGCAAAAAATGAAAAAAAACATTACTGTTTCAAGAGTAGCGTCCTGTGCTCATAAAAAAACGTCCAATTCAAAAACTGAAAAACACGTATTTGTTATTATTACGACATTGGATTCGACCCTGCCACCCCTAACCCAATGGGTGGGGCGGGGGCAACTTTGAAATTTGTAATGAAAATCCCTATTTTTTATAGCGGATTCGGATTCTACGGCAAAAAATACGTGAATTTTATATCGGTCATTTTTTTTCAATTCTCGCAAGGTGTCGCTGCAATCGTACAAAATTGAAATAAACCTTAAGCGTCCATAAGTTTGTAAATATTTACAAACTCTAGCTACTCGTGTTGACAAAAAAATATTCAATTTAAAAAACAATATCTGTGATATCTTGGTTTTTATGAATGTTTTTTTTAAGTGTTCTTAATAACAGTATTTGTTTTGTGAAATTTCTACGAGAATGTTCAGTTGGCTACTTTAACAGAGGAAGAAAACCTTTCTCTTTTAATGATGCGAGGGTGGGGCGATAAAGAAAGGTCCTATGATGAAGTTGTGATTTTATTCAAGGAAACTCTCCGTGTAGATCAAGTGGGAATTTTGAAATCTACTGTGTCCCATACCATCAAACGATTCCTAGACACAAGGACAAATAAAAATCGCCCAAAATCTGGAAGACCAAAATCTGAAACATCGGAAGCTCGACAAATGGAAGTGGCCCAGGCATTTGTGGAAAATCGAAGGTTATCAATCAGAAAAGCCAGTCAACAGCTTGATATGAGTGCATTTTCAGTTCATAAGAATTTGAAACTTTTGAAATTTCATCCTTACAAAATTCACCTTGACCAAGAGTTAAATGAAGATGAGTAACCAAAACCCAAATTTATTGTCATCTCTACTTGTTTTCTCAGATGAAGCAACTTTCCAACTCAGTGGAAAAGTTAATCGCTATAATTTCAGATATTGGAATGACGAAAACCCTCACTGGATGCTTGAAACACACGCGCAGTATCCACAAAGATTAAATGTTTGGGCAGGAGTTTTCAGGGATCGAATCATAGCACCGTTTTTCATAGAAGGAAATTTGAATGCAGAAAAATACCTGGAAATGTTGACAAATCAAATAGTTCCCGCAATTAGTGTTTGGTTCCAGCAAGATGGGGCGGGGCTCCTCCACACTATCGGGGTATTGTTGACTATTTGAATGGCACTTTCGAAAATCGATGTATAGGTCGAAGAGGAACTATTGAATGGCCAGCAAGACCTCCCGATCTCGCGCCACTTGATTATTTTGTTTGGGGCTACGTGAAGGGTAAGGTTTATTTCACTAAACCTCGTGATTTAGAAGAGCTGAGGCAACGCATAAGAAACATTTTTGCAGAAATACCATCTCAAATGATAAGAAGTGCTATTGAAAATTTTTACGTTCGTCTCGGACAATGCCAAGAAGTCAATGGGCGCCATTTTGAACACCTGCTATAATCTTGAAATTAAAACCTGCTAGTGTAGCAGTTAAGCTGTAAACTAATTGCCTCAACTGGCCGAAATCCTCACCTTGCCTTAAATGCCTGAGTTACCTCCTTGCCTTCACTGGCTGGGATCAAGGACTTGTCTGAAGTAGCTGAATTGAAAGGTAAAACCACTGTTAGTTTTTTTTTAAATCGAGTTTTTTATTGCCCTGTAAAAAATGTAAATTGAAAAATTACTAGCTGCTAATAAATGGGAGAGTCGAATCCAATGTCATTGGATAGATTTCGTAAAAATAACAAATACGTGTTTTTCAGTTTTTGAATTGGACGTTTTTTATGGGCACAAGACGCTACTCTTGAAACAGTAATGTTTTCTCTTCATTTTTTGCGATTACAGCGACACCATGCAAGAATCGAAAAAAATGTCCGGAATAAAATTTACGTATTTTTTGCCGTAGAATCCGATTCAACAATAAAAAAATAGGGGTTTCCATTTGAAATTTTAAAGTTGCCCCTCGCCCCACCCACAGGGTGGTGAGTGGGGAGGTCATTTTGGTATCAGTAGATAGGAAAAATTTGTCGAAGTTGAAGACATAAACTTTTTGTTGGAATTAAAAAATGTAGGAAATTTTGTCAGCTTTCAAAAAGCTAAGAATAATTTCTCTAGAACCAATAGTATTCGAGTTGTTAGCGAGAAACAAAAAAAGTCAAAATTTAGGGCCGTTCGGAAGGCCTCCCCCGCAAGGCTCACCTCCTAGGGTCAGGAACTTTTAGGATGTTTACCTTCTAACTACCCCAAACCCATACAGTAGTTGTATTACCAAGTCAAAATAATTTGCTAGATTATTTCTGTTAAAATTATATTTAAAAATTACAGCTGTTGGGAAAAAGTCGAAGGTTTTTATAGAATGCCTATTAAAGTATTTATATTCAAAAACAAACCTAGAAAGTCTAGTGAGTTAGACCTGAAGATATTCTTGCACTCCACAATATTTTCATTTATTCACGTGGATTTCGCTATTTAAAAAAATCTATATCCGTATTAAATGTCAAGGATATTTTGTCACGTGGAGTGGCCTTGTTTGATGACAATGCACGTGTACGACAAGGGCTATACTTTTACACCCTTGATATAATTGTGAGCTGCCACCCTACATTACTCAGTTAATGACTTCAATAAAAAGGGCGTTACTTCGACAAATGTGATGATCTGATCCCATAATATTCTAAATGTTATCGACGTAAACATTAACAGGTTTTATTTTGCGTTGAAATGTCAAATTGAGATAAGGATATATTCCCGAAAAGTAATATTAAGTGTACAGGGTGAGAAAACTAGTCCTCGGTTTGGCATATCCTTTTTCATAATGTGTTAAATCTTACATCATTTACATGCAGTAAGATTAAATATTGCCATTCACACAACATCTAAACATGAAATGTATATTTATTCAGATTTTTGGAAAGTAGGGATTGAACATAAACGAAAACATTTATTAGTTATTAAAGGTCTAGGTCTACTACAATAAAATATCGTTGTTATAAATATCACAGTTAAATAAATGTCGATAACTCAATATTATCAGCGTTGACTTTTATTTCATAAACCGGATAACGTCATGAAAAATCCGCTAAAAATAGCCAATATTGTGAATAAGCATTTTGTAAACTTGCCAGCAAGTCTAAGTGAAAACCTCCAAAATCCAGTTATTAATAATATAAACATTAATAAAGACTATCATCGTCATACAGTATTTATTATTCCTGATTTTGTATTAAATAATATAATTATTGGATTTAAAAAAATAACTCTACTAACAGAAACAGAATTGGTAATGATTTATTAAAATACGTATAAGAATACAGACTATGTTATTATCAGGTTTGGACATTTAAATTGTCGGTCTGTTATATCGAGTTTTGTTGATTTTTCAAATTTGATGTTAGAAAATTTCTTTGATGTAATGATTCTAACGGAGAGCTGGTTAACACCTAATAATTGATATAGTCGACGTCTGTCAACCGACCATATCAACGAAGAGATGTCTTCACTTCAGAAAGCACTAATGAAAAATGGATTTTCGAGGTACACAATACTGAAGTCGCTGGGGCCATACAGACAAAAACTCAGGAGGAAACCGAGAAACCAGTAGCAAAGGCATATCTACCTTACGTGAAAGGGACGACAGATAAAATTGACAAACTTCTACGTAAACATAACATAGAAACAATATCTAAAACAGACCGAAAAATCAGTGCAGTCCTCCGTAATCCAAAATCAAAAACTACCCTAGAAAACCAAGGAGTATACGAAATCCCGTGCCAAGATTGCAACAAGTCATACATAGGACAGACCAACAGACGTATTAGTGTAAGAAAGGAAGAACATATGAATGCAGTACGAAAAGAGGAGAAAACATCGTCCCTAGCACAGCATGTAAAATCCACAGGACACAAAATAGACTTCGACAACACAAGAACAGTAGCTAATATCGAGCATTATAGGTCAAGAATTACCAGAGAGGCCATAGAGATCGAAAAAAGACCACAAAATCTTAACAAACGAGATGATACGCAGAGATTGCCTAGTTCCTGGAAGCCCGCTCTTGTTGGAAAATACGTAATCGAAGACACACGACGATCCGCCGAGGACGAACCAATCACGAGGAGGCATGTTCAAGTATTGACAAATAGTGAAGAAGCACAGCATCCTGCCCGAAATGGACCTATCACCAGGAGTAAGAGCTGAGCGCGGACCAATCAAGGAGAACTACGGTATTCTGCGGCACCGATTGGATACGAGGATACGCGACCACCGGCGAGAAGTCACGTGGAGCGTGACGTTTCAGCGAGGCCACTTGTCGGGTTGGCTCAGGCGCCCGCTAGGCCTACCACAGGTGGTGGGGGACCGGTAGCACGTAGCCAAATGCGCAGGCGCGCCCTAGACTGGAGCACATATAAGGAGCCGCACAACGCGGGGAACGTCAGTTCAATTCGAGCAACGAGAAGCAGCAGTAGGCAGCTTTCAGTGAGAACCTGAAGATGGCAGATGAGATTCTGCCGAAACGTCGTTTAGACGGCCGTGACTCCTGGAGGAGTCGATCATCGACGCGGAAGAGCACCCGGAAGTACAACAACACTTCATTTAACACCCGCGAAAACCTAAACAACAACATATATATATATTGCTATGATATCCACGACGGCGTTTAAAAATGTATCACAGTAAATAATTTCTAATTTAAATCTCAAAGTCATAAGTTCGGACCATTGAAATTAAACACAATTTTAGAAAACACAAAGCCATAAAACAAATTCAAGTCAAGTGGAATAGTGTATTGTGAGAACAATAAAAAACTAAAATACGATACGCATAAAAGATGAAATAATATTCCCTCTAGCTAAAATATAAATACAATACTAAAAATAAAATAATTTGGATAATTATTGTTTAAAATCAAATTTGTTAATAAAAAATAGAGTTAATGATCGATTTTCAATTTAAAATATACTCAATTATTTTCCAAACTATTAAAAGATATACAAGAAATTTATATGAAGTTTATTACAACCTTTTAGTCCGCGTAGCTCAAATAAGACCTCCAAGCGCACTGTATCATTTAATTCGATATTCAGCTGCAATCTGCTAAGCTTCTAAACAATTCAAGTGATAACTCGGTTCCATTAGGAATCATTTTCTGCACCTTAAAATAATATATAATTTTTCTCTCTCTCCAACTTGCCAGAATTTTGAAAAAATTAATGTTTGTTTTCTTTGTCTCAAATTTATTAACTGGTTGTCTTGCTTCTTCTTACTATACTTTACTTACACCAACAACAGTCTATTTTCTCTGGTATCCTTTAACATTTACTTTCTCTAAATTTTCAACCCCTGCAATTTTTAATAGTCTTTCATGTTCTTCTTTATTTTTCATTCCCTACAACTTCCAATTTTTCCACACTCTCCCTTATATTTTCCGCAAATAATAAAATCGCCCATACCAACGTGAATCTTTGTTGACTTAAACTTGATAAAACGAATTGGTTCTCATCACTTGGTATTGAGCTCTTTCCCAGTTTTATCACTTTTCCGCACAAATTAAATTAAAAATCTTATATCTACATGGACATAGTAAATGCTTAAACAGTTATAAACATTTTGATAATCAGTTTAACAATAACTAAGTGAATTAAAATAACATAACTGATTCTAATTACCATTAAATTGTGTTATACATATTTCTAACTGTTTTTAAGAGCTGAAATATAAAAGTTGCATGTAATTAATAAAAATATCTGTCTTCTATAAAAAACTTTGGTATTTTATCAAACATAGCAAATGAACGAAAACAGAAAACAAAAACATGCACGCAACTCTCTACTGAGAAAAAAATAAAATGTATTTTTATTCGCAATACACAACTTGAATCGATCCAAATGTGTTCTAAAGCTTAAGTACAAGCGAAGAATACCATATATGTACGTAAGCCTAAGGAATAACGCTTGTTTATATCTATCTATGTTTATTCTATGACGATAGTATCACGTTAAGGAGCTTTATTATGAGAGGACTGCCGACCTTTCATCAATAAATATTATGGACGATTACGCTTATTCCATGAAACATTCATTTCTGTGGCCGGCAGTTTTGTGTGGAAGGTAAATACACACATGGTATTTTTCGCTTTAAATCTCGAGAACGAGTCAAAGTAAGATTTTGAATTTTTGGTATTCTATTAAGTATACACAATAAACACAATTTGAAAGAATTGCGGAAATTAACCGATGAAATTCTGAATTACAGGACGATTTCAAGAAAATTAAGTTTTTCGGCATTTTTCTTGTGTTTTACCTTTTGTATCACCCTGTGGAAATTAATCGAAGCCTTTAAATTTCATGAATATATTTTATAAAACAGCCACTTTTTAACTTTACACCCTATATCTCAAAAACGAGTCATAGGATTAGATTGGGCCCATGTTATTTTTAATTAGGAGATCGAGATCTATAACATTCATCTATAACAATTCAGAAAATTTAACCGGGAACCATTTTATGTAAGAAAAAGTGTGGGGTCCTCTCTATTGTATCTTCTATTCAAAAGCACTTAATGATTTACGTTCTATTTTAAGTAAAATTTTAGAAAAATATCGTCAATTTTCAATTAACAGTACTTTATTAAATATAAGTCGCTACCAGAAAATTAGTCAGGTTTCAGAGCTGGACACAGCACGAGTACGGCATTGGTAAATATTTTAGATACACTAGTCAGAGGTCTTGATGAGGGACTGGCGAGCATTCATGCTGGTTCTGTTAGACTTTTAAAGGCTTTGACTTAGTGGATTATAACTTACTGATAGCAAACTTGCGATATTACGGTTTAGATCGGTTTACGGTTTAGATCGGTCGCTAATGTTTTTCTGTTCATATTTAGAAAATCGCCATCAAACTGTTGCCGCGAACTTAGGTACATCTTCTTCTGAGCTAGTCACATCTGGAGTTCCGCAAGGCTCCATATTGGGTCCGTTTTTATTTCTAATATATACATCTGATGTATATACCCTGTATATAACTGTCAACATTACAAAAAAAACAGAATCAAGCTCTACGTTTTATAATGAAAAAGGACAGATATATAAATATAAGACAGCTATTATCTGATACAAACTTCATCAGTGTAAAACAAACTGTTATTTTCAACACATTAATATTTATCTACAAAATACTACATAAGTTACTTCCAATCGGTTATCAGAAAATTGTGCTTTAGTAAGATCAAGAGAAAATTTCTATATTCAAAGTGTTGTACGAGATTCTATCAAAACAATGTGTTTCATAATCGATTTAAAATATATAACGAATTATCAAATTTAATAAAAGACAGCTCCAACTTACAAACTTCAAAAGACTATGCCTAGAACATATCAAAAATTCAATAGAGATCTAATTCATCAATATTTAATTAGGATTATACATATATGTGTTGTAATTATTCTTTATTAGTATTCATTTATTTGTATTGTATAAATAAATAAATAAATAAATAAATAACACCACAGGTAATTACGACCCCCGTTATCCCGGAAGGCTCTCGAAGAGCCTTGTGTGGGAGGGGGCTACACATTTAGAGACAAGGGACACACACCCAATATCCGTGTATAGTGGAAAAATCTCTCTTACAGTATTTTCCACTGCCACGACCGGGGATCGAACCCGGAACTTTTGGGTGAGAGGCAAGTGCGCTCACCTCTCGACCACCAGTCATACCAGTATATTTGAGTTTACTATTGTATAGCGTATTAAGACATATTACACACTTTGAATTACAACTTTAAATACTATACTGAAATTATATAAATAAATCAATACTTTTTTATTTGACGTAAATGGAAACGATTAATCTGGCGTTACTAAAACAGCACGCCTATGTTATATCATTTGCCACAACAGCACGCCAAACCGCCTTCTTGATCTAAATATGCTTCCGTCCGTTATCTCGTAGTCTCGGTCGGTCCGGACACAGACTTTTGGCCCAGGCTTATGATCTTGCTGATTTAAATTCGGCCTCGGTCGAACTTTGGTTCGATCTGTGCCGCCGGCGAACAAACTGCAAACTCAAACGGCATCCCAACGGCTTGCTCCTCGGACTCGATTTAGATGAAAATTTGTGCTTACTGCTTTTTTATGCATCAGACGCGGAAGCGGAATGGAAATCGCTGCAAGTTGGCAGCAAGCGAAGTTTGAAAATTCACAGCCCGTGCATTTTAATTATTTTATTGTGTCATTAATAAATGCATGTTCACGAAGATGTTGACAAATTGTGAGAATCACACCGATTTTTTTTAAACTTCGTGTACTTGAGTTACGGCAAAAAAAAAATATAAAAAATGTACCAATTTTAAACAAATGTTTTAGAAATACAAATCAGTCACCCGCTAAAAATCATGAAATATGTATAATTATTACAAATGATAAACGTGTGACAAATAATGATAGTTGACAAATTTTATGACTGTTTACCGAAATAAGAAAAAATATCAGATAAATTAAATAAGTACTGCCGTGAGCAGAAAAAATAGGACAACTTTTTTTTTCTAATGTAAATCTGTTTCTATTTGAATATGTAATGAGTCGTCGAAATAAAACAGATATCACTTTTAATATATTTTTTATTTTAATGCTGTAGTTATTGCTATAATAAATGATGAATGGTTAATGAGATAAATTGCACTGCATTATAACATTAACAAAAATTTGGTCTGTAACATTTTAAGAAAGTGGAGAATAAACGGTACGATTAGTAGAAAATCTGGATCAAAGGACAAAGGATATCCTACTTAACAAGAAACTAACTATTAATATTTCGTTACTGCACCATTTCTATTTATAACTTCTATAAGTATGTTTGGCATAGAATTAAACAACCTTATACAATAATCATTAGTAATAATATTTTCCCATGCATTATATACTATTTCCAGTAATTCTTCGGCATTCCGTGGTCTCACATTTCGTTTTTGGATACTTCTTACGAGTAGTCCCCATACTTCTTCCACAGGGTTAAGATCTGGACTATGACTGGGCCAGTTAAGAACATTGATGTTGTTAACTTGAAACCAGTTAGTTACGGTATGAGCAGTATGAACGGAACAATTGTCTTGTTGAAAAATGAACTCATTATCAGGAAACAATTGTGTCGCAGAAGGGAGCATAATATTGTCTAAAATCCTAATATACGTTTCACTATTAAATCATTCCTCAATATGCCACAAAACACCAGGACCACGTGCATATCCAAGCCCACATATTGACGGAAAATCTACCACTTTTATCATTGTTAGACATATATTTCTCATCGAATCGAGTATTCGGAGGGCGGTAAACACGAATACGACCGTTGTGTGTTAACTGGAAAGTTTTTTCGTCTGTAAAGATTGCATTGTTCCAAAAATTTACATCGTGCGCTAAAAATTCAAGCGCAAATCCTACTCGAGCTTCTTTATGTTTAGCTTTAAGTAAATATTTCTGTGCTGCTGCGTGACAGCGTAGCTCCGATTCTCTTACTCGACGGCGACCAGTACTACTCGATCCAGGAAAATTCGTTTCTTCAGCAGCCTGAATAACTGAGTAAAATGGATTTACTACTAAAGCATTTACCAATTGCAAGTCTTGTTGTTGAGTTGATATCCTTCGTCGCCCTGATCCAGGATTTCTACTAATCGTACCGTTTATTTTCCACTTTCTTAAAATGTTACACACCGAATTGTTGTCAATATTATAACGTAGTGCAATTTGTCTCATTGGCCATCCATCTTCGGCTTTAGCAATAACTCCAGATTTAACTAAATCGCTTATATGAGGCATATTAGTTTTTTGCACACTTGCAATAAATTATGACAACTAACTGTTAATCGCAGAGTCTGTGAGCGTCCACGATTGCAGAGAATAAATTGCCAAGTCAACAGGTGTAGATATTTATTATGCAAAACGCCAAAACCAAACACACAACTTTTTATCAACTTATGACATGACTAACTTAACTTAAACTTCGCAGTTTTACCAACCTTAAGTAACTAAAATAACTAAATGTCCCAAACACAGAAATGTTCTCTAACACCCCCCTGCAATTCTGTGTTACTTGCAAAACACAAAAAGCTTTATCTATTTCTACAATAGTAACTAAACTAAACTATTACATTAAACTAATAAATAAGACTATTACACTTGTTCAACATTCATCATTTTTCTAAAGAACTTAAATTTTACACTCGCCAATGGCTTAGTCAGAATGTCTGCTTGTTGTTGATCTGTACTAATATATTTTAAAACAATTTTTCTATCCTTTACGCAGTCTCTTACGAAATAATGTCTAATATCGATATGTTTGGATCTTTTTGTTTCCAATGTTGACGCCACTTTTATACATGATTGATTGTCCTCGTATATTATTATGGGATAAACGTTAATTTTTAATATTTCAGATAACATTTGAGCAAGAAATAGATTCTCGGTTATGCAGGCAGACAAAGCTAAATATTCTGATTCCGTACTGGAGAGTGACACTACATTTTGTTTCTTTGTTTTCCATAACACAACATTATTATTAATTTTAATCAAAAAACCTGTCATACTTTTCCTATCTGTAGGATCACTGGCAAAATCTGCATCTACATATGAAGTTATATTAATATTTGTGTCTTCAGTTTTTATAAATTTAAGTTTGTAATTTTCTGTCTCTTTCAAGTATCTCAAAACATTCTTAAGGTAAGTAAAATGGGTATCAGTGTAATTATTCTGAAACTGACTAAAATATAATATACTAAAACTTAAATCAGGTCTGCTACCTAACATAATATACATCAGGCAGCCAATTAGCTCCTTATAAGGAAATTTTTTATTTTTAGTTTCATTTACATTGCCTAAAACAGCTTGTATTTTAGGTTGTAATGGAATTTCTGATGTTTTACAACTACTCATATCAAATCTATTCAAAATTTTCTGTATTAAACCTATTTGACTTATAAAGAGCTCATTATCAATCTTTTCAATTTCTAAGCCTAAAAATGTCAACTTTTTGTTCGTGTACTCTTTAATTTTAAATCTTTCAGCCAGGTTAGCTTTTATACTGTCTAAGTCGTGTAAATCTTTCGAAAATAAAATTAAGTCATCCACGTACATCAATAAGTAAGTAGTATTTGCCTTAAAATATAAACAAGGATCTTTTATGGAACGCTGCAACCCAAGAGAAATCAAGAAATCATGAAGCAATGAGTTCCAACATTTTGGGGCTTGTTTCAAGCCATATAGGGATTTTACAAGTTTACGTATCATATCTGGTTGATTACCTTCTGACCCTTGTTATCTAAGCTACTCAACAGGCACTAATTACGACGAACTTCCCCGACGGAACCCGAGGGATATGACACTGCATAACTCTTCATAACAGGACAGGCATTCTGGCGTGAACCTTTATACGTATCAAACGTAAATATTATATTACATATAAACTGTTATTTTATTATAAATAAATAATTTTCTTATTGTGAACTTGTAATAAGTGTTAGTAATTTTTTAAAAAGACTTTATCTTCGGCAACGAAGTTAAGTGGCGCAGTCGGGAACGGATCGGTGAAAGACTTTCATCGCGAATCGTCTTTTTGTGTCAACAATTAATCACCGAAAAAATCTTAGGTGGATCGAGTAGCCTAAGTAAGAAGAACCAACAACCCAGATGATGAAGTGTGGCATCTTCTTAATGTAAGTAGAGATTTTTTGTTTGTTCATGTCAGAATCCTCAACCCCCGCGAATTCCTTTAGTGACAGTGCGAAGGGTGAGTTAGATTTAAGTGATTTATATAATAGCCTTCTATCAATTGAAAGTGAAATATCAGTAACTGAAGCATCGAGCGAAAATACTGAAAATCATTCTGAAATTCATAGTAATTTAAATAATAATTATAATTTAAATAATAGTTCTAATAGCAAATTAAGTCGCGATTGTTTAATAAAAGCAAGTAGATTAACTGATAATATTAAACCACTTGAACTACCAAATATGGCTACACCACAAAGACAACCTCAACCACCCCCACCAAATTTTGACTTAAAAAACTTGAATATAATCTCACCTTTCGACGGAAATCCGTGCGAACTCTACAATTATTTAAAAATTTCTCAAACTTTTCTGAACATTTACTATAACGAAACAGATGAAGGGTGTGTACAAAATTTATTATTATTTGAGGGAATTAAAAGTAAACTCACTGGCAAAGCACGCGAGGTAACTTCTATTTATGGTACTAGTACTTGGGAAGAAGTAAAGTCCGTCTTAATTCAAAATTTTGGTGACCAACGGGACGAAAATAGCTTAAATAGAGATTTAGTTAATCTAAGACAGACCCACGAAAATCCACAACAGTTTTATGAAAAAGTTATATCGTTATTAAATACCATTTGTAATTACATAGAAATTCACTATAGCGATGACAGTGTTAAAACTAGTAAGAAAAGTTTCTTTACGCAACAGGCTCTAGCTACATTTTTGGCAGGTTTAAGAGAACCGTTAGGCGGTACAATTAGGGCAATGCGGCCTAAAAATTTAGCAACCGCTATGCAATTTATTATTGAAGAAAATAATATTAGATATTTACAAAAATCGCATATCTCAAATAACCCTAACAACCCGCAAGTATTCAAGAAACCCACTGGCCCGCCTATGGTCCAACAGAGACCCCAAGTGCAAAACCATTCTTCCCTATATAATAACGCACCGCGTTTCGCTCAGTCAAATGCTCATCCACAATATAATAACTTCCAACCACAACATCATAATTTTCAACCCCCTAAATTCCCAACGGGACCTATAAACATGCAACCACGACCAAATTATCCACAACAAAGGTTCCCCACGAACCAACAAACTTTTAAGAAGCCTCAGAATGTATGGAAACCTGGTCAACATAATCAGCAACCACCGAGCACCCCTATGAGCGTCTCCACACGAAATACATTTAGAAGACCCCAAAATCATTACACAGGAGATTATCGCACTTAAGCAGGGCCATCGAATAGGCCAAAACAACTATTCAACATCGAATATGAAAACACGCAAGAAACCTCCAATAATGAACCGGACTATTCAGAATATACACCCGAATTGTACGAAAATCAGGAATACCAGGAAGAAGAGGAAGAATATGGAAATTTTCAAGTAGCCCCCGATCCGAATTACGAAACGTAATAGAACTTAATATCTTGTCTGATAAAAAGGAATTACCTTATTTAGAAATTAATAATCCCCCTCTAAAATTATTGATTGATACGGGCGCAACAAAATCTTTTATGTGTCCTAAAATTGCCGAAAACTATTATCCAAATTGTATTTTTGAAGAACCCTTTATAGTTTCAACTATTTTTTCGCGAAGTAAAGAAAACAATTGTATGCTTATTTCCAGTTTTGAAGAGTTTAGCTCAAGCCAAAAATTAAAATTTCATTTGTTTAAATTTCACGATACTTTTGATGGGCTAATAGGGATGGACATTATAAAACATTTAAAAGTTCAGTTAGATTTCGCAAATCATAAGTTTAAAATGCCACATAAAAAGTTAGAAATAAAATATCATCTATCAGATATAAATTCCACGTATAATGTTAACATAAAATCTCACACGGGACAAAGATTACATATTCCAGTTACAATAGATAACGGTCACGTAATTATTCCTCAGCAGAAAATTCAACACCTAGGCTTGAGAGAAACATTATCAGTAGCTAGAAATGGATATGCTTGGGTCGAGATTCTCAACAACAATGAAAATGATGTCACCTTAAATTTAAACGCACCTTTGAAAGTGAAACCAATAAAAATTAACGAACATGAAATTTTTCATATCGATTTTCAAACTAATAAATATAATACAAAAAATAATAATCATAGAGAAATTAAAAATTTAATTAGGACCGATCATTTAAATTCAGAAGAGAAAAATTTAATAGAAAAATTATGCATTAAGTACTCTGATATTTTTAAATATGAAAATGAACCCTTAACATTTACTAATCAAATCAAACATAATATTAAAACTGCTGACGAAATCCCGGTTTATACTAAAAGTTATAGGTACCCATTTATTCACAAGCCAGAGGTAGAAAAACAGGTAAATTCCATGCTTGAACAGGGTATTATAAGACATAGTGACTCGCCGTGGTCCTCGCCGATTTGGATCGTGCCGAAAAAACCGGACGCGTCGGGCAAAAAGAAATGGAGGATTGTTGTCGATTATCGGAAAGTCAACGAGAAAACGATCGATGATAGGTATCCGATACCCAATATATCCGATATTCTCGATAAGATCGGTAAATGCCAATATTTTACTACCCTCGATCTAGCCAGCGGGTTTCACCAGATCGAAATGGCCCCCGAGGACATAAAAAAGACAGCGTTTAATGTAGAGAATGGACATTTTGAATATGTTAGAATGCCGTTCGGATTAAAAAACGCGCCCGCGACTTTTCAGCGCGCTATGGATAATATCCTCAAAAGTTTACAAAACAATATATGTCTGGTATACATGGACGATATTGTAATTTTTTCAGTCTCTCTTCAAGAGCATATAAATAATTTAGCAAAAGTTTTTCAACGATTACGCGAAACTAATTTCAAAATTCAGCTAGATAAATCAGAGTTTCTCAAAAGAGAAGTTGCTTTTCTAGGCCATATAGTAACAGCGGAGGGTGTTAAACCGAATCCCGATAAAATTAAAGCAATCTTAAATTATCCGGCTCCTAAGACAGTTAAGGAGATAAAAGGATTTTTAGGCCTTGTAGGATACTATCGTAAATTTATAAAAAATTTTGCCAAGCTTACGAAACCTCTAACTTCTTGTTTAAAGAAGGGAGCGAAAATCGAACATACCGAGGCCTTCCTAAAATGTTTTGACGAATGTAGACATATTTTGACCAACGATCCGATATTGCAGTACCCAGATTTCTCGAAACCATTCAATTTAACTACGGATTCGAGCAATTTTGCGATCGGTGCAATTTTGTCACAGGGCCCGATCGGAAGTGATAAACCAATAGCGTACGCGTCACGTACACTTAATAGCGCGGAACAGAACTACTCCACAATTGAGCGTGAGGCAATGGCCTGTCTTTTTGGCGTGAAGTACTTTAGGCCATACTTATTTGGCCGAAAGTTTAAAATAATTACCGACCACAAACCCCTCCAGTGGCTGATGAACCTCAAAGAGCCAAATTCTCGGCTAATCAGGTGGCGATTAAAACTCGAGGAGTTTGACTACGAAATTCATTACAAAAAAGGCAAGGCTAACACAAACGCCGACGCCCTTTCACGCGTCGAAATACACATGAAAGAAATTTCGAACTCTGACGATAACGCATCCCTAATAAACAACATTGACGAAGCACCAAATATTAATGACATCGAACCCTCCGAAAACTACGATTATCCCGTAATACACGACCTGGACGACCTAGACGAAATATTAAATAACCTGCAACCCAGAAATAATAACACGCCGAGCGCGGATGAACCGAATCAAACAAGAAATGATAATGTTCCGACAGCAGATAATCTAAATCAAACACCAAGCGCGAACGAATTGGAAACCCCCGAAAACGACGACGAAAATCAGTCTAACGAGACTGCTCACACTAGTATAGAAAACCCAGTACAAATGATTCCGATATCCGAAAGACCCCTAAATATTTTCAACAATCAAGTAATAATTGAATTTGTTTTATACTCAGATATAGAGCTCTCTAAACGTGTAAAAATAAGGAATTTATTTAATAATAAAAAGAGGATATCTATAAAAATAGATAAGTCTCAACTAAACGCAGAAATAATAAATTTTATGAAAAATTATTTGGACCCTAAACTGACATACGCATTATTATTTAAAACGGATGAATTCTATCCTGAAATTTCTAATATTGTAAAAGACACGTTCAAAAATTCTAGCTACAAACTAGTAAAATGCAACAATGTTTTGGAGGACATAATTGACGAAAACAGACAACAAGAAATTATTACTCATCATCACGAAGGTAAAACCAATCATCGCGGTATACCTGAAACAGTACACAGGATTAAACAAAATTATTATTGGCCCACATTAAATGCGGACGTAGAAGATAGAATAAATAACTGCGATATTTGTCAAACTAATAAATATGATCGCAACCCTGTTAAACAACAATTTGCTATAACACCCACAGCTAAAAAACCGTTCGAAGTAATATATGTCGATACATTTCAAGCTTCAAATCAAAAGTTTTTGACTGTCGTGGACTCATTTTCGAAGTACGGTCAAGCTTACCCTTTAGAAATATACAACGCTATAAATATAATCAAAAATCTGTTAATTTTTATGACACACCACGGTGTGCCACTTAAAATAATTTCTGACAGTGGCACTGAATTCAAAAATAATCTTATGTTGGAATTTGTTAAATTACACGATATCGATATTCATTATACAACGCCTTTGAATCCGCAAAGTAAAGGTATAATCGAAAGATTCCATTCTACAATTATAGAACATTTGCGAATTTTAAAATCGAAACAACCTAACGAGAGTTCAATAACAAATTTAATGCCCTATGCAATATTAGGTTATAATAATAGCTATCACTCCTTAACTAAGCAAAAACCCGTTAATATCATCAATGGCCATTTAGATACCAAAGACCCATTTGACATAGACGTAACGAACGTTTTATTAAATAATTATGTAGAAAATCATAAGGAAAAGACAAAATTAATTTATCAAAAAATTCACGAAATATCACAACAACAAAAAGAGAAAACAATTAATAAACGTAACGAATCCAGGGAAAAAGAACCAGACATTCCACCTAACACAAAAATTTATAAGAAAATTGCAAGTAGAAATAAATTAGCGCCTAGATGCGTTCCTGAAACCACATTAAGCCAAACCACCAAAATGATATCCACTAATAAATCAGCAGCCATATCTAAACAAAATATTAAACGCCCAAAACTAATTAGACAACCTTTGTTACAGCATGTCTCTGATAACACTGGCGAAGCTTCAAGAAGTAAAGATAACTAACCTATCGAAAAACCCAGGTATCCTCCCCTTCAAATTAGGCACAGCCAAAATAAAAACCAGTATTCACACATTCTTACACTATCTCGATTTAGAACCTATTGAAAATGAAATTGATACACTAGAAAACCAATACGATGAAATTACTAAGGCAATTATTAAAGGTTTAAGTAAACCCTATTTTGTGGCATTAGAAAATTTCAATGCAGCAATACGTTTTCAGCTAAAAATCGCTCAGCAAAAATTTACCTCAGTATACCCCATTAAAAGGCGAAAGCGTGGTTTAATTAATGGACTTGGTAGCATAATAAAAAGCATATCTGGTAACCTCGACCAAGATGGTGGTAAGTGGTATTGATTGCATCAGAAAAGATCTTAATAAGTTTATATTCGAGTTTAACGACTATTTACAAGTAAGAAATATCTTAGATCAACTAAATTTAAGTTTAAACATTATAATTCAGTTATTAACGGATATAGAGAATGCTATAACTTTTGCAAAGTTAAACACACTACATCACAGTATTGTCAAAATCGATGAGTTGGAATTTATTGTAGACACTTTACGAAATAATCATCCTGTAGAACATTTGCTGTACGTAAATAAAATTGATATTCACAAATACTATGAAATAGTAGAGGTAAAAGCATACTATTCAGAAAAGAAAATAATATTTGCATTAGAATTTCCGCTAATACACTCAGAGCACTTTTCATATTATCACCTATATTCGATACCTACCCCAAACCATACAACCATAATTCCTTCTAATACCTACCTGACTATGAGCGAAAATCTCTACCAATACCAAGCGACGCCATGCAGAGAAATCGACGCCGAATATTATTGCCACGAAAGCCTACTTATCGATGGATGGAGGCAGAATGATTGTATATTCCAGTTGTTACAACTTACCCAAGAGGATAACACATGCACCCAGGTTCCTGTGAAAGCAGTACGCCCTATTGTCGAACAAATAACTGAAACATATTACATAGGCATCTTCCCCAATGAAACAAAAATTCAAACTACTTGCAAGACGACTGATTTCACCACCTTACGAGGCACATATCTCTTCAACTTACCCCCAAAGTGCAACTTCAAAACATCAGAATACACCTACATAAATGAGAAAGAGACAATACGAGGACAACCCCTATTGTTGCCAGAGATAAAAGCCACAAAGTCAAAAATTAACGTCACCCGGAAACTGAAGTTGGAAGACGTCCCTCTAGATAAACTTCACACACTGAAAAAGGAGCAAGAGGACTTAGAACCCATCCACTTAGAAAAAGATATCCAGACGGCCCATTATTGGACCGCACCACTTTATATCATACTTTTCATATTTGTTTCAGCCCTAGCTATTAATTGGTTTAGGAAATGTAGATCCGGACGATCCAGTCGAGCTACCACCCAACAAGTGGACGCTACCACAGTCGAAGGGCAATCAAGGGAGAAAAAGGGCCAAGGAGTAAAAGTTTTATTTGTCCCAAATAAAACTTCTGTCTAGGAAGGGAGGTGTTATCTAAGCTACTCAACAGGCACTAATTACGACGAACTTCCCCGACGGAACCCGAGGGATATGACACTGCATAACTCTTCATAACAGGACAGGCATTCTGGCGTGAACCTTTATACGTATCAAACGTAAATATTATATTACATATAAACTGTTATTTTATTATAAATAAATAATTTTCTTATTGTGAACTTGTAATAAGTGTTAGTAATTTTTTAAAAAGACTTTATCTTCGGCAACGAAGTTAAGTCCCTTCAGGTTGGTACATATAAACGGGTTGTTCCAATGTTCCATACAAGAACGCTGACTTAATATCTAATTGTTGTACATAAAAATCTTCTTGCACATACAAACATAATAAAATTCGAATTGTGACCATACGAGCCACAGGAGCATATACATCGTCACTCAACACGCACTGTCGAAACCCGCGAGCCACCAATCGAGCCTTTTTCACTAACACACCGTTAACTTCCTTTTCTTTAAACACCCATTTCGAATCTATCACTTCTACATCTTTCGGAGGTTCCACCAATATCCAAACGTTGTTTTCTTTCATTGAATCTAGTTCATCCTTTATTGCTTTCTTCCATCCGTCATCTTTGATTGCTTCCTCATAATTTTGGGGTACTTCCATTGGTAAATTTCCTGCTGACAGTGCTGTCATCAAATTTACTTCAGAATCATAATAATCATTATCTTTCAAGTCATATTCTTCGAAACGCTTTGGTAATTTCTTAACTCTTTCGCTTCTTCTTAAATTTATATTTTCTATTTCAATTCCCTTGTTCTGTTCCTTATTTTTCTGTACTTCTTTCTTATTTTGTGGTTCTTCCTTTTCCTGTGTTTCTGTATCCCCTTGCTCTTCTTCATTTTCAATAATCACTGTATTTTCCTTAATTTTTGCTTCGTTAAAAATCACATTCCTTGCATGAACTACATTCCTATCAATTGGATTCCATAATCTGTAACCATTATCAGTATATCAGATCATTATCATTTTCTGACTTTTTCTGTCTAATTTCGAGTTTCTGTCTTCTCTGGGTATCAAATTGTATGCTATACAACCAAACAATTTTATCTTGTCTAAATTGGGCTTATGTCCGTACCATATTTCTGCTGGCGTTTTCTTATCCGGTAAGGTTGAGGTCTTAGTTCTGTTCATCAAATACACAGCTACTCTAACCGCCTCACCCCAAAACTCTTTGTCCAGCTTTGAATCGAATATGAGGCACCTCGCTTTTTCCATTATGCTTCTGTTAAGCCTTTCAGCCACCCCATTTTGTTCTGGGTTTCTAGGTACCGTGTACTGTATTTTTATACCTTGTTTTCTACAGAAGTCCTGACATTCTTTGGAAGAATATTCTCCTCCATTGTCACAACGAATTCTTCCTATTTTGTTATTAAACTTTGCTTCCACTCGCTTCACATATTCTACAAATTTTTCATAGACTTGATTCTTATTGGTAATCAAGTAGCACACACAAAAGTGAGAAAAGTGATCCAAGAAGGTCACAAAATATTTGTTTCCATCATACGTACAAGGATTTATTGGCCCACATACATCTGTCGATACTACTTCTAACACTCTTTTCGCTTTTCTTTCTTCGTCTAGCATTTTAAATGGTTCTGTTTCCCTTCTAAGCAAGTCTCACATATGTCTGGTGCCGGGTATTTACTTGAATGCCCCATTTTTCTGTGTAAAAGCGTTTGTTTTTCTATATTGGTTAGGTTAACACTTTCTAATGGTGGTATTTTAAGGTTTACTATATACAGATTTCCTAGTCTCTTACCTTTCAAAAACAAGTCATTTTCTTTCTTAATAAACACTTCCTTATTTTTAAATATTACCTCACATCCTGCTTCTTCTAACTTTCGGACTGACAAAAGATTATGCGACAATTCTTTACATACCCATACATCTTTGATCGTTATTTTCCTACCACTCTCACTATTCAAGATTAAGTTGCCTTCTTTTAATACTGTTAAATTTTGTCCTTTCTTTGCTACATTAATCTGATGATTTACCTGCTTCTCGTTTATTACTTTTTCTTGATAATCAATCTTTAACAAATGATGTGTTGCCCCGCTGACAACCACAAATTGTATTTCTTGTAACACTGACTGTGATCTGAAACTCACTAAACTTTCCATAGTAAGATCGTTTGTTTCACATGTCAAAAATGATATCTCATCTTCTCTATTACTCTGTTCCGTCATATTTGCTTGTCTTTTATTCTTTATCGAGTTATTTCCAAACCTGTATTTATTTTTCGGACAGTTTCTACGCATATGTCCTATTTCACCACAGAAGTGACACTTGAACGGAAAGTTTTCTGTATTTTTACTCGTATTTCCTGCCTTTTTGTTCCAACTTTTATTTCTGTATCCCGCAAATGCCACATCTTTGTTATCTATTTCACTACCTCTGAGTTGCCTTGATTCCTCTAACAGTAACTTATTTCTAACAAAGTCTAATGTTATCTTTGACTCATCCTGTGTAAAAAGAACATCTATGGCAGTAGTAACTGCCTGGTAACTTTCTGGCATGGCAGATAACAACTGACACACCAATTCACTAGCTTTAATCTCACTTCCAGCAGCATTTAACTCACATACTGTATGATCAAATTCAGTCAAAAATTCAGTAAGTGTAGTTTGTTCTTTGAACTTCAAAGAACGTAACTTTCTCTGTAACGTCACTTGTGTCGAGATTCCTTTTTTCTGGTATGTTCTTTCTAATGTTTCCATTATTTCTTTAGCTGTCTTTTTAGTCTTTATTGTTTCCAACATGTTGTCAGCCAAACACTGTACGATAATGTTACGTCCCTTGATATCTTTCTTATTATACTCCACAAGTTCTTCGGCTAACGTAGGGGGTTCTTTAGTAATAGTTTCCAGCACACTTGCCTGTTCCAATAGTAATTCAACTCTAAACTTCCAGTTCGAATAATTATTTCCATCGAACGGTTTTACAGTATTAAACAACTGATTTCCACCTGTCGACATGTTTCCTAAATTTCAGATTTTTCCACTCACAAGTAGCTTTCCACAAATTTCCGTGTTATTCCGTTTTCTGGGCCCATAACCTGTTAATCGCAGAGTCTGTGAGCGTCCACGATTGCAGAGAATAAATTGCCAAGTCAACAGGTGTAGATATTTATTATGCAAAACGCCAAAACCAAACACACAACTTTTTATCAACTTATGACATGACTAACTTAACTTAAACTTCGCAGTTTTACCAACCTTAAGTAACTAAAATAACTAAATGTCCCAAACACAGAAATGTTCTCTAACACTAACTGACAATGTCACAAAAATTAAAGTTAGATGTACACAACTAGATTTTAGCAAAATACCGTTATAAGACTTGTCCTTCTTTTTGCTCACGACCGTCCAATAAAAAGCATTTTAATAAATTTGGTGCAACTAATTCAATTTTTCTTTCAGATACGCAAAAGAAGAAATTATAAACGTAATTAGCTCGTTAAAAAATAAAAACGCCCATGGTTATGACAGTTTGAATGCTAAAATTTTATTGCAACACCTTTAGCCTATATGGTATACAAACAATTTCAAATAGCACTTTAAATTGAGGTAATTAAACCAATTTTTCAGAAAAAATGTAATAAACTGAATATGACTAACTTCGGGCCAATATCTATTTGAATTTGAATTTAGCTGGAGTTTTTGAGGAGGAGAAGAATACCAAGATACTTGTAGGATTGTTCTGGAGGCATTTGGTCAAAATCACGTGTATTCTTAAGCATAAATTTCATTTGGATATCATCGCCGAATTCCCAAAGCTTTCGTTACAGCTAGCCATGTCCAGTTCCTGAAAGTACCAGAAAATATTGGGTATTAGAGGTACAGCATATGACATAATGCAAAACGGCTTAAGTCATGGGAAACTGTGTACGTCTGTAGAAAATATCGAATATAAGAACTGTAGAACAAGGTGTACTACAAGGTACCGTTTTAGAACCGATATTATTCTACATATACTTAAAAGATTTGTTTGTGCTCGAAACCGAGGGAGATATAATAAGTTTTACAGGATATGCCACAATATTTTATGTATAAAAGCAAAAATAGAAACATGATTTACCTCTGATATTCGAATGGGACAAAACCAGACTACTGACTATAAACCATAACAAAACCTATTATATGATTTCAATATGCGAAATGTCTTCCAACATTAAATAAATTTTAAAAAATAATAATGAAAAATTTGTTGTAATTTTAAATAAATGAAAATAAACATTATTATTATTATTACTATTATTTTGCTTTTTCTGCATATCCAGGTCCTAGTCTGGGTGCTCGCCGACATAAAGTGCAAGTCATACATAACCGCTTATAACTTCTTGTGTGGCTTAATTGCGTCTAGTCTACCATGTTTTCTCTCTATGAAAATTTTCGTAATCGCGGCTTTTCCTCTGCCATTTTTCCGAAAGTCGTCCATTTGGTATTATATAAAAAATTTATTGATACTGTACTTTTATCAAATATTTGGTCACTACTTGTGGATGATTTGCTGGACATTTTATCTCTGTGGGAAGCCGAGATTCTGGCATATGCAGACGATCTACTCATCATGGTTAAAGGAAATTCTGAAGAGGTACTCTCTCATACCCTTAAGAGGTATTAGATACAGTGCACATCTGGTGTGAGAGGGAACAGATATCTGTCAACCCCCGCAAAACTGTAATAGTACCCTTCACCAGGAAAAGGAAGCTGGATAACTTAGAACCGCCTTCCCTCCTAGGTGAAACCATTCCATTTTCAGAGGAGATGAAATATCTAGGTATCACGCTAGATAAATCACTCAACTGGAATTCCCATCTGGAAAAGGTAATCCACAAAGCAAGGCTGTCCCTGTGGACATGCCGTAGAATCTGTGGAAAATCCTGGGGTATGGGTCCCCAACAAATATATTGAATATACGTTACAGTCATTAGACCAATGATAGCGTATGGCTCCATAGTTTGGTGGTCGAAAGGGCTACAACAGTCGGCCAAAACCAAACTCTCTGGCTTACAAAGACAAGCATGTCTGGCAATAACTGGTGCCATAAGCACCACACCGTCAGCTGCTTTGGAAATCCTCCTAGACTTACCACCTCTCCATATTTACTTGGAGAGAGAAGCTAGGTGGGCAACATATAGACTCCAATGATCGGCAATCAATATGCCGCAGGCTATCATCATGGAACGCAATGGATTGATTGATGACTTAAACAGTCACAGCATCCTAGGTATGCCTTCTGATGTGATGCCTACCAGAACCAACCATGAGCTGCCTTTTAATATTCTATTTCCTGAAAGAGATGAGTGGGATTGGAATAAAACCGACTTACAGAAAGCAGACATATTATTATTAGTTATTTAATAAAAACAATAACAGTATTAAGTAAATGTACAGATTTCACGTTTGAAAATGTAACAATGATAGCATTAATTTGAAAATGAATCAATTTTGACTCAGCTAAACTATTTTTGTGTACTCCTCTCTACGCAGTGAAAAGTTCGCGCCTCGGCCTTTGTTGTATGTAAACTGGAAGCTCCCTAGTCCGCTGTGCACACAAACAATTCAAACGATTGACGTGTCCGTTTTCTCTGTGGCGTCAATGAATTGAGGTAAATGTTAGAGGGTTTGAGATGCTCTGGCCTGGAAAGCTTTAGGTTACATGCAAACGACTTTACAAATGTTACCGTCTGCACATCCATAGATAAAGTGCATATCCGGTCGTTCTGCATTTGAACAGCCACTCAAGAAGAACGAAAGACACGAGAGAATCAAAAGGAAGCTTCACGTTTTATATATAACGCAATTAGGAGTTTGCAGTTTTTTAAAAAGTGTATATGATAGGAAAGCTTATTTGATTTTCAAGAATGTACTTTATATTTCACTTGCTTATAATTTGTTTGATTATTGCTTGGATACGAGAATCAGAAACAAGGCCATTATATACCGTGCGGCCAAAAAGAGCGGGCGTAATGATCACGCCCGCTTATGATGCTCTCCACACTCACTTTTGAAAAACATTGAAAAACATTTAAAAAGCAATTTTAACAAAGAAATAACCAGTAGCAATATTGACAGTGGCAGTGATGAGTGATTGTGATAAGATGCATTATTTATTCTAGAAAATTATTGTTCGTAAGTTTTGCTTTTAATTATATTATTTTAACAAGAAAGTTTATTTATGTTGTTAGAGCAGTTATATATTTTTAACTTGCAAGTTTATTTATTTATGTTCTTTTTTAACCTGTTACTCCCTAATTAACAACTCTGTTACAATCCTTTGCTGACAAGGGATATGCTCACACCTCCACGTTGGTCCTTGATGGGCGATAAGTACAACTGGCATAGTTGAAGTTTGTGTACATTTTTATAAACATCAAACATTCTACAGGTTTGGTCAGATTTCGTAGGGATTCCACTCCTAAACAAAATTATGCCTACCATTAAAAATTTTCTTAAAAGAACTCCAGTTTTTCTTTTTGGCTGAGTTGAGTGTAAAAATAAATTTAATTATATTTATTCTTTGTTTTATTTTATAAAATATGAACAATATTATTATATATATATATATATATATATATATATATATATATATATATATATATATATATATATATATACAGGGTGTCTCACCGGGAACTGAATCGATCGATATAGAGAAAAGTACGCATCAGAAAATTTTGTCAATTTAGATAATTACTAATGTCGGTGTGGCCAATCCAATTAAAATAATTACAAGCAACTGGAACTTTCGCTTATACCGGAAGTCGATACCAACTTGCTTATTTCTAATGGAATACCCTATATATTTTAGGGTGTTCGAAAAGAACATAAAATTCTGAGTCAAAAATATGTAGCATATCCTATACCTAAACCTAGCCGTTTCAGAGATATTTGACATTTTATATAAAATTTGACAGGTGCAATGGTTTGCAAGAACCATTATAACTTTCTTCGTGTAAAAGATCCTTATTTGCTTCTTGTCACGTAAAAAGCACACAAGGAGAACTACGTTCTACAACTGAAATAAATTCAATAATATCATACCAAGTGCTCCGTTTATCGCGTTACATTTTGTCAATTTTAAACCTCGAAAACTTGTTTAGGTCAAATGGAACACCCTATATTTTTTTACGTCAAGTTGTGTAAAATTGAATTCCCTTTTTTCTGATATCAGCATTGTGGGGGTTAAAGTTACAATTTTTTGAAATATTTGCGATTTTATTAGAAATTCATGAATTGTTTTAATCTTTTCATCAAAATAGCCATGATTAGAAACAATCAGTCATTATCTTATGTCAAAAAACGCCAGCACGTTTAAATTATACGAAAACTTTTTAAATTTGTTTATTATTTATGGAGAATGTGATAAAGTAATATCAAGAACTTGCAGCACATTTGCTACTCGATATCCAGATAAACGGAAACCGTCACCAAACACTGTAAAAGGCATACTGGAAAATTTTAAAAATTATGGCTCTGTCATGGCAAAAATGCAAAGAAGAAGGCCTATTGTTGATGACGAAAACATTGAAATAGTCATTCTTGGATATTTTTATGCATTTCCAAGGATGTCATTAAGACAAGCTGCTCTGGAATCGGGACTATGCAAGGATTGAATTCACAGAATCTTATTAAAACATAAGTTTCATCCGTTTTCATTCCATATGGTTCAAGGATTAAAAGAAACAGATTTCCTAAGAAGACAGAATTTTTGTAAGTTTATTCTAATAAGGTCTGAGGGTCACGATTCTTATTTGGGAAATATTATATGGATAGATGAAGCAAAATTTACTAAAAATGGACTGGTGTAGTGGTGAGAGGTAAGTGAATCCTCTCACCACTACACCATTTACATTAGTCTGTATAAGACTAGCAGGTTGGCCATTGTCACTTGTCTGCTCCATGACCTATGGCATACTGAGAAGAACTAATAAGTTCGAAATCGGTCTATGTCTGGTCAGAGAGTTGACAAATGACATTGGCTACCAATTTTTCATGATTTGTAAGGTGTAATTCAATGCAGGTCGGGGTATTTGCCCGCTGAGTAGTTATTTCCTGCAAATCATATATAATAACAGTATATAGGTTAATTCCACCATGGGCTGAAGGTCGCCGCTCTCGGTACTTGCAAAATGGCAAGTCGCTATACACCATGGAGACATCTATGATGTCTGGTGTTGTATAGTAGCATTAGACCACATGAGAGGATTCACTTACCTCTCACCACTACACCATTTACATTAGTCTGTATAAGACTAGCACGTTGGCCACTGTCACTTGTCTGCTCCATGACCTATGGCATACTGAGAAGAACTAATAAGTTCGAAACCGGTCTATGTCTGGTCAGAGAGTTGACAAATGACATTGGCTACCAATTTTTCATGATTTGTAAGGTGTAATTCAATGCAGGTCGGGGTATTTGCCCGCTGAGTAGTTATTTCCTGCAAATCATATATAATAACAGTATATAGGTTAATTCCACCATGGGCTGAAGGTCGCCGCTCTCGGTACTTGCAAAATGGCAAGTCGCTATACACCATGGAGACATCTATGATGTCTGGTGTTGTATAGTAGCATTAGACCACATGAGAGGATTCACTTACCTCTCACCACTACACCATTTACATTAGTCTGTATAAGACTAGCACGTTGGCCACTGTCATCTGTCTGCTCCATGACCTAAGGCATACTGAGGAGAACTAATAAGTTCGAAACCGGTCTATGTCTGGTCAGGGAGTTGACAAATGACATTGACTACCAATTTTTCATGATTTGTAAGATGAAATTCAATGCAGGTCGGGGTATTTGCCCGCTGAGTAGTTGTTTCCTGCAAACCATATATAATAACAGTATATAGGTTAATTCCACCATGGGCTGAAGGTCGCCGCTCTCGGTACTTGCAAAACGGCAAGTCGCTATACACCATGGAGACATCTATGGTGTCTGGTGTATAGTAGCATTAGACCACATGAGAGGATTCACTTACCTCTCACCACTACACCATATATATATAAAAACACCAAAATTAAACACACGTTTTTCTTTTTCTGTTTTGTGGCCGTAAACTTTTCACCTCTAACTGCAACCTCAAGATACACTACGTGTGTTTAATTTTGGTTTTCTTAACTAGTCAGTCAAGACTACCCTTCTTCTTTTTATATATATATATATATATATATATATATACAACTACCGACTGCGCCAATTATCTGTGGGATTCAATGTAGAGTGTCACAATCACAATATAATACACTTCTCAGATAAGTTTCACTATTTTTTATTAAGCTTCTTACAAGATGCTTATACTTTAAGTATTGGATTACAACTTAATTTGATTAGAAACATGAATTGTATTTATACTAATTCTTATCTAGACTAATAATGTGTTTTTTATCATGCGGTTTCTAAAACCTATTTAACATATAATATATTATGCCTGATTAACAATAAGTAATTTCAAAAAAAGAGTGGACGTGATGGTTCGTACGGGCCTAACTATCTATATAAATATATGTGTGGCGCCACTGGATGACGAGTTATCTGAATATTTGACCTTAGTCTATAAAAGCTCATTTCACATCAGTCAACAAACCATTAGATAAAAATGCGGTACACATTCAACCCATTTGGTCGACTATGGCAATTACACAGAATGTCCTAGTTGTGGTTTTCATTTCGGGTAGGAGGCAAAAACGGATAAAATTTAATATATTTCTATGGTAGGACGAGGGCCGCTTCAGTATTAAATGATAGCTAAATCCTTTGACGAAAGTGCCGCTGATTTTTTGCTCTACTATAAACTCTTTTTGGCTCCACTTTAGCAACGGTGATCCTCAATGAACAATTGTCCTGTCACTGGATTTTCCATGTCTTATTCTTATACCTACATTAGTTTTTGGTGTAACTCTATTATCTAGTTATGATTCCCTGGTGCTCAATAACGACACTTTTATTTATTGGCTTTATCGTTATGATAGAATCTGAAAAAAATATGAGTCGTCGCAATGACAAAAGCGCACAAGTGTCACAAAATTTATTATCAGCACCACTAGTTTCATATAACTGCTAAATTTACTTCATATAATCATATTTAGCTAGTGAAAAGATAAATTATAGGAAACGGAAGTGATCTGCATCTCTGGAGCAAAGTGTAGTTGCATAAGCCTCATCATACGCCTCACCTTTAACACAACATGAGTATTTTAGATAGATATATGGCTGTTATTCGTATAGGAACATCTCTATTCATATCTCACGGAACTATTGAAGGAGGAGGGAGGAGTAGGTACGTTCGAACTTACAGTTGTCACATACGTATCACATACATGCTACACACTTGTCACTTGTTTATTGCGGTAATTCATTCAATCAAAACAATATGTAAAGTGAAGCTAATACCACACTGAATTGTCCCTTTTTCAGGATTTATATTTATAACCATCCACATCGTTCACCGCGGTTTCTTGAAAATAAGTTATGCTAAAAACAATAATCCTTTGACTGACTCACCAATGTAAAATGCTGACAAAGAAGTCCGTCAGCATATTCTCAAAATAAGCCTGTTTTAACATTTCTCTTATGTGAGCTGGAAATTGCAACTACCATTTTGCGGATAATAAAGTAAATAAAGTACGAACCGTCACCTCGTAACGCAACCCTCAAATTAAACTCTCTTTGAACAATCAGACATCTAGAATTTAAATAGGTATATACGCATATACGGGTAAAGTTATAGAATTAATTATTTTCAAAGCTTTGAGTACATAATTATACATTTGTGCAGTTTTATAACAAGAACTTGATTTTGTTTGAAATTAGTGGCAGGATATTTGTACACACTGTGTACGACTATAAAACGTGTTTTTAATGAAAACAGCCGACCAAAATTCGTGAAAAAAAGATAAATGTACATTTAATGGATTTCCTATAAAATAATGGAACCGATCGTAAATTTATCGCTCCTTTATATGAGATTCATACACCTATCAATGGCATCTGTGGTGAAGATCAAGTTTATTACACTTTCAGCGGAGACATCTTTATTATACAGCTCCTTTAAAGTTCATAGTTAACTGAAAGTCTCAGGGAGAAAATGGATATTCTTAAAATATTGTCTATTTTTTAATATCCAGCAAAATGGTATCTGTTAAATTGAAACTGAGCGTTGAGTTTGAGACAAAATAGAAATTATGAATAAACGATCTATACACATATACAGGGTGTCTCACCGGGAACTGAATCGATCGATATAGAGAAAAGTAAGAATCAGAAAATTTTGAAAGATTAGATAATTACTAATGTCGGTGTGGCGAATCCAAATAAAATAATTACAAGTAGCTGGCACTTCCGCTTATACCGGAAGTCGATACCAACTTGCTTATTTCAAATGGAACACCCTATATATTTTAGGGTTTTCGAAAAGAGCATAAAATTCTGAGTCGAAAATATGTCGTATGCTATACCTAAACCTAGCCGTTTCAGAGATATTTGACATTTTATAGAAAATTTGGCAGATGTAATGGTTTGCAAGAACCGTTATAACTTTCTTCATGTAAAAGATCCTCATTTGCTTCTCGTCACATAAAAACAACACAAGGAGAACTACGTCCTACAACTGAAATAAATTCAATAATATCATACCAAGTGTTCCGTTTTTCGCGTTACATTTTGTCAAATTCAAACCGCGAAAACTTGTTTAGGTCAAATGGAACATCCTGTATTTTTTTACGTCAAGTTGTGTAAAATTGAATTCCCTTTTTTCTGATATTAGCATTGTGGGGGTTAAACTTACAACTTTTTGAAATATTTACGATTTTATTAGAAATTCATGAATTGTAATCATTTCATCAAAATAGCCATGATTAGAAACAATCAGTCATTATCTTATGTCAAAAACTGCCAGCACGTTTAAATTACACCCACGAATTTTTTGACTTAAGATAATGACTGATTGTTTCTAATCTATTTTGATGAAATGATTACAACAATTCATGAATTTCTAATAAAATCGCAAATACTTCAAAAAGTTGTAACTTTAACCCCCACAATCCCAATATCAGAAAAAAAGGGAATTCAATTTTACACAACTTGACGTAAAAAAATACAGGGTGTTCCATTTGGCCTAAACAAGTTTTCGCGGTTTGAAGTTGATAAAATGTAACGCGAAAAACTGGTTGATATTATTGAATTTATTTCAGTTGTTTTCCTTATGTTCTTTTTATGTGCCAAGAAGCAAGTGAGGATCTTTAACACGAAGAAAGTTATAACGGTTCTTGCAAACCGTTGCACCTGTCAAATTTTCTATAAAATGTCAAATATCTCTGAAACGGCTAGGTTTAGGTGTAGGATATGTTGCATATTTTCGACTCAGAATTTTATGTTCCTTTAGAAAACCCTAAGATATATAGAGTGTTCCATTTGAAATAAGCAAGTTGGTATCTACTTCCAGTATAAGCGGAAGTGCCAGCTGCTTGTAATTATTTTAGTTGGATTGGCCACACGACATTTAGTAATCATCTAAATTTTCAAAATTTTCTGATGCGTACTTTTCTCTATATCGATCGATTCAGTTCCCGGTGAGACACCCTGTATAAATGGACAAGTATTTTCTTTGTATTTAAGTTAGGAGCGAATTATTTACGATTAATATGACAGAAATTCAAGAATGGCTTAAAATTGTACCAACTTTCATTACCCAAACCGAAAACATCCAGATCATGACACTTTCTCAAATCGAAGAAAATTGCTGCAATATGGAAGCTTTTCGAAAGGTAAACCTGAAAGTGTGCGAGAAATTGCATGCTTAAACTTTCTGCGTAACGATCTTCCAGCTTTATTAGAAGACGTTTCCATTAAAGGGTAGCGTAAAATGTGGTTTTACCAAGATGGTACACCCCACATACAGCAAGAATGATTTCAACTTTAGACACTACTTTTGGACATAAGTGGATACCGAAAGAACCACTTTACTAGCCAGCTAGGGCATCTGACACGACCCCACCAGACTTATTTATGGAATTTCTTTAAAATAAGGTTTATGAGGAATGAATAGAAAATCTGGCCGATTTGTAAAATAAAACGTATGCCAGTTGTGTAGAAATTAGTCCGAGCTGGTCAGTTGCATACCTGCTCCAGCTAAAACTTCAAATGCAGCTTCGTTTTCAGTCGATTAAGGCTTTAAAAAAATGATGGAGCGTTCAAGTGGGACAAAATCATCCGGAGGTAAAATACCCTCCCGATCGGATCTCCGGGGGAGGGTGCCCACAGGGACACCTCATCGAATGTCGAAAAAACACCGACAAGTCAAATCCAAGAAAAGTAATTCTTTCATCTACGGCGCTTGGAATGTTCGTACTTTGAACGACAGCACTCGCACCGATCGGCCTGAAAGAAGAACTGCTCTAATAGATAGAGAACTTCACCGACTCAATGTTGACGTTGCAGCTCTCAGCGAAACTCGATTTTTGGAGGAAGGCTCTCTCACAGAAAAGTACTACACCTTCTATTGGAAAGGTCTTCCCACTAATTCAAGAAGACAACATGGAGTAGGATTTGCCGTTCGGAATCAACTTGTATCCAACTTAACACAAGTACCACAAGGCCTATCCGAGCGTCTAATGCTGCTACGCTATGAGCTATCAGATGGCAACGCGGTAAATCTAATAAGCGCCTACGCTCCCACTCTGGATGCAAGTCACGAAACCAAGGAAAGCTTCTATCAACAGCTGGAAGAAACCCTCTGTAGAATACCTAAAACGGAACGACTCGTTATTCTTGGCGATTTTAACGCTAGAGTAGGGAGAGATGCAGACACCTGGCCAGGCATCATAGGCAAGAACGGTTTGGGCAACATGAACGCTAACGGTCAACTACTCCTAACTAAATGCGCCGAACATGATCTAGTTATAACAAACACCATTTTCCGACAAAAGGATAAATTTAAAGGCACCTGGCGTCACCCCAGATCAGGTCACTGGCATCTACTGGACTATGTTATCGTACGTAGGAAGCATCTCAAGGACGTTCAAATTACAAAGGCGCGCATTGATAGCGAATGTTGGACCGATCATCGTCCTGTTGTCTCTAAAATGAAAATTGTTATGAGACCTAAACACCGAAGAACTCAAGTAAAACGTAGACTCCGTCTCTGTATTAGTAAATTGCGTGACCAACAAACCGTCGAACAGCTAAAGCAAAAAGTTCAAGAGAATTTGAGTGCGCTAGAAGAAACCAATTCTGTAGATGTCGCTGCTACCTGGACACAAATTAAAGACAGTTTAAAAAGTGCGAGTGAGGAAATTCTTGGCACTGCAGCAAGTAAAAAACAGGAGGACTGGTTCAATGATAATGAAACTTTTATACAAGAACTTCTTGACCGCAAACATATTGCCTTCCAAAACGCTATCAACCACCCCAACGACTCATCAAAAGCAGAAGCTTTTACCCAATCTAAGTATGAAACGCAACGCGAAATCAGAAGAATAAAGAACGAGTGGTGGACAAGCAAGGCCAGAGAAATTCAAAGGTACGCCGATTCACACGACTACAGGAATTTCTTTCAAGGAGTAAAAGCAGTGTACGGCCCCAGTCGGAAAAATATGTGCCCTATTAAAGATTTAAATGGAAATCTCCTCAAAGAAGACCAGGAAATAAGAGCCCGATGGAAAGAACACTACTCTAACATTCTTAACCAGCAAAGTCAAGCCGATCACGATATTATAAATCTTATCCCTCAATATGACACCTTCGAAGACTTAGATAAACCACTAACAACGGAAGAGATCTTAACCGCCATTGGGCAGCTAAAAAATAACAAATCTCCCGGCGCCGACTCACTCCCAGCTGAGATCTTTAAAGCTGTGTCGTCAGAGCTCATACCCTACCTCAAAAAACTGTTTGATGTCGTGTGGGAAAGTGGTCAAGCTCCGCAAGAGTTTCGTGATACACTTTTAATCAACCTCTTCAAAAACAAAGGGAGCGCTGCGGACTGTGGAAATTACAGGGGTATAGCTCTCCTGGCTGTTGGAGGGAAGATACTCACTAAAGCGATGGCAAATAGGCTAACACCTGTTATGGAAAAGTTACTTCCTGAAACACAGAGTGGCTTTAGACCAAACCGAGGCACATCGGATTTAATCTTCACACTTAAACAGCTCCAAGAAAAAGCACTCGAACATCAAGGAGAAATTCACATGGCCTTCATTGATTTAACCAAGGCGTTTGACTCGGTGGACAGGGAAGTGCTCTGGAAAATTATGTTCCGCTTAGGTATCCCTAGAAAATTTGTGGAAGTATGTCGCAGCCTACATACAAACAACAACGCCCAGGTTATGTATAATAATGAGGCAACCGAACCTTTCCAAACCCTCACTGGAGTTAGGCAGGGATGTGTCCTGGCACCCCTACTTTTTAATTTGTTTACCACTGCTCTAACAATTATTGTTGACAACAAACTGACAGTCAGAGGAATAGGTCTCAGATACCGTTTTGATGGCGGTCTCTTTAACATAGGGCGCTTTAGAGCTTTCACGAAGACACGCACACGATTCATTTGTGATCTCCAGTATGCGGATGACTGTGCACTTTTAGCCTCTACGCCTGAAGAGCTTCAAGAACTTTTAGATGTGTATGCCCAGAGCTATGATTCCTTGGGACTTAAAATCAACATTGGAAAGACTAAGATTATGTCAACTCCTCATCAAGTGAACCAAACAGACATTACACTTAACGGAAATTCTCTTGAAGTGGTGGATCAGTTCAATTACTTAGGCAACGTTGTTAATGACAAAGCAAACATGGACAGTGAGATTCGCAATAGAATTAACGCTGCATCTAGGGCACTCTGGGGACTTAGAGAGAGAGTATTTGACAACCACGACCTTGCTTTGTCAACGAAAATGGCTGTCTACAGAGCAGTTGTCATTCCAACACTGCTATATGGATGTGAAAGCTGGGTCACTTACCGTCGTCATGTGAAAGAATTAGAACGTTTTCAGCAAAGACACCTCAGAAGTATGATGAAAATCCATTGGTTCCATCACATATCAAACGTGGAAGTACTCAGGAGAGCAAACAGCCTTCCAATTGAGATGCTTATTTCAAGAGCACGCCTAAGATGGGCAGGTCACGTTCATCGTATGCATGATAACCGCCTTCCTAAATGTACACTTTATGGTGAATTGCTAAGCGGTAGAAGAAGGCGTGGCGGTCAACGAAAGAGGTTCAAAGACGTTCTCCATGAAAATCTAAAATCCTGCAGTATTCCAGACGAGCAATGGGAACAACTTGCAGCGGACAGAACCGAATGGCGAGGGGTTGTGGCCAGCTATCAAGGAAATGTTGCTGCAAGAAGGCCGAATCCAAGACCTAACCAGGTCTATGTTTGTCCTGACTGCGGTCGACATGTGCTCTCCCGAATTGGCCTCTATAGCCATAGTCGTGTGCACCGTAGATGAATGGGAATTACAATAGACTACACCTTTTACTTGTTTTTTATTGTACACAATCTATCGACTGTAACATTTTTATACTCGGACTCGAGTAACGGCTAATAATAATAAATAAATTAGTCCATACACATTATTGGCCGTCTGTTTTCGAGATGTGGGTCTGCAAACATTGGCAAGGAACTGTTGACAAGAATTCTGGTAAGTCCGCACTCCGCACGCCTAGCAGAAACCAGGACAGATGATATAGTCAAACGTGCCATACGGCAAATGGTGGCCAACTATGACAGTTCTTGGGTTACAAAATATCTGCCAAATCGTATTAATTGAGAAGCAGAAGAACATATTGTAATTATTTGGTTGGTTTAAAAGAATAGAACTCTAAAAATTATTGTTGTCATAAATCACATGAATACAAATAAATATATATACAAAAAGTAGTCAACTGACGTACAAGTGTACTTGCTAAGTTTTTGATTTGCAGCCAATTTTCAATAAATATGTATTCTTAAATCGTTATGTCATGTAAATTAGCAATAAATGACTAAATTGCCAAGACAACTCCATAAACATGTTTTAATTCTAAATATATCAATTAGTTTTATCCTAGAACATGGATACTCTAAATCCAAGTTTATTATTGCAAATATTTGCAAATGCTTTTTTATTGACATGTACATCCATTGTAGACCAGGGCCAAACCGTTTAAAATATCGTAATAGACGATAAATCCTTAGCAGTATACGAATGGTCGGAAAATGTCGTTAATGGTGTAAATAATTAAGGAAAAATCGTCCAGACTGAGTAAAAGTTCGGGAAGGGGGGTTGGGGTGGTAATATATACATTTTTAGGGGTTGGTACTTGTTTTTTGCGATTTGCTGCTAAACTATGCATCCTATCGAAAAATGTGGAATATAAAAGTTGTAGATAATGAAAAAATCTTAAACTTTCTAATTGATCATTATTAACCATAACCTCAAAATTACCAAGAAAAATACAAAAAACCGTTTTTTCGGTTTTTAATTTATAACTATCGCAAAAATGTTTATATTTTCATGAAAATTGGTGAAAATGTTCTCTTTTGTGTTTCAAACAAGCCCAAATTTCAAAGCGAAATATTTAATTTTCGATGTTTCATGAAGAAAATAAAGAAAAAAGACCTAATTTTCAATCGAAAAATTTGGTTAGCAAATTTTCGATTAATGAACTTTACTAGTGCTCATTTTTTTTGTTGAAATCTCAACTTTAATATAGAATTAAAATATAATATTATTTATATACAAAAATATCGTTAAAAAAGCGAAAAACTGAAAAACTACTTTTTAAAAATCGAGTTTTCGGTGAAAATCATGAATTTCTTTTTTTTTATTGTAAATAAACGTTTACATTCATAAAAAGCGTTAATTGTCATACAATACTATGTTATACAAGTAATGTACATGTACCTAACTGAGGCGAGACTGTTACAATTGATCCATTACTATTATTTCAGAGAATTTCGCGAAATATCAGCAGCATAGATGATATGAAAAATTATTTACAGTACGAGCTTGCTCCATTTCCTGTGTCGTTGTTTACAGAGAATGGCTTCAGAAAAAATGTTAAGTTACATTTATATACAGAATTTGCGAGCATCGATTGGTTACCAACTTCGAGCAATATTGTACACGTTGTTGATGGCGGGTTTCTCTTAAACAAAGTTATCTGGCAAAAAACGATACAATTAATGAAATAACACAAAAATATTTACATTATGTACAAAACAACTACGCAAAAAATAGTTATATGAAGAAGATGCAGATTCCCTAATTATCAATACATCCCTTGAAGTAGCAAAAAACTCCGATAAAATAGTGGTAGTTGTTTTTCAAGGCATAGATCTTTTAGTTCTTTTAAATCAATTCAGTTCACATGAATTGAATATCTATTTCCACAAACCTGATGCAGGAAATATTAATGATACTTATTACACCTCTAATAAAATAAATCACATAAACATATTGTAGTATTTTTGCATTGTTTTTCTGGCGGCGATACAACTTCCAGTTTTGCTGGGAAAAGAAAAAAAAACGATCATAAAATCACTATTGGCCGATAAACATTTACCTAATCTTGCAGACATTTTTTACAATACAAATGCAGACAAACAAACGATTACCGAAAATGAATTAAAAATAATAGCTTCTATTTACAAAAGATTTGAACTCTACCGAACGGCTACTGTTAAATCCTCATTTCATTTGAAAAAATTACCTCCAACTGAAGGGGCAGCTAAGCAACATTGTTACAGGATGTATTTTCAAATACAAAGTTGGCTTGGTAATCAATTAACAGCTACAGATTGGGGATGGAAACATCACGTTAATGGCATCGTACCTATATTTACAGAACAAGAATTAATTCCTGAAAATTTATTGAAAATTATCTGCTGCAGCTGCGAAACAGGATGCGGTAATAGCAAATGTGGGTATCGCAAGCATGGCTTAAAGTGCACAAATTTTTGCTCAAATTGTCACGGTTCTGATAAATATTCTAATGCCGAAAAATCGTTGTACGAATAAAATTGTAGTCTCGAGGACATCGAAAACGAAGACAGTACCCACTGTCTAATAAATAATAATAAAAATAATGATACTGAATTCTGGCAATGAAGAATTGCCCACGAAGAAAAAAAGATTTCAATAAAATTATTTTACTTTTAATTTTTGTATTTTATAATCAAATATAAGACTTTGACGTGATAATTTGTAAATACTTCACACAGAAATAATTGACAAATTTTCTTAGTTCACAGGCTTTGTGTTTTTTGAATTTTTACCTATTTAATTGCAGTTTAAATAATGTTTCCGGGACTTTGAAAGCCGAGAATAGTTAGGTACATGTACATTACTTGTATAGCATAGTATTGTATGAGAATTAACGCCTTTTATGAATGTAAACGTTTATTTACAATAAAGAAAAAGAAATTCATGATTTTCACCGAAAATTCAATTTTTAAAAAGTAGTTTTTCAGTTTTTCGCTTTTTTAACGATATTTTTGTATATAAACAATATTATATTTTAATTCTATATTAAAGTTGAGATTTAAAAGGAAAAAATTGAGCACTAGTAAAGTTTATTAATCGAAAATTTGCTAACCAAATTTTTCGATTGAAAATTAGGTCTTTTTTCTTTATTTTCTTCATAAAACATCGAAAATTAAATATTTCGCTTTGAAAAAATTTGGGCTTGTTTGAAACATAAAAGAGCACTTTTTCACCAATTTTCATGAAAATATAAACATTTTTGCGATAGTTATAAATTAAAAACCGAAAAAAAGGTTTTTTGCATTTTTCTCGATAATTTTGAGGTTATGGTCAATAATGATCAATTAGATAGTTTTATATTTTTTCATTATCTACAACTTTTACATTCAACATTTTTCGATAGGATGCATAGTTTAGCCGCAAATCGCAAAAAACGAGTACAACCCTTAAAAATGTATATATTACCACCCCAACCCCCCTTCCCGAACTTTTACTCAGTCTGGACGATTTTTCCTTAATTATTTACACCATTAACTCCATTTTCCGACCATTCGTATACTGCTAAGAATTTTTATTGCTAAACAGTTCTATTGTAAAAATGGCGTAAATATGAATAAATTATTATTATTATTACTATTATTACACCAAGCAATATGCGTGTAATTTAGAATGTTCTCAATTTGTTCATATATATTGATCCAGCAATATGTTATAAAGATGCCAAAACCAACAAAGAAAATGCTGAAAATTTCGCAGTTATTTTTCATCCCAACTATGCCTGCGTCGTAAGAGAAAAAAATCCTCCCATCGTGTAATACCACACCACATAATTTTCCCTATCTCCCGTAACCCCAAAACGACCCCCTGCAACGCGTATACGCTAGTGATATCCAACCCATCAACTCTCCCATCCAACATAGTAGTGGGTTGTGAGAGGGTGGCGTGGATGGCGTGGCGTTATGTATAAATGTATAGTAATGACGGTGGCATGTGCACGATATCGGCAGTAGGTTTCAGCGTAAAAGCGGGCACAGCCGGGGGCCAGGGAACAGGTTGGCCGGTAAATGAGCAATAATAAAGCTGGGTAGCGTCGCGACGCTGCTGCGGTGTGGACGAAACGGCGCGTGTCTGACGCGTCTCGTGTCTAACAAGCGACCCACCCGGCGCCCCGCGTCAACCGCAATCAGGGGATTCTCAAACGGTGGGAACAGTATTTTATCTCAGGCTCCATTTGATGCGTTAACAAAGCAAATAATTCATTTGTTTTCAGTCAGCCCACTACAAAGAATTCTATGTAGATTTTTTTAAATTACTAAAAACTCTGGACACCTTCGAAACGGCGGAACTCCTCTATTTTAAAAATTATTACCTTCACCTGTATTTGTCACAAAACACTGGTGACTTTAACAGTATATTTGTTCTGGGTATATCACATCTAAAGGTTGAGTTGTGCCTAGAGTTAATTCTTAAGTTGTATTAACTCTTACATAGTAAATCGCAAATTAGTGGTTAAATGTAATGAATATAAATCAGATATCCAAGATGTAACCTTGGTTGTTCCCCACGGCTCAATATTAGGTCCTCTTTTATTTCTGGTTTACATTAATGATTTGCCAAATTATATTCATCATGGTGCTGTCACAATGTATGCGGATGATACCTCTGTTTTGGTATCATCCGTTACGAAGGAGGAACTTTATCATAAAGTTAAGGTTATACTAGATGATGTACAATGTACATGCATGGTGCCAGCGAAATAAGCTCATTTTAAATGACACTAAAAATGTTTTTATTAACTTAAATCTTAGAAGAGCACTACCCTCTAGTGACGACATACATTTTTCAACATCTACAAAATTCCTTGCCACTTATATTGTTAACAGATTGACATGGGAACTCCATATTGATCACGTCTTACTTTACAATACTACAGCTGAAACAGAAACTTTACAAAAGCGAGCAATTCGATATACTATGTGTAAAGCACGTCTGAGAGACTATTGCAAAACCGTTATTTGTAACCCACCATATATTAATAGCAGTTCCCATTTTCCTCTACGAAACAGCGTGTTTATTTCACAAAAACCGAAATACGTTTGAGGAAGTAGACTTTCGTCGTAGCACTTGCCAGGCAAGTAATATAAACCTACCTATACCTTCATGCAGTTTCACAAGAAAATCTTTAATTCATAACAGTAAAAAATTTACAATCATCTCTCAATAGCTTTTAAAACTATATCTTCCGAAAACAGTTCAGGAATGATGCTGTAAAATAAAATTAATTGATATAAATTGCAGGAAATTTTGACGTATTTTAATGTGTAGTTTATTTATTATCGTACAGCGTTTTCAAAATATACAATAATATGTACTTTTGTCTTGCGTGCTCTATACTTTCGTGTTATTTTTATGAAACTGACTAAACAAATGTTGACCCATATCCGTGCTGACAGTTGCAAAAGTATTTGAACAAGTAATATATAATAGGTTAATTGCGCATATGAGAAATAAAATTACCGAATGCCAGCATGGTTTTGTAGTTAAAAAACCAGTAGTTACTAATTTAACAATATTTACAGACGATGGATATTATATTCTGAGATTTTGCAAAGGCGTTTGACAGAGTGGATCTCGATATTTTGATAAAAAAGTTACAGATTTACAAAATTTCTAACAATTCACTGCCTTTTTTAAAAATCATACTTGACATCTAGATATCAGTAAGTAAAACAAATTACTACTATGTCTGCTTCCTATTTGGCTAAATCTGGCGTGTCTTAAGGAAGCAACTTGGGGCCTTTGCTTTTCGTATTTTTTGTAAACGATATACCTGATTATCCGAAATATTCTAAATGTTTAATGTATGCAGATGACATTAAATTATATAAAGCGGTTGAAATCGAGAAAGACACGCAATTATTGTATTGCATATTTCTCTTTTACGTTTATTTCTCTCTAACTATTGTATTTATATATCTTTCTTTCCTACATTTTTTTTACTTTTTATGTGCTGCCGCATCTCACATTAATATGTAATTAATTAGGTTGAAAGCTGTTCTGAATATTACTTATTACTGTTGGGGGCGAGCGTAGGTGCGTCTTTACTATGAACATACTTCGGTATGCGATGTAAAGCAACGACAGGCGCAGTTAGTACTTGGATGGGTGACCATTCCAACGGAAACCGCGTTCTCGCCTCACACATCTTCCAGCGGCTTGTATATCAGTGTATGTGCGGAAGCTATACAACCTTAGGCGAGGGTTGTATAGGAGATATACAATCCTTCGGAGGGGATGTAAAGCCGTCGGTCCCTTGTCTATTAAATGTTAGGCAAGTAAAAGATCCCTACTCTTCTTAAGGGAAGAGGTTCGGCAAAAATTCCTGGTTGGGGGTAGCTCGTCTACAGGCGTCGGTGTTAGGCCTCAGTAGCGGAAATAGGCCGACGTTAAATAAATGTATAAAAAAAAAACTTATTACTGTTGCAAATTAAGTGATGCAACTGTAAACTTAGGCAACTTGCCCTGTGTTACATCAAAAAATAAATAAATAAACAAATGTTGTTTGTGTTATACTAAGTAAACTTTGTCGACGAGAATTATTCTGTAGATAATAAAGTATATTTTACTATCATTATTATAAATGCTACAAAAGTTATCTATTTTATTTTTGATAGAATATAAATATTTTTCTCAGCTGTTGGATACGATTAAAAGTGTTTTCTATTTTTAAGTATTAATATTGTATTTTAGCTATTTCAACTAATTGTTGTTTAATGTAGTAATTAAAAAAACAAGAATTAAGAAGCTAATTCTTGATATTGGTGAAGGCGCCGGCATTAAATAGTTGCTGAACTAACAGAAAATTGAACAAAATACAAGGCAAAATTTAATGTTAAACGCACAAGTCCCACATTTTGACGACCTCCGATCGGATCCGTTGGTGTGATGTGGCGGTGTCGGCACGCGACTAAAGCAGCTCCGGTCCCCCGCACTGATCCTAGCTACCGCACGCGCCACCCCTCCGGCTGCCACCGCCTGCTGTAGTTGCCGCTCACAGCTCACGAACTTGCCCACTGTGCTTCATTACTCGTTCGGTGAAGCTACGGTACGGCCACAAACGCTCTCCAATTTTAACTCGCGTTAGATTTCGCTCTATCCATGATCCAATAGTTATGACAGCAAAAAGTAAAAGAGCATCGGAGCCTCGAAGAGCCAACAAACCGCTCATGGAGAAACGACGTCGCGCTAGAATCAACCAGAGCCTGGCGGCTCTTAAGACACTTATTTTAGATTCAGCGAAAGCTGATAACACAAAGCATTCCAAATTGGAGAAGGCTGATATTTTGGAACTGACGGTGCGACATTTTCAAAGGCATAGAAGTCTGGACGTCAAGGGGGTCAATCAGTACAAATCCGGCTACGCGGACTGTGTAAGAGAAGTGCAGAGGTACTTGGAAACACCAGATGCCCAAACCATGACTGTAATTGATTCCGGAGTTCGGCAGCGGCTTCTTAGGCACTTGGATAATTGCGTTGCAGAAGTAGATGTGGACATCCGGCAGGCCACTGTTCCCTTACCAGCGGAAGAAAGACTCGAGCCTCCCGATTCCAGCACGCTGGAAGAAGTTAACAATAATTTGAATTCCACCCACATACTTGAACCGAAAACAGAAGAAGTAGTTACAAACAAATCGGGGAAGAATTACGATGGCAATTTTGTATTATTATTACCAGAACACTACGTACAACTTGCTAACGCTCTCGGTGTTAATCTTAGGCCTCAGAACGAACCTTTGGCGAGTCCGGGGACCAGTTGTGAAAGTAAAAATAAAATTAATGAAGTTGTTCAGGAAGTCAAGGTGGTTGAAAAACCTCTTGATTTTAGCAAAAGTAATGACAATTGCGATATGTGGAGACCGTGGTAATTTATGTGCTTTAATGATTATTGTGCAATAGATACTTTGACTGATGTGCTTACTGAGATTTTCTATAGTTCTGTTAAAAATAAATGCTACCTGTAGTCGATGTGATTGTTATATTAAAATAAATACCTACTATATCTGAAAATTTTCGTCCAATGAGTTAGGACTGTATTTTTGTAATAAATTTCTATTTAAAATTTTATTATAACTGCATTTGGATGAAATATTTTCACAGCTCTTGTAAATATGTATCATACCGAAACTTTTGTAAATATTTTACTGTTATTTATTTATTGTATTTCATTGTTGCCTCTTTCTTTCTATGTACAAATTTCGAAATAAATTTATAAAGTGTATTTTTTCCATTGTTTATAATATAGTATGATTTAAATTAATCCGAAGCATATTTTTTCTAATCTAATAGATAAAATAGATCTTAATAATGTCTGTTTATTTCAGAAGTTTACAAAATCGTAGAACTAAAATTGCCTAATTCGTTAGGTGGAAAATATTCAAAATCAAATACAGTTTACCATTCAGCAATACATTTTTCATTCCTTTTTGTTCTTTGGATCCATTGTGATTTATCTCACCTGTGTTTTCAGAATAATTCAGAGAAATTTAATGTTTGATATCAGTGTGTGTATAACTCTGCTAATTTATTTTCCTAATCCTCCTCTTATCTATATTTGTTTGATAAAAGTGAGTTTTGTATCACAATACGTAGGTAATTTTTTTATTCGTATCAAACTAATTGTTATCCTGAGCAATGAACTATAAATAATAGAGCAAGAAATAGACTTTTAATACCTACGCATTTTTTATTTTTCTAGATTTAATTTTATCCTACAAGTATTATATACACACTATTAGAATTGCAGGAGATAGAAAATATTGTACGACTTAATTTTTCACTCTTTAGTGATGTAGATTCGAACAATACAACAAAAGATCCTAATAACTATACACTTGTAAAGTATATCCTAGTTCAAATCAATCATTTTAATACTAATTAGCACAAGATGTTTGAAGCTAATAAAATAATTTTAGTTTTAGTAAAACTATTTTGAAACAGTTTGTCAGTTTTCATATTTTAAATTAGTTGTTACATGGAATCTCTCTCTAGATTCGTTGCTCTTACATTCAACAATTAATGAAATTACATATTATAAAGGTATATAATATTTGCTCGGAGTTTATTGACTTTTCTAATTATTAATATTAAATATTAAAATATACTAGTATGTCCGATATTATAATATCCCATTTTTAGATAATTATTAATTATCAAAAGTATCAGATTTAGCAATACCAGACAGGTAAGTAATTGTGTAATTTAATTTATACCGGACGATTAATGTAATGTAGACAGATATTTTGTGATATTGTTAAAGAACACGATAAAACCATCGGTGTATTTTTCGAAACTGTAACAAAATCCGCATGAAAAGCGAGCTTCACGTAAAAATATCGTGGAAGAAGTTTTTAATATTCTTAATCATATTTTCGCTCTACGGAGCGTTTTTTATACAAACATTTCAATAACTCATCAAGGAGCGTCATTTTAGAAAGTGTAGTAAATGTCGCTGCGCAGCGACGTAATGTCGCCCCGACCACCAAAATTTAGAAACAGTAACAAAATTTGATTTCGGAAATTTCAAAATTAAAAACCCTTTTACGAATCCACGTTGTTAAGCACTGCAACTCATGCGTGGTATTAAATATGAGGACAAGTTAATCCAGCTTATATTCAAAGTATATCGTGAGTTTTAGCGAAATTAGCCCTTAGCGACATGGGACCCACATCATTTCCTAGCAGTCGATTTTGACGGGAAAATTATGTGTTTTAACCGGATTTGCCCTAAACCGGTTCCTCAGTGATTCGGTGTCAGAAAAGTATCTTTAACCATGTATTCATATGTGCATGGGACCGCCTTGCCTGAACGTAAGAAATTGTAATTGCCCAAATATAATTCAAAGTCGAACATTTTAAAGCTACGAGGAGCGACCAAAATTGATATTGAAATAGAAATACGTGAATAGACAGGCAAGCAAAAGCCCACCAAAATTTTATAAACATTGAACTTTTCTTGAATCTTTTTGTGTAATCGTTAGCTCAAAAACTGCATATTGGATGGTAGTTGGTACATTATAAATCGTTCCGCTCCTCACCATGTGTTGTACACGGGCCAGACTATTGTTTGTCAAAAAATATTTCCATAAATTTTTTGAAGATTTAATTTGCAAAATTCCCTTTCAGGTATAATTTTAAGAAAGTGTTAGTACCTCCAGTGTTAGGTTTATAGTGTTACGACGTCCAATAGATACCATCAGAGCAGCAGTTAAGGAAAAACGAACAGTAAGTATAAATTTTATATTATTCTTCGTCTGAAACAGTCGTTTTTGGACCCTTATTTTGTGAACGTTAACATTCATTTTTGATAAATATAGTAAAAGTCCTTCAGACAGCAAAAGATGAATCGTTCACAATACCCCCGAGAAGATTTGTTGGAAATAATACCTCCTCCAAAAAAGATAAACTTCAGGGGCATATTTTCCATTTCGCAAATGGACAATTATATCTAATTATTTATACTGTTTAATCAATTACATACAACATGTTATACTTTTTCTAGTGCTTTGAGAAAATTGTTCGAGTTACGTTAAAAAAAGTTTTCACAATGATGGTGTTTTATTTACATGAGGTGGCTATAAATAGTGAATAGAGTTGACTAAAAATTGTTAACTTGTGGATAAAAGCTAATCCAAATCCAGGTCAGAGAGCAAAGTAGTATGAATTTTTTCGAAAAGTTCCTCAGTCCATTTTGTGAACGTGATAACTAAGAGAAAAATAGTGGGAATTTGATGTATATGTTTTGGAAAGAAAATTTAATTTGGAACCTGTTGAAAAAAGGGCATGAAAGTGCCGAAAACAGGTTTTTTTCACGTTGCGAAAGAAAAAAAATTGTATGCAAAAATACTACGAAATAGCTCGTAAAAAAACGAAAAGAATGTTTTTTTGACCATTGAAATCGGTCCATAACTTTTGCACAAAAAATTAAAAACCGCTAAATATGTCCATTTTTGCCATTTAATTACAGGGACTGTAATTATCGTAGGAAGTTGTTTCGGAGCTTAAATTGTATCTTTTGTTGGTACCTACCTACTCTAAAAATTTCAAGCAAAAATATTAATAACTGTTAGCGGAAATCACGAAAATGTAAAAAAAGGTCTTTCCGAAAGACGGCGGTGTGGAAATGGTCAAAAATGGTCATAGAACGACTTTTCAAAAAGGTATTTGTTCCTGATGAAATTCTCTACAACCCTATTATCTTTAAATTTTAGTAAGGTTTCGTTTAGTACCTTAAAAACGCATCTGAAAATCGAGCTATTTTTGAATTTTGGACGTTCGGGCGCTCGAGCAGAGAGGAAGTGACGAGTGGTGGGAGAAGTATCTCCCGCAGCCTCTTCCCCACAGGGCGCGATCCGAACGCTTGCGATCTCAAAATGAAAGAAATCTCTAAGTAGGCCATGACACCATTAATTCCGTTTATTTTTTCTCTTTCCAACTGTATAAAACATGTCAGAAAAATTATAACTGATAGTGTCAATATTTAATATTTTACGAGAACACAATTCATATCATTGATGCAATAATAGTAAAAAGTCACTTTATAATAATTACAATTCAATACAAACAAACAAATATCTCATAAATAAAAATACAAGTATAAAATGAACATCCAAAAAAAACTAAAAACTCTGTATAACAGTACTACCTACCATACTGAAAAGAAAATGTGTGTATTTATTTTTCTAACTACAATTTGGAGCATTTCACATGCGTTTCTAATTCTGGTTTTGATGTCCTCAATATTTTCAGGGGCAGTTTCAAACATCTTGTCTTTAATGTAATACCAGACGAAAAAATCCAAGCGAGTAATATCTGGTGATCAAACTGGCCATAGAATGGGTCCATAAGTGCCTATCCAGCTATCTGGCATAACTTGATTTAAATAATTTGTACATATTCAGCAGTATGAGGCGGAGCCCCATCTTGTTGAAAATATGAATAATTTAATCTTTTTTGCCACTGTTAATTCATAAAGAAAATCTTGAAATTCGTTTTACAGGAAATTAAGGTATCTACGAACGGTTAATTTGCCATCGTAAAAATAAGATTCAATTACTTTAGTCCCTAGAAGACCCACCCAAATATTCGTAGAAAATCTTTCTTGGAAAGCAGTCTCTCTGTACCAATGTGTATTTTCTCGTGTTACGCTTTTCCTCTGTTCTGACCAAAAGAATGCGCAAAACAGAACAAAAGCACAACATAGTTGCGAACGGCTAGCGGGTATAGTACGGGAGCTTAAACGGGCCATGATCAGGGAAAAATCAATTTTTATTTTATGGAAAATATTCTGTGTTAATCAGTCTAAATTTTGTCAATAAAAAGAGAGCAATAGGGTTTTCCCAGAAAAAAAATTATTGCTGAAATACTTAACTCACGTAAAAAATGATTTATGGCATATTTATTATCTTATTAATTTTACTAATAGTAAAAAAAAAAAAACTTGTAGTTTGAAAAATATTGGGTTCATTTTAAACAGCCATAAATTGGCGCGTTGTGACGCCAACATCCAATCACAGAGGTTGTCTCTTGTTTATTAATCTTGGTCTCTGTTAACATAACATAACCTCTATTTATTGACAGCACTCAGCACTTTTCTACTTTAGGTAAATTATCAGCGGCACCTTTAACATATCCCTCTTCAACTTGATTCCATTTTGATTGTAGAATTAATAAAACATAAACCAGAAACTGATAAAATAATATTTTCACTCCAAACAATACAAACATAAAAATATAAATTTAACGTTTTAGGTTAGTCATCTGATGTGTAATGTCGGTGAAGGTTATACAGACGGTATACAAGTTAACAGACGCTTTGGAGGAACTAAAATGCCAGTATTTTTTTTATATTACTCAAAGATTTCAAGGTGTACTTAAAGTATAATGTAACAAAAGAAAAAATAAATTTAAATTAGTTACACAGTTTCTTTTTATAAGTATCACGTGCAGACTATTATCACCAAGTTGACATGAAGACACCGAAGCGTTTTTTCTATGAAATGGCGGAGGATTCGGTGATAATGCAATAATAAAACATTTACTGATAATGTGCAGCTCCCTGAGAGACCGTCGAGATGAAACCTTACTAAAAACCTTCTTAACAAAATACTTTTTTAAATTACAAATAAAAACACATCAAAATTAGATCACCTGTTGAAGGAGTATGAAACCACAGACATACGCGTCAAACTTAAAACATATAGCACCCTCTGTTTTGTATTATTAAAACCCAACCGTTTTTGAAATATTTAAGTGTAATGTTATAATTTCTTGAAAACTAAAATATGTAACTATTTTGAACTAAATTTTAGATGGTAGGTCACTGGAATTTTGCTTTATGGAAAGTTAAAGCGATTCACGCTATAAAAAACAAAATTTACAACTTTCGGTTTAAATGAAAATGATTTTGACTTTGAACACTCTATATTTTTAGTCTAGACGTTGAAGGGGGGGGGGGATCAGTTGGCCTTAAGAGATCCGAAAGATTCTAAAATCATTTTCGATGTATTTTTTCCGTATATTTGATTGATTGGTTGAATTATTTACGAGAAAGTATCAAAAATGATGATTTTTCACATTTTCTCTCTTGGGGTACAGAAATATTAATATGTCTGTGTACAGGTTATATTATTTTGATATGCTGAAATGATTGGCATATCGAGTTAGATATGAAAAACTGTTAGAAATAGTCTTTTTTCACATTTTCTTTGAGATATATAGATATTAAAATGTTGGCAATGACTTTTACGTATTTTGATAAGCCGGATCCATTGGCGTGAGTCTCAGTTCCCAAAAGTTATCACATCTCGAAATCATGCGAAACTATCAAATATGGAGAATGGAGATTTTTGTATTTTCTTTTCAGACATGCTTAAATATTAACATATTAGTGATCATAGTTATGTATTCTAATACGCTGGAATGATTGGCGCAGGTTTCAAATCCGAGAAGTAGTTCAATTTCGAATTATTCACGAAAATCCGTAAAAAAAACTATTTTTGCATTTTTAAAATAATAATAATATATCTTTATTTTTGTTGGGATATGTTATTTACAATAATCTTTTATAAAGGGGGCGACGTTCACTACTCTTCCACATAACCCTCTATAATTCTGCAAAACAAGCAGAACATTATAAAATAATGTTACGTAAGGAGTATTCATATTTTAGGAGAAAACTATAAAACAGCTTTAGTAGGTTACATATTGATACAAATTATTTTTCCAAATTCTAAATTGATATACTTTGCAATAATATTAAACAAATATTGAGAACGAGACCTGACATTAAATTATTAAAAACAAACAACTTGTACTCAATAGGTAACCTGCTAAATAAGCATATAGTAAAATGATAAATACGAATTTTATTAACGCGGGCGACAGTCGAATTCTTAAGACAGTCCTACTCTTAATGTGTTAAGAAGTGCGACTCCTTATCCTGACGCATCTCCCCACATCAGTGATATTGGTAAGAGCCCCCAATTTGTTACTATTATTGTTGTGCCTGTTGATACTGTGACACCGTTTGTTATTATTTTGTCAATAAATTATATATGTTTTAAACTCGTCTTCTACTTTGACTACCCAATCTCCCACTCTCACAAGCCAAGTGGCCGTCAGTTGCGGCTACCCCAAAAGGGTGGTCGTGACAGTAAAACAGTGTAATATTCTAAGTACAAATTGTAAGATATATTACACTGCACGTAAATAAATCAAATCTAACTATAAAAACGAAATTAATTTCTTTGTGATGTTAAGTAATTTTTGATATGGGTTTTCAGAGTATGACAACTAGAATTCGAGATAATTTTACAATTCAGATTATTATAAATGTAAGTTGTATTATATGTAAAAGATCCTCTAAACTGAGTTGTAGGAACGCTGTGTAGGTCACAATAGCGCGTAGGGCAATTATGTGCATCAGCACCTTTAATTAATTTTCCAAGCAAATATGTTTGATATTTATTTATGTTCATTTTGTGAATGAGAACTTAAAACGTTCATGAAATGTTAACCATTTATTTTGCTGCTGTGTCTCAGAGATAGGATCAAATTTGCGGAAGTTATAACAGAATCATAAGCAATTATTCTAAATTTTTTGTAAACTTCTTTGGTCTGTTTTCTTTGTCTGCGGGCCAGTAAGCTAAGGTAGACAAAATTAAAGACTCATATAACTTAAGTTCCACATCGCTTGATAAATAGTTCTTATTCACGTGCGCACTTGATACTCTCACAAGATTTAGCATCTTAGTTAACATTTTCAACAGCTACTTTATATTCGCGTTGTAAATAGTTTAAGTAAATCTGTGTGTCATCTGCATATTGGTGCATATAACTAAAATTAAGGTAGCTGTAAAAATCAGCGGTATATATATCGAAAATAATAGTGAACCTAAGACACTTCCTTGTGGAACACCTATTGTATTAAATATAAAATTTGAAAAAAATCCATTTAGGAGCACCCTTTGCCGCCTATTTCAATATATGTGAATATTATGACTGGTGGTCGAGAGGTGAGCGCACTTGCCCGTCGCCCTTTTTTTTAAAGCAGGTTTTCACTTTTCTTAAGTTTCCTGTAAATATGTTTGTTAACATTTGACACACCTTTAAAAATTTTGTATATTTAACTATCATAACCCAGTGGGATCAAAAAGATAACTAACTTGAACAGTTTCGTTGCGTAAGCAACATGTAACGCGTCGGGGAAAGATAATTATTGTAAATAACGTATCATGACATAAATTAAATACAAAAAAGGACATGTAAATATAATCTGAATAAAGAATTTTAAATGGTAAATGTTAATGCCCGTCACCCAAAAGTTCCGGGTTCGATCCCCGATCGTGGCAGTGGAAAATACTATGAGAGGGATTTTTCCACTATACATGGATATTGGGTGTGTGTCCCTTGTCTCTAAATGTGTAACCCCCTCCCACACAAGGCTCTTCTAGAGCCTTCCGGGATAATGGGGGTCGTAATTACCTGTGGTGTTATTTATTTATTTTTATTATTTATTTGCCATCATATTTTTCTAATATTGCATTATTTTTATCCAAGTCTGGTACTTGTGGTAAACTATTAATAAAAAAAATTATTCAGATCATTAACGTCACTAAAACTTTTATGTTTTTTGTTTATATTTAAATAGTCTAATGTTCTCTAAAATTCTTTAGGATTACTTTTATATTTTTGTTGTAAAAACACTTTTTTTTCACTTCACCGTAGTATTTACAATATTCTGTTGTTCTATGAATAGTCCCATGACGCCACTGTACAGTTGATTTAAAAAAAAACTGGTACAACTCTTGTAATCGAAAATCCTAATAGTTTAGTTGTGTGCGTATGTCTGTAAATAGGGCTGGCCAGGCATGTCGAGAGGGGGGTGCAGAAGAGATGATTTACCCCGGACCTGGGTTTTTTGGAGGAGACCGGTTTTCTTAGCGTTTTTAAACTTATTAAACCTTTCTTTTTAATTTTATTCAAATGGAATTTTAAAAAATAATTAGAAAATAACTTTTTCAAAACATTTTCAAGCCTGCCATATTATTGTTTAAAAAAATAATATTTGTTACGGTTAATTCTACTAATGGTTGTAATTAAAATACTAACTGAATAATGATAATTCTATTTTTATAATAAGAACACGAAAATACCACTTGAGATTTAAAAAAATGTAAATAATGCAGACCTGAACATAAAAATACAATAAAAAAATAAAATAAATGAACTTCAACTACGTAATACAGAATTAACTAATATTTTGTCATTGCTCCATTAGCGTCTAAAACTGCCTGAAGTCTTGCAGACATGGGCAAAATCAAATTTCTTGCAAGGTCAACTTCTTGCGACAAGTTCTCCCAAGGGTCTTCAATTATCCCCTCCAATTCTTGGGCATTATTTGGATGGTTATTTAATTTTCTTAATGTTTCACCATTAGTCCCCAAACATTTTCAATTGGATTTAAATCCGGACTCTTAGATGGCCACGGTATCAACTCTATGTTTTTATTAAGAAACCATTGTCTGACACGATGGGCCGTATGTATGAAGCAGTTGTCTTGTTGAAAAATAAAATTATTTGCCGGAAACACCTCTATTACTGACGGCAACATAACATTGTCTAATATTTCAATACATTTAATGGAATTGAGATGACCACCGCTGTTCCAACACACACCTAACCCATTTAGGCTCATCCAAGCCTAGACATTGACTGAAAACCTTCCTGATATTTGTGGATGTGGAAATACAACTTGTCCCCAGAAGTTTTCACCATTGATTATACAGTTCAGTGCAAAAATAATCCTACCCTGCCTTCATTTCTTCTGAAAGTATGTACTTCATTATCAATTTTAGATTTTGAGTTAACCAAGGAGCTGGCGGCTTAGATATTCTTACTGTTTTTTCTGGTGCATGAAAATCAAAATTTATATTTTATGTATATTTTTAAGTATGCAGAAATATTATTATGTAGTCCAATTTCGAATTATTCACGAAAATCTATAAAAGAAATTTTTTTACCGTTTTCTTTTGAAGTACTTATGTAGAAATATACTGGAAATCTTGGCCAGTGGGTCCTCTTAGCTGGTGGGCCCTGTATCATTGATACCTCCCTGGAAACAATACAAAATCCACCTAAACTATTCAAGACAATTTTCTTACATACATTTTTGCAGACTGATATTATTGTATTTCGGTACACGGGAAGTGCAATATTTGACCCAAACAGAGAAACAAATATAAAAGAATATAAAGTAGACAGCAGTTACTCGCGCAAAAATAACTGAATGTTCTGTTTTTAATATACAAGTATTTTCTTAACAACTGTTTTGACACATAGTCTCTCACTTTTCATAAACACTAAAACACTTGATATTCTACTCGAGACTCGTCATCATCAGATGAGAGCTAACTTTTAATCCGAATTATATTCATCTCCAGATGATGCTAACACGATTGTCGAAATATGCGTCGACTAAAAAATTCGAGTGTTGCGATAAAGTATCTTGATGTATGTGGAACTACATCAGAAGCAGTATTAAACAAAGGTTCCAATCCTTTCCAAGAATATCCACACAAACGATTTACAACATTCTACCTCAATTTGCTACCCTTTTTGGGGATCAAACTGTCTGCTAATTAAAAACTGCCCAGGAATAAAAAAAAGAATCCTAATTAACACCTTAATTAAACACAAACAAAAACAAGAAGTTTACTGAATTCTAACCATTCGATCTCCTGTATGATTTCAGACCCCGTATAAAGTTTATTATACACGAGGGATGATAGCTTGATTAGCGATCATGGAAAGCATATCCCCCGTGCATTATGACTTTATGTCTGCTGCACCAGTCTAGCGAGATCTTTCAGGAAACTTTACCGATAACGCTAAAATGATGAATCCATCACCTTCAGCTTCACGTTACACCGCGGTTCGTGGATGAGTCTAAAGTAATAAAAATATGCGTGCCTGACTACCCTTTTTCTTATAGCTGTTTAGGCAGTTCAGCTATATCGTGATAAAAATAAGTTATTACTATAACCGTTTACTTAAATTTATTTAATTAAATATGATTTCAAGTTAAAATATTTGTCATTCTGAACTTAAAAAATGTAATAAATATCAAAATGCATGAAGGAGCCGGAACACTTATTTCGACGTTCTCAAAAAGCAGGCCACGAAAAAAACAATATACAGAAATCAGTTGCTATATTGACACCTTTTAAACGTACCTTTATAATAATATCCTTATTTTCTTTATTGCAAATTAACAATAAAGTTAGGGACGATGATTTAATATCGAGTGATCAATTTTTGAACGCTGTGGAGTCGGTGAGAACCCACTAAGGGAGTGGCGGAAGTGGAATAATAATAAAAAATCGGCAGCTACTGGAAGCGGCTGGAACCTCCCCACTCGGTGGATCTTTGAAGCCGAAAAGAGCATTAAATTGTATGACAAAACGGCACTAAACGTAATCCGATCTCATCCAAAACCTTTTCAGATCTTCTGGGGCACTAAAAAAACCCTCAACTTAATGAATTTACAATCATCTATGCAAGTTATTACCTACATTATCGCTCGTTGAATAATATACTATTAGGATATTAACAACTTTAACATCACTTGAACGACTAAGAAAGTCTAGTTATCCTAAATACTACAGATTTGTAAAGCAACAAACTGAAAATTGGTAAAGTGATAATCTATAATAAATTCACCAAGAAGGTACAGAAAGCATATGATATTGTTACATCTACCTTTAAAGTTTGTGACAATCCACTAAAAGTTACAAATATGCCGAAATCTTATTAACATGACATGACGCCAACGTTATCGGATGACAAACGATGACAATGACAATTGTCAAAATTTGCTCATTGCAATCCGATCGCTCGCGGCTGTCTTTGTTAAATGAAACATTAGCATTTCAGTAATTTTACTAGATTTTAGAGGAATATTTGTAGTTTAATTCTTCGATTTGTCTGTATATATATTTAAAAACGGCACTAAACGTAATCCGCTCTACTTCTAGAGCAGTGAAGAAACCCTCACACGTGAATTGACACGTGATGTGACGAGTTTCACGACGTAACGGCTACGCGCATCGATCATGTCATGCGAAATGCGATCTATGTCATATTTGCTTTGTTTTTAATTTTTTTCACGGAAACCAAATCGAAAGGGTGGAAGTGTGTTATATCGTTGAAATCAGAATTTTAACTGCTTTTCAATGGTTCTATTGCAAATTGAAAGTAATTACAAAATAAACAACTTGTTGCGTCAAAACTGTACTAAACGTAATCCGATCTCAACCAAAACCTTTTCAGATCTTCTGGGGCACTAAATAAACGCACACGCAAAGTTTCATTCAAATCCGTTCAGTAATTTCGGCGCTATCGTGCTAACAGACATACACACACACCGACATTTTTCAAAAACCACTTTTTTGGGTTCCTAGTACCTCAAAACGTAAAGATTTGATGTTATCTCAATTTTCGTTTTTTAACCAATTTTAGCAACCTCTCACAATTTTATTGTGGAGAGGTTGAAAATATTGAATTTATGTTGAAACAATTAGAGCTCTTGATTCCGAAAGGGACATTACTAGTATGCTACTAAAACAAAAGATCACGTTAACACAAACGTTAGCAGATCGCAGATCAGAACCTCAAATTCATTTGAAAGATATATTCATTCTCTATTCAGCAATATCAATTTTTTCGATTGCGTTCACTAGTTCGAGAAAATCGATTTTGAAGTTTCACAATACGAGAGATTTACAATGTATGCAGTAGGCCATCAAGCATGCTTTGAAGGCTGTCATAAAGTATTATTATGTGACAATTAGTTGTCAAAACTCTACAGTAAGGTTTAGGCGGCATTTCTGTATTAGATTGATAGTTTTCATATCATTTTTTATTGTAACTATTATATATTTAAATGAAATGCAAAGAATTGAAATATTAATAATGACTGGATGTGGTGATAAAACCACATCTCAAATGGAAGTATGTACAATGTTCAACGCTAAGTTACTCGATTACACAGCCCACAATTAGTAGAAATGAACGAAAATTTTGGTAAAATGGAAATGTCCAATATCTTCCTAAATCAGGACGGAAAAACCAAATTGACGAGGAATAACAATTAGACATTCTACTCGGCTTTAAGAAAAATGCCCACAAGTGAACCAGACAAACCGCTGCTGAAATAATGTAAGTCAAGTGTTGCGAGTTGTGAAGAAAGAAAAGTCATCCTTTGTTTGAAGGGTGCCGTTAATAGATAAAACTGTCGATACTGGAGTAGAGAAAATCCTCATTGGATGATGCAGGCTCACACTCAATATCCCAGAAAAGTTACATAATATTTGCTGTTTGGGCTGGGATTATTGAAAATAAAATTGGTGGCCCCTATTTTTTTTCGAGGGTTCATTAAATGGTAAACGGTATCTACATTTTTTACTACGTTTTTAGTTCCAGCATTAACAAGATTATATCCAAATGAAATAGATAGGAATATTTGGTTCCAACAAAGTTGAAGCTCCACCGCATTAGGGCTTTCTTAAATACAGTGTTTCCTGGCAGATGGATTGGTAGGCGCGACGCAATAAAGTGCCCTGTCCGTTCTCCTGACATGACGCCACTAGATTACTTCTTATGGGGATACTTAAAGTCGAAAATATATGTTGATAGACCGGGCAATATTATCGATTTAAAAATATAATAAGGAATGAAGTTGAACAAATAAATCCACGGGCGGTACAAAACTTTCTTGGGGAATTTACTAACAGCCTTGCGTCAAGAAGAGAACAGAACAGTTTGCAATTTGAACATTTACTTTAAATTAATTTCAATTTTATAATATTATTGGTAACTGTTTTTTTTTTTGTAATAAAGAGTTATTTTATATTATTTGGATTTCTCGTGTTGTGAAATTTTAAAATCAATTTTCTCGATAACTAGTGGACGAAATAGAAAAAAGTTGATATTGCTGAATAGTGAATGGATTTGTCTTTCAAAAGACGTAGGTAAAAATAGAGGTTGTAAGTGTGACGGGAAGGTGGTTGAATGGGGGGGGGGTGAATGTTTTGCACCATAAATGTAAATTTAAAATAAAAAATTGACTTGTTTCGAGATTTTGCATAAATACTATTAATAAATAGGTGAATATTTAATACATACTTTTTTTTTTATTTAGAAAGTCCTGTCCGCCCTGCAATGCGTAATTAATAAATTTGAATATTAGAAAAAATGAATTACTATTCGAACAGATGAACCAGGCGAATTTCGAAAGCCCAAACCTAACAATACTATAGCATATTCACATTTTTGATTCAAACGATATAAACAAACATGCGCGGGTTTATGGCCGACCGACCAATAGCAATGCGATATTCAGGACATCACGCCTTGGCACGCGTTGATATTTGTTTACATTAGGAAGGGTTTTAAAAAGTTTTAAACACTAGAAGTTTATCAGAACATAGGGTAGCAGGGTTTAGGGCACAACTTTACTTTTACCTACCTATTTATATTTGCATTATATAGTCGAGGAAATCACTAAAGTAAAATGCGGTCGCAGGGAGGGACTTAGTCCATCTTTTACATCGCTTACATGAAAGCGAGAGATAATTGTTATATTATTGGCGCACCAATGAAAGAGTTTCGACTTCCCGTCTCACCACGGCCGCATTCTACTATACCGTTTGCAGCGACAATATCTTTTTATGATTGAAAAAAATGTATCGTTATCCTTGGTTTGTTAAATAAATGAAGTTCAAAAGAGCACAACAACGAATCCGCAGACAGTGGTGTTTCGAAATTATTGGTCCTCATCAGATTATGGAGTGACATTTAGAATTGAAACAAAAAATTTGCAGAACTTTAAATAAAAATTATCAAGTTAAAATTTTTATTGGAGCAAATGGATTTCTCGTTTGCAACTTACAAGTAAGAGCAATAAATGATATATTAGTGGTGAAGTGTGTGAGTCGGACGAACTTGTAAATATTTTGCTATGCAACGAGAAAACCCCCCCCCCTCCCCGTTTTCGAGGATGCTGAACACCGAAGACAGGCGGAACATGAATTTTACCACTGATAGTTTACAAAGAAAGTTTTTCACCCTTCCCGGAGGTGATCATTATCCGTCAGCGGGGATGGAGGGAGTAAAAAAACATTCAGCATCACCACCGTATTCAGCGTCCTCGAAAACTGGCGTTACATGCATTTTGCCGGTGATATAAAAAAATTCACCCCTTTTGGAGGTGTTATTACCTGGTAGAGGGTTTGGAGGACGTCAGAAGGAACATTCAGCATCACCACCGTGTTCTGCATCCTCGAAAACGGGGGATATGGTAAGTTTCACCGTTGGAAAAGATGTGATAAGCGTTTAACCCATCCTGGAAGTGGTTTTTGGTCGTTTGGGGAGTTATGCAACTCCAAGGAGAAATTTTACCAGCATCCTCGAAAACGGTGGGCAGACGTACTCTTATTGCATAGCAAAATACTTTTTCCGACTCGCACAAAACACTATTTGGGGATAAACCGCACACACATATATTCAGACATAGGGGAGTGGGGGGCGCATTTGTACATGGGGCACAATGGTACATTTGAATTAACCGCGCGCTATTTTTAAATTTTCAGTAGAGACTGGGTCACATAGATGTCACTATAGGTCTTCTTCTTTGACGTTAGTGTCAGCTCTGTGTTCTCGACCGCTTCCGAAATAATAAAACTTTATTCATTTTGATCGTTTTTTTCAAGAATTAGACTTTCAATTTGGTGAGTGATTTTCCATTTTAACCAAAATTATATTATATCGTCAATAGGCATGTGATAATATTTAGCTTTAAATTGCCCCATTGACATTCCGTTTTATATATAACCTTAAAAAGTTTTAATATTTAACTCTGCTTTTGGGAAAGTGGGGCAGAATGAAACACTTAAGACGGGGCACATTTGAATGTTCCAATCTGCCCCACATTAAAGGTTCCTGTGGGTATACAGTATAACATTTTCTAGGTTCAACAATGGTTCGGACATATATTCATAAGACTAATCGGGCAGCTATATCAGAAAGAACAGTCGCCAATGCCTTAAATGATGTTTTAAATAAAAGTCTGTCGATTCGTAATTCCGCAAAAGCACATGGAGTAACACCCTCTACTGTTATGAATAGGTTAAAGAAACACCGAGAAATGTCTGAAAATAATGATTCTCAAGGCGCAATCATTACTGAATATAAATTTAATTCAAAATACAGTTCTTATCAAGTATTTGATAAAAATCAGGAAAATGAACTATGTGAATATATAAAGACAAGCTCGAGACTTCAGTATGGGCTAACATATAGACAAGCGAGAAAATTGGCTTTCGATTATGCTAGAACTTTAAAACTGAAATATCCAGAAAGCTGGAATACAAATCACTGCGCTGGAAAAGAGTGGATGAGAAGTTTCATGAAAAGGCATGCTCGGTTGTCTCTACGAAAACCAGAAAAGACCAGCCTTTCTAGAATAACCAGTTTTAATAAACATAACGTGACCGAATTCTTTGATAATTTAGAAGCTGCTATAAAAAAATATAAGATCGATCTCTCAAGAATCTACAATCTGGACGAAACAGGAGTTACAACAGTGTTAGACACGCCCCTGGTGATCACTGAAAAAGGAATTAAACAAGTTGGGCAAGCAGTATCTGCAGAACGTGGAGAGTTGGTGACATTTTGTGGTATCATTAACTCTCTAGGAAATACTGTTCCACCTGCATATATATTTCCAAGGGTGAGATACAAGGAAATATTTCTCAATGGAGCACCTGCCGGAAGCCTGGGTCTAGCAAATAAATCTGGTTGGATGACGCAAGAATTATTTATAAATGTTGTGAAGCATATCCAGAAGCATACCAAATGTACAAAGGAAGACCCAATTCTTATTGTTTTAGACAATCACGAATCCCATGCTGGTATCGAGACTATCAACTTTTGTAGAGAAAATGGAATCGTTTTTGTAACATTTCCTCCGCATTGCACACACAGGATGCAACCTCTTGATGTGACATGTTACGCACCATTGAAGGAAAAACTGAAAATTGCTTTTAATGATTGGATGATCAATCATCCCGGAAGGACAATTTCAATTTATGATATTGCCTCCTTAACAAGTGAGGCTTATTATCAATCGTTTAACCCACATAACATATGCTCGGGATTTAAGAATACTGGGATTGTCCCGTTTAATAGAAATGTGTATCCTGAATCATCACTTGCACCATCTCAAATAACAGATCGTCGCTTAAATGAGACTAAAGACATTGTTACAGAAAATAATAATAACATAGACCAAAATGATCTAATATCTTTAGAGGCAGAAACAAAAACACCAGAGGATCAAAATGTTCACCGATCTAGGTTATTAGAAGGTGTTGGAACCTGTAGCAGTTCATCGACTAAATCGGACCCATCGCTTCTGTTAATCTCTCCAGAACAAGTGCGCCCTTTCCCGAAGGCACTACCTAGAAAGAACACCAATAAAAGAAGCAGGAGGGGAAAGTCTAGGATTTTAACTGATACACCCGAGAAAGAAAGAATTGAATTGGAAAATAAATTACGCGAAGAGAAAAAAAAAAAGATAACTACAAAATTTTTTGAAAAAGGTGCAAAGAGGACTAAATTGTCCAAACAAGAAGATAGGATAATCTATGAAGAAGATGAGGATTCCGAAGGACTCAGTGAACTTGAAAGACAAGAGTCAGAGGATGAGTTTATGCAAATAACAACTGAACCATTGCGAAATGAAGAGACTGGGTTGCCAAATATTTTCCAAGAAGATTTTGTCTTGATTAGATTTTCCACAAAGAAAACAGTAAGATATTATGTTGGTCAGGTTGAAGAAGTTACAAAAGAAGGAGAATACATGATTAATTTTCTAAGGAAGCGTAGAAATGGATTTGTCTTTCCTGATATTCCAGACAAGTCTCTCACCGAATTTGACCAAATAGAGCTTAAGTTGCCAAAGCCAAAAAACACTGGAGGAAGTAATCGAGTCAATTCAACAAAAAAATTTGAAATTAATTTAGCTAGTTACAACCCTGAGTAAATTTTAATCTAAGAATTATTTGCTTTGTTTTTGTTTTTAGGTATTTATTAAAGTTTGTCCAGTTGAAGCTAATGGTAATAGTTGTTTACTTTTTTTTTTATTAAGAATTGCGTTTTATTCAAATGTTAAATTTATATTTTATATTTTGGTGTAATAAATACTTCCCTCTAAAATATATTTTCCATTAATATTATACAGATCCCAATGTGCCCCATCTACAGTTTCAATTTGCCCCACAGGTGGGGCACTTTTAAACGTTTGCAGAAACAATATGAAACCTTAAAATAAACAAAACTGTATGTCTAATTCAAATGAATTGTTCTGTATGGGAAGCCAAATAGACTATATAACTTAAAACAGCATTTACTCAATTGTTTATACGAAGTATCTATTTTTTAAAATTATAAACGTTTGAAATGTGCCAATGTGCCCCCCTCTCCCCTACTCAATGAATTAAAACCTTCATGTACCTACACTCAAAACCCGCAAAACTATTTCCCCTTAATTATTATCTGATAATTTAATCAACAACTCGTATTTGAGAGTGGATGTTTTAAAAACGCGTACCAATTTTTGATATACAATAATTTTAAAAGAGTATAGGGCCTCTAAAAAGAGTGATATTTATCTGACATCTATTGAAGTTTTTACATACTTCATAAAATCACATTAATGATCTCTGTTTGTATATTGGTTGTGCAACTCGTTCCCTCTATTACGCAAGTATTGAACAATCTGACGTATTAATAATTGACATACGTTTTACGATTGCTTCCTAAAGGAACTGAAAGGAACAGAGAGTGAGAAGAAGTGCGAAGCACTACGAGCTCTATTTATCGAATCAAAGTGAGTACGGCAAGACGGAAGACCTCGTGTGATACCGATAACCCTCTAATTTCGCCATTGCCGGCTGATTCCAGAAAATTCCGTATCAAAGTCTCGACGAAGCCACGTTTTTAGATTAGTTCATTTCAAATAACAAAATACTAAAATGGTAAGTACGTAATGTTACCGAATGTCTTAATATACTCTGTCTCTCATGTTGACATGATAATACATACATTTCTCCAATATGATTGATGAATGCAAGCATTTTCTGCTTTTTTTTGTAGTCTGCCGCAGTCAAACGTTTAATCCCCCTTTTTGACCGCATATTAATAAAAAAATTTGAAGCTGTGACCAAAACAAAAGGTGGCATTATGCTTCCAGAACACTCGCATGGAAAGATTTTAAAAGGAACCGTCGTTGCTGTAGGGCCCGGTGCAAGATTGAAGGTAACCTGAAAATGAATTGTCATTTTTTTAAGCTTATATGTAGTTATTTTATAACATACTAAATTGTGTGGTAAAATTATAAAAATTAATCCGGAATTAGGGTGTGTCCTATAAAATCATTTAATCTGTTCACGTTTGGTCTATGTGATGAAACATTTTTTATATCACACAGCTTAAAAAATAATAGAAACTGAATTATTATTATTAGTCCAAACAATACAAAAATCAGCTAGATGTGCTTTTTACTTACACTAGATTTCTTCGTGTATTTTATCGGTTATTTACTACCAAATATATATCGTAGTTTACAAACTAACGGTATAGCTCTTTTAATGTTTCATAATATATATAAAAAAAACTTTTCATGGTAACAATGTAACACCTTTGTAAAATATCTCTACTTCAATCCTCCCTAGGTCTCTATCAAACCTACTCTGACTCGTTCAGTCTAGTTATTTGTTAAGGCGGCCATATCCAAGAGAGAGAGAGAGATCCGATAAGCAGATATTTATTATTTTCGGCCATAACTTCTTTTTAAATACTAATATTGCTAAAAAAAAAGTATAAGACTACCTAAGTAGAATTGTCACAGGTGTAGTGATAGAATTTTCACTCAATAATTTCAGTTGTTTGCCAAATTACTTAATTAAAACTACAAGATATGAAGATTGGTACTATTTTTTAGTTTAAATTAACTAATTTTGCAAACAACTGAAATTATTGAGTGAAAATTTATATCATTACGCTTGTCATAGTTCTACTTAGGTAGTCTTATACTTTTTTTTACCAATATACATGTATTTAAAAAAAGTTATGGCCAAAAATAATAAATATTTCCTTATTGGATCTCTCTTGGATATGCCCACCTTAAACCACTCATTAATCTCTTGAAGTATGTACGTACCATAATTATCACTCGAGATATACAAAATTGTAAGCTTTTTTTGCACCCAAAGAATCATTATTAGCCATTATCACATAAACTTGAAGTCATTTGACAATTACATAACTTATACGTACATGTACTTATATATAGTATAAATAGTAGTGTCGCTATATAAATATGTACGAACAAGCCAATCTTGAGGACCAATAACCAGTTTTGTAGTGGACTGCGATATTCTGTAACTTATTGTTTGAGGGATATTTTAGGTATATAAAAATTTCTTTAAGGGGTAAATCAGTTAATACAAACTTGCAGTAATTCAAAAAACACGAAAACCTTGTTCCTGTGGTGAAAGGGTAGAGAGTTACAACAAACACTTATAGTTATATGAAAAAAATGTTCTAAACAGTATCTTTCTGTATTGACTTCTGATAGACAAATAACAAATGCTGTGTACATAGAAATCCTTTACTGTCATAGAGATCCTAAAATGACACAGTTTAAGAGCTACGCATGTCACACATCGTGTGATAATTTTTCAATATTCCATGCTTTGTGTGCATCAACAGTAATTTTCCTTCGACATACTACACATTTGTGTAGCTCTCCATACCCACAGAATAAGTCGTAGAATGCAAAATCCATATCATCATTATATCTTTTTCAATTTAATGTTTATTTCACAGGATGGATCCTACGCCCCCTTGGTTGTGAAAGTAGGCGAAAACGTATTATTACCCGAGTATGGAGGTACCAAAGTAGAGTTAGAGGAAAACGAATATCACTTGTACCGAGAATCAGATATTTTAGCTAAGTTAGAATAACTTTATTTGATTTGTATTTTTTTGTATGATTTTGTAATATTTCTCTGTGAGAGTAGCAAAAGTCTGAATTTTTATAACGTTAACCCATCTCAATGAAATTTCGGACTTTTAAAATAAACAATATTTCTGACTATTGTTGATTATATTATCAGAAATGTTGCATTATAACATTAGTTATCTGTTGTAGTCGCAATGTGTAAGTTTTAAATTTGTTAAAATATATTTGTAATAAACTTGATTCGTTGTTTTATTTCACTCAACCATTGTTCCAATCTAGCGGACTTATGAAATTTAAATAACGATGATAATGCTACGTGGCTAAGTAATGTACAATGCAGAAAAAATTATGGTCCTATTGTTTCTGTTGAATCTTACAAGACTGCAATACTTTTCAACTAAATTTTTTTTTTCGTAATTTTCAAAATCGATTTTTTTCAAAAATAAGGGGGTTATTCTTTCTCTAACTTACTCTGTTCCATTTCAATACGATCCAATTTTTTGTCTCATAATTATAGTTACAAGAAATACCACAAATTTGCGGACAGACATTAGACGTTCTAAATTTATCCAATGACGTAGCATGCCATAATTTTTTTTATTACAAGCAATATTTTTGTGTTTAGACTTTTCCGCAACTAAAATGTCTCTTGCGTAGAATATACAGAGTTTTGTAGACATACGTTGTAATAACTGATAAATGTCAGGTAATTTATAATTTCGATAAACATATTAAATTAAAAATCTACTAACAAAATAATTTTATATTCTGTTTTACTTGAAAGCGATATTTATCAAAACAGTATACGAACATTCAAAATTTCTTTTAACTGGCTAGCCAGTGTAAAATAATGTTTTACACTGGCAGCTGTCAATTTTACAAGTTAGTAATATTTTGACGTTGACTGTCAATTATGCACCAATCACAATATTAATTTTGAAACTTCCTAGAGCTCCAAGCGCTTGAAAAGAAAGCAGTCATAAAAAACTTAATGTGGGCATATCCAAGAGAGAGAGATCCGATAAAGAAATATTTATTACTTTTGGCTATAACTTTTTTTAAAATACATATATATTGGTAAAAAAAGTATAGGACTACCTAAAGTACTATGACAGGTGTAGTGATATGAATGTTCACTCAATAATTCCAGTTGTTTGCAAAATAGTTAGATGTTATTTTAAAAATTATCTCAATCTTCGTGTTTCCTAAATTTAAATTTAACTATTTCGCATATGTTTGAAATTATTGAATGAAAATCTCTAATACTACTCTTAAAGTTCTACTTTTGTAGTCTTATAGTTTGTTTGTAATATGTGTTTTCGAATAAGAAATTATGGATGGTCAAAAGCAGTAACGATTTCTATTTGCTATTTCACTTGTAAAACGATAGGCGCTTCCCTTTTAACGAAATCTCAGTTTATTTTCACATTTAACGTCATTACTCAGTTGTTGGCACGTTTCTTCTAGTGAGTCTAAAGTGAAGTTTTCTGCCCGTATTTCTAACTCAACTGCACTAACTCAGGAGTAAGATCACTGTACTCAGTTAAAAATTGAAGTTAGGTACCTAATATTTGTTTTTAAGTTGAATTTGAAAAATAATTTATATTTCTGTACATCAATGAATGATTATTTTTAATTTGTAAAAATGAAAAAATCTACAGCAGCTTTTAGTAGAACACAGATTTTTTTTAGTCACAAACATTAATATCTTTTGACATACATTCAGGTTAGGTGTTCAAGAGGAGATCGTTGCTTTTGAACAACTGAGCATATTAACATATTCACTGAGATTTGCTCACTCCACTTAGACTCAGTTTTGTGCAAAAGGGAAACCTTTATATATCAAGACAGTATGCAAACAATCCACTTACAAATTGTACACAGCTGTCAGTTTTACATGTGTTTTTTAAAGCCACGCCCACTACCTAAAATAGCTTATTCTGGCACATTCGTATCAGTATAATTTAGGCTTTGCAAAAGTAGTATGTAGGTGCTTGTGAAAGTTATTTTTTACTTATAAATTTGGCACTACTTGCAGAATGTCACAACAACACATCGAAAAACCTGTTGTTTGCGTATTCAGAGCTACTAGATGTCCTTGACATTTATATCACTGAAAAGTCACGCCTGTTGAAACTGCCAGGATTGGGTTATAATTTTTATTTTATGGTAACAAATGGGTAACAAATAAAATATTGTACTTGTACAACACATGCAAAATAACAATTTTTACTGGCTCTAGCAGTGCTCCAGTGTTTATTTCCTCCTATCACCAGCAAAAACTGATTTACCTTATTAGTAATGTAAAATAATATACAAATACACTAAATAGTGATATTATGATCTTATTTATGTCTTTTTTGAAGGTTGAAAAACATGTTTTGAGAAGTTGTACCACCATGCCATATTAAGTGGTTAAACGTACATATGGACGAAATAACAGGAGGTTAAATGACCAACTGTTATTATGCAACTTCTGAAGTTATGTCAAATTCTAACCTAATCCCATTTTATTTCGTAACAAAAATTATAAATTACTGTAAACCTTCGTAATGTCGCGAAAAGTGCGGGTACACGATGTAAATCCCTTCCTTCAAACTCTTCGAAACTTTCTTCTGGGTAGGAAGCACACTTTAGCGTTACGGTTTCAAGATACAATAGCCACAAGATCTCCACCACCCCCTGTGCTACCAGACGGCCCCAGTCACAAGCTAAATTCAAATTACTATTATACGAGGGATGCCAGACGTGAGGTTTCTCCTCCAGAAGTCCTGGTACCAGCTGCGAAACAAATCCAAGCCGGTGATATAGTTCAGTCTGTGAAAAGGATTACTCCGGGAAAAGTTTACAAGTGGGATTAAACAGAAACAGATTGAAATAGTATGGGTAGAAAGTGTAGAAACTGTAATTATCTATAATTAAGTTGTAATAAATTATACATTATCGGATAATGTGTTTTAAATAACCCCAGCATATATGATTATGGAATGGTGCATTGTTTAAGGACGATTTCAAAATGCAGGCATAAATTTGTTCACCATCATTGCTGCGAGAAATTATATGCACTTACTAAAAGTGTTTAAATATGCACTTACATGCAAAGAATAACTTAGTTTCCATCGCTACTTAGAATAGCAATCAAGTTTTAATTGCTAATCTAAATCAGTTGTATCTAAAAGGAAACTAGAGAACTAACAGTAAATATTTTTCTTCACCAAGTTTAAACACGATAATCCATGTTACTTATCTTTTTTACAGTGGATTTGTCAGTAACTAGTAAAGCAAATGTGTTTAAATTCCTTGGGAAAAAGCATAATTTTTACTGTTATGAAGGATCGTATAGGCATCAAATAATGGGAAAGAAAAATAATTATATGACAAGTGTAAAGGTAATTTGGGTAAGATGCCTTAATCAATACACTGGAAAAAATAAACCTATGAGCTGTGAGAATAACGGTGAAAGAATAGATTTGAAATTACCCAAGTCAGCTTTTCCTCAATTAATTTACAAAATGCTTTAAGATGAATGGTCGCAACACTATATACATATGACGATAGTAATATTTTTAAGATTTTCAGTTGAGACCATCCCCTTCGCTGAGTATGCTCAGAGAGAAAGCTAGACCCATTAACCACTGAGCTACCATCCATGATTTCTGTTCTTACATTGCCCTTACTATTTATCTACCTACTCTGTATAATCCTGTCTTATTCGTTTAAATGACTGTGAAAGCCTCCTCGGCATATTCTCTGTTGTATTTCTTCCACTAAATATATAAATTGGTAAGTACTCTCGTTAAAAAAAATATTTGGTCAAAAGAATGTTTACCATATTCTGTAAAACTAAACCTGACAGGCTTATTATATGAATTCTGGTTATTGCTATCAGTGAACGATTTTATTTACTACAAGATATGAAGGTTGGCACAATTTTTTAATTTAAATTAACTAATTTTGCAAACAATTGAAATTATTGAGTGAAAATTCATATCAATACAACTGTCATAATTCTACTTATACATAGTCTTATACTTTTATTTACCAATATATTTCTTTTAAAAAAAGTTATGGCCAAAAATAAATAAAATAAGTATTTCCTCATAGGATCTCTCTCTTTCTCTCTCTCTTGGATATGCCCATCTTAAAGTCAATTCATCATATGGTTTCCTATACGAAAAAACACCATCAGTGATCTCTTTTAAATGATATTCAACATACAGTGTATACACAAAATATGAAGTGCCAGGCCAGACGCGTATTATCATTAGTAAAATATCTTACACTCTCTAAGATCTCTCATGTACCAGAGCATCATATTCCATTGTTGGAGAATATTGAATTTTCATTCAGTAGTATTTCATCAGATGTAACTTGGATTTTTATCCAGACAACATTGACTCGCAAGACCGACTGCCTGCGCCTGAGGGTCCTATTTAAAAATATATCCGGTCTGGCCTCTGATTAGTAACTATTCCTGATTTACCCTCTATTTCCCACATCATTGTACAATTGGTTGTCTAATTTCTTTGGTAACCATTAGTTAAAATCTATTAATTTTATTTATATAGTATACACATAAAATTCCCCAGGCAGTTTCCATATTAACGAAAAGAGGTATTCAATTTCTGTAAAGGCCAGTTACATATTTTTGGTGGCTTTATTTTGTCGTTCAAATATTGTCAATGACAGTGGCGTCCGCGACGCTGGGAAAGAAAATTTTCGATGACTGGAACTTTATGAAAGTATTGTATATTGTAATAGCAAAAAAAATAAAATTGGCTCAAAGGTAGTCACTATACAACAGGTACTTAGTTTAAAGTGATTCGTAATCTTTCAAATTGTTGTACAAAGATGGCGTTGAGGTGCAAAATTATTTTTGATGGCTGGAACATTCAAACATAGTATACATAAGGAACCAAATAATATACATATAATTTTGTAATGACACATTTTTTAAAAAGGCCAATGTCTTTCAAATTATCTAATATTTCCTATTTTTAAATTTTTTAAAGTATAATTTCCATTAACCTTTGTATTGTTTTGTTAATTATATAAACTAGTGGTCCCAATTTATAATTCCATAGAGTAGACCCCAAGTGAGTTGTTCATACTAAGCAAAAACGGTTTCATGAACTAGACTTGCCTGATGATGTGAAGCAAGTCTTAGTTCACAAAACCGGTCGCCATTAAAAGATTAAAGAATTTAGTGAGATAATAAGACATTGTTTGTTTTTACTCAGTCTATTTTAATAATATAAAGTTAAGTACGACGTTGTGTAGTAATTTATTTTGACGTTTGTTGACACAATCAATCTTCAAGTTTTTGAATACAACGAAGACAAATTACTTAAACATGATTTTGATCTACGGAGAGGGAGAATGTAGAAAAAGTTCCCATGAAGCCAAACGGTTATTCCATTTGCGTTTTCCCAATTTGCCTAAGCCAGATCATAAGACCTTTATTTCTTTAACCAATAACTTGAAAAAGTACGGAAGTTTTAAAAAGTTAGAGCATAATAAACAGTTAACGGATACAAATGACGCAAATATTGCTTAACAATATTGTAAATAATCCAAATATGTCTTTACGGAAATTATCGTCTGAAACAAATATTTCCTGCTCCTTCCTGCCAAAGAATTTTAAAGAAAAATAAGTACCATCTGTACAAAGCTCATTACGTTTATCATTTAAGACCTGGTGATTTTCAGCGTCGCATAAATTTTATTGCCGAATTGTCAGAAAATGGGCTTGTGACTACACAGAACGCTTGGTATTGGTCTCAAAATAATCCGAGGTGGGTATGAAGAACCAGAAATCAAACAGTTTTTAAAGTAAATGTATGGTGTGGAACATTTAACGGATACATAGACGGACCTTATCTATTTCATGAAACGTTAAATGGTGCTAGATACTGGAGGTTCCTGCAAGAGGAGCTGCCAAATTTATTCCTCATGATTGAGACATAATCTGGTTTCATCAAGACGGGGCACCGGCACATAATTCAAGAATAGCAGTTAGACACTTGCAACGAACATATCCTGGAAGATGGATATGAACTAATAGAGTAATCACGTGGCCAGCATGATCACCTGACTTATCTCCATTAGATTTCTTCTTATGGACACATTTAAAAAATTTATTTACACTGAACCAATCGATGATATGGCAGATAGACCTATACAACAAAATATTTGCGAGTGTTGCCACAGTAGATAGAAATACCATATTGAAAGTAATCTGGGGAAGAAATAATTAAATGGTTTAACATGTGGATCCATGAAGGATGAAACAATTTTGAATATTTATTTAAAAGTAAATACATACATATGCACATATTTTATTTAAAAGCCAAAACAAATTATAAGAAAAACTTATTTGATTTTATATTATTTCGATTTATTTCAAAAACCACTGGTTTCAATAGAAAAGCGTATATAAGTACTACAAAAAGTATTTAGAATTATCAGTCGCGGCAGTCAATCTACCATTTTGCTGCCTAGTTAAACAAATAACTATGAGTAATAAGAAATGTCATAATTTTTTGACATTTGAAGAAAAATAAATTTTGTTTAACTATTTGAAACAAAAGATGTTGATGTCTAAATAAAACAACAAAAGAATCCCTAAACACATTTTATACTAGGTCTGTGAATTATTAATATTCCTAAAATTATCGAGAAACAGAGTTAATCAAAATAATATTTTACGTAGATCTAAAAAGCATTTAAAATATCTCTGCAGGAAAAGTGAGGTATAGTACAACAATGATCTTGATCTTTGACAATTTTATGGACTATGGTCGAAGACAGAGATGGAACCTATTTGATTTAAACAACAGGTTATTGGCTTTAATGATAATGATAAGCAAGAGTAGGGGTATTGAAGTTGAAGGTTGCCAATCAAATTGAAAATAATAAACGAGTTCGTCTTACCGACTACCGTTCTCAATTTCTTTGTCGTATCGTATCAAGCAAAACTGCTTGCACTGTTTGCTGCATTGTGCAATTTAATTTTATTCAGAAGGGCCTGGAAATATTTATACAATTTAGTTTTTATTCATTCAAAATATGGATATTAAAAAAGTATTAGTAGCTGATGCCGTGGATCTTTCATGTGTAGAACTTTTAAGACAGTGCAAGATAGAAGTTGATTGCAAATATAAATTATCAAAGGACCAATTAATTGATGAAATACCGGTAAGTAGGTCCATACATTTTTAAAATAGTAGTTTTTACGTTTATAATGATATTTGTTATAAGAATTCATAATTAGATAAACTAATTATTAAAAATTAAAGTAATTTGATCACAGATAAGAAATAATAATGTATTTAGTCCAAGCGCTCCAGATTTTCTTAAAAAGAAACAAATAGGTAAATTTTTGTGCAGTGTGTCGGCTTTAGAGGGGATACTTTATTGGAACTGTTGTTAAATTTGGGAGGTGGCAAACAAATTTTAAAGAGTAAATGAAACCCCCTTGTGCACTCCGCATATATTGTGCATATTAACCTTATAGGTATAGTTCAAGTAATAAGTTCCCGATACATAAAAACGCAACAAAAACGACATAATTATTATCGCCGCGGGACATGACGACGGGCTGCGTCAAACGACCCGACGCACATTAAAAACCTCTAAAGGTAAGCGAGTCAATTGCGGTCGAGACAGCACAAAGAGTAATGGTATTTTAATGAGGTCGTAAAGTTTTTGTTGCGTTTTTTATGTCTCGGGAAGTCTTTACTTGGACTTTAAGTCCTTATTTATTTATAATAGTCCATAAAAAGGTTGAAAAAACCCCAAAATAAGTTCTATGACAAGGATAAAACATGCATACCGCCCCCGTTTTCGAAGGCGCTGACACGATGGTGATATTTTTAAGGTTCCCACCCCTCTAGCAACTACCTCCAATCTCGAAAAACCACCCTATTTCACGTTTTTTTCCATCGTAGGCATGCAGATCGGTATTTTGGGCAGGGCACGATTCGGGTGTAGGCCGTATATGAAACTTAACCATACAGCATCTTATCAACTCCCGGGAATGAAATTACCCCTCCCCTAATACTAAAATATCCCCAAAAAAATCAAAATGCATGAAAATTTGTTTATCCCCGTCCCGTTTTCGAGGGTGCTCAACACGATGGTAATATTCGACATGACATTTCTCGTCACCCTCTTGCCGTTCATCCCTCGGCACGTTTCTCACCAATATATTGGATTGGGTGAATTTTAGAATTAGCATCATGAACACCGATACATATAGAAACCAGCTGACACCCGCCTGCTTTTCGAAACCGCTGAGTATCCGCTAGTTAGTACATAATTAATATTACATCATAATGTATGTATTAAAGTTGGAACTAGCGTTACAGACAATTCCGAAGTTGCATATATGTACTCTGGTATGCAATGATCACAAACTGTACCGCGGTTGCTTAATTCTCGTCGAGCGCTGGGTGTTGAGGCTTATATAAAATAACAGCGGCGCCTCCGGCAAAATCTCGGCAATAGATTAATCATCTTTTATTTTTTTTATTTTATCCTGATGATCCTGGTGAGGACATTAAGACAAAGTTGTCAAATTATTGTTTTGTCATCGGTCCTTGATAAGTCTGCAAAGTTTCAGTTTAATCTGGCATTTTGAAGTGAGTGAGAATCACGTTCAAAGATTCCGTTACAAACAAACAAACATACAGGTGAAGCTAATAAAAGCGTGTTAATAACTTTTCGGAAGGCACTGATGTCGTTGATACACACAAATATTTTTTTGTAATTTCGAGTAATGCAGCCAATTTGTGGCCAACGTAAAATTTAGTAAAAAATCGGTTCTCCTCGACTTCATGGAAAACTGGTTTTGGGCCGGCTTTTTCCGAACAATACTGGAAAATCCAAGGTAGAACGCTACTGGTGGAATCCGCGCACCAGAGACGGCTCTGGGCAGGCCCAAAGGGCAATTTTTCTTAAGATCTAAAAGTATTGTTTTGGATGAATAATCGCATTGAAAGGGCCCTTTGCAATTTTTTGTTGGAAGTGGGGCAGGGAAGGCTCAAATATAACAGTTTATCACAAAATCACACGTTTTTCAGAGTGAAGAATTGTTTGGAAAAGGTTTTTTTTTAAAATTCTCGTCAAAGTACCAGGACCAGCTTCAGGGAGGGCCCAATAACAAGTTTTTGTCTAATCAAATAATTTTTAAAATAAAAGTTATTTATAGAGTACTAATTTTAACAAAAAGGCCTTTTGCAAATTCCTCGTCAGAGCATCAGAGGCGGGTCCAGAGAGGGTTCAAAAGCATTTTTGTCGAATCACAAAGTGTCTTAAATAAAAATTGCTCATGATGGAAAATATTGTATCAAAAAGGTTCTTTTAAGTTTATCGTCGGAATGTCACAGAGGCATTTAGAACGGCCTCTGGGAGAGAGTTTTCATCAAATCAAAAATATTTAAATCAGATTGGAAAATTGCATTGCAAAGGCTTTTTGCTTTGTCGTCAGAGCAACAGGGGCGGTTTCAAGGAGGGCCTAAGAACAATATTATATGTCAAATTAAAAACCGTTTCAAATAAAACTTGTATCAATTTTTCAAATTTCTCGTTGCAGCATCAGAGGCGGCAGTTTTGGAAAGGGTCCAAAACAATTTTTTGTAATTCAAAAAATGTTTATAATAAGAATTCCTCTGATGGAAAATTATTAAGATCTTCTGCAGATTTCTCGTCAGAGCACGAACAGCCTAAAAACGATTTGCTGTCTAATTTTCTCCCTCTCAAAAAATTTACGTAATTTTAAAAAAGTTTCCAACAAAATTTGCTAATATAGGGAATCGTAATATTGCAAAATTGTCGAATCAAAAACCGTACTTATTTTTCAAACTCTCGTCAGACCACCAGACGGCTCCAGGGAACGTCAAAAAATTGTCGCCGAATCCCGTCTCCTCAAAAAATTTACATATTTGTTTAAAAATGCCTCAAATAAAAAATTCTCAACATGGGAAATTGTATCGAAAACACCCTTTGCAAATTTATTCGCGTTATTTTCTACTAAAAAAGTTTTGAATGTTAAAAATATATCCAGAATATGGGATAATGAGAAAGTTTGAGGTTTGTTTAAATGCAAATTACTATATTATTATATCAGACTATAAAAAAAGGTTGATTTTTTCCACATTCACAGAAAGGTCATCAACTCCAAACGTATTTTTAACAGAGTCCAATATCAACACTAATTAAAAGTTTCACTTAACATGGAAACTACGTATACTAAGAATACGTATTTGTCCTTGATGAAAACTACTTTAGATAATAGAGAAACCTCATAAATAATAACGAAAAGTTATGAAAATATTTATTCCTCATTATTGAATAATAATATTGATCATAAAACTCATTCAAAAATATTTTTAGGAATACGATGGACTGATTGTAAGATCTGACACAAAGGTTACTGCTGAAGTTATTGAAGCTGGTACAAAGTTGAAAATAATAGGAAGAGCTGGGGCAGGCGTAGACAATATCGATGTAGATGCCGCTACTGCTAAAAATATTCTGGTTATTAAGTAAGTATTAAGTTTTACAGATATGATGATTGTGAGTCTTCAAATCATGCTTTACATTAGCCAACAGGCAGTGGCGGTTCGTGAATTTTGAAAATAAGGAAGCAGGAGGGTGGGCGGGAGGTCCGTGCGCCGCAAGCGAAAATTCAAGGTCATTGTGTTTTTCTAGCATTTTAAAAATGTCTACCATTCGAAAAATGTATGCAATTTTCTCTTCATGTTAGTCAGTTTAATTCTCATGATATTCTCTACAGAGGATCATAACTAAGAGAACTAAATACATTTATCAACAAATAATCCACCACGTCTGGACAACAAAAGATGTCGAAAAAAATTTTCACATACAGCACTCATTTTTCGACTGCCAGTTAAATGTTTTATACATGTTTAAGCCGCAAATTGCCACCATTCTAATACAAATAACCGTTTCTTGTGAAAGAGATGCTCAACTGAAGACACTGAAGTGTACATGCGCTAGAAAGAGATGGGATACCAGAGGCTAGCTGCGGTGCTGTCATATCCCACACGTGTCTTTAGAGAACGCGCCTAGCATTCAAGGTCACTTATCACATAAGGATAATGTATTGAAATGGGAGCTAAGCTTCTCTTAGCCTCCGGTTCATCTGACCAAACGCGATCCACATTGAGAGGGCTGGAAATATGCATACGCGGACTATCCAGACTGCAACATTACTATGTTACATGTTTATGGAAAAGAAATTTCAAAAATTTTTTTTACACTGAAAATTAATTAATGAATTAACATCATTGATAATTGAGATAAAACTACGTAGATACTTCTACTTGTAAAAGATATTAAAATTGTAGAGGAGGCTCAACCTCCCCTGCCTCCCCCGACGATCCGCTACTGCCAACAGGTCATTGAAGATGAAATAAAATATATACAGGAATATGGAAATAAAAAAGTTATATGTCTATCTAAAAGTAACTGTTAAATTATCATGGTAATTTTATACTATACAAAGATAAATATTGAAATGGTCTCGTATTTTTCCTTATAAAAAAATGTTGATAACGCTTTTCAGTACTCCTGGTGGAAATGCGATAAGTGCATGCGAATTAACGTGTTCCTTGATAACGAGTCTTGCTAGGAATGTTATTCCGGCTGCTGCATCTCTAAAAGCTGGGAGATGGGACCGAAAATTGTATACTGGACATGAATTATTTGGAAAAACTCTTGCTATTTTGGGACTGGGAAGAATCGGAAGGGAAGTAGCTATCAGAATGCAATGGTGGGGCATGAAGGTAACAAATAACCAAATTATTATTTTCTAGAATCACTAATGTTAGGTTAAGAGTGTGTTGTATATACCAGGTGTCAACGGGTCATGATAGACCCCCTTTCTTTCCTTATTTTTTAGAATATCGGAATGAAACTTTGTAGGCCTATTACATGGCCAAGAAGACACTTTGCGACATAACTGTCATTTGCCCATCCCACCCCACCCCCTCCGACTTTCAACGGATATGACCTCAATTTTTTTATTGGAAAAAATGGAACATCCTGTATATTATTATATTTTTGGAATCATTATAAAACTCTGAGTACGGTGATACCTCATAAATTACATTCCGACTCCACGAAAACAATTTGACTGGAAATATGTTGGTACATCTAGAGTGGCATGACCAGACAAAAATGCTTTTGGGCACATCCACAGATTCCTTAGAACAACCGCTATTTTATGGTAGTGCTCTACCATTATGGTTCCATTTGAAAAAGTTAAGTTTTGTTTTAAAAACTTCATTCCAAATTTGATGGCCCATGAAAGACACATTCTCAAATTTTTATGCTCAATTTGATTTTTCTGATATCACACTCCATTACAAAGCAATTTTTTTCTGGTTATGGCACTTTAGACCAACAAGTTTCGAGTCAAGTTTTTTTTTCATGGAGTCGAAATGTCATACTTATAGTGTATTACCGTACACAGAATTTTACAAGGCTTCCAAAAATATAATAATATACAGAGTGTTCCATTTAGAAATCAAAAGTTGGGGTCATTTCCGGTGAAACCGGAAGGGAGAAAAGTGACAGTTATGCCACAAGGTGTCTTCTTGGTCATATAATACATCTACCTACCACGTTTCATTCTGATATTCTAAAAAATAAGGGTAAAAAGGGAGTTACCATGATCCGTTGACACCTCTGGTCTATATGATTTTCAAATGAAACATATTTTTTTGCTACTCTTTATAACTTTGTATTAAAAATTCAGTCTAATCTGTCTCGAAAACTTTTTTTATAAATTCCTTAAAACTATTTTAACAATCCAAAATTCTTAACATACATTTAGGTATGTCACGACCATTACCTCTAAATGGTTAATATTTATTCAAAATTTTATGTCAATTTTAAAAAGTAATCAAATTTGCGCAAAAAACATTTAAAAGTAGCATTTGAACATTGATATAATATTTTGAAAATTATTACATCTACTTTAGATATAATATAGGTACCTCATCATATTTATTTTATTTTTAGTTACACGCTGTTTTCCAAATTATCATATTTCACAAATAACTTCATCTTATCTTGACCCCCTGCAAACATCTTATCTCACATGATTACCATTTCAAAATGTTTTCATCAAAAAGTGTGTAATATTATTACGCAAATGGTACTCTTATTTATCCTACTTCTATATTATTATTACACAAGATATATTAAGTAATTCCATGTTTTTGTTTTTAACAAATATTTAATTATTTTTTAATTTTCGAGAACAATTTTTTAACAACAATTTGCCCTTTTACGGTTATTATTATTGATCTTTAGAGAATATACATTCGCACGTTTCGAAAGTGTTTGAAGTACATGAAATTTGATCTATATGATTTGGTTGAATTGGACCTTTTATTGCTACCAGTATCTCAAATAATTGGCATTTCAAATTTAGCAATTATTTGCTTATGAAAAATCGAAAATCATATTTAAGTGAGTTTACAAATAAAAATCAATCAAGTTTCATGAAACATCTGTTCATAGACCTATCTTGAATAACTATATCTTTGCTTGACTTACATATAGAGGGAGTAAAAGTCGGTTTTATTTCTTGCCCTTTTAGCCTATAATTTTTCTTTTCTACGAGATATTGACATATACTTTGATCCTAATTGAATATATTGTACATACATTAATTTAGGTATTTTTTCATTACTCCAATAGTTTTTGGTTTTATATCGAAATATAAAATTACAAAAATTGAACTTTTTCAGACAATTGGCTATGATCCAATCGTGTCAGCAGAAGACGCAAAGAAATTTAATGTTGAAGCTTTAACATTAGAAGAAATATGGCCACTCGCCGATTATATAACCGTCCACACACCACTTATACCTGAAACTAGAAGTAAGTACATTTTGGCCAAGCAAAATTAATGTACAATCTTTTATATACAATATTTTCAGATTTAATAAATGAGGCTGTGCTTAATAAATGCAAAAAAGGTGTACGTATAGTGAATGTAGCGAGAGGAGGTATTATTAACGAAGCAGACTTACTAAGCGCCTTGAAATCTGGACAGTGTGGCGGAGCAGCATTAGATGTATTTGAGAAAGAACCTCCGACTGACCCAATAACATTGAATCTAATCCAAAATGAAAATGTAATTGCCACTCCCCATCTTGGTGCCAGTACCAAGGAAGCGCAAATCCGAGTAGCGGTGGAAATTTCCGAGCAATTTGTTTTACTTACAGGGAAGAGCCAAAGACATGCCACAGCTCTGTGCATAACTAATAGATCTGTCATAGATAAACTGCAGAACAAATGGATTTCTATGATTGTGAGTTAAATTAGGTTGAGGCCTATGTTCCTATATAAGCTGTCAGTACTGTTAAGGCTGTTATCTATTGAATATCGAAACTAAGGTTTTCTGTAATCCATGATATTTAATTATTGCTGTTTAGATTGTAGGAATTCTGAGTCTCTATTACTGAATGTTAAATAAACTTGTAATTGGTTTATTGAAGTTGAATTAGTTTGTGATCTTTTTATTGTTTAAACTCATTATGTAAAATAAAAGGGTGTTGCTTCGTCTTTATCTCCACAAACACATATAACAACTCTTTTCCAGCCATTTTGCTGACTTTAAACCACCATTTCAGCTCAAAAAATGCTGATTGAAGCGGATGGATTAACTCATATCCGATTCTTGTCAAAATGGTGACTTGGTGAGTTGGCTTGGAAAGGCTAGAACTATTCTGGTAGTCAAATACATGTTATGAATTAGTCAAAATTAAGAGAACTGCCTGCGAGCTTCATCCATGATGATAAGAGTTCACTTGACTCATTCATCTCTGCGACTGATTAACAATTAAACATTAACAAAATTAAATAGTAAGTTTATGAAGCAAAAAGTCACCCACATAGCTCGAGCGATGGAAAAACGTTAATCAGTCAATTCATCGATCAAACACTTTGAGTCAATTCATTTGTTAGATAGACATTTGTAGGTATATCGTGCAGCTATTCTAATGATGTCACTGCCCATTTCAACTTTCAAAAACTGCCGATAAGTTTACTGTCAAAATGCAATGTCAGTGCTGACAGTATTGACACAATATCCACAAAGCTTGTAATTTTTATTAAAGATATTTTGCTAATAAATACTATACATAAAAAATATATTGTTTTCCTTAACTTCCTTCTTAAAAAATATCTGATACATTAAAATTACTCAAATTATTTATTCTTTAGGTGTCACCCTTCTTACGATTAATATTTAATCAAATTGAAGTCATTCATAATGAACTCAACTAAGTTAGTACTCTGTGGTATAAAACATGACGCACACACAATCTCTATCTTTGACAGTTTTCGCCTTCGCGAAAATTATAAACACTAACAACATTTTTATTAATGCGTTTGTTGCTGTTGCTATTGAATCAAGATTCAGCAAAATTATAGCCACTTGGTGGCTTTGTATGTATGACATGATGCAACTTCAAAGTATAAAGCAAATAAAATAAGCTAATCATTATATTTTTATCATATTTTAAACATCTACAAACTATACAACCATAAGTTAGTAAAGACAAAGGTGTAAAATCAGTCTCTTTCATAGTAGTTCCTTATCAGTAAGATTGCAGTTAAAAATATCAATATAATTACAGATTGCGTTGTGATTTTTGCAAGTTACATAAATTGGCGAAAGTTTTAAGATGCTTGTACGAAGCCCCGCTAGAGAACACATTATTTTGACAAGATGTTGTCTGAGGAATATTAAAAGAAAAGATAATTTTGACAGTATCTGCGGTGCATCAATGATGTTAATAATTTTGTACAGAAACATTTATGAAAAGCATTTTCGTCTGCGGCTTAGACTAAGTAATGAGTATCTGGAAAGCCAATCCTTGGATATGCACCTTCTGATCTGAAATACATTAATTTTAGAACTCTCTGAACTTCCATAGCTGTATTTCGAAAAACATTCATCAATTTCTAGGCCGTTATGCTATTAATTGGACTTCTTACTTGTTGCTTCTGGTTTTCATGGGTTTTAACCACGGTTGCGTAAACAATATTTTTTAAATTGACCCAAACAAAAAAATCTAGGGTAGTCAAATCAGGTAACCTTGGAAGCCACCTGAGAGGACCATTCGTCCAAATGGCGTTTTCTCCAAGCCTTTGTTGAAGGTAATCGGTTACTTATGGGGAAGAAGGCTATCTTGTTGGAAATATATATTGCCTGTTCTAAATCCAAAGGTAATTCATTTAAAATGTCCTCGATCTCATTATGCAGGAATCCTAAATATCTGGAACCAGCCATGGTTCCCTCAAATATTTTTGGACCAATATGATTGCACTGCCGATTATTCCAAGCCAATCATAGAAACTGAATTAATCTTGATAATTACCATCCCTTAATAAATTTTGCATAAATAGTTCTGTCTTTCCTATTGTGTGGAAACTTGCAAATGTTAATCCAATACCAAAAATTGATAATCCACAAACTGCTAAGGACTTTAGGTCTATTAATACACTCCCTGTGCTTTCTGAGATCTTAGTGCACGGTCACACATATGACGGGTGGTGGAGAGGGCAGCGCGGAGCAGAGCTTAGCGTAAAACGGATAGCGGCTACACATAAAGTTGGTTGAAGTGCGACTTGCAGGGTGTATTCTGGAGTAGGGAAAAACAATATAATAAAATTAATAGTATAACAAAACCGCGGTCATTCGTAAGAATAAAACGTTTATTGCGAAAATGTTCGTCTCGAATTTGCTTCTGTACGAAAGTTCAGTTTTGAAGTTTCATATGTTACAAACAAACCAGGCAGTGTGGGTATATGAAGTAAATACATCAAGAGAAACTTTAGAAGAATTTCATCATCTTTACGCCTGAATGCGCTCGAATAATTAAAATAAATTTAATATCTCCACTGCCAGTCAGTTACTATGCTTGCTGTACGCTTTCCACTCCTCTGTATGTGTGGTACATAAGGACCCATGGCTTTAAACGCTCTGCTGTCTCCTCGGCTCCGCCGTACGCGTGATATGTGGCCCTACACCCAACCTAGAGTATAATCAGCACTTAGAGCTTATAGAACATTTCTACATCCCACTATCACAGTCTGGTTTTTGCTCAGGTTACAGGTCATGTGAAAACGAGATAGATGATTGTTATATCAGTGGGGCACCAATGAAAGATACTTGATCTCCCATCTCACCACAGTCGTATTCTACTATATCATTTATCATACGCCACAACATAATATCGATGCCCTGCGTTGATACACAACAAGGTGATAAAAATAATATTTCTCGATAATTATACATCAGTAAGTAGTGGAATACAATTTGTTATTACCTGTCTCTAGACCTCAAGCGCACATGACATTACAAATTCCAATAGTTTTCTTATCTTGGGACCTCAAACTGTATCCCTGATCTACAAGCTTGCAAGTTCAATCACACCGTTGTTTAGTCTCAAAATACTGCCCGCAACATCTTGTAATAACAGACAAAACAAAACTGGTAGTTAATTTTTATAAGCTATTTATTATATAATAACTATTTTACATTAACTTAATCCATGTGCTGTCTTTATGCCACTTTCTAACTCATCTCTCTGTTTAACTAAATCTTTATACGCCTGCAATCCTAATTCTATAGTGCCCTTCTTATTAGAGTACTTTGCTATGTAATTTTCTATAGCTTTAAAATTATTATCACTATCTAGAGTAACATTATGTATTTTGGAATAAAGTTCCAATAATTTATTCGCTTCCTCAATATGAAGAGTTTCGATAAGTTCCAACAACAGATTATCAATATTTTTGTTCCAAACAAGAAAAAATGCTAATGCACCGAAATGCCTTGTAGACCGCACCGATTCAAATTCATTATTATCATTAATATGTTGGTAAGTTATTGAAACTACCCTTTGGTATTCGGGGTCATTTGGTTCAAACTGGATACAAGCACTATCTAATATGAATTCATACTCTTGCCTCTTTAGTAAGTCTTCTAAATACTTGTCCTCAAATATTCTGGGTGGTTTTATGGATCTTCCTTTTCTAGGAAAATACACATTGTTTATACGATTCCTCAAATCCCACTCTGCCTCTTGTAAAGTACCATCAGGTTCTCGTACAACTATTAAACGATCTGAATCCTTTACACCAAAAGTTATATCTGTAAAAACTAAACGAGAAGTTTCCAAACCCTCCAAAGCAGGATCTCTTGAGAATACTCGAGTTAAAGGCTTACGCATTGCGACTACAGGTGGAATTTGCAACATTTCATCAGCTTTCCGTTCTGCTTTCTTTATTGCGGCTTGAAGTTGCTCATCAGTCATAAACTGATACTGTGGATCTTCCAATTTCTTGTCACCTAATTTCTTTGCTTTAAATACTTTTGCGAGATTAACTCTCGTCAATGTTTTTAATAACGACTGCACTTCTTTATTAAAAAAATATGGAGCAGGATCGTTCTTTTCATCTGTAATTGTATTTAAGTAAATAACCTCTCCAAACAAAACAAATTCATTTTTAATGAGACTTACCGTATGCAATTGCGGAATAATTTAATAGGCGGATGCAAACGGCACAAGAATTGTTTACACGCAATCTTCGATTCGTTGTTATTGCTAAGTTATTTAAAATATTTCTACAAAAGTATTGTAGAGTTGCCATTTTTTTCTTATTTAAAGAAACACGAAACACCCAAACACGTTTTCTAAGTTCTTACTTCATTGTAATGTGGGTTGCCTACTATTATTGAACTTTTCTTGAATGAGTTCCTGTCTTCGACCGTTCATGTTTAATGTTTTGACAACTACTGAGTGTCTAGCCATAGGCGTCGAGTAGTAGATATACGTAATGATCAATTTGGGTATTTTTTATCTTTTTCTGCATTATCGCGTACTTATGTGCAAATGTAATGCATGCATTTCCTAACAAAAATGAGTGCGAGCAGTTTGCTATTTACAAATTTACAGATGGAATACGCATAATTATTTATAATTATAGCCCTCCTAAGATGCATGCCACTGCCATACTTGGGGAACAACCTTCCACATCACACGCTCCTAACGCATTGTTTATCTAAACATTCTAAACTTTAAATAAATCCTTTATCACATGCAGATTTGTTATCCCCATTAAATTAGAGCTTTTTGCGTATTATTGTTTCTGTGATTAGGGAGATGAAGTGCGGTCACGAACCAAGATCCGTAAGCACGTTTACGGATCTTGGTCACGAACGTTAGCGTAAACCTACAAACTGACAGCTACGCAAGCGCAGTTCTCAATTCTTCACGGTGGCGTTGACTGAGTACAGAGAATGCGGGTCTACGGGAGTCGGGAATCTTATCCTACATAGTTTCACGTGCACGTTATAAATTAACGAATAGTCATTGGTTGCATTCAGCGGACGGTAACATTAGACACATAATGCAACACCAGCAGAGTATACGTAACCTTTTGGAGTAAACGCAGAAATACACGTAAACCCATGGTACTTATGGTGCATGGACTTAAATTGAGATAAAGCACTGTTTGAAATGTAACGTATCTACTGAACTAAATTTCAACGAACCTTATAAACATAACCGCTTAACCCAAAACTTTTCCCTTGTTTTATTTTATATTGCACTGTTATGTAAATAGGCCAAAAATAAGAAAATCGATGGCGGTTATGCGAATGTGGCATCTTTGACATCTGCAATTATACAATCGGGTGTAATCGGTGGTCCCATCGCCATTATACTCGGCTCGATACTATACGTTTTAGGTGTGCATAGGAGCACGTAAGTTTGTCAGGCGTAAGTACAACAATTCGCTATTACGCCTGTGTAGCTGTCATTTCATACGTCTACGTCCTTTCGGTACTTTAAGTGTCTAATTGTGTAACTGTAGCGCAAACGTACTATACGCTATTTTGTCAACATGTTAAGGATCGGTCGCCATTTTTGGTAGCGCAAAGCATTTGTGCTATAAGTTGTGAGCGGTGAGCAGTTGCGAGGACAATTTAAAAAATAAACAAAATGAATACCAACACTATTTATTATATCCATAATGGACAGGTTCTGGAAGTAACTTGTAATTCAGCGCTCGGCGGGGCACAGCCCGGAGAGTAGCTGTTGGTTGCAGTCTGGTTACGTTCCTTATAGTAAAATAAGGATTTTATAGAGGAGTTTGCAACTAAAAATATTATGTTTTAATATATGAAGGTTATATATGATACAAGTTGAAAACGAAATTAAACCGAGGACGCATGGCGCCATCTATTGAATATATTTATTTTTAAATTTTTATCAATTTGGCTCATTTCTAAGAATAAGAGATTGGGAAGCTCTCAGAAATCGGGAAATTTAAAGAGCTTAAAAGTTATAACATAAATTTTAAATAGTTTTTTAATGTCATTCTCAATTCGTATCATATATTATATGATACAAATTGAGAATGACATTAAACCGAATACGCATGACGTCATCTAGTGGATATATTAGGAACTGGCTTGGATTGTTCCCCATTTTCGTAAACCCTATCAATCGTTGAACCCTATCATCAGTTTGTTTTTGTTTTGGTCTGTGACGTGACGATGCAGTATGTTGCTAATTTCACAGAAGTTACAATAACCAAACTTTAGTGTATTTTTTCCAGATATTTATTTCAGACGGGAGAAATGAACTAACAGATTTATAACAACATAAGGTGCTGTTCTAATTAAGCATGTCTCTATACGATGATTATGATGTCAAATCAACCGGTTCCGAAAAAGTACAAGGATGGTCATCAAGTATCAAATTGTTACAGTCTCAGTTGCAACTTAAAAAGGCAACAGTAACTCAGCCTAAGCGTGAACAGCATCGTAAAGTTAGTCTTGCCCCTGTAATCGATTTAAAATCTAAACGAGATGACGATGAACTATACCCTTTGTACTCTAAAGCAACTAGTAAAGTTAAAACAGAACCTCGGTTGCCTATAATAAGTTCTTCAACGTACAGTAGCGAATATGACTGGAACGTTGTAGACGAATATGATCCTTTATGGCCAAATGAATATGAGAAAGTAGTAAAAGAGTTGAGAGATCATCGAGATAGAGGAAGTGAAAAAGAAGAAAAGCGAAAAGAGAAGAAACGGAAAAGCAGATTTAATGATCCCGAAGAAAGTCCACCGCCACTTCCAATACCACCTGTACCTCAAATGAGTCAACCTCCTATTGGCAGTGGTTTTGCTGGTAAGTAATTAGACAGCCAAATAGTAGATAAAAAAAAATAGAGTAAGAAAATGAGTAAGTACAATAATAAACCACAAATAATGTAATATTTACATTCGTGTTTTTTTTTGTAATAATACTGACTTTTTCTTTCCTTATTTAATATGAGATTTAAGATTAATAATTTTGTTTTAATAAAAGACTGGATACTGTAAAATTTGGGGTCGTATAAATAAAATAGATGTGCAAAACTGAATATTTATTTGTACACTGGGATTAGGTAAATTCAAATTGTGCTCAATTTTTATGTGGTTAGGGTAGATTTATGTTATCTGTATACCTACACATTTTGCACAAGCAGCAAATAATATGTATTTTATAAAAGTTTGTGTTAATTAAAGGAAGGTGGGCTGAAGAAGATGAAGAAGAACCTATAGTAAAACAAGCTAGGCCCAGTGGAGGTGTCGCGATAGCTCCACCACCTAGTCTTCAGGAGACTCTAGATCCTGTTCCGGTATTCCCTAATAAACCGCAACCATCTACTAGTAACTATGGCGGATCAGTGGCTGCTAAGATAATGGCAAGATATGGATTTAAAGAAGGGCAAGGTCTGGGAAGAATGGAGCAAGGAATGTCTAGTGCTTTGCAAGTAGAGAAAACCTCAAAACGAGGCGGCAGAATTATCCATGAAAAAGAAATTCTGGCTCCTCCTCTGAATATCGATGTGTCCCAGGCGCAACCTCAGATGCCAGGTCAGCCTACTATAACGGAAATAATGAAAAATCCGAGCAAAGTAAGTAGTCACTTTGTGCTATCCCAATGTCTTGCGATATAGAAGTTTACAATGGCTTAAAAAGATGAAGGTAACAGAATTTTGTGCAAAATCTCCATCTTTTATTATCGTACAGATAAAATGAGCAGAGTGTGACATTACTGGGTAACAAAAATTGATGGTTCAATGATAACTTGTAGTTGGAAACTTTTAGTGTTGTTGGACATTTATTAGTACCTACCCGTAAAAATTTGGATAGAAATTCTTCTACAGGCACGTTAGCACCATATACTTATTAGAACCAATAACTAGCTTCCTATATCTCCTTTGCAGTAAAATTAGGCCAAGATAAGTCTTCGTGGTATGCTAAGGCGTACCACGAACTTTCTACTCATGCGCCAAACTTTTGGCGTTCTGTTTTCATTGTTGGTGAATGCTTATTATCAAATTACAGATGTACTTAGTACAGGAAAACTGTCGAAAGAACCCTGAATTGAAAGAATTAAATCTAAGTGATCTCGTCTTTTGAGGAGTTGTTGTTTATAATGTATATAAATGTTTTTTTGTCGAATCACCTGCCAGTGGTGCCTGGGAAAAATAGTTATAAACAAAAAAAGTTCAGTTTTTTGCTCATATCTCTCTAATTTTGCCCATAGCCATAATTTTACAAGAATTCAATTTTGAAGCTGAGGAAATTCTACACAAATTTCATTACAGAAACATTTTTGTGGGAGCAAAAACAAGCGCGGAAAATCTAAATATTTATAACATATAACTCTGGCATGGTGGGGAGCAAGGGGCTAGCAAGCGGAAGCACGCGCACGCTTCTTTATAACATCATAACTCTTGTTTAAATTGGAATATTTTAATTAAACAAAGTGCCTATCGAAAAATGATACTTTTTCACGTGCGACTATTATGAAATTTGTTTAAGATATCATTTTGTGTATATTGGCACAAGAGATGAAATTACAAAATTCTGTTTTTTTAAACAATACGCAATTTAATAAACAATTAATTTTATAATGAACTTTCCCGTATAAATTCATGTTCTAGACCCTTTAGTTGATTACTAGGAAGAATACAAAAATTTATTTTTCAAGATTCAACATTTTTAAAACCCACTTTATTTGAAAAATCGTAGTAACTAAAATATAACTTTCCTGGGGGTGGTTTTTGGTCGTTTGTGGGGTTGGCGGGGGTCAAGAAGAGGTCTCGACATCACCATTGTGCTCAGCATCCTCGAAAATGGGAGCAACACGAGTTTGGCTGGTAGGAGATGGTGGATACACGGTTTACCCCTTTTGGGGGTGGTTTTTGGCCATTTGGGGAGTGGGGTGACCTCGGAGAGAAATTTTACCACCGCCTATCGTGTTCAGCATCCTCGAAAACGGAGGGGAGACATGGTCTCATTAGGCTAGAAAAAAATCATATTCCTCTCCGACTTGCAAAATGCACTAGTCAGTTGAAATCTGAAGTAGTAAGTTATGGCCTAAAATGTGACGCCACATTGTGTAGATCAAATAACATACTACTAGTCACTGAGGACTACTAGTCGCGAAAACGAAGTATTCACTCATATTATACATACCACAGTATACTGCTTTACACGCGAAAAAATGCCTATCATCTAGTTGGGCCTACTTCCTAAACGTAATCCATTTCAACTCTCGAGGCATCATGCGCAATACTTAATTAGATAATCCAATATAATGGGGAACAATCCAAGCCAGTTCCTAATATACCCAATAGATGACGCCATGCTTACTCGGTTTAATATCATTCTCAATTTGTATCATATATGATACAAATTGAGAATGACATTAAACAACTATTTAAAAGTTATATTATAACTTTTAAATTGTTTAAATTTCCCGATTTCTGAGAGATTCCCAATCTCTTATTGATAAAAACGAGCCAAATTGATAAAAAGAATGAGGAACAATTAAGCCAGTTCCTAATCTATCCAATAGATGACGCACTCGGTTTAATGTCATTCTCAGCTTGTATCATATAACCTTTAAATAGTTTAAATTTCCCGATTTCCGAGAGTTTCCCAATCTCTTATTCGTAGAAAAGACTGAAATGAGCCAAATTGATAAAAAGGATTACGGTAGTTGGTAACTTTGTTTATACAAAGACATATTTTTTCGTATTGACATTGACGGACAAACAATCGAGTATAGCTGGTGCACTCTGGCGGATAAAATAAAAGAGCACAAATGGCATCAGAGTGATCGCTTTCTTTTCAAGTTCTTGGCGTCCTGAATTTTTTAAAACGAGAATGCTGATTGGCTGATGAAAGTTAGAAACTGATAACTGTCAATTATGCACCAATCACAGAATTAATTTTGAAACCTCTAGGGCTCCAAGGTCTTGAAAAGAAAGATCAGTATCATAGGGCAAACATTTTATTTGGTCAGGAAGGAATTGGCCAACGGCCGCAAACATCCGGTCTGCGGCGACGGCCATGGGCGTTGATATTGGTCAAGGTCGCAAAAAATGACACTTGTTTGCAATATGCATGTATAGCATAATTAAAAGTTATATTATCAAAATATTTCGAATATACGTCATGTAAATCGCAATTTTTTGTAGTATGAAAACAAATTTTGCGGATCGGTCTAAAAGAGTACTAATGTAAACGAATATTTAAAAAATTCTTTTATGTAACATAAATTTTAATTATGCTACTGTTTCTAACTCACACATGGTTCCGTAAATAGTAAGATAATTTATAAGTATTTCTACACTCGCTACAAATCTCTTTTATTGGCTGAGTAGACATTGGAATTATTTGATAAAAACCGCATAATAGGTTAGAGGTTAGGATAATTTGAAATGTCAATTGAGCAAACGTAAAAGCAAAGAATATTTACGTATAGTTCGTTTAATACATAAATCAATAGTATTGTTCAAGCAAACAATCAGAAATGCTGAAAACACCAGGAGTACACAAGAATGGCGTTCATGCAAAGAAATATTCAACTGCTTTTGACTAATCATATATTCAAGCAGGATGAACCTTAAAATCCATGTGTACTGCCTGTACTGGTTATAGGCAGTCAAAATGGTTCGACGATTTTGTTAAGAATCTTGGATTAAGGATTAATCCACACTGGACATGCGCATTATGTGCTAGCTCAGGTGGAAAATGCTGCAATCTATGCCTTGTTGGTTAGCAATAGAACGGAAAAGCTTTTATTTTCTTTTTTAATAATTCCTAACGATTTCAGAATTGAAATAAACCCCAATATGCTCTAAAACAACAGTATCGAACCAGCGCCATCTTATGTAGAAAATTGTAACTAATTTGGCGTTCAAGAAACGCGAATATCGGAACCGTTTACAACTCAGACTTTACAACCAGTATTTTAATGGCGGTTGCGCAATGAGAAAGTTCATCAAACTATCAAAGATAGCCTGCTTGAACAATATTCTTTGGTAACAGTTTAAAGAACTGCGCATGAGACCTCGAGAGTTCAAGTTGTAATGCGGGGGCCAGACGCAAGGTAAAACTGTTGACGTGAAACTTGGTGAAACTTTGGACAGTTTCTAGTTGCGTTTTATTGCATCAAAACACTTTTTTTCACGCAACAAATTGTATAAAAAAGATCTAGTACGGATTGCTACTAAATTAAATGTCTGACAAACGACAGGTATAAATAAAAGTGCAGTTTGTGCTTTCGTAAAAATTCCAAAATATTGAAAATTAATAAATTCTTAATTGTCCTTTACTAAAAATAATGAAACATTAAAGAAAATTGAAAATTTTTAATTTTGAAATTTAAAGAAATATTGGAAACATTTCCAGTATTACCGAAAGTTACATAAATTTCGTTTTCTCCGTTTTTTTCCATGAAACATTAATGTTCAAGTAAGAATAAAGTCAGACATAAAAAGCCAAACAAAAACTTTACGACCTCATTAAAATACCGGTACCCTTTTTTGTGCTGTTCGCAAATTGACTCGCTTACCTTTATAGGTTTTTAATGTGCGTCGGGAATGTTTCATGTCAGGCTTGCCGCCATGGCCCGCAGCGATATAATTATGTTGTAAAGTTTTTGTTTGCATTTTTTATTTGCTGGGATCTTTTTTTTTTATATATACACATTTATTTAACGTCGGCCTATTTCCGCTACTGAGGCCTAACCCCGACGCCTGTAGACGAGCTACCCCCAAACAGGAATTTTGCCGAACCTCTTGCCTTAAGAAGAGTAGGGATCTTTTACTTGCCTAACATTTAATAGACAAGGGACCGATGGTTTTACATCCCCTCTGAAGGATGGTATATCTCCTATACAACCCTCACCTAAGGTTGTATAGCTTCCGCGCATACACTGATATACAAGCCGCTGGAAGATGTGTGAGGCGAGGACGCGGTTTCCGTTGGAATGGTCACCCATCCAAGTACTAACTGCGCCTGTCGTTGCTTTACATCGCATACCGAAGTATGTACATAGTAAAGACGCACCTACGCTCGCCCCTTACTGGGATCTATTATGCCGTAAAGTTCTTGCTTAGTTTTTTTTGTCTCATGAAGTCATTACTTGGACTATACCTCTAACGTTTTTAACTGAAATATATTATAAAATCAGCGATTTTTTTGATAGTCATATTCAGAAATAGATCTTATTGGTAAAGTAAACTATTTGAAATATTCTTCTAAATAGTATATTGTTTTATAAGGAATAAAAGTGACATTTTTTGCGTCGAAGATGTCTTTGACTCGCTTCGCTCAAGAAGAGCAAAACCGGGACAGAAATTACTAGTCCGCATATGCTATTTTTTTTTTCTTCAAATACTATTAGGACCGCTCGTGTGCGGCAACAAAAGATTTTTACTGCTGCTCAGAACGATGAGAGGGGAAGTAAAGACTCCTACTTTCACTCAAATGAAGTGTGTAAGAAATGACAATTTAGGTTCACAAAATGTATCATTAAATTCATGTCCCTTTGACATTTGAAGAAAAAAATGTATTTTTCGATATTTTTTGCATTTTTTCTATACTGACTTTGTTTACTTAATTTTTGTATGATATATATATATATATATATATATATATATATATACGTCATCAACAGTATGTCAGCTACAATAGAACTAAATCCAATCTTCTAACAGTGAGACATGGTGTCCCTCAAGGGTCTATACTAGGGCCAATTCTATTTCTTATTTATAAAAATGATCTTCTAAATTCAGTAGACAGAATGCAGATATAAGACTCTTAAAGCACTCCAATTTCAAAAACAGAATAATTTGTGGTATTTCAAGAAAATATTGATTCTTATACAAATCCATGGGTAGTTACTTAGCAGGAGTATCTCGTTTTTTTATTTTGTCGACTGTATTATTCTAGTGATTTTGTCTTATACAATTTATATCTTATCATTCTATGTAATTTAACGAATAAATACACCTATTTTATGACCTAATATATCTGTGTTTTTTAAAGTATAGTATTTTAAACTGGTTTTTTTCCCCATCATTTTTGACATGTGTAAACACTTTGTGTATTTGATACCAGGGCTGTTTTCGTTCGTCTTGAACAAAGTGATTGTGATTAGTAAGCAACCAATAGAAATCAAGAATTTGAAAAATATCTCAACTCAATTGGCTGTTTAGTGATTGTGTTCAGTTTGTTCAAGACGAACGAAAGTACATAAGTAAACTATTCTATTCAATCGACTGCAATGTTTTATCAAATTCTATAAATAACCGACATTTAATTGGACATAATAAAAAAAATAAGTGTTGCGACATTTTACAACACTAGAAATTTGATTTCCATTTCAGGCTAATATGAGAGATAATTGTTGATGCTTTAGGTTCAGACTCTGTAAACATTGTTTCTTTTAACATCACTGACACAAAATTGTAGCTTTTTAAGCAGTTGCAGTAGACGATTACAATAAGTCGAGTTAATCATAGTTAACATATTTTCAGGTTGTACTGTTAAAAAATATGGTAGGTCCAGGTGAGGTGGACGACGATCTGGAGCCAGAGGTTAAGGATGAATGTAACACCAAATATGGGCCAGTTGGCAGTGTTATAATACACGAAATCCCCCACGAAGACCCTGAGGAGGCCGTTAGAATATTTGTAGAGTTTCAAAGGATCGAAAGTGCTATTAAAGCAGTGGTAGACTTAAACGGTCGATTCTTTGGGGGCAGGCAAGTTAAAGCCACCTTCTATGACACTGACAAGTTTGATAATTTACAACTGATGGATTAATTGTTATTATCAAAATTTAAGGTAATATCGTTCCCATTTGATTCATGTAAATTAAGTAATAAGAAACGATAATAAATTTTAACATTTTTACATGTGTAAAATTAAAAAAATTGTAATTAATTTAAATAAATATAAATAATAATAATAATGAAAAGCTTTTTATTGATATACTCAGGAAACACAAATTTACATGCACATCCATATATAAAAAGGGCCATCGCCCGAGGTCCTTCAGCCTGTTTTTTTTAAACTACATAAAAGTTGTTTGTTTAAATATAAATATATACTGTATAGAGAAAAAATTATATGTTTACATTGGAAACTCAAATATTAAATAATATGGATTTTCAGACAATGTTTTCAATATCTCGTGCAGTGTTTTTTCAGGAAGCTTGATTTCTTGTTCTAGTAATAAACATGTGGTGCATTATTTCTATGTTATGATGGTGCTTGGCGAACTTTGACGATAGCTTTTTCAACCTTTCGAGAATGGGCTGAATATTTGTCTTGTAAAGCAGTTCACTGGATGGATTATGAAGTGGGTATGTAGGGTGACGAAGTTTCGTTACAATTCTTAGAGCCGTTGTTCCTGCCGTTTTGGTATTAGTGAGGGTTGGAAGTCGACAACTAAGATATAACACATGTCCATTATTCAAGCATGGGACAACATATGGATGCATATATTTTTGAAGCCGTATTTACACCTTTGTTTTTGTAAGTCAAGGCTCTGCAATGTTTGGCTCTTGGTGTGATATTTTAAATTTAGTTTCTGATCGAGTACAACTCTAAGGTATTTAGCGGTTAAGAAAGGCCTTATTTAGTGATTATTGACGGATATAGAAGGGGAAGTGTTTATAGGGGCATGATTAAATATTAGGAACTGTGTCTTTAAGGAGTTGGGGTGTATTCTTCAGATTTCAGTTTCTGCCATTAATATTTGGAGATTGTTTACAGTTCTCCTCAAAGATTTTTCATGTGCAATCAATGCTGTATCATCTGCATACTGTAGAAATAAGAATTAGTGTCATTTTGGTTTTTGTTGGTATCTCTGGGATAGCGACATGTAAAATAGTCAGCAGGTGCCATCTAGCGGTCCAGTGTTGCTAATGCGTTTTGATGGTAATATGCAATTATTACACAATGCACCAGGCCAACTTGTAATTCAGCGCTCGGCGGGACACATAGCCCGGAGAGTAGCTGTTTTATTTTTTTCGTTTATTTTAACAGTAATTTTTTGTTTGGGTTTTGTGTTGTTTATCTGGCTTGTTTTTGTGCTGTTATCTTTATGTGGAGTTCCAATTATTATAGTATTTATAGCTTCTCTAGAAATAGTTTTCGTCCTTGTCCTTGAAATTGAAGGGGAGTTTTGAAGCCTTTTGTTTTTCTTCTTCACAGTTTTCCAAGAATTTTTTTCATTTTCACTAATTTCCATTTCACTTTCACTACTTTCATCACTCATTTTAAGTAATAATTCTGACAAATTATTTTCTAAAACTGTCTGGTCAGGAGAGAGATACCTTACTGTTCAACTATCACTGATTTCTTTATTTCCATGCACCTTCATATGTGTCGTGAGAGTATTCTTTTGAGTAAACTTCATTGCACATATTTTGCAACTATAAGGGCGCTCTCCGGTATGAATCCTAACGTGGATTTTTAAAGTAGATGCCTCTCGAAATGCTTTCCCGCAAAAGCTGCAATGATGGTTTTTCTCCCCGGTATGTATCCTGCGATGTGACGTCATGTGAGAAGATGCCCTAAATTTTTTCCCACAGAAATCACACTGATAAGGTCTCTCGTCTGTATGAATACGAGTATGAATTCTAACCTCAGCCGCCGAGGCAAACGGCTTTTGGCAAATCGTACAAGAATAGATGAGTGGTTTCTTTTCACCCGTATGGTGCCTAGAATGATTTTTCAATTGCTCCCGAGTAGGGTAGGCCTGCCCACACTCGCTGCACATAAAAGGGCATTCATTAGTATGTTTGCTCCTTATATGGCCAAGTAAATTAACTTTTTGGGTAAAAGATCTCCCACATTCGTTACAAACGTGAGAACGTTCGTTACGATGGATCTTCTTATGATTGTCTAGAGAACCACTGTAAGGGAAGGTTTTTTCACAAATGTCGCATGAATAGGGTCTTTCCCTAGTGTGCGTCTGAAACAAAAAATAAATAATATGTATCATTAAATAGAACATGCTTTTTCAGGTTTTTCTTACCTTCATATGAATTTGCACTTGAGCGTGTGTAGCAAACGCCCGACTGCACACTTTACAAGTAAATGGCTTCTCTCCAGTGTGAGTTCTTATATGAATCATTAATTTATTTCTTTCATAAAACCTCAAACCGCACTCATTGCACTGATGTTTCTTATCTTTATTATGCTTCCTTATGTGCTTGGTCAAGTTGCCTTGCTCCAAAAACGTTTTACCGCAGTAACTGCACTCATGTGGTTTAATACCCGAGTGGATTTTCATATGCCTTCGTAAAGAATGAATTGTTTTTACTTGCTTCTTACAAATACTGCATTCAAATGTATTGCAAACGTTATTTTCGACAGTACTATGATTTTTATATACATCAACTTCCGTAAATTCATATTTCTCTTTATAATCATCTACTTCATTATTTATATTGTCAACATCATCTACGTAACCGTTATTTTCAATGTAATACGTTTTTGCTTCCTGCGCTTTTATAATCTCCCGTAGCAAATTATCATTTTCAACAGCTTTTAATCTGAACAGTTTAAAATGTGTTAATTCATCCAGGCAGTAACTGCAGAGCAATTTGGGAAGGCAATCACGTTCGTTAAACTGAAATAAAGATTCTATACATTCTTATATTTTAGCGCAAAAAGATTTACCTCTAACATAGTAATTTCTTGAAAAATATTTATAAAATTGTCCTCAAACAAAGATCTCATTGTCGAATTTTCATTTAAACAAATTCTACAAACGTTGTGTACATTAATATTGGCATAATTATTTTCCATTCTTGTTGTTTACATTATCAAACATTATTTTAACCTAAAAAATAAATGTCAGCTGTCACTAGGGCTTTTCGATTTTCTTTACGAAATACGACCACCGACCTTCGATTCCAACAGATAAAAGCTGTCGAACTAAACCAAGTTGCGATCTACATATCCCTTTTTTTCATGGTCGTTGCATCGATAATAATAAACAACGCAATAAAACGTTACATAAATATTACCCGACCTATTTGAATGCTGTCACGATTATCACTGCCGTTATTATGCTTAGTAGTTTATTACTGACGACCTAACGAGTAGTTATAAAAAAGGTGTAAAGGTCACAAACTCCTGATGGTCCTAGCACAGACAACCGGCACTTTTTGATTGGCATTCTTTGTGCTAAATAGAGGAATGTAAATAGTCTGCATATACATATATTCCTTCACAACTATGCGTCCAGTGACCCACATAAGGCAGAAGTTCATTAATATCACCCAAAGGAAAAGTTCAGGGTCATGTGGTGCAATTTTTTGACCGCTCTCATTTTTCTTAATAGTATTTTTAGACGTTTTATAAAAAAAAGCTGAAATTTTGAGTGTAAAACCTTGGCAGTTCAAGGAAGAACCCTTATTGAATATGGGTCAAATCAATGGTCTACACTTGGGCCACAAATAATTTTTTGTTCAGTCGAAAAGTGTTTCAAAATAAAATTGAGGGCCCTCAAGCCCAAAAACAATTTTCCGTTTATCAAATGATATTTAAAATTATTTAGAAAGGAAATAATAATTGTATCGAAAAGACTTTTTACAAAATTCTCGTGAGAGCGCCAGGAACGGCTCCAGGAAAATAAGTTTTTATCAGGTCTGTAATTTATGACAGTTAAACAGCGCTGTGTATGTGTGGTTGCATATCTGTTAGATATTTTTAGAATGTGGACATATGTTAATGTGCTGGAATAAACGATAAATCAATCTATGACTGTTTAATTATAATAATACAAGGTCAAAGAATTTTCCACATAAATTCGTTTAGAATGGGAAATTGTATTGGAATAGTATATTCTGTAGCAAGGTTTAAATGAAAATTCGATACGAGTGAAAGATTCCAAACGTGAGCACCTGTGACGTGAGCATGAGGAACCGCGAGTAGATCGAATCAAAGAGGATCGAATTTTTATCGTAACCGATTAACAGACTGTATTTGCTCCACGATCATTAGTAAAAAAAAACAATTAAATCTGAACAAAACAAGTTATTTATTGAAACAATTATACATAATTTAAAATTGGTACATTGGAAATATTTTCTGTAATATTTTTCACTCATTTTGTTAATTTAAATTAAAACTTGTCTCAAAACGCCACATTTACATTTGACACGGACCTTAGATACACGGACAGACGGATCCACGGCGATCTATGTATTTCGTTGATAAAACTATGGAATATTCATTCTGGCACTTGTTCTAGAATGACAAAATACATGCAAAACACATAAGAAGCAAGTGTTTCAGAACTTTTACTTTCTATTATTAAAAATGATTTGGATTTCGGAATTATTGCATCCTATAATGGTCGTGGAGAAAAAGTACTTCTCAGATTTCTCGTCAGAATATCAAGGGCACCTCCAGAAAGGGGCACAAATCAATATATTGTCGGTTCAAAAATATTTCAAATAACACAAATTTTTCAAAAGAAATAACGTAAAAAGTTTTTTTCAAATTTCTCGTCAGTGTACCAGAGATGGTTTCAGGAAGTATCCAAAAAACAAATTTTCATCGCATCAAAAAATGTTTAAAATAAAAATTGGTTAGGGTGGGAAATTTTAACGAAAAGGTTATCTGCAATGGTATATTTCATTAGGAGTCTGGAAATAAGGATTTTTCCGTGTGCGTGGGACAAGTACGCAAGCAAGGAAATATCTATTTCTGGGCATGTAATGAATGATATTTTTTATTATACTTCTTTGAAAACGATAACATAAAAACAAAATATAACAAAAAAACACATACGAAAGAAACTTGGAACATTTTTATTGTCATAACTTATAGGAATAAAAAAACTACTAGAGTAAGTTTTTGGATATTTGTTGATGTCACCATTTTATTTTATGGCCAAACAACTTTTTAGCATTGACTTCATAACATGTAGTCGAGGAAATAAAGCACCTCCGAAATTTCCGCAGCAAAACGGATTTTAATGCGGTTTTTTGCATTCAATTCGTGAGAGCATCAGGAAATTTTGTTAACTAATCTGATGAATAGCAAATGAAAAATTGCATATTTGCATTGTAAAAATGCATTGTTCAAAATGCATTTAGAATAATTGATTTGCAACTCGGTAAAAATTGATTGAAACGAGTCCAAATTTGTTACTCGGGGGTTTTCGGGGTCGCTGAACACGAATATCACGGCGGCAACGACCTCCGAGGTACCTGGAGCCCAGAGTGGATACTATATCTACCTCATCTCCTGGAATTTCATGTGAATTTGTAATATATTTAGTTGAAACTCATTACTCTGGGGTTTTCGGGGTCGCTCAACAAGAATATCACGGTTTCAACGGCCTCCGAGGTACCCGGAGCCCAGGGTGGACCTCATCTCCTGGAACTTCTTGTGAATTTTTAATATACTTAGTTGAAATTCGTTACTCGGGGGTTTTCGGGGTCGCTGAACACGAATATCACGGCGGCAACGGCCTCCGATGTACCTGGAGCCCAAGGTGGACCCCATCTTCTGGAATTACCTTGAGTATAGCATCATTTTTATACGAATTTTTTTTTATTTATATATTATAATGAAGATGTAGATTCAAACGATATTTTTCAAAAAGCTTTTGATAACGGTTCTTTCGATCCTCTGTTACAATTGTGTAAACAATCACTTTAAGAGTATTAACTTAAACAATTCTGTAACACTGTATAATTCGGCCAACTGACGCCATGTGTGGAACTAGAATGAGACGCTGACGCCTTACCTGAATTCTCATCGTATCGATCGAGGTATCGATGCTACCAACACTAAGTGCGCCAAACTCAAAAAAAAATTTCAGGCTCTAGTAGACAAAGTTGATAGTATTATAATATTTAAATAAATAATTGAGAGTAACATATGCAAATTCGTTTAAAAATGATGCTATACTCAAGATAATTCCAGGAGATGAGGTAGATAGTGTCCACCCTGGGCTCCAGGTACCTCGGAGAACGTTGCCGCCGTGATATTCGTATTCAGCGACCCCGAAAACCCCCGAGTAACGAATTTCAACTAAGTATATTACAAATTTACAAGAAGCCAGGAGATGAGGTCCACCCTGGACTCCAGGTACCTCGGAGGCCGTTGCCGCCGTGATATTCGTGTTCAGCGACCCTGAAAACCTCCCGAGTAAGGAATTTGGACTCATTTCAATCAATTTTTACCGAGTTGCAAAATAAATTATTCTAAATGCACTTTGAACAATGCATTTTTACACTGCAAATACGCAATTTATCATTTGCTATTCATCAGATTAGTTCACAAAATTTCCTGATGCTCTCACGAATCGAGCAAAAAACCGCATTAAAATCCGTCTTGCTGCGGAAATTTCGGAGGTTGAGCCGTTTTTAGTGCTTTATTTCCTCGATTAATGGAAGATTTGATAGATTTTGCTTTTTCGACAAACTATTTTTGTATTCTGTATACTACATGTTGTATCTTTGTATTTAAAATTTTATATTAAGCATATTGCTGACGAATGTAAGGCTTTTGTGTGCATTGACATGATTTTCAATAAATAAATAAATAAAAAAGAATATCGTCACTTACAGTTTTGATATTGTTCACATTTCGCCATTCAGTAAAAAGTTGATATTCGTGTTCATATCTTGACCTAGATTTTATTGGTAATAAATTTGCGCTCGCTTATGTTTGCTCTAGGATGTTATTGGGAATTTCGGATTTTCTTCTGAGTACATGCATTATCGGCATAAATTTAATTGACGAAATAAGTACATATTAAACATCAAATAGCATATAGACTTTCTTAAATTTAGTTTACTTTGCTGTATATTTCTATTCTCGAGCCATATATTCGGTATTTTTATTCAGCGCACGGAAAGAATCGGAGATCGGGAAAACTTTTTCCATTCGCTAGTCTGAAAAAACCCGTCTTGCATTATTACTAATACAGATGAAAATAAAGTGTTTTCAAAGAGGTATAATAAATATTATTTCCCGTCAGAGCACCCATATGTGGCTTTGTGAAAGATCTATAAATAGTTTTTTTGTCGAATCAGAAACCGTTTCAATAAACATTGTTCATGAAGATCTACATCAAAAGGGTATTTTTGTAAATTTTCCTGTCAAAGCACCAGTGGCATCTCCAAGGCCCAAAAATTTTTTTTGTGGATTTCCTGCCCATTCCAAAAAACACACCCATGATATTCTATATTTTTATTGAACCATCAGAAAAATTAAATAAAAGAAAAATTCAAAACCAAAAATAAAACATAATATAACTAATTTACCACAGCAAAAAAATATGTTAAAGAACAATTTTTTAATAGTGCAAAAATTACTGCTTGTACCCAATTCTGCCGTTCTTAAACGTTTCCGCCCTGAAGCAGCCGCTTTTTTGTTTCACCTCGACTGCGTTTTTTTAGACATTACTGGTTCATCATCTCCCAATGATGCCTCCTGCTCATCAGCATACTGCAAATGTGCAATATTTTTGATGATTTTCGGCAAAGATTTGCAACCCTCTTCATGTTATCTTTTTTATTAAAATTTGATGATATGGGTTCATTGGCTCAATTTTTACACACTAGGCTTGTGATCAGGGAGTCCCAAATTAGAATTCTGACTAAGGTATGGATGTTTAGTGGTGTTTTTAGTGTGTTAGTTGGTAGTATTGGGCTAGAAGAGGTTCTGTGAGAGGCAACATGGCTATTCGTTCGAGTTCGAGCTATTCGTTAGCGAATGTTGGACCGATCATCGTCCTGTTGTCTCTAAATGAAAATTGTTATGAGACCCAAACACCGAAGAACTCAAGTAAAACGTAGACTCCGTCTCTGTGTTAGTAAATTGCGTGACCAACAAACCGTCGAACAGCTAAAGCAAAAAGTTCAAGAGAATTTGAGTGCACTAGAAGAAACCAATTCTGTAGATGTCGCTACTACCTGGACACAAATTAAAGACAGTTTAAAAAATGCGAGTGAGGAAATTCTTGGCACTGCAGCAAGTAAAAAACAGGAAGACTGGTTCAATGATAATGAAGCTTTTATACAAGAACTTCTTGACCGCAAACATATTGCCTTCCAAAACGCTATCAACCACCCCAACGACTCATCAAAAGCAGAAGCTTTTACCCAATCTAAGTATGAAACGCAATGCGAAATCAGAAGAATAAAGGACGAGTGGTGGGCAAGCAATGCGAGTGAAATTCAAAGGTGCGCCGATTCACATGACTACAGGAATTTCTTTCAAGGAGTAAAAGCAGTGTATGGCCCCAGTCGGAAAAATATGTGCCCTATTAAAGATTTAAATGGAAATCTCCTCAAAGAAGACCAGGAAATAAGAGCCCGATGGAAAGAACACTACTCTAACATTCTTAACCAGCAAAGTCAAGCCGATCACGATATTATAAATCTTATCCCTCAATATGATACCTTCGAAGACTTAGATAAACCACTAACAACGGAAGAGATCTTAACCGCCATTGGGCAGCTAAAAAATAACAAATCTCCCGGCGCCGACTCACTCCCAGCTGAGATCTTTAAAGCTGTGTCGTCAGAGTTCATACCCTACCTCAAAAAACTGTTTGATGTCGTGTGGGAAAGTGGTCAAGCTCCGCAGGAGTTTCGTCATACACTTTTAATCAACCTCTTCAAAAACAAAGGGAGCGCTGCGGACTGTGGAAATTACAGGGGTATAGCTCTCCTGGCTGTTGGAGGGAAGATACTCACTAAGGCGATGGCAAATAGGCTAACACCTGTTATGGAAAAGTTACTTCCTGAAACACAGAGTGGCTTTAGACCAAACCGAGGCACATCGGATCTAATCTTCATACTTAAACAGCTTCAAGAAAAAGCACTCAGGAGAAATTCACATGGCCTTCATTGATTTAACCAAGGCGTTTGACTCGGTGGACAGGGAAGTGCTCTGGAAAATTATGCTCCGCTTAGGTATCCCTAGAAAATTTGTGGAAGTATGTCGCAGTGTACATACAAACAACAACGCCCAGGTTATGTATAATAATGAGGCAACCGAACCTTTCCAAACCCTCACTGGAGTTAGGCAGGGATGTGTCCTGGCACCCCTACTTTTTAATTTGTTTACCACTGCCCTAACAATTATTGTTGACAACAAACTGACAGTCAGAGGAATAGGTCTCAGATACCGTTCTGATGGTGGTCTCTTTAACATAGGGCGCTTACGAAGACACGCACACGATTCATTTGTGATCTCCAGTATGCGGATGACTGTGCACTTTTAGCCTCTACGCCGGAAGAGCTTCAAGAACTTTTAGATGTGTATGCCCAGAGCTATGATTCCTTGGGACTTAAAATCAACATTGGAAAGACTAAGATTATGTCAACTCCTCATCAAGTGAACCAAATAGACATTACACTTAACGGAAATTCTCTTGAAGTGCTGGATCAGTTCAATTACTTAGGCAACGTTGTTAATGACAAAGCAAACATGGACAGCGAGATTCGCAATAGAATTAACGCTGCATCTAGAGCACTCTGGGGACTTAGAGAGAGAGTATTTGACAACCACGACCTTGCTTTGTCAACGAAAATGGCTGTCTACAGAGCAGTTGTCATTCCAACACTGCTATATGGATGTGAAAGCTGGGTCACTTACCGTCGTCATGTGAAAGAATTAGAACATTTTCAGCAAAGACACCTCAGAAGTATGATGAAAATCCGTTGGTTCCATCACATATCAAACGTGGAAGTACTCAGGAGAGCAAACAGCCTTCCAATTGAGGTGCTTATTTCAAGAGCACGCCTAAGATGGGCAGGTCACGTTCATCGTATGCATGATAACCGCCTTTACACTTTATGGTGAATTGCTAAGCGGTAGAAGAAGGCGTGGCGGTCAACAAAAGAGGTTCAAAGACGTTCTCCATGAAAATCTAAAATCCTGCGGTATTCCAGACGAGCAATGGGAACAACTTGCAGCGGACAGAACCGAATGGCGAGGGGTTGTGGCCAGCTATCAAGGAAATGTTGCTGCAAGAAGGCCGAATCCAAGACCTAACCAGGTCTATGTTTGTCCTGACTGCGGTCGACATGTGCTCTTCCGAATTGGCCTCTATAGCCATAGTCGTGTGCACCGTAGATGAATGGGAATTACAATAGACTACACCTTTTACTTGTTTTTTATTACACACAATCTATCGACTGTAACATTTTTTTATACTCGGACTCGAGTAAAGGCTAATAAATAATTAAATAAATTCGTTCGAGTCACAGCTGCAGCAGATGATAATGATTGTTGTGTAATTTTTTATGTATATGTGCCGTGGTAACTTGAAAATAAAAAAAATACAAATATGATAAGAATAACCTTTATTCTAACAAAATCGATGTAAATAATATCGATAAAATTGCAAATACATAATAAAACTTTCGCAATCCTTTTGCATCTATTTAAGTACGCGATAAATCTAGAATTTAACTAACATTAGCTCAGCAACAGACAATATATACGGATATATTTCTGAGGTTGTATTAATTTTATGTCGAAACCTCTGCTAAAACTGGCCGGTTAAACAAGAGTCCGATTATATAATGCGACTTCTTTATTAACTAGCAGCAATAAATATCATGCCTTTCATGATCGAAATAATATGAAGTTGAATCACAGAAAGAAGACAATTTAAAAAAATTATACACACTGCCATAATTTCAAAATATGTTTATAATTAGTTATCACAAGAGTGCAGTGGATTAACTATTACCTTTGGTTATATCGGAAGTTAGCGTTAACTTTGTTATTTTAAATAGGATCCTACATTTTTCTTAATTTCTAGATTCCTCATGAAAATTAAGGGTACCTAAGTTTGATAACACAGTCCTACCTTGGTTCTCAATGGCTTTTGAGTTCTATTTAAAAAACAAAATTGATAATTGTCTTTTTCCCATTCAATTTAAATCTCAAAACGATGATCTGTTAAGAGGTACATTGAAAACGATAACACTGTATAACTTCATTTGACACTATATTCATGCGTCTGTGCAACTTCACATTATTAAGTAAAAACTAGCATTTTTATCGATATCAAAGTAACATTTATAACAAAAAATCGTTAACACGTTTGCATTGTACAAATAGACACACGGAAATGAAATGTATCATAAAAAAATTATGGGGCATTTAAAATTAAGTTAATAATTTATTTGAAAATAAAATTGTCCTGGTATAATTATGTAAACAATAATAGGTATTTTAGCAAAAAAAAAGTTGAAACTTAACTCAATTAGACTAGACTTTATTTCTCTTTATTAAGCGCTTGTATAAATTCTTCCAGTTTTTCTTGGATTTGACGTACCCTCTCTGTAAAAATAATATTTAATTTACCAAGTGACAAGTAAAATAATTTATTTCAAATAGATTTAAATTTACACTTACTTAATTCTTCTGCCAACGTAACTCTTCTTCCTGTAAGTAACTTCACTTTTTTCTCGGTGTCTTGGCTGTAATCTTCCAACACTTCCTTGATTTCTTTATCTAATCTTCTAGCTGAAAAATATTAAATTAACTTTATTTCTATATAGGAGATGTGCCCTTTATTGGTTTAGCCCTGGTGCAAACAGATGGGAAATGGTGAAAGATTATGTGACTCTTAAAATGATTAAATACCATCCACGTACACGTTAAAACAACACTTTCTGTTTAACAGTCAGAGTCATATCCTCGATGCCGAAGAACTCTGGCTGACTGAAATGAATATATATACAGGGCGATTTACATAAACATGCGGAAAATTATTCAGTGGGTTGTCCCCACCGAAAGGAGTTAAAAGAATTAAGAAATAAAAAAAATTCGAAAAAAAATTACCTTATTTTTTTTGCAGAAGTGCGCCGCCTATGACTAACCAATCTGATGTAATACGGTGCAACGAAATCACATCCTTTCTTATGTGGTATGGGTAAAAACGATTCCCGTGTATAGGGTACTTATTGAAGGGTCTTATTCTAGTAATTCTAGAACTTCTTCGTCAACAGGGTGATTTACTACACGTTCTCTGTCGCCTGGTAAACAAAACCCGGTGTCACGAACTCGTTGCACTGCACTTAAATTTTTTCTCTCATTAGGTTTGCGCCTATAGGGAAATTTTCTCCCGTATTTTCGTACAGCCCCTGCAAGACTTTCATTCATTGCATCATAGGTTAATATCATGTCACAGTACTCTTGCGACGTGAACTCTGGCGAAATGCTCTAACGGAAGTCAAAGAGTCACTGAACTGAACAGTGAACACGTGGCGCACTGACTTTAGACAACTAAGACAGCTGATATTACCTGCTAAACAAATAAGTGATATGTGTGTGAACGCGTCGAGATAGCATAACTCACCCGTTCAGAAGCGTATCTTTGCAGGTTTTAATGCAAAAAATATAATAAATTACCTCGGATCTCTTTAAAATTTTACAGAGGTTTTCCCACATAACAGACTTGTATACCATTTTATTTTCCGCATGTTTACATAAATCACCCTGTATATAAAAAACAAAATTTGAACCACCCTCAAGAGGATTTTGAAAACTGTGAAATAAAATTTAATAAACTATAATAAAAAGTGATATTTTCACTCTAAAATGTCAAAGGTTTTGTTTTGTTATTAACTTGAGTATTTCCGAAATCTATACAAATAAATAAAATTGAAAATTCATTTAGCGTGAAGAAATAGTTTCATAACTCCTATTTATAAATCTAGAGAAAAGGAGGATGTAAAGAATTACCGTGGAGTTTTAATTCAATATAAAATATCTAAACTCTTTGATAAGTAGTTTTGAATGTGTTTGGCCTGGTCATTGAAGCATATAATTGTTCCAGAGTAGCATGGTTTCTCATTGGGGAAATCTTACTTTAACGTACAATAACATTTAATTTTTCAATCATACAATTATACAAATGGGCTCATTTGAAAGATAGAGGTTGCTACTTCTTAATGCAATTGTTACCCAGTCAAATAATAACTTTTTTGAGTGTTTAAAAATGGTGCTATATTTTCCGCATAAACAAATTGAATTACTCGCTGAATTTTTAACGCAACTTATTGTCAGATGAATCAAATTAAAACGAACGTCTTGAACTTTATGTTGCGCCTAACTAGAATTTTCCAAATTGATTTGGAGCAGATACATTTTTTCTTCAAAAAATCATAGCTCCCATGTTTATTTATATGAAGCTATGAAATTTGACCCGTATGTAGAGGTTTAGTTGAATTATACTTGGACAGTATTTTCAACTTCCCTTGAATAAATATATTAATAATAATGCAAGGGAAAGTATAACGTTGATGCCCCTCACTAGAGAGGGGGCTGGAGCGGGAATAGACGTGCTCCTGGGCTCGCGCTCACTCAAAATTTGCTCCAACTGCTTCTCGCTGCATAAATTATAGAAATTTATCAAAAATAAATTACAAAATTAACTGTAAAATGGAGAAAATAGAAGAGTATTTGGAAAATTCAATTTTATTTCATATTTTATTAAACAATATATAAATATATTATAATCTACGCCTTTTTATTATATTTATATATTCATTCTCAACATCCTCAGACTCATCACACTTATCACGCTCATCGTAATCGTCAATATTATTTATATTATCTTCATGTTCTATCTCTTTTTCGATATTTAAAATATTAATAATTTCTCATATGAGTCAGTCGAAAGATCATCATCCATCATCCATACCATCGTTTTCATTCAACATACTATTAATCGATAGTGCACTTGCATTTGAACAGTTTTTCCCTTCGCAATTAGTAGATAAATTTGAACATTGATAATCCATGCTTCCTACATCCACATGGTCTCAAACAACCCATCGTACACTGGCAGGTTATTATTTATAAAATAATCTCCGGTACAAGAGGCTCTTCACTCTTAATGGGCCTCAAGCCAATACTGACTTTTCTCCCAACCCCATTGTTTCGGATGTAATTCATTTCCTAAACACTTCTGGATTTGTTGATATGCGCGAAATGAATGCTGGATTGTTGCTCTTTCTGTTGGAGGAAGTGATTCCAATTTAAAAGCCACTTAGTTGTAGACTTTTCGTAATCAATGAAACGAATTTCATTCAAAGATCCTTTGTCTTTTTTTGTACTGAACATACGCGCGACTATTTCACAACCATTCTCGCCAATCCTCTTTCTATCAATTACACCAGCTTGAATATAGAAATATTCCGCCAAATGCAACAAATTTTCATTTTTTTCTAGTAATTTAATCAACTTATTTTTACCTTGATTAAAAAAAAAGAAGCTGTGTCAGACCCTGTGAAAGCATGTAAAAATGTGATCACAGACTTGACTTTTGAACATTTGAAGCAATTTGATGTATAAATATTATCCGGGACCTGACCTCTACCTGGTTTTAAAAAGAAAATGTTTGAAAGGTTTGATGCATTTCATGGAGAAAATATAACCCAATTTTTAAAGCCATTTTAAACACTCAAAAAAGTTATTATTTGACTGGGTAACAATTGCATTAAGAAGTAGCAACCTTTATCTTTCAAATGAGCCCATTTTTATAATCGTATAATTGAAAAATTGAACGTTATTGTACTTTAAAGTCATCGTATTTCTATAAACAAATTAAATTATCTCGGAAACTATTTTTTTATCAAATTCAAACCGTAGTTTAATAAGCATAGTACAAACTAAACTTGCAAATAGTTTACAGGTGGATATTGTATTATTTTTATATTAAATAATAACAATCGCAAAGTCATTGATTTTCAACGGTTTCTTTACGATTTGCGAATAAACTATTCAACCGATTTTGGTAATCTATGGCTTAAAACGTTCATATTGTCGATACCTACATCTTTTATATGAAACTTTTTTCTCGCCGAGCACTACGATCAAAGTTATTAAGAAAAAACTGTTTACTACAACATTCAAGGTGCTATTATAAACAAATGCCACCGAATTTTCATCCACAAAGTATGTACATATCACCTTTGATACTCCCTGTTCATGAATCACTTCACAATTATCCACTCAGATTTAGGTACTGATTTGTGTATTTTTGGAGCTAATTCCACTGGACTACAACTGACGTTAAAGAATTTCATGGTATTTAGAGAGAAAATATGATGTATGATTCACTCAAACTATACGAATAACTATTTTTTCACTTAATAATTATTGTGGTAATGTATCCGGCTCGAAGGACCAAATGATTGACATGGACGTTTAAATTCGGTACGGTTCAATGACAGAAATGAGAAGCAATTTAACTTGACTTGCTAAGCAAAATAGTAAATTCTTCATTATAACTTACAAAGGTTTACCACAAGTTTCGACTAATGAAAATATTTACCTTCCCGGTTCGTAATTTGCTGTCTTAAGGCATTAGCTGTGACTTTCATCATTTGCTGTATTCTATGGAATAAAACTACGTCAGAACACTCAACATCAGCCTGTTGATGGTATAAATAAAACGCTTTACGGCAGTCATAGGCTTTACCGAGGGTTCGATTTAAGAAATGCCTTCTATAGACAGCGTCCCACACTGTTCGTATGAATTCATTGTCCACCTCAATGCTGCTCCTTTGTAAATTATTTCTTATCGTCGTCAGTTCATCGTAACTGAGAGTAGGCGGATGTTTCTGAAAAAAAAGTGATTTTTGTTGCTCCTCTAAAGTATATACATACAATCCGTTGACATCTCTTACCTCATTGGAATACAAAATTCTATCTAGTTCATTTTTAACAATGTTTCTCTTCGACTGCATCTCCGTTTGGCTCCGCCAATACAGCCACCTTTCTCTCGCAGAAGGCCCCAGTAGCTGTTTCAAATCAGCCTCACTATCTTTTAGTTTCTCCTTAACACTAGACTCTAAAAATTTAACAGCCTGATCCCAGTCTCTTTTATCGCTAATAGTTCGGTCATCTAAAGCATTCAGCTGTATAACTCTGAGCATTTCGGAAGCTTTGTCTTCCCAAGAATGCCTCTGCATTGCCTCCATCACGACGGCTCGCTTGAGGTCATCAAAAATGCAATCATGTTCCTGAGCATCGGAAGCGTTCTTCATGAATCTTTTGAACTCAGCCTGTAGAGTCTCCCAGCCTGATTCAACAGATTGTGCGGGTAAGGCGGTTTCTGCCCACTGTCTCAGTTTGATGTCTACTGCGGTGTTAAATGTTTCTAAAAAAAAAAAAAAAAAAATCATGTCGCAAAAATAATATTATTTTAATGACTTGGTGAAAATACCCTCTACTAAATCTGATTAATACTTCACTAAAATATGGAAAATTTCCTAGTGATCTAAAAACATCTACAGTAGTACCAATATCAAAAGTTACGAATGCAAAAGAATGCAGCAAGATGAAACCCATAAATATGTTGCCAGAACTTTATTTTCCCATTCAGATCTTGTATAAGACATTGGTCTGTCAAAAAAAACTACTTACAATACAAACTAATAACTACATCTAACATAGTACAACAAACATACATATAATCGAATAGCAATGTGCTAGAATAATTGAAAGTACAGTAAAATATGAGACCAAAATGTAAGTGTAGTATTATTATAAAAACAGTTCAGTCGGCACAAAGTACACATGACTATTAGTAAAATAATTTAAAAAGAAATAAATATATATATAATATTGTTATGTGCTGCCCTCTAACGGAGAGAGATGTGATTAAGTTCCTAGTCAAAGTGAAGGAAACCTGTTATTCTGTTACTCCCTGACTAGTAGGGTGGCGCCGTCTATGAGCCAATTGACGAACAATCATCTAGCACATAGTAGAAAACTATGGAGGATTCTAGAATAGAATTCTGGAAGATCCAAGTGTGTATATAAAGAGATGAATCCAGCAGATGGGAGAACAGTACAGTTTAGTGAAGTATAAGGAACAGTTCAGTTTAGTATCCAGTACAGTTCGGGTTACAGAGACAGTTGTAGGGGTTAGAAGAGTTCAGTTCAGTGAAGTAAACAGTTCAGTTGAGAGAGTTTTTAGGTTAGACAAGAGTTGACAAGTTTAGAAAAGTAAAGTACATAGTGTTTTAAAAGTAGTGAATTTATATTAGATTAAGTTATTATTAGTTGTGTGATTTTTAAGTATTTACTAGTGTAATTTTAGTGATTAATAAAATAGTGGTTAGTGAAAATTCTTGTTGCAAGTTATTTGAATCCACAAAGTGTTTACTGGAAATTGTAAACACGTAACAATTGGTGTCGGAAGCGGAATTGCAACAGAATTTCTGAAGAATTCGACAAAGTTCCATAGTGTTCTATTTGAAAACCACTGGAGATAGTGAAGTGAGTCGAACTAGAAAGTGATATAGACATTAGACAAGACTAATTTCTGCTAGTGTGAGAAAATTTATAGAACATTCTATTCTGAATTTTGTGAAAATATTTGACTTGTACCTGGCATAGACTTTAAATAAGACTTGTTAGTGTTGTTCGTTAGTTTTTGATAAAATGGCCTGATAATTATATATTTAAAAATTCTACAATGCTGTAAAATCCATTTTCATGAATGTAATTTTTTAAGTGATTTTTGAATTGCCCGATGGAGCTACATTGTTTTATGTCCTTTGACAATTTGTTATAAAGTAAGGCACCCTGATAGTATGGGCTCATCTTATAAAGCTCGAGTCTATGAATGTCATACTATAAATCGTTGTTACCTCTTGTTGCATAATTGTGATTTGTATTGTGCTGTGTAAACTTTGTAAAATTCGTTTTTACAAACGTTAATATGTTATATATGTACAGACATGGTAGAGTGAGTATATTTAGTGTTTTAAATTTTTCTCTACAACAGTCCCTTAGATTCATGCCTAACATGTATCTAATAGCCCGTTTTTGTAATTTAAATATCTTTTCTGCCTCTGACGATATCCCCCATAAAATTATACCGTAAGTCATAGCTGATTCAAAATTTGCATGATAATAAGTTTTGACAGTGTTAAAACTGCATACTTCTTTAAGTTATTTTAATGCATAACATATGCTGGCTAATTTCGAACTCAATAAGCTCCGAAAACTCATGTTAATAGTTTTATCTTGATTCATAATTAACTTATTTTTATAAAGATAGGTAAAAACAGAGTTAAGTTTTGATTTGTCTCCTGTACTAAATCTGCATAGTTATTTGAGTGAGAGATTAGAGAGATATCATCAGCGTACTCTACCACAGTATGCAAGATAGTGTAGTCAAGATCATGAATGAAAATAATGAATAAGACTGGACTCAGGATGGAGCCTTGTGGAATATCATGGTTGTTAGTAATAGTTTTTCATTCTTTACGATTGCAGATAGAAGATAGTTGAAAAATGCTTGGCAGAGCAAATAGCGAACTACTTTGAAAATAATAGCATCTTTTATAACAAACAATTTGGTTTTAGAAAATAAAAAAATACCACCTCTGCAATTCTAGATCTCCTAGAACAGATTGTGGAGGCTTTTGAGGGTCGGGAACATGTGTGCACTATATTTTGCGACTTAAGAAAAGCATTTGACTGCGTCTCACATGAAATAGTGCTAGAAAAGTTAAATAGATATAACAGTGTTACACTATTAAGATCATATTTAACCAATAGATATCAAATTGTTAAAATAAATAATGAATATTCAAATAAAACAAAAAAATAATAATAAAAATACATGGGGTGCCCCAAGGTTCAGTAATTGGGCCCCTTCTCTTTTTAATATATGTAAATGAATTCCCAAATTCAAATGAACACTCTAGTGACATACTTTTTGCAGATGACACAACTATTTCGGTTAAAAATAATAGCATTGAACAACTTTCAGTAGTGGTATGTGAAGTGGAGTCAAGGGCAGAGCTTTGGTTCAAAGCAAATAAACTCACATTAAATCGAGATAAAACAGTGCACATGATCTTCTCACTGTGTGATAAAATAGGACACAGTGTTCCTCATCTCCAGGAATCAACAAAGTTCTTGGGCGTTTATGTTGATAATAAATTGACCTGACATGTACATATAGAAAATTTATCAAAAAAATTGTCAAAAAATACATTTATTTTGCGAAATCTAGCAAATGAAGTAGGTAAAGAGGTTCTAAAAAATGCATACTTTGCACTATACCACTCTTTGCTTTCCTACGCTGTTCTAGTATGGGGACAAGCGTCAAATTGGACTAGAATTTTTGCTCTACAAAGATGAGCAATACGTAGCCAACTTAAATTATAGGGATGACAGTAGAGAATAGTTTCGTGAGTTAAATATACTTACATTTCCATCAATATAGAGTTTGTATGCTAGAAAGAATTTATATGCTCAAGGCTTAAACAGAGAAGAACGTGACTATCATTACAATACAAGACACAAAGATATGTTAACAATACCTTACGTAAGTCTAACAAAAAGTCAAAAGGGAATTCAAATTTTTGCACCCAAATTTCTCAATAAACTACCAGCCGATACAAAATGCTTACCAGATCTGAGTTTCAACAAAAAAATAAGGTCCATCTTGCTCGAAAAAGCTTTTTACTTATATGATAAATTTCTATTATCTTTGAAACAGTATACTCCTAAAGAAACTAACTGCATATGGTTTCCCAGGCACAGTAATTGAGTGGTTCAAAAGTTACTTACATGACAAAAGTATCTGACTTTAAGTTAAATCGCAAGGAGTGTTGTCTAATAAAGAAAACATTATACATGGTGCTCCTCAAGGCAGTATATTGGGACCACTACTTTTTTGTCTGTATATCAATGATCTACCTGGAATTTTAAAATAGGCAGAAATTAGGCCCTTTGCGGATGATGCTTTGGCATTTCTGCTGGAAAGAATATTAATAAACTGGTAATTAATATAAATGAGGAATTACAAAATATTTCCAGTCAGTTAAACTGTAATAAGTTGAAACTGAATATTAAAAAATCAAAGGCCATGGTGATATCCTCAGACAGAGAATATACAGAGTTAAAAAGATGAGAATAAATGAATTGTTATTGATGGTGAGCAATTAGAGTGGGTTGAATATAAGTACCTAGTTATTATTATTGACAGGAAGTCAAAATTAACAAACATATTAACTATGTGATTAGGGAAATTGGAAATAAAATTGGCTTCATGACCCGAGCTACTAACAGTCTAACCATGGCATTGAAAATAAAAATTTATAATGCAATAGTACTCCCACATTTTAACTACCGTTTGACAATATTATATATGACCAATAATAACGCCGAGTTAGGCAGACTGCCGGTTGCAGAATCGAGGAATGAGACCTATTTTAAGGTGTGGTTCTTATACACATATAGATTATTTTTATTTAGTGTTTTTACTAAAAATTGTATTTTGTACATAAAAAGAAAATGGACCAACGTTTGACTTGTAACTTTTTTCTAGTAAATCTGCACTTTATTTACAATAAGCTGATTGTTTTCATTTTCAGCTATAAACCATACAAGTTTTTTTAGAGCGATTTACAGTTTTATGTTGGATACCTATTCTTTGACATTTCGTACGTGCCCTTAATATACCTACCAATGTTAGTGTTAGTTTATTAATATTGCCTTCTAGGATAAAAAATAATGTTTACTATATGTTACTGACATTGTTTGTATTAGTATTTTTTTTTGCTAAATAAAGTTTCTATAAAAATAATAATAAAAGTGATACCTTTATACTTATGTTTCATTTATTTTGACTTTTTCTTCTGTTATTGTACTTTTGAATGGAAGAAATAAAATATATTATTATTATTATTATTTGGATTTTATATTTCAATATTTTAATATCAAAAAGTTAGTAATGACCAAGATGTAGTTCAGTGCCTCATCTTATTTTTTTTTAACTTTGGTAATTGTTAAATTAGCTCCAATAATCGTGAAATATCTTTCAGACAAATCTAGTTTACATGTTTGGCGAAATTGTCACCAACGAAATGTCTGCCAAAAATAATGACTTAACGAAGACTATAAGTACAATTTATGGTAACAAAACAACATTTACAAAAAGGGAGTATATAGTTCTGTACACTGCAGTATTTGGGGACAGTCCTGTGGATGATGAAATAGACATGGTGTTTAAATGCCAGGAAGGGATCATACGGATAGAAGAAATAAAAAAGTATTTTAGGTGTAAACTGAAATATATGAACGATATTGAATTCCATATCTTGGAGTTGTTTCGAGCCCTCGACACAAGGGTGAGATGTTATATTACAGTAGAAGACATAACTGGAGCCTGGAAAAGCACCAAATTCCCATTCTCCATAAAGCTTCTAGTGGAATGTTTCAATTTAGTTAGCGATAATAATATACTGGATTATTTTACTTTTCGGAAAATCTGTTTGAAGTTCGATTAAGCATTAAGAACTTAAATATAAGACAAAATTAATATATACATAATAAACAATGAGGGAGATGCTTAAATTTTTTATTTTTCCATAATATATAATGTGTATGTATGTAGTGGCTATTCTGTAAATACAATGTTACATTTTAAAGCCTATTAGTTAACAAAAATATTATGGGCAAGTCTCAACTGTAACCAATTTAAGTTTTTGTTGTATGAGAATCCAATGTGTATCCAAGATAAATCCTTGCCGGGTTCATTGGTTTTAAACATCTATGTATTTTTAGTTTATGTGCTTTGATTTATGTGAAATAATCTCTATGACACGTTGGGTGCCAAAAATATACGACAAGCCTATTTAGTCACTAAACAAAAAGTAATATTTATATAACAAAAAGAAATGAAGTGAATATAAATAGTAGCGTTCGAGTCGCAGAGGCTCGCAACAGGTGTGCTGAGGGCTAGTTCAGCTCTAGTCGGTGAGGGGGGAGGTTAAGGTTCATACACAAAAAAAAATAATAAAGCATCTACACAGTAGTTACTCATGTATATGCATAACGGGCGCCACTAGCTAATAAAATGACTGCAACCTAGCTAGAAGGCTCCTAAAATTTCCAAGGCTACCCAAACGCTACACTATATTTATTCGAGGTATGAATTTAAAAGAAAACCGATATGTAAAGTTAGAATTTGGATATCAAATTTATTCAGTAAATGAGTATTCACTTGGAGCAGATATATATATTCACAAACAATAAATATATTTGAACCGGTCCTTGGTTATATAATTTAATCTTACCGTGCGTGATATCACGAAGGGTTCACATTAGGTTCACACGAGATAATAAAAGTCGTGCATATGAACTTATTTATATATACTTATATATCATAACTTATATAATATACCTCCCCAAATGATAAAAAGTTTGAATTGAATTACCCGACATGTGAGTCTATTTACATTTAACATAAAAAAAAGGAATCATGTCCAAATACTTAAAATTTTGAATAGCCAAAAAAAATTAATTATTTACAAAATACAGGCATAATATGTGTACAACTCATACACTACATATAAAAGAAAACTGTGCCCAAATACTTAAAATTTTCAAATAGCCAAGAGTGAAAACACAAATTATTGGCAGAATGTATCCCGAACTCATACGCTAAGTATAAAAACCTGTATGGCGAGCTGAGTAGCTGCTTCCCAAGAAGTACCACGAATCATTGTCCAAATTGGTCGCATAAGTTGTTGTTGTTAATTCCCATCTATCGAAAATGATCCAGACTACGATTCGTTGTCGTATGTCGAAGCCTGCAGTTGTCAATTTAGTTCCATACCTGTTTTCCAAAACCCCGAATCGTTGTCCAAAGTGAAAGCAAAAGTTTGCAATAAAATTCCAATTGGGGATCCACAAGTGGAGAACAAGAATAAGTGACCGAAACCCAGGCCTCTCTTGCTCCGGAGTTGGGTAACGCCAGGCTCAATAAATATGTGGGGGAAATTCGTAAAATTCGGGATGAATATTACGAAAACAACAAAAAGTAACATAAACACAAAAAAAGTTGAATAAAATAAAAAACGAAGAAGCCCTAAAAAAAATTAATTTCATAAGTATACCAAAAAAACTGAAAAAGATCTTTATTCCTTACTCAAAGGTGTAGGGCGGCTTAAAATCGGCGATCCAAGATATCAAACTTGGAAGTAATTCCTCATGGGACAGCTTTCTACAATTACCACAGAAAATGCGTTAGGGAGACATGTGCTTGCTTCACAAAGAAAATATAACATACTTACAATTCAAGAATCCGAACTAGTCGAGTAAGGTGTGTCGTTCTAAACAACCATAACGTACACAACCAACCGTGAATTTCCAATATCCCATGAAAACATTACATGGAAAGCCCCATTAATGGCAATTAAACGGAAAATTCACAAAGAACGCCAAGCGCACTGCTACCTAATGGCCGTCTCCAAACTCAACTCCTTCCTTCATCTCGTGACCTTACAAGCTGACAAAATCTAACGACGCAACCCCTAATACACCTACGAGATGCCTACTGTATAGCCAAAGGATTGAAATTACATTTTGTCTCAGCTACAAAATTTAACAGCGCGGCAACCCTCGATACAGCTCTCAGTAATTACTTACTTATTGCATATTCTCACCTAACCTCAAAGTTGGTATTACCAATGGTTTTTATATCGACATGAAAGACAATATCTTGCAAATTGTATTTTGAGCAATCCAACTTATGACATTATCTTATAGACAAGTTATGTGGTGACTTGTAGGCACAGTGTAATGAATGATTAGGGTGTAATATAGTCTACTATACTTTAACTTGGCGTGTGTATGTATGAGTTAATATTTCCGTACGATTTCATTTTCTCCTATATTGTAGCAATAGTCCAGAAACATTGTCTACGTGAACAATATTTCTGGATCTTTGTGTACAAGAGAAAATGAAATCGTACGGAAATATTAACTCATACATACACACGCCAAGTTAAAGTATACTAGACTATATGTCTATTTATTATGCATTATATTTACTTTACGTTAAAGTGATCCTCACAACACCATATCTTAGCATCACGTTTCATAGCAGTGCATCACTTTTGCCTAACTTTGGAATACTTATCTCGAAACACTAAAGAATACTTTATTGATTTAGGCACAATACAATATTTGTAACTCATAATTGTTACTCACTAGCTATTTAACCAAATAATAACAACACAAACGAGAAATTGAAGTAGATTGACCTAGTAAACAGTACACAAATGATGACGCGTGGCGTCAAAGTAATTGGCGCCAAATAACCGCTGATTCGCCAAATTCAAATTCGTCTCCAAAGAAAATATTTTTTTTGCTTTATTAAAATTTGAAAAATCCTCAACTTTACATTTTTATAAATGTTTTTTGATGATTTGTCGATTTTCATTAATAAAAAAAAAATCATGCAACTTTTTCAATCTGAAAATTAATAAGCTACCGGAGTTATAGCTACTTATTTTAAAAGGCTACAAGTTGGCGCACATTGTGGGGCACCAACAATTAAAAAAAAAAAAAATTACCAGCAGATCCAGTTTGCGCAGCAGGAATATACACATTTTCAAACACATGCGTGGACACTTTTTCCCAAATCTTATTTAACAATTTCTCTTCCCACTGCTTCGGGCTAACTTGTGACAAATTAATAACTTCATCCAAGATTTCACCTCTGGCTCTCTCGAACAATTCATCTCGGTCTTGCTCACGCAACCTAGGGAAATTATTTTTCCACTCTGATTCCAGGTTAAATCTCCTCGCTTTAAAAGAGTCTGCTTGTTGCTCGACAGTCTCCTTTACCATTTTCCAGAAGCAGTCGGCCACAGCAAGGCTGAGATTCCTAGTAGTTACTTGAGTTGATTTTACTACCCCATCTCTGAAAGAAATGATTCTCAGTTGAGGACTAATACTGTTTAGCCAAGAGATATATAGGGCGGGGCAATAATGAGTCGGACCTCTATATCTCGAGTCCTAAGATAACTAGAAAATTTTTAAAAAATTACAAGTAAACTAGATAAAAAAGTCTATAACTGGAAATTATTTTCGAACATACATGACGAGCCAAGACGAAATTACAGGACCAAGTGCCTTTTTTTTAAATGGAATGCTATGTATATCAGTACATTTTTTGAAGCCTTTTTCTAGGCTCTATTATAATAATAATAAAAAACTTTATTTAATGTGGCGGGGTGTCAGCTAAGAGCTGGTATAAATCCCAACCACGGGCTTCAGTTGTTACATAAGATAGAGGTATACACAGAGAATGCAGATCGATTATTAAACATATACATATAACTAAATGCTAACAATAATATATAGACTATGGCATATTAAAAGTTACATTATAACAGATAGGCGAGAAAGTAAGGAGCTAAACAAGTAATAAGATAGACATACACATGTGGTATTGTATTGGTAATATAATTAGCCATTGAGCAACATAGACTTAATTTTATTTTTAAATGTTTGATATGAAAGAGTTTTAAACACTTCTGGAATTTTGTTGTATAAAATAGCTGATAGACATGAGAAGAACGACTTATATTGGGTAGTTCTATGAACAGGGATACGTAGAGTACTATCAACAAAGCGCAGGATATTATTATGCAATGAGGCACAGAATACCAGCCTCTCATACAAATATTTAGGCAGGTTTTTATTTATTATTTTGTGAACCATACATACTAGATGCAATTGCCATTTCTGTTGTAGATTAAGCCATTTATGCTGGTGATAATAGGGTGTTATATGGTCCCGTTTTCGCACATTAGTAGAAAAACGCATACATGAATTTTGAAGTTTTTGCAGTCTGTACTGTTCAGCAACTGTAAGGCACGGACCATACACAATATCGCCATACTCTACAATAGATAAAATAAGTGATTCTGTAAGTTTTAACTTAGTAGAAGTAGGTAGTACATTTTTGAAACCATAGAGTGTTTTTAGCTTGCCATATGAATTCTGCAAGACTTTTGTGACATGGTTACTAAAAGTGAGGTGATTGTCAAACCAGATTCCAAGATTTTTTATAGTTTCAACTACTTCAAGTTTTTCATTAGCGATAAATAAATTACACGATTGATCTGAAAATTGTAACCGCTTAGGTTTATAGTTGATTGCGCTTGGTTTTTTTGCATTTAGCTGCAAGCCATGTTCTATGGAAAAATTGTAAACAGCAAGTAAGTCGGTATTAATTTTTTCCATTGCTACGTCAACATTATCCGGGTTATACGATAAGTATAGTTGACTGTCATCCGCATAGTATTGTGATTTACAGAATATAATGACATCTGACAAATCAGATATATATAAAATAAATAAAATAGGCCCTAATATCGACCCTTGAGGGCCATTGATTCCGATAATACATTAGTTTTAATACTTTGAGATCTTCCAGATAAATAATTCCTAAACCAACCAATTGAGTTTGGATTCATTCCTATATTACCATTGAATATCTCCCAACCACCTGGATGTAACGATTTTTTTTGTTGAAATAATGCAATATGTAGATGGATATTAAAAAAATCACCACAGCAACAATTTTTTTAAGAAAAACTTACGTGAATACCAGTTATGAGACATCTAATTAATGTTTTTGAATCATTTTCATTTCCTAAAAATGTACAGGGTGGCCAAAAATAGATGAGTACAAATGTAAAAAAAAATCAACACAAAAGAAATATAAAAAAAAGCAAGCAAAAATATTACAACAAAATAAATAATGCGGTAAGTAAATCCATCACCTTAAACATAAACAATGTAAATATATATGATGACGGAAGAATATCAAATACTTTTGCCTCACATTTTACCCAGATTGTGACCAATAATGCAGAAAGTCACTTCGGATATAATTTGTCGCTCTCCAAATATCAAAAAATTCATTATATTTCGACGAAGTATCAAAAGTTGACCTCTTGTTGTAATCCAACACGGTTTTAGAAGTGGACAATCAGTAGCAAGTGCATCAACTAAGTTATTTGATTTTATTTACAGTGAGATGGATAAAGAAAAATATATTGTCTATTTATTTTTGATCTATCTAAAGCCTTTGATTCTGTAAACGGTCCTGTCTTATCTAGTAAATTAGAAAATATACGTATAATAGGCAACATTCTCGATCTAATAAAGTCTTTTAGGCATAACAGAACCCTAATGGTTAAATATAATGAAGCTTACTCTGTCTCACAAGCTATTACTCTGGGACTACCTCAGGGGTCTATCCTGGGACCTCTATTATTTTCCATTTACATCAATGATCTACTGTCGCACATTAGCAAGGGACTCACATTTATGTATGCAGATGATACTACTGTGTGTATCTCTGCATCTAGTACTGATGAGCTTAGTTTTGACATTAAAACAACTGTAGATGAGATGAGTGAGTGGTGTGATCGAAATAAACTAATAAATAGGGATAAAACAGTATTCATTGATTTTAAACTCAGAAGAAGTATATCACTTTCTGGTATCCCTTTAAGTAAAAGCACAAAATTGTTAGGCACGTGTATCGACAGCACACTGTTATGGGACAGCATATCGACTATGTTTGCAATAATTTAAATAAACCTAACCTGTATGTGTAAGAGAACCATAAACATAAGGTTAACTTCGCCCTTAATAAGGACATATTATTTTATTTCGCAATTTGTCAATTAAAAAATATGCTCAGTGAAGAAGGTTCAATGAATGTATATTATGGTTTGGTTTATTCATGCATTAACTCAAAATATACATCTTTAGAGAAAATCCAGTGGAATATCCAGAGTATTTGTGTTACAAAAACAATTCATAAGATTGATATAGAAAATATACTTATAGAGAAAGCTGTAGAAACACTTTTGTTTCCAGGAAAATATTAACTGTACCATGTGTCTATATATAAAGTGTCTAATTCACGTAAAATGCAATATGCATGATTTTCATGTGCTGTCTGAAAATCACAGATTTAATACGAGACTTCGACTTTTAAAGAGTCTCCCTATTATAATGGGATAATACTATATATCATACCTGAAAGTATTAGAGGTCTAAATTTATTAATAAAAATTAAGGCTCTACTACTGAATAGTAGTTACTACAGTGTGAATAATTCTTAGACAGATCTACAGGTACTGTCGTGAGCAGAAAAAATAGGACAACTTTTTTTTTCTAATGTAAATCTGTCTCTATTTGAATCTGTAATGAGTAGCCGAAATAAAACAGATCACTTTTAATTTATTTTTTATTTTAATGCTGTAGTTATTGCTATAGTAAATGATGGATGGTTAATGAGACAAATTGCACTGCGTTATAAGATTACCAAAAAATTGATGTGTAACATTTTAAGAAAGTGGAGAATAACGGGCGGTTTTATACCTAAAAGTCAAACTGTAGTTTAAGTTGAAGCTTAAACATAAGTTTAATTTGAAGTTTAAACGCAGGAAGTTTTATAGGTGCTTGTTAATGTGATAGACTTGTTTAGTTTTTACGCCAGATAGTACTGGTATATCTACTATCTCATGGGTTCATCAGAGCTACTGATAGACAAAATAATAACAGAATCCAAGTAGTCCAAGTGTCGTCTGCGTTTTTATATTAGAGGTTAAGTTCTCCTTGTGTCATGCATGACATGAGTTAGTTTAGTACAATCATAATCTAAAAATGAAGTCATCCCAATATTCAAAATGATTAGGTCTTGCTCTAAAGACTCTCAAACGACGTGGTGCTTCTACAAATTGAATAAATCTTATTAACTCCTCAAAAGCATCAAATAAGACCATTTTATATTTTTGTTTTTGCGTGAACAAGTTAGGTTATAAGTTGAAAACCTCAACATGTCAGTTGAACAGCTGGTCTGTAGCAGCCATATTTCTCAAAATGTCAAACTGCGCATAAGTCTGTTTGACATAGAATTAAATAACCTTATACAATAATCATTAGTAATAATATTTTCCCATGCATTATTTAATATTTCCAGTAATTCTTCGGCATTCCATGGTCTCACATTTCGTTTTTGGATACTTCTTACGAGTAGGCTCCATACTTCTTCCACAGGGTTAAGATCTGGACTATGACTGGGCCAGTTAAGAACAAGATGTTATCTTGAAACCAGTTAGTTACGATATGAGCAGTATGAACGAAACAATTGTCTTGTTGAAATATGAACTCATTATTAGGAAATAATTGTGACACAGAAGGGAGCATAATATACGTTTCACTATTAAATCGTTCCTCAATATGCCACAAAACACCAGGACCATGTGCCGATATCCAAGCCCACATATTGACGGAACATTTACCACTTTTATCATTGTTAGATATATATTTCTCATTGAATCGAGTATTCAGAGGGCGGTAAACACGAATACGACCGCTGTGTGTTGACTAGAAAGTTTTTTCGTCTGTAAAGATTACATTGTTCCAAAAATTTACATCATGCGCTAAAAATTCAAGCGCAAATCCTACTCGAGCTTCTTTATGTTCAGCTTTAAGTATTTCTGTGCTGCTGCATGACAGCGTAGCTCCGATTCTCTTACTCGCCGGCGACCAGTACTACTCGATTCAGGAAAATTCGTTTCTTCAGCAGCCTGAATAACTAAGTAAAATGGATTTTCTACTAAAGCATTTACCAATTGCAAATCTTGTTGCTGAGTTGATGTCCTTCGTTATCCTGATCCAGGATTTCTACTAATCGTACCGTTTATGCTGCACTTTCTTAAAATGTTACTCACCGAATTTTTGTCAACATTACAATGCAGTGCAATTTATCTCATTGGCCATCCATCTTCTGCTTTAGCATAAACTCCAAATTTAACTAAATTGCTTATGTGAGGCTTATTAGTTTTTTGCACACTTGCAATAAATAATGACAACTAACTGACAATGTCACAAAAATTAAAGTTAGATGTACACAACAAAATTTTAGCAAAATACCATTATAAGACTTGTCCTATTTTATTGTATGTATTAGCTCGTAAGTATACCAAGTGTACATCTATACGTCTTTGTTTCTGACCATTATTTTATTATTTCAATTATGTATCAACGTCTTATGATGCTAGTTTTTAATTTAGATGCTGACATACCATATATACATATATTGTATCATAAATATAATTATTATTGTTAGTGTAATTTTTAGATAATACAGTTTCTCAGCCGAAGCTGGAGAACATTAATCAAGCCCTCTCACCCTGCCATTTTCACTTACTTAAATAACTTCGAGCCTCTAAAAAAACTCTCTTCGTAATCCTTTATGGTTTGTATGGCATCGTCTTTTCGCCCTCTACCGGTGACCACAGCAAAATACCCTAGGGCTTTCATTGGGAAGAGTTTTCCAGATAAAATTTTTCTAATCTGAAATTTAACTGTTAGATTTTGTAGATATAACAATATAATAAGTTTTACTCTGTTAGGATCTGCCAAGTTCTCTTCTGCCATATCGACTTTTGTCAGTACAAAAATGGTTCTTTTACCATGTGGATCACAACTGGCGACCAAATCAGTAACATTGCTTCGTTCAGCATCGACCGAACCATCCTGAGAAGTATATTTTATTAAATAGTACAAAATATCTCACATTATGCATGTAAAAGCAACCCATCTTGATGATCGATAATTACTATTTTCTTACCTGGATACACAAAATTATAGCATTTGGATTATTCATGTAAGCTTGGGTCATTTGTTTTATACTTTCCCTAGTATCTGCAGCCATATCTGTAGTTTGAGTCTAAAATGATAATAATAATAATAATAATAACAATGGAGTTTTACAAATGTTTTGTTCGATACATACTGAAATTATTCCTGGCAAATCTACTAAAACCATTCTTTGAAGCCCAGGACCTGGAATTATATTATGTTATACTGAATATATGCTGGGACACAGTAATGAACAAAATTCAGTGTTTTATAATTATATCATTGATCTATTCGATGGTATGCATCAGGATTGACAAAATTCATAATGAAAAAAATAAAAATTCATTAAAATCATTCACTAAAGTTTTAATTTATTTATTACCCAATAAATAAATAATTACGCAACATTGAGTACTTTTCAAATGTGCTTTTAGAGGGCAGAATATTAAACATAATGTTTTTAGTCGCAAACTCCTCTATAAAATCCTTATTTTACTATAAGGAACGTAACCATACTGCAACCAACAGCTGCTCTCCGGGCTATGTGCCCCGCCGAGCGCTGAATTACAAGTTACAAGTCTGGCGCGTTAAGTGTAATAATTGCATATTACCATCAAAACGCTAATGCTTCGATTGCAACAAACACCAACCGAAAGACTGATCCTACTTAAAGGAGCTCTCCTGCCAGCCGTCACACACCACTTGCAGACTGCAGTTTCGAGCTGTTGGCTCTCGTCAGTGCAAGGTAGGCATGTGACGACTGGCACGAGAGCTCCTAAAGTAGGATCAGTCTTTCGGCTGGTGTTTGTTGCAATCGAAGCATTAGCATTTTGATGGTAATATGCAATTATTACACTTAACGCGCCAGGCTTGTAACTTGTAATTCAGCGCTCGGCGGGGCACATAGCCCGGAGAGTAGCTGTTGGTTGCAGTCTAGTTACGTTCCTTATAGTAAAATAAGGATTTTATAGAGGTGTTTGCGACTAAAAATATTATGTTTAATATTCCGCCCTCTAAAAGTACATTTGAACTATGCTAAGCCCAGTCAGGCTATTTATTTTTCGATTGCAACAGACACTGGACCGCTAGATGGCGCCTGCTGACTGATTTACATGTCGTTATTGTAAAAATACCGGGATGTACCAAATAGTCAAAGGATCCTCGTGTCGGTCGTCACATGCCTACCTCGCACTGACGAGAGCCAACAGCTCGAAACTGCAGTCTGCAAGTGGTGTGTGACGGCTGGCAAGAGAGCTCCTTTAAGTAGGATCAGTCTTTCGGCTGGTGTTTGTTGCAATCGAAGCATTAGCATTTTGATGGTAATATGCAATTATTACACTTAATGCGCCAGACTTGTAACTTGTAATTCAGCGCTCGGCAAGGCACATAGCCCGGAGAGTAGCTGTTGGTTGCAGTCTGGTTACATTCCTTATAGTAAAATAAGGATTTTATTTTGCGACTAAAAATATTATGTTCAATTGAGTACTTTTACGTGTTTCTTTTTAAACGAATGGGACAAAAGAGACGAAAAAATATTTGCGAAAAACCAAATTTTGTTATTAGCAACATTACCTTTCACAGTCATAGATATAACCTCACTGGATACGGTTTTGCCACCTTTTACGCTGTTTCTCATCCGCAACTCAACCTCTTTACGCAAATCAGCCAAATCATTCTCTTTTGTTAGGTCAAACTCTCGTGACGAATCTCGGAATTGGGCCACGTGGTATGGCCCTTCTGAAAGAGTTACTTTCACCGGAGCCCTAGAGGAAAAAAAAAATTAAGAGTCGAAGAGCCAAGCAGGATTTATTTGCCCCACCGAGTACAAACGGTATAACGTAAGGTTCTCAGAAAAGTGAGTATTACAAAATTCCAGTTGTGTAATGATGAACTCATCAATGTGGTTTGCACTTTATTATGTAGCGCCACATTTAAATATGTTTAGTTTCTCCCAGTAAACATTTGACTTCAAATTTAAGTCATATAACCATCTATAACGGATTTATTAAACCCAGCATCATTATTAGGTTATGTTTTTTGGTCACTGTGAATTATTAAGTTTTTATTATGCCACTATATCATGCATTAATTCCAGTCATCTGCATATGTTATTATAACATCTTGAAACGCCCCGTATAGAGTCAGACGTTTTCAAATTATTTTCATATTTAATTTGTCAATAGTCATTTATTTCTTACGATATAGTCACAAGGAATTAAATTTTAAAAAACCATTATCAATTTGAAATACGCATTTGCATAATATTTCAGTTTTCAAGTCAAATAATTTTATTTTGTACAGAAGTGAATAAGTTTAAAAATTTGTAAAAGCAATGTTTAGGCTATGCTGGCGTGTTACACTTCTAAACAGATGTTACAGAGGTTTAAGAGCCATAATGAACCTTATTAGTCCTTGGAGCCCGTAACTAAAATTTAACGAATGCCATTTTCAAGTAGCCTGGCTATACGTCTCCAAATGGGTCACTCTCACATTCGCATCATAAATGTTTTGCATATGAGGGCGTGTATATAAAAGCGATGAGGAAACCACAGAAGGGGGTCACTTTCCTTTGATCTGCCGAGGGAAGCTACCCCCATGGGAGAAACCAAACTCCAGCCACCAGAGATTCTACCAAGATGTACAAGAGAATTAAATCCGATTTAATTATTACCGATACTTTCCGTACCAAGGCCTTGTATTTGGATACAAGAGAATTAGATCCAATTTAATTATTACCGATATTTGTCATGCCGAGGCATTATTGTACTTTGAAGAAAAAGCAGCAGACTCCCAGCCATAAAATGCAACCTACTTTCCAGCGAGGTACGAGATTGACGAAGTCCATCAAGACGGTGTCGTGGCTATCGAGAGAGAAATTGCAATTTGCCCAGGTGAGGCTCAAATGCCCGTCCCATGGCCTTGCCAATTTTCAAATAAGTTAACTAAATTTCATCGTTATTATGACTCTTTCTGAATTTATGTGGCAATGATATAAGAAAACCGGGGGAGAATTTGTGGACTTATACATACTGAGTCTAACGTTCACTAGCCGTTCGGACATGGTGAAGTTTTAAGGCTGGTAAGTTTAGGTTAATTTGTGCCTTAAGTAAGTTTCCTTGTTTAGGTGACAAACAGTTAAAGCTAGGGTAATTTAGGCCATAATTTTACGTTTTATTCACTGGTTTGAAGAAAATGTTATCTTGTTTCAAGGTCAATTTAAGTTGTATCATAATTGATTTTATCTTAATTAGTTTACAAACAGTTTCAAAAGTTATGTTCATTTCATTTTTGCTTTATTCAGTAAACCAACAAATGATATTCTTTTCAAGTTAGAGCCAGGTTAGTTCAGATCACAGTTTCATTTGTCTTGGCTAGTTAACAGCTAATATTGTTCCGCGTTCTCACCGAGGTGGGGGTTGAATTGTACTCTACGGTTGGTATGAAATGCTCTTTGAATTAAGTTATTGGATCAACGGAATAACGACCTCCATCTTACTACCTATTTAGCAATATTCTAAAAGTTTATGGCCATCCCGTTCAACGAGGACCTTTGTGCGAGGGTGGCTTACTCTATTTCTTTGCGGTCAACACAATTTAAGTACTGTTAAGGCACACTCGAGAGGGTTTTTGTACAGAGATTGTTTATTTCTTCTGGCGTTAAAACTTTACCACTATGGGTTATTTTATTCCAATTATATGGATTACGGCATCACGCCAGATTTGTTGTGATGGCCGTTACAATCACTTTACCTACGAAACTTTCGACAAACAATGCCCCTAGTTGGTATTACTTCTGCGCTCTATGATTAAATTCATTTCTCTAGTTAGTTATACATTTACTACACTCTACGATATCTCTTCGACAGTGATTGTAGTGGCTGCCAACGTAACGTACCCAGCATTGTGTTTCAGGGGAATTATCCTCGCATCAGTTGTAAGGTTTCACACTGGTTCATTTCGCTACGTAGCATGCAATCACAAACGTCATGCAGCCATAAATTGTTTTTTATGAGCATACTTCTAGGAGCATTGATTTATAAACATGCAATGTAGCAACATAAACATGACAAGTGTCAATAAATATTGAACTTGCTTGCATTTACAAACTGCTGATGGCATTACATATCTCAAGTATTACACAATTAGGTAAGTGTGAATATGGTCAGCGTCCATTTGGGTGCGAAAAAGACACCAGCACCTTGTGTCACGTTTTTTTCTATCTATTTTGTTACACTTCAGCTCACGTTAGGCCTGAAAATCGTAAGGATGGATGGAATCATTTTTTAATTAAAGCCCTGTATAATAACTGGAGAAATGGAGTGAAACCGCTATTATTATACCTCTCTTAATCTTTATTAAAAAGTGTAACTTTTCTCGTCAGTTAGTATTTTTCGAAAAGTTGTGTAGCTTTCGCTATATTATGGTTCAAATTCCTCAATAAAAATATGATAGTGATTTTATATGTTCTAAACAAATTTTCTCAAAAACTAGCAGAGTTAATGTAAAATGTACAACTACAAAACTATGTCTTTAAATTTGGAATATTCCAGAAGAAAAAATGGTCTGTAGCACAAATGGGTGAGGAGTTACACATATTTAAACGCGGCGCAACGAAAAAGAGTGGAAACTATGTTGACGTCACCATACAACCCTCCACCACTAGAATTTCCCAAGACCCACTTTTCTGATACACCCATGTTATAAATAAATGTCCATTTATGAATGTTTATTAACCGTCTTCCAGGTCACCTGACTGACCCTTTTAAGTCTAGGAGATCTAAATTTGTCTGAGTAAAGGAGACGGGGCCCTACAGCTTATAGTGAGATCCGAACCACTTCGCTAGGTGTGCACAAAGAGAAAGCTGGACACGCTAACCCACTGAGCTACTGTCCCCATATATGATTAAAACATATAAAATTAATAGCTACCTGGTCATCATCTCGCCAGCGCCTCTTGGAAATATCCTAGCTTGAGCTATCATTTCTAAAACTGATGTTTTACCGCTACTTTGGTCGCCAACGACAACTACTCGCGGTAACTGATCCTGCGTATTATAACCGCTATCAAAATCAGCCAGCTCATCCAACACCTCACTGTACATATCGATGAGGCTTCGTTTAACTTTCCTAGTACTTGGCTTCCTTCCTTGCTTCAGCAGGAGGTTCTGTTTACGCAATTCTTTATTTTCCCTTTCCAGTCTTTCTAATTCTTTTTGGTATTTAATTTGCGTTTGCATCATCTCATCTTGAATATCGTTTAGTCTGGCTTGAGCTTCCTTCCTGGTTTTTTCTTCATCGGTTTCTGAGCGCATAAATGGCCTTGCATACGCCACATTTTTATCAGCAATCTCCTTCTTCACGTCTGTAAAGAATTATTTAATGTCTATAAGTCTATAATGACCAAATAAATCATATAAAGTACCATACCTGAGTACAGTCTGTCTATAAATTCCGATAGTTTGGAGAAAGCACCTAAACAAAAGAAAACAATAAAAAAAAGCTGAATTTCTATAAGAGAGATTGTACTCCGATACGTTAAATTCGATTGTATTTACCGTCGACAGCTGGAGATGCTGTTTCTTGAGCCTCAGCGGCCGCTATGGCATCATCTAGTCTCTGGTCGAACCACCCTCTAAATTGTTGGTATTTGGCTTCAGACAATGCTTTGATTCTAGGATCTAAAAAATCATACAACAATTGTAATAACATAAAGACGTAATATTAACATAAAATTTGTTCTTAAGAAAAAGAAGAGTTTTAATTCATTTACTAGGCTAGGCGTCATGTTACTTGAATTTGTAAATCATTTACAGAAAAGTGAAACAAAGATTTAAAGCTCTTTACATTCATCTTTAAACGAATCACCTGCTCTTTTGCTACAATAAAAAAAATGGTGTAAAACCTACCTTTTTTTTAGTACCCGATGCCTAGTGAATGATATTATTTAAATACTTAACATTCAATAGTGACATAAGTTTTGAGTAAAATAAATGTATGGTTACACAGTAATTATAGTCGGGGCAAGAATTCAAGCGATGCACGTCACAGATCGATTCTATAAATAAGACAATACTGCTAAGAATCATGAAGCCCCATTAAACTGAACCTATTTCTGAAAAAAGTTTAATAACTGGATGTCAAGAATTACTCTTTTCAATGTAATTAATGATTAAAAATTATATTAGTATTAAAATTTCTTTAATGAGATCATTCGTGACATGCATCGCTTGAATTCTTGCCTCGACTTTACCTAAATACTGGAACATATAACACTATAATTTTAGCACAATTCTTAATATTTACAAAACAAATAGTACATTGAATGTTAATGAGGAGTTTACTGATAGTAGACATTTTTGAAAACATCCCTGATGAATGAAAAACAGCCACAATAATTAGTAGAATTATAGAACTATAAATATAACAAGGAGTTACAAAACATCCAAATCTATTTTAAATTCTTGTAAATTCAATAGCAAAGTTATTATGTTGGTGATTATATTATATAATTATATTATATAATCACCTACCATAAGTTACCCTGTCACTATTCATGTTAAACATTTTAACTCTCTTTGTCCAAAATTAATTATTTGGGGTATTAAAAATTAGAATAGCTGATGACGGTCTCCCAAAAAACAATTATGGCTTTCATGCTTTATTATGGGAACAAAAGTTATGGGTATCTATGAAAAACTTTGGAAAAAGAGCTACTGGATGAATTCTTTGTAGGTTTGGGCTACAAATATAGGAAACGTGTAAAGGAGCACAACACGAATTGACCGATATGTAGCTTGTGAAAAACTTACCCAAATCAATATTGTTTTTAAAATTATCTTTAAATTCGACAAGGTTACCTCTCCATTGCTGCCATTTGTCATTATCAGGTAAGACTTCTTCCAGCCATTTCAAATCAGGCAAACCATCTTTCCAATCATTATATTTCTAAAATTGCATTGTTACAATGTGTTAATTGTTTCAAGAGTATTATTAACCTGTTGCAAAGCTCCTCCACCGGCAACAGCACCTCCCAAAATTAAATACCTAATTTTCAAAACGCCTCTGAGAGCTCGAACTATAATCATTCCATATTCTCGTCTATGGTATACGTACTGCTGTTTTAAAAATGGTCTCGACCTATCAATAGCTCTGCCACCCCATAAACTACATATATTACGCCGGAAATGTTTCTGAATCCCATATTTTGACGAATTGTGTGAATAAGATGTAATTATAATGCGGCTATAAAAAAAATTAACATAACCTAAAACTCAAATAATGTCCTGTCTTGATTAATTTACCCAAATTTGCCTTTCACTAGATGCTCCATATGAATGCCTATTTTTCTGTGTTCCTATAGCATATTAATTCTAACTTTTAAATAAAATAACATATTATGAAATTAGACAGCTTATCTGTCACATTTACTTGACATTTGCCGGTAAAGAAGGAATTGAGCAAGGGGAGTTCATGAAATTTATTTATTTGTGCGCCTTAAATCCAGGCAATACAATTTACACCGACTGATGCAGTGAATTATATAACTTATCTTCTTATGAAACATCGTTATGCTTGCTCATTGAGATAGAATATCTCAATGTGCTTGCTGTACTCAAAGAATTCTTTGGCTGTACTCCCTCACTCAAGCTGAAGTTAACTTGTTTACAACTTCGACCATATATGGTCGAAGGTTTACAATCCTTGGGAGTTAACCATCTTTAAGGGTCTCTATCGCTACGCCCTAGGCAGTAGTTTTGAAAATATGCTTGCTTGATTCTTTTGGGTAGCTTGATGAGAGACGAAGGTTTTTTTAAAAGATCGTAAAGAATGTATAAAAAATATAATGTAGGTAGGTACACTTATAATCCTTTTTATGTACATGTTTATGTACATCAAAATGTTCAGCTTTGGTCTTCCTATATGATTTTACCCGTCCTATTTAAATTATAGCAATATTTCGACTAAAAACGAGTTTACTTGGCATAACATTTAAGTAATTTCCAACGAAAATCTTAAGTACGTCTGAGGGTCTGATGTGGAACATTCTCTTTTATTTTATCCGCCAGACAGCCAGAGTCAGAGAGCACCAGCTGTACACGGTTGTTTCGCCACAGACTAATACAGACGACCAACCACGTCCAACTCTCAGAATTTTCTTTCATGTACATTATTAGGTTTTATTTTTGGATTGACCAATACAGGCATAGGCTCATCAAAACTGAGAACTACGTCATACCACATGGCGCATTAAATAAAGACAAAATATATGTAAAAATAACTTCAAAGCGTCCCGACAGAGTTGGGTCTGTGGTTTCGCTGTCAATGTCGGTACGAAAAATTATGTCAGCTCCGCTTTTAAACGATTTAATGATCAATCAATTTCGTTCACCTCTACGAATAGGAGATTGGGAAACTCTGGGAATCGGAAACTATTTAAAGGTTAATATGTTGAGAATGATATTAAACCGAGTACGTAAGGCGCCATCTATTGGATATATTAGGAATTGGCGTGGATTATTCCCCATTTGTAGGTAATCATCTTGGGTAATCATAATCATTATTTAACCAATCAGCATTCAGTATGTTTTATATGGTATCATCAAAAGCAGATACCTATGTAGTAAATTAGTTACTTATTTGACAGGATGGTAACTGCCAAGGATAAAGTTTATTATCCTTGGGTAACTGCGTCTCCTGTATTACTATTATAAACTTATCATTATCAACGATTGCTACATAGCACATACCAAAAATTAAAATATCAAAGCAATCAGAGTAGACGAGTAGAGTTCACTACTCGATATTGATATAACCATATAATCTGAGAGCGTAGTAAAACGGAACGCAGCAGTCAGATGATTAAGGATAAAGTGATTTATCGTCGAAGATAGATTTATCTTCGTTGAGTTTGTCGGTTGTCATAGAATCTGCAGCTCGTTTTCATTTGGTTGGTAGACGAGCTGCCAGCTTGAAGATCAAGGATCTGATGGCTTATGGCCTTGGCTTTGCTCTTGTGTCCAGTTCAAGGCTAGAAACCTGGTTTAGTTAGTATAAATAAACATTCATATTCATACAACCACTAGCTCGTGCGTGTTGTTATTAGTTGTTGAGACGCGGTAAGTAATTTTTTTTCCGTTTGATATTATATTATACGATTCTATTCTAGATGGAAAAAGGAAATATTTTTATTCAAAAGTTGATCCCATTGTACAAGAAAGAAAGACTGGCAGCTTTCTACAAGAGTCAGAAGTTTACTGATTGTACTTTTAAAATAAACGGAACAGAAATCAAAGCCCATAAATTAATACTTGCGTGCAGCAGTCCAGTATTCGAAAAAATGCTTTTTGGGGATATGGCTTCTGATGTAATAATAATCACCGATATAAAAATGGAAGGATTTAAACAAGTGCTTGAATTTATCTACACCGAAAATATCAATATAACAGGAGTAGGGCATGCTTGGACTTTATTTTCTATAGCTAATAAATATTTTTTGGAAGACTTAACTCATGTTTGTTTGGAATATATCAGGAAGAATATAACGATGGATTCACTTGTTTTAAGTTACGAGTACGCCGAGATGTACAGTTTACAAGATATTCAAACCAAATGCTTTTCAGATATAATCAATTATGCTAACGGTGTATTTTGTAATGATTATCATATGAGGGCAAGTACATTGTCGGCTATATTGGAAGAAGGTCCCAGCGGCATAGATACTTGCAAACTGGTAAAGCATATTTTATCCTGGGCTTACTTAGAAAGTGATATAATAAAAAATTTACCCCCGACACCAGAAAATATCGTAAGTGTACTAAAAGAAGCAGATATTCTTAAATATATAAAAAAATGTTGGATAATGGATGTAAAGTGCAATAATTGTTGTGATTCGTTAGTGATGTGCCAATGCCTGGAGGAGATTTACCACGAAACTTTATTGTTACTTGACGGAATCTTGGCTTGGACCGAAGAATGGGCGGAAGGATTATGTGATACAGAAAAATTTTACAGACCCACTCCGAAGTTTTGTAAAGTTAGGAAAGAGTTTAAGATAGCTTGCAGAGTGGATTTGCAAGATACCGAAGAGTACTTATCTAGTGTTACTGTTAATCGTAGGATGATGCTCTTCGGTGTATTAGTTAAAACTGCAATGAACCCAACGGGATCTTTTGGGACAAGATATGAGGGGTCTGTAACGGTGCGTATTTGTGAACCCAATAGTAGCTACAGTATTTGCAAGCCTACAACATTTAAAGGTTTTATGAATTACGATTCAGATTTATATTTGACTTTGAGAGATGCGGTGATTCTTGAACCGAACGTATTTTATGAAATTAGAATCTCATATAAAAATTACAATAACGAGAGCGTAACCCCTGTCCATTGCTATTACATGAGTAATAAGCTGACGAATGAGATGAAGGATTCATTTATTTCTTTTTATGAAATGTCCGGGACTCTTATAAAAGGTCTCTCTTTTTATGCCGCTTAGATTTTTAAGTTATTTATTTTTGTTTGTTGGGTTTGTGATGAACGTGCATTGTTTTTTTTTGTTACTAGTTTTTCTTAATAAATATTATTTTCATTACCTATTGTTATTTTAAGACCAGATCTTGGACCAGATTAAACATTGTATACGTATCCTTGACTTCGTGCTATACAATCGTTCTTTTGTGTGCTGGATAGTAATATCAGTAGGCAAAGGTAGCCCCCTTCTGGTTTGGCTCTCCGATAATTTTAGAGCTGCGTAATTTGTGGCTTGTTTTGTTGATACAATGTGTCTACAGCAAAGTGGTAGGTATTATAGACGTAAATCACAAACTTTTTTGATATTATGCACAATTTTCTGTAATCTAACCTAGCTTCACCCAAAACCTATTCTTAGTACATTAGAATTTGAAAAATTTATAGAGGACGCTGGTTATGCATTAAAAATAAAAATCGCACTAGGCAACTGCTCTTTCGGTACAAATATTGAATTTTTTTAATGAAAAATATAGTGGAAGCGATCTGGGTTTTGAAACGACAGTGTTTTTTTCGAATTTTTCTTTTGGGCATATTATGCAGTCGGACTCCATCTATCATCTGGTCATGTTTGCGGGCGCGAGGGGGCTGTGAAGGGGGAGAAATTTATATGAAAAAATAGGGAAAACCAGTTTTTGGGACATAACTCTCTTAGTTTGATTCGGATCGAAAAAGTGTAAAATGGATAAAATGAGAGGCTCGCAAAAGCGCGTAAACTGAATTTTGACTCGTCGAAATCGGTCCAGCGGTTCTCGAGATATTGTGATTTGAAGGTACGGATTTTTCGCTGCGGAGGGAACGTACCCAGAGTCGTTTTCGCGTTTTTTTCGGGGAAGAAAGTGACTTGGCGACTTTCTTTTTCTTTCCCCGATAGACACTGAGGACCTAAGTACTGTGTCCAAATTTCAAATCGCTAGGTTGATTAGGGGGGAAGGGTAAACGTAAATGAAATTGAAACTGCTGTAACTTCCGCAATTTTTTCCGCAAACCACGCAGCAAACGTGAGATTGTGTACTAATGTGCCTACTTTGAGTTCCTCTCATGTATTTTCAATTTTCACCATAAATAAACAAATGGTTGGGAAATAACCAATTTATTGTTGTTATTGTTTTTAGAAAAAGTCATTTTTAGCCAGGAAGGAAAGAGGTGGGGAAGATTTTTTTCTCCTTCGAATGTGGAATTGTTTTCTCTTTGATTTGAACCTGACCAGATTGCGATCGGATGATTACGAAGGGAGAGGGGGGCCCGCAAAGTTTTTGCCATTTAAAAGATTTAGGGACTTCGGGCTGGGGTCATTTTCAAGGGCAATCAATTCTCTTTCAAGATTTTTTTACCCCAAAGCTCTAATTTCATTAGGGCCTGTATACGCGCGATATATTTATAAAAACGGACGAGCGGAGTGGGACGTGCATTTGTGAGAGAGAAGGGAGACAAGTGGGAGCCCAGGTTCCTCCTCCTGCATCTCGCTACACCGTTGCTGAATTGGTGTGTATCATGCGCGCGTGCAGGCCCTAATGAAGTTAGGCTTCGGGGTAAAAAACTCTTGAAAGAGAATTGAACTTTGCGGGCCCCCCTTTCTCCTCCTAATCATCCGATCGCAATCTGGTTGGACTCAAATCAAAGAGAAAAAAATTCCACATTCGATGGAGAGAAAAAATCTGCCCCACCCCTTTCCTTCCTAGCGAAAAATGAGTTTTTCCAAAAACAATAAATTGGTTATTTCGCACCCCTTTATTTATTTATAGCGAAAATTTAAAATACACGAGCGAAACTCAATGTAGGGACACTAGTACACAATCTCACGTTTGCTGCGCGATTTGCGGAAAAAAAATTGCGGAAGTTACAGAAGATTTAATTTCATTTACGTTCAACCTTCGCCCTCCCCCCCCCTAATCAACCTAGCGACTTGAAATTGGTACACAGTACTTAGGCCCTAAGTGTCTATCGGGGAAAGAAAAATAAAGTTTCCAAGTCACTTTCTTCCCCTCAAAAAAAGAAACGAGAAAACGACTCTCGGTACGTTCCCGTCGCAGCAAAAAATCCGTATACAAATCCGTACCTGCAAATCGCAATATCTCGAGAACCGCTGGGTCGATTTCGCGAGCCCTTAATTTTATCCATTTTACACTTTTTCGATCCGAATCAAACTAAGCGAGTTATTCCCGAAAAACTGATTTTCCATATCTTTACATGTAAATTTCCCCCCCTCCACCACTCCTCTCGCGCCCGAAAACATGACCAGATGATAGAGGGAGTCCGACTACATAATATACATTATTAATATGCATTAAAAAAAACACTGTCGTTTCGGGGCTTTTTTCGTACCAGATCGATCCCACTAATATTGTTTGCGATAAAAATATCAATTTTACAAGAAAAGTTTATCTTACAATATTAAAGTTTTATAAATAGAAAAATAGTTATCAAAGGTAAAAGTACAAACCATTATATTTTTTAGGCAACTGTCACAAATAATGACGTTTATCCAACACTTTCATATAAAATGATCTTTATTGATGAGATTTTAAAGTTATAAAGTTGCCTACAAGTCTCTAGTGAGTTAAAGTATTACCCAGGAAGTAAGTACTTCCTGGTATTACCACAGAAGTTACGTGTTCTGTGGTATTACTTACTAAATTATACTTTAGGTCACTAGAGAAGTAAAGTGATTAGTCACTGGAAAAGTAATTTTCGAATAATTTTAATATAAAAAAAAAGTCCAAGCAGTTTATTTATTGTCTTTATTATACAAAAAATTAAGAAAACAAAGCATCCACTAACACTTATTTATTTATATTTATGTTAACATTTATTGTCATATTCGATTTTTCACAAAGAAAACTGCTCTCCTGTACACAATTTTTCTCTATACTAGTAACGACGTCTGTATCGCCTGACTCGTTGCGCTGCTCTCCCTGTATTTTTTTAGCAATAACAATCTTGTAAATTGGCTGTATCTTTGGCTTCTTGCAAAATATCGGTCGGAATTTCCATATCATATCTTTCACAATTTTCCATTTTGATGCTAAATATTCTTTCCTATTATTTGGGTTTTCTACCACATGTATTGTTATCCTCTTCAAAACAAATCACCGAATCTACAAAATAATAGAATTATTGGAAAAAAGCCTCTGCGCCCGTGACGTTTACGCCAAAGGAAAAGTCGAGGTTATGTTTTGCAAATAATATAAATCGGAATAAACACAGAAATAATGTATTTTGCTGACGTTTCGGAAAGTAATCTCTTTCCGTTTTCAAAGCTTTTTTTGGAAGAACTCTTATTTTGCTGTGTATGTCAAATACACAGCTTTAAGATTCTGTTTATGTTATTTCCATAGATACGTACTACTTACACAGAACATAGAACTGATGATATTTTCTTTTAGATAATTTTGAGTTTGTTAAGTTCTTCTTTTAACATTGGTAGCCAGGCTGTACAAATATCTACAGAACAATTCGATACGCACTTATCTTCATTTAATAAGATTATTGCTGATTCTTTAATTTTTCTTTTTTTGGTATCTGTTTCTTTTGTTAAAATTTTTGCCGAGTCCCAGTTTATTCTATGTCCGTTTTCCTTGGGACCGCATGTTCTGCTGTGACGTTTTCATTTGTTTTCGTTGAAATCGAACTAAAACTGACAGCTTTAGTAGCAATCTTGCAAAATTTTGTCCATATCTCCAGTAATTTATACGAAACAATTAAAAAAATTCTCTTATTTTACTTTTTGAGACAGTTGCCTAAAAAATGTTGTGTGCACCTCGGCCAAATGATCTTTCTCGGTCTTATCCGAAGTTTGCTTGACCTCGGCCGCAAACTTCGAATTCGGCCGAGAAAGATCAACTTTACGGTCTTGATACATAAAACACTATTTTATCGTAACAAACGCAAAATTATGAAAAAAGAAACAACGATTCAAGAAAGACTGTAAAACTTGGCAATCCTCTTCTATTGAGAATGACAAAGCAAATGCAGTGAGTTACGAAGACCCAATCAACACATTTGCTGGAAAAAAAGCAAGGAAGTTTGTCCTGTAAAAACAGTTTAGTTAGTTTACTAGTCTGCTACTTTACTAGGCAGAGATTTTAATAATTAAAACTGTAAATTTAAAAAACACTTTGTAACATTTTGTTTCATGGATGCGATGGGGGTGAGGGGTCTATGGTATTTGGGATATGCTAGGCACCAACAAGTTGTGAAATATCCCGATCGTGCCCTTCTAAATTATATTAAAGATGCATGTAACAGATGGAACATGGACATACGTGAAATCGAAAAATCCCGATTTTGTCAACTCTTTGTGGTTCAATTTAAAAACGTGAGCTTTTTGGGCGACAATGTTACTAAAAATTTTTATAGGGATGATGACTCAACGTCATATCAAAAATTCGGCCAATTTGACGGAAGCCGTTTTCCCCTATAATGTGTGCGGGGTCCTTTGAACGGGACTAAGTTCGTTGTCACCCGATATATGAGCTGAAAAAATTTTCCAAAGTATCTATAAATTAACAAATTTGATAGATTAAATAGAAAAAAAAAATAAATTCTACATTATAAAAAGAAATCAAATGTTGATTAAGCATCCTGATACATCAATATACATTTACATTGTGAGTTTCTCCGTCAACTAAGGTATAACAGCAAAAAGATATGCCTCTAACGTGAGAAAAACTGCTTGAAAAATGTAATTACTTCTTCAACATTATATGAAACTGACCTTATGCGGATAAATTTCAAGAGGTCATTTTGCGGTGCTTCAATGGTGACCCCAAAATAAAAAGTGGGTCAGAATAGTTCAATAAGAAATAATGAAACGTGTATTTTAGTATTTTAAACAAGTAGAAGTTGCGAATACATCTGACTTACATTTTACCATGAGCTAGTATAACCACTTATACCGGGTGCTTCTGAATTTATATTAGGTATTTCTATTTTACCTTCAAATTGTCTGAAGATAGTAAATTAATATGATCTTAATGTCTAGCAGCGAAAATACGTGGCAGGTATAGTTATGATTAAAGATATTTTTTAAAATGCTAACAGGATAAATTTTTGTGAGTGGCTTCGTTCTGACGATAGGCCAGTCATTACGGACTTCGATAATGGAAAGTTCGACAAAAATTGCAAAAGTTTATAAATTTTGTGACAACATTGGAGAAGGTAAAAAAATAACAAATCCAGTTTTGCACCCTTTTGCGCCCCCCGGAACATTGTTAAATTAACAAAAAACGTAAATTTGTAATAACTTTTTGAAAAAAAAATCTGAAGTTTATGCAAACAATATAACTAACAGTGGCCCCAAAATTGAACCTTGGGTGCACCCATTTTAACATTTCTTTTGTCAGATACCGAACGTTCCATTATTAATTTACTACAACTTAGTTTCCATAAATCTGATATCAACAAAATTTAATTGATAGTAAATGCCATCTCTCCCTACTTATTTTCTCTAAAATCATGCTGATGGGGGTAAATGAATTTTGCTTATTTAAATAATTTATTATAACATTACAAATCAGTTTTACTGCCAACTTAGCGCTTAGGAGTGAGATTTGTCTGTAATTTTTAATACCATGTAGGTTTGGTTCTTATACAGGGTGCTTTTGAAATACATGCATATATTTTTTTCTGTGATTATTATCCACCCCAATTGCGATGGGCACAACTTAAATTATTCATTCTTATTACAACCGAATTTACAGTGTTGCCAAAACTGCACAAAATGATCAAATAATTACTTAAACCGAAAACGAACACACACAAATAAATTGATATTTTGTTTTATTGTTGCCGTCGAAGCTCATCTCCAGGTTGTAGGCCTCGCACTTTCTGCATGTGATAAGGATACAGCCCCTGATCATTCTTTAAAGTGCACCACACTACAAATTCGGGCACTCCAATTTGTGTAGAAAGCCTGCGAATATTCACTACAGGATTTTCTTTGACAGCATCTAAAATTAGTGATTCCACATCCAGTGTCCTCCGAGAGCGTGTATGACCTCTATCATGAGTAACGGATTGAAAATCTCCATGGTCCCTTAAACGTTGAACAGCTGACAAAAAAGTTCTTTCATAGGGAACGCGATATCGGAATATGCGAGCTTGTTGTACAATGCTTGTCCACTCAATGTTTGTAAAATTCTCCATCTTTAAAAACTTTCAGACACAGTAAATCGCTATTAACATGTAAAGAACTGTACGTAAACTATCGACGGCAACGGACGTCGCACTAGAAATAAGCAGCAAGTTCACGATCAAATACCATATAGAAACTGATCAGTGACGTAACTGCATAATTGATAATTATTTGCAATGTTTAAAATTTATTTTGTTATTTATTTTTGATTGTTGTTCATGAGTTATGTTTAGTTTCAAGGAGTCTAAAATATCAGACAGCATTTTTTGGGCAAGGAATTCTTTATTGTAATCTACACATTAAAGTCTCTGCGTAATATAATATTGCTTTTTTGACATTGTCCTTAAACCCCTACTTATTGTATTGAAAAATACATCAGAATCACTAGGAGATGAGTAAATGCAGATTATTGTTATTTACAACCATGGCTCTTATTTTAACCTCGCCACAATAAAATTGTGAGAGGTTACTAAAATTGGTCCAAAAATTAAAATTGAGATAACATCAAATCTTTACGTTGAGAGGTTCCAGGAATACAAAAAAGTGGTGTATGAAAAATGTGTGCGTGGATGTGTATGTATGTGTGTTAGCACGATAGCGTCGAAATTACTGAACGAATTTGGATGAGACTTTGCATAGAGATTTCTTTAGTGCTCCAGAAGATTTGAAAAGGTTTTGGTTGATATCGGATTACGTTTAATGCCGTTTTGGCACCACAAGTTGTTTATTCTATAATTACTTTCAATTTGCAATTGAACCGTTGAATACCAGTTAAAATTCCGATTTCAACGAAATCCCTTCCGTGAAAAAAATTAATAACAAAGCAAATGTGAAGTACAGATCGCATTTAGCGTGGCATGGTCGATGCGCGTAGCTGTTGCGTCGTGAAACTTGTCACGTCACGTGCATTTCTATTCAACAACAACTATATAGCTTTAATTAGCATTTAATTTCAAATCTTTTGAATTGGAGAACGGATTTGGATAAAAGTTTGCATGCTTTTTTCAGTGCTCTAGAAGATCTGAAAAGGTTTTGATTGAGATTGGATTACGTTTAGTGCCTTTTTTAAATATATACAGACAAATCGAAGAATTACACTACAAATATTCCTCTAAAATCTAGTAAAATTACTGAAATGCAAGCTAGCTAATGTTTCATTTAACGCAGACAGATATGAGCGATCGGTTTGCGATAAACAAATCTTGACAATTGTTGTTTGTTTCCCGCGCCATGTTTTATAATAGTTTGTCATTCGATAACGTTGGTGTCATGTTATGTTAATAAGATTTCGGCATATTTATAACTATTAATGACTGTGCACAAGTGGATTGTCACAAACTTTAAAGAAAGGTAGGTGTAACAATCATATGCTTTCTGTACCTACGTTGGTGAATTTATTTACCAATTTTCAGTTTGTTACCTTACGAATCTGTAATGTGTAAGGTAACTAGATTTTCTTAGTTGTTCAAGTGATGTTTAGACATGTTAATATGATAACAGTATATTATTCAACGAACGATAAAACTGGCGCAGATGAAATTTGCAGTACGAGCCGCAGACGAGTGTTGTAAATTCATCAAGTTGAGGGTTTCTTTAGTTTAGTTAGAAAATCTGAAAAGGTTTTCGTTGAGATCGGATTACGTTTAGTGGCGTTTTGGCACACAATTTAATGCTCTTTTCGGCTTCAAAGATCCACCGGGTGGGGAGGTTCTAGCCGTTTCCAGTAGTTGCCGATTTGTTTCTAGAAAAATGAGGGGACAATTTGAAATTCATGAGATATAAATCTTCAGTGGTACTGTTCTACAATCTACAACCAATGTTCTGTATAAACTCGGTATAATAAACTTTATACATAGAAACTGGAAATTGGAAAAAAAAACATTTTGAAAATGTTCAAAACAAAAATTTAGTGAAAAATGTAGGAGCAACTGACTAAGTAATTATTTGCTACTTTCAAGATTAAATTTCTTTCAAATTTTTGACAACTATCAAGTGTACTGAGAACACGAATCTGTTCTCCGCAATAATTTTTCTTAAAATTTTCATATCTACATTTATTTTAACCTTTACTTAGCTCACAAAAGTCACAGGCTAGAACCTTATACCATGTTAAACCTTGTACTTAATTGAATTAACGTAGGTAGCAGAATTAAATGGCAATAAAAATTAACAAATGCCTACACAGGTAAAGATGAAAATGGAATTGACATTTGACAGAAATGAAGTGTGACCTCATCGCCCACCGGCGCCGCATTTTCAAAATGTATTGATATATGATATCCCAATAATATTCTCATTGAATAAAAATATTTTAAGGATATTTTCAGAATGTACCCAACAAAATATTAAAAACATAGAATATTGCCAAATTTTTGTGAATATGCTGAGAACGTTTTGTGCACTCTAGGACGTCTTGTATATCTTTGAATGTCCAAAGCGTATATTTTTTAGACGCCCCAAGTATATATCTGGAACGGTACTGCTAAGAGTTCCAACCCCCTACAAATCCAAATCGGAACAGTATTGAACGAAAGTGAGTTGATGGAGAAATATGGAAGTATAATGTCACCATGGTCAGTTCTAATGACCATTGATTTACGTTTTCTTCTAGTAATAACATAAAAATGTGTTAGGCTATACGCCTATATACTTACTGGTTTTAATCAAACAGGTATAGAAAAACGATACTCTATAAATACAAATTTTTAATATTAAAATATAATTTAAAATAGATACAAATAATAACTAACACTAGAATGGATAAAGCTGATATTCACATGCGGAAAGGGGGGTTAAGGGAGGTAAAAAAAGGGTATTTCTGTCTGAACATCAAAAACATGACTAATCTCTTGCTCGTCGAGATTAATCAGGTTTTCTTCTTCACTCAGTGGTAAGGTACACGATGTTTCTTCTAAAACACTATTTTACAGACGAATTCCTGGATTCCTTGACGCTACGAAATTTAATAATTCCTCGCTATCCTCACATACGAACGGTTTGACGTGGTGGCAAGCGACATCATGCCATTTGATGCCATCATTGTAGAAGTTGTTTAAAATGGAAAGGCAGGATTCGTCGTTGCCCTGAAATTAACAAAAGCCATTAATTTTTTTCTGACCGTTAATGTCTAGGTATTTGTGCTTAATTGCTTCATTTTAATGCCAATAACCTCTGTCGGATCTAAACTAGTTTAACAACATTTTGGTGTTACATTTTACTACATAATAATTTATATTATATTTTATAAGTGTGTTCATTAGATAATAAACTGTAAGTTTATTTTAACCTTAATTTATAATAACATTTGCATTTTACGTGCAATATTTTATTTGTCTGGTGCAAGTTTAAGGGTTACGATATAAACACAGCCTGTAAAACTTTATTTCTTTTTCGAATTTTTAAAAAATCCTGTAGTATAATGGCCTGAAAGGAAAAGTGCCAGTTTTAATATCAAAAATATGGATTGTTATTCAAACAAACAAAATCAAAAATTGCTATCGCAATAAGTCGGAATCTTGGTGATATACCTGTATAGTCGGGAGTATATTTACTGGGCAGTGAAAACGCAACAAAAACTTTACGACCTCATTTAAATACCGTTACTCTCTGTGAATTGAATCACTTATTATTATTTTTCTATACATTTATTTAACGTCGGCCTATTTCTGCTACTGAGGCCTATCACCGACGCCTGTAGACGAGCTACCCCAACCAGGAATTTAGCCGAACCTCTGCCCTTAAGAAGAGTAGGGATCTTTTACTTGCCTAACATTTAATAGACAAGGGACCGACGGCTTTACATCCCCTCCTAAGGATGGTATATCTCCTACACAACCCCCGCCTAAGGTTGTATAGCTTTCGTGCATACACTGATATACAAGCCGCTGGAAGATGTGTGTGGCGAGGACGCGGTCTTCGTTGGAACGGTCACCCATCCAACTACTAACTGCGCCTGATGTTGCTTTACATCGCATATCAAAGTATGTATGTAGTATGTAAAATACATAATACAAAGACGACGCACCTACGCTCGCCCCTAATCAGTTATCTTTATAGGTTTATAATGTTCGTCGGCTTGTTTGATGAGACCATGACGAATGGTTCACCGGCGTAATAATTAGCTCGTAAAGTTTTCGTTGCGTTTTTTGACTGCCCAGTAAATATACACCCGACTATAAACTGTAATCAATCCAACAAACTTCTAGTAGGTTATTTTCTGTTATAGGTAATATTTTCCATCCTGTATATTTACTCAATGTATTATTATATTATTATTGTAAACATATTATTCTGTTTTATGTAAATTCGTTGCAACACAATGGATTTCCCAAGTCTCATTTTCTGCCGGTATCTTGGCAGAATAAATTATTTTGTTTTTATCTAGTTGTTATTTATAAATAACTACTTTTTCCACTTGAATTATGAATTTTACAATTTTTGCCAATTTTACCAAATATTCAAGACTACAGATGGATCTTTGCCAGATTGAAATGATAAAAATTATAACCTGTCTTTGATTCACTTAAGAGAGTAAGTAATTTAATATATATCCACAAGATAAAATCGACTAATGGGTTTGTGGAATACTTTCTATAAGAACTACCGAGAAAATCATTCTTCAGTATGATACTTATCTCTGGGCTTGGTTTAGTGATCTTGTCTTTAAGTAAAAACAGAATTTTCAAAAGCGGATTGAGATGAATAAAATAAAATAAAGATAACTAAGATATAAAATGTAACTTAAAAATTCTAGGAAATTGAATAATTTAGATATCTCTACAATAAGCGCGAATAAAACGAATTTAGGAAAAATATTGGTCATTAATAAAGAAAAATTAACTAAACTTAATAAAGGAGGTAATAAATTTGCTTTATGCAGAAGGAAAAGGCAAAAGGTAATTATTTAATGTATTATTGTTGTTTAAATGATAAACCGAAAAGGGAACAATAAAGAAAAACCGTTCGCTTAATCACAATTTACAGCACGAATTTTAAAAAGGCACTAATTATTTTACACACTGGTACAATTAATTAAAATTACAATAAATTTTCGGAATAAACATTCAATACATAGCGAACTTTTAAAAAGGGTTTTCACCGATCTATCGATCATAGCTGGGTTGTGTCTAACATTGTCACATACATTAAAACATTTTTGTTGTAATCGTTTACGGGTATTAATATTTTCACTGTACACCTATGACTTCAGGTGGCCCTATAAAAAATAATCCATGGGGGTGAGATCAGGAGATTTCGGTGGCCAGTTAACTGGACCCCCTCTACCAATTCATCTGTTGATGTAACGTTGATTATCTTCCTCACCGGTACAGAAAAATGGGGTCAGCCCAGCACCGTCGTGTTGAAACCACATACCTCTGGCATTGATGTTTTCTAATAAATTTGGTAACACATTTATTAAGAAATTTAAATAAATTTCACCCGTTAGTTTCCCTTCAAAAATCTGGGGCCCTATTATGTGACTACTGTATATAGCACAACAAAATTTATGTTGAATATGTCTGTGTTGGGAATTTTTTTAAACCGTAGCATGTGGATTTTCAGTTACCCAAAGAAGTTGATTTTTGGTGTTGTTTATTCCATCACGCATGAATTGAGCTTCGTCCGTGAACAGAATTCTAGACGCTGCTCGTCTGTGTGCAACTACCCACCTACATTATATTAAACGCATCATATCTGCATACTCTTCATTTGTAAATTGGAATGACGTCTTGAAATTATTTGATTTGTTAATATAAAACCTTACTTTAATTGCTCAAAGGACTTCTTTGAATACTTTAAGCTTAATTTTTAAAGGTAACTTACATTAATGTATTAAAACTGTATGTATTAAACTATATATTGACAGAATCGACACAAGCCTACTTTTATTTTCAAACAAACTGTTTTTCTATGAAATATTGCATATGGCCGTACAAATTTTAAGTGCAATTAGAATCAAATTTAAGTAACAATAATGTATTAAATAGTTTTTAAACAAGTGTATAAATAAAATTAATAAAATAGCGACGTTAACTATAACTAATTGTTTGCGTATTTTATAGAATTTAAATATCATTCATTATTTTCGAAAATTTACTAGGAAGTAACCATAAACCTGCCATCAAATATTATGACAATATTTTGCAATAATCCTTAGACATTTTTTTTTTGAGTCCTGTCCTCAAATTTTTTCAAACTAAATTATGCTATTGATTGGACTAGGCGTGCACTATATGTGCACCAAGTTTTATCTAAATACGTCCACCCATTCCAAAAATATGGTGAATTTTAGTTTCAGTCAAAATTCATAAAACATGTATCTTGAAAACAGTGAGGATTCAAGGATAAATGTGGGGGATGTTTTGAACTCAACAAAGTTTGCTTTATTTCTTATTAGTCTGTCGCTTTAAATCTGGAACATCCTATATATTTAGAATAACCACTTCTGTCACTTTAGTATACATTTTGTACTCTTGGTAAAAGTCTGAAAAGCAGAAAAAACAGAATTTTAAACACAGTAATTTGATACATCTAAATGCAGTGTTTACTTAAAAACAATTATTGTTAAGACAAATTAAGTTCAGTATATGAAAAATTCAGCAATGGTTTGATTGAAATTATTTACAGTACTGCAAGAATCATAAAACCCATAGTTCAGAGGCTTATACTTTTCAATAATAATGCCATCTGTACAAAAGTAGTTCAGCTAAACATAGTTCAAAATACAAGGACCCCATGTTGTAACCATTGGATTTTGAACCAAGGTAGCTGAACCACCTTCATTCACCCAGTTCTGTAAGTTCTTGAAGAAAATAAGTCTACGTATAGTGTGGAAGTGTGGAATCATAGGTCGACATAATTTGAGTCTAGATTGGAATTGTAAGAGGCGATAAGCCAGGAAAATCTACAAACACTTTCAGACGTTTTGAGAGCATTTGGCAGAGTCTAGTTTGATTTATTACCTTGACATTAATGATATATTAAATAAGACTGGTTTCAGTAGGGTTCCTTGATGAACACCCTATTCAACATGTTCACATGTTGTTTTCGATTTAGGTGGAGAATATTCTAAGACAATGACTGTTTTAGTTGAGAAAAAATTCTTTCTTTTAACAAAAAAAATATTGTAGTGGTATCATCTAAGGAGAAATCATTTATATTAATCATTTGGGCTCGTTATCAGTTATTTCTCATTTTACACTTATAAATAATATAATATCTAATGAGATATATCTCGAAATGAACCCAAGTTGTATTACGCCGACTTAAACCTGATCACATTAATTTTCAATTATTTAACAGAGTTACGCAGTTTATTCTAGCAAAGATATAGGGTGTTGTGCTGTATCAATCGTATGAATCAACAGGAAATAACACTTTAATTGTTGTTTGAACTGATATCCATCTAATGTAAGCTGAGAGAGACTGTTTAGTGTTTGTATTGATTCAGGTAATGATTGCAAACATGTTCTCGAATTATAAGTAGGTATTTAGTTATTATTTAATTATTTTTGTATACATTTATAATTTGTTTATGCAAGGTTAAATCTGATGTTTCATCCAGTGTCCATCGTATAAGTTTACACATATGTAATTAATAATAAAACATATAACATTATAATCTTTAGATCAAGCGTTTGTTTATATTGTGTGCCCTTTAAATATTGTAAATATTTTTTAATTTAAAAGTAATTGATAATAAGCCATGCCATTGGCAATAGAAATACCTACCAGTAATTATTCTAAGCACATTACAATTACGTTCTGTTGTTTATATATTTATTTAGTACTGATTTGAAAAATCTACAATTACTATGAATTCATTTTGTGCCCATGACATAATTGTTCATTTATTCCTTTTTAATTAAGTACCCATTATTATTAAATGACTTCTGATAACAAATTCAGGGCGTTTTAAAATAACTACTACTAATAAAAGATGTGATTTTAGTCTATAATGTCGATGATACTTTGGACATCTTGTGCATTAAAGATGAAATTGATATTAATAATTTCGTGGTATGGCTGACATCAAACATCTCACTAAAAAGCTTTTTAAGGTATAAAAACTATTATTTTTTTGTTATAAATATCGCCATCAATCATAATAAAGGTCTTTCGTGTTTCTTGTATTAAAACTTCAAAGCATAATTGGTATCATTATTACAAATATCTCCCAATATATCTAAGTTTGCTTGACAGACCTTTACTGTTAGGAAAATGTCCCAAAAATTTATAATTGGTGTTCGAAGTGTGCCCATTTTGAAATGAGGCCATTTAGTGGGACCATTTCTTCCAATCCATTGAAATGAGTAAATAGTATTTAACCGGTCCTTTACTGTAATGTTTTTTTTGTACATTTTTTGCTGTTTTCGTTATTCGACAAGCAGTAAAACCTCAGTTTGGTATAAATTGTCATGTACAAAGGAGCATTTATCACACTTATCGGTCGTTACAATTTGTATTGATTTTAAAATATTTGGAATTTTACAATATGAATTTTAATAAATCGGAACTTGTAGACATGACTTTTGTTTTGGGCGAGTCAGACAGAAATTGATTACTTGCCAATAGAATTTATCACCAACGTTATCCTGAAAGAAGGATTCCTGACGTTAGCAGCTTCCAAAACCTTCTCGATAGATTTTTGGAAACTGGAAATGTCGAATATAAAAAAAGTGAAAGAATAAAATGTGTTGTGAACGAAGAAAATGAGTTTTCTGTGGTGCTGGCAACGGTTGAGAATCCCCATGTTAATCAAAGAGAAGTGAGCTCATTAGTAGGAATAAGCAGACGGTCTGTGGGTCAAATCTTAAAAAACAAATAAGTTGAATGCATATCATATTCAAATGCACCAGGAATTATCTGATGACGATTTTCAAAAGAGCCTACAATTTTGTAATTGGGCCAGAGGTGAAATGCAACATGATGTCAACTTCTTCAACACTGTTTTATTCAGTGATGGGGCAACTTTTCATAAAAATGGATTTGTTAATAGGCACAATTTCCATTATTATGCTTCGGAAAATTGTCACCTTTTTATGCAAGTTGATAACCAACACAGATGGTCTATAAACGTTTGGGGAGGAATAATTGGAGAACATGTAATAGGGCCACATTTCTTTTATCTTTATTTTTTGGAAAACTATCTGCCACAATTATTGGTAAATCTCCCTGAAAGATTTCGAAATAGGATGTGGATGGATGGTGCTCCACCACATTATTTAAATGCAGTTAGAGACCACTTAAATAATACCTTCTCTAATCAATGGATTGGAAAAAATGGACCCACTAAGTGGCCTGCTAGATCCCCAGATCTTACAAAAATGGATTTCTTTTTATGGGTATACGTGAACGAAATTGTTTATAGAGACACACCAATAACAGTACAAAATATGATGGAAAGAATAACAACTGCCTTAACATCTATCACACTGGCAGTTTTAGGAACAGTGGAAACCTCATTTCAAAAGCGCATAAAGATGTGTGTCAATCAAAATGGTCAACATGTGGAACATTTATTATAATTTTTTCTACTTAGTTATTTGAAGAAACCCCTTTTTGAAGTTTATTTTTAAATTTTGTAATATTGCTCAATAAAACGAAATTGGTTGAAATTAGTCCTAGGAAAGTACTTACAAAAAATGTTCGTTTTTCATTTCTACATCACATTGTCGAAAAATATACAGGGTGACCATTTGAAAAAATTGAGAAAGTTCAATTTGAAATGTATTTTTGGCCACCCTGTACATTTTTAGGAAATCAAAATGATTCAAAAACATTAATTAGATGTCTCGTAACTGGTATTCACATAAGTTTTTCTTAAAACGCATAATTGTGACTGGTGATTTTTTAAACATCCATCTGCAGATTGCAAAAATTCATTACATCCAAGTGGTTGGGAGATATTCAATGCTAATATAGGAATTAATAGAGCCTAGAACGAGGCTTCAAAAAATGTATTGATATACATAGCATTCTATTTAAAAAAAGGCACTTGGTCCTCTAATTTCGTCTTGGCTCGCCCTATATATTCGAAAACAATTTCCAGTTATAGACTTTTTTATCTAGTTTACTTGCAATTTTTTAAAAAATTTCTAGCTATCATAGAACTCGAGATATCGAGGTCCGATGCACTATTGCCACATTCTGTATACTGTCGAGTCGGTCAGTGATTAGGCAGCCTCACGGAGACCTACTTTACTTTTTCTTCTTTGAATTTATATAAATATACTTATAGGTGACTCAACGTTTATTTAACGCTACGTATAATGCTGTTGGTTTATCCCACATAAACAATATTCTGATGTCATCGTTTTCCTATTACTTTGAATGAATTAATCTTGTGAAATATAACTACTGAGAATGTCTGCAAAAAAATACGAATACCTGTATCGGTTGTCCTTGTAATTTGTACTAAATAATTTTTTAGCAATGCAAAACTTCGACAGATATTAAACGACCTCTAAATTTTAGTTGATAAATTGCAATATACTGGGGGTAATTAGCTTAGCTGCATTTTTAATCTATGCAGTTGCTCTCAATAGTAATGTTTTGTTTTGATTAAAGATCAATAGTGATAAGTTACATGTTTTAACAAAATGATAGCAGCCGCCTAAATGTGGTAGATCTTAAATTATAGGTATTTGAAGAAGCTTAACGCTAATTTTTAGATATTTGTAAAACATGCATTTATGTCCCAATTTCTTAAAAAATTACGGGGATTCTTGAAGAAGTAACGAAAATGATTACCTGAGCGGCCTCACGGTTGTCAGGTTGGGCTTGTCCATATCCTCCAGTGTGACTCCAGTCTCCAGAGTTTCTTTGCGTGGTTGGTCCAATTTTAGCTCCGGAACCGGACCAGAACCAACCGTTGATGTTTGGAGGCTGAAGATCAGGCCTGTCACAGCCTGCAAAATTACATTTACGACCGGAGGTCCAAATGTAACGGACGTTTCCTCGGGCAATCCTTTGCTTGATGAATTCGTTTTCTTGGGGAGTTTCCAAGGAAACGGCGTCCATGCAATGCCTTCTGCAGATGTTCCTGGAGTCTAACCAATCGACTTCTAAGCCTCTCGTGGGCGCGTGCTCCCAACTGAAGAAGTATGAGTGTGTCACTCCTCGAGCGTCTCTGTATGTGGCATGTCGAACTCCTTAAAATAAAAAAAAATGTGTATTTTAAATAAATTCACAATAATTATGTCACATAGTCCATGAAAAAGTTGAAGAAACTCCAAAAGTTCTGTGAGAGGGATGAAACATGAGCACCCTCCCGTTTTCGAGGGCGCTGAACACGATAGTGATATATTTACTACCCTTTAGCAACTACCCCTAAATTTGAAGCATCACCCCTATTACCAAAATGTCCTCAAGAAAATCAAAATGCATGAAAATTTGTTTTTACCCGTTTGAAGATATTTCAAGAATTTACGAATTTTTGACCTTTACCTTTGCTGTAACTCCAGAATAAAAGGTTATTGAACTTTGTTCCCATTTAAACTTTTCATCAGAAAGGTCTGAACTACATCATATCTCAATTTCGATCATTTTCACCGGGATCTCAAATCCCATATATTCGAATTTTCGACTTTTGCCCTCGCTGTAACTCCAAAATAAAAGGTTCTCGAGCCTCGGTCTCATTTTCTGTGCGGCGTCCTTTGCTCCCGCGAACAACATATGATTATACTTTCCAATCCTCAATGGCTATATAGTCGGGTGTATATTTACTAGGCAGTCAAAAAACGCAACAAAAACTTTACGCCTTCATTAAAATACCATTACTCTTTGCTATCTCTACCGCAAATCGAATCACTTATCTTTTATAGTTCGGCTTGTTTGATGAGACCATGCCGAATGGTTCACCGGCGTTAATAATTAGCTCGGTAGCGTTTCTGTTGAGTTTTTTTACTGCCTAGTAAATATACACTCAACTATATCAAGCTTCCGTTTTACTGGCGCGAGATTGAAGCATGTCACAATCAGATATAGATTGCTAGCAAACGTTCACATCGTTTGTCTACAATAATGACCAACAATTAACCCTTTGATTGATACCATTAATATTTATAATGTGAAGCGGAGGGCCTGTAACAGAACCTTATGGAATCCTAGAGTTTGGTGTAAATATAATGGACGGGAAACTATTGTAAGGTATTTTTGGTATCTGTGAAATAAGTGATTTGGAAAAATATAGAACTAATCACAAACCAAATATTTCAAGAGGTTTCCATTAATATTAAAAAATATATTTTGGATAATTTACTACTTAAACAATTAAGTAGACATATTAAAATAGTCTCAACATAAGCGATTTTTATCACCTTGCATATTCTATTTATAAATATGTTCTTTTTTTTAATCTTTTTATCTGGGATTAACAGTTCAGTTATCCAGGTGAATTAATATAATTTAAAATATATAATATGAAATCAGCTTTTGCAAATAGTATGATTGATTGAATTAGTTAGAAAAGGTTCAAATGAATAATTCCAATGTAACTGATCGTATAAAGACGATACATTTCACTTGAAAAACATGCTAATTATTCTATTCCCTGCAAAAAATTCCAATTTGAAACTATTAGAAGCTTATATAAAGACCTATATGAAAATCAGTTTCGTTCATTTACAAAAAAAAAAAAAACAAACAGAACCAAAATATAAAAAACACGAAGGGAAGAAATAACACAAACGTTAAATGTAAACATAATAATTTTTTTTATACATAGTAGTTTTAACATAAGAAATGGTATGTTTAAAACAAACTACAAAAAATACATCGGAATAAACACAGAAATAATGTAATGTTTGCTGACTTTTCGTTAAAGCTGTGTATTTGACATATACAGCAAAAAAGAGTTCATCCAAAAAAAAAGCTTTGAAAACGGAAAGAGACTACTTTCCGAAGAAGAAAATAAATTTTGAAGTAAATCAAACTCATCATTTTGTTACATTATATATATTATTTAACGATATAAAAGCTTGTCGCGAGATTTTCCTGCGTAAAGGAAATTGTTGTATTATAGCCGATTTATCTTGGGCAATCTCCTTTCTTTTAATTACTTGTGCCAAGATATATTCTCGCGACAAGCTTTTATATCATAAATAAAATTATATAATGTAACAAAATGATGGGCTTGAGTTACTTCAAAGTATATTTTCTTCTTTTTAGAGCATTTGAATAAAAGCTTGTTTTTAAAAATGTTTTTTTACTATTAATTTATTTATTAATTTTTTAGTTTTCGCTGGACTTATTTCAGCTTGAGGCTTACTTGTGCCTAACGAAACACAGTTCCGGGGTTGATTTTTGAGCTTTCCTTCTCCTAGATAGGTTGCAAGCCAATGCCAAATTACACAAGTCATGGTATGAAGCCAACCAAGGTGCACTATCCAAGTTATGCAAGACTTTTGAACGGGCTATTATAATTGAATGCGTATACAAAATTTCGTGTCTGTGCTGTTGACCGTTGAGCTGTTCCCTCGTCAAGAGCCAACCCTGAGTGCAGCAGCCATGTCATGGTGGCACTTAGAACGGGCTATCACAATTGCATGCGCATACAAAATTTCGTGTCCGTGCTGTTAACCGTTGAGGGGGCTAAGGGAGTTGAAAAGAAAAAAAATGTAATCCACCATCTTGGAGCGGCGGTCATATTGAATTTAGTGCGATGTCATTCACTTTATCAAGCTCTTTCATTTGATATTCATATTAACAGGGTTGACAAAATGTACATCATCCGCCATCTTGTGGCCGGCGGCCATTTTGAAAATATTACAATATTGAGTCCTATTGCATATTGTATTGCCACCAGAAATAAAGGTGTATGCAAAATTTCAGCAAAATCGGTTAGGAGGAACTGGTTCTAATTCAGCTTGCAAGATTTGACCTAAACAAACATTGCAAGTTAAATAAAAGCTTGCAAAAAATTGAATTTCGTAGAATCCGAATCTGCAATAGAAAATAGCGGTTCCCATTTAAAATTTCAAAGGTACTCCCGCACTATGAAGTAGGTACTCAAGTATCAAAATGTATGTTCATTAAGAATACTATTTTTTTTTTATACATTTATTTAACGTCGGCCTATTTCCGCTACTGAGGCCTAACACCGACGCCTGTAGACGAGCTACCCCCAACCAGGAATTTTGCCGAACCTCTTCCCTTAAGAAGAGTAGGGATCTTTTACTTGCCTAACATTTAATAGACAAGGGACCGACGGCTTCACATCCCCTCCGAAGGATGATGTATCCCCTATACAACCCTCGCCTAAGGTTGTATAGCTTCCGCGCATACACTGATATACAAGCTGCTGGAAGATGTGTGAGGCGAGAACGCGGTTTCCGTTGGAATGGTCACCGAAGTATGTACATAGTAAAGACGCACCTACGCTCGCCCCAAGAATACTATTAATTTTGCATATTTATAACAAGTCAATAATGTATGTTTAGAGCATATTGAGAATGTGTATAGTATGTCAAACATGTTACATGGGATGTCTCAAATAGAATACTGTAGTGGATATCATCTGTTCTCATATTATACAAAAAAACATAATATAAGTACTAATGAAAAAGTAGGTAATTACAGTTTTTTGAAGGAGATTTAGAGTTAGAATTTATACTATCTGATAAGTATTTATGAGTATGGATTATTTTTTATCTTTTTTAAATTTAATTATAATTGACGTGTAACTTATCTAAAGGAGGGATCAACCGAAACAATGAGTGAAGTATTATTTAAAAAAATGGAGTGTCACAAAAATGTAGACTATTTGAAGAATAATATGGATAGGTCAATGAAAATATTTATTTATGAATAGAAATTAAAATGAAACCGACAATAAATAAATATTTGTATACGTATTCTAAATTTAATATGAAAGTGAAAAGGTTCTAGTGTCGATCCTTAACAATAAGATTGCTGTCATTGTGCACTTAAAAAAAACAACAACTACTGTTACTCATATAATTAAATGGTTAAAACCATATAATACTACATATTGGAGAGCACCTGTGTTTGTATTCTATGGTATCTATCGTCTAATTAGCTAGATAAGTTAATTACTCCGTTTGTTGTTTAATGTTTGGATAAATACAAAACAATAAGCCATGCACTCTCCTATGAAATAGAAAGAAATTGGCGCCTTCTGTCAAATCATTCAGCTTATCGTATCATAGTATAGAATTTATTGCCTTTAATAATAACATTGGAAACTGATTCGGATCAGTTTCAAGAGACCAATGGTGGTTGAGCACCTATAAGGTATCTAAATGATTGTATTTAATATGTTCTCTTTTTATTAGAAAATGTTACTTTATGTTCTTCATAAAGTTTTTAGTTTGACTCCGCTAAGACCTTAACACAGTGAGGTCCATAAGTAACGGATAAATTCATTATCTAGGTAATTAACAATTTATGAGTAAAATCTTAAAACCGTGAATTTTTTATTTTTGGTAAAAAGCCGAAAACCATTCAGGGAACTTAATTGGAACGTACTTACATTTTACGTTGCATTTTATCACTTGGGCAATAACTAGACACTGACAGTAATCTTCCAAATACCCACTTTGAGGGTGTATAGTTCGAAAATGGATAAATTAACCCCTAATTCAATAAGGCTTTTCGCACTAGACAAGGATTATTTCCTCAGAAAGTCTTTATTTCGCTGGGAAAGTCTCTATAATACAACACAATATACGCACTAATACCGTAAATATATATATATATATATATATATGAAGTGTTGTTGTACTTCCGGGTGCTCTCCCGCGTCGATGATCGACTCCTCCAGGAGTCAGTTCAGTTCGAGCAACGAGAAGCAGCAGTGGGCAGCTTTCAGTGAGAACCTGAAGATGGCAGATGAGATTCTGCCGAAGCGTCGTTTAGACAACCGTGACTCCTGGAGGAGTCTATCATCGACGCAGGAGAGTACCCGGAAATACAACAACACTTCATTTAACACCCGCGAAAATCTAAAACACACACACATATATATATATATATATATATATATATATATATATATATATATATATATATATATATATATATATATATTATTATACATGATTTGCAGGAAACAACTACTCAACGGGCAAATACCCCGACCTGCATTGAATTATACCTTACAAATCATGAAAAATTGGTAGCCAATGTAATTTGTCAATTCCTTGACCAGATATAGACCGGTTTCGAACTTATTAGTTCTCATCAGTATGCCATAGGTCATGGAACAGACAAATGACAGTGGCCAACCTGCTAGTCTTATAAGTCTTATAAGTCTTATACAGACTAATGTAAATGGTGTAGTGGTGAAAGGTAAGTGAATCCTCTTATGTCTGGTGTATAGTAGCATTTGAGCACATGAGTTACAGAGAAACTTGTCGTGATGCCTTCAAATAGGTATGTTTATGTTTATATGTCCATAAAAATAAATCTATATTTCTAAGAAATCAAGCCAGACATTACATGAAACAAGATCCAGAGATCTTTTACTCCCCGATTCTCATAGAACAAGTATGTTCCAGAAAGGCTTTCTGTACCAGGGCTGTAAATTATACAGCTCTCTCGATGAAGACATTAAAGTCTCTGGCAGTATACACATTTTCAAACACAAACTCAAAAGATTGTTACTCGAGAGAAACTCTTATACTATTGATGAGTTTTTTAGTTAATTTGGAAAAAAAAGATGTAGGACAAGGAATATCTGTTTATATGTTTTATCCATTTAATGTTATTTTTTTTAACTTGACTTGTGTACAAAATAGTTTGTATGTGCAAATACGTTTGCAATATTTGATCAATTTTTCTTTTTTCAATGATTTTCTCTTTTTGACACTTTCTTCGCTGATCTTTTGTACTTTTTTTTGTATATCTGTTCAATGGAGAAATAAATATTATTATTATTATTAATATTTTTCAATAAAAAAATAAGACATTCAAAAAATCTTATATTATTGGATAGATAATTAAAAACCCTTTTAAATGAGCTATTACACGCACCCTCATTCCATTTAAAATATTTAAAAGTGTAGCTGCCACTTCAAGGGGGTTGAAGGGGGAGGTATAAAATTATACTCAAAGAATGTCATATTAGAATTAAAAATTGACGCGTTTTAGGACTTTACTCATAAATTGTTAATTACATAGATAATAAATTTATCTCTTACTTATAGACCTCTTTGTATAAATAAGGCATGAAGGTGCTGAAATAAAATAATAATGAATATTTGGTTTTACTGTGTTCATTTCGAATATACTTTCCTACAGCATTTATTTTTAATGATATAGGTACCAGATAAAACTAGTTGGTGGAGTTATTATCTCTCTAACGAATCAGGTATTAAACCCATAAATACTTAATGGCTTACTCGGGAAAAAGTACTGGTAACATTTTTTTATAGAACGAAATGATTCCTCTTTATATAATTACCAGTATAATGCATCGTCGTGCACATCATTTTTAACTTTCTGTAGAAAGTTGAAGATAAATAATTTAGCAATGACTGATAAAAATATATGCTCGTTAAAATATATGTAGGTCTTTCTGATAGTTCTCGTAGTAGTCGTAAAATTTATGTAAAAATGGCAATTGCGTGATGAGAAAGTAAAAGTACTTTTAATGGCATAATAATATTATTATTTTATATTTTTATTATAACACTTTTATTATGTGTCGTATTTTGTATTCAATGTTTCTTTCTTCAATAGCCAAAATAACGTGACGCTATTAACAAGTTTGTGAACATAAATTGTCATTTCTCTGACACCACTCACACACACAAACATAGATAGAAAATGTCACTTTTACTCCATATAAAACAATATACTATGTGTTACCAGAATTAAAAACGTTAAACACATTTTTTACCGGCAACTTATAAATTTTTGTGTTATATATTTCTACTACATCTCTTCGGTTTACTATACATAAATCAGAAACAACTTACTGTTGGCACAACTTCTAGGGTCAGGGAGGGCTAGTCTTCTTTGAGCCATCACCATGGCAGCCCCCATTATAAGGAGCGTAATATATCGCAGCATGGTATATCTGAAAAGAAGATAAACGTTTTTTATTGTAAAACATTGGAAGGGTGCATAGAAACATATGCGTTTATTCCGATGGAAGTCTGAGTTCTTTTCATATTGATAGAAATGCCATAAATTGCACGTTTTAGCAAATACTTATCGCGAAAGAAGTTTGTTTTAGATGTAGGTAAATGACGCATTTTTGGAATATTCGTATTTTAATTCTTATGTAATTCTATTTTTGCGTATAAAAGGTTAAAAACAGCTCTTTATAAATCATGTAGTATCCTTAAATTTACTATCCTCTACATTACTATATAGAGTGCTGAAAGTTGTCCGGAAATGAGAACCAACTTTCCGATGATCTGCCGAAGATTTCAAAAACACGCACGTAGAAATGCTTTTAATATAGGGGAAAGAATATCTTTATCATAGGCAAAACAAAATTTGATAGGCGTGTAAGTCATGCTTTTAAAATAAATCAAAAATGGCACAACCCTTAAAATTTTGTCCTAGAAGGCTTGAAAATATTTCTATCACGGACATATTATTCAGCTAGTTGTATATTTTTTTCCTGCAGTTATAAAAGAATATCACTTGAAAAACAAAAACAATAGTACTAACAAATGTAGAAAAAATTAAATATAGAATATTTACGACCAGTGTACGTGACTGTTGGCGTCATATTATTTAATGATTAATGACGGGTTTACTGAGTTAGAGACCTTGAACAACGGATCTGTTTAAATATTCTAAGTTAATGCAAACAGAAAAAAACATAGTTTAAAAGTTTTGTTAAAATCTCTACTAACAAAAATATGCTCGTATTTTTAATTCTTAAAGTTGTGATTAAGAAGCTTTGTAGAGAACTTTTCTTTAAAGTAAACTTTGTTTGTTTGTTTATTATACAAATTATTGTATAACTTAAAACCGATATCGGAGTCACATATAATAGCCGAACTGTATACAACTCGTTATTTTACAACCTTGTATGAGTGGTTACATAACTAATTTGTTTAATAATTTTAAATTAGTAATAATTTGATTCTCATAACTCTAGTTACATTTTATTGTATTTATTTGTTGTTAGTTAACAATAATAGTAATAAATAATAAAAAAATTTAATGTGCATCTGTTACACAAATATACAAGTTCTACCTTAAGTGATAAATAAAAGAACACCTCAATACGGTGATATGGTAATTCACAAATTTATTAATTTTTTTTATGGTATTGGCTGAATTAACTAAGGGGTTTTGGAGAGTATGGTTTGTGAAGAGAACATGAACGCCTCTTTGCTCCAAATTTCTGTTTTTTGCATGATAATGCTCGATCTCATAAAGCATAGTCCTAAATACAATTGAAATGAACATCAACATTTACCACTGCCTCCCCTGACCTCAATCCCGTTGAAAATATATTACGCATGCTACAAATATGTCTGAATATGAGATGTTGGTAAGCTGATGTCCTTTTCACCAGTGGAGGAACCGTTTATTTTTATTTACTATTTATTTCTAGAACGAAAATATATTGTTTATAGCTTCTTTAGAGTTGAAAAAAAAAAATAGTTTATATCTATGAATTTGGAATAATTTTTTTGTTCAGAAATGCTTTAAAAATTCGGCACGTTTTAAAGGTCCATTTTGGTAAAAAACTGTGGTCCTAATAAGTAATCGGGTATGAAATAACAAAATTTTTAATCAATCACAGTAGGCTTGTTCAAAGTGATAGATAATAAAAAGAAATCTCCTAAACAGTTGAATAATTGTTTGTTAGTAATTTAATGTGTCAATAATCCGCATTTAGTTAGTGAAAACTTGTGAAAATATTTTAACTATGCCAGTAAAATTTACAAACGTGGAATATGCTGACATAATATTCATCTATGGTTTCTGTAATGGAAATGGTAGGTCGGCGGAAAGAGAATATCGGCTGCGTTTTCCTGGTCATCGATGCCCTAATCATAAAACCTTTAGTACGGTGTTCCAGTATGCAAGACAACACGGAAAGTTTCCTACTTCTGCAGTTGTGGAGCGTGTTTTACAACAAGGTGTGCAGGAACAAAACAATATTATAAACGTAGTTCAAGAAAACCCAAATATGAGCACTAGACGAATCAGTTTGGCAACTGGTATTCCTCATTGGCGAGTATGGAGAACCCTAAAAAGAGAACGTTACCATCCATATCATATCCAGCAGGTACAGCGTCTTCAACAAGGCGACGATATCCCCCGCCTGGCATTTTGTCATTGGTTGTCTAACCATCGCCCAGTCATTTACAGAACCTTATTTACGGATGAGGCACAATTTACAAGGGATGGAGTAAACAATTCACGAAATAATCATAAATGGGCACAGGAAAACCCACATGCGGTACGCCAACGCCGTTCGCAACACAGGTTTTCTGTAAATGTTTGGGTCGGACTTGTGAATAGACATTTGATAGGGCCACATTTTTTTGAAGAAAGATTGAATGGTGAAATTTACTTTGATTTTCTTCAAAACATGTTACCGAATATGTTAGAAAATATCGGTATAAGAGGCATGTTGTTTCAGCATGATGGGGCTCCACCACATTTTTACCTTCAAGTAAGAGAACACTTAAACAATGTGTATCCTAATAGATGGATTGGACGCGGGGGTCCACATGAATGGCCACCAAGATCTCCTGATTGTAACCCTTGTGATTACTTTTTATGGGGCCACTTAAAAAACGAGGTTTATAGCATTGAAATTGAAAGTAGACAACATTTAATCCAGCGCATCGTTACAACCTGCGACGAAATACGGAATAATCCAGAAATGATACGTCGAGCAATTGGTGACCTTTCTAAACGCGCAAGAAAATGCACAGAATGTGGGGGAGGACATTTTGAAAATTTACTTTAGTGTAGTAGTATGTGTGTAGTTTTATTTTTAAACACATTTAGTTATTGTTTTGTTATTCATTGTTAATTGAATGGAAAATATTTTATTTATTTAGATTTTAGTTTGTTCTCTTTTCCAATTTTTATTAAGTATAAAATGTTTATGATTTTCTTGATCAAAGTAACTGGTTGCTTAGGCCTAAATGGTTTAAATTATCTGTCACTTTTATTCTTTGAACAAGCCTACTGTGATTGATTAAAAATTTTGTTATTTCATACCCGATTACTTATTAGGACCACAGTTTTTTACCAAAATGGACCTTTAAAACGTGCCGGAATTAGGATTCACCCAGACCACCTAGGCTCAATAGAATTTTTGCAAATTTTAGTTATAAAACTATTTATTTCACGTGCCTCTCATTTAATAGGGTTCTGTAATCCATTTTCTTGCACATTTAACAACGTATTTAAATAACCACGAAGGTGTAAGAAAAAAATGAAATATGCCATTTTGTTTGTTTTTTCTTGCTCTTTTCGAATATCGTATCGAAATTTCAAAAAATTATATACAGGGTGATGTTTTATTGATGCAAAGAAGAAACATAAATTATAGTGAGTCCGGGCCTGGATATATTTTTTTTTATACATGTACCTCTTGGGGCTCGTTAGTACATTAGTCGTACCAAATATGAATCCGTTATTTCATTCCCTGTCAAAGTTATGACAAAAAACAGGTTTGGCCAAAAATTATTTAACACCCTGTAACTTCGTAATGAAGGCCCAATGAGACATTTCTATGGGAGGTTCCGGTTACCACTGATGTTCTCTACCTCCTATTAAGCTATGTCCCTCTCATGATGCAACACCCTGTATAAAGGTTGTTTTTCTGATATTTTATAACACAAGATCTAACGATCAAAGAAATTAACCAGAAACTAAATCATCAGAAAGATACGCAGAAAGATTCTGTTTGATCATAAGCTACAAATAGGATTGAATCAGCACGTAGTCTCTTTCTAATATTTCACTTGATTGGAATAATATTCTGTGCACGAAATGGTTAATTAGCTAAATCACTAACTGTATTTGAAAGAAAGTTTATAGCCACTTTAATACATCACGGTCAAAAATTACTTTAACAAGGTAGTTCAATTTAATTTAATTCGATTTTTACAGCAATTTTAATCGCGGTTAAATTTGTGGGATATACAAAAATACTTAAACTCGATTACATGGACCAGTAATTTTTAAACTTTCAACTGAAAGTGGGTTTATAAAGAACTAGTCGAGTATAAAACACTAATAACCCCATTATCGCGGTAATTATTTTAATTAAACTTAAAATGAACAAAACGTAACGTAAATAGGTTTATGAGCTAATGAAAAAATTTACTACTACGTTCGGTTTATTGTTATTGTAAAATTAGGCATTCATTTTATTTACTATTCAGTGTAAATATGTTTTCCCACATTCAATAGCGTATATTGCATAATATGGTCAATAGGCTTAATAATTGTTTTTAAGTAAACACTGCTTTTAGATGTATCAAATTACTATGTTTAAAATTCTCTACAAATGTTTCGACTTTTGAGGCCTTTATCAAGAGTACAAAGGGTCTACTAAAGTAACAGAACAGGTTATTCTAAATAAATACCTAAACACATGAATTACTTAATATCTTTGTGACTTAAAGTTTAGTTAAGGGAATTTTTCGGGTAGACTTAACGTAATAATGTAAATCAACGAATAATTGTTAACATTTTATCTAGTATAGGAGTATTTATGAAATTTTGCTGGTCATTCGAAAAAATTTGCAAAAATTCCACAAACAAACTTTAATCTGAAATTGTCTCTAATTCAAAAAAATGCAGTACTATTATTCATTCAAAAAGAAAATAATCCTATACATCCCGCAATATCCTGTATTAACGCTCAGGCTTATAAGTTGTGTAAAGAACTAAATTACATCTTACCAAAATTAACCAATTTTAAATTTAAATATTCTATAACAAACTCTATCGAATTTATAGAAAATACAACAAATTTACGCAAAATTAGTTTCCTTTGATGTTAAAAGCTTTCACCTCAGTACCGCTCACACAAGTAAAATTAATTTTAATTAATTTAATAGATAACTCAGAAATTAGCACAAACGAAAAAATAGAATTAAAAAAATCTGTCAAAGATTTGTATTGAACAGAATTATTTTCAGTTTAATGGCGAGTTTAATAGACAAAAAGACGGCTTACTAATGGGTTCACCTATTTCTCTTTTGTTAGCTGAGATATTTATGACGAATTTAGAAAATTTATTTTTCAATAATAATAATAATTTAAATATACATGTTTTCTATTAGACGATATTTTTTGCATATGGACCAGCACAGAAAGAAACATAAGTAATTACCTTTCTTGAATTCCTTTAATAGTAAAATTCAATTCACAATGGGATTTGAACAGAATAGTCAATTAAACTTTTTAGATACAAGCAAATACATAGACTTACAAATTTTCCTCAGACGAAAACGATTTTGTTAAGAAATTGAATACAATTAAACAAATTGCAAGAAATAACGAATACAGCGAATCGTTAATAGATAATATGGTTAAAAACAACAACGCAAAATGTTTCAAAATAATTTTTTCAACGCACCTAACAAATCAACAAAATATAGTTTTATTAATTATATTCCGAAATATATGACAGCATTTCTAGGAAATTAAATAATTTAAGTATCTCCACGATAAGTGAGAATAAAACGAATTTAGGAAAAACAATGGTCAATAATAAAGAAAAATTAATTAAGCTTAATAAATCAGGTGTATATGAAATCAAATGTAAAGATTGTAATGATGTCTATATAGGTCAGAGTGGTAGAAGCATTGAGAACAGGGTAAAAGAACATAAAAAAATCAATTTTAAATAACAATAAAAATATGGGAATGTCAACACACTTCATTGAAAATTACCATTTCATAGATACAGTTTACATAAATTTGCTTCATACAAAAAGAAAAGGTAAACGTCTAAATCTCCTTGAACAATTAGAAATTAAAAATTCCCTTAAAAACAATGCTTTTACCATAAATGACCAGCAAAATTTCTTAAATACTCCTATACTAGATAAAATGTTAACAATTATTCGTTGATTTATATTATTACGTAAGTCTACCCTAAAAATTCCCAAAACTAAATTTTAAGTCATAAAGATATTAAGTCATTCATGTTTTTAGGTATTTATTTAGAATAACCATTTCTGTTACTTTAGTATACACTTTGTGCTCTTGACAAAGGCCTAAAAACCCGAAACATTTGTAGACAATTTTAAACATAGTAATTTGATACATCTAAAAGCAGTGTTTACTTAAAAACAATTATTGTCAAGAGGTTTCACAAGGAATCAACCACAAATTCAGTTCAGTATAATAAATTTAATTTGGGGATTTTTAAACAAATACCTACATTTTACAAAATAAAGTTATAATGTAGAGTTATCAATACAGGTAATCAAGAGTCAAGCTTTTTTATTGAAAGTAATTTAAAAATATGTATTATACTGGTTATTTTTTGTGATATAGATGAAGCCATGCGCATACTCGAACGATTCTAAGACCCAGGAAAATAAAATAAGTGTTGTCGAAATTGAAGCAAGAGAATCACCAGAAATGTATAAACTTATTAAAGAAAACCATATTATATGAGAGCAAAATGTTATCTTGGTTTTTGGTTAAGCTAATAAAAATTAGAAGATATACAAGGTACCGAGGTTAGAACAAACTTTACTTAGATTAGGTGAAATATGAATTTAACTTTAAAATGTAGTTTTAAGTTGAGTAACAAAGCTTGTCTTTGGCAAATTATCACCATTCTACTAAATTGGAGAAATAATACATGGTAAGTAATGTAAATAATCATAATATGAAATTGGCATCTAATAGTGCTTACATACATAACATAATACTTAGCTACTACTTATCAGGAAGGAAGTTATAAATAATATAAACTAAAACCACAATGTATTCTAAATAAAATAATATAAAATAAAACAATGTATTCTAAATAAAAAGAATAAAAATAAGGTTAGAGTCAAGCTCTACAATAAAGTAATTGTTTAACATCAGTACTGCTGCTTTTACTAAAACATGTTCAATAAAAATTTTACGAATGAAGTGAAAATTGCAGTTGAGCGTTGCAATTTACTACTGTTATTGCTGGTGGTTTACGGCGAGATTTTGGAGAACGTATCATTAATATTCTACAGTAATCAGCAAGCAAGCTACATTCCATAGTTTGGTGTCTATAATTTTAGCAGTATACGTGTCCAAAGTCCGATATCTGCATTCACCTGTGGTCTCATAATTCTAATGCACTAACGTGGCAAATATAACTAGAATAGATAGGCCAAATCAAACGTGCACAAAATAGAGGAAGATGATTGAATATTTTAAAGATTTTTAAGTATCCCCAGATCCTTCGCCATTTCTTAGAAAATAATGCATATTTGAAAAATAAACGATTTTCATTAAAGAATGTTGTGTGGCGATTATAGGCATACATAACCGGCTCAGTGGCCCATAAATGACAAGACGATTGGGGAACGGAACACGGTCAAATATCTGGGGGTAACCCTAGATAAGAGGCTGTGTTTCGGACCCCATATCACACAGACCATCAGCAAGACCTACGCGACGCTAAGCAAAGTGTACCCCCTTTTAAACCGACGAATCAAAATTACGACAGACAATAAGATAACCTTGTATAAGTGGATCGAGTGTTTTCTAACTAACAGGCAATTTAGTGTGAGAGTTGGAGAAACTCCATCGGAGGCCCCTGATGTTTTGAATGGGGTACTCCAGGGTTCTGTACTTGGCCCTGTATTATTTTTATTCTACGTGTCTAACCTCACCCTGGATGCTCTTCAAGATTTCTGTCTTATGCAGAAGACTTAAAAATATTTCTGTCTTCATCTATATCGCTGCAAACGAATTTAGACCAAATGTGTTCCAACTGGCTAATTCCACTGAACCAAGAAAAATGCTTGGTGCTACACATAGGGAAGAACAATCCAAAGATGCCATATAACATTCATAATCACGACGTTACAGAATCTCAGCAAATTGACTGAGACGTCACTATCTCAGACAAGTTATCATGGAGCGCGCATGTGATTAAAGTTGTTAGCAAATCTAACCAAATTTTATACATCATTAGAAAGTCCTTCCAAGATTTGAGTGCTAACTCATTTATCAAAATTTATAACGCATATATTCACCCTCATCTTGAGGTTGCTGTCGTTGTTTGGCCACCACTGCCTAAGCAGGACATAAATAGACTAGAAGGTGTGCAAAGAAGAGACACAAAACTGCACCGAGGTTTCGGTAAATTACCTTATGAAAAGCGACTTCGCCGCTTCAATCTAAAGTCACTTGAAACTCGTTGACAACGACTTAAATTATCATCTACAGAATTCTCCACGGTGAATTTTATTGCCATGATGAGTTATTCGAACTTAACACCGATATTCGACTTGAGGACGCTTGGACCATCACATGAACCCCGGGCCATAATGTGGTATCTTTATCCACATTTGGATTGTTCCTTTTTCCTTTCTTCGTATTTATATTAATTCTTTTTTTTTTTCGCTTTGTGTTACAATGGTGATTAATTTTTTGTCAATTTAATGAACATTATTTATGTATTTATAGGTAATTTGGCTAGTGTCAGAGTATTATAAGTCTTCGACTTCTACTCTTTGTAAGATGTAATAATAATAAATAATAAAATGAAGAAATTGTATATTGGCTTAAATATTTTGATTCTGAAAACATAAAAGAACTCTCTTGCCCATATTTCCCTAACGTCAGAAAAACTGCATTTTATAATGCAAACAATAACCCTCAGAGCAGTTATATGGGGGAAAGACTGCAATTTATAACGCACCACATTCACCATTTTGTAGAGAAAAGTTTCTAGTAGGAGTGGTGGGTAAGGCCGTCTAACTTATTTTGGAATTATGGTCAAAAACTGCGTCTTCAATTCCAATTTCCCAAACTGTGGAAATGTGCATGTCTAGTACGTAGCATTCAGTTAATTCTTAATTGTTAAATATCTCGAAAAAGTTTGACTTTTTACATTATATTAAATACATTAATTTCAAATAGAAATTGTCATATAATTGATCTGACACAAATTAGGACGCATTTCTTTCATTTAAAGCGTTGAAATATGGTTTCTCTCTACAAAGATACCATTTATACCGAATTTAATCTTGACGAGTCAAGTGGTTTTTTAAGTTACACGCAAAACATCATTTAAAAAAATTACTTAGGCGTATCTCGTTCACTAGGGCCATTTTACTTAAGTATATTTAGTTCAAGCTTCATATTTTACATTATGTTTAATTATTTAAGACCAGTCTTGTATATAGCAATTTTATTCTAGATTTTTTCCATATTTTTTAATACACTAAGAACAATTTTCAAGATGAAATTATTATTCCACGGCAGTTTTCAGAATAAAATATATTACACTTCACTAGTAAAGCCCTTGTAATGAATAATAAGCATTCTCTCCTTGCCAGTTGAAGATATCTTCGCGACCACACCTCCACTTTCGATCCAACTGCCAAATGTTGGGCTTAGTAATTTACAGTATACCGTCAAGTGTTTGTTATTCCGTGTCAAGTGTAGATCTAGAATTCAATTGTCCCGGATTATAGAAGGTCTCCGTCAATGATCTGGGTCAAACGCTGACCCGCGGCCAATAGCTTTCACGGTCACCAGCCGGAGATGCTACGGAGCGCGCTGTCTGGGTTGGGCACCATTTGGTACGAATCCAAGACGATCATCGGCGTAAGCGAATTTTGTTACTGAATGTGAATTTGCGTATGAGTAAGAAGTAGGCTCTCGCAAAAATGCGAACACTTTCTGGTTTTAATTAACTTAATTGGGATCCACTTGGAATGAATAATTCATTGACGAATGAGTAAGCTAGAGGTGAAAAATACCGACGCACTTTAAATATACAGAGTGTCAGAGTGATATACATATAGATGTACTTGAAAACGATATTTGAACATTTTGCTCAGTTTTTCTCAATCACACATACAATCAAACTTACTTGTGCAATTTAGGCAGATCTTTACATAGTAACAAGGAAATGAGTTTCAAGTATTTTTCGTCATCAAACTCAAAAACTACGTAAAATTTCTAAGACACACGCAGGTTTTCGATGTAACAAACGTTGGTGCCAAACACCCACGAATTTAATATAACTAGAGTCGGTAATATCGAGAAATTTTTCCTCAAGTCAACGTCTGGTTGATTATGTATTCATCAGTATGTAAGATATTTCAATGCCTAGATATTGAAATTCAAGATGGTGCATCCAATATGGCGAACCGGAATCGGGAAAGATCCGGAAAAAAACATGAATAAAATACCGACATATTTTACGTGGAGTTCGCTGTTCACTCAATATTGCGTATTCAAGTATTCCACATTAGTTGTAGAAGTTTCTGCGGATAGTACAAAGCATACTTTGGGACATCATATTGATTATATCACAATCGAAAGAATTTTCTGAACGACATCAGAAACTGTTATAATTATCACGTTCACGAAAACATGCTATTGACTCATTGACTGCCTTTCGAAATAAAAACGTAATTTTTTTCATATACAGGCTGATTCGTAAGGAGAGAGTAGTACTTTACCAAAAGGTAGAGAACATTGAGGTGATCTTAAATCCCCATACAGTAATGGCTGAAGATGTTCTTGTCGCCACATATCTGTAATACGTAAACGAAATCCAATGAAATTTTCTATTTTAATTACAGTAGTCATTCACCATCTAATGCCTGGGATATCAATAAAATATCAGGTCCTGACCCAGAATAAAAATATTTTTAAGTTATTCCTAGAAAATAACACTCTGTATACTATTTATAAAATATTTGACATGAAAATATTAATTTACACCTAGAAAGATACAACATCCTCAGATGAAATGACAGATAAGCAACAGTTTATGTTCATGAAATTTGTCATATGAGTCATGTTTTTTTGACGTTCGAAGAAAAATACTTTTATTAAAGAATAATTCTTGTGTAATTTTACCTTTTCGTCAAATAAATGTTAATATGTATGTTTTTAAATAGTTCGAGATTCTTTGATGGCAGAAGAGAGTATTTATTTATTAAGACATGAGGTATGCAAGATTTGATACATATTCTTTCGTTTGAGCTTTTTTAACAGTTTTTTAATTTTCAAATATATACAGTGTATTTCACTTCTCGTGAAGACACCCCTGTATCTCCTTTATTTGTGGCCGAATTCATTTCTAATTTTTATCAGATATACAACTCTATAAGGCGACTTTACATGACACATAAATGTCGTCTAGATCTAAAACGCCGGCCTACTGCGATAAAAAGAAAATCGCAATTTTAGAGAAATCATAGTAGGCTTAGAAATAGACAAAAAAGTTGTTCAGAATCATGAGATATGCCCTCCTATAAAATTTGGTGAAAATCGGAAAATTAAAAAAAAAAAACGTTAGTTTCACTTCTCGTGAAGACACCCCTGTATCTCCTTTATTTGTGGCCGAATTTCAAGACTAATTCATGGAGTTATACAGCTCCATAAAGCGACTTTGTCCAACACATAGAGATAACTATTTCCAACAAATGAAAGTTGTGAGCAAAAATCATGATTCAATAAAACTCTAAAAGAGTCACTTCTTATTATTACACATCAAGTTAACAATGTAATACAGTTTTTTTTGTTGTCACTGTTCTTGAGAAGTAACGCTCCATCATATCCTTCCTCCTTATCGGCTCAGAGATTTAGGAGCGGTTTTTTTGTTTTAAATGTTAAGAATGCCGTGAAATTAACTGTCAATATTATTACTTTTATGACAGAAGTGATTGTTGTTATCTATTGTTGAGTTTGTTAGTTTCCTTATTTGATTTTTTTACTCATAATGGCTAGAATACTTTTAACTGCTGATGAAAAAGTAGAAATAATAAAGATAGTCGGTGAAAATGTACGGTCTTCAAGAGAAGCAGCAGAAGAATTTAATTTAAGACAGCCTCTAAGACAACCAATACACCATGGTACCACAGCAAGAATATGTCACTTGTTCAATACAACTGGTAATGTGCTTAAACCGAGAGTACATCTTAATCGAAGGCATGAAGATGATAATGTTATATTAGCGGCGTTTAACGCCAATCCCACTGCCAGCCTTAGAAATATGGCTCGTGACCTGAATTTGTCGGTGTCAAAAATTTTTAGATGTTTAAAACGCCATAAACTACAACCGTATAAACGAAAATTTTTACACACTTTGGAGGAAGGTGATGAAAAGAGAAGGCTGGAATATTGTTTATGGATCCAAGGTAATTATTTAAACAATCGAGACTTCTTGAAGAAAATAATTTTCACGGATGAAGGAACTTTCTCCACCAACGGGGTGGTATCATCACAAAACTCTAGGTACTGGGCAGTAGAAAATCCTGATTGGGTAATAAATTGCAAAAGGCAATATTCCCAGAAAGTAAACGTGTGGTGCGGAATTTTAAACGAAACAATAATAGGGCAGTTCTTCTTTTTTCAAAATATATATGCGTTACATTTGCGACAATTTTTAAATAATGATCTGTGGAATGCAATAGTCGATTTTCCTTTGGAACAATTGTATTTCCAACTCGATGGAGCATCTATCCATAATTTCGTAGTAGTAAGAGCATGAATGAATGAACATTTTCCCCAAAGATGGATAGGACGAAATAGCCCTCTAATACATTGGCCACCCAGATCTCCTGATTTCACTCCCATGGATTTTTATTTTTGGGGTCATATTAGAAACAAAGTTTATAAGACCAGACCTCAAAATGTGGAGCAGCATATAGGATAAGGCAAGCGTGTTTAGAAGTTACAGCTCAAGAATTGCGAAGAGTTGTAATAAATAACAGAAAGCGGATTGAGAAGTGTATTACACCTGATGGTGGGTTAGTAGAAAGGGGCCGAATATAATAATATAGTCATTCATTGTAAACACTTACTTCATCCTTTATTTAATAAATAATTTTAATAATAATTGTGCACGACATTCATTTGTTGGAAAAAGTTATCTCTATGTGTTGGATAAAGTCGCTTTATGGAGCTGTATAACTCCATGAATTAGTCTTGAAATTCGGCCATAAATAAAGGAGATACAGGGGTGTCTTCACGAGAAGTGAAACAAACATTTTTTTTTTGAAAGTTTTCCGATTTTCACTAAATTTTATAGGGGGCATATCTCATGTTTCTGAACAACTCTTATTAACAAAATTTTTGTCTATTTCTAAGCCTACTATGATTTCCCGAAAATTGCGATTTTCTTTTTATCGCAGTAGGCCGGCGTTTTAGATCTAGACGACATTTATATGTCATGTAAAGTCGCCTTATAGAGTTGTATACCTTTTAAAAATTAGAAATGAATTCGGCCACAAATAAAGGAGATACAGGGGTGTCTTCACGAGAAGTGAAACACACTGTATATAAAATGTATTTTCAGACAATACATGTGTACTAGTATGATCAAATTTGGATCAACATTATGTATAAATAACATAATAGATGACTTTTCTATTGATATTAAATATTAGGTATTGAGTGTATGATTCATTCACCTTCTAATCTTCTGCCTCAGTCTCATGAACTTGAGGCATAAACACTTCAGTATTGGCTTCCCTATACCGGAGGAAATAAGGAATGCCCCGCTGGGAAGAATTCTGGCCTTTGGTCAGGAGTTCGGCCTGGATGGGGACATTCACTAACCAGCTAAGGGATGCACATTGGGTCACAACACCTGAGTACCTCGATGTATTATCGCACCGCTAAGAAGAAGAGTGTATGAAAGTTTATACTATATTTAATATTGACTTCTCATAGAGGGGAAGTCTTTACATAATCTATAAATTGATTTAATTTCATTAATGTGCTAGTGTTATCAGAATTAGAACAACAGTACATCTATAGAGTTTCCATATTATATTTTGAATGCATGATAGTTATCTACTAAGTACCTAAAAAAAAAAGTATTTTTCAGTAATTATTACAGCAGAAATAAAACATGTCATTATTGAATAGCTTGTAGTTTTTGAAACAATTTCCGAGCATTTGCAAGACAATAAATCAAGCGCAAAATAATAAACTTTTGCCTGCTCTAGGAAACAAACGTTATTTATCAAAACCTGCTTTGCCTCATCATTAGAGTTTTTAGCCAATTATTCTACAAGTATGACGATTTATTTCTGTGCATCGTCTTCAATTTTAGAATCCTGATACTGGAACATCATTAGCGAATTTATAGAAATTATTGGACAAACATTTAATCAGACGTTAGCTCGAGTTTAGTTGACTCTGGATCGATGGAGAAACGCAGAATTTCCTGAGCCTTATTCACGTTAGATCTTTAAGACCAAGGTGCCCTGCGTTTGAGGCTATCTTTAGTTGTAATATTTGGAAAATAAAACACTACATTTATAGCAGATACATAAATAAAACTTTCTCATTTTGGAAAATAGGACAAATGACTTACACCGCAATATAATAATTACTTATATAGACATTTGATGTTCAGGTAGTAGTAAAGTAAAACAATGAATAATAAAATGGTAAACACAAACAATACACTCATTTATTAGGTAATCATCATAAATTCATCGGATTGCTGACAGCTGATTAATATTTTAGAATCAGGGAACCAACAATAATACTGAGAAGTCATATATACAGGGTGGACTATTGATAATAGGCAATAGTTCAGGGGTAGATCCTTTGGGCCAAAAGATGAGGATATAACCAAATACGCTTTAGTAAAATGTTTCTGTGAGAAAAGATACAGGATGTCGGATTTCAAATTATTTTTTCGTTTTTTTGCAAAAACTCAACAGCCTCTTGACTGATTTCCGCTAAATTTGCTAGAGGATTATGTATTACACCACGTTAGATCATAGAGGCCGCCGCAGGACCTGTATCTGATGATTTTTTTCATATTTTCCTTTGACGAAACGTTGTGGTACCTTGTACCTTTTATACGTGGAAATGACACCCTCATCAGATTTTCAGATAGAGGTCCTGCGGCTCCCTCTATGATCTAACGTATTGTAATACATAAATTATTGTATCTTAGAATAAAAAAAGTTCCTGTAGCAAATTTGATGTAGATCAGTCAAGAGGCTGTTGAGTTGACCAAGGGTGTCTTGTAACAAATATTCGCAAGTCAAAAGTTTGTATAGACACCATAAGAATTGTAGATGTAAAATTTGTTGGTTAAGTTCACCTTTCGGTGACCAAGGTTACTTGTATGCAAGTCCACAAGGGATAACTGCTTGTATACCAAAGATGTGACAATAGAACTCTATAAACTATTAACTATCTCCATGATTTCCTTCGTTATACATAAAAAATTGCATATTATTCTTATTAACTATTTGCTAAGGTTATTCAGTCATTCTTTACTTTTATTACCTTAATAGAAACCAGATAAAAAGAAGTATTTTTATTAAAATTTTTAAACCAAAATATTCTTTATTTTTCTGATCTAATGTAACTGGTATAACCACATACTACTTTCTTGATTATTTGATTCATGTGCCGTAGATTCTATATCTTTATTTGGAATTGTGATCCTCGAAGTAATGATTAAAACATGACGTTCTGTCATACAAAAACAATTTATTATAAAAATTTTACTTTCACCAAATTTTTCCATCGGTGCATCTAAAAGTGGAATGACAAATATTAATATAAGAATCATTTATATCGCCATAACAGTTTGTTTGTTGACCCAGGTCATGGGTTATTACTTGAATAATTTTAACTTATTAACATATTCGTGTGAAATGAATATTTAACGCTTTTAGAAGTGCCAGTTTTAATACTTTCACATCAGGATAAATAAATGATCCGTCGAATTTTAAATACCATTCACTAATTGAATTTCATTTTGTTTTTTTCAGAAAATGCCGAATGCGACTGGAGTAGATGTTAATCATTTTTAATTTTTTAAATAATTGATTTTGGGCTGTTTATTTCATATAAATAATAAACCTTAAATTTCCAAAAATCCAAGAGCTACTGAACTTTTCAATAAGAGTTTGAGGCCCTCTTTAACCTTTATGGTGTGTAGCCTTGTTTAAGAAAATAACCTTACTCTGGGTCCCGGTCTTGGTGGTGGGGGCGTTTTCGTATGAGAGCTGTTTTCCATAAATAAATATCTTTGGTATCCAAAAACTACTTTTACAAAACGCCAAAACATTTGAACACTACATTCGAATACAATACTCGACGCGCATTTCGCTAATCATGTCAAAATTATCAGGTGACGAATAAGACTGATTTTCAGTTCTAATTATCTCCTGATGACACTGGCTTGCATTGCGTATTTCGAAATGCCGCACAAGTTATTCGTGAAAGCGTCGGACGTTAATATTTTGTACTGTAGTTTAGGTTTAACCTTCACCGACATTACATATCAGATGACTAACCTAAAACGGTAAATTTATATTTTTATGTTTGTATTGTTTGGAGTGAAAATATTATTTTATCAGTTTCTGGTTTATGTTTTATTAATTCTACAATCAAAATGGAATCAAGTGGAAGAGGGATATGTTAAATGTGGCGCTGATAATTTATCCAAAGTAGAAAAGTGCTGAGTGCTGTCAATAAATAGAGGTTATGTTATGTTAACAGAGACCAAGATTAATAAACAATCTTGAACAGAGACAACCTCTGTGATTGGATTTCAGGGTGTTGACGTCACAACGCGCCAATTTATGGCTGTTTAAAATGAACCCAATATTTTTCAAACTTCAAGTTTTTTTTTGTTACTATTAGTAAAATTAATAAGATAATAAATATGCCATAAATCATTCTTTTACGTGAGTTAAGTATTTCAGCAATAATTTTTTTCTGCGCATATTTCCTTATTTAGGAAAGTAAAAAATTTTGACATCTCTTTGGCAGATACGTGTTCTGTAACATTATTTGAGTTATAAAACTTGTTTATTAATCAAAAACATGGTAAATTTTACAAATACCGAATCAGCAGACATGCATTACTTGTATGGGCTTGCTGACGGGAACGCATACAAAGCCAGGCGACTGTATCAAGAGCACTTCCCAAATAGAAGTGTTCCTGATGATCGGACGATTTCAAGCAGCCACAGAAGATTATGTGAAACAGGAAGTTTTGAGTCAAATAATCACTTAAAAGGAGCACCTCGGACTGCAAGAACTCCAGCAATTGAGGTAGCTGTAAATTCAGTTGAGGAAAATCCCGACATAAGTACATGATTATTTATTATATCTCTATCACATTCAATGGGTTCAGGCTCACTTCCTCGAGACTTTCCATTACGAACGAATTTCTGCCAATGGTTTCTCCAAAAATTTACCCAAAATTCTTTAGTTCACATGGAAATTTTATTCCCGGACGAAGACAGTTTTACTAGAAACAGTATCAGAAATTTTCATAACAATCATTTTTGGGCCGAGGAAAATCCGCTGCAATCGTGGAATCTCATCACCAGGCGCAATTTTCATTAAACGTGTTGGCTGGAATTATTGGAGATTACCTAATTGGCTCTTTTTTCTACCAAGCAGATTAAATGGACATAGTTATCGCCTGTTTCTTGATGATAATTTGCCAATTCTGTTGGAAGATGTTCCTATTTTAATGCGAAATCGCATCTGACCTGCGAGTATTTGAACCAAAACTTTAATAATCGCTGGATAGATCGTGGAGGAACAGAGTCATGGCCAGCTAGATCCCCAGACCTAAACAGTTTGGAAACAGTCTGGATTACTTTCTTTGAGGACATCTCAAGACCTTAGTTTACAGTCAGCCAATTCACGCCACTGATGAAAATTTAAAAAAACATTTATCCTGGAAAAAGTGCATTTTTATGCAAACTTTGCATGTACCAAAATTGAAAAAATGAAGTTTGAGAGATATTGGGAAGAATGAATTTTTCTTAAAATCATCCAAGGATTATAGCCCTTTAGGATCATCATTCAATTATGAAACACCCTATATATAATGATATCATATTATTAAAAAAATTTAAAATTGCTATTTAAAAACATACAAAAAAGATATAATAAAATATATCAGACTAGTGACTTTAAGACTCTATGAAAATAATTAGATTATTAAAAAGGCATGTACACAGTTCTTTATCAGATAAGTTTATACTATTTTTATTGATGGTTTAAGAAGTCAAGTCTGGAAGTCTGGAAAATGGTTGATGTATAAATTGACTATTTCTCGTGTAATGAGAATTTATTTTATGATTCCTCAAAAAATTGTTCTCATTTGTTCTAATATTCAAGATGTGCTGCGAGATATATAGACATGGTAATGTGGTAATGTCAATATATTGAGCTTCTTGAAAATTGGTTTACAACTCTATGAGCCTTAGCCATACATCTATGTATTTTCTTTTGAATTATATAGGCTCTATCTAAATAGACAGAGGAACCCCAAATCAGCGTATAGAATGGTTTTATCAGAGGCAATGCAATGGTCAGTAAGATCGTTAATGAATATTACAAAAAATAAAGGCTCCAAAATTGAGCCCTGTGGTACTCCCAACACTATCTTCCTTGTATTTGACTTGACTTCATCCACAACAAATTTGCGATCTATTACACAGGTACGAGGCAGCCCATCCGTGTGGTGCACCTCGGACTCCAATACCGTATAATTTACTTAGAAGAAAGTGATGGTCTACAGTATCATTATAGGTGTTAAACAAAAACTTTGTCATTTTAGTCCTTATACAGGGTGTAATTAATTTCATTTTATTAAAGAGCGAATAGTGGTAAGCGTCCGAAGAGAAAATCCTGTAAATTAGCTGTAAATTTGGAGTTTGAGTGGCTAGCGGAAAGAACAATACATATTTAATAAAGAACATATTCCAAATTTCTACCTCGTTAAACGAAATAACGTGTTAAAATAAACACCATGTACAATGAAAGCCAGACGTGAACGAATATCTATATTTGCAACAATCGTTTAGTTTTAATATTGTGTACGTATTATGATTTGAACCTAGTCCATGTTTAAACAGTCTGAGAACCGTCCTTTCCTTATTCACTACAGCTGGTGCATTTCCCGCCCGCAGATTTCACAGAGAGAATAGTAACCTAGTTTACAAAATTACGGGCTTATGTAACCGATGCAGTAACCGGTAGATTGTTAAACGGGACCGAAACCAGAACACATCATACTTTGCTCTTCCTGGAGACCGTTCGTTCACAATACTTTAAATGATCATTATGTTATGGTATTGCGTCACTATTTTATACCATCCCAACCATAAATTAATTCAATCCTTTCCAATTTTAGAGATAATGTATATCATTTAATAGAAGCAGGGTGTTTTGAAATATCCTCTCATAGTTGGATTCGTATTATTTATGCCTTTTACTTTATCTGATTATAATTGTAAATCGTTTCGCATAACGACACCTACGCTGTTCTTTGTAGATCGATTTTAATCTTCAGCTGGCTGAGAAGATGTATAGGTATCAATTTTTAAGCTGCGAATAAACACTTTTTGTTTCATATTTTATTTTAACAGATCGGGTTTATAAAGTATTCGGTATTTAAATACAGGGTTGCTACCTTTTATATTGAACAGTATTGCTAACATGAACATTACTTATTAGCCGGTTCATCTGGCTGGTTGTATTTAATCTGCAGATCAATTTTAATATAATATTAACAACATTTGTCTACCTAACAGTCACTTTAACAGCCTATTTAATAATTTGGACCTTATAAGCGCAATCATAACCTACAAAAGTAAAGTATATTGTTTTTGCATTTGTTTAAAACCCAATTTAAAAAAAAATGAAATTTTTCGTCCATTTTGAAAAAATTTATACATTATACAGGATGTCCCACGACGAACTGCGGCAATCGATATCTCGAAAAGTAGACATCGGAAAATTTTGAAAATTTGATAGTAAACTAATGTCGATGGGGGCAACTCGGCTAAAATATTTTCAAGATGGTGGCACTTCCGGTTATACCGGAAGTCGATACCAACTTGCTTATTTTAAATGGGACGCCCTATATATTATTACATTTTTGGATTGCACGCAAAATTCTAGGCTGATTTTGTGTATCATGTCCTATACCTAGGTCTCTCCGTTTTTGAGATATTTCAATTTTTATGTCAAAAATGACGTTTGCGGGCCCTAAAAGAATTATCAATTTTTCCTATAAGAAAGTCTTTATTATCTAATTTGGGTTCGATTCTTTGTTGAAAAAGACCTAATTTAATAGAGTTTTTATAATATTTTAATACGTATTAATACAGAATGTTCAAAAAATAAGAATAAAGATGAAATTGAGAAAACTGTCAAAAATCAATTTTTTCAAATGGAAATCCCCAATTTTTATAATCTTATCTTATTCGCTATTAAAAATAAGGGTAAGTTTGTATATGGATGTCTATTCCGAAAATTTTTAGTTTTCGAGATATTCCCAATTCAATATTTCTATATGGGTATTTTGTCATGGATATTAAGTTAAATTACTCTTAGTTGGCTATGACGGCGTTGAGTGCTAAACAAATGTATGTAGCGGTCACTTACCATTTGACAAGTATCAATTATCATGCCGGGGCGCTTAAATTATACGCACGAGGATTACTTAAATTTGTTTATAATCTATGGAGAATGTTACAAAGTTTTATCAAAAACATGTGAAATATTTGCTAATAGATATCCAGAGAAACAAAAACCGTCTCCGGACAGTATCTAATGAATAATGGAGAATTTCAAAAAAAATCCTCGTGCGTATAATTTAAGCGCCCCGGTATGATAATTGATACTTGTCAAATGGTAAGTGACAGCTACATACATTTGTTTAGCACTCAACGCCGTCATAGCCAACTAAGAGCAATTTAACTTAATATCCATAACAAAATACCCATATAGAAATATTGAATTGGGAATATCTCGAAAACTAAAAATTTTCGGAATAGACATTCATATACAAACTTACCCTTATTTTTAATGGCGAATAAGATAAGATTATAAAAATTGGGGGTTTCCATCTGAAAAAATTGATTTTTGAAAATTTTCGGAATAGACATTCATATACAAACTTACCCTTATTTTTAATGGCGAATAAGATAAGATTATAAAAATTGGGGGTTTCCATTTGACATATCGACATTAGTTTACTTCCAAATTTTCAAAATTTTCCGATGTCTACTTTTCGAGGTATCGATCGCCGCAGTTCGTCGTGGGACACCCTGTATTAAACTTTTTTAAAACTAAAATAATGATATGAAAATTTTCTCTCTGATCTGATAAAATATATTTCAAAATTTTATTCAAATTGGCCGAAAAATATCATTTGTTATTGGGTTTTAAACAAGTGCAAAAGTGGCCAAAATAGATTTAAAAAATTTTTTTTACGGCATCAGAAAGCTGGCGTCGAGACCTAATTTTTGAAAACGATCCGTTTTGGACTTAATGGCATAAAATGGCGGCCAATCCAAATTTTAAATAACAAATTAATTACGTACACTGGGTTTAATACTTTTGCACCAAATTTTCAGGGTGTTTTTTTTTAGAGCAAGAGGCAGATCTTTTGGAAGTTTGAACCTGGCCCGTTCATCCAGCGGCTCCGAGCAGCAAAATGATAAAGAAATGATTTTTGGCCAGTTTTTTTCAGGTTTGTAGGCTATGGTTGTGCTTCTAAGACCTACACTAAATGTAGATTTGTTGAAAATGTAATTACAAAGATTTCATTTTTTTTTGTCCCCATGGTCCTATTTATCTCGAGTTATTTACATTTTTAGGCTAAAAACGCGGTTAAAAAAATTAAATTGTTAATAATAATTGAAGCACAAGGTCTTTGAAGTACAAAATTTGTTTGGGTGCTCTTGAGCACCCCCCCAACAGGATCCAACCATAAAATTGCTTATGGAAAAAGTTCCACTTCAAATCCTCTTTTAACTGCATTATTTAGGTATTTTTCGTAACTGATCTCTCCAAGTCCAAATCACTATTTGGCAATGAAGCAAGAATATTCTCAGCTACAGTACTAACTTTGCTATAATTTCAATTTAATTTTTTATTATGACCTTTCGTCTCTTCAGGTCACCACCAACTTTATTTTTGTAAATATGGCCCTGTCTTTTTATGTTATATTTTTTAAAACATTTGAAATTAAGAGTTCGAGAGTATGTACATTTGACAATTTTACTGAATTCGAATTTTACCTGCAACAGATGGTAATGTCACAGGAAATGGTTGTTGTGTAACTGTCGTGGTGTGTGTGTGTGTCCTGGTTAAGTGGTGGCTAAACCTCGTCAGGAATTTAAAAAGTGCATACATTTGTTGGTAAGTTAATAATGGAAATTAAAATATATAAATATATCAGTTGAAAAAACTAACTTCTTAACGTTTGAAATAAAAAATATCAACTTTTGAAATAAAACACCCCGCACAATATTCTCAAAACATAAGAATAATTTTAGTTAAATCATGGGATACTTGTATCAGGGTATGAAAAGAAAATTTCGGAACTGGCTACATGAAAGAAGATATCGATCTTTCTAAGTGTAAAACCGGCAATACTTTATTTATTTATTAATCACCATTCTACAGGAACGATGTTCCCAATTACAGAGCTGTATTTTTTTCACATGCACATAGATAATTATACAGCGACAATTCCCTACGACATTGACACCTGCCGCAGCTTAGACTCAAACTCAGGAGTCGTACAGCGACTAGCCGCGTTGTCTCTCACATAACTTCGTCTAGTCTACTGTTACCAACTCAGTAACACATGAAAAACACCACTAAACATTCATACCCTAGCCAGGATTCGAACCGGCATTAGGGTTATTAATTAGCTCGATAATCCTTAGGTTTAAAAATATGATATACGATAATGTACCGGGTGTTCCACTTAAAATAACAAAATAAAATCATACTTTCAGCATAACCGGAAGTTTCACAAATATTGGCTAATAGTAAAACGTGTGTTGAAAAAAATTAGAGTGGCCTATATAACTGCATATTATCGAATTAACAACAATGCAAACACAAACAACTTAGTTGGAATATGTGCATGTTACATAATTAATAATTAAATATTTAAGATTATAATTTCACTGCCTAAGAAATGCCCAAAGCCTTGAGAAAACAACCTTTTTTATGTCGGTATCGGGTATATGATATTGATTGTTTATTAAGCCTATTTAGGAGTTACTTAGCGGTCAAATACCCCAACGGCGTTATTGTATAAGTAAACCAGTTAAATTTGTTTTTACTTTCACCATGATTTACATATTTTCGTCAATATCTCATCATAACATTTTTAATTTTAGGTCATAGTTTTAGTATTTTCAATTTTGTTTTTGTATGAAATTTAGTTTACTTGGGGTATGTATGTTATGGATTACGTGAATCATTTTTTTGCTTTTTGTTATATATTATATTTAATCAAAAGCCAAATTGTTTAAAAAATTTAATGAAATAAACTCGTTGAACAAAAGCTGCTTTTTAATTACCTTTTCGTTAATCGTTATAAGGGAAAAGTTTCTAAAACTACTATAGACTGACTTTAAATAATCATTAAAATTCATTTACATTGTCTTAAAAGCTTCATGTTATTTGCGCCTCGCGAGTCGCGAATCATTTGTTGACATTGTTTTCACCTTAAAGTCATTTTAAGGGATTTTCCTTTTCTCTTCTGGAAAACAATGCTATGATCGCACCCAGGCAGAGCGTAGAATCCTGACTCTAACATACAGATAGGCCTGGTTTGGTAGCATTAGAAAGAATTGTGTGATAAATTTAAAATGTAAAAAAGAAAGATGATGAGAGATATCATACATAGTGGACTTGAAAAATTCTGTAGCTTATACAAAGCTTTTAGTTTACAGGAAGACTTCCATAAACAGATAAAAAAATTTGATGATGCATTAACTCTACTACCTTGTACAGTATAGTTTGATCAGCAACTACTGCGCGCAGAGTATTATCACCAGCGTATGGTACGGAAGCGCTGAGGGGCCAAGATAAACTTCTTTTTTTTAAGTCGCTTGATGGACGCGTTTAAGTCGACTAACAGAAACGTTACTGTTAGGCGAGTTTAATAACGACTAACAGATGCGCGATTCTTAGGCACGTTTATCTCGACTGTTAGACGTGTTTAATTCGACTAACAGATGCATTACTGTTAGACGAGTTTAATATCGACTAACAGACGCGCGACTCTTAGGCACGTTTATCTCGACTGTTAGACGTGTTTAATTCGACTAACAGGTGCGTTACTGTTAGACGAGTTTAATATCGACTAACAGACGCGCGACTCTTAGGCATGTTTATCGCGACTATTAGGCGTGTTCATTGTTCTGTGGTTTTATACATTTATTTAATACGGAAGCGCTGAGGGGCCAAGATAAACTTCTTTTTTTTAAGTCGCTTGTTAGACGCGTTTAAGTCGACTAACAGAAACGTTACTGTTAGGCGAGTTTAATAACGACTAACAGATGCGCGATTCTTAGGCACGTTTATCTCGACTGTTAGACGTGTTTAATTCGACTAACAGGTGCGTTACTGTTAGGCGAGTTTAATATCGACTAACAGACGCGCGACTCTTAGGCATGTTTATCGCGACTATTAGGCGTGTTCATTGTTCTGTAGGTTCGATTCCCGCAAGGCAAAACAATTTTTCATTAAAAAAAAATTGCCCCAAGAGTGGTTCGGAGTCCACATTAAACTGTAGGGCCTCGTCTCTCTTTGCCTAGCACAAGATCCTTGAGATCTTCCAGGGGGTTACTTCGGTAACTTGAGAGGCGGTTAACAAAACATTTTTTTAAGAAAACATTTAACGACGGCCTATTTCCACTACTAAGGCCTATCACCGACGCCTGTAGCCGAGTTACCCCCAACCAGAAATTGTGCCAAATTCTTCTCTTTCGAAGAGTATAGGGTTCTTTTACTTGTATAACATTTAGTAGATAAAGGACCAACAGCTTATTTACATCCCTTCCGAAAAATGGTATATTCGCTACGCAATCCTCGCTTAAGATTTTATAGCTTCTGCGCATACATTTATATATAAGCCGCTAAAGGGTGGAGCGATTACACTGTATATCCTTGAAACGGGGAAACCATCCAAGTACCCATCAAACTAACACGTCCGTGTTTACTGCGCAGCGCTAGACATATTATGGTGAAAATAGATTCAACTATGGAGTGGTGCTTAATAGTCGAATTTAAACTCGCCTAACAGTAACGCACCTGTTAGTCGAATTAAACACGTCTAACAGTCGAGATAAACGTGCCTAAGAGTCGCGCGTCTGTTAGTCGATATTAAACTCGTCTAACAGTAATGCATCTGTTAGTCGAATTAAACACGTCTAACAGTCGAGATAAACGTGCCTAAGAATCGCGCATCTGTTAGTCGTTATTAAACTCGCCTAACAGTAACGTTTCTGTTAGTCGACTTAAACGCGTCTAACAAGCGACTTAAAAAAAAGAAGTTTATCTTGGCCCCTCAGCGCTTCCGTAATTTAACGACGGCCTATTTCCACTACTAAGGCCTATCACCGACGCCTGTAGCCGAGTTACCCCTAACCAGAAATTGTGCCAAACTCTTCTCTTTCGAAGAGTATAGGGTTCTTTTACTTGCATAACATTTAGTAGATAAAGGACCGACAGATATTGTCTGAAAGTTATTTGTGGCATTCTACGAATATTCTTTCCTATTATTATTATTTCCTTACTTACACAGAACATAGAACTGATGATATTTTCTTTTAGATAATGTTGAGTTTGTTAAGTTTTTCTTTTAACATTGGTAGCCAGGTTGTACAAATATCTACAGAACAATTCGATACGCACTTATCTTCATTTAATAAGATTATTGCTGATTCTTTAATTTTTCTTTTTTTGGTATCTGTTTCTTTTGTTAAAATTCTTGCCGAGTCCCAGTTTATTCTATGTCCGTTTTCCCAAGCATGTTAACAAATCTTTGATTTCTGAATTTCATTCTTTCTAATATAGTTCTTGTGCTCATCCAACCTCACAGTGAAAGGTCTGGATGACTCACCCACATAACATTTATCACATTCGCACGGGATATTGTAAATACAGTTTTTTGAATTCTGCTCCCTGTTTATCGGTTTTGTTTTTGTATTTTTTGTTATTTTTGTTTGTATATTGCTTAAAATTGGTGATAATGCAGACCCCATAGCCATACCAAAATCCTGCTGATAGTACTCATTGTCCAATTGAAAATAGGTTGTCTTTATACACAGTGTTAAGAGTTCCATTATGCTATTTACACTTAATTTAGTTCTAGTTTCCAAATTATTATCATTTAGCAATCTGTCTTTAACTATTTTTAAGGTTTCATCTACCGGAACATTGGTAAAAAGACTAACTACATCAAAACTAACCATCAGGTGTGATTCATGAATATCGTTTTCATAAATTTTTTCTATAAAATGTTTATTATTTTTAATATATGAATGGGTATTTCCAGATAATGGATCAATAATTTTAAGTAAAAATTTTGCCAAATTATGACATGATGAGTTAATAGAACTAACAATTAGTCTTAAAGGAATATTTTGTTTATGTGTCTTTGGTAAGCCATAAAAATGAGGAGGCTTACTATGATGTGGTGTAAGCTTTACATCCCCTCCGAAAATGGTATATTCGCTACGCAATCCTCGCCTAAGATTTTATAGCTTCTGCGCATACATTTATATATAAGCCGCTAAAGGGTGGAGCGATTACACTGTATATCTTTGAAACGGGGAGACCATCCAAGTACCCATCAAAGTAACACGTCCGTGTTTACTGCGCAGGCGCTAGACATATTATGGTGAAGATAGATTCAAGTATAGAGTGATGCTTAATAGTCGATATTAAATTCGTCTAACTGTAACGCATCTGTTAGTCGAATTAAACATGTCTAACAGTCGAGATAAACGTGCCTAAGAGTCGCGCGTCTGTTAGTCGATATTAAACTCGTCTAACAGTAACGCATCTGTTAGTCGAATTAAACACGTCTAACAGTCGAGATAAACGTGTCTAAGAATCGCGCATCTGTTAGTCGTTATTAAACTCGCCTAACAGTAATGATTCTGTTAGTTAACTTAAACGCGTCTAACAAGCGACTTAAAAAAAAGAAGTTTATCTTGGCCCCTCAGTAGTATGGCGCACATCTCGAGGTTCTCTTACTCCAGAAGTCTTTGTTGGATTGTAACTGAGGGACATTTTCATTTATCGCAATTAGTAGGAGATTCAGTTGCAAGCCGAGTTTTTCTTATAATACATTTCCAACATTATTGAAGTTGAATTTGGTGAGGAAGACTGTTATTCCGAATCATTGAAGATGACAGAAGCTTTATTGATGGTAATTATTAATCAGCAACTAAGTAAAATGTGTCTTTTACAATATATTTAGTCGGCTTGGTGGCGTGATGGACAGTGGCGTGTCTTTCCACGCAGACGGCCGGGCTCAAAACCGGGTCACAGCAAGTCGATAAGATATAGTGAATGAGCGGATCTGCTCGTGTCACCATCTTTCGAAAGAGATGTAAAACTGTGGGTTCTGTGTATCTACGATGTGAGCACGTTAAAGATCCCTACGCCACGACAAAGTGTGGGCGTTCGGCAAAATTTCCAGGTTAGGGGTCCCAGTGCCTACACAGGCACTGATGAACTTATCTTCTGGCGTCGGTGATTGACCTTGGTAGCGGAAATAGGCCGACGTTAAATAAATTATTTAAAAAAATTAATAAAAACAATATATTTAAATAAGAAATATTTATAATAATAAAATCTAAATTAAATGCGCATATTTTTGTTCATTTTTCTTACAACTGTTATAGATTATTTCTTCGTAGCATACAATTATGCTGTACGAATTACAAGTGTATATTTGAATCGTATGAAATATTTATAAACAAATAATTATTGTATTTAAATTTTTACGAAAATAAAATAAATAAATTAATAAAGGATATTGAAATTTCAAATAATAATTTTTTTACCTCACTTTTATTGCAACTTTGAAAAATAAGGGGTGACTCTGGACATGGTTGGCTAGCCTTGTTGATACCATTTCTAAATATAAAAAAATACGACCCTACTTCCATTCTATGGAAAACATTTTAAAGGCAAGTTCGACAGTCATCCTACTACTACTATAACAAACGTAATCAATGAATATATCATTTATTTTCATGTATAATAAATATAATTTTACTGTTAATTATTACTTAAAATAATATTTAAATATATTATAACTGAATATAATTATAATTCATGAATTTTAAACATCAACTAAACGATTGTTTATTTTGATGTATCAATAATTAATTTGTTAATACATCAAATAGATTTTATTGTTTTATGTTTACAACAGAATATTTGCAATAAAGAAAAAACATAACCTAAGTGGTACACAAAGCAGACTGTCAAGTAATTCTTTACAAATTTTTTTCATTGTTATGAAATAATGATAATAAACATCTCATAAATTAGACAACTCCCAATTTCAGAACCCAGAGGTTTGTGCGGAAGGAGATTATACATTGAGAAACCGCGGACACACAATCATTTTCTCAGACATCTTTGTACTCTAAAATAATTTTTTGACATGTGGTTTGTTTGTATAAATTATCAAAATAATATAAATAATAAGTATTTTTGTATTCAGTTGGATACAATTCAAATTAATTTAATTATAAAGGAATAATATTATAACTTGACAGCATACGTTCCTTTTATTTATTGTTATTTTTCATATAATAACAATTAGAATAGTGCTATGAAAAGGTGGTAGTTAGTTTTTACAGAATTTTTATATTCTTTACATGTTCTTCTTTTGGTTGCAATCAGTCTAATTTTGAGAGGCAGGATAATATAAAACTGAGGGAAAAAATAGTTTATATATCTTTGAGTGTTTGATGTTGCTTGAAATGGAACTTTTAGTGATTTGTTAATTATCATTCTAGCTTCAAAATTATGAATGACATATTGATGTAAATGTTGATTTTTAACTATAAAACTTGAACAAATATAGACATAGAGACTTCCTCATTATATTTGTATTCTTATATAGTACGTTAGTGCAGTATATTCTATCTTTATTAAAAGTTATTTTTATTATAGTATTTCAACACAGTCACACGGCAAAATTATATGTAATGAATTGTTGTATAATCCACCCCAATTTACAATGCAGTATTTTAATATAGACTCGACTAAGGCCTTGTATAAAACCATTAACAATTTAGTATTTACGGCGGATCTTAACCGATAAAATTTATGAATTATTTTACGAATTTTTGTTGCTATAAAATTACTATGAACGTTTCATCTCGGATGCTGATCAACAATAACTCCTAAATATTTAGTAGATTTTACCTTTTTTATTTTGTGAATTCTTAGTGTATTTTGAACAGATTGATCAGCAGCTGAGGCGGAGAAAGACAAATGTTGTTTGTTTGATATTTAAACTTAATAAACCAATAATAAACCAATTATGTATCGACTGGAGACTTGTTTCAGCAATTCTCGTATATCTCTGTCCAATGTGTCATCTGCATATGAGATTACAGTTCCATTATTTGGTATGTTTCCAATTTCGTTAATATATACGAGAAATAACAGAGGTCCCAATACAGTACCTTGCGGTACATCCCTTTATTATGAAAAGCATCTGTTATTCAGAATTTTCAAGGATCACAATTTAATTGATATCTGAGATGATCAGTAAATAAAAAAAAACTAGTTTTAAAATAATGATCTTGGGGAAAAATATATGAATGTATATTGACGTGATATTCACTTGTACTTAAGGTAAAGAACACATTCAGTTTAACTTGAGTTGTGTATTGTAAATAAGATCCATTTTATTCTGAATAGAGAGTTGCATGCATGTTTTCTATTTTCTTTTATTTGTTCTGTTCGATAGCCGCGTGGGTTAAGGCGCGAGTTGGCAATCGCGATTAATCACACGGACATCGCACCACCGGGTTCGAATCCTGGCTTCGGCACTGACACTGTCGGAGGAAATGGTTGTATGTCCAAGTTTTTTCAATGTGTAACCCCCTTCCGCACAAGCCCCTGGCATCTGGAATTGGGGGTTGTCTAATTTCTGTGGTGTTTATTTATTTATTATTTCTGTTTGATAAAATATCAAGGTATTTTACAGAAGATAGATATTTTCAATAGATACATGCAATTTTTGTATTTCAGCAATTAATAATTGTTAAAATGTTTAAAACATTTTGTACTATTTACGCATTTAATATGTTTATGTAGATATAAGATTTTTAATTAATTTGTGCGGGAAATTAATAAAAGTGAAAAAGGCTCAAATCATGTTATGATTGAATGACAAGAGAAGACACCAATTTGTTTTGTTTAGTTTATGTCACGAAAGATTCAAGTTGGTATTTACGATTTTATATGAGGAAAAATAGAAAGGAGATTGAAAATCGAGGGTTGCCAGGGAATAGAAGAATAACAAGGAAATTGATAAATTGTAGGAGACAGAAAATTTTGGAGAAAAAAAGATATTACAATAAAATAGATAATAGACTGGTGTTTGATGAATTGGAGAAAAGTAAATTGAAGAAAGGAAAGTAGTTAAATTTTTTTTATGAAAAATCGAATTTTAGAATTTTAACAAGCAGGGTGAAAGAGGAGCGATTGTAATTTACTTTAAGGCCAAGAAAACGATTCCTGGTGAAAAACGGTATCTCTTTTGGAAGGTAAAAGTGTATAGGGGATAGTAATTAGATGTAGGAGATAAGTGACACTGTGTGGCTGGAATTAATACTTCGCTACGCGGACTAATAATGTTGTAACAAACCATATATACAATTTTATGTTTACTATTTTAGTATAAGTTCAATCGATAAATTGATAACTTGGAAGTAATTAAAAATATTTTAAATTGGCAAATTTTTATCTTTTTGTTGTATGAAATATCTGTTCTCGCATACATTGTTCAGTTGATTTGAATTTGTTTTATTGTTTGTGTGTTATGTTTCCTTAATCAATTCCGAACTTTCGACCTTGAGAATTAAATTTAGAAATTATATCGTGTGATATTTTAGTTATATGCCGGCGAGATATCATAGCAATATATTTTCATTTACAAGGGCTACACTTAGAAATAAGTTGGAATGTTTGCCATTTTGGCAGAACACAATTTCCAAGATGAAAATTTTATATCGGAAATCAGCAAGGATGAATTTGAATCCAGGTTCACCGAATGAGGCTGATAGGGCAGATTAACTGAATTTATTTCAAAACGAAATTAAATCGTTAATTTCGGCCAAAGCTGTAGACATTTAAATGTTCAAGAGAATTAGATTTACAAGACATACTTAATAAAAATTAACTTAGCTAATCCGCGTACTCAACTAATGACGGCGCCATGTGGTGAAAGCGGTATTATCATCTCTAAGAGGTTGTACTTGCCTAATAAAGGTTAATTATCAATTAAATTTCATTATATAACATTACACTTTTGCACCAATAAAAGTCGATTCTCATATTACCATCAATAATGTTTTCACTTCGAGATATAAAAGTGAATTGTTCGTGTTGAAAGATTCACTCGTACTTGTCAAGTTGCAGCCTGCTTGATTTATTATGTGTATTTGCATGAGATCGTTTATTGTTTAGACAGAGAGTTATATATTGCTTAATCTTATGGTAATTATTTCTTGAAATAGATCTATTGAAATAAATCTTAAAATTAAAAATAATGGAAGACTGGATTACAAAACACATTAACAATATCAGATAGGTCAGGTAGTTATATCAGAACTAGGGAAAAGGTTAAAATATGATTTAAAAAAATATGATTTGAAGCGTCAACTGCGAATACCCACTGATAAAGAGTTTGTCGAATACATTTATCAAGTTGGTTCGCACCCGAGAGCACACTCTATATTATAAGATTGCGATATCTTCGTATTTTTGCTTTGCTAATTAAATACTTATCCTGTAGGGTTTCTAATAAACTTTGGGCCTTTATGTAATTTTTTCAGAATATTTGTTTCAACATTATTTTATCATCAACATAAAACTCTCGATAAAACTTATCAATATAATAAAAAAAAATGAATAACAGAATACCAGGTAATCACCATCACTCTAAATGTCTTTTAAAAGAGGTACTTTTTTGACACAATTTATGAATAACGCTTCCAAATTTTCCTGCAGAAGACAACTGCTTAGTCTCGTTTTTAATAATTTCAGCCTTCTCCATCTTGAAGCGGCTATTGCATTAAGCTTTAGATGCTGATGACTACCAGTACTATTAGATTTTTCATAGATATTTAGTCTTTTGTAGGATTTTTGAAAAATACATGGGCTTTTTGTAACAAATCAAAAAAAGAAGTGGAGGCCGTCAAGGATTATGTAGTAATAGTGGATTTTGTGAGTCGGACGAACATGTAAGTATTTTCTGACGCAACCAGACCACCTCCCCTCTCAGGTTTCGAGGATGCTGAAAACGATGGTGGTGGGAAAAATTCTTTTTAATCGTGCACAACCCCCCAAACGGCCAAAAACACCCCCAAATTGGGGTGAAACGCAAAGGAGCACGCTTCCGTCGGACAAACACCGGTTTATCCCCGTTTTCGAGGATGCTGAGACCGACGCCAGCCTTGAAAATCATCCCCGATGCAAACCCACCCCCCAAACAGCCAAAAATGCCCCGGAAAAGGGAGTGAAACGCGAAGGAGCTGACTTTCATCCGACAAATATTGGTTTTCGAAGATGCTGAGACAGACGCCTGCCTTGGAAACCACCCCAATGTAAACCCACCCCCCAATCAGCCAAAAACACGGGGGGTGAAACGCGAAGGAGCGGGCTTCCGGCCGACAAATATTGGTTATTCTGATATCTCTTCTATTAACATTATCATGTCAATGTTATTGGTTGTGCTGGTTATCGTTTGATTTTATTCTGTCACTGCTTTCCGAGATATTTTGGTTTTGGTCTGAAAGGTATCACCATCAGATGTTTTTTTTCCTCGTATTTTCGTGTTTTTTGTCTACCGATTGATGATTATGAATTGATTTTATTGCGTCATTGATTTTCGATATATTTTGTTTCGATCTGAAAGGTATCATCATCGGTTGGTTATTGCGAAAAATCAAAATAAACATATGTCGTAAAAATCTGAAATAATTCATAGATATGTAACTCGACGAGAAAATTAGAATGGCGCAAACTGAACTCTCTAGCTCGGTCCTATATCGAGATATCGACTTCAGAAAGTTCGGAAAATCCACATTTTTATCGTTCGGTAACTTTGAACGGCCATATTTCGAAGCAGGAATTAGGTAGAGAGTTCCGGTTTGCGCCATTCGATTTCTAGTTTAATTCGTCATACTTATTTTCGCCCTAGAATGTATTTTTTCCGAGATATAGACCCCTAAAGTGGGTCGTATCGGGCGAGAAGCGAAATCCTCGTACTTCCGACTTTGAACGATGATAATAAATGTCAACATTGGCTCTGGCAGATGCGTGGAAGCTGTCATCGGCCTCAACATTCTCTAAAACGGTAGTAAACCAATGTTTGTCGGATGGAAGTCCGCTCCTTCGCGTTTCACCCCTTTTCCCGGGGTGTTTTTGACTGTTTGGGGGGTGAGTTTGCATCGGGGATGATTTTCAAGGCTGGCGTCGGTCTCAGCATCCTCAAAAACGGGGATAACCCGGTGTTTGTCCGAGGGAAGCACGCTCCTTTGCGTTTCACCGCAATTTGGGGGGTTGTGCATGCGTAAAAAAAATGTTGCCCACCGCCAATGTTTTTAGCATCTCCTCGAAAACGGATGGAGGGGGAGGTGGTCTGGTCGCGTAAGAAAATACTTACGTTTTTCGGTTTTTTCGCGTCACCTACAAACACAGATCACAAGTACTGTAAGACAACAGATACGATACGAATCACGTCGGCAAATTGTGCAATTAGGAATATCACGTGCGCACAGTCGCGGCGGTCATTTTAGTTGTCTTTTTTTTGTAAATTAAAATTTTAAAATTCATCTAGGTTTTGGGGCCCTTTCGGGACACTTTGTGAGGGCCCATCGGGAAACTCCCGGTAATCCGGCGAGCCAGCGCGCGTCTGATCTCTGTGGAGGTATGGTTCAATTTTAATAGGAACAAAAACTGATTAATCTTAGAAATTCATTTTAATTTCTACTCATTCACAAATGAAAGGGAATATCAATTAATCCATTCAACTTTTTACGACCAAGGCTGTGTACAATTCAGAATCTATTACGAGATATCATGCGATTAATGAAAGCATGTTTATTATGAACTTTTTTATGCACTAATAAGTGTCAAGTTTCACTGAGTCCAAGAAAAACACCAATTATATGTTGTAAATGGCACTTCTTCAGTTGAACACTCCTAAAATTATAAACAAGCTAGTTTTCACGCAATCGTGACCATGCCAAGTAGAAATGAATTAAAACCAAAGTAACTTAGAGAGAGAGAGTTATTTGCTTCTAGGCGTCAATTTGCTGTAAAATGTAATTTTTAGAGCTTTGTTAATCACGTGATTAAAATCTAACCAATTAATTGTGGGAATATTGAAAAAAATGATACTGGTTTGGGTACCTAACATATGGTTGATAACAACGATGACATGAAGGGTAGAAATATCTAAATTTAATAGCTGTATTAAATGCAAGAAATGAAATATGGGATAGCGGATGGTATGCAAATATATATAAGAACACAGGACTCACTAAGGTTTTTGAAGCGTGAAGGACTTTTAAATCTTTTAGAACCAATAGAAAAGGAATATTTTCTATGAGCCTAATACCTATAAACATTGAAAATATTTTTACCAAAACCTGTTTACTGAAGATCGTCCAGAATTATTTTTAGAAAATGACGATGAGTAGTGGCTCAGAAATGACTTTTAGAGAAGGCACAATTATGCAAGCAAACGTAAAAAAATCAGCATTAGTCCGATTTTAAGGGATTCCCTTAGTGCTCTTGAAAATGGACCAGATTTTCTTTCATAACTATTGGCATTTGTTTTTTATTGCTTTCGGGGAGGTGAACAATTGCCCTCTGAAAACAGAAATAGAGAATAGTATTCCAACTGTAAAGAATGAGGAGTATATCAATAAACCCATAAAAAATTGTCATCAATACTGCATACATCTGCCAAATTTCAAATAGACAAGAAATGTGGGTCAAAATTGTATAGCGTTTTACATTAAGTAACAAGTGAAGCTGAATTAAAGCTTGTAAAAATATTAGTTTAGGATAAAAGATCATACCAAGATGTTTTATGAAATTAGATCTCTTCAGTAATATTTTGCCTGATTTATGTTTCTTTCATGTGAATTACATTACATTTGTGAGTATAAGATCACCTGCCGTCAATGAGAATACCAAGGTCTTTAACTGAGGTACATTGTTACTATTTTATGTATATTTATAAGTTAATGATACAACTTTACGTATGTATGAGAATATTTTGGAATAGGGCACATTTATGAGCAGATTAATTCCATTATAGTTTTTCAATAATATCAATTTGCAATTTCATCTTTACATAATTAATAAAACTTTTAATCATGACGTATAATTTCAAATTATCAGCATAGAGAAGATGGCGACTACAATTTATTGTTTGTGAAAATTTGTTAATAAACCCGTTTATATAGATAATAATACCAATAATAATAATATCGACTTTATTTTAAAAAACGGATAACAAAAATATATATTTTTATACATTTACATACTCATAAAGAAGGGCAAATTTAGTCGTGTGGCCATTCTAACACATAACCTGTTCTACAAGTAATCAAAAGTGTTCGTATATCAAATAATTTATATATTAAACACTAAATTATAATTTAAAATGGCAAGGAAATTGTGTACATAGTAATGATATACCAAATCAAGTGATGCTGAGACAACTGCTCTTCTTTTATCATACACAGGGTAATAACGTGTAAAAAATTTAACTGTAAATTCCCTGTCAAAAATTAAGATGGATTCTTCATATCGAAGTTTTTAAAATAACCCGTTCCCTTGGTACATCTCGGTTACTCATCAAATGGCATGTAACGAAATCATTTCATCCACCTAGCATGTACACAAAGGGGTGAATACTACCCTTCTTGAAATTTTGTAAATATGCTTGCTATTTTTATTTCCATAAAAAAAAATAACTAAACATTAGCATTCATTTGGAAACTTTTTTATCTCTTGAAAAAATTTCGCAAATTCGACCCCTTTTGAAAAAAAAAATTAAATTACATCCTAAGTGATGAGCACAATTATTATATTAGTATAAAATACTAAAAGTAGGCTGGTGTCAAATTATAATTTGACAATATTATGTACTGATATGATCATTTGGTGCTCATAAATCGTCGGCTGAGAATTATACTGTTCTATCTCCACATAACCTAGTTTTGAGAAAACTGGCATTGAATGTTTAAATTGCGGTATCTTTGACGCCAAAGGTATCGTTGACTACATTTTTACTGTATTTTGTTTGAACTAATTTTCTGAACTTAGGGCGATGTTTGTTTTCAATAATACCTGAGCGACTTAATATTTAAGAAAACGTTGAAATTTGGCAAAAATTGGATATAGAAACGGGAATTACTTTGGATATAGGACATTATAATATTGAGATACACAGCTCCCTATGAGGATGGATATAGAACAATAATTTTCTAAAAACATGGATATAGTTCACGATACTTTTGAATTAGCTTTACGATATGAAACATAATAATTCCCTTATGAAAATGATGTATACAGCTCATTTTTGACCAAAAGTGGATATACACTATACTTCTCAGTCGACGAAATTGCACGAGATATTACAAATTAAAGACGAAAGTATTGAAAAGCAAATTTATTAGTAAACTAAAAGAAGACAACTAACACAAAATACACAAAAGATGAATTTAAACAGTAGAAAAATTTAAACATGAAGACATCGATTGTTGTTTTCAAATATTAAAGCATTTTTCAAATGTGCTTTTAGAGGGCGGAATATTAAACATAACATTTTTAGTCGCAAACTCCTCTATAAATCCTTATTTTACTATAAGGAACCTAACCAGACTGCAACCAACAGCTGCTCTCCGGGCTATGTGCCCCGCCGAGCGCTGAATTACAAGTTACAAGCCTGGCGCGTTAAGTGTAATAATTGCATATTACCATCAAAACGCTAATGCTTCGATTGCAACAAACACCAGCCGAAAGACTGATCCTACTTAAAGAAGCTCCCTTGCCAGTCGTCACACACCACTTGCAGACTGCAGTTTCGAGCTATTGGCTCTCGTCAGTGCAAGGTAGGTATGCGACGACCGACATGAGAATCCTTTGACTATAGTACATCCCGGTATTCTTACAATAGCGACATGTAAAACAGCCAGCAGGCGCCATCCAGCGGTCCAGTGTCCGTTGCAATCGGAAAATAAATAGCCTGACTTGGCTTAGCATAGTTCAAATGTGCTTTTAGAGGGCGCATTAGCGTTTTGATGGTAATATGCAATTATTACACTTAACGCGCCAGGCTTGTAACTTGTAATTCAGTGCTCGGCGGGGCACATAGCCCGGAGAGTAGCTGTTGGTTGCAGTCTGGTTAGGTTCCTTATAGTAAAATAAGGATTTATAGAGGAGTTTGCGACTAAAAATGTTATGTTTAATATTCCGCCCTCTAAAAGCACATTTGAATTATGCTAAGCCAAGTCAGGCTATTTATTTTCCGATTGCAACGGACACTGGACCGCTGGATGGCGCCTGCTGGCTGTTTTACATGTCGCTACTGTAAGAATACCGGGATGTACTATAGTCAAAGGATTCTCATGTCGGTCGTCGCATACCTACCTTGCACTGACGAGAGCCAATAGCTCGAAACTGCAGTCTGCAAGTGGTGTGTGACGACTGGCAAGGGAGCTTCTTTAAGTAGGATCAGTCTTTCGGCTGGTGTTTGTTGCAATCGAAGCATTAGCGTTTTGATGGTAATATGCAATTATTACACTTAACGCGCCAGGCTTGTAACTTGTAATTCAGCGCTCGGCGGGGCACATAGCCCGGAGAGTAGCTGTTGGTTGCAGTCTGGTTAGGTTCCTTATAGTAAAATAAGGATTTATAGAGGAGTTTGCGACTAAAAATGTTATGTTTAATATTCCGCCCTCTAAAAGCACATTTGAACTATGCTAAGCCAAGTCAGGCTATTTATTTTCCGATTGCAACGGACACTGGACCGCTGGATGGCGCCTGCTGGCTGTTTTACATGTCGCTATTGTAAGAATACCGGGATGTACTATAGTCAAAGGATTCTCATGTCGGTCGTCGCATACCTACCTTGCACTGACGAGAGCCAATAGCTCGAAACTGCAGTCTGCAAGTGGTGTGTGACGACTGGCAAGGGAGCTTCTTTAAGTAGGATCAGTCTTTCGGCTGGTGTTTGTTGCAATCGAAGCATTAGCGTTTTGATGGTAATATGCAATTATTACACTTAACGCGCCAGGCTTGTAACTTGTAATTCAGCGCTCGGCGGGGCACATAGCCCGGAGAGTAGCTGTTGGTTGCAGTCTGGTTAGGTTCCTTATAGTAAAATAAGGATTTATAGAGGAGTTTGCGACTAAAAATGTTATGTTTAATTAAAGCATTTGTTCAAAATGACGACTTCCAACATTGAATACCTTTCCTAAAATTGCCATACAAGCTATTTAAAACATGTGGAGGGTTTCGAACTTCATTAGTAGCATTAAAAATTCACTCTCTTAAAACTTCGACGTTAGGGACAGGTGTCGAGTAAGCAACATTTTTCAAGTGGCCCCAAAAGTAAAAGTCCGATGAATTCATATCTGGGGAACGAGGAGGCTATTAAATTGTGGCTTCTCGCCTCTTTCCAACCCATCGATTTCTAATTATTGAGTGTAGCCATTCTCGAACCTCTAAAGAATAATGAGGTGGTGCACCATTCTGCACAAACCACAGCGTTTGGCGTAATGCAAGAGGTAAATCGTCTATAAGCTGATACAGGTAATTTTGTAAAAAGTTTAAATAAGCTGGACCATTTAATCTGTTTGGTAACTCAAAAGGTCCTATTAATTTATTGCCTATAATTTTGGCCCAAATATTTATCCATTCCATTTACAGCGGCGTGAGGATTATCGTCGCTCCATAAATGCTGGTTACGAAAATTTAAAACTTCATGTCGAGTAAAGCGAATAGTACTTTTCTTGTAAAATCTAACGGCTTTCTAAGTATAATTCTACAAAAATCAAGTCTTACTGGAAAGTCACGAAAGAATACCTCTTGTATACTTTGTAAATGATAGGGGTAAACTCCTTGCCTTTTCAAAATCTTCCATACTGATGTTCTTGTTATGTGGAATTGAAGAGCAGCCTGTCTAATACTACATTTAAGATGTTCATCAAAATAATGTAATATTTTAAAATAACACTGTAATAATCACCCCCTCCTTCTATTCTTTTATTAAATTGTTTTTCCAAAGTTTATTTAGTTTAAATCCTCATTCAAATTTTAGTATAGTTATAATTGCTCAAATCATAAATGACAATGTATTGAGCCTCTGAGTGAAAGCAGTTCCCACAGGACGTGGACTAGACCTTGCTCAGCAAAAGATAAGACAGCTCGGCCGTTGTGAGTTGCTGGGTAAGGCGGTGAGAAAAGAAAAGTAGTCGATCAATCCGCTTCACAGATTTAGGTCGAACTTCGGCACGGTCCGAAATTTAAATTAACAATTATATATAAATATTGTAAAAGTGTTGTTTTCCAAATTTTCCCTAAAGATTTATTAAAATTTTGTTAAAATATTTAAAGTCATTAATTTTTGTTTTTGCCCGCGAAGCGTCTTTTTTTGATTATTAATTTAAAATGTGTTAGGTGAATACCGGCGGTAGCATAGCTGCTACCCGGTAAAACTTTGGAATACGGTGGATTAAACCAGGAGGACGGGGTAAGTGTTCCGTATCGGTCCATGACCCTCCGTAAATATAGAGTCTGTTCAATTGTTTTAAATGTCAATATTGCACCTTGAGTGTTTATTGTTTAATTACAAACAACCCCTATTTTAGGGGAGGTTTGTAACAACACCCCTTTAAGTGGGTGTAGCTGGAAAGGAAAGGGTTTTTTGAAAAATTGTATACGAAGAACCCGTCTTAATTTTCGACAGAGGATCTACAGTTAAATTTTTGCACCTTATTACGGGACATCCTGTATAGAAGCAGTCTTTGTTGGTGGTGAGATATTCGAAATTAAGATTGATGTAAGAGAAACAATTGTGTAAGTTCAAATAATTAACGATTTGATAATGTACAATCTTCTCTAGTATTTTGGAGTCATAATTCACTTATCTTTGTTGATCTTAGAGACCTCCACAAGCAATATTCATGGTACCAATGAACTGGTAGGAATGCGACCATAAAAATATATTTGGCAATATTTTCGTAAGAATTTTGACCTTAATAGATTACCGCGCATTTCAGAATTGGCCATACCAAATACCTCCAGTTGTTTATAATTTATTTAAAATTAATGCAAATCGCATCAACTCCGTATATTCTTTTGTATATGCCCATAACCTTTTGCTCCTCTACTAGTTGCGCTGTTTACGTAACAGCAAACAATTTCCAATAAAAAGTGAAGGTACCCGCATCTAAAATTATTTAAAATCTGCCTACGTTGCCACACCGAACATAATAGAATTTTAGTTGAGTAGCATTTTAAACGTCTTGTTTCTGAGGTAATTACTAGATTGAAAAAATAATTATGCACTTGCATAATTCGATTGTTGTTTTTTATCATGTTATATTTGTTGCAATGGTCTCCCATGGTGAACATGCTTGTTCTTTCTTACATTAAAATTGGGCAACGTTATAATTATTTAGCGTTTACTACATAAAAATATACTACACATGGATTGTTCTACAATTATTGTGATTCTAGAAAGAATTTCTATTTCCACACAAATTTCATTATTACAATTACCCAAATTATAGCGATATTTCATTGATTGATGATTTGAAACTAATTACAGTAATAAGCATATAAAAATAAGCATTATCTTTGTATGGGTCAAATCCATAAGGAAGTTGGTTTCCGGATATATTCAGCTTTACGTATACTATAGGTATTTGTCTAAAATCTAATAGAAATCTATAGCTGAAATAATGCCTTATGATTTACTAAGTAAAGATAGTCATGGGCCATCAGGTCACAGCAAATGTTAAGATGATTATTCTTTATTTTAGACGACGTCGTGTTAGTACGGTTTGAAAATATTTTGCTTTTCCTGAATAAAACTTGCAGTCTATTAAAACGATTTAAATAATGTACCGTGCATCAAAATGGCAATGTTTTAACTCAAACTTTAAATTTAATTGGATTGAATCTGGGGTAGGTACTTGATGAAACATATTCAATAGAATATTTATAATACACACTTGGTTTACTATTTCATTCATTCAGTTTTGCCTGACATATATTTTGGTCTTGCGACCATTATCAAAGAGTCTTAAAAACTGACCTAACTATAAGTATCTTCTACCTACTTAGAAAGGGATAATAACTTGATTTGCCATTTATTCAAATTTAACAATACAACCCGGTACTAGGAAATTAATTTTAATTTTACTGCAGTGTCTATTATAGACTACAAATTCTATTTGTGTACTTGTAACATTTTTTATGATTTCTTAGAGCTTTCTTAATTTCTAAAGTTTCAAGCATGTCTAGGATTCTTCCTTTGCTTACATTATGCAACAGTTTAACACTACTACCGTTAAAAAAGTGACTTTGCCAGTTGATTATTTATTGTCTAAAATAGACTTACTGTGTTCTTTTAACCTCACATCTAGACTGCGGCTACTCTGACCTATATATGCGGCGTCACAGTCGTCACACTTTATTTCATATATCCCCGATTTTTTAATATCATCTATTTTTCTTTGTTATTAACCAACAAGCGACTTAAATTATTTCTATTCGATGATATTGCCTAATTTATTTAATCTATTACTTACTGAGTTGCTAACCTTATTTACATAATTTATACTATGCCATTTTTTGTTTTCTGTATTTTTTATGTTATAAAAATGTTTTCGTAATAATTTTATTTGTTTATTTTGTTATTAATTTGTCAATAAGTAACTCATCATAGCCATTGTATTTTGCTAGTGTTTTAAGATATTTTTATCTTTTAAGATTGATTACAATTTGCATATGTAAGAGTGTCAGTAAAAGTTGGTTTTCTGTAAATATCGAGTTCTAGATCATGTTTTTCACGTGTAATATCTAAAAAGTTTATTGACTGTTCTTTTTCCATTTCAACTGTAAACTGAAATTTGTTGTTTAGGGAATTAATAAATTGAATGAAATGTGACAGTTGCCTCTCAGTACCATATACAGATATACAGATCCATATACAAAACAAATCGTCATCATATCTTACCCAAAAATGTATGTATTTAAGAAAATTATTGTTTACGGTAAAAAATTGTTTTCAAAATTTGCCATGAATATTTCATCTAAAAATGGGCTTAACGGACTACCCATAAATAAACCATTTACTTGGATATACATTTTATTATCGAATTTAAAATAATTTTGTTTAATACACATATTGACTGATGTTTGTAAATCTTTTTGTTCATTTTGATTTAATTCACTATTCAAGATAAGACGTTGTAATAAATAGTAATAATAAATAAATAACACCACAGGTAATTATATACTTAAGTTCGTGAATAGGGATAGAGGTAAATAAACTTTTAATATCAAAGGAAACTAATTTGGCATTTTCGAATAAGGTTATGTTTTCCAATTTGTTTCAAGTTCTAAACAATTTTTTATGCTATAAGAGGATTAAAACTTGATCAATTGTAGTAAAGCAGAATTAAGTTTATTACATAGTTTATTATTAATATAAGAAACTATCGGTCTTATGGGAAAACCCTCCTTATGAATTTTTGGTAAACCATAAAGTATGAGGGCTGTAGCATTCATTAGTAGAAGATGTTGTTTATTTGATTTTTTTTATATTGAGTGTATTCTTCTTTAGTAGTACTTGGACTTCTGATTGAAATTTTTCATGTTTTAGTTCTTTAAAATCATCAGTACTTAATAATTCATTCATTTTATTATTGTCAGGGCAAAACTGAACAAAACTCATGAAACAGTAAATTAAGTGTGTATTATAATTATTCTATCAAAGTTTAAAGGTATGCGATGTTATCAAATGCTTTTTTGTACGTATGTATGTATAAGTTCTTTGAAAAAGGCAATACAAGACGTAATATCAGTTTGAAACTTACCATTATATTATTACATGAATTCTTAATGCTTGAAGGGAAAACTGCTTTCTTAGTTATACGTATAGGTGTATCTTCGAATGAGGTTATGGTTCAATCATTTTCAAGGGTTGTATTAAGAGAAATTCAAATTATTCAAGATTTTATAGCAGTTAAGAGGTTAAAATGTATTTATTGAACTCTATTTAATAATGTTTACTAATTCTTCGGTTTCTTCGTATAGGTAAATTCAGAAACAGTAAATAATAATAATAATAAATACACCACAAGTAATGACGACCCCCTTTATCCCGGAAGGCTCTAGAAGAGCCTTGTGTGGGAGGGGGCTACACATTTAGAGACAAGGGACACACACAGTAGGATATAGTAAAAAGGGATATAATAATAAATTTGACATGATTTTGTCTGTACCTACAAAATAATTTGAGATGTTAATTTTATATTGATTTAGCATATGGCAAACAAATCAGAAAGATAGTGCATTTTTGTTTTATTTTTGGAGAAATTAATGTTTTTATTGGTCGTCTAAAGTAACTATAAGTACATTAGTCAGTATCCATTGTGACTCCAACATAATAGCATCCATCAACTGGCAAATTCAGGGATCTTGGGGAACTTGCAAATGATTTAAAATATTTTAAATTGGTAAATTTTTGACAATTAACTTCATTTTTATTAAAAAAAAATTAGTTTCAACTTAATTATATCCAATTTATTTTAATTTTAGAAACATAGTTAATTTACTTATCTAGATAAGGAAATTTTATCTTTTTGTTGTGTGATATATCTGTTGTCACAATACATTGTTCAGTTAATTTGAATTTGTTTTATTGTTTATGTCTTTCTATATGTGTTTTCTTCATTGATTCCGAACTTTCGACCTTGAGAATTAAATTGAGAAATTACATTGTGTGGTATTTCAGCTCCGTCAAGTGAGAATATCATAGCATATATATGTTTATTGGCGCTTTTAATATGTTACCGACCAGGTAACGATGGACTAGATGAAGTTGAAACAGCAAGAGAAAGAAAAAACTAACTATAGTTCAGTTAGTTTCTTCTTAGAGTGAGTGAGTAAAAGGGAAATATTTATAATGAAGATGAATGTGACATTAATTTAAACGACGAGACGTAAACTTGGAAACTTAAAATAGCAGAAGAAACGACGTGGAGTTGAATTTTGTTAATTTTTTCAAATGGAATGATGATGTAGAAATGAAAAAAGAAATATACATTGTATGTATTTTTTCATTCAGAAGTACAGACAATAAAACTATCGTGTACCTTTCTTTAAAACCCACTTTGATACAGGAGATATAATTTCATAAAATATTATAATCACTCACCCTTATATTCAAAAACTTTCAGTGTTATATTTTAACAGGGCAGTATTTAACCTCATAAGAAGAAAATCACTAGTAGGTACCTAAATGAAACTACTGCATAAATGGGGATAAATTAAGACAACAATTGAAACCTGAAAGACGGTATCCGAAAACACATAGAAGAATGAATTAGAGGAAGGGGTGCATCCTGATACCCTCTTTCGTGTGAGTCTATTGCAGAGCATAAAAGAAAGCAATAGGAAGAACTTAATCAATAATAACTGATATAGGGGAAAGTGAAAGTCTGATATGTTCTACATGAAATAAATTAGTATGCTACAAGCTATAAAAGTTGACTGCAGTTTTTGTGCAAACAACTACTTAAGATATATGGCTAAAGAAGATACACTTGATGCAAAATATTTGAGAAATATAGAAGAAGAAATATTACAATTTTATGATTGGAAATAGTAAAAATTGTCTTTAAATTGAACATAAGTAAATAACAGATTTAATATTGAGACTGTAGTATTAGCGAAGCATCGTTGCAGATAGCCACAACCCCCCCCCCCCTCCAAACTGTTGGAATTTGGCTTATCATATTTCGAACACCTTGTATAACTTCCATAAATCACATTAGATAAAGTTTTGGTAATTTCAAAAACGAATCTAATAATTCTTCTCTTTGATGTTAATTCGATTTTCGATAATAAATCGCTATATTTAATAAGTTTATTATGCATTTTTAGATGCAACACATCTTGTTCTTACGTGTAATATCACGAGAGATAACGACAATTTTGTGTCATAAAAATGATATAAGAAAACCGCTAAAACCGTTGATTTTATCAGAGATAACTTTTGAAAACTGTGGTTGGAGTTTATATTATTGAGACAACATTATTGAAATGAAAGTATATCTAGAGGTGGTGGCAGATATTTTTAAATTATATTATCGTGTGACAGAAGTTAACAATAGTGAATATCTAAATAAAATAAATAGTACGAACAGTCTTTGTCATTTGAGAGACCTTTAAATATGTTTTTAAAAAAAGTTTTGGTTTCAAAAAATTGCCACAACACAAAGGAAGATAAGTGCAAAAGATTTAAGAGTAATTAATGTTATTTTATGATATATAAAAATTTAAATAATATTATCCTCGGGTAGATTGCGCTAATTATTAAGATTATGTGATAGGAAGCGAGATAAGTAGCCCCTTCCACTTAGTCTTTAAAAAATTACAACATTGTGAATTTTTTAAAAAAACTGGAAGCATGAAATAATTTAAAACTGTTTTCTCACGATTTTGAAATTCATTTTTACAAAAAATCAGTGTCATCTACTGGCTTTTCCAATTCACATAGATCTATATCACTACCAATAATTATATCTAAACTGCCACTACCTCCCTAGCTTTAAGAGAATGGATAATTTACAAAACAATACAAAGACTGGAGAGACTTTCTATCCACACATAAATAGATGATTTAATAGCATGAAGAATTGCAGTTAGGAGTTATCTCATGGACAACATATACTTTAATGGAGGAAAAATAATTACACATTATTTAACAATCAAAACAAGCTATTACACAAGTATTATTCATACGGTAAATACCTAGATCTATAATACGCGGCTTATTTACACCATCCCGATTTTTTAAAATATATATAAACAATAACATTCCAAAACCGGTGTAAAATGAAATCATTCAGGAAAAAAACTTATACATAACGGCAGTTATAACGTAATAAAACAAATAATATTATCCTCGGCGTGAACAAAATTGTTAACTTTTTTCTTTATATCTTACAGTTAATAATAACAAGAGTTCATGTAAGCTCATGGAATAAAAATGTGTCCAAAAAAACCTTTCATTTGAAACTTATTTTTGAATCTGCTAGGATTAAAGCACGTGGAAAATCATAACGAATGTCACATCTGTATAAAATTTAAATGTATTGTTATGAAAGTTTCTAAAAATTCATATATTTTTCAACCTCCTGTCTGATTTAAATGTATCTAAGCCTTCTAAGATTCAACCATTATGTTACTACAAACAATTACCATAATTACAAATTATAAATTAAACACTTCATTGATATAATTTCCATAAAAATGCAGAAGCGTAATTTTTATAATAAATGTAAAGTGTGTATTTGGGCAAAATATTATAACAGATGTATAAAATAATTGCTTCAGAGCTACTACAGAAATATAAAATGAAATAAACCGATAAACAATTCAAATATTACATCAGAATGGCGTTGTACTAAAAATAATTGTTTGGGAAAAGTTAAATTATGTTAATTTAATTTTGACTATCCTATGCATTTCCTATATTTTGAAGAATTTTCTTAGCAGGTGCATATCACTATTACTAATTGTAAGATAGCAATATTATAATTATATTACAGACAATAATTTATTAATTTGCCTCAAATTTTGGTACAGGGGTCCAGAACAAAATCTATATACAAAACTGATATAAAAACACGTGAATACAACAATAAGATGCAGGAATAAATATTCCAAAGTGTAAGTCATAATTTAAAATTATTTGAACTGTAAATTTAGTTTTAAGGGACGTCCTCTAAGGACTAGTTATTTCTGGACTCACCCTGTACAGAGACTTCAACGGTCGTACAAGTAACGAACCCGTCAAGGCAAGATGCGCAAGAATAAATTTAACTCTTCCCAATTGCTTATCCGTTATCAAAACACCCGAGTTTCTTCAATATTAAAACTTTCAACGATTCACTGTTTTTAAAAACAAAACTGTCTGCCGCACATGAAAACTTACCAATGATATTCCAACAAGTAGCGGCGAAGAAACACTTTGAATGAACTGTCAGGCAGATGCTCAATCGGAGTATATAGCCGTCCTACATCCCCACAACTCTGTAACCTACATAGGAGCTCTGCCCCACGGATATCCCCTGGCCCCCCGAAACCTCTTCGCGATTATCATTCTGACATTTGACCACTATCACTATCGTAGAGCATCCACATTGGGAACTTCTGTTTTGTTTGTAATTTTGCATGTTGACATTGCGTGGATTGCAGTTGTTTCGCACATCGGGAAAGGTTTATTGACATTTAGTTTTCAATTTTTTAGCGGTCGATCGTCAGCAAATACAAAAGTTTACACATGCAATACTCATCAGGTTTAGCTGTAATAAATATAATGAGTAGCCATTCAAGTGTTAAGCAAAACTGTAAAAAGAACAAGCCGGTTTTAAGTTAAATGGAGCATCAAACTCTTAAAATAATTTTGTAACATATTACTTGTGGGAATAGAGTCTATTTACGTGCCATGTCATGATATTTTTGAACTCTCCTTTACCTACGTCATAGCTTATCACAAGAAACATCTCTTGCCAGGGGCGAATGGGTTATCTCAGACCAGTCCAGGCACCTATTAACCAACCGGCATTGTGTAAACCCTAACATTTAAGTTATTAAAAATATTGGAAGAGTGTTAGATAATAATGCCAACAAAACTGTATAAATAAAAGATGCTGCTCTATTTCCACCTGGCAAATATAAAATAAATGATGGAGGGCTTATGAGGTTAAATAATTAAAGAAAGTGAGTTAGTGCCTTATTCCTCAAAAAAAAAACAACAATGGACACGTGTTTCGTAGTTATTGCTCCTCATCAGCGTAGCGTAGCTTAGCGAATATATCTTAGATGAGCAAAACTATTAAAGATAGGAGAGTACAAATGGAGTAGGGGTGGGGGTAATTATAGTAGTGAGAGGTAATTAAGGGGTGGTAGGGAGCAATTGAAGTGGTGGGAGGTAATTAAAGTGGTAGGAGGCAATTACAGAGTAATTAAGGGTAATTTAGGTACAAATAAGGGTAATTAAGAGTAACTAAGGGCAACCGCAGTGTAACAATAAGGATAAGGTAATTGCAGTAACAATGGGGTAAATGCAGTAACGATAAGGGTAATTACAGCAACTAAAGGTAATTAGGGTAACAATAATGATAATTATAGTAAAAATAAGGATAATTAAGGGTAATTGCAGTAACAATAAGGGTAATTACAATAGCAATAAAGGTAACAATAGCAATAAGGATAATTGCAGTAAAAATAATGGCGATTAAAGCAATTATGTTCGTCCATCCGTTTGCCCACCTGTTGGTCTGTCTGCCCACCTACTCGTCTGTCCGACAGTCATTGCATTGCTCTATTGCACAATTATAGTCTCTGTGTATTTTTTTAAAATGTCATAACAAACATTCATTCTTGATTATGTACCTAAAGTTACAAACTTATTTTACCAGCCTTATCTTTAGGTATATCTTGTGCTGACGCCTTATCTTTATGCCGATCAACAATTGCAACAAAAATTACTTTACCTGCCTTATCTTTATGCTGAAATTATTTTGCCTGCATATCTTATTTACAGAAATTTGTATGGTCTTCAATTTATGAAAAGGAGCATTGGATTGTTATTTTTTTAGTGAAATATTGCAGTGCATTTCAGTATCCTATAGTTTAATTGGCATTATAAGATACGGAAGTTATGTTTTGTATTGTCTGCACCATAATAAAAGTGACCATCACCCATCAGGGGGAGTCAATAAATTCACGGAACAATGTCCAAATAATGTCAATTATGTCGCACACTTTTACACTATCGGGTTATTCAAGCGTTCTTAATGGAGAATTTTATCCTATTGTTCCAGATTATTTACTTCAAGGATTTCATTTGTATTATGAGAGTAGTCTGTTTTTTATGATAAACATCTCTTCAACGGATTTATGTACTTACTATTGTGGATCTGAAAACTGTATAAAGGCATCTTGGCATCATAAGTGGGATGCAAAATGCTCTAAAGCATAAGAATTGTGTTTGGTGTTAATTAATATTTTGTCTATTTTTTCTAGACAGCTGCAGTGTTTATGACTACCCAGTGTTGTAACATATGGAGCAATACCGACCTCAGCCGTCGCCATAGGATCGCATACTTCGTCTTTATCTCATAATTTACAATGCTAGTGCTATCCTTAACATCTAGGACCGCACTACTAACTAATATTGCCTGATTAGTAAAGATATTAAAGAATTTTTCAGGACGTTGTAAGATGCTGTTATGATTGACGCAACCAAGGACCTCTTTTATATTGGTATACAATGTATGTAATGAAATAAATATGTGGTAAATATAACTAGGAGGAGGTATATTTAATTTACTACACAAGGCGATGTTTCATTATATTGGTAATGTTACTGGGAGCTGATTCTATATCTGTATATATAAAGAAAGGCTTCCTTGAATCAGAAATGTTTATTGAGATATGACATATAAACTGCAATATACAGTATATTTCACAAGTCATGTTCCAAGTCATGCCAGCCTTCCAAGTTCCCTCGGCTGAATTTTAATGATAGTTAAGGGTAATTAAAAGTAAAAAAATAAGGATAATTAAGGGTATAAGGATGCAAGGTGCCAGAATATCCTTATTCTTACCTTAATTGAGGTATATTCAGTAACAACATTTTTTGACAATGAAATTAAGTTATTTATTTAAAACTATGTATTAGAGTTTGTAACCTATTTCAAATAACACTCTTCTTGTGATGTGGTAATTGAAAGTTTAAGAAGTTTAACAACAGGCGCTGAGGCCTTTGAGAAATTTCTTCTAAAGTTTTTCAGAGCCAACTTATGAATATTATTTCACGGACACCAAATCAGGGATCAATGATCTCATTTTGATCTCACACTGGAAAAATAAAGCACTTTTTTGCAATGGGGTCATGAATAAATAAACAAAAACACCACAGAAATTCAACAACCCCCCAATTCCAGATGCCAGAGGCTTGTGTGGAAGGAGATTACACATTGAAAAAACGCGGACATACAACCATTTCCCCGACAATACCGGTGCCGGAGCCGGGATTCGAACCTGGTGGCGCGTTACCCGTATGATTAATCGCGATTGTCCCCTCGCGCCTTAATCAACGCGGCTATCGGCCAGACAAATATTACGACAATTTCGGTTTATAAAACTCCAAAAGTTGTAAGTTGATAAACATGGTTATTGAAGAATATTTGATTCAAATACTCTAAAATATCTTTTATACAGGTTGTCCATTTTATCAGGGCATTCGAGAATATCTCACTTAATATCGGTCGTACAAAAAAAATTATTTTTACGAAAATTGTGCCGATTTATATAACTTACAAAATCGTTTAAAGACATTTGAAATCCATGGCCTACTTTAACAGTTATGGCGGAAAATATCGAAAATGCGGAAAACGTCTAGGCCAAATATCTCCGTTATTTGAAGAGATACGAGAAAAATTGTAAGCCGAAACTTTTTTGCAAAACCGCTGTACTTTGAGATTTACTCTTCAGGCTATTAAAAAAATTATTTTGAAACGGGCGGGAAATGGCGCCACTAAATAGAGTATTTCCTCCCTTTTCAATGATATATCACATGCCATATTTATTAATTGGTACTACGTTAGTAATTATAAAAACCTTTTTTTTAAAACCAATAAATTTTTTTTTAACAAGCATTATACTTGCCGTGGAGAAGTATGATTAAATAAAACGATAAAATAATTCAATAAGTTGTTCAAATCTTTGCTATAATAAAACATTAACACAATTAAGAAGAATAAAGTAAATTCGGGTAACAAAAACAAAAAAATAATCAAAAAGCAACATGGAGCAATTATGGAAAGAGTATTCGCAGTTATGCCAATGTATAGAGGTCCTCCATAAAAGCGTCACTCCTTGCTCAGAAAGTTAAAATGTCTGTACCAATTAATTTAAGTATAATATCTATTTGTTTGTATTTCATGATTTCACTCAGTTAATACTTAAATTCTCACTCAATAACACTCGTTTAAAAATTTAGAATTTTCAAAAATGATTTTCACTCACATTGATCGTTATAATATGTTCGTTACATATTGCCAATGCAATTTTAACTCTGGATTTGCTCAAGTAGAATATAGAAACAGATTTCCACAAGCACTACAGCTGAATAAAACTCTGTTCAGAAAATTAGCTACGAAACTGAAAACTAATGGTTTATTTTTAAAGAAGAAGGCAAGGTTGAACAGTATTACTGATAATGTAAATAAGGTAAACTGAGTTATTAATTATGTAAGAAATAAAAATACAGAAAATTTGGAAACATTATTAAGAGAAATTCAAGTTGCTTGTCAAATAAGTAAAACAAGTGCTAGAAAAATTTTAAAGAAAAATGGTTACCGGTGTTATAAAGCCAAAAAAGTTCACAATTTACAAGCGGTTGACAAACCAAGGAGGCTGTTGGAAAAGAAGCGTGCCGATCCATTAATATGTAGTTTGCCGACGAGACAAATTTTTCCAATAATGGATTTTTTAATCGAAATATTCATCACAAATGGACTTCTGAAAATACACACTGGCATAGACCGACTGGGTTTCAAAATCGTTTTTCAATAAATGTGTGGATAGGTATTTTAGGCACCAATTTAATAGGTCCTTATTTTTATGATGGTCACCTCAGTGGTCAAAGGTACCTAAACTTTTTGAGAAATGAATTTAATGAATTCTTAGATGACCTACCTTTAGAGAATCGACACAACTTTCAATATTTTCAACAAGATGGAGCTCCTCCCCAGAATTCCCAGATTTGCCTAGATTATTTAGACGAAATTTTACCTCAACATTGGATAGGTACCAATGGATTTATTCGATGGCCTCCTCGTTCTCCAGATATAACCCCAATGGTTTTTTTGCATGATCTACTTCGTGCTGATGGCAGAAAATAGATAGAAATCGACCCAAGATATATTTTACAAAAATTCGTTGTAAATATTCTATGACATTTTCGATAGTAATTGTAATATTACTGCAGTAGCAGTTTTAATATATAAAGCTGCTCACAAATCTAGAACATTATTATTTTCGAAATAATGCCATGAAATTAATAGAACTCTTGTGACTATATTTTTTAGCTTATTTACAATATCCCCCTATCTAGGAGTTTCATAACTGTATGTGTATGTTTGTACTAGGTTTGCAATAAACTATATATTATGGTATCGACTTGTCTTAAATTTTTTGAATAAGATACGGCCCAATGACGCAAATAAACATGAAAACTAACACACTATTATAAATAATAGTACAATATAAATTATTTGTTGCATTATTCATCCATATTCACTGATTTTCCATATTTTAGAGTTGTCCAAAAATACGTAAATATATATTTCGGCAAAGGAATATTTTTGAGAGTGAACCGATGATATTTACAAACTCTCCACAGGCCTATAATAAATTCTGCTTTTGCAACTGTAGTTTCTGCGGATCCTAATTTTATGTAGGTTTAATGTACTTAAAAAAATATGATTATAATACTAAGTACAATAAAAACTTTCTAAGACACAGCGTTACAAATTCCTTATGATGGGCGTGTATGTATATAGTATATTGTCTTAATCTCATTATCTAGCTTTCAAGTAGTCTGAGCCCTCAGGGTATCTGAGACACAAGTAATAGCTTTACTTATTACTCACAGAGGTTACTAACCGATATTTTATAATATTTGCGTGCATGGTCAATGCCAGACACGCCTTGCTGGTCACAACCTTAGCTCGTTGAGAATAAATTTGAATTTTAACAAATGTGTTATTTAACGTAACATAGAAATGATGGTACTATGTTTATCTTTATGTGTATCATGGCCGGATGTATGCAACGATTTAAGGGATTTACTTGAGTAGTTGCAAGAAAAAATAGAATTCTCATTCATGGTTCAATATTCAATGTAATAAATAGGTTAATATGTGACAAGTTATTGTGGAATCCAAACAATGTATGTTTGACGCTAATTTTGTTGGACTATAGTAAAGCTTTTGGTACTTTTGATCATGAGATTTTATGTAAAAAACTTAAATATTTTGGTTTTAGTCATTCTGCTGTATTGTTTCTAAAAAACTATCTCTCAGATAGGCGGCAAAGGGTGCTCCTAAATGGAATTTTTTCAAATTTTATATTTAACGCAATAGGTGTTCCACAAGGAAGTGTCCTAGGTCCACTATCATTTTCGATATATACCGGTGATTTTTACAGCTACATTAAATTTAGTTCTATGCACCAATATGCAGATGACACACAGATTTATTTAAACTTTTTACAACGTGAATATAAAGTAGCTGCTGAAAATGTCAACGAAGATTTAGCACAGGTGGTGAGAGTATCAAGTGCGCACGGTTTTATTTTAAACAAGAAAAAACTGAGGTGGAATACCTGATTTTAAAATTCTAATTGATAATGAATCTTTAACTTTTAGTGAACATTGCAAAAATCTCGGAGTAATTTTAGATGTGCAATTAAAATTCAATGAACACGTTAACACACTTGTTAAAAAATCTTATTTTAAATTAAAGACATTATACATGCATAAGGAATATTTATCAAGCGATGTGAAACTTAAATTATGTGAATCTTTAATTTTGTCTACTTTAGCTTACTATGATGTGGTATACTGGCCCGCTTTGCTTAAAACGGACCAAAAAAGTTTGCAAAAAATTCAGAATAATTGTTTAAGATTCTGTTATAACCTGCGCAAATTTGACCATATCTCCGAGACATTTCAGCAAAGTAAATGGTTAACTCTTGATGAATGTTTTAAGTTGCATATGGCGTGTCTCATCCACAAAATGAACATAAATAAATATCCAATATATTTGCTTGGAAAATTAATTAAAGGTACTGATGTACATAATTGTCCTACGCGCTCTTGTGACCTATACAGCGTTCCTAAGCATAATACAGCCCAAATTAGAAGATCTTTTACATATAATGCAATAATATCTATAATAACCTGAATTGTAAAGTTAGCTCAAATTCTAGTTTCCATACTCTGAAAACCCATATCAAAAATTACCTAATATCACAAAGAAATTAATTTTGTTTTTATAGTTAGATTTGATTTATTTACGTGTACTGTAATATATCTTACATTTTGTACATAGAATATTATACTGTTTTATTTTATAATGTACTGCTTGTTTTGCAGAATTATAGGGGGTTACGTGGAAGAGCAGCCTAGTTGAACGTCGGCCCCTTTATAAAAGATTATTGTAAATAACTTATATCAACAAAAAATAAAGCCATATTATTATTATTATTATTTTTTTTTTCTTTTTTTTTTTTTTTTTACAAAAAACCAGTCACCCTACTCTGTGGCTCCGACCCTCACAGAGGGGAGCTGGTAATACCAATAGCCACTCCCCACGCCCGTGGGGTGAGTGACTACCGGGTCCGCGAATCGTGTGCCCTGAGTAGACGTAATGAACCGAGGATGACAGCCCTCTGCATTCTGCCGGCTAAGATCTCTGCCGAATCTCGGCATGCCGGTATGATCTTTAGTTCTGAAAGCAGCGTCTGTCTCATTCCACCGAGGGCTCCTATAATCAGTACCACTATTTTAACAGAATGGCCTGGATAAAGCCTGCGGAGTTCGAAGAGCAAATCTCGATATTTTGTCCGTTTTTCCTCCTCTTTCAAGACAATGTTGCTCTCAGCGGGAGCTGAGAATTCCACGACATACATTGTCTTGAGTTGGTGGTCGAGGAGTACTATGTCAGGCTTGTTGGCTTGTATTTGCCTGACGGTGGGAAACGAGTAGTTCCAATAAATTAGGCACTTCTCATTCCCCACAACGGACTCAATATCCCCCGGAGCGTAAGGCAGCACACCATATTATTATTATTATTATTATTATTTTAATGCCGAATAAACCAATTCGGATTGGAATTTAATGGAACATACTTTGATACATATGATACCCAGTCAAAAGGTTTAATTGATTCTAGAGATCAATATAAGCACCAGTATACAACAATCCCGTCTCCTGTTCTCAGACAAGTCTAGGCTTAAGAGGGTCATTCAAGTGATCTGGAAGATTGTTAAAACAATTATAAAATTTATTTTGTTTGTTTCTTAAATTTTTTCTTACATTTAGAGTATTAAAATAGCAATGTTATATATAACAATAAATAAATAAATAAAAATTGTTGGAATTAATAAAACCGTATCTAGTAAAACCAGCTTCATTGATAAAAATTAATTTGCCAGCTTGGCTCCGAGCAGCCTTACTTCACTTCGACATGACTGCATCTGTCGTCTACTGCCTTGCTCATATTCTTGAAATGATATCTCAAGTGTCAGTGGTTAGTTACAAGGCCTGTAATTAGGCTTAATTCGGACTTTTCAAGTACGCGAAGCCTTGTGGCACTCTTTGCTGAATAAGTTATAAACTTTTCGCTTGTCTTTGGCCTGGAGTATTCCTCCAATAGGAATTTTTCTGATCTTTTTTCCATTTCCGGATCTCCTCCGTTATGTGTATGAATGGTGCTTCAGCTCCTTTTTTTGCAAGACTGTCAGCAAGTTCATTACCTTGTACTCCTTCATGCCCTGGCACCCACAACGAGGTAATCTTGTTGTTGTTGGCCAGATGCTTTAGGGATTGCCTACATTCCCAGGCAATTTTAGACTCGAAGGTATAGAACCTTAGAGCTTTAAATGCCGCCTGGCTATCTGAAAGTATATAGATCTTTTCCCTTCAACTGTCTTTATTTAGGCATTCCTGGGCACACAGATTTATAGCATAAATTTCTGCTTGGAAGATGGTTGAGGTGTTACCGAGGTTCTGGATTTAGGCTCAGCTACACCCACGCCTACCCTCATCTTAGATCCATCTGTACACCAGATGAGTGACTCTTGCTCCAATCGCAGTGCCTCCATCTTGCTCGTATGATGGCTTTCAACTAACACGTCAAACGGACAGTCAAGTCCTGTTTGATTGACAATGAGTGAGTGGGCCTGGTCATGGACTCCAAATGAACAATACCAGAATCCTTAAGTAACCAACCAGATCGCCTGGTTTAAATTTATGTGCCTGATGCTAAATGCTGGCTCCTTCCTCACATGCAAGTACAAAGGAAGTAGCTCATGCATTGCCTCCATAGCTGCTGTGGGACACGAGTGGTTTTCTCCTGTAGTCCATAAACAGGCAAAGTGTTGCAGTTTCTGCAACTTTCCTTGGGTTATTTTTTCCTCTGTTTTTGGCCACCATACACATGGTATCATTTTCGGCCTCAGACCCCCCAAGTCTTACCGAACAGCCCACGGCACGTCCATATTGCCGCCGTTGCTTTAGTAAGAGATCTTCCAATGTGAGTTCCAGGTAAGTTTTTGATCCAGGATTACTCCTAGATACTTGATTTCACTGGAAAAGTATAGCATCGTTCCATTCAGCATAGGAGTTCTAAGACTAAGTTTTCTCCTTTAGATGAACGGAACCATAATGGTTTTGCTCGAATTGACATTAAGCCCCTCTGACGAGCACCATTTGGATATCATGTTTAAGGCAATTTGCATGACGACTTTTCCAAATACATTTTTCCTCTATCTCAATCGCTAATGTTATTTTTGCAAAATTCCCATTTTAAAAACATTACAGTTGGCTTTGAAATAGAGATTGAGTAACAGTTCTACCTTCCAAAGGTAGTTCATTATGGGTATTATGTACTGTAAAAAATATATACAAATCCAAACACAAATAGCCAAGTTATAGAGGTGGATTAGTACGAAGTGGGACACTGTATAATATAAAAAAAAAATTACTCAAACTCGAAATTTATTCTTTGGTAAAGAAGGAACTAAGCATATCGTGTATTAGAGGTATAAAGAAATTTTTATTCACCATGGAATTCTTCGAGCTTTACGTGACGCAAAGTCGTTAATCAACTTGCTTCTTTCTGAATTGTGGAATTGAGCAGATAATTTTCGAGTACTACCTAGTTGTACGCTCATCAACAACTGCATCTAAAATATTTTTCTCTAGTTACACAGTACGTGTCATTCTTATTCGTTCCTCACCGCCTCGTTTTGGTAAAAACGTTCCTAAATGAGTAAGTACTTATATTTATGTATTTAAAATAAATTGGTAAAATATTAATAAGACAATCAATAAATTAGAAACACATTCAAAGTAAAGTCCATCAGCTTCTGCAGCATTATCAGCTACTCCCCCGTACATTAAATTCACATCTGCATATTTATTAAAAATACACTGTGTCATTACATTCAAAATTCAATACAAAGAGAAAATTTAAAAGAAAACCCTACTTTGATCGCAAAGTAACAATTTAAATAGTAGAAACCTAATCAGTGAAATATATTTTTAATTGTATCTAATAAAGATTCATCTTTTCATTTTGTTTTTTATAACCATTTTTTTTAAATCAATCGCAAAAATATCACATATTTGGTTTTTATAACTTTAGGCAGTCTACCACTCCAAACCAGTCCAGTCCATTACAGTCCAGTCCAGTCCAATCCAATCCAATCCAATCCAATCCAATCCAACCCAACCCAAACCCAATCCAAACCAACCCAATCCGATCCGATCCAATTCACTGCAGTTTCACTCCACTCAATGTGAAGTAGTCAAAAATCCTGCTTTACTTTATTTTAATATGACCTTCAAATTGTAGCACTAAATCAAGAGTTCTGGCCGGCCGGCTTTTATAATTTATGGACCACTGTAATTTTTATGTTATTGATTATAAAAGTGAGATCCACTAACTCGAATTTGTTATTCATTTGTTAATGAACAGCTTTGTATCTATTAGAATGGCTTGAGATTTCAATACAATTAACTTTAGGTTATGATCAGATGAATGTTTATAGTATATCTTAGTTAAATCTTGATTGATCTTAATTTGTATATAGTTACGACCTACAGTGTGTCAAATAAATAATAATAATATGTACTTATTAGGAAAGAATAGCTATTTACAAGACAATTATATCTAATATACGTACAAAATAAAAGTAAGATTAACCTTATAAGATAATAACAATTGTTAATACTAATTACAACCATATTTTATAAATGTTTCAAAATTCTTTTACAAATAATCAATTATTTTTTTCTGGAACGTTATTAATCTGTTGCAGTTTTTTAAAGAATCTGGCAAGTCATTGTATAATTTTAACCCTTTTAAAAATACAAATCTTCGGTGCTAGTTTTGTTAACTGTGTCAAGAAGAAATCATTCCTGTTTCTCGTTTGATAATCATGAACCTCGGATATAGATTTTAAATTATTATATAAGTGTGCTGGCAAAAGTGGGTGTTTCATTTTAAATATATAAATTAATGCTTTATATACAATTTTTTGATATACATGCATTCATGAACATTAAGCATCATTTTCGTTGGAGTATATCGATTACATTTTAGAATTATCCGTATTGCTCTATTTTGAATTTTGAGTTGTTAAATTTGATTTTTATTCAGGAGAATGATTGCTTTATATAAAATGATTTTTGCATACATACTTAAACTGTCACCTACTCTATACAAAAATGATACCTTTTTTGCCATTTTATTCATAATATACGTAGCGTGACTCTTAAATGTTAAGAAGTTCTCATCTATTACGATTCCATGATATTTCATTTCATGCACTCGTTCAATCGCATTTTGATTAATTTTTTATAGTAACGTTATTCCAATCAATATTATTTAGTACATATTTACTACCAATGCCATAAATTTAGATTTATTGACATTTAGACATAAACTATTGTTACCTAACTATTAATAAATGCTGCTTAATTCTAAATTAATTGTTTGAATTAACTCTTTTACATTTTTTCCAAAAATACACAACATAGTATCATCAGCAAACATACATATTTTACAATCTTTTACACATTTCATCATATCATTTACATATATCAAGAATAAGATTGCTCCAAGCAATGTTCCTTGCGGTCCCCCATGTGTTGTTTCTAATGACAAAGAAGTCGAGTTTTGGAAGGTAGCTTTTGGAATCTCTCACATAACTATGATTGGAACCACTTAAGCACTGTATTGCAAATACCCATTTTTTCTAGTTTTCTTAGTAAAAGAGTTCTATCCACTCTGCGAAAGTCCAAAAACTCCGATATAACAATATCCCCATTATCTATAGCCTTTAACCAAATATCACATATATTCACTAATACAGTTTCACATGAATGGCTTTTACGAAAACCAGATTGGTTCATAACAATTAATTTATTTGTATCACAGTATTGCGCAGGATTTGATTCTTCACAGTAACTTTTTCATAGGGAGGTACAGTATTTATAGGTAGAAATTCCTCATACAGTATAGTATTTGCAACAATTTGGCACTGGAATAATTACTGAAGTTTTCCATGTTGATGGAAAAACGCCACTTTCAAGAGATGAATTTATGACATCAAGGAGGCGATTACCTATAACTGAAAATCATTTTTTAAAACTTCTGCTGAAATTCCATTCTCAACACTAGTAGTATTTTTAAAGATTTTACTATTTGCTTCAATTATGACATTTCTATTTTGTTAAAAGTTGAAAACATTCCATATCTGTCTATCGCATTTATCGTTTGTTCAATATCATGGAATCTTCTTATACTGGAAACAATTTCATCAATGCTTTTTAGGAAATAAAAATTAAATTTTAATGCGATTGTTTCTTGGTCTTTAGTTTCTACATTACCGATTTTTATTATTTCTCCACTCGGTATCCTATTACTGGACAATATTGATTTTTCCAAAGTTCTCTTGTGTTGTTTTTATTTTCATTTGATATCTTATTAAAATATTTTTCTTTTTCTTATCTTATTATTTTTATTACCATGTTTCGTAAATTTTTATATTCTTCCCAATCCTGGTCGCTTATTCGTAAAGACTGCTATTTTATGTTTGTTATTTTCTTCTTTCATACTTGAAATAATGTTTTGTGTTATCCATCTGCTTTGGGTGTATTTTACTGGTATATTATTTACCTTCTTTGTATTGTTTTTCATTGTAACCACATATATGGATAATATACAATGATCACTAATTTTTGGAGTGTGTTTACTTCATGTACAATATCTTTTTCATTAGTTATAATCAAATCAATGAACGTTGAGCTATGTTGTATTATTCGCATAGGTGTATGTACCAATTGATATAATCCAAATTCATATAAGTGTTTTCATTTTGTTTGAATAAAAAGAATCTTTTTAAAGTCAATTGGAGGACGTAGCTCTAATACATTAGAGCAATTATGGATTAACTTTAAAAATAAAGGGAAAGTTTATGGCTTTCGTGTGGTTTGCACGGCTCCCAAAATTAATGTTACTGGTTCCTGCGTCCTTGTTAAGCTTAGAAAATAGTTTGACTAATATACTACCTCGGGTTGATGAAGTTTTGTGCGTTGGTGATTAAATATTAATCAATTTAATATTACTGGTAATGATGTTATCAAATTTAATTCATTATTTGAAACTTATAGCTTAATGCAAGGTATAAACGAACCAACCAGAGTATTAGTGAGACCTTAATAGACGTGATTATTGTTAGTGACAAATCCATTGTAAACACTGTTCGAGTAGTTGATAATGACATATCTGATCACATGCTTATTTTTTGTGAATTATCATGTTTTGTAGAAATAATTACCCAATTCTATTATACATTTCGGGATTTTAAGTACTTCGACATCAATAAATTTTTACATGATCTTAACAGCATTTCATGGGATAAAATTTATTATTATGAAAATGTTGACGACATGATTAATTTCTTTAATAATAATATTTTGTTGTTATATGATATCCACGCACCTATAAAAACAGTGAGAATTTTTAAACCTAAATCGCCTTGGTTAACGGATGCTATTAAATGAATGATTAAAGCTAGGAAACATGCATTAACTAAATATAAACAAACAAAAAGTTTCCGGGATTGGTCATACTACAAATGCTTAATACTTTTACTGCAGCAATTAGGCGAGAAAAAAAAGGCATATCTGAATTTTGTCCAGAATTCGAAACCTTCAAAAGAATTATGGAAAACTTTAGAGGACATTAATATTACTAATTCTAAAAATATAAGCGAAATTCCTCCACACCTTTCAAAGCCTAACGATTTAAATGAATATTTTGCATCAACATCTACATGTTGTATCTACATACAACCCTGCATGTGATCAATTAATAAATTATTTTGATCACGTCTTCAAAATATGTGATCAATTTTCTTTTGAGAAGGTCTCAAGAGATGAAGTATATAAAGCGCTTAATTCAATCAAGTCAAATGCTGTTGGTACTGACTTCATATCTAAAAAGATGTTGCTGTTATGCTTTCCAGACTCGCTTGTCTATTTGACTTATATAATAAACTAATATATCGTGCAAGGCATATTTCCAGACGTTTGGAAAGAAGCACTTGTTAAACCTCTTAATAAAGTTAAATCCCTTACAGAATTTACTGATTTGCGATCAATAGTTTGCTACCAGTAATGTCAAAAATAATAGAAAGACTTCTAAACATCAAATAATTCCAAGTAATCAGTCTGGCTTTAGAGTTGATCACAGTACCACAACTGCTCTTCTGAAAGTATCTGATGATATAATTAAATGCTGTGATGCAGGTAAAACCACCGATCTTGTGTTGCTTGACTACTCTAAAGCATTTGATACGATGAGTCACAATTTACTGCTATCAAAATTGAAATGTTATAACTTTTCCAAAAATGCGTTAAATATTCTTAAATCTTACTTTACTACTCGTAATCAGAAAGTTGTAGTCAAAAATACTTTTCTATCTGACGCAAAGGTGCTTGAATCTGGCGTACCGCAAGGGTCTATTTTGGGGCCGTTGATGTTTATATTGTATACTGCCGATTTTTTTAGTGTTCTAAAAACATGCAAATCGCATTTTTATGCTGACGATACACAGATTTATAGCACCTTTGATTCATCACAGATTTTGCAGTCCATTGATAATATAAACCAAGATATCGAGAATCTTGTAAGTTATTCGAATCGACATTGTTTGAAAATTAATGCAGCTAATATCAATATTCTCGTTGAGAATCAGAAACTACATTTGTGGATACTGTAAAAAATTTGGGCCTACCTCTCGACCATAATTTTAAATTCTAAAAACACGTTAATAACCTTATGAGAAAATTTTATTGTGCGATAAAAAATTATATTCTTGTCGTCATATTTTAAATGAACAATAAATAACACTTTTAAGTGAATCGCTAATTTTGTCATATTTCAACTATTGTGATATTGTTTACGGTACGTGTCTTGACCAAATTAATGCGTATATATATTGTTACATAGCCTATGTCCATTTAACAGTTTTATATAAAAACTAGTGTTTGGTTATATTTAGCACGATCTGTATAACATTTTTCGATTCAGTTTTTGTAAGTGAAACTGTTTTCAACTAACAGAATTTTATTTGTATAACTGCTAAACCGTTTCACACTGTTTTATGTACCTAGTTTTATATCTTAGGAACTCAGTCATGTTTTTCTACACTTATGTATTTCCGTTCTAGACAGCATCCCAGGAAACAATTAATTAATAACAATTTGTCTACAAAACATTTATTTACATCCGATAATATATCAATTTTTGTTTACTATGTAAGTACATATGGTTATTTTCCTTACCTTTTCTCGTTACTATATATAGTATATCCTATAAGATGTAATATATTTACTGAGTTATCACAATACGTTTTTACTATTTACTTACAGCTGTTCATATTGTTGGTTATGTACAAAATAGAAATTACAAACAGCAAATCAGCTGATATGGAAATAATAAATTTGTGAGTAAAGGAAATTGTAGAATTTACGACCTGCAAATTGTTGCGCTTAACTCAACCATTGACAGATGGCCATACTTGTACAATTTTTATATTTTTATAGCTTTCAATTTAATTAGGGAATTAGATTTCTCAAGCTTATTTTTTGGTAGCATTATTTCCCAGTAAGTAGGACAAAAAAAAAGTTTACCTTATCAGTAAAACTCACCAGGAAATTTTTGCTTGCAGCCTTTGTACTGATTCGAAGGTATATAATTTTTAACTGTGGACTTCAGTAATTGATATTGCATTTTTTAAATCCGCTTTAACAACAACATTCAGTTTTTACGAAATCAGCTTTTGTATATACTTACATGCTTAGATGTTTGTAGATGCTTGTACATATTTATATGTACTTACATGTTTATGCATATATATACTTATACATTTCTGTATACGTTTCTGCGTAGCTTATTCATTCCTGCATAGCTTTGCACAGCTTATCTTCCAAAAAGATAAACTTTCGTTAACTTTTAATAAACCACATAGTTGGTTAATTTTCCTACAACTTTCACTCCATTTCATTAAGAGAGGTAAATTTCCAAGGAAACTTTAGAATCCATTTTCTCAACAAGAGACAATTGTGGGCCTGGATTGCTGTCCCAGAACCAGTCACCTCAACAATAATCAATCTAGGATCCTGGTATAAATTTGTTATATATATATATATATATATATATATATATATATATATATATATATATATATATATATATATATATATATGTTCCGAGAAGCTTCCGCGGTCGTTGGTATGAAAAATACTAGGTTCTCGGGTTGAACCGCGTCTGAGATTGTTAATGTCTCGACGTTTCGGCTCCCGTTTTGGGGAAAAAGTGAGTCAAGTAAAAATTGTCAAAGAAAATAATGCTAGGAGTTCGTGGAACTGGTTCGATTCCGGGGTCTCAATCTGCCTACTCCCCAGATCTCACCGCGATCCGTCTCTAAGGCCTCAACCTGCCTACTCCTTAGAGCGAACTCGCTGGCAGTATCGGACGAAGTGTTATTTATACGAAAGCTGTCTGTGGGTGGGAGAGTGGTGGAGGGTTGAGGGTCTGTTGATGGAGGCATCAGAGCAGAACGGCTGCTATCAGGATTATGAGGTGTGGATGAATATTGTGGGGCTAGCCTGGAGATCAATGATTTCCAAGCGACTGGAAGACGATGACCGTCATCCCTTTTGTTTAGACAATTGGGACGTTTTTCAATCTCAATTGCTTCGCGGATGATTCGCGGTTTCTGGAAAAATGATGGTGCTATGGTTTTGGTGTTATCGAAGTCTATATTATGGCCTGTTAGAAGGCGGTGTTGGGCAAGTGATGATGTGGGATCGGATTTTCTAACTGCAAGACGATGTTCATATATTCTATTGTTAATCCGTCTGTTGGTTTGTCCAATGTAGGTTTGGGGACAGTTTGAGCAAGGTATTTCGTATACACCGTGGGAATCATTAGGTATTTGGTCTTTTGGGGTTCTGATTAAATTGGAAATTGTTTGGTGTGTTGTGAATATGGTTTTTATGTTATTGGATTTCAGGATTTTTGAAATTTTGTCTGTGACACCTTTGATGTAAGGTAGGAAAGCTTTTTGCTGAGGAGGAATTTCTGTCTGATCAGTTTGGGATCAAACTGATTGGACCTACATTGGACAAACCAACAGACGGATTAACAATAGAATATATGAACATCGTCTTGCAGTTAGAAAATCCGATCCCACATCATCACTTGCCCAACACCGCCTTCTAACAGGCCATAATATAGACTTCGATAACACCAAAACCATAGCACCATCATTTTTCCAGAAACCGCGAATCATCCGCGAAGCAATTGAGATTGAAAAACGTCCCAATTGTCTAAACAAAAGGGATGACGGTCATCGTCTTCCAGTCGCTTGGAAATCATTGATCTCCAGGCTAGCCCCACAATATTCATCCACACCTCATAATCCTGATAGCAGCCGTTCTGCTCTGATGCCTCCATCAACAGACCCTCAACCCCCCACCACTCTCCCACCCACAGACAGCTTTCGTATAAATAACACTTCGTCCGATACTGCCAGCGAGTTCGCTCTAAGGAGTAGGCAGGTTGAGGCCTTAGAGACGGATCGCGGTGAGATCTGGGGAGTAGGCAGATTGAGACCCCGGAATCGAACCAGTTCCACGAACTCCTAGCATTATTTTCTTTGACAATTTTTACTTGACTCACTTTTTCTCTTGAAAATGGCTCCAAAACGGGAGCCGAAACGTCGAGACATTAACAATCTCAGACGCGGTTCAACCCGAGAACCTAGTATTTTTCATACCAACGACCGCGGAAGCTTCTCGGAACATATATATATATATATATTTTAAATTTCAATTAGTCTTTACAAACCGATTTGTCTATTATTCATGTAATATATTTTAACATTCATTTTAATCTATCTTTTTATTTCTTTTACCAACAATTTAAGTCTGATCTATAGTAGACTGGCTATTCGAGAAAAAGAGACAATTTTACTTATTTTACTATAGATGGTGCCCAATTTGACATCAATTTTTCTTTGTCTCCTTTTCTCGAAATAAACAGAAGCCTGTTGCTTATGCTGTACATATCGAAAAGGGTAAGTTTCTCCACTCTTACGAATACTCTGGACCCACGGCTCTCTGCTCCGACTTAAACCAGCTAGTCGTTCGCACATGTTGCCTCAATTCTTTCTCAAAAATAAATAACAAGGGAAAAGAGGTTACAATAAGATTCAAAATGTCCAAAATACATGTATAAGGTTCATATTTAACTGAAAGAAGAGTGATCATGTATCCCTGAAGTTAAAGACTCTTGGATGGTTAAATATGGTCTCAAGACGCAAATTATATCTTTCCTTGTACTCACAAGATAATAAGGACAGCTAATTCTTCATATTTAAAAGAACTCTCGATCCCCAGATCCTCCGTTCACCAGCGAAATCATTGAGAATTTAACAATTCCTCACCACTCAACAACTTTCTTTAAAAAATCCTTTACGTACTTCGCGTCAACATTATATAATTCTATCCCTGACAACATAAAACGGCTAATAGTAAATTATATCAAATTCCATTACAAAAGATTTCTTTAAGACCAGTGAACAAAGATCAGCAATAAACATTTTTTTTTGTAAATACCATTATTTTGTACTGTTTTTTGGTTGAGTATTTGAGCAGCCTTTAGGCTGGACTCCGATATGTATCTCAATAAAGGCATTATTATTATTATTATTATTAAAAAATCTCCAACAATTAGCACAGTTCCATTGAAATTTATGACATTTTCCAAATAATTTTCAAAGAATTCCAAGAAGAGGTTATCAACAGGTATTTCTCATTCATGATATTTATTTCTACTAATAATAAATAACAAATTTGTGAATCATTGATTGGCATGTTAATAGAATTTAGAAGCATTTTTTGCCTCACCTTGTACATATTTATTTTGAAATTTTTTGAATACTGTACATTTTTTATCTCCTTATTCCTGATCAATCACTTGCTTGAAGTACATGGTCAGAATTTTATCAGACAAGGATCAATTTTCTCATTGCAAGATGGAATTAGAAAGCATCTTCAATAGAAAACATAATCATCTTTAGCAGGTTATAGACTTCTATCCTACTATTATAAGAGTTACATTATTTTCACTAATCAAAATGAATAATGCTTTACCTATTTACATAATATACATGCGGCATAAACAAGCTTCATAACTTTTTTAAAAATCATTCGTCTCACTGGGAAAAGGCCATAAGGTCAAGTCAAATTTCTCTTTCTAATTAACACTTCAACTTACTCGTTTTAATACCTACATTAATAATAACTTTATTGAATATTAAAAAACTAGAGTAAGGTTACGCTTACATGTTGTCAATACAAAGATATACAGGGGGTTAAAATAAATCGGTAATTGTTTAAATGTAACGAAAAGAGAAAGTGATCTCTTATCGTTGAAGGCATTTTTGTCGCTGTTTTGTATGGGTATATTTGATACATTACCTAAACTACGCAAAAATGAACACGCATAAAATAATGCAACAATTTTAGTGTTTAGAGTCTTCAAAATTTCCTTATACAGGGTGTCCCACGACGAACTGCGGCGATCGATATTTCGAAAAGTAGATCTCGGAAAATTTTGAAAATTTGGTAGTAAACTAATGCCGATGGGGGGGGGGGGCAACTCGGCTAAAATGTTTTCAAGATGGTGGCACTTCCGGTTATACCGGAAGTCGATACCAACTTGCTTATTTTAAATGGGACACATATGGGGCACATATATTATTACATTTTTGGATTGTACGCAAAATTCTAGGCCGATTTTGTGTATCATGTCCTATACCTAGGTCTCTCTGTTTTTGAGATATTTCAATTTTTATGTCAAAAAATTATCAATTTTTCCTATAAGGAAGCCTTTATTATCTAATTTGGGTTCGACTCTTCGTTGAAAAAGACCTACTTTAATAGAGTTTTTCTAATATTTTGATAAGTATTAATACAGAGTGTTAAAAAAATAAGAATAAAGATGAAATTGAGAAAACTGTCAAAAATCAATTTTTTCAAATTTTTATAATCTTATCTTATTCGCCATTAAAAATAAGGGTAAGTTTGTATGGATGTCTATTCCGAAAATTTTTGGTTTTCGAGATATTTCCAATTCAATATTTCAATATGGGTATTTTGTTATAGATATTAAGTTAAATTACTCTTAGTTGGCTATGACGGCGTTGAGTGCTAAACAAATGTATGTAGCTGTCACTTCCCAATTGACAAGTATTAATTATCATGGTGGGGCGCTTAAAATATGCACACGCACGAGGATTACTTAAATTTGTTTATAATCCATGGAGAATGTTACAAAGTTTTATCAAAAACATGTGAAATATTTGCTAATAGATATCCAGAGAAACAAAAACCGTCTCCGAACAGTATTTAATGAATAATAGAGAATTTCAAAAAATTTGGCACTGCAACAGTTCATAAAATGATTAAACTACTAACAGTATAACTACTTATACTCAGGAAAATATTTTATTTTAATAAGTGTTCAAGGTGTCCATCCTGAACTTCCAAACATTTTTCGCACCTCTTGATTAGTTCGTCATGGGTGACCACTCTAATAGAACCTGGAGATAATCTTTCAAAAGCATTCCTTGCCTGACAATCTTCCATTGTTGTGACTGGATTAAAATAAACAATATCTTTTATTGTTCCCCATATAAAATAGTCTAAGACAGACAGATCAGGAGAACGGAAAGGCCACAGAAAAGGTCCATTGTTAGCAATCCACTTATCGTAAAAAGTTTTTTCCAAGAAGTTGTTAACTATGAAGCTGCTGTGTGGTGACGCGCCATCGTGTTGGTAAAATATTTGCCTATGTTCAGCTAGCGGTAAATTGTTTAAATATTCATTATCAACACGTAATTTGAAAAACAGAAACTATTTAAGTATTAATTCATTACCATTTAAGTTTTCTTCATAAAAATTAAGTTTTACTACTCCATCATTTCTCACGGCATAGTACACATTAAATTGCCAGGTTTCTTGATAATTTTGTAATTTCACGGCATGGGGATTTGAATCACACCAAAAGTGGGAATTATGTCTGTTGAAAAGTCCATGTTTCGTAACTTTTGCCTCGTCAGTCCAAATTATGTTGTCCAAAAATCGAAAGTCGCCTTGTAACATTGTTAAAATAAATTCGCAAAAGTGAACTCTTCTGGTCAAATCGGTGTCCTTTAGGTGTTGAACCATAGAAATGGAATAGAGGTGGAATTTGTGTTTCAAAAGAATTCTATGAATAGAGTTCTTGGAGATTCCTGTTTGTAAGGCCAATTGTCTTAAGGATGCCATAGGATATGTCACAAAATATCCCAAAATAGCAATTTCGATATTTTCATCATCGACAATTGGTTTTATTTTATGAACTGTTGCCTTAACGGTGCCAAAATTTTTGAAATTCTCCATTATTCGTTTAATATTGTTCGGAGACGGTTTTTGTTTATCTGGATATCTATTAGCAAATATTTCACACGTTCTTGATAAATTCTCCATAGATTATAAACAAATTTAAGTAATCCTCGTGCGTATAATTTGAGCGCCCCGGCATGACAATTGATATTTGTCAAATGGTAAGTGACAGCTACATACATTTGTTTAGCACTCAACGCCGTCATAGCCAACTAAGAGTAATTTAACTTAATATCCATAACAAAATACCCATATAGAAATATTGAATTGGGAATATCTCGAAAACTAAACATTTTCGGAATAGACATCCATATACAAACTTACCCTTATTTTTAATAGCGAATAAGATAAGATTATAAAAATTGGGGATTTTCATTTGAAAAAATTGATTTTTGACAGTTTTCTCAATTTCATCTTTATTCTTATTTTTTGAACACTCTGTATTAATACTTATCAAAATATTATAAAAACTCTATTAAAGTAGGTCTTTTTCAACAAAGAATAGAACCCAAATTAGATAATAATGACTTCCTTATAGGATAAATTGATAATTCTTTTAGGGCCCGCAAACGTCATTTTTGACATAAAAATTGAAATATCCCAAAAACGGAGAGACCTAGTTATAGGACATGATACACAAAATCGTCCTAGAATTTTGCATACAATCCAAAAATGTAATAATATATAGGGTGTCCCATTTAAAATAAGCAAGTTGGTATCGGTTTCCGGTATAACCGGAAGTGCCACCATCTTGAAAATATTTTAGCCGAGTGCCCCCATCGACATTAGTTTACCACCAAATTTTGAAAATTTTCCGATGTCTACTTTTCGAAATATCGATCGCCGCAATTCGTCGTGGGACACCCTGTATACAACGCAGCGTTAATTGTAATACTGTAGTCTTATTAACAGACAAGAAGACCCTGTCCTATCTTAAGGCGTTCTATGAGTACACTAGTCAAATGATCAATACTTCTAAAACTAGAAATCCTCAGCATTACCTAAGCAAACCGCGTTCGGCTGTGATATTCTGGTTGTAGAAGGAAGTACCGGCTTTCATTAATTACATGCCTTTCTCTTAAATCCGTTTAAATTTTGACTAATTATATACTTACACTTTTTTAAAATGTGTCAATCCAAGTCAACTTTAATTTGGTAATGCTTTAATATTTAGTAGTAGTAGTAGTGTGGTAGATGAACCTTCAAATGTTGAAGAATGCATTTATATGATTGATGGCATAGCTTACTTTTAGGCTCTCACTAACATTGCAGAAACCTTTGGTGAGCTCGCCGAGATTATCTTAAGCCGCTTTCCAAAATGCAAAAGGATATATTTCGTGACGGATACTTATTGTATCTATTAAAAACATTGAGAGGTTAAGAAGGGTTTGTGGAGATACATTCTTAATAAAAGGACTTAAGACCAACATTCCTCGGAATTGGAAAAAAATCATCAGTAATGGCAAAAATAAGGAACAACTTGTCAACCTTGTACATAATAAATGGAACCAAGACAAATATTCCCACTACTTTTATGGTACAAACCTTTACTCATCACATAATGATTAGCGAATAAGGTTCAACTGTGAAGCATATTACACAAGAAGAGCTATGCTCTTTACAAGAGGAAAGGGATGCTAAAATTATATTACATTGTTTCCATGTTTCTCTATCCTATCAACATAACTTGCCTATCAGAATTAGGTCATCAGACACAGATATTTTTATGTTGTTATGGTACGCTAACGTGTTACTGTTTGATACAGGAAGTGGATCGTAAATGTCACCATCATTTCTCGAGATTTAGGTGTATGAACCATGTTATGTTGAACACACATGCATTATACGAATGCGACAGTACCAGTTCTTTTATTCGTCATGGAAAGTTGTCACTGAAATCTAAATTAGAAAAGTATTTTTCTTTACAAGGAGTTCTTGAATATTACAGATATAAATGCTGAATAGCCTTCTAAACTTTTCTTATTTTAATATCAGATCTATTTGTGTACAATTACCATAATTCCTGATTTTGATCTCGTTATATTTGGTGGTGATCTCAATGTTAATTTTTCAAATAAAACTAGCCCTAGTTTTACACTTTTAAATAATTTTTTGCAGAGATATGGTCTTGAGCAGATTATTTCTGAACCTACTCGTGTTACTGATGCTTTTCATACTCTCATCGATATTATCGTCACCTTCTGTCTTCACATATATTCTAATATTAATGTAATCAAAATGGATGTCATTTCAGATCACTGTCTTGTTTCTTGTAATTTAAAAATTAAGAGAGAGCGTCAGCCTGCCTTGTTTAAATCTTATAGGGAGTTTTCTACGTTGGATTATGACTAATTTTTAAATGAACTTTGTTCCATAGATTGGGATTACATGTATAATTTGGATGACATTGATCAAATAGTTGAATTTCTCAATACAAATATTACTTACATTTTTGATATTCATGCACCAGTTAAAACAGCTAGGATTTCTAAATCTCCTAGTTAACTGACAATTTAAAATTGTTGATGAAATTTAGAAATAAATTATACTCTATATATAAACAAATGCTTGGAAAGATCAAGGAATTAAGAAACTTTGACAATACATGTGTTAAAAAAGTTATCTCAAAAAAAGCTTTTTTACAATACAAATTTAGAACCGATCCCAAAAGTTTCTGGAAACTCTTGAAGGCTCTGAACATTAATAGTGATAAAAATTCCGTTAATACAAATGTTGCTACTCCCGATGACTTCCTTAATCCTTTTATGAGTTCTCCAAATCAAGTTAACCTTAATAATAACAATATAATTTTAAACAAATATATAAATAATAAATTCGCAATTAATTTGGAGGAATTTGCTTTTACGGGGATTACTTCTGAAAAGGTTGATAAAATAATTTCTAAATTAAAATCTTATACTAAAGGACCTGATGGTATTGACCTAAAAATGATTTTATTGGTTACTCCTTTTTTAAGTAGTCATTTAGCTTTCCTCAATAATAAGTGTTTGATTAATGGGTTTTTTCCTGTAGCATGGAAAGATGTTAATGTTATGAATGTTCCCAAAGTTCCTAATCCTTCTCTTGTCAGTAATTTTCGTCCTCTCAGTATTCTGCCAATGCTTTCAAAAGTTTTAGAAAAAATAGTAGCTGAGCAGGTAACTACGTATCTTAATAGTTTTAATATTTTCCACACAATCTGGTTTCCGGGCTCAATACAATACTAGTACAGCACTTCTAAAAGTTACAGATGATATTTAAAAAAAAACTGACGTCAACAATCAGGTTCGTTTAATTCTCTTAGATTACAGTAGAGCTTTTGATTTGTTAAATCTTGCTACCCTTTGTGCAAAATTAAAATATTTTAGTTTTTCTGATACGGCTATTTCTTTTTTTAGTAATTATCGTTCTGCGCGATGCCAACGTGTTATTTCAAATAATGAGTCTTCAGAATTTGTTAACATTACTAAAGGAGTCCCGCAGGGTAGAATTCTGGGCCCCCTACTATTTTCTATTTATACGGCTGATTTTAATGAGTATCTTCAAAACTGTGGGTACCACCAATATACTGATGACACTCAGTTATATTTCTCGTTTAATTTTCAAAACCTTTTAACTGCTGTATCCAGAATCAATGACGAGTGCTCCTTTAAGTAGGATCAGTCTTTCGGCTGGTGTTTGTTGCAATCAAAGCATTAGCGTTTTGATGGTAATATGCAATTATTACATTTAACGCACCAAGCTTGTAACTTGTAATTCAGCGCTTGGCGGGGCACATAGCCCGGAGAGTAGCTGTTGGTTACCGTCTGGTTACGTTCCTTATAGTAAAATAAGGATTTTGTAGAGGAGTTTGCGACTAAGAGTATTATGTTTTAATATTCCGCCCTCTAAAAGCACATTTGAACTATGCCAGGCCCAGTCAGGCTATTTATTTTTCGATTGCAACAGACACTGGACCGCTAGATGGCGCCTGCTGACTATTTTACATGTCGCTATCCCAAAGATACCGAAATGTACTAAATGGTCAAGTGATCCTTGTGTCGGTCGTCACATGCCTACCTTGCACTGATGAGAGCCAACAGCTTGAAACTGCAGTCTGCAAGTGGTGTGTGACGACTGGTACGAGGGCTCCTTTAAGTAGGATCAGTCTTTCGGCTGGTGTTTGTTGCAATCTATTATTAAAGGGAGTAAAATATTATATTGGGATTTAGTGTGTATAAGCCTTGAATAAAAAATCTGGATGTGGAAGTAGTGATTCCTTGGGCAGCGGCTTTTTTATTTGTAACATTAAACTGCTTTTCTTGCATCTTATATCCACGTGAAACATTTTTATGTTCTCGTCTAGCTGCATTAAACCAAAGCTTCCTTCTTTTTACATTTTGTGGCATAAAAACCTTTTCTGGGTTATTTACTGATGTATTTGTACATCCAGGAACAAAACAATACTTATTGTTATTAACTTTCACACTTTTTGAGTCTCCCATCATTAGAAAAACACAGATAAAACAATAATGAAACAAACAATCCATATCACGTAGGTGGGGCGAGCGTAGGTGCGTCTTTACTATGTACATATTTCGGTATGCGATGTAAAGCAACGACAGGCGCAGTTAGTACTTGGATGGGTGACCATTCCAACAGAAACCGCGTTCTCGCCTCACACATCTTCCAGCGGCTTGTATATCAGTGTATGCGCGGAAGCTATACAACCTTAGGCGAGGGTTGTATATTAAATATTAGGCAAGTAAAAGATCCCTACTTTTCTTAAGGGAAGAGGTTCGGCAAAATTCCTGGTTGGGGGTAGCTCGTCTACAGGCGTCGGTGTTAGGCCTCAGTAGCGGAAATAGGCCGACGTTAAATAAATGTATAAAAAGAAAACTTTATTTTCCAGCTATTTTCCTGGAAAAGCAAGGAAAATTACGGAAAGAATTTCTGCACAAAATATTGGATATAAATATACATTCTTTAACCAAAAATTTTAATGAAATGAGAATGAATTAAAGAAATATATTTTCCTAGTATCTCTGTGGTTTTCCGGTTTTTTTCGTGATATGCTGTAATTGACAAGAGGCAAACAACTAAAACCTTAAACAAAATGGCAGTACCAACAAGAAATATGTGAGTCATAAATTCTCACGGGGGGGGGGGGGGAGGTTCCCACTACAATCAGTCTCTTTTCATTTACTTTGATTCCCGATTTTTACCTGAACTTGAAAAGTTGAGAATCTTGTAACTCTCCAGATATTTAAGGTTTATCTACAAACATTGATATAATGAGTCGGCTTATTTAATTCAGGTATATATAATATATAAGAAATATTTTGATACTGCCAGTTTGCTCCAGAATTAAACCAGAAACTGTAATGAATTTTTAATAAAAATAATAATTCGAAAAGCAGACCCAACACTGATCCCTGAGGAACATCATTAATGGCATATTTTATTTCAGGTATGTAGGCTATAAGTTTTATGAGTTAGCAACTGCACTTGCATTTGCTTATTTTTTTAACATTTATTTAAGCTACCTCGAACCAGGAATTGTGCTGAACCTCTTCCCTTAAGAAGAGCAGGGATCTTTTACTTGCCTAACATTTAATAGACAAGGGACTGACGGCTTTACATCCCCTCCGAAGGATGGTATATCCCCTATACAACCCTCGCCTAAGGTTGTATAGCTTCCGCGCATACACTGATATACAAGCCGCTATTTGCTTAATTAAAAATTTAGATCTGACTTTGGTCCTGATTAATGATGTATTGTGGCCTTAATGGAGACAAGGTTACTTTTGTTTAAATTAATGTACTTTCCTTATTTGTTTTTAGTAGCTGTTGATATTTCAAGGCATGATTGTTTTACACTTTGAGGTTATGTTAATTAGATAGCATTTGATGATATTTTGAGGAATTTTTAACGTTGCAATTACTGACGTATTTTTTTATTGCACATAATATTAATTTACATAAATGTCAAGGAAGGTTAGCTTTGTAAGGAATGTGTTTTCGATTACTTGTTATCGTAATTACAAGTATTGTCATTTTCAATTTATCAACGTATTTGAATAATATAACGTCACTCTCAAATATGTAAATGCTAATTATATTCAGGAACACTATTTTTGGTGTAGATTATCACGGTGACTATTTAATAAATAATGATTTGTCGATATGTCTCTATGGATAGAGACATAAAACCTTCTGCAGAAATCCCCGTTAAATAGATTTGCAGCTTCAAATGAAAGGGTTTTAGGTTTAATTCTCTAGAAAGCTGATTTTATGTTGTTTTATTCATTTTTATTTATCTGTTCAGTTTAAACCTTTAAAATATTTATTTATCCTTTGGCTTTTGGGGTTCTCGCTTCAAAAAGCCGAATCTTGTACGTATTTTCTTATTTATAAGTTTTTATAGGATTTTTTTACGAGTGAATACGGCAATGAATGCAAAACCATCACTTGTTAAATAATGGCCGTGAAAGTCTCCATTAACATACACATTCTTACTTTTAATAACATTGAATGTGACACTTCATTTACTATTCAATTTTCTATTATCAACTACTTAACAATTATTACTTATGTACTCATCCTTCGTTTCAGAAAATTTATGCTTACTTATTATATTTATTTTAGGTATTAATAGTTACATCATCCATTAAATGCATTTACCGATAGGTTCAATGCCATTGGACTCACTGTAGGATCACAAGGTTGACTTATTTGGGGCATTCTTTTGATAGACTCCTTTTAAAGGATGAGAATGTAAATATTTAATAGAGGAGTCACGATCTAGTATTTAATTATCGGTTCTCAATGAAACAGAAATTTCGTTTAAAATAATTGATCTTCTTTCCTAAATAACCGTGTCAAGTCTGTAATGGTTTAATTTATTAAAAGGCGTGAGGTTGGATGAAATTATGAGATTTATTATCGTTCTGTTTTGTAGTAGGGTAATAATTGGTGTAAGTAGGTTTGATTTATGCCTATTCGCTAGGATGGAAGCGAGAAATCCGTTAGAAGGATACATTTTTAGTGATATTAACTTTGAACTTTGGAAATAAGTGTCTAATTTAGTTCGAGAATTGTTTAAACCTTAAAAGCTTCAACATCATTTGACAAGCTAAGGGTTACCAGATGCCTAAGATTAAACCGTCTTGGCATTTGCTCCGGCATATTCAAGAACTGTTGGAAATGATCTTCTAAAGCAGGGGCCTGTGAACTTCGGATTTTCCAAATGTAAATATTTTGAAATGTCTACTATTACTACTATTTTGATATGGCGCAATACAATTTTTATTGCATTATTGCAGTAAAGGTATATTTTTTGCACTCAAAATGACTCATAAAAGTGTCATTTATTGCACGATAGCAGAAGAATTACTTTGTTGCATCTGTGCAACTTTAACAAAATATGTAAACAGTTGACAATTGCTAACGGCAAAAAAGTTATGTGTCCTCTATGCTTTTTATTATTGGAAACATTTTTTTAACATACGCGTTTATTAAAATGAAAGCGAACGAGTTTAACCGAATTGTCGCGAGGTCAAATAAGGCCGGGAAAAGTGAATTTGTTAATTTGTTTATCCCAATAAAATTTAAAATTCAATATATTTACTTATTGTTGTAGAAGAAATCTAATTTCTTCATATGTTGTAACGCTTATCAACATAATTGGTTTAAAATGAAAGTTATCAAAAACCACTTCTTTCTGGGGAGTTATTGCTTTTTACATTTTTCATCTTAAAAATTTTGTAGCTACTAAATGTTAAACAATATCGGACCCAAATCAGTTTTAAAAGTTGTAAGCATCTCCTGACGATGCTAACATGGTTAGCGAAATGCCATCGAGTATATTAGAGTGTAGTGCTTAAGTGTATTAATTTCATGGAAACTACAGCGCACCAAAGGTTACTGAGTTAAAGTCACAGAATATAAATTGTATTGATCTTAATTTTCTCAAAATATGGCTTCCCATAAGGATAATTTAATATACTATTATGTTTATGTTCATTATTTGACATTAATGAACGATTTCATTTGAAATATCGTTCTCATTTCACGTATAAAATTGTTTAAAAAAATCGTTTACCTCATCTTAAATATACGTTGGCGTGATGATATAAAAATTACAACGTATACACAAGAGTTGCACTTTCCTTAATGCGAGAGTTATTTCATTTTCTTAAATTATGTAATATTGTTTATGTACCTGTTTCAAGTTTTGAAATAATTTAATCAAGTATATAATTCAATAGCATACACTCATTAGTGCAAAAAGAGGATACGTAATCTTGTAATTCACTCATATTAGGTGTTTGTTTACTGATATACGAAAAAGGCATTTTAACTGAAAAAAGAACAATTATTCGTCATGTGTTGATGTAAATGATTATTTTCAGTTAAAAATTCACTTTGTTTATAGCAATTTTTTTTAAAATAGAAAAATGATTGAAAACGAGAAGAAAAATATATTTTAAGATTATGGTAAATTACTTTAAAAACCTACAATTTTAGTTGAAAAAGAGGGTCAATTTTGAAGTAAATGACAATTCTAGAAGGTACATAAATTTTAAATATAAATAAACAATTTAGCCGTTGTAAACATTTTAAGTTAAAATTTGATATAGTTCTAGCCCACAATTGTCAAGTATATATATGTTATGTTGATGGTTGTCCCACGTTCGGGAGCTAAATAAGAGGATGTTTGAGGACTAAAATCATAATGCCCCACTTTGTATGAATCAAAGCACTATAATATGTTATGCCCCACGTTGGGCGCCAACTAAGATGATATGTGTCCACCTTCTGAGCGAATCAAATTAATAACTCTCCACGTTCTGAGTGAGTCAAGTAAGGTGATAAGCACCGCATTATTAATATAATGATAATGGGTAATATATTTTTAATTTTGAAAGTTAATTCTTATCGTAATAATTATTTGAAAACGGTTCTCGCTAATTCCTTGGGTCTAAGATCACAAATATTACTTGAATTTTACCTCTGTATGTTTAATTGGCTACATAACTATTATATTCAAATGATCGAATAATAAATCGTTGTTGAATGAACAGTTATAATTTTATTTTACCAAAAATGATTTCATCATAATCTAGGTGCAAAAAAATTTAAGGCTACTCCCTATCCCTGCTATAGATACCTTATATACTAAAATTAACTACATGAAGTATCCTGGATTTTAAATGTATGTTGGCAATAATATCTACTAGTTATTTTAACTTTCTAAAGTTGTTATTCTTGAATGTTTACCATTAAAAATATAAATGGCCTCAAAATTACTTCATGTAAATAATCTAGTTAAAAATTCAATAAATAAAAGCCTCGATTTAACCTGTGGTTATATCCTTGAAAAAGTATGTGTATGTGCTTCAACTCCTTTGTCGGTGCTTGACCTGGTTTGATTGATATCTTCGAACTTGATGATTTTATTGTTTAAACATTTTTAAATATTATACAATGCTTTGTATACAATAAGGTAAGTTTATTAATTTTTTGTTTACGTTCAAGTACTGACAAATAGTGAAGAAACACAGCAACCTGCTCGAAATGGACCTATCACTAGCGCTGACCAGTCAAGGAGAACCACCACCACCAGCGAGAAGTCACGTGGAGCGCGACGTTTCAGTGAGGTCACTTGTCGGGTTGGGTCGGGCGCCAGCTACGCCTACCACAGGTGGTCGCAGGTGGTGGGGGACCAGTAACATGTAGTCAAACGCGCAGGTGCGCCTTAGACTGCAGCATATATAAGGAGTCGCACAACGCGGGGAACGTTCAGTTCGAGCAACGAGGAGCAGCAGTAGGCAGTTTTCAGTGAGAACCTGAAGATCGCGAGTCGACCATGTATATATATATATATATATATATATATATATATATATATATATATATATATATATATATGAAAAATACTAGGTTCTCGGGTTGAACCGCGTCTGAGATTGTTAATGTCTCGACGTTTCGGCTCCCGTTTTGGAGCCATTTTTAAGAGAAAAAACCATATTCACAACACACCAAACAATTTCCAAATTAATCAGAACCCCAAAAGACCAAATACCTAATGATTCCCACGGTGTATACGAAATACCTTGCTCAAACTGTCCCCAAACCTACATTGGACAAACCAACAGACGGATTAATAATAGAATATATGAACATCGTCTTGCAGTTAGAAAATCCGATCCCACATCATCACTTGCCCAACACCGCCTTCTAACAGGCCATAATATAGACTTCGATAACACCAAAACCATAGCACCATCATTTTTCCAGAAACCGCGAATCATCCGCGAAGCAATTGAGATTGAAAAACGTCCCAATTGTCTAAACAAAAGGGATGACGGTCATCCTCTTCCAGTCGCTTGGAAATCATTGATCTCCAGGCTAGCCCCACAATATTCATCCACACCTCATAATCCTGATAGCAGCCGTTCTGCTCTGATGCCTCCATCAACAGACCCTCAACCCCCCACCACTCTCCCACCCACAGACAGCTTTCGTATAAATAATACTTCGTCCGATACTGCCAGCGAGTTCGCTCTAAGGAGTAGGCAGGTTGAGGCCTTAGAGACGGATCGCGGTGAGATCTGGGGAGTAGGCAGATTGAGACCCCGGAATCGAACCAGTTCCACGAACTCCTAGCATTATTTTCTTTGACAATTTTTACTTGACTCACTTTTTCTCTTGAAAATGGCTCCAAAACGGGAGCCGAAACGTCGAGACATTAACAATCTCAGACGCGGTTCAACCCGAGAACCTAGTATTTTTCATACCAACGACCGCGGAAGCTTCTCGGAATATATATATATATATATATATATATATATATATATATATATATATATATATATTGCTATTATACATGATTTGCAGGAAACAACTACTCAGCGGGCAAATACCCCGACCTGCATTGAATTACACCTTACAAATCATGAAAAATTGGTAGCCAATGTCATTTGTCTACTCCCTGACCAGACATAGACCGGTTTCGAACTTATTAGTTCTCCTCAGTATGCCATAGGTCATGGAGCAGACAAATGACAGTGGCCAACCTGCTAGTCTTATACAGACTAATGTAAATGGTGTAGTGGTGAGAGGTAAGTGAATCCTCTCATGTGGTCTAATGCTACTATACACCAGACATCATAGATGTCTCCATGGTGCATAGCGACTTGCCATTTTGCAAGTACCGAGAGCGGCGACCTTCAGCCCTTGGTGGACTTAACCTATATACTGTTATTATACATGATTTGCAGGAAACAACTACTCAGCGGGCAAATACCCCGACCTGCATTGAATTACACCTTACAAATCATGAAAAATTGGTAGCCAATGTCATTTGTCTACTCCCTGACCAGACATAGACCGGTTTCGAACTTATTAGTTCTCCTCAGTATGCCATAGGTCATGGAGCAGACAAATGACAGTGGCCAACCTGCTAGTCTTATACAGACTAATGTAAATGGTGTAGTGGTGAGAGGTAAGTGAATCCTCTCCTGTGGTCAAATGCTACTATACACCAGACATCATAGATGTCTCCATGGTGTATAGCGACTTGCTATTTTGCAAGTACCGAGAGCGGCGACCTTCAGCCCTTGGTGGACTTAACCTATACTCATATTACATATGATTTGCAGGAAACAACTACTCAGCGGGCAAATACTCCGACCTGCATTGAATTATACCTTACAAATCATGAATGGTAGCCAATGTCATTTGTCAATTCCCCGACCAGACATAGACCGGTTTCGAACTTATTAGTTCTCATCAGTATGCCATAGGTCGTGGAACAGACAAATGACAGTGGCCAACCTGCTAGTTTTATACAAACTGAGGTAAATGGTGTACTGGTGAGAGGTAAGTGAATCCTCTCCTGTGGTCAAATGCTACTATACACCAGACATCATAGATGTCTCCATGGTGTATAGCGACTTGCTATTTTGCAAGTACCGAGAGCGGTGACCTATGGCATACTGATGAGAACTAATAAGTTCGAAACCGGTCTATGCCTGGTCGGGGAATTGACAAATGACATTGGCTACCATTCATGATTTGTAAGGTATAATTCAATGCAGGTCGGGGTATTTGCCCGCTGAGTAGTTGTTTCCTGCAAATCATATGTAATATCATATATATATATATATATATATACTTACCTCTCACCGGTACACCATTTACTTAAGCTTGTATAAAACTAACAGGTTGGCCACTGTCATTTGTCTGTGCCATGACCTATGGCATACTGATGAGAACTAATAAGCTCGAAACCTGTCTATGTCTGGTCGGGGAATTGACAAATGACATTGGCTACCGATCTTTAATGATTTGTAAGGTATAATTCAATGCAGGTCGGGGTATTTGCCCGCTGAGTAGTTGTTTCCTGCAAATATGTAACAACATATATATATATATATATATATATATATATATAATATATATGTATATGTATATGTATATATATATATATATATATATATATATATATATGTTCCGAGAAGCTTCCGCGGTCGTTGGTATGAAAAATACTAGGTTCTCGGGTTGAACCGAGTCTGAGATTGTTAATGTCTCGACGTTTCGGCTCCCGTTTTGGAGCCATTTTCAAGAGAAAAAGTGGGTCAAGTAAAAATTGTCAAAGAAAATAATGCTAGGAGTTCGTGGAACTGGTTCGATTCCGGGGTCTCAATCTGCCTACTCCCCAGATCTCACCACGATCCGTCTCTAAGGCCTCAACCTGCCTACTGCTTAGAGCGAACTCGCTGGCAGTATCGGACGAAGTGTTATTTATACGAAACCTGTCTGTGGGTGGAAGAGTGGTGGGGGGTTGAGGGTCTGTTGATGGAGGCATCAGAGCAGAACGGCTGCTATCAGGATTATGAGGTGTGGATGAATATTGTGGGGCTAGCCTGGAGATCAATGATTTCCAAGCGACTGGAAGACGATGACCGTCATCCCTTTTGTTTAGACAATTGGGACGTTTTTCAATCTCAATTGCTTCGCGGATGATTCGCGGTTTCTGAAAAAATGATGGTGCTATGGTTTTGGTATTATCGAAGTCTATATTATGGCCTGTTAGAAGGGGGTGTTGGGCAAGTGATGATGTGGGATCGGATTTTCTAACTGCAAGACGATGTTCATATATTCTATTGTTAATCCATCTGCTGGTTTGTCCAATGTAAGTTTGGGGACAGTTTGAGCAAGGTATTTCGTATACACCGTGGGAATCATTAGGTATTTGGTCTTTTGGGGTTCTGATTAAATTGGAAATTGTTTGGTGTGTTGTGAATATGGTTTTTATGTTATTGGATTTCAGGACTTTTGAAATTTTGTCTGTGATACCTTTGATGTAGGGTAGGAAAGCTTTTTGCTGAGGAAGAGTTTCTGTCTCTTAAGTTTGGGAAGGATTTTGTGCTTTGTGTATGGATCGCGTTATATGTCCTTTTGTAGAAGTGCTTCTTGTAATGTTTGTAGTTCGGATTGTCTGTTGTGATTGTCTGTTAGTCTGAGGGATCTGGTTACAAGAGTATTGACAACGGAATTTATTTGTGATGGATGGTGGTGTGATTTTGAGTTAAGGTAGCGGTTGGTGTGGGTTGGTTTTCTATACACAAAATTTCAAAAGTCCTGAAATCCAATAACATAAAAACCATATTCACAACACACCAAACAATTTCCAATTTAATCAGAACCCCAAAAGACCAAATACCTAATGATTCCCACGGTGTATACATCATACATCATCACTTGCCCAACACCGCCTTCTAATAGGCCATAATATAGACTTCGATAATACCAAAACCATAGCACCATCATTTTTTCAGAAACCGCGAATCATCCGCGAAGCAGTTGAGATTGAAAAACGTCCCAATTGTCTAAACAAAAGGGATGACGGTCATCGTCTTCCAGTCGCTTGGAAATCATTGATCTCCAGGCTAGCCCCACAATATTCACCCACACCTCATAATCCTGATAGCAGCCGTTCTGCTCTGATGCCTCCATCAACAGACCCTCAACCCCCCACCACTCTCCCACCCACAGACAGCTTTCGTATAAATAACACTTCGTCCGATACTGCCAGCGAGTTCGCTCTAAGGAGTAGGCAGGTTGAGGCCTTAGAGACGGATCGTGGTGAGATCTGGGGAGTAGGCAGATTGAGACCCCGGAATCGAACCAGTTCCACGAACTCCTAGCATTATTTTCTTTGGCAATTTTTACTTGGCCCACTTTTTCTCTTGAAAATGGCTCCAAAACGGGAGCCGAAACGTCGAGACATTAACAATCTCAGACGCGGTTCAACCCGAGAACCTAGTATTTTTCATATATATATATATATATATATATATATATATATATATATATATACACGAAGTACGAGTATTTGCGGAGATACATTAATTTATTTAAAATTGCCAAATTTTAAATATTTTACTTATTTACAAAATAACTAATAATCTAATTGGCTTTTCAAACATCTGGATTTGTTTTAATTTTTTTCCCAAACAATTTTCAATTCTTGCAATTTTTAAATCGAACTACTAGAAATAAAGATATTTGTGAAATAGGTACATACAAAACTAGATATTCTGGCGCTAATATAATTAAACCAACTCAAAAATATAGCACATTCTAAATTTTTTTAAATGTTCCCATAGTAACTACAATAACCACAATTTACTGTTGTATTGACCAAGCATTTGCAGTAGTATATACAAAAACATTAAAAGTTGGTACTACTGGCTCACAAACCGTAGTAAAACGAATTGACTGATACCAGCTTTTAATGCGTTTGGTTATTGTTAGCCTGAGATTAAAAATGTTTTATTTAAATATATCGAAGAAAATTACGATCAATCGACAAAATAGTGTAGAGTTTTAAATAGCGGTATTTCAATTTTGTAGCAATTATTAACAAGCTACCATTAATTTTTTCACGCACATCGGTGCTGGGCGTTCCAGGTTCCGGTTTAGCGAATAGTTAATGTCAGGTTTAAACAATTTGTCTCGCATATTAATTTTTAAACAAACATTTACGATAGACTAAGTCTAAGTAATGCAACTTTTACTTTGCTTTATTAGGCGTTGAAAAGATGTTCTGATTTTGAATTAGATTCATTTATATACTCATGAATAAATTAACTATAATTTACAACAAATTGCAACATATGATGAACAAGGCGTTGGGGATTGCCTTCGATTAAATAAATGAATAATATCCATTCCTTTTCGATCATGTACACGAGTCGGGAGATTATTCATTTAAATTTTACACAGATCGCAATCGAACCCTCACTATCTACTTATAGAAGATATTTTATCATTATTTATTGCAACTCTCCTGAAATTTTGTCAGGTATGATGTAAATGAAATTTATTGTTGTTAAATTCACTTTTTCTATTATAATTAATTTCATTTTAAGTGTTACAAAGAATATGACAGTTATCTCATTCAAATGTTAATAATACAATGCCTTTACTTTCTCGTTTAGCACGATTTACTTTGTAGGCATGCAGATGAACATCATAAGACATAAAAAGGTAGAGGGCATTATACTTACTGCCAATTTCTCACACGATTCGCTCAAAAAATCCATTCGAGAATGTATTCTCAGCAATTCAGATATGCCCGTAAAATATCAAACAAGTGTGAACCGACAATTCTCCTTCTTGGATTTTATTTAAGAATATAAGGTGTCTCACCGGGAACTGAATCGATCCAACTAAAATACCGGAAGTCGATACCAACTTGCTTATTTCAAATGGAATACCCTATATATTTTAGGGTTTTCGAAAAGAGCATAAAATTCTGAGTCGAAAATATGTAGCATATCCTATACCTAAACCTAACCGTTTCAGAGATAATCGACATTTTATAGAAAATTTGACAGGTGCAACGGTTTGCAAGAACCGTTATAACTTTCCTCATGTAAAAGATCCTCATTTGCTTCTTGTCACGTAAAAAGAACACGAGGAGAAGTACGTCCTACAACTGGAATAAATTCAATAATATCATACCAAGTGTTCCGTTTTTCGCGTTACATTTTGTCAACTTCAAACCGCGAAAACTTGTTTAGGTCAAATGGAACACCCTGTATATTTTTACGTCAAGTAGTATACAATTGAATTTCCTTTTTTCTGATATTAGCATTGTGGGGGTTAAAGTTACAACTTTTTGAAATATTAATTGTAATCATTTCATCAAAATAGCCATGATTAGAAACAATCAGTCATTATCTTGTGTCAAAAAATGCCAGCACGTTTAAATTATATCAACGAAAACTTTTTAAATTTATGGAGAATGTGATAAAGTAATATCAAGAACTTGCAGCGCATTTGCTACTCGATATTCACAAAAACGCAAAATAACACTAACACTGTAACATTCGTATTAATCGAATTGAAGATATGGCATGAACTAAAATAGTAGAGATAAGATCAATTTAAAATATGATTTCATCTTAATTTAATAATTGCTCAAAATTCCGCCCTCGAACCTCGACACATTTTTCGCATTTTCGGATTAGTTCCTCATGGGTTCTAAAAGAACCCTGTGATATGTTTTGAAATGCATTTCCTACTCTTTGCATACAATCTTCAATGGTTGTTAATGGGCTCTCATAAACTTTATTTTTAATAGTTCCCTAAATGAAACAATCCAGAACTGATAAATCGGGCAAGCGAGGAGGCCATAAGAAAGGTCCATTATTGACAATCCATTGATCATAAAAAGTTTCTTGTAAATAATTATTTATTAAGTATGCGTTATGTGGGGGAGCACCGTCGTGCTGATAAAAAATGTTTCTATGTTCGGCGGGAGGTAAATTTTCTAAATAGTTGTTATTCAAATTTTGTAAGATATTCAGATATCTTTCACCTAAAAAAAAAATTACCTATACATATTAGCAGAAGAGAAATTTTATTTACCGTTTAAATTTTCCTGATAAAATTATAATGCCACCACTCTATCGTTTGTTATGGCACAGTAAACATTGAACTGACAACTTTCCTGAAAGTTTCGCTCTCTGATCATATGAGGATTTGAGTCACTCCAATAATGCGAATTGTGTCTATTAAAAAGTAAAAAAAAAATTTTTAGTAAATTTTGCTTCATCTGTCCATATAATATTTCCCAAATAAGAATCGTGACCCTCAGACCTTATTAGAATAAACTCACAAAAATCTTCTTAGGAAATCTGTTTCTTTTAATCCTTGAACCATATGGAATGAAAACGGGTGAAACTTATGTTTTAATAAGATTCTGTGAATTGAATCCTTGCATAGTCCCGATTCCAGAGCAGCCTGTCTTAATGACAGCCTTGAAAATGCATGAAAATATCCCAGAATGACTATTTCAATGTTTTCATCAACAATAGGCTTTCTTCTTTGCATATTTGCCTTGACAGAGCCATCATTTTTAAAATTTTCCAGTATGCGTTTTACAGTGTTTGGTGACGGTTTCCGTTTTTCTGGATATCGAGTAGCAAATGTGCTGCAAGTTCTAGATATTACTTTATCACATTCTCCATAAATAATAAACAAATTTAAAAAGTCTTCGTGTGTAATTTAAACGTGCTGGCATTTTTTGACATAAGATAATGACTGATTGTTTCTAATCATGGCTTTTTTGATGAAATGATTACAACAATTCAGGAATTTCTAATAAAATTGTAACTCAAAAAGTTGTAACTTTAACCACCACAATGCTAATATCAGAAAAAAGAGGAAATCAATTTTATACAACTTGACGTAAAAAAATACAGGGTGTTCCATTTGGCCTAAACAAGTTTTCGCAGTTTAAAGTTGACAAAATGTAACGCGAAAAACGGAACACTTGGTATGATATTATTGAATTTATTTCAGTTGTAGAACGTAGCTCTCCTTGTGTTCTTTTTATGTGACAAGAAGCAAATGAGGATCTTTTACACGAAGAAAGTTATAACCTATAACAGGAATTGAAGATATTTTCAAACATATCCACTTGCTTCCATCACAAAAGTATCTGCTGATTTGGGAGTTTCTTATATCTCATCGCAAAGAATTCTTTGTCGTCATAAGTTAGATCGTTAGGTTCATGATCGTAATTATTTATAAAAAATCATCTGGACAGACGAAGGGTATTTGATAGAAAAAAATCTACATTTTTGGGCTCACGAAAATCCTCGTAATTGTATTGGAGGTGGAAAATCAAATTCAATTTCGTATTAATGTTTTCTGTCTGTTAATGGAGAGTGAGGTACGATATTTCATGTACGGTGAAAACTTGAATAGAGATTGGCCAGGGTTATTTAATAATCTTAAGAGAAGTTGTGGAAAACTACCTGGATGATCTGGCGCTCAATCGACTTATCAATCGTTGGTATCAAATGGACGGAGCCCCAGAGCACATTCAACTATAGAGGGTAGATTCCAAATGAACTTCTTTGAAGATTGTTAGTGGGCAAACAGAAGTCCACCAATTTGGCCTGCCCGATATTCGGATCTTACTCCTTTAGATCTTTATTTATGTGGTCGGGGAAAATAATTAGTGTAAACAAAGTCGATTTTAAATTATGAAAACGTAAGAATAAGGATAGTTGGAACTTTTGATCGTTTGGAACCTTTCGAAATTTGTAGTGCAACGCAGTTTATTCAAAAGCGTATTGTAGACTGTCTCAATAAAAACGATGCACACGTTGAGCATTTGTATTGAAATACATAATTTTTTGTTATTATTTGTTATTGCAATATGATTTTTGAATAAAAATTCAAATGAAAAAATTATTTCCAAAGCCTACTACCCTTGAGCAAAAAATATTTCTGTCAAAAAAATGCCAATAACTCAAGATATGCATACATATTTTTAAGTAAATTGTTAGAATTGTCATTTGTTTTCATGGCATAATTGAAAAACCGAGCAATCTCTCTCTCTCTCTCTCTCTCGACATGTATCAAAACCTGTGATAAATAAGATAACATAACTTGGGTTGTCTAAACTCAGAATTAGAAGACCAATTGAACCATGTAAAAAAATGTAGGTGTCCATTTAAAATTAAAAAAAGTTGGTATCGACTTTTGGCACACCGTGTATAGGTTGCGGACTGAAAATATTTTAAGTAGAACGGGCATAATCGATTATGGCTGCGTACCAAATTTCAAGTTTGCAATCCTATTGCAAGTTGAAAAATTTCTAACGAACGGCCTACGTGAATAACTCTGTATATTTGTATATTGTTCACATAAAGAACTTCAAATTAGTGTAATGATATTCCTCATTTATAAATATATTCGAAATAAATTAATTTGATACTAAATTGTTTGGTAACAATACTTTAAAAACATATTACTTTTAAAATGAGCTCATACTGAACATAAATCAGTCACGCTGATGTCTGAAACCTGAAGGCATCTTAAAGTAGCTTTCACTTGATGCTTGATTTGAAGTTGAAGTAATGAATAAAGGAATAGAGGAGATAACAAGTGACCTTGAATTTATTTAATTATTTTTGACCTGGCTAATGCCTCTAATGATATCCCCTTATAATGAGTAGTAACGTAATAAGTTAAATCCAATCTGATTCTGAAAATACATCTAAAAGTAATTGAAGATTGGGAGATAATATGTTAATTCAGAAAAACTAATTTTTAGCAGTCATTTTGCAACATGGCGGACATTTGTCGAAGATAGACGGATGTGGAGTTTAGTATAATGTCGTTCATGAGATTATTAACAGTATGGGGAAATTAGATGAACGGGATGAATGCTGATATATGCTAGTAAGGAATACATACAGCAAGTATTGGGCCGTCGCCGCTGGGGCCGGCGCCAGTCGTACTCCTGAGGTTAGAAAAATGTAGAATAGCAAAAAAATCTTTTAATGCTATGTTACTCACTTTCTGATAGGATACTGTATCTATTAATTGCATTTTATCTGGACAAAATTATTTATCGTTTCAAAAACCTACCTGGCGGCATCAGCCATGTGTTCAAGTGCTTTGGATGTCATCCTTATGGGCCCAACATTTAAAAAATACTGCTTGCTCTATAGCTTGTTAAACCCGACATTTATTACCTCTAATTACGGAATCAAATGGTTTATAGTCTGTGAATATTTGTAGAGTGCACTGTAATGCCATAAACTTTATAATAGCATCTCGTTAAATTCTATGGCTCTATAAGTGCATAGTGAGAGTTTTTGTTCAGTACTTGTCTGATATATATTGATACATACAAGAACATTTTAAATTCCAGATGTAGGACACCGATGCTTTCAGTAAAAAATTACCATTTTTCTGACTCTGAAATCTTATAATAGAATAAATGCAAACAAAACCACAATTTCTTTTTAGTTTTTGAATAAACACGAATTGAAAGTGTGTGCCTTATTAAGGTTTTTTTTTAAGTGTACTTGGTATGTATCCATAATTTTTAATTGATAATGCGAATAATAGATCTGCCGCTTACATAAATGGGGCAATTTTAATTAAAAATAAATTGTAAATAGAGCTTTTTGATTTTTATAAAGCAAGGAGGATTACTAACTTGCTTGGTAGCCTAAAGTTTTTATAGCACCTACCTAGTAAACTGAAGAGATGGATATACACATCTAAGAATAAAAGTGCAACATTATATTTTGCCGACAATACGTGCCAAGCAGTAATGAAATATACAGTGAGTCCCAGTTTATTTGTTACACTTGATATTCTCTTTAATTTTTTAGATAAATTTTTGATTGAAAATTCAACCTGACTTAGTTTTTTCTGTGCAATCCGATGCCGTTTAAAAATAGACAATAATAAAGGTTCTGGCTGAAAAAACGATTTTTTTAAATAATTCAGAATGGTCGACGTTTGCCTAGTTTTAATTGACTATGAAAGAGGAGTAAATACATGGATGTAAAATTTTAAATATCACTTCCGGTTTACACGGAAATGACGTCAAATAATAAATTTATAATCGAGAAATTTAATTTTTCAAAAAGCCTATTATTTATTAAATTGTTGAAGCTTATGAAATACTTGGAAAAAATAAGCAATAATACTCTACGATAAACATTAATTCGTTTGTTATAAAGAAAACAATGTTTATTAAATTCAAATAATCAACAACGCATGCTCTCCAGTCAAACACAGGTAATATACAGTATTTTTAGCCTCTGCACTCGGGAAGATTTAGACAGTATTGTTTTCTATTTTCAGGTATTAAGCCATTGGTAGTTTTTATTAGAACTTCTTTATTATCTTTAGCAATTACACAAGGACGATCAAGAAAATTCACAGATCTTAACAAACCAGATTGTTTCGTGGCATATTTACGTAGAAAATCTTGAACTTTTTTGTCTCGTCCCCTTTACTTTCTAATTAAGTTTTCAAGTGTAAATTTGCCTCTTGTGTCTTTTAATTGTACATTATCAGTTAAATGTAATCGGTTGGGGTCTTTAAGTTTTTGATTCGATGCCATATTTTTCCATAAGAAAAGATCCTGGTGCTGCATATTTTTTATTTCAACACTGGCTTTTCTGGAAGCTATCGGCCGACATAAATGCATATTCAGGCTCGAAATAATTCATTATAACTCTTTGGCTGCAATATCATTGGAATAATAAAAATAATAAATAGTTTAGAAGATCGATCTGAGAAACATGAAGCGTTATTTAAGAATCTTGCGTGGTTGTACCCCAGTTTTTTTTAAATATAAAAGATTCACCTAAAGATGCATTTAAAATGTTGCTGAACAGATTTCCAATCGCTTTGGCAATGATAATATTATTACGTGTTTACAATCTTCAGTAAACACTCTGTAAGTTCAAATAGCTTGCAACAAGAATCTTCACAAACCACTATTTTATGAATCACTTAAATAATAGTTAATCCTTAAAAATCACATAACTAATAATAACTTTAATCTAATATAAATTCACTACTTTTAAATCACAACTGTACTTTACTTTTAAATCACTTGTCAACTTTTATCAAACCAAAAACTGCCCTGCCTGCTCAACTTCACTTCTTTATATACACCCTTAAAATGTACCAGAATCCCATTCCATAACATTCTAGAACAGGTTGGAATTCTCCACGGTTTTCTACTATGTGCTAGATGGCGGTTCGTCAATCGGTCCAGAGATGGCGCCACCCCACCTACCGGCCATCAACAGAATAACGGGTTTCCTTTTACTTTGACCAGGGACTTAATCACATCTCTCCCCGTTAGAGGGCAGCATGTAACAATATTGATGAAAGTGTAACCTAAGGAGCTTAAAGACTTTATGGAGAAATGGGATGTAATTAAAACTATTCTGGATGACTCGGACAATACTACTTATATTGTATTTTCCGATGAAGGATCTATTCAGTATGAAGGTGCTGAAACTACAAAAGAAGAGATGTCCTTATCTTGTAAAGCATATAAAAAATGTATTGTTTGTTATTTTAAGGCACTGCTGCAATACAAAATGCATTCACTAGCTTATGAAAATTTGTTCCTTGCATAAAAATAATATGTACTAACTTTGTCCTGCACCCAAGTATCTTATGAAATTGCCTTTCACAAGATCACTTGGATGCCTTATGGGAAAATTTGGATGAAATAATTCATCGAATTTTAAATATGTTGATGTATATACAAAATTGTTTTGATAACGAGTGAATGGAAATAAAAGGGAAAAACTTGAAACATTGTAATTTTCAAGTGCATTTTGAGAAGTGGCTTTTTGATTGGCTTAAGGTAATAAGACACTAAAGGTTTTCTGAAGAGAATTAAATTATCTGTAAAATGAGCTCCAAGTGACCTTCATACGATGAATGGTTCACGAGTTACGTTTGTTTAAAGTTATGAGAAAAAATTTCTTTTTTATTATAAATTAAGATTTTCTTGCAGAAATATTCCAAACTCCAGTTACCGATTCGGAAGTAGACACTTCTTGCAGTAGCACATTTAGTACAACTACTAGAAAAAGAAAACATGAATAAAATAAAATAGTAATCAATATATGTAAAAAGTTTAATAAAAATCAAGCGAATTTTTGAAAAAAAAAATTATATCTTACCTTCGACAGTTTTTTTCATCTAAATATTTAAAACCTGTTCACAATCACTTTCTATTATTAATATTGAAATTTTTATAATGAATAATTATACGTATACTTGTGCGCGCATACGTATAATACCGACAATTACGGGAAATCGCCGCGCGCATGTATATACCAAAAATGACAAGAAAATCGGCTAAATTTAAAAAAAGTAATTTTTTAGTTACATCACGTGAAAGTACATAAGAGTACCTTCATTTTGGTGAAAAAAAAATTTGTTCGACCATTTGGACAAATTGGGGATAGTTTTGAAAATTTTGTGGAATTTGGACTAAAAATGGAATTGCAGCCAGACTGTTGGATATTTTTCGTTAAAATTTGGCAAACTATTTCTTGGTTATATAGATTAGTTTCGTCTAAAATTTCATTAAATTCTGTTTAATTTTGGCCAAGTTAGCAGTAATTCAATTTTTGACGTTTTTTCAGTATATTTATATACATATCGTGGGAGGCGGCAAACCGATTTTCATTAAATTTGAACTGAAGGTTCCTTGATCATCTACAATAAAAGGGTCCCGTGCTCGTTTTTTAACTAGTACTTTAAAGGGTCCAAAATAAATTTAAACTGAAAAACCACCATTAAAAATGACCAATTTACCCCTTTTACGCGAAAAAAAATGGTCCCCACCTACTCGAACCGGAAAACTCAGAGTATTCTTAGTTTCACCAAAACAAACTTATTTTTTTATGTCGTGTAGCTCCATGTAAATTTTTTTCTATCGCCTTATTTTGGGCTATTTTTACTCCATTAAATATTAACCGAGGATTTTAAATTTGCTCTTCAAAAGTAAATGTTCTATAGCAAGAAAATACAAAATATATTATACCGAAATGGATTAGACCTCCAACAAGATTAACCCAGAATATTTCAACAATAATTGACCATGTGAAAATGAACTGGAAGGGCATGATATATGAAGTACACTTGACTCCAAAAATTAGTGATCATGTAATGATAGCAAAAATAAAGTACAAATAAAATACAAAAACGAAGATGTGACATTAGAAAAGAGATTATTAAAAATTATGATGTGCATTTATTTAGGAGTTTATTGTCTAATCAACTATGGAACAACAATATGTCAAACGTAAATACATTAAAGAGCATAATCAAACCTCTCGATGATATATGCCCAATAAAGGAAATTAAAATTCAATCTAATTTTTCGGATAATGAATGAATTAACTAAAAAATCGTAGAGAATTTGAAGGAATGTGACTTAAAGTATAAAAGAGGAGTATTCACAGTTAAAAGTGAAAATTAGGGAGCATATACCGACAAAAAGAAACAAAGGTTGTTAACAAAATGATAAGAACATGTAAAAATATTACAACAATGTAATTACCTCCAACTCTCATAATGGTCGAGAACTATGGAAACAACTTAAAAAATTACTACCAGATAAAAATTCTGCTAGTGGCGACTGCATTGTGTTTTCTAATATACAGAAACAAACAAAGATATAATTGCTCAGAAGTTTAATTCCGGTGCTGTGCCTCGGATGCAAACTTCGGATTAGGTCAAGAAATATCAATGTTACGCCTTGATGCACAAATAAGTATTACTATTAAGGGCTTCCACATCATCTTTGAGTAGCAAGTAGCCCCTACATATATCAATTCTATTCTCAAAGAACGTACAGTTCTTACAATATCCACCACTTTATTTCGTTTCAATTGGTATTGCTCCCAATCATTTTGATTGTCTGTTAACTCATAAGTTTTATAAGTTCCTTCCCTCTTGTTTATAATATTAGGGACCTCTAGGTCTATTTACTTTGCTTTGACATGTATTTATTCATTTCTTTTATTATCAGTTATGATATGAAGCATTTTATTTTCTAATCCCCTTCTGAAGAAAGAAGTTCTCTAAGTATTATAGCAGATGAAGTATGAGCTAAAGCTTTCTCAATTTGACCTTAAGAAAAAATAGTGTTTAGACTGTTTCCCGTTAGTCAAATTTAATTTTTGTCAACTATTTTGAAGAATTTACAATCTAAGAAATCTCAAACACCAAGCAAGTATTTATGTTATTCTATTAGATCGAAGTTCCACTATTCCCCTTGGAATAACATCACTTAACGTTTACATTTTAAACATTTTCTTTTCCTTATTGACCTTACAAACAGAGTTTTGGTCATTTAGCATTTTTACACGTCTCAATTCAATAGCACTTTCACTAGCCTGTGCATTATCAGATTTTTTATGTTGTCAACTCGAGTAAGTTTTGCTTTCGCACTTCTGATCATCATTTTTGCACTTAAGTTTATGATACAGTAAGTAATTACTTTAATATTTTATGACTGTAATAATCTTCGATAAAGAATGAGCCAAACGCACACATACAAAGTATAGAATTGAAAGTACTGTGTCTTAGTGAACCGAGAATAAAAACCAAGTTAAATTTTTCCAGCACATCGTGGTGATATTAAAAACCTCTCAACTTATGAAATACTGATTTTTTGACTAATTAGGATCAAGAATATAGTTGGAAAATGACTGAGAGGTCTGATAGGTACTTTATTTTATTATAAACGTATAGTATATACATTTTTTTGATTAGTTGTTATAATGTATCTATAATATTTCATATTCTCATGTACTTCCTTTGGTTTTTAATCTTCTAACTGGATTTAAATATCATTTACCAATTCCGGTGATAAAAATGGAATAAGGTATGTCATAATATTCTGATTTCAATTTATAAATACATAAATTATTCACAAATACGCGATTCCGAATGTTAACATTGAACTGAAAAACGTAAACCGGATGCCAATTGTACTAATAATGAATGTAAATAAACTACGTATTTATGTGTATAACTTTGACCCATCCTCTTCCCAAGGAGTGGCTTAAAATTCGGTTTCGTTATTGCCAAACTTTAGTGTGGATTAATATTTATTTCAAAATAAAATATGCGATTAATAGTTCAAAAAGAAGAGCTGTACAAATAAATATGATTTATGGTTTGTTTAACAAATTTTTCTATGGCCGCTGTCGACAACCTAAAAATAAGAGTAGTAACTAGAATTTATGAGCCCGTCGCAAGCTCACAATTTTTAAACTGTTTTTCTTCACAATTTTTCTTGATTAAAGTATTTCACCATTTTCCTTTCTTTTTTTCTTTTTTATTTCTTTATAATTTCGCGACTTTCGCAGGCCGGGCCGAGTCTGTGTCACTGGTTACTTTTTGGAACAGGTAAAATTATAAGGCAGATGAAGGAGTGTAATTTTAGAAAGTGTAGTAAATAACGCTGCACGGGGACGTAATGTCGCCCCGACCACAAACTTTTAGAAAGTGTAACAAAAATCGACTTTAATTTCGGAAATTTCAAAATTAAAAAAACTTTTACGAATCCACGTTGTTAAGCACTGCAACTCATGCGTTGTGTTAAATATGAGGACAAGTTAATCCAGTCTCTATTCAAAATATATCGAGAGTTTTAGCGAAAATAGCCTTTAGCGACAAGGGTTCCCTTATCGTTTTCTAGCAGTCGATTTTGACGGGAAAATGATGAGTTTTAACGAGATTTGCCCTAAACCGGTTCCTCAGTGATTCGGTGTCAGAAAAGTATAATTACCATGTACTCATATGTGCATGGGACCGCCGTGCCTGAACGTATGAATTTATAATTGCTACAATATAATTCAAAGTCGTTGCGATTCAAGCATTTTTAAGCTCTGAGGAGCGAACCAAATTATAATTGAACTGATAATAGGTAAATAGACAGGCAAGCAAAAGTCCACCAAAAATTTTTAAACATTGAACTTTTGTTAAATCTTTTTGTGTAATTGTTAGCTATAAACCGCATATTGGATGGTAGTTGGTACATTATAAGTCGTCCGTTCCTTACCATGTGTTGTACACTGGCCAGACTATAGTATGTCAATATATTTTCTAGAACGCTTTTGTAAAACATGATTTTTTAAAGAGATTTAATATACATTTTTTGAACTTTATATTGTCTTTTTCTTGTGTTTTTCAAAATTCCCTTTCAGGTTTAATTTTAAGAAAGTGTTAGTACTTACTGTGTTAGATTTATAGTGTTACGACGTCCAATTGGTACCATCAGTGAAGTAATTAAGCATAAACGAACAGTAAGTATAAATTTTGAATTATTCTCCGTCTGAAACAGTCGTTTTGAACCCTTCTTTGTGAACATTAATATTCATTTTTGGAAAATATACTAGAAGTCCTTCAGACGCGAAAAGATGGATCGTTCACATTGATACCAATTAAAGTAATGACAATAATATTTATTTTTAATAATTACTTACATTATATGTTTGGTTACTATCTTTTTATAAAAGAAAGTGTTTAGTAATAAATAATTAATTTTGTGCACAAATTTGTCTGTGGGTGTTTATGTTGCATTTCTCTTTATTTTCTAGTGTAAAATAAATAACAGATGAAAAGCAAATAGGCAATATATATGAATATAAATAATAAGAGGAAAGGAAAACTCCTCTAAAATCCTTATTTTACTGTAAGGAAGGTAACCAGACTGCAACCAACAGCTACTCTTCGGGCTATGTGCCCCGCCGAGCACTGAATTACAAGTTACAAGCCTGACGCGATAAGTGTAATAATTGCATATTATATTGTCTGAAAGTTATTTGTGACATTCTACGAATATTCTTTCCTATTATTTGGGTTTTCTACCACATGTATTATTATCCTCTTCAAAACAAATCACTGAATCTACAAAATAATAGAATTATTGGAAAAAAGCCTCTGCGCCCGTGACGTTTACGCCAAAGGAATAGTCAGAGGTTATGTTTTGCAAATAATATAAATCGGAATAAACACAGAAATAATGTATTATGCTGGCGTTTCGGAAAGTAATCTCTTTCCGTTTTCAAAGTTTTTTTGGAAGAACTCTTATTTTGCTGTGTATGTCAAATATCCAGCTTTAAGATTCTGTTTATGTTATTTCCATATATACTTACTACTTATACAGAACATAGAACTGATGATATTTTCTTTTAGATAATGTTGAGTTTGTTAAGTTCTTCTTTTAACATTTGTAGCCAGGTTGTACAAATATCTACAGAACAATTCGATACGCACTTATCTTCATTTAATAAGATTATTGCTGATTCTTTAATTTTTCTTTTTTTTGGTATCTGTTTCTTTTGTTAAAATTTTTGCCGAGTCCCAGTTTATTCTATGTCCGTTTTCCCAAGCATGTTCACAAATCTTTGATTTCTGAATTTCATTCTTTCTAATGTAATTCTTGTGCTCATCCAACCTCACACTGAAAGGTCTGGATGATTCACCCACATAACATTTATCACATTCGCACGGGATATTGTAAATATAGCTTTTTGAATTCTGCTCCCTGTTTATCGATTTTGTTTTTGTTAAAATAGATCTTAAAGTGTTCCCTGTTTGAAATATCGTCCTAACATCAAATTTGTCACCTATACGGCGTAGCTTTTCCGATAGTCCGTATACATAAGGAATTATTGCTGTATAATGACGTTCAGGTTTTTGTCGTACCTGATTGTCCCTATTTTCAACATTTATGAAAACTCTATCAACAAAGACTTCGGGATATTGATTTTGTACTAGAACCTCTTTGATAAATTTTTTCTCGTTAATATTTCATTATTAGATGAAATTATTTTGGCCCTATCGTATAAACATTTTACAACACCCCTTTTAACATTCATTGACTGATTTGAGTTAAAATTTAGATATCTATTAGTATGTATTGGTTTTCTATAAACTCTTGTTTCAGTTGTATTATTTACCCTTCTAATTAAAACATCTAAAAACGGTAGTTTATTCCTACTTTCTACTTCTAATATAAATTTAATAGACGGTTCCTTACTATTTATATTTTCCAAAAAACTATCTAGTAAATCGACACCATGAGGCCAAATTGCAAAGATGTCGTCAACATATCTCCACCAGACAACCGGTTTGCTTTTTAATTTTGAACATGTGTGTTCTCAAAGTTCTCCATAAATATGTTGCTTAAAATTGGTGAGAATGCAGACCCCATAGCCATACCAAAATCCTGCTGATAGAACTCATTGTACAATTGAAAATAGGTTGTTTTTATATACAGTGTTAAGAGTTCCATTATGCTATTTACACTTAATTTAGTTCTAGTTTCCAAATTATTATTATTTAGCAACCTGTCTTTAACTATTTTTAAGGTTTCATCTACCGGAATATTGGTAAACATTGGACCGTCAGATGGCATCTAAAGATACCGAGATGTACCGAATAGTCAAAGGATCCTCGTGTCGGTCGTCACATGCCTACCTTGCACTGACGAGAGCCAACAGCTCGAAACTGCAATCTGCAAGTGGTGTGGGACGACTGGCACGAGAGCTCCTTTAAGTAGGATCAGTCTTTCGGCTGGTGTTTGTTGCAATCGAAGCATTAGCGTTCTGTTGGTAATATGTAATTATTACATTTAACGCGCCAGGCTTGTAACTTGTAATTCAGCGCTCGGCGGGGTACATAGCCCGGAAAGTAGCTGTTGCTTTCAGTCTGGTTACGTCCCTTATAATAAAATAAGGATTCTATAGAGGAGTTTGTGACTAAAATATTATGCTTTAATATTCTGCCCTTTAGAAGCACATTTGTACTAATTATTTAATGAGGCACAAAATCGACATTATGTTTCTAGATGAGACGAAACTTACCAGGCGTGACAAACCGCGTATCCGAAGGTATACGAGGATATACGAAGAGATGGAGGTAACAATAACAGAGACGGAGGAGTGGCAATACTCATAAAGCTTGGTTTTCCACGCAATACAATCGTGGAAAAGTAGTGTTTTTGCTTCTAGAGTTGTCCTTTTGAGCCCTGCGTTTCCTCCGTTTTTGATTCCGGCAAGGCATATATCATTGCGGTCTCATTACGATATTCCTTCTTTTTTCTTGCTTTTTGTTCCCAGTTTTCTGTGGGAGAAAAATCTCCTTTAAGTTACGCCAATGGCTTATATACACTTCAAGATACATTTATTTTTTCCTTCCTGACGTACTTTTCATATTACCTACTTTACACTTTCGTATATTGCTTCATAATGTGTCGGAAGTTTTCTGAGTGAGAACTAGTGAGCGTAGTCCTTATTATTCAAAGGTAGTCGTGAAAGAGATTGTAATGGTTGTATCCGTATTTAGATCGTAAATTATGCGTTATGCAATATGTAGATCAAAGCTGATGTTAACATAATTAGCTTCAGTGTGAGACAATGAAATTTGGTGCAATTGTGTACGTTAATAAATGTAGAATATTCCGCTTAATTCAAAAGTTAAATCACTGGTGTCACATAACTAAAATTTTGTATGCTTAATAGGTATTCACAAAAAAAATAGTCATTGAATTTAAGAAACAAGAAGTAGGTGTCACTTTTGGGTTCAACCGAAAGAGATTTTTTTCCTGTCAGTGTAAAAGTAGCTCACTTTTTTATAATTTTTGTGTATCAAAAACAGCATTTTTAAATTCAAAACTAACCAAAAAATTGGGGCGTATATTGACTCGTGGCTACCCGGTATCATAATTATTGTCCTTTGTCACATTTTAACATTAATGACTTTCTAGAATGTCCATCTTTTACAGGGTAAAGTTTTTCAACTTGCAGTTGTATTACAAACTTGGCATGCAGCCATAATCGATTATGATTGTTCTATCTAAAATATTTCAGTCCTCTAGCTATACAGGGTGTGCCAAAAGTCAGTACGAACTTTCTTATTTTAAATGGAAATCTATATTTTCTTTTTCCTGGTTCGATTGGCCTTCCGATTCTGAGTTTAGATAACCCAAGTTATGCCGCTGAAGTAGTTTACGAACAAATTTGTATATCACAAATCATTTAAAATTATGAAATCAAATTAATGAAGCAGTTAGCTGGGCGTTCACAAAACCGTCGAAAAATCGATTTTTTTCAAACGGCCCTACTGTTTTTTTTATATCTTTCGAAAGAAAATTGAATTTTAAGCCGAGTTACTTAAGCATTCCCTATACCTAACTTCAACCCCAATCGAGATATTCAATAAAAATCAAGAAATACCTTATCTTGCCGAGATTACTTGGTTTTTCAAGTATGCCATGGAAACAAATGACAATTCTAACAATTTACTTAAAAAACATAATATTTTAGTCGCAAGCTCCTCTATAAATCCTTATTTTACTATGAGGAAAGTAACCAGACTGCAACCAAAGTTACAAATCTGGCGCGTTAAGTGTAATAATTGCATATTACTATCAAAACGCTAATGCTTCGATTGCAACAAACACCAGCCGAAAGACTGATCCTACTTAAAGGAGCTCCCTTGCCTTTGTTGCAATCGAAGCATTAGCGTTTTGATAGTAATATGCAATTATTACACTTAACGCGCCAGATTTGTAACTTTGGTTGCAGTCTGGTTACTTTCCTTATAGTAAAATAAGGATTTATAGAGGAGTTTGCGACTAAAAATATTATGTTTAATATTCCGCCTTCTAAAAGCACATTTGAACTATGCTAAGCCAAGTCAGGCTATTTATTTTTCGATTGCAACAGACACTGGACCGCTGGATGGCGCCTGCTGGCTGTTTTACATGTCGCTATTGTAAAAATATCAGGATGTACTATAGTCAAAGGATTCTCATGTCGGTCGTCACATACCTACCTTGCACTGACGAGAGCCAACAGCTCGAAACTGCAGTCTGCAAATGGTGTGTGACGACTGGCAAAGGAGCTCCTTTAAGTAGGATCAGTCTTTCGGCTGGTGTTTGTTGCAATCGAAGCATTAGCATTTTAATAGTAATATGCAATTATTACACTTAACGCGCCAGATTTGTAACTTTGGTTGCAGTCTGGTTACTTTCCTTATAGTAAAATAAGGATTTATAGAGGAGTTTGCGACTAAAAATATTAAGTTTAATATTCCGCCCTCTAAAAGCACATTTGAATTATTTACTTAAAAGTATGTATGCATATCTTGAGTTATTGGTATTTTTTGTAGTCGGCTTTGGGAAGTGCCAAATGTCAAACCTAGCCACTAGTGTATCATTGTTATCTTATTTTTTCAATTAATTCGTGCAATTTTCATCATGGAACATTATTTGATTTGTTTGTAATTTATGGTGAAAATAACAGAATAGTTGAGACAGAATATATTACAAAAGGTAAATAACTTAGGCTTAAAAATGATTTTTTTCATCATAGGAAGGTAGTAGCCTCTTGTGAGAACTAAATCTATAACAGGAAATGAAGAAGAAGACGAAGAAAAATTTTGTGAACGAGGGGTATTTAATCGAAAAAATCGACATTTTTGGACTTGGAAGTGAAAAATCAAATTCAAATTGAAGAGTGAGGTGCGATATTTCATGTACGATGAAAACTTTAATGGCGAGGGTTATTTGAGAATCCTAAGAGAAGTTGTAGAAAACTACCTGGATGATATGCCGCCCAATCGACTTATCAATCTTTGGTATCAAATGGTATCCTAGTTACCACTAAACAAGGCTTGTTGCAAGCTTGCGAAACAAGCGCCTTGCATAGCAACCTTGCAACATTTTGTATGTATGTGCACATTAACTTAATTTTTAAAATTGTATTAATTTTATTAAATTAGCATTTTCTTAAACATTGACTTACCCTGTATTAATAATTTCATAAATATCAATTAATTTAACAAATTTAGTAAAAAAAAAATTTGGTTTTCCTTGTACTTATACATTTAATTGTTAGCTGTAGGATCTGATGAGGAAGTGCGAGGTACTTTGAAACCGGTAATTCATTAATAAAGATTGTGAGAAAAAAACTGCAAGACTTATTTCATCTCCTTTTGAAAATACAGAAGCTCACATTATGGATGCAACTTTAGAGAATATATTTTTTAGTAAATTGTTAGAATTGTCATTTGTTTCCATAGTATACTTGAGAAACAAAACGAATTTCTTGATTTTTATTGAATAACTCGATTGGGAGTGAAGTTAGGTAAAGGGAATGCTTAAGTAACTTACGCTAAAATTCAACTTTCTTTCGAATGATGTCAAAAAAAAACAGTAGCTCTTATTTGAACGAATTATTCATTGCGATATTTGAAAATTGCCTGCGTCCATATGGTACAAGATGGGACCACCGATCAGATGTTAGCCTAAACTTCCAGCTAACTGCTTCATCAATTTTAAACAGTTTGTGATGTATAAATTTGTTCGTAAACTACTATAGCGGTAATTTTTTTTAAAAAAATTGACATATGTATCAAAACCTGTAACTTAGATTGTCTGAACTCAGAATTGGAAGACCAATCGAACCATGTAAAAAATGTAGGTTTCCATTTAAAATAAGAAAGTTGGTACCAACTTATGGCACACCCTGTATGGCTGGAGGACTGGACATATTTAGGTAGAACGGACATGATCTATTATGGCTGCATACGTGCATATTAAGTTTCAAGTTTGTGATCCAACTGCAAGTTGAAAAACTTCTAACAAAGAGCCTACGTGAATCACCTTGTATATTCAGATATCTTATTTCGCAGTATCGTTAGCAGCCCGTTAATTTTTTTCCCCGTTAACTATTTTTTTAGATATATGCATTCTCAACAGATAGATGACACACCGATAGACAACCGAACTGATTTGATTTTCGCTGTCACATAATCTGAAGCGGGAAAATCTAAAGAAATTTGGTAAACTCTATTACAATACTTTCCGCAGGTAAACAGAGGAGGTAAAAATGTGAGCGAATTTCTCCAGTAGGTACGTATGATGTCAATGATTTGGTGATGACGCTAAAGATTGTTGATTGTTCAAGGGGTCGTTTAGTTTTTTAACCAGTTTATAACCTCACTTCCCTCGTCCCATAAGATATTTTGTGAATTAATTGATGTGGTGATGGTGAGCAATAATTTCAAGCAAATTGTCCTTGAACTGTTTCTAAAACCGTGCAGTATTTTTAGATATTTCGAATTTGATGCATACCACTATCAACTCATTGTGTGCATTAATTTGTGTTAATTGGGTATTGGTTTCATCATGTTATATATAAAAAAAATTGTGAAAGGTTTCCGATTGCTTAATAACTGTAGTATTATTTTTATAAATTTAAAAATGTCAATGCGTTTAAATAATACCGCATACGTATACAATTGTGCCTTCAGTAACACTTATTATTACTACTGGTTGTTGTGCAAAGTAATAATTAATGCAAATAAAAACCTACAATAATTTATTTAATCTTGATAGGTCGTCTTAATAATCATTATTATTAAATACATTTATAGTAAATTTAACGTTTAGTTATGATGTCTTCTCGCAACAGACTTATCAAGTAGGTCAATACTAATGTGTAGAATTCAATATTTTTATAAATCAAATGGCAATCATTCAATCTTCTTTACTATTCTAGAAGCTTGTATTTAATAGCCACTTCGATAATTATTGAGGTATCATGTGTTTTAAGCATGCCTTGGATTCTGTTACAGACGTACAATTATTGATCGTATTGAAATTAGTACACACAAATTAGGTTAAAAAACCGTGACTAGAAAAAATGATTTATAAAGAAATAATATTTGAGATGTGTACTCTATATAGGGTTAGAAATAGATATCCGAAAAGTTCTCGCCCCATTCAGGAACGGAAAGTCTGCATCTTATACAGAAAATTTCGTTTTATAAATTCATTATTGGGCATTCTTCTCGTTACAGTAACCGACTTTGAGATATTCACTGTGAAACTTAATGTAAGATCGATTTTTACTTGTGCGCTCCTCCAAACTACCCCTTAGTGTGGACACTGTTTGCGAAATAGGTGGGGATAAGCTACAAGGTCCATTGGACATTTTTAATACAGAACTTAACGGCAATTTTTTTATTTCCTATAGTTTTTCTCTTACAACGACCGGTTTGCAAGATACAAGTGAAAAACCAGCGTTAAGTCCCCGTTAGGGGTGGTTTTTTTGAAAAAAAAAAGGATTTTCCGTTCCCATTACATAGAAATATTTCTTTATCTTAAAAGCAATACTTACAAGTGTGTTAAAATTGGCTTTGCCAGAAAAATAAATAATTTTCAACCCCCGCATATCATCCTGCGGTTAAGTTTTTATGGGATTTAAACTTACAATGATATAAAAATGAGAACTAAAACAACATCGACTTGGTCCAGCACTTACTTTAAATTGAGTTTCACGTAAGAACCATTGCATTATCTAAATTCTGAAGGCACTTGAGCAGGATTTCATACCCTACAATCTCGTTCCGCAACTACCCGGCGCATCCGCCAAATATGTCACAGATAGAGATGTAAAAACAAATAAAATTTATTAATAAAACAATGCAAAGCTTGCAGATGTAACCAACACAATAGTGAGAAACAATTAAATATCATACACATACAAATAATTCTTACCAAAAATACAGGGCAGGGAAAGCTGTACCAGAACAAGGAGTCCAAGACCGATAAACTTGAGTAGAGCTAGCCTTAGGACCGGATGGGATGCCCCCTATTATGTTGGAACATTACTCATTTATATTCTTAATCACAACTCGTTTAGCCTATTTGTTTCAGGTATACAGTGCAAGATTGTGTTTCTATTACTCGGCAGAACATCCGCCTTATTTCTGGATGGCTTAATATGATGTTTTAATGTTTCGCGTCCACTTATAAATGTAAATATAAGAAATAAAATAAAAAACTTTAATAATAGTAAATGCTGAATAACATCATCCGTTATTCAGCATTTACTATTATTAAAGTTTTTTATTTTATTTCTTATATTAATTCAACAAAATCAAGCAATTCGAAATATGTTTAGGGAAACAAAATCAGGCATTAGCAATAATGATCTAGATGAGTACAAATGTAAAAAATGAACATAAAAGAAATATAAAAGAAATACTGCAAAATTATTACAAGAAAATAAATAATGCAGTAAGTAAAATATTATATCCATTACCTTAAACATAAACAATGTAAACAAACATATATATGACGATGGAACAATATCAAATAATTTTGCCTCACATTTTGGATATAATTTGTCATTACTATGCAATCTCTCCAAATATCAAACAAATTCTGTGTGAATGAATTATTATTAGACAGATCTACAAATACATAGTCTCTAGTTTTTAATTTGTTGTATGTATCAGCTTTTATGTATACCAAGTATACTTCTCCTGTCTTCGATTCTGTCCATTATTTTAATTATGTATCAACGTCTTATGATGTTATGTAATATAGTCTTTAATTTAGATGCTAAGATGCTATATATACATACATCGTACCATATAAATGATTAATAAATATATTATTATTATTACAACTGGTGTTAAACCTAGTTTAGGTTAAGCTCAAATGTGCTTTTAGAGAGCGAAATACTAAAATATAATATTTTTAGTCGCAAACTCCTCTATAAAATCCTTATTTTACTATAAGGAACGTAACCAGACTGCAACCAACAGCTACTCTCCGAGCTACGTGCCCCGCCGAGCGCTGAATTACAAGTTACAAGCCTGGCGCGTTAAATGTAATATATTTGTATATTACCAACAGAACGCTAATGCGTCGATTGCAACAAACACCAGCGGAAAGATTAATTCTACTTAAAGGAGCTCTCGTGCCAGTCGTCACACACCACTTGCAGACTGCAGTTTCGAGCTGTTGGCTCTCTTCAGTGCAAGGTAGGCATGTGACACACACGAGGATCACTTGACCATTTAGTACATTTCGGTATCTTTAGGATAGCGACATGTAAAATAGTCAGCAGGCGCCATCTAGCGGTCCAGTGTCTGTTGCAATCGAAAAATAAATAGCCTGACTGGGCTTAGCAAAGTTCAAAAAATGTGCTTTTAGGGGGCGGAATATTAAAACATAATATTTTAGTAACTTGTAATTCAGTGCTCAGCGGGGCACATAGCCCCGAGAGTAGCTGTTGGTTGCAGTCTGGTTAGGTTCCTTAAAATAAAGATTTTATAGAGGAGTTTGCGACTAAAAATATTATGTTTTAATATTCCGCCCTCTAAAAGCACATTTGAACTTTGCTAAGCCCAGTCAGGCTATTTATTTTTCGATTGCAACAAACACTGGACCGCTAGATGGCGCCTCCTAACTATTTTATATGTCGCTATCCCAAAGATACCGAAATGTACTAAATGGTCAAGTGATCCTCGTGTCGGTCGTCACATGCCTACCTTGCACTGACGAGAGCCAACAGCTCGAAACTGCAGTCTGCAAGTGGTGTGTGACGACTGGCACAAGAGCTCTTTTAAGTAGGATCAGTCTAAATAACGCTCCGTGGAGCGACGTTTGTGATTTTCTGTCTTAAATGGAATTTTGTTGCAGTTGCTAAAAAAAATGAATTGCACTTACGATAATTACGTTCACGGATTGAATTTTTACATTTTTACAAAATTGAAATTTTCATTGCAGTTCCGCAAAAATAAAAATTTTGCACAAATTAAAAAAATTATTCATCCGCGGGACGTCGTTTATTGCAGTTACTATAATTACCCTCTCGGAATTGATTTTGCAAAAAATTGATTTTCAGTGTAGTTACGCATTTTAAAATTTCTGTTGAAAAAATCGAAAAATATTTATACTTAAATCCTTTTCCTTTGTACTGCCGAAAATATCTTCTGACGATCTTTTTACGTATCGCACGCTGTTCAGGCAAAATATTTCCCAATTCGCATTTTTTCTTCGAGGAGATTTTCTTGCAGATTTCAAGTGTGATGAGTTTAGATACGCTTTGGTAGGTTCCTTGACTTTCACTCCCTCAAGTAAACACCCCAAGCGTAGGTCCAATAATTGCAACACGAATTGTCACTAACCACCAATTTATTTAACACAAAATTAATTTACAATAATTAGTCCTTATAATTACACACTAATTACAACTTTTAACTACTAAAAATCACTCCTGTCACTCCATCACTGTGCTTTAGTAGCCGGATTACTTGTTCCTTCTCTTGTTCTGAACGCTTTACTCGTCAAATTAGAACTGCCCCAGTACGTTGGTTCTGCTTCTTATATACTTCATTACTTTATGGTGCTAATTTCAGATCCATCAATTTCATTCTGGTCCGTACTCTAGACAGTTCTTGATGGGTTCTCCTTTTGTCTTGTTCCTCCATGGTAGGAAGCGCCAAACCCGTCAACAAGCGCAATCTGTGCTTGCTTCTCTTTATTAAGACATTAAACCTCTCTCCGTAAGAGGGCGTGCATTATCAGTAGATATGGGAAGCTAGACCATATAGCAACGCTACATCAAAAAAATTCCAATTTTCCCGTCTAGATTCAGGAATATGTTAGTCATTTAGCAGTGTGCAACACTATACACACTTTCATTTATAATTTACCTTTTTTCAACTTTTCTTTCTGATTGTTTCTGTTGTTCACAATTAATTTCGCAAGTTCATTATGTAAGCTTAGAATAATTTGCATAGAAGTCAAAACCGTTGTCTGAATGTATTATATACATAAAGGTTAATATTGCGGAATTCGTTACCATAAATGACTTTGCTAAAATACATGGGATGAAGCGATTGCACAAAAGATGCATTAAGTTGGCGTGTACCTTGTGCTGTAAACATTATGCAATTTTATTCTTGTTATGTTGCTTTTAGCAGATTTGTGAGAATTATGATTATAATTTGTTTTTAATGCTCTAGAAGGGTATTTTATTTAGACCGCGATATTTCGCAAAGTTTTATACAGGAAAAGGTAACGAATTATTGTTTGCTGCTGTAAAAGTATAATAATATAAAAATATTGCTTATTAAACTAGACATGTTTTACTATAACCGAATAATAATAATAATAAACTTCTTTATTACACTAAGATACAGGTACAACAAACATAGTAACTTGAGTAAAGGACGAAGTTTAGCTAGCTATTCTTACACTTAACCCGAAAATTAAAAAAACTAAAAAATAATAATAGTTCAAATGTGCTTTTTAGAGGGCGGAATGTTAAAACATAATATTTTTAGTCGCAAACTCCTCTATAAAATCCTTATTTTACTATAAGGAACGTAACCAGACTGCAACCAACAGCTGTTCTCCGGGCTATGTGCCCCGCCGAGCGCTGAATTACAAGTTACAAGCCTGGCGCGTTAAGTGTAATAATTGCATATTACCATCAAAACGCTAATGCTTCGATTGCAACAAACACCAGCCGAAAGACTGATCCTACTTAAAGGAGCTCTCTTGCCAGCCGTCACACACCACCTGCAGACTGCAGTTTCGAGCCCAGCTCCTTTAAGTAGGATCAGTCTTTCGGCTGGTGTTTGTTGCAATCGAAGCATTAGCGTTTTGATGGTAATATGCAATTATTACACTTAACGCGCCAGGCTTGTAACTTGTAATTCAGCGCTCGGCGGGGCACATAGCCCGGAGAGTAGCTGTTGGTTGCAGTCTAGTTACGTTCCTTATAGTAAAATAAGGATTTTATAGAGGAGTTTGCGACTAAAAATATTATGTTTTAAAAAACAATAATGTTTAAATTTTAAGATTTTGTTCAAGAGCGATAGATTGTAAAAAGCGTGGGGTAAAGCACCCCACGCTTTTTACAATCTATCTATATTTTTATTTTTTAAATTCTACTTTTATCAATAGCTACCAATAAAATATTAGTTTTTTTAAACTATAATTTTTTTTAAACTTACTAAAAATCATTTAATTAACACGCTTTTATTATTAGTTAGAATATATTATTAACATCGGCGCCTCCGCCAAAATCTCGACATAGGTTAGTCTTATTTTATTTTATCCTGATGATCCTGATGAGGATATTAGGACAAGGTTGTCAAATTAATGTATTGTCATCGGTAATTGATAAGTGTGCAAAGTTTCAATTTAATCTGACGTTTTGAAGTGTGCGAGAATCACGTTCAAAGATTCCATTACAAGTAAACAAACAAACATACATGTGAAGCTAATAAAAGCGTGTTAAATAAAACGAAACTTTTTTACAAAAGTAGAGAAAAAAGAAAAAATAGTAAATAGTAGAAAAAAAGTAATAAAGGAAATCGTTACACTTCCAATAATATTTCATAGCAAATTCCTTATTATGACAACTAGTGTCATAGATACAAAAAAAATTAGCAATGTGTAAAAAAAAGGATAACAAAACAATAGTAGAAAAAGGGAGACAAAATAATAGTACTTTATATTATTACTTAATCAAACAATTAAACAAATGCCTTAATTTGAACTTTGTCTTTAACCGAAATTAAATGCGTTGCTCATTTAACAAGACCTTTTTAAATTTTATGTTAAAAGTACTAGCTGATAGATTTTTCATTTCATCTGACAATTTATGATAAAGAGTAGCAGCACAATAAGAAAAACTTTTTTTGAACGATGCGGACTTATGTCTTGGAATGTGCATTATATTTCTTGAATTAATAGAGAACCTGGGCTAATGTCGGTAAACAAAAGTGTCAGATAACAATATTCGATGAACATAAAGAAGAAAATATAGTTCCTGCTGTTTTCCATGTTCAACCAGTCAAAACTACTGAACGTATGCGATATATGATCATATTTTCTCAGGCCATAGATAAATCGACAGCATGAATGCGTAATTTATCAACACTATTTATAGAGTTACCATATACAACGTCACAGTAGACAGAAAATCTAAAGATTCGCTGAGCTTTTTCTTTAGATTCAGCTACAAAATATGTATACTGGCGTACAGCAGTTTTAATACCTTAAACATCATAGAGGTAATATGTTGAGAAAATTTTAATTTACTACCAACATAGACACCTAGATTTTTTGCACCATTCTCAGGTGCTAAAAGTGTGTCATCAATTTTTATTTCAAAATTGCCAGGTTCTTGTTTGAGCCAAATAATACAAGTTTACATTTGCTTGGATTTAATAGATTAGTTTAAGTTTAGATTAGATTTAATAATTAGTTAGATTATGCTGTAGGGACTCAGTTTTTAAAATATTATGGTCGTGGTTAAGTTGTTTCTGGGCAGCGGCCGAGTCTCGGTGCGAAAAACTTAAGTAAACCTGAGTATCATCAGCATATGCCTGAATATTACATGTATTTGCAGAGCGTAATATACCAGTGATGTATATAAAAAGCAATAAAAGCCCAAGAACTGATCCCTGAGGTACGCCTGATAGATCTGAAATACTATCTGAACGGATATTATCAATGGGTCCGATTGGCTAGATATGATTTAATAAACGAAACCGATAACTTAGAAAGACCATAGTGCTGCAGTTTTGCACACAAAAGACAATGACTGATAGTGTCGAATGCTTTCGAAAAGTCAAGCATAGTAACAGCAGTTGCCAACGCAGTGGCAGTGCTGTGGCCCTTTCTAAATCCCGACTGGTATTGGCCAATTATTATAATGAAATCACATAGATATAAATATAGAGTGAACAGAATAATAGACACGACCAAACCGTATATTAAGAAGCAGATTCCTTAAAAAAATATAGTTCTCAAAAAGTTAAAATAAACCACAGTCCACTGACTACATAACACCAAAACAATTGAACCATACACTCGAATACAATACTGTTACGCGTTTACACCATGTAGTAAACACTTCTAAACGTAAGTCCAATAATTGCAACAAGAATTTTTCACTAACCACTGATTTACTAACCACATAATTATTATAATACAATAATTAATCCTTATGATAAATAACACACTAATTATAACTTTTATCTGCTATAAACTCACTACTACAATTCACAACTTGTTACTGTTCTTTATCTTATCTGATCACTTGCTCATTTAATATATAACCGACTTCCGTGCGTTGGATCCACTTCTTATATATCCGTGGCGCTTATTCTCGATCCATTCATTTTTCTCCAGGTCGTTCTGGACAACTTCTCGATCCCTCTCGTCTGTCATTCTGGATTTTTCTACCGTGTTCTATTACATCCGTGGTAATTATAGTTCGCCAGTTGGCCCAGAGATGGCGCCGTTTTACAGGACCTCCTTTTGCTCTGCTACTAGGGATTAGACCTCTCTTCGTAGGAGGGAGTGGGTGTGCATATAATAATACTTACAGTTAGCTTGAAAACCCCTGCTTTCTGTGGATCAATGGATGTACAGCTGAATATATTTACATTTGCCTAATTGGCACAGAACGCGTCAGTCAAATGTAGCGATTTTGCGCTAGGATAAAACAACAGCGACAAGTTATCTTTACGGGTTTTTTTATAACTAAGTAGTAAACTTCATAGAGTTCGCTCTACTTATCTAAAATCTAAACGTGCTGAAGTGTTGGCGATAAATGTATACTTACAAATTATTTTCATGTACTCATATTTCATTTTATTTAACATAGTTTTTCAGAGATGCAAAATTGCAAATTTTAAATAATAACAAGACAATCGACTAAACAAAAAAATCAAATGGTATTTTAACTACATATGACAATCTACTCTTTCAGTTATCGTTGTTTAAAAATTATAGGTGGTACTGTTGAAAGAACTCACATTTCATTTAAAAAAATTAATTTTTAATTCAAGGAACAATTATTTAACTAATAACTGTTATGTGTTGCCCTCTAACGGACAGAGATGTAATTAGTCCCTGGTCGGAGTGAAGGGAGGCCTGTTCAGTTGGTTACCGGTAAAACAGCGCCACCTGTGGGCCAACTGACGAACCGCTATTTAGCACCTAGAAAACTACAGACATTTCCAGCATATTCGAAACGGGTTCTGGAAGGAGATTCGAGTACGTTCGACGCGTATATATAAAGAATAATTTCGAGCAGGGAGTTCAGTTTAGTATAGAGTATAGTTTAGTACTGATATGGGAAATCAGATAAGATGAAGAACAGTAACAAGTTGTGAATTATTATAGTAGTGAGACTATAGTAGATGAAACTTGTAGTTAGTGTGTACTAATGTGTATAAGGACTATTTATTGTAATTTAAGTGATTAATAAAGTAGTGGTTAGTGAAGATTCTAGTTGCAATTTATTGTACTTACGTACAGGGTGTTTACTGGAGATTGTAAACACGTAACATATCTATTTCTTATTAATGTAGTAAATCGAAACTGCAATAAACATATGGTTACTGCCAGAAAACTAACTAAATAATTTTTATCTTGCGTAATAAAAACAGGCGACAATGGAATAAAAATGCAGTCATTTTCATAGGTAATATTTCAACAATTCACATAATCTAGTAAAACCATTATGCAAATTTCGGTAATAAATTACTAATATTTTAAATAAAACCAAACTAGAAAATTTACTTTGTTACTCTTTACTATCATTCAAATACCAAGTACACATAATGTAAATTTTAGAGAACCGCCTCTAATTCCAAACATTCACTTCATCATTCTTACATTACAAATACAACTTCTATTTAGATTCGATAAATTCAATATGATAATCTACTAGCACCTCAGACTAAGAAAAAGATAAAGATAAATAAGCATTCAGGGATTGTGTAGCTTGTATGCAACTTGTTTGTTGTTTGTATTTGAACGTCGATTTCATTGGTTCCCGTAGTTGTAAACAATGTCACATGACCTGCGTGCCTTTGTAATTTGTTTATTTTCTTTTGCCGCCATATTTGTTAGTACTGTGTATTGCTATTTTAAGTATGTTATAAACTATTTTATGTTTCTTGTGCGGTCTGATCATCTGTAAAAATGACCACAAGTTATTTAGTTTATTTAAGTACCTACAAAAAGGAAGAATCTCGCTCATTTCACATATAAGTTTGTTTATACCTAGGCGTAGATTAGGGTTATGATGTTTGTGTTTTGAGAATAGTTTTTCGTCGTGCAGCGGCGCATTAGGCTATATGGGGCCCTGGACGGGACACATGTGAAGGCTCTAACCTTCACGAACATGATCAATGAACCACTTTTCTTCAATATATTTTAAATGAGATTACTTATCTATGTTTCTTTCTTAATCTGAGACTAGCACATTCGGGTGCATGAGGACCATCTGCAAGCACGACGGCGCAGTTAGGCTTCATCCACCAGTCATCGACCAATGAAGCGTTCACCTTATCGCTGTAACAGTCCTGTACTGACCGCCCAAGTTCATATGAATATAAGAGTAAAACCTACAGCCGGCAGAGTTCACCTCCAAACGTGCTTCAAGGAACAACTCTCAACAACATTAACAACTTGTCAAATAGTTTCTCCTGGGTCTTGTCCAGTCTTTAGGAATCCTTCTGCAGAAGCTGACAGGATGATCAGCGAAACGTCAAGTCAAGTTCGACGACCACGGCAAGACCCGGAAGAAACTACTTCATTAGACAACGGCCGTGAAAACCTGCATTCTAACATTAACAACTTAACTATAGGGAAAGTGTTAGCTTATTGGTATCGTGTACAACAAAAGAGTTTATGCCCTTATGTTACCCTATTGCTAATCATGAACAATCCGAAATTGTAAAGAATTAAAATTAGTCTGATATATATTGAGTTGTATGCTCTAGTGTCCCTCTTTTACTTACTAAAGTTAGCCTCCACATCCAACTTTTCTGACAAGATGCTCACACACCAACAGGGTCAACACTTCCTCTGGTCATTTCCCTGAAAAAATCGCTCTTCTAGACCAGGACTATCTTTCCTGTATCCTAAAACCAGACTCCTCTCCTCTGGGCATCAAGTAGGCATCATCAGGAACTTCTTCCCTGGCATCCATTATTACGGGATTCCTTTCCTCGTCTTAAACAAAGATAAGTGTATCGGCCGAATTGACGACGCCTCTATACAGAACTCCTGTTTTTTCCATATTTCCTATACAGCGAGAATGCCCTGACAATCTTTGTAGTTCAACACTGGTTCGTATCGACTCAACGAGGGACGGAGCTAGCGCTCAGGATCACGTTCAACTATATCACTATATCCTAGCTATTCTCTGACAGTTTCTGTCGCGAAGGCGAAATCTGTTCTGTTATACAGAAACAGCTACGTTGACAGCATAAGAACTCTTGGGTAGAGTATTTTAACCTTGCTGAAATTAAAACATAAAATTTATTTTCAGGTTGTCTAGTGTGTTTCATATATGCGGATTTTAATCACTAATATCAGTTGCACTATGTTTCGAAAATAAATAAAATATTGACTAATAATGGTGCATCAGTCACTCATTTCATATTGTGTAGGTGTTCTTAAATTCTGCTGTTAGTTGTGAAATACTTTGCAAATAATGCATTTTATCGCGGTTTTAACATCGAATAAATGTAATACAAAAGTTAATTAGTCCATCTGCTATTATAGACGTAAGTACCTGCACACCTATACCGACGCGGATCTCTTTAACCTTGCTTTGATGACTTAAATTTAGATCAAACTTAATTTTCCCATATAAGTAAAGCAGATTCACTGAACTTCAATGCCGGATCTTACGTATTATCGCCCTTGAGACAAAGAATACATTTGTTTGTTGCACAATCTCTTACATACATCATTTACTTTTTTACCTTGCAGGAATATAATTTGTATGACAATACGTCTAGTTTGATTGCTTGAATAAACCATCTTTACAGCAGCTTGAAGTTCAGGCAAATTAAGGTAGGCGGGACCGTGGACGTAAATCGACAATTTGTCCTATATCCCCGGACCGACCCGAACAATTTTTTAATGAGCTTTTAGAGAAAACTGGATCGAATAATACGGGACTATTTACTTATCTTCTGTGAAAAACAAAGTGCTACTGGACTTTTCTCTTGTGTGAAAAACGAATATTTTTTTGCATTACTTACTCCCCCCCAAAAACGATGGCGATGGTTTTGAGTTCTGAAACCCTTGCGTACTATCCTTATTAAGAAAAACCACCCCAATCTCCGGCTTCACAGTTTTGGGCTTACAAGGGGTAGTGGGATTGGGTTTTTTTGGGGAATAATAATAAACTCAGTTAATTTACATTAAAGTGCCCCGGAGCGACCCACGGGGGTTGAACCTACCCCCGCCCGTAATAGCAATATCCCTAAAAAATTATAAAATACAGACTCGACAAAGTTTTATTGTATTATATATAGCAGTGTTATTTTTCACCCTAACCTCCCTACCCCCAGTGTGTAAAAATACCCCTTTTTCGATAAGCTATATGTTTAGTTATTTATATATAAGGGGTATTTTTATACATTGGTGTCAGTTGCGGGAGGGTAAAGTGAAAAATAACACTACCATCGTGATTCCCGCCCTCGAAAACTCATGAGTGATTTCGGTGTTGCGAGGGGGTTGCTTAGGTCAACTGTGGTTGAGTAGTAGTTAGTTTCCCCCGATGTTCTCATAAAAACCCCTACTGGACGAATCCCCACAGTGCGGAAGAGGGGGTGGCTTTTATACGCTGGGGCAGTTGCGGAAAGGCAGGGTGAAAAATAATACTACCATCGTGATTCTCGCCCACGAAAACTCGTGAGTAATTTTGGTGTTGAGAGCAAGGTAGTTTCAACCCTCGGAGGTTGCTTAGGTCAACTGTGGTTGAGTAATATGGTTAGTTTCCCTGGTATTCACATAAAAACCCCGACTGGACGAAGTCCCGCTTGCCTAGGACTGACAGCATGGAAGAGGGAGGTTTCTTTATACGTAGAGGGGGTAGTTTCGAGAGGGTAGAGTGAAAAAAATATCACCATCGTGATTCTCGCCGTAGAAAATCCTTGAGAAGCCCGTTTTTTGAGGGATTTCGGTGTTACGAGCAGGGTAGTTTCAACCCCCCGGGGTTGCTTAGGTCAACTGTGGTTGAGTAATGGTTAGTTTCCCTGATATTCTCATAGAAACCCCGATCCGACGAATCCCCGCATGCCTAGGCCCGATAGCATGGAAGAGAGGGGTTTTATACGTAAGGGGTAGTTTCGAGAGGGTAGAGAGAAAAAAATATCACCTTCGTGATTACCGCCCCCGAAAATCCGTGAGAAGCCCGTTTTCCCGTTTTTCGAGGAATTTCGGTGTTGTGAGCAGGGTAGTTTCAACCCCCGGAGGTTGCTTAGGTCAACTGTGGTTGAGTAATGGTTAGTTTCCCTGATATTCTCATAGAAACCCCGACCCTACGAATCCCCGCATGCTTAGGACGAGGGGGTGGTTTTTATACGTTGGGGGTAGTTACGGGATGGTAGGGTGAAAAATAACGCCACCATCGTGATCCCTGCCCTCGAAAACCCATAAAAAACTTTGTCGAATCCGTATCCTCTTATTTTTTGGGGATATTGCTATTACGGGAGGGGGTAGGTTCAACCCCCGTGGGTCGCTCCAGGGTATTCTAATGTAAATTATCTGATTTTATTATTTTTCCCCAAAAAAGAGCCGATCCGACGACCCCACGCAAACCCAAGACCGAGAAACCGGAAATTGGGGTGGTTTTTCCTTGATAGGGGTAGTACGCAAGGGTTTCAGAACTCGAAACCATCACCATCGTTTTTCTCACCCTCGAAAACAGGGGGGAAAATGTATTGCAAAAGATCCTACAAACTTTTGATGTCCGAGACCTAGTTAAATGTAAGTCCTTGCGTTTAAATGGACTATATCTCTCACCGTTTCCGCGGCGTTTGTGCTGAAAATTAAGTCACACGAAACGTTGCCAATTAGTCTTCAAGCTCTTCATTTTTATTCGAGGAGTGAGCATTGTTAGCAACCTCGCATTTTTCGTCCAAAACTCGCAAATTCATCGGTGTATAAAAATATCTTATTGGATTTGTTTCATGTTTCATCAACACAACTACAGCACTGAAAACTTTGGTAGGCCGTGGAAAAATCTGAATGCGACTAACATGACACTTCCAATTTCATCGTCGTAGATAAAACCTTTTGATTTTAAATAATCTGCTTCGAGTTGTCTGTTGTTTGTGATATGAATTAAGTTATTATATATTATATAAAGTAAAGTGAGTTTTTACCCATGCATATTTTAATGAGAATTTGTAATCTGTGTTTATGTTATTCGTACCGGTTTGATGACGCGAGATGAATTTATCCCAGGTAATAATTACTGTTTTTTCACCATGACCTGTAATTATTGTTAATTCTTATTTGTTAATAAATTAATTGTAAGTGCTTAGTGGAATCAGTTCATTCTAAAGTTTCGTAAATGCTGGGTATCTGGACGACGTCTAAGAACTAGGTAAACAAAGTTAAATAATTTTTTGTGACTTGTTTGTCTCGTGAATTAAATTTTCATAAGTTCAGTGACATTTAATCACGTTTTAATGTGAATTTGTATAATCTTTGTTGTGTTATTCGTATTGATTTGATGACCACTAAAAGTAATAATTACTTTGTCTTTCCAACTGATCCGTAATTGTTGTTAACTTTTATTTGTAAACAATTGTAAGTGCTTAGTAGATTCAGTTCATTTTAAATTTTTGTAAAAGCTCGGTATTTGTATTAGTAGGATAAAACGCCTCTCTGATCATTGAAGTTGAAAAAGATATCCAAAATTGCGATTTATGGTATTTATCTAAAAATATGTTGTTAAAACTAAGCCAGATACAGAAAAAATATATATTAAATTAGAATCTGGTGTAGATGCACCTCGTAGAACAGATATCAGCTTCCCCACTGACAATAATTACGTTTATTTATTTTCCACATTTTTCGTTCCAAAGCAGGCAGGACCATGCAGAGACAATAGGAGAAAGTAAGATTTTATTAAATGAAGTTTCCAATGTATCTGACATTCTTTCAATTGATAAGGATATATCTCGTCTATTAACCCAACACGACCGTCTAAATAAATCAGTATAAAACATGGTAAAACAATTGTAATTTTTAGTAGTTATATACATATAGTCGTTTAATGAAATAATTTTGAGGAAAGAGAAATAATTTTGTATACAAAATATGTGCTTTTTTCGTAATTGGTCATAAACAATCGTATTTAAATAAATGAAATGCTCGCCATGATCATGTAAATAAACCAATATAAAAACTAGATGAAAGTTTGTCATTTTTTGGCAATTACATATGTATAGCTGGTCGATAGCCGCGTTCCGGGTTCGAATCCTGGCTCCGGCACTGGCGCTGTCGGAGGAAATGGTTGTATGTCCGCGTTTTTTCAATGTGTAACCCCCTTCCGCACAAGCCCCTAGCTTCTGGAATTGGAGGTTGTCTAATTTCTGTGGTGTTTATTTATTTATTATAGCAGAGGCAAACTAAGTTATGTTTTTTTATCACTTGAACGGGAGATTCAAGTAACAATAATTAAGTTTTGTAGACTGAAATTGATCTGATCAGGAACATATCTTCTTAAATTTTTTTTACAAATTAGCGGTATTTTGTAATTTTTGCTTATTTTCGGGAACCGGCGGACATGTATATGATTTGCCCCATCGTATTGTCTTAAAAAGAAATGATCTGTCCAAATAATTAACCATATTGAAGTATACAAATTTCTTCATATTTGTAACGACTGACGTCAAACGCATCATTTATTTTTTTACATGATGCTTTTTCACCTTATTTAGCGATATAGTCTCTTTTGAAAACTTAATGGTTCTGATGTAGTTCCATAAATATCAAAACTCTTGAACAGTACACGTGAATACTGTACTGGATGTGCGTTTCGCCAACTATGTTGACATCATCTGGAGACAAGAGGTTTTAAACTTGAACAGTATCATTTAACGCCCTACTCCACCGCGATTCAGAGATGATTAAAATTATATTGTCATCACCTCCAGATGATGTCAGCATGGTTGGTGAAACGTGCGTAGAGTAGAATATTCTGGTGTAGCGTTCAAATTAAAACTCAACTTTAATAAATTCTAGTTGATATGGACGAATCCGCGTCGGGTAGAACATTCGAGCTGCTATACCTACCAAATTAAACCTCAGTTTTCTTCTCATCTTCAGATGATGCCAACATGGTGTGTGAATCGCACATTGAGTAGACTGTTCGAGTATATTGTTCAAATTGAAACTCAGTTTTCATCTTCTCCAGATGATACCTACATAATGGGCGAAATGCGCGCAGAAAGTAGTGTTCATATTAACGCCAAGTTCTAAGCATCTCCAGATTATGCCTATGTGGTTAGCGTAACAAGCATCGAGTAGAGTATTCGGGTGTAGTGTTCAAATTAAAACTCAACTTTAATCATCTCATGATGCCAACATTGTGGGCGAAACACGCATCGAGTAGAGTGTTCGAGTGTACTGTTTAAATTTAGTCAGCCTTCATAATCACTAGTGATGTCAGCATGGTGAGCAGAATCTATGTCGAGTAAAATATTGCGTATAGCTCACTTTTAAGTATCTCCAGATGATGCCAACATGGTGGGCGAAATGCATATCGAGTAGAGTATTCAAGTATATTGTTCAAATAAAAGCTCATTTTTCATCATCTCCGGATGATGCCAATATAGTGGGTGAAATGTGCGTCAAGTATGGTATCGGAGTGTAGTGCCTCCTGCAACTACCCCCCATATATAAAAATACTCCCTTTTCTATAAACTATATGTGTAGTTATATATATATAGGGTAAGGTGAAAATAACACCACCATCGTGATTCCCGCTCTCGAAAACCCGTGAGTGATTTCGGTGTTGCGAGCAGGGTAGTTTCAATCCTCGGGGGTTGCTTAGGTCAACTGTGCTTGAGTATAATGGTTAGTTTCCCTGATATTCTCATAAAAACCCCGATCCTACGAATTCCCGCATGCCTAGAACCGACAGCATGGAAGAGGGGGTGGAGGGGGTGGTCTTTATGCATTGGGGATAGTTGAGAGAGGGTATGGTGAGACATAGCACCTCCATCATTATCTCTGCTTTCGGAAAGCCATAAAAAAAACCTTGTCGCGTTCGATTTTAAAATTTTTTTGAGATATTGCTATTACAGGCGGGGGTGGGTTCAACCCCCGGGGTCGCTCCGGGGTACTCTAATGTTAATTAACTGATTTTATTATTTTTCCCCAAAAAAGAGCCGATCCGACGACTCCACGCAAGCCCAAGACCGAGAAGCAGAAAATAGGGGTGGTTTTTCCTTGATAGGGGTAGTACGCAAGGGTTTCAGAACTCGAAACCATCACCATCGTTTTTCTCACCCTCGAAAACAGGGCGGGGGGATGAATGTATTGTAACGCTTTTGATGTTCGGGTTCTCATTAAATGGACTAGTAGGAGAAATTGTCAAATTACGAAATCATCTTTATAAATATGGCACCGCCGCCCTTAATAGATACTTAAAACACCAACAAGAACGTAGACGTAAACGTATAAAATCGCAGGTACGCACGCGCAATAGCGAATTGTTGTACGTTTGTACTTACGCCTGACGTAAACCTGCGTGTTCGTAGGTATACCTAAAACGTATCGTATCGAGCGGAATAATGGCGATGGACCACCGATCGTATCAGACATTGTATTATTGTAACTGTCAAAGATGCCACATTCACATAACCACCATAGATTTTTCTTATTTTTGGCCTGTCTACAAAACTATGCAATATAAATAAAACAAAGACACCAATGAAACGTGCTAGATAAAGCGGTTATGTTTATACGGTTCGTTGAAATATAGTTTAGTAGACACGTACGTTTCGACAGTGCTTTATCTAAATTTCGCCGTGGTCGTGGATAAAACGTTGAATTACATTCGGGGATTAACAAGCTCAATCCACTCGAAAAAATATAACTCTCGAGTGCACATTTTTTCTCGTAGATTAAAGGCTTCTTAATCCTCTTGTATAATTAATAACTATTATCCACGACCACTATATTCAAATCAAAAGATTCTTAATCAAAATAAACTTGTCAAATCTGACGTTTTCCAAAATCAGAACTTTTCACTTGCTCATACGGCTTTCAGGCTCCTAATTTGGCCGTGGTCGCGGATAAAACATTGAATTACATTCGGGGATTAACAAGTCTTCAATCCCCTTATATAATTAATAACTATTATTATTTAGATGATGTATTAAGATTAAGCATTTTTATAATTTAAACAATTTTAATTTAAAACTCGCTTCTGATCGAATAATTCATTGCGACCAACACTACCAAGTTATATAAATAGAATACTCCTAATATTACACGGCGAACAGGGTAACCAATCCCTGAAAAACCCCTAAATTCAAATAACAATGTCATTTGTCTACAAAAATCCTTGATTTGTCTATTGCTGTCAATTGTCATTTAACCTGCTTGATGGCATCACAGATGGCATGGTTTGTCATTATTTAGCATGGTAATTTGTGTTACTTTGAATATTAATAAACTATAAAAAAAAAATGGTGTTCTACTTTGAGAGTACTGTGGTTTCACCCGCCACGCTATTATTCATGGGAATTGACAAGAACGAAAGTAAGTTCAAATAACATTGTAAATTATAACCTCACATTTTTCAAATTTGACGTTTTGTTTACCACTTTCAGATGAAGATTTAATAAAATGGGGTTGGCCGGAAGATGTGTGGTTTCACGTCGACAAGGTATCTTCGGCTCATGTGTATTTAAGATTGCGACCAGTAAGTTTTAATTTATTTATTATCATTTAACGTTAACCATGTGTTGGTTTTGCTAGGGCCAAACGATAGATGATATTCCTTCAGCTGTTTTAGAAGATGCAGCTCAACTTGTTAAGGCCAATAGTATAATGGGCAACAAAATGAATGATGTGGATATTGTATATACTATGTGGGCGAATTTGAAAAAGACGCAGGGAATGGAAGTAGGACAAGTTGGTTTCCATAAAGAAAGGGAAGTGCGGAAATTAAGAGTAGCAAAGAAAGTCAATGAAATCGTGAATAGACTAAATAAAACGAAAAGAGAAGAACATCCAGGTATAGCAAATATCATTACAAAATATATTTCAGGGTCTATATCACGGTGTAGTATATTAGGTGATGCGACCCGTACGAATGGCTTCGTAAATGTTTAGTTGTGTGCAATGCAATAGATGGCAGGACAAATAAAGTCTCGTCGTTACTGCTGCATATAAATATTAGAAATACAGTTTGCATACATACAATAGTTAATGCTCTGTTTTATTTATATTTAAAGAGCCTTTTAGTTCTTTCTTTTTGTCTTAGTTTTGCCGTTTAGTTGTGTATCTATGCAACACTACATGCATCAAAGGAAATCTGTCTATCTATGCCTAGATAATTGCAGGGGTATATTCCGGGCGCCATCTACTGAATTAAATAAAAACCAAGCACTTACAAAGCCATCGATTAACATGGCAAGTGCCGTGTGTCGGACCACCTAATATACTACACCGTGGTCTATATTAAGCGACCAGAATAGACAAATTATTCACTGCAAGTTAAACAATTGAAAAATGTGGCTAGATCCGTGACCTCAGAAATTAGACATTAATTTTAATATATAGCAATTTTTTTAGCTATTCTTGTAGAAACCAATAACAATGGAATAGGTACACAGACTACTTACTACTAAAGGCCTTCTGTTATTTGATTATACTCTCTTATTTAGGCTTTCAAAACAACTATTTAATGAATCAGCAACTACTCAAGTAAATGTTCTGACCACCAAAAATTTGGTTAAAAGTATAACTATTCCCAAAATGGTTGATTGGTCGTATAGGTAGATTTATTAGTGTTATTGTACAAGGTACTTACACAGGTCAAAGTCTACAGTAAGAAAAGTATCAAATAATGATCAACAAGAATAGATGTGTCTTTACTGGTCATAAAAATATATAAATATTATAAACATCTATCATCTATATACACACATATATACACATAGCCAGTAAAATATCTTACGAGGGTAATTTAATATATGTAATATGTGTATATCGCTCTCCTACTGTGGACTTAGATTTATTTAAGTATATTGTTTTGTGTGGCGACTTTAATATAAATTTCTTAGTTAATTCAAATAACTCATTAAAGTTATGTTAAACTCTAGATTCTTTTGGCCTCAAAAGACACATTTATTCGCCTACCAGATATAGTGTATCCTCCGAATCTTGTATTGACAACATATTTAGCAATTTTCATATTGATGAGGTAAATGGTTTAGTGATGGATGCACATGAATCCGATCTTTTGTGTCAGCTAATATGTTGGAAGTTACCATCTAAGGTAAATGGTTATGTCAGCTCCACTAAGCGTATATTTAATGCTCACAGTAAAAAATATTTTAAAGAATTAATAATGAATGAAACCTGGAAGAACATGGAAATCAAAACCCCTGATTTATTAGTTATTATTGGAATATTTAAATACCACTTTGATATTGCTCTCCCGTTAACGAAAATAAAACTAACGAAAAAATGCAAATCACTCCAGAATAATAAAAATGTCTGATGACTTAAGAGATCTGCATCACTTGTATATACGTAGCAAGAATCTCGATTTATTACAACTATATAAAGTACACAAACAGGAATACAATAAATTTGTGGATTCGTCCAGGTTGAAATATAATACCAATAAAATTATGTCGTCTCATAATAAATCTAAAGCCGTGTGGCAAATAATAAATGCAGCTAATGGTAACAATAACGGACCATCAAAAATAAATATAATCAACAATAATGGGGAGTTAGTTGAAGACCAAACTGAGATTGTTGAAATGTTCATGAATGAATTTATTGCATCTCAAGTCAATTTGCCAATTTTTCACAAAAATAAAGTTCAATTCAGTTTTTTTCTAACACCCACTGACAGTAAAGAAATTGAAAGTATTATTCTGAATTTACCTAACAAGAATTCAGCTGGTTTAGATGATGTTCCCTATTAAATTAGAAATGATTGCTCATGAAATATCTGAACCATTAGCATTAATTATTAACCACTGTTTTTTAAATGGGTTTTTCCCAGACGAATGGGAGCATGTTAAAATTATACCCATTTATAAAAAAGGGTCCAGATCAACAGCTAAAAATTATAGGCCTATTTCTTTATTATCAGTATTTTCCAAAATTATCGTACTATAATGTGGTAACATTCGGTATGCCAAGAGGTATTGTGATCTTAAAATTTCTAATGATGTTTTGCTATTTCTGGAACTTGTTTATAATTTGTTTTTGAATGTTTTTACGGCATTTTCTGCAGCTCTATTACTTTGCAGGTGTCCTGGAAGTGATTTTATCTGTTTTACTATATTCCTTTTCAAAAACTCTTCTATTTCTGCTGCTACCAGTTGCCTCCCGTTATCACTTAGTATTGTTTTTGGTATCCTGAACCTTGGAAATGCCTCTCTCTGTTCTATGGTCTCCGTTGCCGTCATCTTGGTGGATTTCAATAATTCTACCCTTTTTGAATACGAATCGGTGATAATGAGGGATTGTTTACCTTTAATTGGCCCCAGGTAATCGATGTGAATTCTCGACCATGGTTCTGTCGTTAATTTCCATGGGGTGAGTTGTTTTTCCTGATTGTGTAAGCATGGCATCTAGTTGGGGATACCATAAATATGATCTGGCTAGTGATTTAGTTTTTACCATACCCATGTGATTAGCATGCAGTCTTGTATCGTCTTCTTTAATTCCTGCGGAATTATCACTCTGTAACCCCAAGAAATAACATCCTTTTTCTATGTGTAACTCCCTTCTATTTTAATATGGTCTTATGTGTGCGTACCATTCAGTGGGATTCTCCATTTTCTTGCCTTGCCTGGTAAAAGCGTTGCCTCTCATGTCATGTACTTTTATATGGACTATACTGTTTCTTTAGCAATTCTGTCAGTTTTTCTTATGTTTTAGTTTTAGGTAGGTCTGGGTGACAAAGATCTCTCAAAACCTTGTACGCACCGGCTGATATTGATCTGAGGAATGGTGCGATTCTGTCCTTTTCTTCTCAATTTGTAATGTTTTGGTATCCAATGAAACACGGTGTGTCGTTGTAAAAGTCGTACATTCAGATAGTAAAAGGATCACAGTCGTTATAATATGTATAATGTTCGTTACTTCTATTAAAGTCGTGCGCCTTGCGAGTCTCATGGCTGGGAATCGACTGACTGCTTCTCTCATTGCGCCTGCCGTGATGCACTTCTGGTGGTCGTACCAAATTTACTACATCACATTAAATATTCCTCATAAGAGTAATTTGCCTTACTTTTTTCTTGAATTGGCTAGAGGGCAACGTTTTATATTCAGTAGGTGGCAGATTATAGAATTTGAAAGCAATAAACTTTTTTGGCTTTTGGATAGGCTACAGTATTGTAGAAATAACATTATTGTTACGTGTGTTGTAATGTACGGTGAGTTTGCCTATATTATCGATGAAGGAGTTCTTATAGTCATCCCTGTACCCGATTCCACTTACAATTCTAACAGCTTTATGTTATAATCTAAAAATTTGGTGCCATGAGGATGAAAATCCCATGCCATTATAGCATATGATATATATATATATATATATATATATATATGACTGATGGTCGAGAGGTGAGCGCACATGCCTCTCAGCCAAAAGTCCTGGTTCAATTCCCGGTCGTGGCAGTGGAAAATACTGTGAGAGGGATTTTTCCACTATACACGGATATTGGGTGTGTGTCCCTTGTCTCTAAATGTGTAACCCCTCCCACACAAGGCTCTCCTAGAGCCTTCCGGGATAAAAGGGGTTGTTATTACCTGTGGTGTATTTATTATTGTCAAGTAGCACAGAGCATAATAAACTGTTCTATGTGTAGATCTAGAGACACAGTTACCTAATAATTTTAATAGATAAATATTACTGGCCAGTTTGTTTGCCACCGAGTCAGTGTGATAATTCCAACTAAGAGTGGGGTCAGTGGTCACACCCAGAAATTTAACCACCTCAGGATTATCAAATATATTTCTTAAAGAAATTTGTGTGTTGGATGGTTTAAACTAAGCCCATTATGAGAAAACTGTTGCTCAGTCTGTGATTGGGGAGCACGTCCCACATCAATGACCTCATCAGCACCGTGTCAGTATTAGACATTTAATGTCATCTGCAAAAAATATAAAATCAGTGATTGGTACATTACTAGATAAGTCATTGACATATATTAACCAGAGTAAAGGGCCCAACACTGACCCCTGTGGCATGCCTATGTTTATACCCATTTCTTGGTATACATCATTTCCACACTTAACTTTTTGAGTTCTCTCTTCTAAATAATATTTCATCATTTTGATACTATTGAGATCAAAATTGTAATCTTTAAGCTTCTTAATCAGTAGATCATGTTGAACACAGTCAAGAGCTTTGCTTAGGTCACAAAAGGTGGTGGAGGTACAGGTTTTGAGGCTGCTAGGAAATCTTCCTTCCGTGATGGCATGATTTATTAATTTGGTTAGAGGAGTGAACAATAAGATCTTTAATATACTTTTTAAGATTGACATTGAAATCATAAATGTTCTTGCTGTCTGTGTTGTTTAAAGAGCATATTATGTCCCTAACCTCTATGTAAGACACTGTTGTAAGAGAGAAAGTAGTATCTGCCATCTGAATAATTTCTAAGTAGATATTTGAGTTGTTAGTATTATTTTCGGGCAGTTTTTTTATAAGATCATGGGGAAAGTTTGTAAAATATTCATTAGCAGCATTAGGATTAATTTCAATAGAATTTTTTGTCACACTTCTTTTGTTGTTTATAATTTTCCTTACATGAATAATCTGAATTTTTTATTGCATAATTTTAGATACTAAGTCTTCTAAATGTTTTTTGAAGAACGAAATCATGTTAATTTATTGTCACTAGATTTCAGGGCAGAAAGAGAGAAAAGAGATAAATTAGAAAGAGAGGACAAGAAAAAATTGTTACGAGAACAAAAGAAAAAAGAAGAGGACGAAGAAAAAAGAAGAAAGGAAGATGCAGAACTTCGTAGTTATAATTCGTTAATGAATTCTGACAATATGGCAAAATATGACGATGGGAATGACTCAGATGATTTTATGTAAAATTATATAAAGCTACTAGAGATCCAAGTAAATTCCAAGTTATTCTGATCGAAATCCGATAATTGGTGTCATATTTAACTTTCCGTAATTCATCTGTATTGGACAGATTTTATAATCATATTGATATTGCAATTAGTACTGTAAGATGCAAATGAATTGTGGAAAATCACTTCCTTTATATTATATACTTGCATTTATTTTTAATAAATCCAGAAATTTTAGTTGTTTACATTTTCTAAGTCTTTCATTTCATTTTGTCAATTGTTAATACTAGAAGAGTTTTTGTGAACACTATCGTTCTTAACTGTTATATAACGGAAAAAATTTTGAGATATTTGTTACAAAAAAATCGAAAATTTATTAACAGAGGCTAATTATCAGGGCCGGATCTAGGAGGGGGCAAAAGGGGGGTAAAGCGCGCAGGGCAGCAAAATGAGGAAAAAAGAAAAACGACAATGACTTAAGAAAGATTGTTAAACTTGGCAGTCCTCTCTATAGAATAATAAAGACAGTGTTGCCAATTGGTGGTTCGGTGGTGAATAGTCTGATTTGCGGACTTTTTTTAGTACTACAAAATGTAATGATTCGCCCCCCCCCCACTCTTCATGTTTTGAACAGAAATAAAGAAACAATTGAAATAGAAAGAGTTAATTCTTTTCAATTAAGAACATTTTAATTTGAATTTTCTCAAATTATTCAAACGGAACACCCTGTATATTTTTCGAAGATGTGATGTAGAAATGAAAAACTAACTAAAGTACTTCCCTATGGCTAATTGCAGCCATTTTCGTTCCCTGAAAAAAGTCATTAGAAAAATTTATATATTTATATATATTTTGAAGAAATCTCTTTTTTTAAGTTTATTTTTGAATTGTGTAATTATTGCTCAATAAAACGAAATTGGTTGCAATTAACCCTAGGGAAGTACTTACAAAAAATGTTCGTTTTTCGTTTCTACATCACATCGTCGATAAATATACAGGGTGTTCCATTAGAAAAAAATCAAATTAAAATGTTCTTATTTGAAAATAATTTTTGCCCACCCTGTACATTTTTAGGAAACGAAAATGATTGTAAAACATTAATTAGATGCCTCATAACTGGTATTCACATAAGTTTTTCTTAAAACCCATAATTGTGACTGTGGTGATTTTTTTAATATCCATCTGCAGATTGCATTATTTCAACAAAAAAATTCATTACATCCAAGTGGTTGGGAGATATTCAATGCTAATATAGGAATGAATAGAGCCTAGAAAGAGGCTTCAAAAAATGTACTGATATACATAGCATTCCATTTAAAAAAGAGGCACTTGGTTCTGTAATTTCGTCTTAGCTCGCCCTGTATGTTCGAAAATAATTTCCAGTTATAGATTTTTTTATCTAGTTTACTTGCAATTTTTTAAAAAATTTCTAGCTATGGTAGAACTCAAAATATCGAGGCCCAACGCACTATTGTCCCACAACAAAAACACGTGTTTAGTCCTTGACTTTAGTAAAGCATTCGATCCCCTAAATCATACTACCTTGTGTAATAAATTGAAATATTTTTCTAACCACCCATTTTCTTCAGGATTGTGTGTCAGGTAGGCAACAAAGGGTTATGATTAATGGGCAGTATGCCAATTATTTAGAAATTAAATGTGATGTTCCACAAAGTAGTAACTAGGGCCGCTCTTGTTTTCTATATATACTGCAGACTAGCAGCTATCTAGATTTCTGCAAAATTCATCAGTATGCGGACGACAAACAAATTTAATTCTCGTTCGATCCCAGGGAAATCGAGTTGTCGAAAGTTTTAGATGCTCATGATTTGGTTTTAAATGTATCAAAAACGGAAATGTTAATTGGACGAAACCAAGATAGTATTATTAATGATTTACTTAAAATAATTCTTAATAATCAGATATTAAAGTCCACTGAGTGTTGTAATAATCTGGGGGTTGTTCTAGACAGTGATTCGAGATTTTCCAAACATGTTGGTAAGTTAATTCAAGGTTACGAAAAACTAAAATTTTTATATATTCACAAAGAATTAATTATTAAATACCGACATTGAGCTTAAATTACGTAATACCCTAATTTTATTTACTCTTTCCTACTGTGATGTGGTATATTGGCCAGCTTTAATAAATAAAAATAAGGTAAATTTACAAAAGTTACAGAATTCGTGCATTAAGTTTAGTTTCAATTTGACCACATTACCACCAAATTTAGAGAAACGAATAGGCTATATTTGCCTGAAACGTATTTTATCCACATGACTTCCTTAACTTATAAAATAATCGTATTACTGGGGCATGTGATCAATATTATGTTCCCATGCGTAGTTCTGCCAAATTTGATGGAGTATATATTGGAGTAATTTTTCTATAACTGAAGGGTAGTTGTGTTGTCTGCATATCTATTATACTAACTTCTCCCAGGATAGTGTTATGTGCTGTCCTCTAATGGGGAGAGATGCGATTAAGTCCCTGGTCAACGTGAAGGGAAACCTGTTACTCTGTTGATGGCCGGTAGGTGGGGTGGCGCCATCTCTGGGCCGATTGACGAACCGCTATCTAGCACGTACTAGACAACTGTGGAGGATTCCAACCTGTTCTAGAATGTTATGGAATGGGATTCTGGTACATTCTAAGGGTGTATATAAAGAAGTGAAGTTGAGCAGGCAGGAGAGTTTTTGGTTAGATAAGAGTTGACAAGTGATTTAAAAGTAAAGTACTGTTGTGATTTACAAGTAGTTATTATTAGTTGTGTGATTTTTAAGGATTAACTATTCTAATATAAGTGATTAATAAAATAGTGCTTTGTGAAGATACTTGTTCCAAGTTATTTGAACTTATAGCGTGTTTACTGAAGATTGTAAACATGTGATGACAATATGCATGTGCCTGTGTATTTTAGCACAAGCCGTCCGCTATTGGTGAATTGATATCAGTATAAATAAAACAACAGTTAAGGCGTGGTAACTTCTTATTAATAAACAGAATTTCTTTGGTAAAATTAAAACAATTTCATATTTTTCAAATGGTGATGTAAATTTGATACATTAAAAATAAAAAAATACTGTAAGTACATGTAGCAAAATACAATTGCTGTTAAAAATTAAAATGTATTATAAACTAATACACGTAATGGATGCATGATTTTAAAAGAAGAGATCGACCGATACCGATATGTATTTCGTCTATCAGCAAAATGCCTGATTATCAGTATCAATATATGTTCTTCAGAATGTTAATTAAAAATTTCAGTTGCCGAAGTAAAATATATCATATACATTCCTTTTCTAGATGACAAATTACATACTTTCTTAGTATACATTCATCCCAATGCGAGAATCGAGGAAAATATTTTTACCAAACGTACATTGTACAAATTAATTGTTGGCGATTTCAACGCTGGTAACAATAGACTAAAGAAAAGGCAGATAAACAACTTTATTCAAAGTACCAATTTTTCTAAATATGATACGCCCCACATTTACTATGCCCAATAACGACTCAACACCAGACTGTCTCTTTTACTCCAATAATATTAAAAACAACATACAAGCTGAATTGACTCCTGATCTATGCTCTGATCACCTAGGATTCAAAATTAAAATTGAAACACGAAAACCAGTAACGCACAAGAGAGTGTGGAAATACAATTTAAAAAACAAACATCTATAAAGTGAATGAAATTATGTTAAATAATTTGAGCAATACAAGTCATATTGATGAAAAACATATAACCAATATAATAACAAACTTTCCAAAATGATAATACAAAATACGCCTAAAACAGAAGTGAAGTACTATACGCATGAACTTCCCCCATTTATTATGCAACTAATAAAAAAGAAAAGAAAAATGTATCGAGAATACAGAAACTATAATGACCGAGGCAAAAAGACGCACAAATATTGTAAATATTAACTTGGCGAATAACAAAGGTAAAGCAGTATGGAACCTTGTAAAAAATTATACAGTTTCAAAAACTTATAATGATTCTATTCTACAGAATATTGATACTCAAGAAAATAATAAAGACACCGAATTAAACAACGTCAACAACTTTGTTGTAAATGTTTGTCCTAATATAAATTCTAACACAGTTGTGGTAGATAGTATAAAATACCCTGGGACTGGTATATTTCTGTCGCCTACATGTCCAGAAGAGGTATGCAATGTAATAAAAAAACTTGAAAAACACGAAATCTACAGAAGATGAAATACCAGTAAAATTTCTGAAGCATGTTGCGACAGAAATATCTAGTCCACTGAGTTATATAATAAATTTATCACTGCAAACTGGAATATTCTCAGAGAAGCTAAAGATTGCCAATGTAAAAGCTATATACAAGAAAAAGGTATAAAAGTATAATTAACAATCATAGGCCTATCGCGCTATTTTCAAATGTAAGTAAAATTTTTGAAAAAATAATATACTCGAGGTTAATAAATTATCTAGAGAGTCAAAACTTATTAAGCAATACTCAAAATGATTTTAGAAAAAACAAGAGTACAATTAGAGCATATCATCAAGAGTTGTGTGAAATAATTAACTCCCTGAATAACAAGGAACTTACAGTTGCTATAGGTTTGGACTTATCAAAAGCATTTGATAGTGTAGACCATAGATTTTAATTATGAATTAGAGGCATTGCTTTAAGACTATTGGTATCATATTTAAGTAATAGACTACAATGTGTAGTTGAAATGGACAGTAATGGAGAATTACAAAATTCTGAAAAATTAAAAATAAAAGAGGTGTCCCGCAAGGGTCAATCGTAGGTCCACTATTATATATCTTATACACTAATGACTTAACTATGATACTTGATGAATACGCAGTACAATATGCTGATGACTGCACATTAGTTATGCACTCTTATGACTCTATCATCCCAGAAGAAAAGGTTTTTTCAACATTAGATATTTTACATCCATAACTCTTAAGCTAAATAAAGATAAAACACAAGCTATAGCATTTACATGTAACACATCTGATATTGAGAAAGCATTTGATAATGGCATTAGTACATGCATTGACAACTATGCCCACTGACTTTTTTGGGAATCAAAATTGATGCCAGACTTGACTGGAAGGCTCATACAGACAATCTCATAAATAATATAGACAAGTATTATTATGTGCTACAAGTGATAGCACAAAATGTTAGTACTGATGCAGCTTTTATAATAAATAACACCACAGGTAATTACGACCCCCTTTATCCCGGAAGGCTCTAGAAGAGCCTTGTGTGGGAGGGGGCTACACATTTAGAGACAAGGGACACACACCCAATATCCGTGAATAGTGAAAAAATCCTTCTCACAGTATTTTCCACTGCCACGACCGGGGATCGAACCCGGAACTTTTGGATGAGAGGCAAGTATGCTCACCTCTCGACCACCAGTCGGCCTATTATGCTTATGTGGAGTCCCGACTTAAATATGGTATCATTTTTACTCAAGCAACAGCGATCGAGACACTTGTCTCTCGCATCAGGAGAGCACCCATTTAATTCCACTAAACCGTGTGAGACGTTTCCCGCTGCCTCTGGTCATGTGCATCGGTAGAGCACCTTAAGAGTAGAATGCAATATTGCCACGACAAAAGAACGTAAGGAGTCAATATGTATCCTATATATTTCACCTAAACGTATGTCTTTTAGTCATTCGTTTAAGACTCGATTAAGTAAAACACCAACTATCAAACTGCTAAGTATGAAACCAAATATGTGGTGTTATTTAACAAAATTTTTAAGTCGATTTCTAGCCAAGTTATGATGCCAGAACTGCTGCAGATTATTTTTTTATTGTAAAAATGTCGAAAATACTCTCAAAAAATACAACTCGCCTTCAAAATAATGAAAACTAGAGAAACTGTAAGAAATCATAAAAATGAAGGAATTTTAAATATAAGTAACTGAACCAGTGGCGGATCTACGGCGTTTTTGGGTACCCCCCCCCCCCTTACGCACTAGGCAATTCTTTAATGGGCAAGTAGACAATTTTTTTATTATTATTTTAATATCATCCACACATAAAAATAGTTGACCCATAATTTTTAAGATATTGCTGCAAATGTTCGGGACATTCTATTGACTATGACGTAATAGCATAATCAGCAGAGAAGCGAGCGCTAGTGGAAGGGCGGAGCCAACAAAGTTGTGCAAAACGTATGTGCGGCATTATATTGAACGCGCGCGCGCATGTTGCGCTTTACGTCACGAGGTAACTGGCAAACTGCCACTCTAATCTTAAGCATATTCATTTTAATAAAACCGATAAAATTACCTTGAAATTATATTTATAACATATTGAAGAGTTATACTATAATGCTATATTGTCATTTTCGTTATTGTCTACTAGCCCATTTGATTGTAGCAGAAATACCTGGGAAATGGAGTAGAGTAATTAGAATGAGACTTCAACTACAACTCGAATAATACTAACCGTCAAAGTGACATTCACAAAAAGTTGATACAGTTTTACAAATATTCATGAAAAATTGCCCATTTCTTACAATAATTGGAACGGTCGAAGATAAAACGTTTAAGACACATTTTACAGCCATTCTTTATTGCACTCATGGCTTTTAAAAACATTCGCTTCGCTCATATTTTTAATCTAGTCATTCGTGCAATAAAGAGGCTATTTACACTTGTATCTTAAATAACTATTAAAGACCATTCTGCAATCATTACACAACTAATAGGGCCGCCTGTAGACTAAAAATAGTAACTCAAAATGTTACTTGGGTAGGACTCCGTCTCCTTTACTCAGTCAAATTTACTTCTCTCCTAGGCTTAAGGGTCATTCAGGATCATTTTTTAATTTTTCATTATTAGACCAACGAGGTACAACCATTTCAGATTATAGAAGTTATAAAATTTAATATCCATAAATTTCGAATGTCATGCTGACAGTATTATTATCGGCAATTGGGATATCAATATTATTTAAAAAATCCATATCGGTCGATTCCTATTCAAAAGAAAACTTTTAAATTAACTTTGGTCGCAGTTAAGGTTCATATTAAAAAGATATAAAAAAATTGATTTATCCCTAATTAAAAATAGAAATCTCTAAATTTACGACTTTGTAATTATCATAATAAATCGATGTTAACTGCTTTTAAGGAGTCCCTAATCCACGTGGGATAATTCTTGTCCGGGTGTAAATTTAACATGAAGTCCGCTACGAATTTTGAAAAGCTATTATCTCTTATGCTATCTCGAATCGTTTTCATCAGCCTAAGTTGGAAAGCCAAGTTATGCTCGGTTAGTAAATGGCAAGCTATAGGGTAAGAAGTCACAACCCCATGCAGAAAAGCTCTTGTGTAAGTTCGGCAAGTATTACAAGTACAGTCTTTGTCGATTGGATTAAAGTCCTTGGCATATTTTTTCTTCTTCAGGTTAATCTGCCCAGTCATGATTAGCGCACATCCAAATCTCTGAAATCAAAATACATCGCTAAGCCGAAAATCTAAAGGAAATTTTCTGTATGGCTAAGATTTACTTAGAATGATGTATGTTACTTACTGCAGTTCTAGTCGGGAAGACGCAGTCAAACATGTCAACTCCTAATGCGCAACAAACCACTAAATCTACTGCAAAACCAACGCCCATAAGATATCTCGGTTTGTTCTTAGGAAGCAAGTCAGTACACAAGTGTACGACTTTCCAAAAGTCGTCTTTGCTTTCGCCACCGCTGGAAAATTTAAATTAGTAACGAAATGGAAATATTTGTTTAATCCTTAACGGAAATTTAATAATTTGCAAACTCGAGCGTAATTCAATTATAAATAAATATTTTAACAATTGATAGTTACTAGAATTGATTTAAATAATCAAATTCGGGTAGTACAGAAAATAAATTTTATGCTAGCGTGGTGGAAGAAGCAATGCCATTAATGACTACAAATCACATCAATTCTTATTATCTAATGTTCGGTTTCCTTTGAATTATGACACAAATTACTCGATAGGAATATTAAAAACTGTTGCAAAAATAATATCCATAAAAAAAATTTGACTAGCTACCTCAGACCTCCAATGGCATATCCGTTCACCTCCCTTTTTATATGGTCATTTGCACTTATAACTCTCAAATCCTCATATAAAGTCCCCTGCACAATCGGAAAGATATTTTGCGTCTCGGGATTTGCATGGGCCTTCAAGCACCTATCCAACCATCTTGTAGTTCTGAAGTAAAAACAGAAAATATATATCCTTGTACTTACTACTTTCTTATATATACTATTATCACATGTAAAGTGATCTCCCATCCCAGGGTAGGACTATCAGAGAACCAGTTTGGATTCAGAGAGGGACGTTTCACTGTAGATGCCATAAAGAAAGTCACTAGCATCGCCACAGAAGCCGAAAAGGGATCACATAGAACTAAACAGACATGTGCAGAGGTCCTCCTGGATGAAATGAAGAGGAGAAACATAGCACCGTACTTACAGCGCCTCGTATGCAGCTATCTGGACGACAGAAAAATTGTCATGGAGGCAGAAAACCAGACAGAAACAAGGGAGATATCCAGCGGAGTCCCACAGGGGTCGGTACTTGGACCAGCCCTCTGGAACCTCCTCTATGACGGAGTCCTGAGACTGTAGCTCCCGCCGGGAGTAGTTCTAACTGGTTTTGCAGATGATCTGGCAATGGTAGCTATGGCCAGATGAGAACAAGAAGTAAGTAGAAAAGGAAATAGGGTCCTCCAGATGATAACAAACTGGCTTCAGGAGAAATCACTGGCCATCGCTCCAGAAGATACGGAGGCAGTGCTACTAACCAGAAAAAGAAAACTAGCACCGACATCGTTCCATATAACAGAGTTAGAGGTGAAATCCAAGGCAGCAGTAAAATACCTTGTCATATGGCTGGAGACCAAAATGACTTTCTCGGAACATGTGAGATGAACAGCCAATAAAGCTGCTGAACGAGCCGCAGCCCTGGGAAGGGTGATGCCTGATATTAGAGGGCCAAGAGTAAGCAAGCCCAGGGTTCTGAACTCTGTAGCCCACTCTACCATGTTGTATGCTGCCCCAGTATGGTCAGAAGCCCTGAAAATAGCAAGTACCAGGCAGAAACTGGTTAGGGTGCAGAGATATTTGGCAATCAGGGTATGCAGTGCTTATAGAACCTTCTCCCATGAAGCCGTACAAGTGATTACCGGCATACCTCCAGTCGGACTTCCAGTGATCGAACGGACGGAAATATACTACGGGGAAGACCGTAAGGCAGCGAGAAGTAATCTAATACAAAGATAGCAGACAAATTGGTAAACACCCCAGTGGACAAGGCGTGTAATATCGGATGTGGAAAAATGGACTGGGAGAAAGCATGGTGAGGTTGGTTACCATCTAACACTATTTGACCATGGGTGCTTTCGCGACTACCTGTACAGTTAAAAAAATTAAAACATAATATTTTTAGTCGCAAACTCCTTATTTTACTATAAGGAACGTAACCAAACTGCAACCAACAGCTACTTTCCGGGCTATGTGCCCCGCCGAGCGCTGAATTACAAGTTACAAGCCTGGCGCGTTAAGTGTAATAATTGCATATTACCATCAAAACGCTAATGCTTCGATTGCAACAAACACCAGCCGAAAGACTGATCCTACTTAAAGGAGCTCTCTTGCCAGCCGTCACACACCACTTGCAGACTACAGTTTCGAGCTGTTGGCTCTCGTCAGTGCAAGGTAGGCATGCGACGACCGGCACGAGGATCCTTTGACTATTTGGTACATCCCGGTATTACTACAATAGCGACATGTAAAATAGTCAGCAGGCGCCATCTAGCGGTCCAGTGTCTGTTGCAATCGAAAAATGAATAGCCTGACTGGGCTTAGCTCAGGCTATTTATTTTTCGATTGCAACAGACACTGGACCGCTAGATGGCGCCTGCTGACGACTATTTTACATCTCGCTATTGTAGTAATACCGGGATGTACCAAATAGTCAAAGAATCCTCGTGCCGGTCGTCGCATGCCTGCCTTGCACTGACGAGAGCCAACAGCTCGAAACTGCAGTCTGCAAGTGGTGTGTGACGGCTGGCAAGAGAGCTCCTTTAAGTAGGATCAGTCTTTCGGCTGGTGTTTGTTGCAATCGAAGCATTAGCGTTTTGATGGTAATATGCAATTATTACACTTAACGCGCCGGGCTTGTAACTTGTAATTCAGCGCTCGGCGGGGCACATAGCCCGGAGAGTAGCTGTTGGTTGCGGTTTGGTTACGTTCCTTATAGTAAAATAAGGATTTTATAGGAGTTTGCGACTAAAAATATTATGTTTTAATATTTCGCCCTCTAACTACCTGTACAGTATCGAGAAGGCACCAGAGAATAAGTGTATACTATGCAATGGATGAGGGGAAGATAGACTAAGATGTCACGAAAAGCTGGGGGGGGGGGGGGCTAATAGATGCTGATAATATGGCGAAAGAAATGCTGGAATCGCCTGAAAACCGGCAGGTATCGCAGATTTTGTGGGAAAAATTATTATAAACAAGGAAAGGGAAGAAAGAGAGCTAATCTGAGTGAAACAAATCAAGTATCCTTATTGGAAGGTGAATAGTAGAAACTACCACCGAAGAAAGGCCCGATGAAATGCGAAAGCGGTACCAGGCGGAGACTCTGAAGAGAGAAGATGAGAGGTTTCTTTAGTGGGTACGCAATATTCACAGAGTATACAAAAACTCCCACACTGCCGCCCCGTCCACCAAAGTGCGGCGCCCATAAAGGGATTTTCCCTCTCCACAGAAAAAAAAAAGTGATCTTTGGTTAAGCTGTTTTTAAAAAGAATAATATAATAACTCCCAACACCCTGTCTATAATGATTCATTACCTATGCACTGACTCTTTTATTCTCTGCTTATCAGGGTTTGTAGTTTTAACGACATCATCTAATTGCATAATAATATCCGCTCCTATAGCATTCTGTATTTCAATGGAATGTTCTGGTGTTAACATCACTTCGGCTTTTTGTTGGTTTAATGACTGGAATTTGACACCTTCTTCTGTAATTTCTGCCAGTTTTAATAAGGAAACCATCTGGAAACCACCCGAATCTGTGAGCAAGGCACCCTTCCAGTTCATGAATTTGTGTAAGCCACCTGCTTTCTTCAGTATATCAGGGCCCTAGAAAAACAAATCTATATATTTGAAGGAAACGTTTGAAGCATTCTAAAAGGCGTTTTTGAAATTCAGATAATACAGGTCTGTGTGATGGAGATAGTGTTTACATCCAGTTTTTTATCAAAATAATATAATTCATTTTATTGACTTTGAAAAAACGAAACTTTTTTCCCATTTAACCGACTTCGTAACTGTTATGCTTGATAAGATATCAATTCTGTCGAATATAAAAAGTAGCCACCCTGTATACAGGGTTTTAAAAAAATGTTTATTTTAGGGGATGGTTTTTCGATTGATAAACTTACAATAATGAGTTTTATTTTAATAGTGTTTAATTCTCGAAATAATATGACAAGACTGAAAAATTTGAGCTTAAATGTATAAAAAGTAAACAAAACATGAAAAGCTTAAGGACATTCCCAAAAAGCAGTCGTTCTCAACCTACAAAAGGATCTCCCCTATGTAAACTATCATGCTTATAATAAAAACCTGTTAACAAGCACTGTACTTTTTCGCTTCACTCCCTCTGCACATAAGCACAGAAATAAATCTACTGTGTCGCTTGACTCAATCTGGCATGTCTCATTTTTATACTAATCAGAATGTGGGTTATTGCTTTGAATTAGAGTGCATTATGGTAAATTTGCCACAAACATCAACTTTTATTCTTACGATAATCTATGTTTTCTTAATATCTGTAAAGTACATGCATTTATTGACATAAACTGTGCGTTGACAGCATTTTAAAGATTACCGCGTTATTGCAACGTTGCCAAGTCGCGGACTCCTGCTCACCAACTTATCTGAGGTACGCCGAGAATGACGGAGTCATGAATTTAATTTATTTTACAGAAAAACGAATACCGCTCGCAGTATTTTTTTATAGAGAAAAATATTTCCCTCTCCTTCTTCTAATACCTAGCTCTCATAATCATAAGAAAATCATCGCTGTAATTAAATAAAACGTAAGTGAATATGAGATTTATAAGACAGTATGTTGAAATGGGAATTTTAGGAGCTAATATTTACAAATTTAGTACCCCAACAGCTACTAAAATTTTTCCCACTTATACATAACATTAATAAAGATATTTGAATACATTTTCAAAGTAATCGTATAAGAGAACTTTTTTTGTTGGGAACGTCCTTAAGGGTTTCAGATATTTATGCTTTTTCAGATTTTAAAAGGATGTGTAATTCAATAAATAAATTTTCCATATTCCAATAATATTTGGACAATTTTCCAATCAATCTAATCTATTTGTAATCAGTGGTACGAGATTTAATGAGTGAATGATGATCTAAGTTGATAGTAATTCCGCTTATTATATAAGATATAGGTAGAATTCAAGGTTAAATGTAATAAAAAAAAAATAAAATGCAGCAGAACTTAACCTTGTACTCACAGGCCTTGTCCCTAAATGATAAGTATTCGCTAGCATTATCTGCAGACCCAATTTTTCTAACTGCTCGGGTAGCATACCCTTTAAGGTTCCCTGAAATTAATTATTTTGAATTGTTTGCATCATTCTTAACTAAATTTGAATTGGTTATACCTGTGTCCCAACTGGCATAAATACTGGCGTGTCAACTTCCCCATGTGGTAAAATCATTTTTCCAACTCTTGCTTTAGTTGTTTTACATTCAGCCAAAATATTATACACTAATGGTAGTGGATTATTTTTTGGAGACAAGGAACTCATTTTGGACACTATTTAGCAATATCGAATTTGATTAATTTGAATGCTTCCAATAAGGTTATGTTCTATGTTGATTCATATTTTAACATCACATCTATGCATCACATCCATCGGTAAAAAAGGTGAACGGTTAAACTAATGTTATGTGATACCATCTATGTTATGCTTTCTCAATGAATGTTGGTAAATTTAAATTATCTTTGATATTATACTTTTTACTTTACTCGAAACCCAAATATCCAAAGCACCAAGAGAGAGGATATTTATTGTATAATTAATTAATTATTTACAATTAATGTATTTTTTTTAAAATATTAAAATATGTGGCTAGAAGGCATCTGTAAAGTTGGATGCCTGTGTTTTGGTATGTGTCTTAGCTTATGACGCTAATGACATTAGTGACAGTTACAATTTGTTTTCGTTATCATGTTTGCATTAATTTAAATTTCTATATTGAAAATTAGTTTAATAACATGAATTCGACAACGGGAGAGTTTTCTGATATGAGGAAATCCTTATCAGAAGAGCTCTATTCTAGGGGCACTTTGAGTTCTGCCAAAATAAAGCCTTTTCATCCCCGTAAAATAATAAACATAAAACCACTTAACCTGGATGGCATCAAAAAAGAACTAGAAGAAAGCTTAATGGACGAAGAAAACCAAAGTATTATAAATAGTGAACAGTGCAATGAAAATGTATCGGAAAGAAACAGAATAAATCTTGTTGAAATTGAAGAAACAGACGCAACCGAACGAATTTGTGAAGAGGATATTTTAAAGGATATTTCTAATAAGGTAGAAACTGGTAGAAATAAGACAGAAATTGAAAACACAGCTAAAAGTTTGATAGAGAACGAGGTCAAATCAAATACAAATGTAATACCACAGGTAAATGAAAATAATGCTATCCGCTATGGTAAAAAAAATGATAGTTTCGACTTGGATTTCTCTGCTCTGTCAATATCCACGCCGGTCAAAAAAATTGAGATTAGTTCTGTTACTTCTAGTGCAAATAAAAACGTGAAAGTAGTAAAACCAGAACATACAACAAGGGAACAATGGGAACAATTTGGAGGATTTGTTACGCCAAGGGTTAATAATATTGTGTCTAAAAGCCAGCCTAGTTTAGTCAAACGAACAGTTATAAGAACTCCAATAAATATCGTTAATAGCAAAGTATCTAAGAACATTCTAACATCCTCTGGAAATGTTATTAATACACGTCCAGTAGCTAGTCCATTGGATGCGTTAACTGAAGAGGAACCTAGGAAGGATGGGGAGCAGTTTTCTCTAAGGAGTAGCACAACAGAAAATAGATTTAACAGGATTAAAGTGAATAATGTCGAATATATAATACTTAATAAGTTGGGTAAAGGAGGAAGTTCAGAAGTCTTTCAGTGTTACAACATGGACAATCAACAGCATGTTGCTCTAAAGTGCGTTTCATTGGAAAGTTCTGCTTCAGCAATTGGTTACATAAATGAAGTCAAGCTATTACACCAGTTGCAGAAATGTGAGAAAATAATAAAAATGTATGATTATGAGATATTAGAGTCGCAAAAGAAGTTGTTAGTTGTGTTAGAGAAAGGCGGTGATGATTTATCAACAATATTAAAACATTTGGCTACTCAGAAATCTCATATACCTATGTACATGCTTCTCTTCTATTGGATGGAAATGCTACATGCTGTTAAACAAATACATTCCCATGGAGTAATACATTCAGACTTGAAACCTTCAAATTTTCTAAAGGCCAGTGAAGGATTAAAGTTGATAGACTTTGGCATCGCTTCTTCTGTACCGACTGATATGACAAGCATTATCAAAACAACACCGGAGGGTTCCTGCAATTATATAAGCCCAGAAGCGTTGAATAACGACTCGTCTATAAGTGCCGGTAGTCAAGGCTCCAACCCAAGATATAAGTTACATTACAAATCAGATGTTTGGTCGTTAGGGTGTATTTTGTACCAACTGGTGTATAGGAGAACACCTTTTCAACATATATCCCAGCTGTGGCCGAAGTTGGCGGCTATAGTGAACCCAAATCATAAAATTGACTACCCAGACGCCAAGTGGGTTTCCCCAAAAATTATAAGCACCATCCAGAAATGTTTGCAATATAATATTAAATCGAGGCCATCTGTCGATGAATTAATTGCAGAGTATGAAACAATGCTGCATAATATTTAGCTTTGTAATTCGAAATTTTTTAATTGATTTGCAAAAAAAGTATATGTATTTTTTTAACAGCTCTCAGTGAAGTATTTTATGATAAAAGTAATTTTCTTAATAGATTTTTTTTTTATTAGACTGAAATATATCTATTTGAATAAAAGATATGTTAATATTAACTAAAAATGGGTCAATTATTGACCAATCTTCAGATTATTAATGGTCATGTGCAATTTTTTGAAGTTTAATAGCTTTCGGTTTCAAAATTTTGTTTTATAAAATTAATTGTGGCCATTTATGTCACAAAATTTCACATTTTAATACAAATATAACCAATTTTAATGTTTACTCTTGTATAGTTATCTATTGGTCAGCATCATGGGAAATCGTACTGTATTTGTGTTAAATACACATTACATACATTATTTGTGACATGAAAATATGTACATATATATTTTTATACATGAAAAACAATGTGTAACGTTTAACGTAAATGCAGTGTGACTTAAAATAACCCCTGATAATGTTTTAAATCAATTTAAAATTGATGTTTAAAGCTGTCAGCTGTGGCCAGGGCTTGTAATACCCGAGTTCGGGCTGTATATAGAATGTAAATAAAGAGGTATTTTTTATAAACGCATTACCTACTTTTTAAGAATGTTATTTTGTAAATAGTTTTAAGAAAGTTTTATAATTGAGTCAGCAAATGACGGTACCTGTTTTAATGTAGATCAAGTTAAAAAATAAATGTACTTTATACAGTATGATTTTTTATTATCACTCCAATAAGAATATTTTCTTTGCTTTTCATTTATCAGAAAAATTTTACGTAAACATAAAGTAAAAATACTTGAAGCATTAAAAGTGGGAAAAGTTTCACCTTGGAGCCACACTCTGGGTAAACACTCTTTATAGTATATTGATACTGGTTGCAGCTATGCACAAGGCATAAGACAGTCGATAGTGACGCATTGTAAAGTAGGCTGTTTTAAGCACATTGGACAATACAGAATTAGACAATTGTCTTAGACAAGATATATATCTGTTCGGCAAGATAATCGATATGAGCATCCCAATGTAGAGATTGGTGGATGAATACTCCTAGAAATTTAGTGTTCGTTGGGTTATTCGGTAGCTTTCCCAGATCGCGTGTACTTGAGATCATTTCAAGTGTTGTTTCATCATTAAGTGTTAGAGAGTTAGATGTGATGTGAACCACTCTCTTAGGACTATTTTCTTGCATAACCAGATTATTCTGTTGTCGGAACTAATTAACAGATGAAGTTGTTAGTATCTTGAAATATTCGTTTTCGTTTTAGACAGATAATGATAATAGTAGTAATAACAAATGATGGAATATGAATTTGGTTACATTAACCATGCCAAATTCCAATGGAATGCACTAGGGATCGATGCATCTTGTTTGGCTTCGGCTGAGAAAGTAAGTCGTTTAAATAATAATAATAAACTCCTTTAAACGAAGTTTAGTACAAATGTTATTCTTATTTATTCTTAAGGGTAGGTTTAGCATTGTTTTACGTAGATAAGTCGGCGTATAACAATCAGCGTTTGTCAACAATCGAAGGAGCATATTTTGAAGTATTTGTAGGCATCCACACTGTGTGTCAGAGATTAAATCCCAAGCCATGCAGACATACATCATTATAATGTTACCAGTTGTGAGTTTGCTCCTTAGATTTATGAAGGAGTATGGTCGGTTCATTGTCGAACTCAACCAATGCTGGTTAACTTCGATGGTGAAGGTCTCGGGACTTATACCGATGACTGAACCTCATTTTTCTTTATACGAAAAGTTGTATTGCAGGTGGTCAGCAGAGAGAGCTCATAATCATTGTGCCATCCCAGGAGTACCTTTTTATACTGAACAAGCCTTTGATATGGTGTGACTAATATGGATAGTTAGTCATAAGTGTCTATCATCAAAAGGCTTATAGAGGAACAGGAAACGCAGATGGAGGGCTAGTCTTGGTGACTGAACATTTCTGAAATTTGCTTGAGATACAATGCAGATATCATAAGACATAAGACTAAAGTGCTCCTCTTCTCTAAAAGGAGAAATTAGAAGACTTTAGGGCATGAGTAATATTCTATAGTAATCCTGCAAGGTCAACTATTTGAAGGTGACTTGAACTAAAAAACAATCATGATTGGCATATATGTGGAAAGGTTTAGAAAGTCGAAGGCAGTACTTTGGCAGTTGTGATGGATAGTGAGCTGGAACTGTGATCTCAGCCTATAAATTCTATATTGGCTCTACATGGAAGGAATTAGACCTAACCTCAGTATAGATAAGCAGTCTTAATGATAAGTGTAAGCTGGATGACCACATTTTGAAAGCTGATCAAAAAGTCATAAGTTTGCTTGCTTGGTATGACAATAACTGCAATAAAATAGTCAGTATCCACTGGCCCCCTTATTAGACGGTGCATCCTATATCACTGATAAGCTAATAGAGATGTAGTTATGCTCCAGGATGGTGGACCATCAGTTGAAACTGAAAAGAACCTTAAGGAGAATTAATTTTTCCTTGAAATCTCTTATATGTTAAACAGATGGTTCTCTTCTGGCAAATAAACACAGGCGGTTATGTAAGATAGACATATTCCTAGATGTCAGAGGAGCACACGCGAACTTTCCTTTAGGATAGGGTACCACAGTATTGCAAGTGGAGGTTTACTCCATTTTAAAAGATGCAGATGGTGGATGCAAAATAATATGGAGGAAAAAATATATATCTACTTTCATGCTACTTAAAGTTCCCTGCACTCCCTGCTTGAGGCCACCCCTTGTCCAAGGATAGGAAGACTTTTTAAATGAGTTTGCCAAGCGTAAAGAAGCAAATTTGGTATGAGTTCTGGGGCATATGAGGGATTCAAGAAACAAGAAAACTGGCTGGATTGGAAGCTGGGCGGTAGTACAGATAGGCTTGAATCTCAAAACTGAACAAACCAAAGTAAATCTGCCCACCGGAAGTTCTGACAGGATACTGTAAACATAGAAGTCATCTATCCATGATAGGAGTTACGAGAAAGATTTTACCTGTCCAAGGTATTTGTTTGATGAGGAAACATTGCACAATTTCTTGTTAGTAATTGTCCTCGACTCGTCAGATAGGTACAAAAATTTTGAATTCCATTTTCTGAAAGTTGGAGGCAGCCAGCGCTAGTATCCTATCATATGGCAAGAAGAGCTGCAGCTTCAGGCACCGGATCAAGGATTGCCGCCAAAATTCACAAAAATTCAAGCATACCTACTGAGAATTTTTTAATAATAAAATTGTCTTCGATTATGGGGTACCAACCCAGGTAGAACACTAATATTGAACCAATATCGATTTAATATTACAAAAACGTTGGCTCAATGTAAAAAACGCAACATTGAACCAATAAAAAATGCGAACATTTTTGTATATAGACTCAATATTGGTTAAGCTATATTCAACAAATATTTAAAAATCATATCATATAATATTGTATTCCAATATAAATTATTATTTGAAATCATATATTGGCCCAATATTTAATGAAAATTTAGCCTAATGCCCAAAGATGGGTAAAGCTATTTCTTGTAATTTCCATAAAGTACAATTTTTGAATAATAATTATTATTTTAAGAACCGCACTAACAAGATCTAGAAGTGATTATAGTAAAATCTCCAGCTGAAATATACCTCCACACCTGTGTATAGTAGGTATAACTACATCATCTGTAAAATTACTAAAGGCATCTTGGGCCTTTGCTAGTACAGATTAGGTGAGCACTACCACAGTGAATTTCTTTTTGTCATTATTGAATCACATTGCCTGGAGACCCTAAGTCAGAAATTGTACGCTGTACGAGCATATTGCAAGGAGAGCCATCTGTGCAACTTATTGCTATCAGCCTAGGCGCAGCATGACTATCCAATATAGATATAAATCTGTTAAATAATATTATTTAAAAGAGAGTTTAACAATATAATCTCAATATGAGTATCCCGATATTTTAAAATTAATATTTGTCGTTATCAGTCGATGTTTGTTGTGCAAATATTACTAAAAAGTTCAATAACAACATAATAACATATATACTTTCCAATATTGGAAAATCAATATTTATTGATATTAGAAAATATTCCCTAAACAATACAATTTTACATATAGTTGACAAATATGAGTTAAATATGAGTTATCAAATATTTTAGAATCAATATTTATCTTTATCAATCGATATTTTTTGTACAATATTATAAAAAAATGTAATAACAATATAACACGAATATAGAATTTTCAATGTTGTAAAATTAATATTAACAGATATTTATGAATATCGTCTGCGTATATCTACATTGGAATGTTAAAACAATATACTACCAACATAGGCACGCCGATATTTTAATGCCAGTGTATATTAATATCAGTTCCATATTTTTGTTACAATTTCAATGTATCTATATTGATCCAATATTGAACCACGGTCCAGCCAATATTATGTTCTACCTGGGAAAATAAGATCTTGGTCTACTCTGACAACATGCTAGGGTCGTTGCTGGTGATAGCACCTTCGTCAAAGGGGATAAAGTAAGGAAACATATTAATAGAGGCCACTTTGGGTTTCTGGAGCACTGATAGTCTTAAAAGTCTACTAATACTTCTCAAGAAATTTGAGCTATCGTTAACTTCATCATTATTATTCTTCTGAGGAACTCCAAAGTAAGGTGAACTATACTTACATCAATTTTGTACCTGGCATTTTAATATCAGGTTAATAATTCATGCTAGAAAAACAAAATATAATGTTTTGCAAGAGATAAGAAAATCCATATATTGCGGTTATTCTGAATAGCACAGCAATCGACAATGTCCAGACTGTCAAATTTTTGGACCTTGTATTTAGATGAATGACTTAACCTAATCAAACACATTGAATATTATAAAGTTAATATTTTCACTAAATCCTTTGTAGCAAATTTTTGTACAATACAAAATTTCCTCCTACCATGTTTTCTACGATGCATAGTTTTTTTTGTTAGAATTAATGTCAGACTTTCCTTAACATGATAAGAGTGCTTAGCCACAATATACGAGGTAGGTAGTAGTCAAATCTACATTAATAAATTCAATTTAATCGCTCACAAGAAAGGACCTTTCTACCTATATAGAACAATCTACAATAATTTACCTGCTGTGTTAAAACAGAAAACAAATATAAACAAATTGAATACTTCACCTGTTTCTCTGCGACAATTGCTTCTATTCTCTACACGAACCTTAATCTTTATCTATTATATTGTAAAATGATGTTCAAAGTGCATGTATTTTAAAAAAATTTCAGTATATTGACTATATATATCTCTTAAATGTTTTACATAAATAAATACTTCTAACTACTTTAATAACGACTTCTTTAGTGTTTGTTGGTTTCTATGGGATCCTTTCCAAACATCAGGTAGGCGCCACTTTACACGTCTTTTGGTACAACCATGAGTAATATCGATCAGACCACCTTGTGATTATACATTTATATTAAATTATACAGCAGTTTAACAGTCATCTGTTGTCGATCTCAACAAATTTGCTGCCCATGCTTAGTTATAGCCGGAAGCACAGTAGACTCAAGTTTGAAGTAACATGGTCTCGGTGTTCATTGGATGATTATCATTGCCACCAACAAACTGCTAAAATAAGTGCGGTGTTGCTGAATCCCAAGCCTTTGTGCTAGATTTTCTAAAGCTAATTAACTTATGTGAATAAAATCTAGCTATTGTTTTCCATTGGGAATTTGTTTTCTAAAATAAACGCTCCAATTTGAGGCCCTAGGCTAGCGCTTACTCAGCTCATAGGCAAAACTGACCCTGCCAGCACTCGCTATGTACATAGTAAGATCAGTTAATGTTGAAAAGAGAGGATTACCATCCCATTATGTTTGGCGAATCTAAAATTTGCTGGTTACTGATTATGACAGATGGATTGAATTTTGCGAAGGAACGCTAGAGGCATGGAAAACTATATAACTCCTAAACTAAAAAATTTCGCATAACATATGCAGGGCAATACAAGGCGAACTGAAACCAGAATTATGCTCTGGCATCTTCATGACCACCAGCCCACTTTCACTAACGGGAAAAGTTGTGAACTCTTTAGAAGAAAACGAGCAAGGCCTTGATTACCATGAACTAAAATAAAAGAATACTGTCCTTAGCACTGTTTTTTTAATGTTAAAACTAATCACATACATAAATATTAATTATAAAGTCATTTATTATATTTCTTTATGGCGTAAGTTTCGTACCAGCAAGTTGTTGCCAATCGTAGAATATATATAGGTAAGACTAGTTAGTAGCCACGTAAAGAACTCCGGACACTTCGTAGAAGTTTTGGAAAACTTGGAAATAATGAGTAATGATATCATGGTTAGTTTTGACGTCGAATCTCTGTTCACCAATGTACCAATTGAGGAAACAGTTAACCTGATTCGTCAACAACTTGCACCTAAAGGATTAAGAGAAGACATACCTGATCTGGCCCGAAGGGGAAGCCATACGCTGCAGTGAGAATAAACCAAAGTGCTGGCTACACTACGTAGACGATACGTTCATCATATGGCCACATGGAGAATCATCTTTATCTGTTTTCTTTGACCATTTGAATAAACAGCATCCAAGTATCAAATTTACAATGGAGACCGAGCAAGATGGAGCTTTACCTTTCTTAGATGTATTAGTGAAAAGGTCACACAATGGCAAGCTGGCCCATGGTGACTACAGAAAAAAAGAACAGCAACACCCAACAACGTATGCATGCCTACCCTACGTCGTGGGAGTCACAGATAGGCTGAAGAAGATTTTATTCAAAAAGAAAGTATGTGTACGGTTTCGAACAGTGAAGAAAATACAGCAGATACTTCCCTCAGGCAAAGACCCTGTCCCTTTGGGGATAACAGTTTGGTTATCAAAAGGTGTTTACCAGTTGAAGTGCACATGTGGTAAGAGCTACATCGGACAAACAGGACAGAGTATCCAGTACAGAATCAAAGAACACCAGAGAAATACCAGATTTGGATACACGGATAGGTCGGCGATAGCAGAACATGTCCATAATAACGAGAACCATAAAATCGACTACAGGGACGTCAATATATTAGACAGGAATACGCGCTATTATCCGCGAATCATTAGGGAATCACTGGAAATTATGAAAAACGTGATCAACTTTAACAGAGAGGATGGGTATCGACTTAGTAACACGTGGAGACTGGTATTGCCAAGTACTAGCACCGTAGTAAGTCACGGCCAACCAAACACGACGAATGAGCAGCGAAGCGAACCAAGCGCGACCAATGACCAGCAAAGCGAAGCGGCGCCTAGGTATATAACGAGGAGTGTAACACAACAAATTTAGTCTTTAGAATCCTTCTGAAGAAGCTGACAGGATGATCAGCGAAACGTCAAGTCAAGTTCGATGACCACGGCAAGACCCAGAAAAATCTACTTCACAAGTTGTTGCCAGTTTATTAATTACTTCATACGAATCTAGGTTCATAAGCATTTTTTTTCAGGTTCTCACTAGAGGCTATGCTTTTTTAGGTTTTTTTTTTGCCTTTACGGCCAGTTCCCCCTACATATTGAGATCCTCTATAACCCTGTGCCAGATGGTCCGTCCTCAAGCATACACCCTGTATATATATATAATTACATAATTCTGCTTCATAACTGGGATTTCTGTTGGGTGGCGTACCAATAAATAAGTATATAAATATTGGAAAATAAATATTTGGAAGCGGTCAATCAAACACATTCTACATCGAGATATAAGTATATTCTTTTTGATGAAATATTTTTTTTTACAATAAACATAGGTACTAGAATTACAACGTAACCTATTTAGAAAAAATCACAATAATCTTGAAGCATGTCTGACATGGGAGAAGAACAACGTAGGAGGCTAATTGACATATATTTTTTTTATTATCATATAACATTAACCTTTTTGTGCCGATCAAGCGCACATTCAGTAATAAAATATAATGGAACTATTTAGAAAAAAATACTAATAATACATATAAAAAACAATATTAAATTAATAATAAATATTTACATATACAGTTTACATCAAATTGTCCAAACTCTCTTGGGAGTTGCTGGTCAGTCTTGAATTATTTTCACCCTGTGTAAAATTTTTATTATCTACAATTTCAGTTCTCCTCTTTGGGGGCAGTCTTAAACGTAGAGAATACCAAAACTTGTCGTCATTTTTACGTTCCCACAGAATCACTCCGATCGAACGAGTTAGAGAGGCTAACGTTTCACCTTGAGAATTTTTAATTTCATTTTGACTTTTGGGGAGCTCCTTAAGAGCAACACATACTAACTTCGGTCCTAATGACTGTAGTTGCTTTAGCGCTTGTAGAATGTTGGTCGTGTCCCAGTTTTCATTTACCGCAGCTGGAGAAAAGACAGCGACGATTCTACGACATTTCTGCGCCCTCTCCTGCAGATCTGTATACCCTGGAAAACAAAACACTTGTTACTGTTGGTAAATAGATTAGAAAATAACGGGAAGATGCGAAACAATATTTGGAAGAGAAATTGTCAGTACAGGATAAAATAAAATGTTAATTGTAGTCCAAATCAAATCACTTTATTTATGCTATATACAAAAGTAGTATTTGCACAGGTCAATATTTACAAAAAGAGAAAAAAAATAACAATATAAAAATATATATAGATATCATATATACCACAATAAAACATAGAAATATAGAACAAACTTTAGATTTAGACAAACATTTTTAATCATTTTAAATCATCATTGAACTTTTTTTTTTTTTTTATACATTTATTTAACGTCGGCCTATTTCCGCTACTGAGGCCTAACACCGACGCCTGTAGACGAGCTACCCCCAACCAGGAATTTTGCCGAACCTCTTCCCTTAAGAAGAGTAGGGATCTTTTACTTGCCTAACATTTAATAGACAAGGGACCGACGGCTTTACATCCCCTCCGAAGGATGGTATATCTCCTATACAACCCTCGCCTAAGGTTGTATAGCTTCCGCGCATACACTGATATACAAGCCGCTGGAAGATGGGTGAGGCGAGGACGCATCATTGAACTTATATGATAGAAATTCATCATACGAGTAAAAAGCTTTTTCGAGCAAGATGGACCTTATTTTTTTCTTGAAACACGGATCTGGTAAGCATTTTATATCGGCTGGTAGTTTATTGAGAAATTTGGGTGCTAAAATTTGAATTCTCTTTTGATTTTTTGTTAGTCTTACGTAAGGTATTGTTAACATATCTTTGTGTCTTGTATCGTAATGGTAGACACGTTCTTCTCTGTTTAAATCCTGAGTATATAAATTCTTTCTAGCACACAAAAGCAACTCATATATATATATATATATATATATATATATATATATTGATGCAAATGTAAGTATATTTAACTCACGAAACTGTTCTCTACAATCAGCCCTATAATTTAAATTGGCTACTATATACGTATTGCTCGTCTTTGTAGAGCAAAAAATTCCGTTCCAATTTGACGCTTGTCCCCATACTAGAACAGCGTAGGAAAGCAAAGAGTGGCATAGTGCAAAGTATGCATTTTTTAGAGCCTCTTTACCTACTTCATTAGCTAGATTTCTCAAAATAAATGTATTTTTTGACAATTTTTTTGATAAATTTCCTATATATACATGCCAGGTCAATTTATTATCAACATAAACTCCCAAGAACTTTGTTGATTCCTGAGGATCAGGAACACTGTGTCCTATTTTATCACGCAGTGAGAAGATCATGTGCACTGTTTTATCTCGATTTAATGTGAGTTTATTTGCTTTGAACCAAAGCTCTGTCCTTGACTCTACCTCACATGCCACTGCTGAAATTTGTTCAATGCTATTACTTTGAACCGAAATAGTGTTGTGTCATCTGCAAAAAGTATGTCACTAGAGTGTTCATTTGAATTTGGGAAATCATTTACATATATTAAAAAGAGAAGGGGCCCAAGTACTGAACCTTGGGGCACCCCATGTATTATTTTTTGTTTTATTTGAATATTCATTATTTAATTTAATGGTTTGATATCTATTGGTTAAATATGATCTTAATAGTGTAACACTGTTATGGCAAAACTTAGTTCTATTTAACTTTTCTAGCAGTATTTCATGTGAGACGCAGTCAAATGCTTTACTTAGGTCGCAAAATATAGTGCACACATGTTCCCGACCCTCAAAAGCCTCCACAATCTGTTCTAGCAGATCTAGAATTGCAGAGGTGGTATTTTTTGATTTTCTAAAATCAAATTGTTTGTTATAAAAGATGTTATTATTCTCAAAGTAGTTCGCTATTTGTTCTGCCAAGCATTTTTCAACTATCTTTGAAAAGATGGGAAGTAATGACAGGCCTATAGTTATTTGCATCATTTGCGTCTCCCTTTTTATAAATAGGTATTACAATAGCCTATTTGAGGCAGTCTGGAAAGCAAGCTTCTTTAATACACAAGTTTATCAGTTTGCATAATGGCGATATTATCAAATTTTTAATAGATTTTATCAGAAATATATTAAGACCAAAAATGTCTTTGCTGTGTTTATTTTTTAATGAATCAATAGCGTCTCTCACATTATTATGAGTTATAAGTTTAAAATGAAATAAGTTTGTATGGGATAATTCAGCATTATGCATTATATCTATAGGACTGATCTCACTATCACCCAACTCTTCCAGAAGATTATCGGCAACTTCACTAAAAAAAGTGTTAAACTGATTTGGAGTTAAATTACTATCGTTCTGTATCTGTGAATGCGTATTATTTCTTTTTTTATATATAATTTGCCACATGGTTTTTATCGAATTTTGAGAATTTTTTATTAAGTTCTCATTATTAGATTTCTTGGCATTAATAATAACATTCTTATATTTGGTTTTGTAATCAGATAATTCATTTTTGAGATAATTACTTTTATATTGTTTATATAGATCTGACAGAAACATTAATTTCGACCTCATTTCACGCAGGTCTTGGTTGAACCAATTTGAATCATAAGTTGAATTTGGGTCATGCAATAGCAACTTTTCAGGGAATGCATCAACCATTGCGTTCTTTATTTTCTCTATGAATATTTCAAATTTTTCATTACAATCCAGCTTGGCATCATCAATAAATTCCCAAGGTATATTTTCTACATTAGTGAAAAATATTTGTTTACCTTGTTCAGTTATTGGCCTACAGGTTTTTCTTATTTTAGATATTTTATGAATTTTACCAAACTGAAAATTTAAAAACTGGCCATAATGATCTGAAACACCTAAATCTATACATAATGATGAGCATAAATTACTATTAAAGTTGATGAAAATATTATCAATACATTTATTTTGTCGTGTATTTGAAGTTATCATCTGTTGGAAGTTATAGGTTAATAGTAAATCTGTTAGGCTTGCACACTCTCTGCTATCCGATCCAAATGAAGTATTAAAATTACCAGTTAAAATGATATTTGCAGTTGGTAAATTGTTTAGTGATTGCTCCAATATACTTAGAAAGAGCTTATAATCTTCAGATGCTGATAATATTATAGTTGGTGATTTGTAGACGCACATTATATAAAGATTTTGCTTAGGTACAAACAAAATCTTTATATAATGTGCGTCTACAGATCACCAACTATAATATTATCAGCATCTGAAAATTATAAGTCCTGATGAAAATTCAGTAAATAAGTTGAAATGTTGGCGATATTCACCCTTAAAGATGTTCAAAAAGAAGAAATCGTCTAGACCGTTGTTTTTTTTATTTTTAATCAGTGGAATAATTTTTTTAACAAATTTTGCACACAAGGCGTCTGACATACTTGGCTAAATTCCATGTTAAAAAACGGCTTTCATAAGTTTGTTGTTTCTAGGATGTAGTTTAAAATTTCTAATAATTAACTGAGGAAATTGCGTGGTGTTAATATTGGTTTCTCACTTTAAGACTTAAATATCTGCATACTATTACTATCATTATTTCGTAAAAATAGAATGCAACACGTTTACGAAATTGGGTTTCAATTATTAACTCCTTTGGGAAACCTCTTAAAAATACTAGAGGTTTTAGCAATTTTAAAATAGCCGTTAAGACATATTTTATAATTATCTCACAAATAATTTATGTTAATAATTTTCAACTCATTTTGTCGATATATGAATATTTAATGTCCCAATTTTAAGGAATGGTCTGAATAATTATATTCCCATAAAATATTCTGTTCCAATTGTATCAATTCTTTATTATAGTTATCAATCAGAGAATAAAAATATATATGTGCAACTGCACTGTACAATATTAAAAATAATTTATTAAACGAATTTTAAATTGTGTAATTTATAATGGAAAGAGTAAGTCTATATTGTGGATATACCGTCTGTCTATTTTAAGAGGGCCACACCAGATTTTTCGCTTAACATCTATTGTAGAAGAATAAAGTTTTAGAAACTGTTATCCCATTTTTTGTGAACTATACTTCAGTAAAAAGAAATTTGAAATCCATAGCCTACTTTGTGAGATATATTACAAAAACCTGAAAAATAGGAATACCACAACGGTTATAGCTTTATTAGTTGTGGAGGTACGAAAAAAGTTGACGGCCCTGTTTGTCATCCACTTCTCGGCAGTGGATGAGTTATTATCGACTTTTTTTGCACTTAAGAGGAAATGCAAGCTTAAAATAATATAAAAAAGATTACTACTTCGATATTTTTCGTTGGCCAATCTTCATTCGTCAAAAAAGTGCAAAAATGAGAGATATTAGTGGAATTTCTTAAAGCTCAAATTTAAAGGTTTTTAAGGCGTTCTTTTGGGTGTCCAAAGAAACGGATAAAAGTTGTAATCACTAACAGTGGCGGTCCCAGAATTTCGACATGGCGAGGGGGGCATCAAAGATTCTAGAGCCAAAGCATGCGCCGAAGGCGAAAATTTCAGATCTTTCAAGATAAAAAGGCCTTAAACTAAAAGTGAGAAGTTTTATTTAAATAATATTGTCTGCGAAAATGTAGGTCTCGTGGGTATATATCAAATACCGAATATATTCGTGTCCATGCCCCCCCCTCCCCCCGCCACTGATCACTAAGAGCATTATTAATTTCGGTATTAGAACTACAACTGCTATCAAAGTTCTCAAATAAAGATGATCAATATGGAAGATAATTCTGCACATTTTAATGAAATAAATTAATAATTGCAATAAGGATATAGAAAAAGTTATACGGTATATATCATTAGAATCCTTCTGAAGAAGCTGACAGGATGATCAGCGAAACGTCAAGTCAAGTTCGACGACCACGGCAAGACCCGGAAGAATCTACTTCATTAGACAACGGCCGTGAAAACCTGCATTCTACTATTGGTATATATCATGCGTGCAGGCACTTCATTATTTGTTTAAGTAACCAATATCTTCTTCCAGCATTAAAAAATAATACAGATGGCCATATAAAAACCATAAATTAACACTAAGACACAATTGCGTTGTAAATTGAAAAATAATGTACTTACATATACTTGAATTGGCCGGTAATTCCCTAGAACTGCACTTGTAGTTATAGTGATTTTCTAAAGTGGTTAGAAGCACACCGAGGGCAATTTCCGTGTCTTTTGGAGAATAGACGATAAGGACGTCACTTGATTTTCCATCGTTTTCTTCCGTTGCGTTGAAGGAGTCTTTTATGTGAACTTGAATTCTGAGCCCATATTGAAGGTAAAAAATTACTATGACTAAGCCAGCAAACAGTATTGCAGACATAAATAAGATCATTTTCGCAACTGGGACGGGATTAGGGTTGATATATTCGACTTCTTCAACTAAAAAATAGAAATTTAGATTAATCACTCAGTTTGATAAAAGCTGTAATATTTTTAAAAATAAAACGAATTCGGTTATTCGACTATTAAGTCTCAAAATAATTTGAGCTACGATCGACGTTTAACATATGACCACAATTACACAATTTCATTCCAGCCTTATTTCCATAACAGAAGAATGAGAAAAATATAATTATTTTTTTTATCAAAAAGGAAAGCTTATTTCAAGTTTCCACATACACGATTGGCAAAAAGTAATGAGTTAATTTAAAACAATTTTTAAGCAAATATATATGTATCTTCCAAAAGTCTGAAAAGAGTAGGTACGGCTGGTAAAATGTTGTTGAACCATTTTATACTTAATACTTTTCTAGGTCTGTGGCGTTGGCGCATATCCACGACTGCACATGGACCAGCACGGTAGCCAGGCGGAAGCCGCTCTCTCCGGTACGAACCTCCAACCAGTAAAGACGTGCAGGAGATTTGCTAAACGGTTCAGTTAAATTAATGTATTGTAACTTAGTGAGACTGAACTTGTGGTATTGTCAGACATTGTTAATAAATTTTGTACCAAACTCCGAGTGTTTAATCTGCCTATCAACCAGTCAGAAAGCATAACAAGGTCTATATTTACCTCTTTCTCGAACAGACATGAATTCCCGAATCGTCTTTCCAGGTTTGCTTATAATACAAACATAAATGCCGAAGTCTTCTCTCTTCACTTTTGGAATTATTAAGTATGTACCAAATGTTTGGTTGTCCTCCCTGAAACAAAATAAGTAGATATAGTACAATAAATCACAAGTAAATAAAAATCTAAACTGGTTGTATTAGGGTGTAGAAAACGAGGTTATGTTTTTTTGGGTATAACTGCTATATTTATCACCCGATGATGTCGGCTTGGCTGGCGAAATGCTCGCCAGTATTACTATGCAGTATTTTTGTTTATAGATTGTTATCAAAGTTGCAACACTCTTGCAAAATTTTTAAATGAAAATGTTTATTAATTGTTATATTTATTGATAGATTTTATTAAAAAATTGTACAACTCCTTATCCATCTAATACCAAAGTACTATCCAAGTTTTAATATAACCGAACTTCGCTTTTCAAGTTATCGTGATTTTAGGAAACTTGATGGAAGGAGACAGATGAACATTTTGAATGTTATGCCACCACATTATGCCATAAGTTTATAAGTAGTAAAGTAGTATAATTTTGGATATGCTGCACGCACGCTCTGATTCGTGTAAATAATTAGATTGATATTAAGAGTATGAAAGTGCGGCTCTATCTACATTGAAAAACTCGGGGATATTTATAAATTTGCAGTTTAATTATGAAATATGGACGGCTGTTCATTGATCCAAATAAATTTGGAACATTTATGAATCCAACACACTAAGCTGATTTTATTCGATAAACATGTTAAACTCCTTTTCTGCAAACAATTTAACGGTTTTAAAAAGCTACCTGGCGTTTCTGGGAACAGTGTAATAAGAAATAAACACATAATATGATGATGGACCATCAGCAAATAACTCCCTATATAATAAAACACCATCATATCACCCTTGATTTAGTTAATTTATTCGAAATGTCAATTCACTTGTTTGCAAGACAGACACGCCAACCAATCAGAAGTCCGAAATATAATCTGGCGGCAAACACACCATTTCGTGTGTTGCTTGTAGTCGCGTTCTTTTCCGAGGTTAGTTTTTCTTGTTGTGTTGTGTAAATAAACTGCTTAATTACCTATATTAATATTTTTGTGATTGTGAAATGTGATACCATCGTCTTGAATCAGTTTTGGTAAGTGTAATGTGTAGTTTATATCCCGCAGTTTTAGTAAATGTTTATTTAGTTGCCTAACTTATGACTGGTTAGGTATAATAACTCTTGGTATGATCATAGACGGTATAATTATACGTTTTTGAAGGAATTAATACCCATGAAACTACGATACATAGTATATACCATGTTCCTTATTCTTACCGAATTTCGCAGTTTAATATATTTTAGAATAGATTCCTACAAATACTTCTGAAAAATCTAGGTAAAATCTAGTAATAATTTAGTGGAACGTTTGCCCTTACACTACATACCTACAAGTATAAAACAAAAACATTCCTACGAATTTTAGCATTTTGGCCAGACTTATGCTAAATTTGATTTCGATTCCAATTAATTACATGATTAACATTTCTCTTAGAAGAAATGTGTAACAGTTAATAGTCGAGTTTTTAATGGAATAGATTTTTATAATCCCAACAGAATTCTTCAAGATGTAATGTATAACAGTATTTACACGCACATATATTTGTACGTACGAAATACATATAATGGAACAACTTGCAACGTAAATTTAGCTAGAATTCTAGATTTAGATTTTCTCAATATAGTTTTCTTGAAACTGTCCGCTGTAAATATTATGATGTAGTTGATAATAAATTTAAAATTTATTTCATTATTCGTATTTTAAACCAATCCTGTGTGAATTCCTCTCAACTTTAGCTGAACAATTTATTATATATTATTTGTATTAAGCCAAAATCCTTCAGTTTGATGTAAACATTTATTATTGTAATGCTGATATGTTTATCTGAGGTGCTTCAATTAATGAATGACTAATAGAGGAACAAGTGTTAGACGAAATTTTTTGACGATGGCAAGAATTTGTAGAACTTTGGTTATCCTTCAAGCACTTACGTTCTGTATAAGATGTTTATTTATTACTATTTAATGATTAGGTATTCGTTCGATTAAACAAGTCATAACATAAAAAATGAACGGAAGACATTTTCTATAACGTAGACATTCAATTGACTCATCTCTAAAGAAAAAACATCGTTTACGTACACCTGCACTTTACTTACATTAAAAATTAAAATAAACCAATCAAGTACAACGTAGTTTTGTGGTTTGAAAATGATTAGCAAAAATTTAGTCACGCGATCGTTGTTTTAGTAATAGAAATTACAGTAAAAAAAATAATAATAGCGAATCTCGAGTTAGTTTCATTTTATAAGTACGTTTTGGGTTATTTCCGACCTCAAAACAACAGAAACAATGAAAACAAAACTAAAAAAGTGTAGATGGAAGATCATTGCATACAGAGTGCACCGATAAAAACACCCCGGCATCCTGCAGAATAAAGTATCAATTTTTTAAATTGAGTTAGTTGTCTTTATTAATAGCTAAATTTTTATTCAAAAACTAAACAAGGTTCTTGAGGAAAGAGGGAAATATTATTATTCGCTGCTGACACTTTTGAAGTCTAGCGCGAACATTTTTCATCACCCGCTCCAACATTTCGATTGGGATTGCGTTAATCTCTGTCTGAATACTATATTTTAGTTGTTCCAAAGTTTGCGGTCGATTAGAGAACACTTTTGACTTTAAGTAGCCCCATAAGTAGATAAGTAATGACAGTTCTGGCGCAAAATCCCATGTTTATTTCTTATGGAGGTTCATTCTGGTTTTTAAGGTAATTTTTCGTCAGGAGCCAATAAGCCACGTCCCCCATACTAACTACCCATGACACCCCATGAACCACCCATATTTAAGACCAGTTTATTATTCATGTAGACCTGTTTAATATTTGTACAGATCCTGTTTATTATTCGTACAGACCTGTTTGAAAGCTGTATAAGGGGACACATCATGGGTGGTTCATAGGGTGTCATGGGTATTTCATGAGGGACGTGGTTTATTGGCGCTTGACGAAAAGTGACCTTGAAATACCAGAATGAACCTCCATAAGAAATAACATGTGATTTTGCGCCATAACTGTCATTTCTTATTTACTCCCATAAAAAGAAATCACAAGCTGACAGATCCCTAAATTTCGAAAGACACGACCAGGAAACCATACTGTTTGAATATCCACACTAACATTATGAACTTGTTGTTCAAAGTTATGCAATACCTACTGATAACTTTGTGATGTAACAGTAACCTTCAAGTCATTTCCCTCAAAGAAGAACGGCCCAAAAATTCCAAAGGCGGATACTGCATAACACACAGTGACCTTTTTGTTATGACGCGGTGCTTCGTACAATGCAGAGGATTCTCTGTCGTCCAGTAACGAAAGTTCTGTTTGTTAGCATATCCGGAAAGATGAAAATGAGCTTCATCTGACATCAGCCAACTATATCCGGGTTTTCAGCAAACAATCCTTCGAAACGTTCGCAAAAATCAACGCGTGTTCCAAAATCTTGAGGCAGAAGTATTTTAGTGTGTTGTGTGGGTACAACTAATTAAATGTTCTTCAGAAGGTGTTATTTATTAAACAAAACTTAACAAAAAGTGGTTACGAATCTTAAGTTTAAATATACGAAGTGAATTGTTTGAGAACAGAAATAAGACTGGCCTATTTTGCCTGCATTTCGGCGGTCTCTCGTATACCTCTCGAGGGATGGGTAAATGAGCGTAATTTCCAAATTACGGTTTTACGGTAAGCTATTGTAGTTGGCCATTACTTCCTCCAGCCTGTTGGCATTTTTGCCTTAAAGGTATAATCTTTGTTAGTTTTACGATTATGATATTTCCGTGCTTAATTGTGGAAAAGTACGCTACATAGTGCATTCTGTAAGTCGGATAAGAATATGAATTTTTCTTAGCCTAACGAGACTATGCCCCCCCCCCCCCAGGATGCTGAACACGATGGCGGTGGTTAAAGCTAAACGGCCAGAAACCACCCCCGAAAGGGGTAAACCGCGTATCCGTCGTCTCCTACTAGCCAAACCGGTGTTACTCCCGTTTTCGAGGATGCTGAGTAGGATGGTGATGCCGAGACCCCTCTTCGACCTCCGCCAACCCTCAAACGGTCAAAAACCACCCTCGAAAAGGGTAAACCGCATATCTGCCGTCTCCTACCAGCCAAACCTGTGTTACCACCTGACCTGACCACCTACAGTAGAAGTAGTGGCGCGGATATGGTGCGGGGGATGATGTATACCAGATAACATCTCTGTGTATATTCTGCGCCGCCGCGCCGGTGCCGTGAGCGCGCGTACTTTTGAATTAAATTCTTCCGTAACAAAATTAAAAAAGGACAAGTATAATAATTTTGCCCGTTTAGTAAGAAGTAAGAGTGTAAATTTTTGTCCGTTTGCTGAGCGAGGAGAGGTCGCGATATTTTTTTCATGTTCAGCATCCTCGAAAACGGGGGGTAACATGAGTTTAGCCGAGAGAAGACGGCCTATGCGCATTTCACCCCTTTCGGGGGCGGTATTTGGCCTTTGGGAGGTTGGCGGAGGTCGAGGTGGGGTCTAGACATCACCATCATGCTCAGCATCCTCAAACTGGGGTAACACAGGTTTGGCTGGTTTTTGGTCGTTTGGGGGGTGGGGTGACGAGTTTTAACCACGCTATCGTGTTCAATATCCTCGAAAACGGGGGAGGGGGGGGGGCACACAGTCTCGTTAGGCTAAGAAAAATTCATATTTTTCGAGGTTCCATCCGACCCACAGAATGTACTATTTGTACAACTTGAATTTTGTGGGGATGGAAGTGTAAGTCTAACTAACTTCATTAACATTGAGTGCAGATGCCTAAACAGACATTACTTATACATATTCTTCAAAAGCATTCGACTGTTTAGACCGTAGAATCTCTGCACAAACTAAGTTTAAATAAATAGTTTACATCAATTCTTCAAGTCACAAGTCGTGGTACCCAATTTGTGCTTGTAAAGACTTAAAATCTCATGAGATAACAGTCGACTCTGGAATTCCACAAGGATCTGTTTTAGGACCCTTATTCTTCAATATATCCGTAAACGATAGGATTTAGGCGTTATCTTTACTAGTGTCCAGTTAGTAGTCCAATAATTTTTACCCTAGCGTTAGGTTTTCTGTGCAGACCTGGGCGTAACATTACTAGTACTAACATGTTAAAAATACCATTTAACATGTTTGTAGTGTCTAAACTAAGAACACGTTTATATTATTTGCAACCCGGGACTCACGATATGAGGTTCATACAGGAAAATCTATAAAATGTCGGTCCACTGTTGGAAAGGCGTATGTTAAATATTTGAAACATGGAAGAAATTATTGTATATGCATGTTCTTTTTTGGTATTTTAAATGTAATACCGACTGTCCAGAAATTCTTGACCTTATTAGTTTCAGAGTTCCATCTGTATCAATACCACGGTGTAGTATATTAGGTGGTCCGACACACGGCGCTTGCCATGTTAATCGACGACTTCATAAGTGCTTGGTTTCTATTTAATGCAGTAGATGGCGCTCGGAATATACCCCTACAATTGGATCATGGCATAGATAGACGGATTTCCTTTGATGCATGTAGTGTTGCATATATACACTACTAAACGGCAAAACTACGACAAATAGAACGAATTAAAGGCTCTTCAAATATAAATAAAACAAATCTACAGAGCATTAACTATTGTATGTATGCAAACTGTATTTCTAATATTTTTAAGCGTAAGTAATGACGATACTTTATTTGTCATGCCATCTATTGCATTACACACAACTAAACACTTACGAAGGCCATTCGTACGAGCCTTGCCGCATCACCTAATATACTACACCGTGATCAATACGCAACCGTCTTGAGTGCCTGTACTATTAATGTGATGGACTTTTATATCCGCAACTGAATGTGAGAACCTAAAACGTGATTTTTTATTTTAACAGAGTATTAGCTGAGGCAGACGACAATGTCATAGGGTATGGTCGTTGTGTGTCCTTGTTAAGTGGGGGAATAGCTGATGCTAAACTCCACCAGGACATTAAAATAAATATAGCGATAAAAAAATCGACTAATTTATTAATATCAATTAACAATGTCATTGGCTTAGTTTTCAAAATTGTTATTCCTGAAATTGCACTATATTTTTGTGCTATAATCTGTCTAAACCTACAGTAGTAACGATAAAGAATTTATAATTAAATAATGATTCATGATCGGTCTCGCAGGTATTTGCGTTTTACTTTCACCTCATTCCAGCAGAATATTTAAATAATAATGAACAAAACTTACTTAAATTCCACATAAAAATGTTAATTCAAGTGACATTAGTAAATATACAATGGTTGGAATACCTGACATGTGATTGTTATTGTTTTAAGAGTAATCGAGGACGGAATTAACGACACTTAAATTATATACGTTGCTGGATTGGAAACAAAGCTGGGTGAAATAGTTTCCATCATTATATACCGGTTTTTATATATCTAGATAATAATGGTAGTTGCGCTAACGAGGATTTTTTTAACGGGTTGTTAATTTACCTTATATTAAGTATCTTTTTAATTGTAAATTGAGAATTCCTTTGTATTAAAAAACACATTTAAATAACTTGCTGTAGGAGGGGTATAATGATTACGATATTAATTACGGCGGCTTCGCTAGTATTCTACGGAGGTTTTTCGGATCGTTGATTTCAAATCCGGTGTCAAAAGTAGCATTCGACAGTTGACAGCTGTCAGTGGCACTGTCAACTCGCCTTATTTCCCGGAAAAGATTTGTCAGAATACAAGGGGTTTTTTGGGCCGCTGATTTCAAATCCGATGTCGAAGGTGGCATTTGAGAGTTGACAGCTCTGTGAGATCGATCAATGAATCAATCTCTCTCTTTGTGCATCTGTGTCAATGAATCAATGAATCTCTTTCTGGATGTCTATGAGTAAATGAATGAATCATCTCTCTTTCAATAAATCATTTAACTAAACAATTTCCAGTTCCCTCATTTCTAACAAAATGTTCAAGAAAATATTAATTGGATTGTTTGCATCTACTTTTAGCGTGACCCGGGAACACTGTGATAAATCTTTTCCGGATAATATTATTATTATTATTATTATTAGCCGTTACTCGAGTCCGAGTATAGAAATGTTACAGTCGATAAATTGCGTACAATAAAAAACAAGTAAAAGGTGTAGTCTATTGTAATTCCCATTCATCTACGGTGCACACGACTATGGCTATAGAGGCCAATTCGGGAGAGCACATGTCGACCGCAATCAGGACAAACATAGACCTGGTTAGGTCTTGGATTCGGCCTTCTTGCAGCAACATTTCCTTGATAGCTGGCCACAACCCCTCGCCATTCGGTTCTGTCCGCTGCAAGTTGTTCCCATTGCTCGTCTGCAATACCGCAGGATTTTAGATTTTCATGGAGAGCGTCTTTGAACCTCTTTCGTTGACCGCCACGCTTTCTTCTACCGCTTAGCAATTCACCATAAAGTGTACATTTAGGAAGGCGGTTATCATGCATACGATGAACGTGACCTGCCCATCTTAGGCGTGCTCTTGAAATAAGCACCTCAATTGGAAGGCTGTTTGCTCTCCTGAGTACTTCCACGTTTGATATGTGATGGAACCAACGGATTTTCATCATACTTCTGAGGTGTCTTTGCTGAAAACGTTCTAATTCTTTCACATGACGACGGTAAGTGACCCAGCTTTCACATCCATACAGCAGTGTTGGAATGACAACTGCTCTGTAGACAGCCATTTTCGTTGACAAAGCAAGGTCGTGGTTGTCAAATACTCTCTCTCTAAGTCCCCAGAATGCTCTAGATGCAGCGTTAATTCTATTGCGAATCTCGCTGTCCATGTTTGCTTTGTCATTAACAACGTTGCCTAAGTAATTGAACTGATCCACCACTTCAAGAGAATTTCCGTTAAGTGTAATGTCTATTTGGTTCACTTGATGAGGAGTTGACATAATCTTAGTCTTTCCAATGTTGATTTTATGTCCCAAGGAATCATAGCTCTGGGCATACACATCTAAAAGTTCTTGAAGCTCTTCCGGCGTAGAGGCTAAAAGTGCACAGTCATCCGCATACTGGAGATCACAAATGAATCGTGTGCGTGTCTTCGTAAAAGCTCTAAAGCGCCCTATGTTAAAGAGACCGCCATCAAAACGGTATCTGAGACCTATTCCTCTGACTGTCAGTTTGTTGTCAACAATAATTGTTAGAGCAGTGGTAAACAAATTAAAGAGTAGGGGTGCCAGGACACATCCCTGCCTAACTCCAGTGAGAGTTTGGAAAGGTTCGGTTGCCTCATTATTATACATAACCTGGGCGTTGTTGTTTGTATGTAGACTGCGACATACTTCCACAAATTTTCTAGGGATACCTAAGCGGAACATAATTTTCCAGAGCACTTCCCTGTCCACCGAGTCAAACGCCTTGGTTAAATCAATGAAGGCCATGTGAATTTCTCCTTGATGTTCGAGTGCTTTTTCTTGAAGCTGTTTAAGTGTGAAGATTAAATCCGATGTGCCTCGGTTTGGTCTAAAGCCACTCTGTGTTTCAGGAAGTAACTTTTCCATAACAGGTGTTAGCCTATTTGCCATCGCTTTAGTGAGTATCTTCCCTCCAACAACCAGGAGAGCTATACCCCTGTAATTTCCACAGTCCGCAGCGCTCCCTTTGTTTTTGAAGAGGTTGATTAAAAGTGTATCACGAAACTCCTGCGGAGCTTGACCACTTTCCCACACGACATCAAACAGTTTTTTGAGGTAGGGTATGAGCTCTGACGACACAGCTTTAAAGATCTCAGCTGGGAGTGAGTCGGCGCCGGGAGACTTGTTATTTTTTAGTTGCCCAATGGCGGTTAAGATCTCTTCCGTTGTTAGTGGTTTATCTAAGTCTTCGAAGGTGTCATATTGAGGGATAAGATTTATAATATCGTGATCGGCTTGACTTTGCTGGTTAAGAATGCTAGAGTAGTGTTCTTTCCATCGGGCTCTTATTTCCTGGTCTTCTTTGAGGAGATTTCCATTTAAATCTTTAATAGGGCACATATTTTTCCGACTGGGGCCGTACACTGCTTTTACTCCTTGAAAGAAATTCCTGTAGTCGTGTGAATCGGCGTACCTTTGAATTTCTCTGGCCTTGCTTGCCCACCACTCGTTCTTTATTCTTCTGATTTCGCGTTGCGTTTCATACTTAGATTGGGTAAAAGCTTCTGCTTTTGATGAGTCGTTGGGGTGGTTGATAGCGTTTTGGAAGGCAGTATGTTTGCGGTCAAGAAGTTCTTGTATAAAAGCTTCATTATCATTGAACCAGTCCTCCTGTTTTTTACTTGCTGCAGTGCCAAGAATTTCCTCACTCGCACTTTTTAAACTGTCTTTAATTTGTGTCCAGGTAGCAGCGACATCTACAGAATTGGTTTCTTCTAGTGCACTCAGATTCTCTTGAACTTTTTGCTTTAGCTGTTCGACGGTTTGTTGGTCACGCAATTTACTAATACAGAGACGGAGTCTACGTTTTACTTGAGTTCTTCGGTGTTTGGGTCTCATAACAATTTTCATTTTAGAGACAACAGGACGATGATCGGTCCAACATTCGCTATCAATGCGCGCCTTTGTAATTTGGACGTCCTTGAGATGCTTCCTACGTACGATAACATAGTCCAGTAGATGCCAGTGACCTGATCTGGGGTGACGCCAGGTGCCTTTAAATTTATCCTTTTGTCGGAAAATGGTGTTTGTTATAACTAGGTCATGTTCGGCGCATTTAGTTAGGAGTAGTTGACCGTTAGCGTTCATGTTGCCCAAACCGTTCCTGCCTATGATGCCTGGCCAGGTGTCTGCATCTCTCCCTACTCTAGCGTTAAAATCGCCAAGAATAACGAGTCCGGATAATATAGCTAACACTGTTACTGATAGCGGTCAACTGTCAAATGCCACCTTCGACATCGGATTTGAAGTCAGCGACCCGAAAACCCCCCGTAGAACACTAGTGAGGCCGCATTGAAATGTCCATAGCTCCATACTATTAGTGAAAAAATCCCGAAAAATCGGTTTATAAATAGGCAATTTGCGGACCTCTACAACGGACAGGTAGTTAGCCAGATTTATATCAGCTGGATTCCTTTGGGGAGGGGGGGGGGTAAATGAGCATAAGTTCAATTCCTCCGATACTCGCGATTGCTAGTCAACGTCAAAGTTATATCTACAAAGCCCAAAAATGAAATATGTTTCCTTTATTATTCTAGATTTTTTAACACGCTTTTATTCGCTTCACCTGTATGTTTGTTTGTAACGGAATCTTTGAACGTGATTCTCACCCACTTCAAAACGTCAGATTGAACTGAAACTTTGCAAACTTATCAAGGACCGATGACAATACAATAATTTGACAACTTTGTCCGAATGTCCTCACCAGGATCATCAGGATAAAATAAAAAAATATTTTAAATAAAAATGACTAATCTATTGTCGAGATTTTGCCGGAGGTGCCGCTGTTAGTAATATATATATATTTCTAATCCAATATATTGGTGAATGGCAAGAGGGTGACTAAAAATGTCATGTCGCTAGCGTCAACCTCAGGGAACCGGGCATACCCTGTTGTATAAGAGCTTTACCCTTCTATCGGACCTCTGGGAGGGTTGACCGTTTAACTGTCCATTACTCGTGGGAACATGGGAACAACAATGAAAAATGAAACTACAATACAAAAAAATATGTAGTTTACAAAACTAAAAAACACGCTTTAATAGCCAACCGAACTAAAAAGTAAAAAATAATTTTGCTGTTGAACAAAATCTTAATATTTAAACATTATATTAACCTCTCCACAATAAAATTGTGAGAGGTTACTAAGATTGGTTCAAAAACGAAAATTGAGATAACATCAAATCTTTACGTTTTGAGGTCCTAGGAACCCAAAAAAGTGGTTTTTGAAAAATGTCACGTGTGAGGGTTTCTTCACTGCTCTAGAAGTAGAGCGGATTACGTTTAGTGCCGTTTTTAAATATATATACAGACAAATCGAAGAATTAAACTACAAATATTCCTCTAAAATCTAGTAAAATTACTGAAATGCTAATGTTTCATTTAACAAAGATAGCCGCGAGCGATCGGATTGCAATGAGAAAATTTTGACGTTTGTCATTGTCATCGTTTGTCATCCGATAACGTTGATGTCATGTCATGTTAATAAGATTTCGGCATATTTGTAACTTTTAGTGGATTGTCACAAACTTTAAAGGTAGATGTAACAATATCAATATCATATGCTTTTTGTACCTTCGTTGGTGAATTTATTATAGATTATCACTTTACCAATTTTCAGTTTGTTGCTTTACAAATCTGTAGTATTTAGGATAACTAGACTTTCTTAGTCGTTCAAGTGATGTTAAAGTTGTTAATATCCTAATAATATATTATTCAACGAGCGATAATGTAGGTAATAACTCGCATAGATTATTGTAATTCATTAAGTTGAGGGTTTTTTTAGTGCCCCAGAAGAGCTGAAAAGGTTTTGGATGAGATCGGATTACGTTTAGTGCCGTTTTGTCACACGATTTAATGCTCTTTTCGGCTTCAAAGATCCACCGAGTGGGGAGTTTCCAACCGCTTCCAGTAGCTGCCGATTTTTTACTTTTTAGTTTGGTTTGCTATTGAAGCGTGTTTTTTAGTTATTTTTAATTAACAAATCAAATGAACGTTGGGAGAAATTTGTATAACTTATGTGTTTGTTTATATTCCATACAATCGACTTATAATTCAAATAATACACCCACATTTTCCTTTCGATTCTAACTTTTAACTATGTCTCAAAACTGTGTCCCATAATTTATACGCCGAAATATTAATATAAATAGAGCATCTGGCAGGTGTACACACAATATTGTACCTGTTTGATTTTACAAGGCCGGTGAGTAATACTTTTTGGACAGGACAAAAGCATCGAGTGGGAGGCAAACGAAAGTTTCGTTTGTAGGCTTTCTATATATATAGTTCATTCATTTCTTATTAATAATTTTAAGGTCGGCCAATATGAAATTTGACAGGCATCTTTCACGGATTGGTCATTGCAGCTTTAGACGGCACCGTAACACTAGTTTATTAAAGGGCGAGGTTTTTTTCTATGTAATTAATGGAAGATTGAAAAGTTGCACAGGCAAGGAAAGCTCGAAATGAGATGGAAATTGTTGGGATAAACCTAGTATGGAGGAAATAAAAATAACCAAAAAAGTTACTAAAGTTTCGACTGATTTTGTGTTAAAAAGGCATACTTAAGAATTGTGTATAAAAGTAGAAGTACATTGTGAGGAACAGATTCAATTCGGACCGCTTCTCCAGTTTTGATTGTAATTTTATAACTAATAGACAATTTTCAATTCTTGAAATTTTGGGATCCAATTACTAGAAACAGAGATACTTACAAAATACTACGAATTTATCAACATTCTAAAATACTATATAAACCTAGCTTTCCCTGTCACAACAATCAAAAATGTCAAAAAAGGAAATATATGGTTTACAAAAGGTATTCACATATCATCTCATAAATTCAAACTTCTTAATAATATTGCAATTGAAACTAAAAATGTTGAGTATTTTATTATATACAAGAAATACAAAAAATCGTATAGGAAAGTTATTAAAGCGGCAAAAAATGTCTAATAAATATAAATAAACACCACAGAAATTAGACAACCCCCAATTCCAGAAGCCAGGGGCTTGTGCGGAAGGGGGTTACACATTGAAAAAACGCGGATACACAACCATTTTCTCCGATAATGCCAGTGCCGGAGCCAGGATTCGAACCCGGTGGTGCGATGTCCGTGTGATTAATCGCGATTGCCACCTCGCGCCTTAACCCACTCGGCTATCGACCCGACATAATGATGATTATAATAATGATAAAATATATAATGAAGCAAATAACAAATCCAAAGTTCCATGGGAAATAATTAATAATACTGTTAACAACAAAAAGGAGAGTGAGAAAATAGTGAAAGAAATTCTAGTAGATAAAGCTATCATTGATGATCCAGCAATAATGACCAGCCATTTCAACAACTTTTTTTAAAGTAGCAAAAAAAATAAATGATAAATTTGTATTTAGTGAATAAGAACAACTTCAATTAAATCTTGGAAAAATATATCCCACAATGAATCTTAAACCTGTATCCAAAATTGTATACATAATTTTAAAAAATCTCATTCATCTGGAGATAACCTCATAAACTCAAAATATTTTACAGCACATAGTTCACTTTATTGTTAAGTCTTTGACGTACTTAATAAATAAATCTTTAGAAGAGGGTGTATTTCCGAAAGTATTGAAAACAGCACGCATAATTTCAATATACAAAAAAGGAGCTCCAACTTCTTTCTACTGTATCTAAAGTCTTAGAAAAACTACACAAGTATGATCTAAGAGGAAAAATATACAGTTGGATATCGTCTTATCTTTCAGAAAGACAACAGTTTGTTGATATCAACAACGTGAGGTCAGAAAATTTGGAAATAAAATCTGGGGTGCTACAAGGATCAGTCCTTGGACCCTTATTATTTATTGTTTGTAAATGATTTGCCAAGCATTGATAAATCTGATTCACTAGCTATGTATGCTGATGATAATAGTTACTTATATGTGTACTGATTGGTTTCAGATGTAACTAAAATTGTACAACTAATGTTAAATAAATTTGTAGCCTGGTTCCAACAAAATAAAGTGTATTTAAATCCATTGCAAACAGTTTTTATTAATTTCACACCGAGAAATAGTCAAACTAAAGAAAGTCAATTATTAAAAATAAACCGAAAATCAGTACAGCAGGTAACTGATGTATGTGAAATTCTTGGGTATACAACGTGACAATTCTTTAAACTGGGAAACGCATGTCAATAATTTATGTAACAAATTTTCAAAAATTTGCTCTGCAATATATCGTTTAAGGGAAGTTACAAATGAGTGCATTGAGGTCCTATTATGTTTCTCAATTTGTGTCAAGATTGTCCTACGGAATCATTCTTTGAGTATCACCTAGTTATAGTTGTTGAGTTTTTAGAATTCAGAAACGGGTCATTAGAAACATGGTTCGTGCCCGTCGAGGGACATCGTGTAGAAATATATTTAGAGATCTAAAACTTCTTACCCTGTCATGTGTATATATTTTAGAAATTCTACTTTATGTAAGGCAAAATATGGACAAATTCACGAACAACAAATTTCTCCACAACTATTCCACACGCAGAGGTGGTGACTTATTAGTTCCCCTTCATCACTTAACAACTTAAAAAAGCCGGTATCCGTGTCAGGATATTAAATAAATTACCTCTATAAATCTAAAAAATATGAAATATTAAGCTTTTTAAAAAGAATGTCTCAAACTTCCTAATAGAAAATTGTTTTTACAGTCTTGACGAATATTTTAGTTAGTAGAAAACGTGTTACACGGTGTATATTCTTAATATAATTTTATTCGATACCTATATTCTACCTATTCGATACCTGCATGTAAAGTGTAAACGAACTTAATTGGAACCGTACAAAAACTAAAAGCCGGCAAAAATAGTCGGCATCTCTTTATTGTACACGGGCGGAGGTAAATAGAAATGCTTGTCATAAGAAAATAATAAGATTTTCGGGCGTTATTATATTATTCTCTGTTTCAACTTAGTAAATAATTAAAATATTTTACTTTTTATATAGTAGTAAATATTTATAAATATGAACAATAACTAACTAAACTCCTACGCTAGATATTATAACAGGTATTTACGCACTGCACTGGCACATTAACAGCACAGCACAAGTCCACCGTTGACTACATTTACGGTTTTTTTTATGCTAGTAGGCCTGTCCGTTTTATTATCTTTAAATCAATGCAGTCGTAGATGGTTCATTCAGGCTGATTACATTGCCAGTCTCGGACTCGCCTGCACAGTTTCAACTACCATTCGAATCTCGATACCATTGCTAAATATATAGGACAAGATATAAGTTCAGTGCGCACGATCCTGTGCTTTAACACTGACCAGTTTCAATTATCCCCGTATAAAGTATATATACGTGTGCATAGATTGTTTTATGTATATTTTATTTTAGTGTCTTAATTTTGTAATATTTATATTCTTTTCCATGTTCAGGAAGGATTTTTTACAGTGGATTTCACCTTTTGACGAATCCTATAACCCTTTTCTACTATTTTGTATTGGTCCAATGGAAAATAAAATTATTATTATTATTATTAATAAACACGAATTTGAGAAAAAATTTAAAATTCAAAACAATTCCTGTTTCCGGTTTTTTCGAGTCTATTTCGCCTCTACTTGTACTATTATTATATTTTCTCCCATCTAAAAAAATTTTAATGAAAGACGCCTTTCAAACTTCAACAACATTTATGAAGAATGTACTTATATCGTTTAGGATGCACTTCGCAGGTTTATAACGCTAGACTACACGGTATGTCAGCACAACGGCTATAAAGACAACCTTACAAGCATTGTTGAAGAAGAACAATAAAAGTATTTACTATTTAAACCGTACAAGTAATATAGCGGAAATAATGGTGGTTTGCATGCGTACACATGACTCCTCTTGCAACAATTGCTCTGCGAGCCGGCTTACATTTCCTTTGAGTCCCACTGACAAAGCTAAAGCAATGTTAATTTATTAGAAAATAGATTTTTGCAAACAACATTCAGACGTTGAAACAAAACATGCGAAGTGCTTCGTGATAATGCATCTTCATTAGTTATTTCTAATCCTTATACTGTTAGGAATCGATTGTTACGCTTGGGTGCATTGTTTTGCATAAGAAACAGCGTAACAGATTGGCAAATTGCTAGGCACGTTCGTAAAAAGCTGTACACGATGGACACGGTGGTGCTTGAACCCTGACAGTTTAGATAATTTTCATAATCTTCCCCTTCTTCTTTATTGAATTCGAACGTTTGCCTGAGGAAGGAAAATAAATGGCTATCCGGCGCATCAACTTTAAAGTGTACGTCATGTTCTTGAATTGAAAATTATTATATTAACAAAAACTTTTTATGAATATCAATTACTTTCAACTCTGTGGAAAGTTAGCAATGCTATGTTAGTATGTATTTCCCCTAACTTGCTTTGTGAAAAACTACATTTATTTTTTCGAGGTAAAGATGTACTTGAAAAATATGTTTTGAAATTAAATAGTATCGTTATCTATGAAAAAAATCTAAAGAAATAAAAATTTTCCTCAAAAACCCAAAGTACTTTTGTGGTTACGTAAAAAATGTTTGATCTTTCCAAAGCCTTTGATACCATCAACAAAGAAATATTGAGCCATAAACTACATGGCATTGGTATTAGAGGCAACATTACTTCACGGCTAATGTCATATAAGTATGGAAAATCGATCCTTGGTTATTGTTATAGTATATTCCCCAAACGGGATCCAGAAAAAATGGCAGAATTCGCAAAATTTGTCAAAAAATCAAATATTTCCTCTAAACTTGTCAAACCATGATAAAAAAGTCCTTAAGACATTCAAACTAACAAAAAACCACAATTTTCTAAGAATATATCTGAAAAGTTCATGTAGTACCGATAATTCAAAAATAATCTAAATTTATCAAAAACACAGCCCAAATATTCATTCATTTTACAGCAAAAAAGTTACAAACAACAGCCACCAAAAATACAGCCCCCTCACTAACCCAATCTATATCACATTGACTTTCCACACCCCGAACCGCAACTTTATATTTCAATTCTGTCAAATTTTATAAGACATTTTTCCCTTAATTTCAAAGTTCCATTCAAGTTTTCATTCGCACTTCAATACGCCCTTCGTTCACTTCTCCGCTAGACATTAATCCAACTTTCATCTATTTCACGCGTTCTCGTCGACGACAAAATTATCCCCATTTCATTTGTTCCGCTAACTGGCTAACAAATTTCAATGTTACTTTTCCTACCCCCCCCTGTATAATATTCAACTTCGATAAAACAAACTTCTTATAAAATATTCTTCTTTCGAATTTCACCGTTCATTCATTTTCGCATTCAAATTATCCACATACGATCAGTTCCCTTTCAAATTATTCAAATAAAGTACCGTTACTATGGTCCCCATCAATATCAAGACTCATACGATATGTATCAAATCAAATTGAATCTACGTCATTCCATTCACCGAGCGCATATCGGCACACAAACCTTCGGGACCACTTTACGGGGTCATTCCAATTTTCGCACAAATTTTCGTTAAAATAACCCCTAAACCCGAATTGATTAAGATTTTATTCACATATCAAAAAATTCCCCTTTTTCAGACCGATACGGTGATATAATTTTCATTCCCGAATTTCACGTTTTTACACTTCTTATGCAATATTGCGCAATCGATGAGTCATCCTCGTCCTCACGGAATGTGCGGGGACGCATACAGCCTTTTCCAGTTCTCTGCTCGTCGGGTCCCCGACGAAGAGTATAAATAACCGAGCCCGGCGAGTTCGGGCTAAGTCAGTTTCTTCGGTGTAACTCGCGACAATCAGATCCAGTACCCATGCTAACTAAACCTTTTAAAAAACAGTAAATTTTTCAAACCTTATAAAACAAAAACCATCGCGTTAATGCAATTTTATTTTAAATATAACGGAATTTCAGTGTCGAAAGTAAACCTTTAAACCAGTATAGAATAAATATTTTATTTCAAATCGTTTCTTAAACTTCGTTCAGTGTTATAGTGTATATACGACCACAATTGAAACCGCATAAAAACTAAAAGCCTGCAAAAACAGCCGGCATCTCTTTATTGTTTTTCTTATGACAAGCATTTCTATTTACCTCCGCAAGAGATGCCGACTGTTTTTGCCGGCTTTTAGTTTTTATATTGTTTCAATTCTGGTCGTATACACTATATTAAATAAACTTATTCTTGTTTGTGTAAACTGAGTGTTTTACTTCGAAAAGCACATACAGCGTGAAGTTTTGGACCCTGCCAAGGACAATAAATTTAATTAAAAGTACTGAATAGACAATTCTAAGTGAAGAAACATACTCCAGGGCTATACAGAGTGTAGCTTTTGGCTCTGTTATAAATAAAGGGAAAACTTGTCCAAAATCAAATTCAAACGCTACATGACATTCATGACAAGACCGTATTGTTGAATTAATAACAATATATGTGGTGGTTACTAAGTTCCTTGTAATTATCAAAAAAACTGCCTAACGTAGTATAATAAAATTAAAAATTTCATTAAACCTGTAAATTCTGTTGTAGCAGGTCATTTTGAGTTATTTTCGGAGTGGCGTTCATCAGCAAGTCTCGTTCACATAAAAGTCGGTTCATAAAGATATCCTTCTTTCACAAACTTGTTATAATTATACTCTAAAAGACATTAAACTGAATAAAAATAAAAAGAGCACTAGATAAAGACAATGCGACAACGCAGACGAGTGTGGTTCTCACGACGACATAAGCGCTGCGTTTTACAACCGGTCTACACAGTGTTTTATTTCCTATGCCTTGTTTTTGCCACCGACAGTCGCCATTATCCGTTTCATACCGGAATAGTTACCAATTACAGGTAATTATTTAGTTTTTCTTGTTCGTGCCTACACACAGGTGCTTTATTTAATGACGTCGATACTGCCGCAGAGATACACATTAACACTGCGGTGAAAAAATACTAATGATCTCGATACAAATTACAAAACATGTCATGCCTGTCCTGTTTCTATTAAAAAATCCACTCGAAACGTTGCATCTTTAAGTATTGGAAATTTTGTGACTTCATAATTACTTTTATTTCATAACTTATGTTAGCAACGTTTAAGAAACACGTAAATTTAGTGTTAATCCGGAAATATCACTCCTAGATAATATAGGGATAGTCAAATATCAATTTATCTAAAATATACGTCAGTCCAGAAAAGTTAGGAACAACCGAAATGCATGGTATTGTATGTTTTCAAATGTGGAACCTTAAAATCACTACTTCCATATCCATTTGTATCCAAGTCTTATACACACTAACTCACTAAATCCCAATGTAATATTTTACTCCCTTTAATTGGATGTTATGACATTACAATTACCATCAAAATGCCTACAAGAATAACCGCTTCATGTATTGATAATTTTCCGATCAATTCTAATGTTAACAACTTTAAAACTAATGTTATTAACCTCTACTTATCTGATCATCTTTCTCAATCAATATACATAAGCACAGTTTTTCCTGAAAATAAAGAAAATAAATTCGTTCAGCGTAGAAATTTTTGCAAAGAGAACATTGTACAGTTCTGTAATATTTTAGAGAGGGTAGATTGGCAAGAAATGTAAGCTCAAGATTGTGTAAATAAGGCTTGTAAAATTTTTAATGATACCATAATGTATTATTTTCAGCTATGTTTTCCATTAAGACGGGTACCACTGTTTAAAAAACACAGAAAGATAATTGGATGACTGATGAATTAAGAGAATTAAAACACAGAGTTACACTTTTTAGCGACCTTGCGAAAATGAATTATAGGAATATTAGTATACTTTTGCAGAAACGATACTGCAAAGCACTTGTAATAGCTAAAAGAAATTATCATGAGAGGCAAATTCAAGAAGCTCATAACAAAACAAAGGCAATGTGGAACACAATAAATAAAATAAAAGGCAAATCAAATAAGTCAAATATAACTATAACAGAAAATGGCAAAAAAATTCCAGATGGTGGTCAATAATTTCAGTGAACATTTTACATCCGCAATAAGTAAAAATTCTGTTTTTGATCCAGTCTTTTTAAGCTCCAATGTGACTTTTTTTGAACGATCACTTTTTTAAAACCAATTTTATCATCTGATATATTATCTTTAATAAATAAGCTGAAATCATCTAACTCTTGTGGATATGATAATATTTCCAATAATTTAATTAAACGTTCTAAATTGAGTATCTGTCAGCCATTGGCTTTTTTGATAAACCTACCTTTTAGCACCAGAAATTTTCCAAATATTTTCAAGCTAGCTATTGTCCAACATTTATATAAAAAAGGTGATCCTAATGATTACGGAAATTACAGAGCCATCAGTTTGCTTTGCAGTTTTTCTAAACTTTTTGAACTTGCTATCAAAGATCAGTTGTCTTCATTTTTGTATCAGAATAATTTACTATCTGTCTGTCAACATGGTTTCTCTAAAAACAAGAGCACCGAATCAGCACTCTGTGAGTTCCAAGACTTAATTGTTAATGCCCTCGATAACAAGCAATATGCCTTAGGGTTATTTATCGATTTCTCCCGTGCTTTTGATGTTGTTGACCATGAAATTTTATAGAATAAGCTAGACAGGTACGAAGTCAGAGGAGTTGCTTTAAACCTCTTTTCCTCTTACCTAAACAATAGAATACAGATCGCAAAATTAAACTATGATATAACCAGTGCTGTATGCAACATAACGCATGGAGTTCCTCAGGGATCTGTTTTGGGGCCTCTATTTTTTAATATATTTGCTAATGATTTAATAACATATTTAAATAAAATGCCAAATATTCACTGTGTCTGTTATGCGGATGATACAAATATTTTAATCATTGATAATGACTTAAATGTTATTAAAAACTCCGCTGAGTTAGCGTACTCACAGGTAGTTCATTGGTCTAATGAAAACGAGCTTAATTTAAATAAAAATAAAACCAATATGCTGTTATTTACTTTACACAGAAAGCTGGATGTGTCAATTTTTAATGGAAGTGATATAACTTTCTGTGAATCGGTCAAAATGCTAGGCATAACAGTTGACAGATACTTGGATTAGGAAAACCATATAGATATTTTGTGTAATAAATTGCGAAGCAACTGTTATGGTTTGAGGTTTATGTTATTACACTGCAGTCGTGATGTACTCATGAGCCTCTATTATGCAAATTTCCACTCACATTTGAGATATGGTATAACGAACTGGGGCAACAGTGTGCATATAAGTCGAGTATTCATTTTGCAGAAGTATGCTATACGAATTATTGCTGGCTTAGGTTTTCGTGAGAGCTGTCGTACTTCTTTCAAAAACTTGAAAATATTAACTGTAGCAGGTATCTATATTCTGGAGGTCTGTACATTTGTTTAGCAAGCATAGCTTTTTGCCAATCAAGTCAGCCATAACCACAATACAAGGTTTAAAGGACTATTACAGCCACAATCTCACCGAACAGCTTTGTACCAAAGAAGCTTTTATTACAATGGTTGAAAATTTTTTTAATGCTCTAAGCGGGGAGATAAAAATTTCTCCAAATTTACATGTTATTAAATTAAAATTGAAAAAATAATACTAGAAAAAAATTGTTATGAGGTTGATGATTTCTTTCTTTAAATAAGTAACTGCTTCGATTAGGTACCCTTAATTTGATGTGTTTTTTATTAAGACTTCGCTGCATCCGCAGTTTTGAACCTTTTATCTATATTTTATGCAATTTTGTTGGTGTATATATTTTTTATGTATGTATTTCCTGTATTATTGACTTAGTATATGTTATAATTCAATGTTTTGTTTTTTTGACAAAATATTTCTTTTTTGTTTTTCTATATATATTTATACTCTTTATGTAATATGTTTGATATTTGTATGTTTGACTTGTGTAGAACAATTTCTGTTTTATACACCAAAAAATATTATTATTATTATTAAAGAAAGAGAATAATATTTACTGGATAAATCCTTCAAAAGGGTAGCGGCCGAAGCCTTTCAGTCTAGTATTTATTCAATTTCAGTTAAAAAATTAAAATTTAAAATATTAAAATTTACTGAAGAACTAGAAATTAAAAGATATTTATGACTGTATAATTTACTGAAAAATAAGCTATCGGCCCCTGTTATCTTTTCTTATTTTACGCAGACAATCTGTACGAAAATGTTTCAGTTAACAGGCCATTAAAGATTTTATTATTTGTTTCTCTGATTACTGTTTATGACACTAAATAAGATATAAAATTAAAGACTGAACGAACAAGCATTTCAATTAATGATTTGTTTTGTTTCCAAATGATTCACGTTAAATCAACTTGTTATGCCAGAGTATAAGGTTAATAATAGTTCTGGCTTAATGCAAGCAATTTAAAAGGAGAAATGGAGATTTTTATTTGAAAATAATAATTCATGCTGACTTGAATCCAATTAATACTAAAATTATGGTTAAAATAGCAAAAAAAAAACGAATAACAATTAACTACTTTTTATATACTGTTCCGTGAAACTTTGAACAACTTGTATCACTAAAAATTCATAATCCGCACCTAGAAAACCCCCGGTTATCGATTATGAGTTGAATTGGATCATAAACTGTAAAGTCGTCCGCCATTTTGAACTTGCCATCCTGAATTAAATTTTTAACCAGAGATTCGTAATCGGCGAACCCGAAAACCCCCAGATATCGATTTTGATTGATTTGGACCATAAATGGCAAAAGTCGTCCGCCATTTTAGATTTCTAAATTTTGATCAACAATTCATAATTGGCGATCTCGAAAACCTCCAGATATCGATTTTGAGTCGATTCGGATCATAAACGCTAAAGTCGTCCGCCATCTTGAAGCCGCCATCTTGTTTTTTCTTATACGAAAATGTTAAAGTGTATTAATTGTCACCGGATTTATACACGTGCAAAATTTCAAAGCTCTAGCTTAATTAGACCTAAACGAAATTTTGATTGCAAGATTTGATCTAAACAAACAAACAAACTAACTAACTAACTAACTATAACTAACTATAACTAATAACTAACTAACAAACAAACATTTAAGTTTAATAAAAGCTTTTAATAAAAATGAGCCGGCGCGCGACGTGTAGTTTTCTTAAGTTCAGTTGAGCCGTAGATATGTGTAAGAACATAAATAATTTTTAATTTGTCTTTTGTAAATAAACTGGAGTATAGATTAGAAACATCGTAGGCTGGTAACAGACCCGCTTTGTTTTGATAAAAGGCACGTTCTCTGTGAACCACTCTCTTAGAGCAAGATATATTGGAAGTTATACAATATATGCTTATTACGCATTGATTTGGTTTAAATATTATTTGAAACATAAAAATGAATATAATAGTCAAAAGATTACTAAGCCTAGATATTTTAGTTTATATTTGAATGTGAGTGAATGTGGAAGTGTGTCGCTTTTGTTTTTAATTGGAGGTGAGTCTTTTCACTGAGCGTTATACCTAAATTGTTTGTTAACTACCTAGTACTCAAACTCTGAAATATTTTACATTTAGTAAGACGTTAAATCAGTTAAAATAATAAATGATTATTGTTGATTCGTATGGGTGTGGTTTTATGTGTTAGGTAGCTGGAGAGGATACAATGCGTGTCTGCCCTTTGTGTCCATTGCACCCCTCAGTACCTGGTTATTGCAAGTGCGTAACCCAACACTAGTTACTGAAGAGAACACATCGCGTGTTGTATCCCCTTGTGTTCATTGCACTTCTTAGTACTGGTGAATAGATTGAAAATAAGGAACGCATCGCGAGTTTAAGCCCTTTGCGTTAAGGGTGGTTTTGGTGAGGGCACACTGCGAGTCTTGCCCCTTGTGCCCATTGCACCCCTCATTACCACCCTTGGATGATTAAGAATATTAAATTACCAATGACAATTGCTTCTACAAACCACACGAATTCAACAATATTTTTATTGAGGTAGTTAATTAATTAGGATCTTATAGTAAAGGGGCATTAACGCTCACACCTGTGTTTTCTTTATTTATAGGCGGAACCAGCTATGTACGTCAACGGGACCCGGCAAAACAGACACCTGCTTGCGGTTTGTTTATAATTTCCATAAACCGAACAGTTAACATAATTATCTTTTATTGGTTTATTACTGATCCAAACTTTATATGCAAAATATCATTTTTAATTATACTTACCAAAACAAACAAACAATCATTTTCTCCCCCCTTTTTTACAATTCAGAAGTGGGATAAGTAACTCGAAATTTGATATGTAACTTGCTTTACTGGATAATGAAGGGTGTCTAGGTTGGCCGAGATGTACATAGCTGGAAGGGTAGGAACACAATTTTAAGTATTTATATTTCCCTTAGTACGGCAGTCAATTACATTGAATCAGAATGGGTAAGGGTCAAAAGAGGAAGCAGATTGCTGAACCTACAACTGCATCGGCACTTGAGTTGATACCGGAGCCTAGTAGTAGTAACGTGTCTGTCGGTTCACAAGACCCGATTGATCGCTTGGCTGACATAATGTCGACTTTATTAGATAAGAGAGATACTACGAATTTTGGCGTGGCTAAGGGGGAAGTTGTTCCTGTTTTTAATCCTGAAGACAGGGAACAAAATTCGGAAGTACGTGTGTTGTTATTAAGTTAAGTGAGGCTAACAGGTTAGGTTTAAATTACGATATAAATAACCAGAAAATAATGAAAGGCTTTGGAACGGGTCGTGTGTATCTTTAGGAACAACGAATTTTTTGTTATGCATTGACAATGTAGAAGCTAAAGTGTGCGCTAATGTCGTTTCGGACCATATACAGGATGTACCTATTTTAGTGGGTCATCCATTTACTGAGTTGCCTGGTGTCTTAGTTATTAAAGACGATAAACAATTAGTTATAACTGAGGGTGAAATTAATTCCATTAAAGAGGTTTATCCTAAAAGTCAAAAAGTTACTTTATTTGCTAAAGACAATATTTTTGATTCCTAAGGATCATATGGTGAATGTCGTGGTTGAGGCGAGAAATAACAACGTAATCGGGGATGTTTTCGTAGAATCAAGTTTTCGATTAGAAAAGGGAAGAGAACATTGTGTTCCAAGAACCATTCTAACCATACGACCCGGAGAAGAAGCTGTTTTGTCTTTGATTAATTTGTCTGATTATGATATTGTATTGAAAAATAAGAAACCTCTTGCTAGAGCATGGATGTGTAAGCCGGAAGTGTCTTGTAGAGAAGACTTGGTACTGCGAACGACAACTCAAGACTTGCCATTATTGCCAGTCGAAGAAATAAATATTGGACCTGTGGCCAAAAATTATAAAGATAATTTAATCTCATTATTGCAAGAATACAGAGATTGTTTTTCACACAATCCTATGGACTTGGGTAGCGCAAAATCAGCTGAGTTAGAAGTTGCTTTGGGAGATGACAGGCCGTTTACTTTTAGACCATATCGAATGTCAGCGACTGATCAACAAAAAGTTCGAACAATGGTTACTGATTTATTGAAAAATGACATCGTTCGTGAGTCTAACTCACCGTTTGCATCACCAGTGCTATTAGTCAAGAAAAAGAATGGTGAAGATAGACTATGCATCGACTACAGGAAACTTAACTCGAAAACAATCAAAGATCGATATCCATTACCCCGAATCGATGACCAATTAGATAGATTACATGGAAGTTTCTTTTTTACTAGCTTGGACCTTAGGTCCGGTTATCACCAGATACCGGTAACAGAAAAATCGAAGCATTATACCGCTTTTGTGACTCCTGATGGCCAGTATGAATTTAATCGTATGCCTTTCGGTTTGGCAAATGCGCCGGGAGTATTCCAGCGCTTAATGAACAAGATATTGGCTCCTGCCAAAGATATTGCTGCGGTTTACCTTGATGATGTCTTGATTCATACGAAAACAGAAGAAGAAGGACTTAAGAATCTCGAAACTATTTTGAAAATATTTAGAGAAGAAGGTTTGACCTTAAATCTTACTAAATGCAACTTCTTATTCCGATCTGTAACTTACCTCGGATTTGAAATCGAACAAGGAACTGTGAAACCAGGGTTAACAAAGACCAAGGCAATTGCTGAGTTCCCTGTGCCAAAGAGTGTACACAATGTGAGACAGTTTATCGGATTAACCGGTTATTTTCGGCATTTTGTTCAAGATTATGCGGTCATCGCGCGACCATTGACTTGTCTATTAAAGAAAGATGTCACCTGGCGCTGGGATGCTGATCAACAACGAGCATTTGAAACGTTACGAAAAACTTTGGTAGAGAGACCAATTTTAGCTATATTCAATCCTAGTGCCGTTACTGAAGTACACACTGACGCCAGTTCCAGAGGATTAGCAGGAATTCTTCTTCAAAAACAACCAGATGAACGTCTCCACCCCATAGCTTATTACAGTAGGCAAACAACTAACACTGAGAGTAAGTTTCATTCTTATGAATTGGAGACTTTGGCGGTAGTGGAAAGTCTAAAAAAATTTAAAATCTATCTCATGGGTAAACATTTCACTGTTATAACCGATTGCAACGCACTTAAAGCAACTAGCAAAAAGAAAGAAATTCTACCTAGAATTGCAAGGTGGTGGTTGCAGCTGCAAGACTTTGATTTTGACGTACAATACAGACCGGGTAACAGATTAAAACATGTGGATGCACTTAGCAGGAACCCTTCTGCGAGTGAAGAACCACCTGACGAAGTTCTCAGCATAGAACAAGCTGATTGGGTTTTGTCGGGACAACTAACGGATGAAAAATTGAAAGACATTAGGAAAGTGTTGTCTAAAGCTCCTACGACTGAATATGAAAAGAGTGTGTACAAAAATTACGCTTTGCGAGATGGTAGAATTTATCGCATTACTGTAAAAGGGTTGTTATGGGTAGTACCACGCGGAATGCGACAACAGATAGTTAGGATGGCTCATGATGAGAATGGACATTTTGCAGCAGAAAAGACACTCAAGAGATTATGCGAACATTACTGGTTTCCACGGATGCGAGAGTACGTGGAGAAATATATGTCATGTTGTATCCCATGCTTGTATAATAAAAGACCAACCGGTAAACGAGAAGGATTTCTCCATCCAATCAAAAAGATGCCGATACCCATGCACACCTTACACCTGGATCATGTAGGCCCATTCCCGAAAAGTAGGCGAGGTAATATTCATCTCATAGTGGCTGTAGATGCGTTTACGAAGTTTGTATTCTTGAAACCAGCAAAATCTACGAAAGCAAAACTTGTTATTGACTTTTTACAAGAAATATATAGTTATTACGGCCACCCACATAACATAACGACGGACCAAGGAAGTGCATTTACTTCCAAACGATTTAAAAAGTACTGTCAAACTAATAGTATAAAACACACCAAAATTGCAGTGATTACACCTAGGGCTAATGGACAGGTAGAAAGATTCAACAGCACCATACAAGGAGCAATTATGACAACAACTAATGAGGAAGATAAATGGGACAAAGACATTCGGAAGATCCAATTGACCATAAATACGACAATATCAAAAACAACGGGAAAAACACCGACGGATCTTTTCTACGGATACAAACCTAAATGTGGAATAGGTGATCCTTTGCTGGATGAGATTACCGGAATTTCGGATATGATAGAGGATTTGCCTACCCTACGACAAGAAGTTTCCAATAAAATCACTATTGAACAAAAGAAACAGAAGCACCATTTTGACAAGAGAAGGAAGAAACCCAGACAATACAAAGAAGGTGATTTGGTTCTGATCGAAAAACATGGCACAGCCGAAGGAACAAGCCGTAAGTTAATTCCTCCTTATGCCGGACCAATGCTGATCAAAGCCACATTGCCAAACGATAGATATTTAGTAGTAGATATGCCCAGTTCACATAGGACTGCAAAAGCCGCCAGATATGAGAAGGTCGTTGCCGTTGACAAAATGAAACCATGGGTCAGCCCAGGTGGAGTTTCGGACGATACCAATAGCGAAAGTGGTGGAGATGGTGTCGAACTCAGTTCAACGGATGACTTAGGGACAGATTAGTTGGAATCCCCTCGGGACGAGGTGATATACAGGATGGCCGAATGTAAGAACATAAATAATTTTTAATTTGTCTTTTGTAAATAAACTGGAGTATAGATTAGAAACATCGTAGGCTGGTAACAGACCCGCTTTGTTTTGATAAAAGGCACGTTCTCTGTGAACCACTCTCTTAGAGCAAGATATATTGGAAGTTATACAATATATGCTTATTACGCATTGATTTGGTTTAAATATTATTTGAAACATAAAAATGAATATAATAGTCAAAAGATTACTAAGCCTAGATATTTTAGTTTATATTTGAATGTGAGTGAATGTGGAAGTGTGTCGCTTTTGTTTTTAATTGGAGGTGAGTCTTTTCACTGAGCGTTATACCTAAATTGTTTGTTAACTACCTAGTACTCAAACTCTGAAATATTTTACATTTAGTAAGACGTTAAATCAGTTAAAATAATAAATGATTATTGTTGATTCGTATGGGTGTGGTTTTATGTGTTAGGTAGCTGGAGAGGATACAATGCGTGTCTGCCCTTTGTGTCCATTGCACCCCTCAGTACCTGGTTATTGCAAGTGCGTAACCCAACACTAGTTACTGAAGAGAACACATCGCGTGTTGTATCCCCTTGTGTTCATTGCACTTCTTAGTACTGGTGAATAGATTGAAAATAAGGAACGCATCGCGAGTTTAAGCCCTTTGCGTTAAGGGTGGTTTTGGTGAGGGCACACTGCGAGTCTTGCCCCTTGTGCCCATTGCACCCCTCATTACCACCCTTGGATGATTAAGAATATTAAATTACCAATGACAATTGCTTCTACAAACCACACGAATTCAACAATATTTTTATTGAGGTAGTTAATTAATTAGGATCTTATAGTAAAGGGGCATTAACGCTCACACCTGTGTTTTCTTTATTTATAGGCGGAACCAGCTATGTACGTCAACGGGACCCGGCAAAACAGACACCTGCTTGCGGTTTGTTTATAATTTCCATAAACCGAACAGTTAACATAATTATCTTTTATTGGTTTATTACTGATCCAAACTTTATATGCAAAATATCATTTTTAATTATACTTACCAAAACAAACAAACAATCATTTTCTCCCCCCTTTTTTACATATGAAGCCTCAAATTATTTATTTTGCAAATCAGTCATATCTTCTATGACTTCCTCATAAACCTTATTTTCGTAAGTAATCTCACAAAAGAGTTTTAACTGCTAATCTTAAGTTCTTCACATACTGCGAAGCACTTTTGAATTATGAATGATCCCCAAGAAATGGTTCGGATTCCACTATAGACTGTAGGGGCCTGCCACATATCTAAGTCAAATCTAGGTGTCCTAGACTTAAAGGGGTTATTCAGGTGACCTGAAAGGCGGTTAAAAAATATTTTTGTCTGTCGTTTAAAATTTGTTTTAAAATAGTTATCTAAATCTGAAATAATGTATGTTAAAAAATGTCATAAATATCAATAAAATCTCTAGGAAATAAAATTACATACTTTTATTTATTTGCGCAGCATTTTATAGAATTATAAATTTTACTTTATATCTATATTTATGAGGTACGTATATAAACATTTTGAATTATCAAAAATTCAGGATTTATGAGGAACTAGCAATATTTAATAATATACTCACAAAAAAGATAAAAACCGAACACAATGATGCTCATTGTCCTTTTTCTAAAAATAATACAGCTGACACATATAATCTGAGAATCGCGCAAAAGTCATGGCCACGGCCAGTTATGTTATGTGCCAGCAAAATGTGGAACAGATGTATGTATTCGTATATTCGTAAAATTTATGTATTTTATCTAACAAAGGCAAAACAAATATTGTGACAAATTAAGGAACTGTTGTATTAGTATTTGTAAGGAACAAAATATAGCACCTGTTCTATCTAGAATCTAGGTTGGATAGGATAGATGATAGCCCGACTACCGGCCAGTAAATCAATAGCAAGAAAGCAACCGAAAAATCCACATTTTCCACACGTTATTCTATCCCAGCACGTAAAATTGTAGAAATCTGATTATAATACGAAAAATATGTATTTTTTTCGAAAAATGGCAGAAGAAAATGTGCCTAGATCGATCTTTTCTACAAGAAAAAATCTACGTAACTTCTAAAAAGCATGAAACTTTTTGCTTTGAAGAAGACTATTTTCTAGCTGAATTAAAAAAAAAGATGAAATACGAAAAAATAATAGTTTATTTTTTTTGAGTATGTTACAATTACAAAACATTAATAAAAATTAAATTAAAAAACATCTTTGAATAGCCTCTAGTATGGAGAATGGAGAACGTGTTAAGTTCTCAATAAAAAAAAAAAAATTGCCGCAAATTTTATAGGCCTGCCTCTCTGAAAAGAATTGGCAGCACACGATTAAAATTTAAAACAGTAGTTTATAAAAATTTAAAAATACACCATTTAAAGATTAAAAAAACAATATCGATCAAAATGACTGAAATTCGTTTTAAATTGAAGCTGTGAATGTAAAGAACTGCTAAAGAATTTTATGTGTATGCGAAAAAAATGTACAGCTCTTCGAATTATTGATTTAAGTTTCTAAACCTGTCATAAAATTGCTTGTATCAAATTTGGATTGATTAAAAACAACGTCATGATAGCACATTAACTGGCGCGCATTACTTGGATTTCTTGCAAAATTTCTTAGTTCTCGAGTTTTTTTCCCAGATGATGATAACCCTAATAAAATTGAAGAAATATTTGTTATCAGCAGGACGGAGCTACACCACATTTTTCATCGGTGGATCGGTAAACGCGGTGAAATTGAGTAGCCTACCGGTCCTCCCGATTTGACCCCGCTTGACTATTTTTTATGGGGTTATTTAAAAGACAGAATAAGGCAACAAATTAATCAACTCACCCCGGAAACGATACAAAATGTTTTAGAAGAATTTCAGCAACGCCACCAATATTTTCGAAGCCAGGGGTGCCCGGTTTGAACATTTGATTTAAACTGTTTCATGTTTACTTTACATTAAAAATGTAATATTTTTCAAAAAAAAAAAATTAGGGAAATTCGTTGGATACAGAATTAAAAATCCTTTCGAATGAGCTATCACACGTCGAAGCCTACAATTATGTAAAAAGGTGGTGTCTTCAGGTTTTTCTCGGAAATATTCCATTTCGGCCCGTCGTTCGTGTTCTATGTATTTTTGAAATATACACTGCATACTAACAGCAGGAGAATTCAGTTCATTAAAATTATAATTTTACTTTTCGCTATAGTGTATCACTATGGCATCCATATTTGCAGCCATCTTGTATTTATATTTCTGACGTCACAGATTGTATTCAATGCAGGCATCTACACGACTTACACTAACGGATGTACACATGGACTTTTGTATCAAAAGATGCAAGTCGGAATATTAATTTTGATATATGTCAGCTGGCGTTGACACAGGAGTGAAAATGAGATGAGATGTTTGTAACTGTGACCAAAGAGAGCTGATATGTAGTAGAATGATAACTGCGCATCCAGCCGCCTGCGCCTGTTACAACGAGCTTCCTTTCTTTATATATTTTTTTACATATATATTAAAAAAGAGGTCTAAGAACAGAACCTTGAGGCAAACCCTGAATAATGAATTGTTTATTGGTGACATCATTAATAATTATTTGCGTCTGACTCTCGCTATTTTTATTAATAGATTCAATTTTAATCAGGAAGGAAAGGAAGTTATTATGTCTATGAATGCATTCATTTTATAGCATATTCCAGTAAAACTACTACCTTTTGAAATAGATGTTTTTTGTTTGAAAGGAAATGAGCTCGTCAAAGTGCTTGTTATCATTCAATAAAGTTAAACTCTCAGAACTTCCCCGATAAAGTTAAACCACCTGGAAAATTAGCAATAGTTCCCGTATCAAATATACCAATAATTGAAGGGAGCCTTCTGATTATTTCAATGTACAATTAATCATAGTTGTATAATATCGGGAATTGTGTATCATTAACCCTTCAATAATAATTAGCTATCTAGTTATTTGATATAACAAATACGTGAGTAACATGATATCACGAAGTAATTTGTCCATCAATATCCTGTCCATTTCAATAACTGACGTATAGTTAAATATGTAATTCAAAACTTTTAAATTACCTGTTATTTTTATGCTGTTGAACATGAGATGGTACATCATAGAAGGTTCCATTATCGCCAACTTTCCGCCATACCGCCTCACTGTGGGCGTCGGGGAGGTCGATCTGTCCTATAAAAAAGTAAACAGTTAAATATCCCTGGCATTATTTGAATATTTTAGTGGGTAAATGTATGACTAAAATAATGATTTGTGCATCGTGAACGGGGCACCATAGTGCACAGGAAATAATTCAAATAGAGTGTAATTAGTTTTGCCATTAAAACTGGTAATTGGGAACGACCAGATAAACGAAAAACAGATAGCTTTGTCTTTAGGAACACTGAAAAAAAAAACTCTCATAGATAGGGCATAACAATAATACAATTATCTTATATCTATTGCATATATTAGACATAATTAGTTCTTAATACCTTTTTTTTTATACATTTATTTAATGTCGGCCTATTTCCGCTACTGAAGCCTAACACCGACGCCTGTAGCCTGTACCCCCAACCAGGAATTTTGCCGAACCTCTTCCCTTAAGAAGAGTAGGGATCTTTTACTCGCCTAACATTTAATAGACAAGGGACCGACGGCTTTACATCCCCTCCGAAGGATGGTATATCTCCTATACAACCCTCGCCTAAGGCAACCTTAGATAGGGTAAGATTTCGCACCAATATCAGAAACGTGAGGAGTCTCCTGTGAAAGAAGAATTCTACGATCACCTGAAATATAGTCTAGATACTTTAACTTGGCGTGTGTATGTATGAGTTAATATTTCCGTACGATTTCATTTTCTCCCATATTGTACACAAAGTTAAAGCAATAGTCCAGAAACATTGTCTACGTGGACAATATTTCTGGATCTTTGTGTACAAGAGAAAATGAAATCGTACGGAAATATTAACTCATACATACACACGCCAAGTTAAAGTATACTAGACTATACACCCTACAGCAGGCATGAGAGAGACATCATAATAGTTATGGGCGATCTGAATGCAAAAGTCGGGAACGATAACTCGAACTTAGAAAACGTTATGGGATGTCATGGAGTGGGAAAATGGGGAAATGCTAGCTTTACTATGCACTCAATACGACCTCGTAATAGGAGGAACGCTATTCCCACATAAAAACATACCCAAGACAACATGGATCCTGCCGGATCACGTAACAGAGAATCAAATCGACCACATCATGATTTCTAGAAAATGGAGAGGAGAAACTTAGACTGGCAGTACCCAAGAAGAAAGTCACTGGAACTACTAAGGGAAACTTCCGAGGAGCCCTAAGAGAAGATATCAAACGTCCCTGCAAACTCAAACTCTCAACAAAAGTGGGAACACGTTAAGAATAGCCTATTACTGACATCGGAAACCGTGCTTGGCAAGAGGCCAAGAACAAAAAAAGAATGGATAAGTAACAACACCTGGAATTTAATTGACAGAAGGAAACAACAAAAGGAAAGGATAAACAGGGCAAACTTCCCTAACGAGAAGCCCCCTAACAAGGGAATACACAGAACTAAATTAGGAAGCTAAAAAGAGTGCTAGAAGAGATAAAAGGAATTGGGCAGCAGAACTAGTTAACAAGGCACAAACAGCAGCAGAAGCACATAACATGAAAGAACTGTATCAAATCACTCAAAAACTCTCCAGCAAAAACAAACGGCACATCCCACCGGTTAAGAACAAGGCTGGATTACCACTTACATTAAAGCAAGAACAGTTAAGTCGTTGGTATGAACATTTCAAAGAAATTAATGAAGACGATGAAGCAGATCAAGATCAAATCATCGAAATTGTTCTCGAAATGAACATGAGAGATGATATAAACACCAATACCCCAAGCAAAGCAGAAATCTGACAAGCGATAAAGGTGCTGAAAAACAATAAATCTTCAGGACCAGATGGCACACGTGCTGGAGTCATAAAATTAGATGCGACCTTATTAACTGACTTGCTATATCCAATATTAATAGACGTCTGGAACACAGAACAACTCATAAATGGATGGAGTGATGGGTTGGTAGTAAAGGTGCCAAAGAAAGGAGATGAATAACACTGCTAAATACTATCCACAAAATCCTGGCTCAAATAATACATATGAGACTGACTTACATATTAGAACCTCTACTAAGACCTGAGCAAGCGGGTGTTCGGCCCCACAGATCATGTATTGATCAAATAAACACAGTCCGTATAATTATAGAACAGTCAGTTGGGTGGCGATCCTCATTTATAGATTTCGAACGTGCATTTGATAGCATACAACACAAAGAACTCTGGAACGCATTACAGAGAAAAGGAATTCCAACCTCATTAAAGAAATGTACAAGAATGCGTAAAGTAGTGTCCCATCGAGGACTACAAAGCCAACCCATAACCATTAAGAAGGGAGTTCGACAAGGGTGTATATTATCCCCCCTTCTATTCAACATAATGCTGGACGAGGTCATGAGAAGAGCCACCACAGGACAACATGGCATATGGTGGACACCGTTTACAAGACTGGAGGACCTTGATTATGCGGATGAAATTTGCCTGCTCGCACATAACCATGCCGATATGACGACTAAGCTAAACAACCTCGTAAGAGAAGCGGTAGGTCTTAAAATTAACATTAGAAAAACCAAATCAATGAGAATGTGTATAGAAAACCAAACACTTCTTACAATAAACAATCAATGAATTCAGATACCTAGGCAGCATGGCCAGAGACAAGCATTTGGGATGCTAAACATGTGTGGAAATCCAAAGAGTGCTCTAATTCAACAAAAATAAAAATTTTCAATTCTAACGTCAGGGCCGTACTATACGGGGCAGAAACATGGAAGATTAGTCGACAAACCATTTCCAAATTACAAGTCTTCACAAATCGAAGTTTACGCAGAATTATGCGTATTTTTTGACCGGTCCAAATGCGCAATGAAGACCTATGGAATGTGACAAATCAACAACGAATTGAAACTGAAATCAAAGTAAAAAAGTGGAAATGGATAGGCCACATGTTGCGAATAGAAGACCACATCAGTAAGAGAGCCCTGGAATGGAACCCACAGGGTAGCAGAAGAATAGGAAGGCCAAAGATGACATGGCAGAGAACTGTCAGGGGAGAACTAGAACAAACTGGAAAAACATGGCAACAGACAAAACAGACAGCACAGAGCAGAACCAGATGGAAGGCATTTGTTGAGGCCTTATGCTCCTGAGAGCAGTGAAGGATAATTAAAGAATCCACATATTTGTGCTGTATCTCGGACGGAAACTATTGATCGCACAAAAAATGATAATGATCAAAAAGATGCATAATTTAATAGTCTACACTTTTTATTTGAACATTTTTTCGATCTCACTATTCCTCAATCAGTCAATAAGTGCGGCGATGAATGATTTTCCATCTCCCACCCCTCGAGTGGCACCCCTCTCCCGAGGTCGCAAACTCAAGTGTAGCATTAGGAGGTCTATGTCTACTATTCTACCAAATTTCAGTTCTGTCTGACCTTTTACAAGTCAAACCCTTCTATTGCTTGGACAATCAGTCAATAGTGCCATTTAAATACAAGAATACAACAGAGTGATGCACTCGATGTAGTTGAAGATTACTTGTATTGAATCTATGTAATAAATCACAATGTTTAAAACCTCTCTCTGGATAATTTCCAGAACTTCTGAACGTAAGGGACTTTTAAAAATATCTCTGATGTTTTTCAATGTTATATTTATGATTTTCATAAAAAGGGCTCCATTCATACTATTGAAGCATATTCAAGTCTTGACCTGACAACTGAATTAAAGAGAAGTTTTGGTATACTTTCGTTAATTTTTTACAATTACGGATAATGTAGCCTAACTTTTTGAAGGAATTACCGGTGATTTGATTGATATGGCTAACAAAAGATAACTTTGGGTCGAATATAACTCCTAGATCTTTGAGATGACTACAGCTCTTCAGTTCTTCATTATTAATTGTGCAGATAAGTTTTATTGGATTTTGTGCACGAAAGTATATCATAGTACTACACTGTAAATTGTTTACGCTACACAAGACCATAGCTGTATAAGATGGTTTTGCAAATTCACGAAGTCTTCTACATTAGTGATAGATGTAAAAAATTGTAGGTCATCGGCATAAAGTAATGTTTTGCAGTGTAAGCCAATGTTGATATCATTTAAAAAATGTTAAATTGCAAAGGCCCAAGGATAGAACCTTGAGGAACACCTGACGTCGCTAGCATCGGATTTATAGACCAAAATTCACGATATTGCATATTTAGCCGTCTATTTACTAAGTAGGATTCAAAAAAGTTTAGGAAGTGTTCAGTTAGTCCAAATTCGAATAATTTGTTCACCAAAATTCCTTGGTCCAGTCTGTCGAAGGCTTTAGAAAAATCTGTATAAATGACATCTATCTACTTGGCCTCCAGTATTCAAACGTGAATCCGTGTTGATTGAGGCAAATTTGAGATTTAACGTGATTAAAGAGAATTGAGAAAATTACTACAAAAAACTACCCTTTAAATTTTTTGTCCTTTAATATTTATGAAGAAAATAATATCGAATGCAAATATTAAAGAAATCTTAATTTATTTTATGAAAAAGCACGTTTGAATTAAAAAAATGCCGAAACATTATTTCTTAAAAATATAATATACCTAGTTATGAAGCATTCTAAGATAAAAAATATATAGAAGATTGTTACAACCTTTGATAAGGTTCTCAAAAATAAGAAGACTGCATAGCATATTTACGAGCGTTTAGCCAACCAAGCCGGCAACATCAGGTAGATCAATATTTATAATGCGATTTTCTAAACTGCCTGTATAATATGTATTGAATGTCTCGTTACAATCAATTTCCACATTTTCTTGTTTCATGATAAATACATACACAAACAGGAACCAAATTTAATCACGTTAACATAAAACTTTGGTATTAATATCCAGAGCTATTACACGGCCGTACGTGAAATTCCGCGTATCATGCAATGGGAATCTTGTTAAAAAAAATCTACACAATAATCGGAGAGGCCATTAAAAAGAAGACCAATCCCGTGGACTAATGAGATCCGGACAAGCTGAATCGACAGCCCTTAACGGATTCCTCATAACAATGCCGTTTGTGTGTGTGGCTGTTGCATGTGGATGTGCAGATTAATTATAAAACACTCGTATCAAAATTTGCAAATCACTACATTTACATGTACTAATGAATTGCATGACTTGATAAAGTACAAGAAGTATATACTAAATGATGGACATTAAAGTTGCACATAGAATATTGTCTAAAAGTCATATTCGATATATTTCCCTTCTTTATTTTTGGGGTTCTTTACAACACACAGGGTGTTATCGATTATAGTTCACAGCAATCGTGGCAAATCGAACTTTCAACCCTTCATAGCCTAATTTAGTTTTTTAATAAAATATAGAGGTTTGTCTACTAGATGGGACCGTATCAACTCATTTTACGATATATTGTGACATACCTTGAGCTCTTTAATTGTAAAGGCTGTAATGCTGTCTATATTGGTCAGAGGGATAGAAGTATCAAATTCATATTGAAAGAACACAATTTTTTTTAAATAGCAATAAAATGACAGCACATTATATTAAAAATAACCATTTTATAGACAGAGATAATATAAATTTACTTCACACAAAAAAGAGGTAAACGTTTAAATCTTCTTGAACAATTAGAAATAAAAAAAAAATCATCAAAAACAATCCTTGTATAGTTCAAGTAATAAATTCCCTGAACTGACTGAAAAAAAACCCAACAAAAAATTTACGACAATTATTATCGCCGCGGGCCATGGCGCTAGTTCAAATAAATAGATCCCAGTAAATAAAAAACGCAACAAAAACTTTGCGACATAATTATATCGCCGCGGGCCATGGCGCTAAGCCTGACATGAAACATTCCCGACGCACATTAAAAACCTATAAAGTAAGCGAGTCAATTTGCGAACAGCATAAAAAAAGTACCAGTATTTTAATGAGGTCGTAAAGTTGTTACGTTTTTTATGTCTCAGTTTCTTCCTACTTGAACAATACCAACAAAATTTTTTAAAATTTAAAACATTACAATGTAGTACACATAAAAAAAGCTGTGTTTGTGTCAGATGGTTTCGTGGATCTGTCACTGAGTTGATACAATGATTTATTCAATTTGTTATTTTACTGATGACATTTGTCGTGGGTAGAGTCGTTTATCTTATAATTCCGATAATTGAGTGGAATCACTTAAAAATATATTAGTATCAGCGAGCCATAAATTAGCAAAAATAATATCATACTGCAGTGGCGCCAATTGCAAATTATCTGCAAACTCAAGGTTAGAATATCCAGGATGGAAACAATCGGAGATATACCGATACGGTTTAGATAGTCACATTTTTTAGAACACTGATAGTAGGTATAAATTTAGTACAATGGTGATATCATAGCGATATGTCACACCATCGGTCTAAAAAAACTACTTTTCCTAATGTATTAAAAGAATCCAGAATATCGCCCGTATATAAATCAGGGCCTTTAAATGAAATTGATAATTATTGCCCTATTGCCATACTTTCAAAACATTTCAAAATTTTTTGGGAAATTTCATTAACTTTGTGCAATATACCTCGGAAGCCCGGTCAGGAAATCATCAGGTTGATGTAATCTACACGGATTTTGCCAAGGCTTTTGATACAGTTGACCATGAAGTGATATTGTCAAAGCTGTCGAGCTTCTCGTTATCGTCTTCCCTTAATAAACTAATCGCGTCTTATTTGAGTAATCGGAAGCGATACGTCTCAGTGAACAATTTTAAATCTGTTAAGTACATTGCAACCTCTGGTGTTCCTCAAGGTTCAAATCTTGGACCCCTGTTATTCCTTATGCTTATTAATGATGTAATTGACGCTGTGGATGAGTGCAAGATTCTGTTGTTTGCTGATGATATTAAAAACTATTTAAGGAAGTATCATCTATTGATGATCGTGTAAAACTTCAGTTCAGCTTAGATAAGCTCCAATGGTCCAATTTTAATAAACTTCCGTTCAATGTGGCTAAATGTAAAACTATGATCTTTGCATATGTAAAAAATCCAATCTTATATAATTATTCAATGAACAATGAAAACTTTCAACATGTAAATGCATTGATTTGGGCATTGAATTTGATACAAAACTGACTCATAATATTCAGAAAAAATTCTTTAAGCACTGCGAATTTATATGAACGGGATATTACCCCAGTAATAATGAATATTTGTCGAACTTGAAGCGTATGTAATATAGTCTAGTATACTTTAACTTGGCGTGTGTATGTATGAGTTAATATTTCCGTATGATTTCATTTTCTCTTGTACACAAAGATCCAGAAATATTGTCCACGTAGACAATGTTTCTGGACTATTGCTTTAACTTTGTGTACAATATGGGAGAAAATGAAATTGTACTGAAATATTAACTCATACATACACACGCCAAGTTAAAGTATACTAGACTATATGCATTCTTTGGCAAACAGGCGTGTTGTTTCCAGTGTCACTTACCTATATAAAACTGTCAACTCCAAAATATCTTATGGATGGTTATACTTGGTTCAATTAAATTCTGTGTACCTAGACTAAATACTCGTGTTAATAGAACTTTTACGTTTGTAACTCCGCGGCAGGACTACCTTTTTAATTCCCCAGTTTATACAATGTGCTCAAATTTTAATTTACATCAGGACTGTTGTGGCATATTTGATGACTCTTTGCCTAAGTTTAGGACTAGTATTTGAAAGCACATATAATATGATAACTTGCCTGTTTAGAATCTTTTACATTGAAGCTTTTGTTTTTATTATTCTAAGATAGTAGGTTAGGAGCAGTTAAGAGTAGGGTTAGTTTCAGTTAGAGCAATCAGTAAATGGATTTATTATCTGTGAATTGTGTATGAAATAAATAAATAGATAAATAATTGAATTATTAATTAGACAAGTGTGCTTTTACAAAGAGATTTGATATTCGGTCTGAGTATCTTTTAAAGGAAGATTGAAAGATCGGAACGACGTACCCATGTAAGAATAGGTGGGCGAGTCGTTCAGATCTTTCGGTGCAAGATTTAGATGAACACAAAAATTATATTAGAAAAATGAAGTTCATATGTTATGTCTGTTATTGCAGAATATGGTAGAGAACTCTCAAAAGAAGAAAAAAAAAATTATAATGACTTTATGTAGAATGTTCAAAAATAATAATGGGTATGAAAATTATGCGTTTATAATTGAAATTGTGTGACGTTATTAGAAAAACGTGAATGTATAAATTACGTATGTAATCACTATGAATAATTTAAAATTGTATATTAGTCAAGATAAGATTAGGTTCCGGCTTGGAATGACATAACGGAGTTGACTAAGTAATTATAAAATAAATAGATTTGCAAGTGCACACTAAAATAATATTTATTCTAAATATATCTCAAACCATTGTAATATTCTATAAACACAACTTACCCACAAAAGCTTCACAGAATAGCCGCAAGCTTTGACCTACGGCCACGGTCGTATTTGTGGAGATATATGTTATTTTCGGCTCGTCAGGAATTTGCTCTGAAAAAAATAAATGTCATTGTAAAGATAAGTAAATAATGATAATAAATGTTAGTTACTTTATAAAACAGATCAATATATTCGAAAATGCAGAAACATGGAATCTAATGCTACTATGAGAAATTTAGGGCAGTCAACAAAGCCAGGTAAAATCTTAAAGAGAAATAAAATAGAGTGACATTCACGACGTGAGTGAATATCATTTTTGTCATATACAGGGTGTCTTACCGGGAACTGAATCGATCGTATAGTACGCATCAGAAAATTTTGAAAATTTAGATAATTACTAATGTCGGTGTGGCCAATCCAACTAAAATAATTACAAGCAGCTGGCACTACTGCTTATACCGGAAGTCGATACCAACTTGCTTATTTCAAATGGAACATCCTATATATTTCAGGGTTTTCGAAAAGAGCATAAAATTCTGAGTCGAAAATATGTAACATATCCTATACCTAAACCTAGCCATTTCAGAGATATTTGACATTTTATAGAAAATTTGACAGGTGCAACGGTTCGCAAGAACCGTTATAACTTTCTTCGTGTAAAAGATCCTCATTTGCTTTTTGTCACGTAAAAAGAACACAAGGAGAACTACGTTCTACAATTGAAATAAATTCAATAATATCATACCAAGTATTCCGTTTTACGCGTTACATTTTGTCAACTTCAAACCGCGAAAACTTGTTTAGGTCAAATGGAACACCCTGTATTTTTTACGTCAAGTTGTGTAAAATTGAATTCCCTTTTTTCTGATATTAGCATTGTGGGGGTTAAAGTTACAATTTTTTGAAATAATTGCGATTTTATTAGAAATTCATGAATTGTTGTAATCATTTCACCAAAATAGCCATGATTAGAAACAATCAGTCATTATCTTATGTCAAAAAATGCAAGCACGTTTAAATTGCACCCTCGGAGACTTTTTACATTTGTTTATTGTTTATGGAGAATGTGATAAAGAATATCAAGAACTTGCAGCACATTTGCTACTCGATATCCAGAAAAACGGAAACCGTCACCAAACACTGTAAAACGCATACTGGAAAATTTTAAAAATTATGGCTCTGTTAAGGCAAAAATGCAAAGAAGAAAGCCTATTGTTGATGACGAAACTATTGAAATAGTCATTCTGGGATATTTTCATGCATTTCCAAGGATGTCATTAAGACAAGCTGCTCTGGAATCGGGACTATGCAAGGATTCAAATCTTATTAAAACATAAGTTTCACCCGTTTTCATTCCATATGGTTCAAGGATTAAAAGCAACAGATTTCCTAAGAAGACAGAATTTTTGTGAGTTTATTCTAATAAGGTCTGAGGGTCACGATTCTTATTTGGGAATTGCATTTAATTCAGAGCGCGTCGTCGGCATGCAGCTGGGAGAATAGCTGTTTTGGTTTAATTTGTGGAGTTCTCATTATACAGGGTGACAACCGGGAACCGGACGATTTTGAAATAAGTGTTACACAAAGAATTTGCAAGATAATAAGGTTTTATTAACATCAGAATGAAGCTTACGCAATGCCGTTTACGATATGTGGAAGATAATGTCATCGAGATGGTGTCCGTCCAGTTGGATGCAGTGTTCGACCCTCTTCATGAAATCGTCCAAATCGCTCCAACATCGCCTCGATCAATAGTCATGATTTCTTGACGAATGGCATTCTTCAAGTCGTCCAAATTACGGGGCTTGTGAGTATATACACGACTCCTCAAATACCCCCACAGAAAAAAATCACAAATAGACAGGTCTGGAGACCTTGGGGGCCACGGCATATCTCCAAAACGTGAAACGAGTTTTCCTGGGAACATGTTTCGGACAACATTCATTGATGCGTTGGCAGTATGTGCCGTGGTCTTGCTGAAACCACACGGTTAGAATTAACGGTGACGGTACGCCCGGCCTCTTAAAAAAAAATAGGGACCAATAATGCAAGTAGGGCCAATGCCACACAACACTGTGACTTTTTCAGAATGAACAGGTTTTTCATGGATATGTTGTGGATTTTCAGGAGCCCAGTACCTGAGATTCTGTTTATTAACTGCTCCTTCTAAATGAAAATGAGCTTCGTCGCTCATTAGAAGCTGCAGACCTGAATTGTTGTCTTCCAAAATCACTTGCATTCTCGTATCGAAATCTTCACGAGTTTCAAAATCTCTTTCTTTTAATTTTTGAACAATCTGTAATTTGTATGGGTGGAATTTTAAATCCATATGCATGATTTTCCTAACCCATTCCCGAACTCAATTGCATGTTTTCGGGCGGACCGTGAAGGACTTCTGATGAGCGCCTCTCTCACTTGCTCTGTTTTCAGGGGTTTTTACGGTACGTTGTGGATCTTGTGACTTTTTCTTCATTATGCTGCCAATTCTTCTCAAATTATTGACCCATCTGATGATGATGTTGCTAGACGGAACTAACGGACTAATATTAAAGTGAATGCGAAAAAGCAGCTGTGTAGATCACTGACTCACCATTTCGGATAAACGTGTCGTATGCAAACATTCGATGCTCTACTGTCCACTGCTCCATTGTTACGGAAATGACACAACATGACAAAGGTGGTAACATCGCATTTGTCCTCCTCTAACCGCGTTAAGCTCCGTACTATACGTTCCAAAAACATCCGGTTCCCGACTGTCACCCTGTATATAAGGCACTTGCAGGTAGGTTGGAATATTATAATTCCGATTTTTATATTTTTACATTTTCTATCGTTTCCGGCGAGATTTGATTAATTTATTGCCTTATTCTGTCTTTTAAATCATCGACGTTATTTGGTCTGTTGAAGTAGACTTTCGATTTTAAGTAACACCATAAAAAATTTAAATATATGATGGTAATATGCAATTATTACACTTAACGCGCCAGGCTTGTAATTTGTAATTCAGTGCTCGGCGGGGCACATAGCCCGGAGAGTAGCTGTTGGTTGCAGTCTGGTTACGTTCCTTATAGTAAAATAAGGATTTTATAGAGGAGTTTGCGACTAAAAATGTTTTAATATTCCGCCCTCTAAAAGCACATTTGAACTATGCTAAGCCCAGTTAGGCTATTTATTTTTCGATTGCAACAGACACTGGACCACTAGATGGCGCCTGCTGACTATTTTACATGTCGCTATCCCAAAGATACCGAAATGTACTAAATAGTCAAGTGATCGTCGTGTCGGTCGTCACATGCCTACCTTGCACTGACGAGAGCCAACAGCTCGAAACTGCAGTCTGTAAGTGGTGTGGGACAACTCGCACGACAGCTCATTTAAGTAGGATCAGTCTTTCGGCTGGTGTTTGTTGCAATTGAAGGATTAACGTTTTGATGGTAATATGCGATTATTACACTTAACGCGCCAGGCTTGTAACTTGTAATTTAGCGCTCGGCGGGGCACACAGCCCGGAGAGTAGCTGTTGGTTGCAATCTGGTTACACTCCTTATAGTAAAATAAGGATTTTATAGAGAAGTTTGCGATTAAAAATATTATGTTTTAATATTCCGCCCTCTAAAAGCACATTTGAACTACCAAAAAAAATAGTCAAGAGGGGTCAAATTGGGGGAAGGGGCAGGCCATTCAATTTCACCGCGTCTTCGATCCACCTATTGGGAAAAACTTGATTGCGATAGGCTCTTACTTCCAATGCAAAATGTGATGTAGCTCCGTCCTGCTGACATCAATTATTTTTATCAATTTCAAGGGTTGTCATCATCTGGGAAAGTATTCTTAACTTTGGAACTAAGAAATGTTGCAAAAAAGCCAAGTAAGGCGCGCCAGCACCTTATATTGCCGGATAGAGAATTACAAACCCTTTCAAATGGGCTATCACACACACACACACCCTCGTTCCAAGGGGAGGTATAAAATTATGCTCAAAAAAATGTCATTTTAGAACTAAAAATGGACGTGTTTTAGGATTTTACTCATAAATTGCCAATTCCGTAGATAGTGAAGTTATTCGTTACTTATGGACCTCACTATATGTGAAAACCTCTCTATGGATAATTTCCAAAATATTAAACCAAAAGGGGATGGTAGCTCAATGAGTTAGTGCATCTAGCCTTCTCTCTGAGCATATCTAGCGAAGCGGGTTCGAGTCCCACCTACTGCGAAAAAATTAATTATCAAATATAAATTATCCCCAAGAAATGGTTCGGATACCACCATAAACAGTATGTATCCTGCTCAGATAAATCTGGAACTGCTAGACTTAAGAGGGTGCGTTCACTTGGAAGGCGGTTAAAAAAACAAAAAATAAAATAAAAGATATGTGAAGAACGTCTCGTCAGATTTATGATTTTCATAATTAGGTCGCCACACTATCAAATTTGGAAGGTATAATTCTCGGCTTTTCCCAGTTTCTCCTGGTGTTTTTCCCAATGACATAATAAACAAAATTACAAATATAATTAGAAATCATTCGTTGTCATTCATTTTCTAAATATTTTTTCAAAAAAGTGAGCGCAAAAACTGTCTGTTATATCAGAAAAACTAGTACTAACAACTTTCATTCGTGATATTTAAAAAAAAAACGATAGAAAAGGGATCATACGATTTTTTACAAAAAAAAAAGATATGCAATATGCATCTTCATGAATTATTAAGCCGACGAAAAATTTGATTTCTAAAAAATTGTATCTATTAGAAGAAAATCAATGTTAACTTCTATTTAATTATAGAAAAGGGGTAAAAACTAATTTATATGCTATTTTCGTTACAAATAGTTATAATTATTACTTGATCTTCTGCATTAATAGTGTAAATTTTCAGGTCATCAGCATAAAATAACGATTGCAATGTCGATATCATTTATAAAGATATTAAATAACCCAAACCTCGAATCTTGAGAAACACCTGATGTAGCCGAGATGATAATATCACATCACAGAAAAAAAATGTTGATGCAAAATTTCGCGCATTTTTTAATAATTTGTCATAAATATTTATGTTTATAGTGGAGCCGAAAAGGGTACATAATATACTAGAGCAAACAATCAGCGGTCTTCTCGTCAAAGAACTTAGTTGTTATTTAATACTGAAGCGGCATCTCGTTGTACTAGAAATATATTAAATTTTATCCGTTTTTGTCTCCTACCAGAAATGAAAACCACGACTAGGACATTCTGTGTAATTGCCATAGTCGATGGTTTGAATGTGTGAACGTGCCGCATTTATATCTAATAATTTGTTGACCGCTGTGACATAGGCGGAGCTTTTATAGACGAAGGTCAAATATTCGGATAGCTCGTCATCCAGTGGCGCCACAGATATATTTATATAGGTATATATAAAATAGTAATATGGTTTATATTTTATGAAATAAACAAAAAATAAATATAATTAAATTTGGTGTAGCTCATGTATAATTAACACAACCCGAAGGCTTTTATTTTTCAAAATATTATGGAATTTACGAAATTCGTAAATCCGCACGCCCCTGGCTCTATTATTTACTCTTTTCAGCCAGACTTTTTTTTAAATAGACAAATGTAAGTTACATTTTCTTATAAAAAATCAAAGCCGCCATGATCGAAGCAAAACTGAAATATGCAACGATTTAACATCAAACCACTTGACAAACTAATACATGTTACCAACACCCCCACTAGAAACAAATAACCCAATGCCTAATTAATAACATAATACCCCGGAATTATAGCTGGCAATTATATAAACCGTACATCAAAGGATGTTATCTAACTAACTACATGGGTGCGTAAACAATCATTCTATCAAACTATAACTGCAAATTATATTGAGTGTTCTAGGAATCATTAAATATTGCAAGTTTAGCTACAATCCATTGACACAGCTCTCGTCGAGGTATTAACTTGAATTGAAATATACTTGCTGGGTGTAACGACAGTAGTAAAAACATTTTAATACCTCATATGGTGTGCAAATAGTCATAGTAAGGAGAATATTTCATGCAATTATTAAATAATTAATGCAATTATTAATTAATATAATAATAATTTTCGAAAAATGTTTGAACCACAGGCTTCGTTTATATCTTGAAAAAAAAAAAGTTATCTCAAAAAATCAGTATGGATTCCAAAGAAATCTAAGCACAGAAGATCCTCTACAGTTACTAACAGACAAAATTACAACAAATTTTGAAAATAACGAAAAAGACTTAAGCTAAAATTCTTCGATACGGTGTCGCATAGCCAGTTACTGGACAAACTAAACAAGATGGGAATTAGAATTATTGACTACAACTTATTAAAACAATAACTGTCAAATAGGCCCAGCAAGTAAAAATTAGCAATGCTCTTAGCACTAAGAAAATAATAAAAACTGGAGTCCCACAGGGTACAGTGTTAGGTCCTACCTTATTCCTGGTGTTTATCAATGGCTTACTGGACAAAAACTTTAGATGCAACATCATATCATATGCAGATAACACTGTACTGATATGTTCGGGAGAGACCTGGAACTTTGCGCGATAAAAGGCGGCCGAGGCAATTAGTAAAGTCAAAAACTGGCTAGACACAAACTTGTTAAAACTAAATATAGCAAAGTAAAAATTTATGGCCGTTTCGTATAACTTACTAAATATTTAAACGGGAAGCTAAGAAAACTAATATATAAATTCTATAACTTCAAAAGTATACTAAATAGAAAGACTCTCCTAGTGACCTAAATCTAGGGTTTCTGTCCCGGGAATCCCGGGTCGGGATTTCCCGGACCCGCGGAAATAAAAATAAGCTTTTTAAATATTAAATTCTGTGCTCTCAACTCGTTAAATCGACTCTGCAACGAGTGAATCACCGATTCACCGGACACGTGGAAGAGTACGCGCGCTCTCGAACTTTTACTCAGCGCGCGCGACTTACATGCTCCCATGCATTCGCATTATTTAACGTTTTTAAAAGCATTATTTGCCGCAAAACCAAAAACATAAGTATGATTTTTTTTAAGAAAAGTTTTTATTTTATTTCGTATTTTGTTATTGTATATTTTATTTCCCAAGAATCCCGGGATTCCCGGGAACGGCAATTATTATTTTGTCATTATGGCATTACTATTACTGATATGTTATTTTGTTGATACCGTTATTGTTGTTGTTGATAGATATGTTATGTTGATGTTTTACTAGTTTTCGATACATGAGGGTAATAAAATAGATGCTCTGTTCGATGATCTGTAACATTTATGTTTTTATTTATTCCTCCCCCTCCCCAATATTATCACACAAGTGATTAATATTAAAAATTGTTAATTACAACATAGTATTTAGTGTTGAACAAAAAGTAAATGAATAATTTCAATTGCGGAAGCTAATATTTTGATAACTCTCATATTGTGGTATTTAGTGGAATGTATTTCGAAAACGGTGAAAGTATGCAAAAAAATGTATGAAGGCATTTTGCTCAGTTTTTTATGTATTATTCGAATTACATATCGAAATTTGAAAAAAACATATACAGGGTGTTGTTTCTTTGAAAACAACAAAAACAACTTTTTATCAAGTGCGGACCTGAATATTTTCTTTGTCATACATGTGCTTATTCGGGATCAGTAGTGTATTACATGAGCCAAATACGAACTATTCCATTCCATTACAAAGTAATGATCAAAAGAAATTTTGGCAAAAATACATAAAACACCCTATATGGGTGATTCTGATTACTAGTTGAGGTCAGGAATCGAGACTTTTTCGGGTTATTGCTTTTTTTTGCCAGATCGCCAATCTAGAGACCCCCCCCCCCGTTTTCGAGGTCGCTGAACAGGATGGTGGGGGTCCCACATTTTTTTCCTTGGTAACCCCTTCAAATTGGCCAAAACCCACCCCCAAAGTGCCCTTTTCCGTGAACCAGTTTATTTTCCCCAGTTTCTCGACTAACTGTTATTCCCTCGAGTACAACGGAAGGTCCCTCGAGGGATTTGACATCAGCCACCCCTACACCAGATTTCCACCCCTCTAGGGGGTTGGAACATTGAAATTTTTTTTGTGGAAAAAAATTAATATTTTACAGGAGGTATTTCTGTGAGGAAGGTGGTAGCGTTGTGTAACCATCCCCGGGGGTTGTTTTTACCCTTCAAAGGGGTGAATTTTTTTTTTGGGAAAAAAATTATATTTTGTAGGACTCGTTTCTTTGAGGAAGGTGGTAGGTGACCAGGATTGTGTAACCACCATCGGGGGTTACTTTCACCCTTCAAAGGGGTGGATATTTGATTTTTTTTTGGAGAAGAAATTATTCTTATGTAGGAGGTGTTACTTTAAGGAAGATGGCAGGTGACCAGGGTTGTATAATCAACCCCGGAGATTGTTTCCATCCTTCGAAGGGGTGGGAAAAAATAATATTTTGTAGGAGGCGTTTTATTGAGGAAGGTGGTACCCCTACTACAATAAAACGCCTCCTACAAAATATTATTTTTTTCCCAAAAAACATTTTTGCCACCCTTTTGAAGGGTAAAAACAACCCCCGGGGATGGTTACACAACCCTGGTCACCTGCCACCTTCCTCACAGAAATACCTCCAGTAGAATATAATTTTTTTTCCACAAAAAAAATATCAATTTTCCAACCTCCTAGAAAGGTGGAAGCCTGGTGTAGGGGTGGCTGAGGTCAAATCCCTCGAGGGACCTTTCGTTCTACTCGAGAGAATAACAGTTAGTCGAAAAACTGGGGAAACAAACGGGTTCACGGGAAAGGGCACTTTGGGGGTGGTTTTTGGCCAATTTGAAGGGGTTGCCGAGGAAAAAAATTGTGGGGCCCCTACCGACTTCTGACCTCGATTATACCCTCGGTGTCGTTCGTCCCCCATTAAACCATGTCCGCGTTCTGGTGAAACACCCTGTATACAAGAAATTATATAGTGCAATTGAATTGCAGTAGATTTTACCTTTCTAAAATAATTTTGCAATTCTGAAATCACCTTGCACTTGTTCAACGTTAGAAATTCTAATAAATTTAGTTTTTATTTGAACTCATATTTAAATCATCTTCGATTTGTCAATTTCCACAGATAATTTTTTAAAACATTTCAATTTTAAATCGAAATAAATAAATCCTCATTTTTAACAAACTCCTACAAACCTGGTAAGTGTAGACAGTACACTATCAATGGACAAATATAAGACGGTTAGATAAAACAATTTTTATGACTTTCTAAAATGTAAGCTCTGGATATGCCATGTGCACAATGCACCATTATTATAATTACTAAACCCATGCGAGTTTTATTGAATCGACAGTTTCTCTCCGCATTACAGTTATGATAATATGTCGCCCAACCCAGGTGGCCGCACAGCGGGGGCGAAGACATTGGCAGAAATAACGTGGAACCCATGCACACAGGTGGCGGTTAATTGTATATTACGTGTGCTAGTCCGTTGGCTGTTTTCGTCACAAACGAAAATGTTCGTGGGTAGACTTTTTCATAAACGTTGCACCATGGGCGTATACGTTCGCAGATGGGATCTTTGTCATGCAATGTTTCAAAATGGCGTAGTGGTGAAATTACAAATTTGAACCACCACATTCACCGAACATTTACACGCATTAATAAGAAATTATCAGTTTTCTTTATATCTATTTTGACATTCTCATGAAAGTGTCAATATCAAAGTGTTAGACAATTTAACCATACTAAACGTAAGAAAAGAATAGTAGTCCGGGATAAGACGCCCGCCTTTAAAGTGACTTCTAACAGGTTGAATTTTGTTGAGTGGCTTCACTTTGACCATTCTTCTAACTTTTGTCGAGAGAACTTTGGGTTTTACTTGTGTGATAAAAAAATACTTTTAAATAATCCGTTGAGTGAGAGTGAAACAACAGAAGAAACACTTATTAAACAAGGTAAATCATTCGATTCAGTGAAGAAGGTAGAATTTATCAAAAACGTGAAAGAATCGGAATTAATATATCTTTATAAAAGAGACAGTAAAGCTTTGAAATCTATGCACAGAACTTGTCTAAATAAATGCAAGAATGCTAAATCTGATTTAATATACTCTAGCATAACATATACGTGTTTAAAAGGAAGCAAAAACTTTAAAACAGGAGTTTAGGAGAACGTAAATGCAGATAGGTTAATTCATGTATTTAAGTCATAAACACTTGTTGTCTCACTCACTATTTTTGCAACACTTTTAAAGATGACTGCCCAATGAAACTGTGCTTCATTTTTTTCATTTTTTTTCTCAAAGCATGCAATTGGTAAATAACTCTGAAACACATTCAGAACTAGGTATTAATGATTGATGCTATATATAAGATGAACAATGTACGCATGCCTTTCTATGTAATGATGGTGGTGGATGGAAACAGTGAAGATGCAGTTGTGGGCGTTTTCATTTTAGAATACGAAACCGCTGAATCAATAACTGACGATTCAAATCTTCAAATCGCATAATTAACTTGGACTTAAATACGTACCAATTTTTACAGATAAGGACTTCAGTGAGAAATATTTTACGTCTAGTGTTTTCTGGAGCAAATATGTTTATCCGTTTGTTTCATACACTAAAGCTCTTTGGTACGAAAAAATGGAAGAAATCCAGTTTAAAATCACTAAAAAAATTGTCAGGTTGGAAGATGACAATAAATGGCAAATAATTTCGAAGACATTCTCACATCATTGGATGCACTACTAGAACTCAAAGGATAGGTTTCATCCTCCAAATCATCTTGAAAAATTTCATTTTCTACTTCGCTTCTCTCCATGTTTATCAAATATAAAAATAAAACCTAATCTACAATTTAGGGGTACAACTCTTATTCCAATCCGTTGCAGTAATTGCACTCATTTACACCGAATTTTCAGCTGACTTGTAGTGTAAAATCCACTACAATCAAAAACAAAAGGAAGGACCATAAGTAAGCAAGGGTAGATCAAGGGTTCCAAATGTTTGGAACTTTAGATATTCCTATACACACAATACGGGAATTAGTAGCACTGAACGGAAAATTGTAAGTATTTTATGGAAATTAGCATACTCAAAGAGCAAAAAAGTGGAAATTTCTGTGTGTCGAAGGTACCAGTAATTTACAAAAATATATATAAACACAACACATGATATATCTGATAAACAGAATGAAAATATAAACATTTCCAATCATAGCGTACAAAGTAATTTCTTAGGTATAGAAAATGTAGAAGATGTACGTGATACACAAAGTGATATCACAATTATTATGGAAGAGGCTTCGGAATGATACAGAGAATGATCAGAAAATAATTATAAAATATATAAACTGTGATCAGGGTATAGTGAATGGAACAATAACACTGATTTAAATCAAAACATAAACCAGAATAGTTCCATCTGCTGATACTGAAATTTACAATAATAATGCAGAAAATCTTTGCAGCTTGGTAAGAAATATAAACTTGCCTTTGAAAATAGTATTACGAGGTCAGCAACTGACAGCAATAGGACCGAAAAAAAGGAAGTCTGTAAAAGTCAAAAACAAAATTCCTATAAAAAGGCAACACATTATATTGAGTGCTATTTCTAAAAGTCAAGATTTCATTAATAACATTTTTTATGAGGGAAAAATAGTTGAAAACAATGAATTCTCTATCCCACTGATAATATATGATAGGTTGCTATTCATATTAGCATAAATAGGAAAAAAAATTATAAAGTTTTGCCATTTGGGGATTAAACTTGTCAAGGGATGTGATGTACTTTCAAAATAAAAAGAGTTCCCAAGCAACAAGTGGAAGCTTCGTCCCTAAAACCCACCCTTAATTCGGTAGTTTTTGAGTTTTTCTGGAAAACCGTTTGTCCTACAAAAAAAATTATACTTACAAAAAATGTTCACAGTAAAATTCCGCATAAAAAAGTGTTTATTACCTAAATTGTTTAGAACACAAGTTTTCGAGAAATCAGCTATTGAAGTTAGGGGTTGCATTAACAGAAATTCACGAACATGGTATAATCATGTATTTTAAGTATAATTTTGGAACTCTGTGATTTAATGTAAGGTTATATTATAGTGGAGATGGGGTTTATAAAAAAAGTTTTGCGATTTATACAAGAGCACTCGTTTCCACATCACCTGAGGTAGAGTTATCGGCGCGTTTTTTAAAAGTGGTTTCTCGATGATATACTTCATAAGGCATAAGAGGATCCCCGAGCAGAATTACAGTTATAGTGACCTGCTAAAAGTGTTTGATGTTCAGCAATTATTCGTACGGCGTAGAGCAGTGAATATCACATATTTGTATAAAATTATTCATGATCATGTTGACAATCCTCTTAGAGCAGGTGCAATGGAATATACCCAGATTTGGAGCAATCATTAACATTTAAATATGACACATCCCACACCATTCAGCACATGAATTCACCCTTACTCACTATGTTTAGACAATACAATGAATTGCAACACTTTGTTGATATATTCTGTGATAATTTTGCTAATTTTCTCGTTCGCTTAAACAGACTGTCTTAACTAACTCCATATTTTTATATGTGTATTTTTGTACATATGTATGTATGTTTATATATTTTGTATATCTGCTTAGTTTTTTACAATGTTTGTTCAAATTCTTTTTTATGTAATTCTGTATTTTACTTTGTACTTTACTATGTGTTAGTGTATGTCATGATCAGCTTTGTCTGCAGCATCCTTACTATCTATTGTTGTTTTATTTATATACATTTTTACTTTAGTTGTACTTTTTTGTATAATATGTAATCTTTAAAAATGTTTTAGTATCCTATTCTTGTCTGTTGGATTTTATCTTGATAAATAAATAAATGAAGAACGAGTAGAAATAATCAGAAATATCCCTCGTCCTTCCACACTCAAACTGCTACAGCGTTTTATAGGAATGTTCAATTTTTATAATAGTTTTATTCTTAATAGTTCTGAAATTTTAAATGCCCCATATTAAAAAATTGTGGAGGTGGCTCTGGGTGTGAGCTAATTCTAGGATTACTCATAAGAACGTGTGTCTTTCTTTTGACATGTTTTACGGTTTTCGCAAAAATCAATATACCCAAATTTATTTAGGATGGACAGTTTTCATTCAAATTCACTGTATATCGTATCACCACTCAGATTAATTAATTCAGAAAAATACTACTAGAAAACTTTCGTCCTAGAACAAAAATGTCATTGTTACTTCAAATTGCAAGTTAACATGAATGCGATTGTCAAATAAATCAATTTTAACTTGGAGTGACCGCCCATTGCTGTCTTTTATTTGTATGGAAGTGGATAACCCCGTTGTAATGCGAAACAAAATAAATTATAGTCGCCAACATCAAAATATTGTGTCCTTGCTTATGTAGATTGCAAATGTAAGTGAATAAATAAGCTCCATTCAATTCCAGTCGTTGAGCATGCGATTTATACGAACCATATGTTAAATAATAGCGATTTCATTAAAAATACACCCTACAATATCGCATATTGCACAACCCATTTCTTGTCTTTGGCAGAAAAAAATGCACACCTTGTTGATTTACTAAAATAGAACGGGTTACATTTACCGGATATGTGTAGGAAATATCTGTGAGGTTATTGTCTTGTTCTCTTTATATCGTTGCATTTCATTACATATGCAGACAAATATGAATTATTAATTTCAATGTGTTTTTTAATGCACGTTTAATATGTCGCAGATATATTCATGGGATTCTCATTGTGAGCGTTATGATGTGCTAATAATTGAAATTGATGCACTGCACCTGCAGTCACCGTCAATCGTGTTCATAATTATAGGTATTGCACACGAGTTGATATTTTAAATAGGAATATGTTAACTGTGCAATGTTGGTAAAATCTGTATAATAATTGACAGGCTTCTGTTGAGGTGTTCCAATAAAACGACAGGGCTTGTCAGATAATTTTACAGTGCTCTCAGTAGCAATATTTTTATTTTTGGTATTGCAAATACTTCTGGGTTTGTATATATGGTACTGTCTAAGGAAAAATGAAACGACATGCAACAGATATTTTTATTAATTACATGCAGTTTTTATATTTCAGCCTTTAAAGACAGTTAGAGATATTCGTCTTAATGATGATTAGAATTATTTTAATTCACTTAGTTATTGTCATACTAATTATCAAAATGTTTATAAATTTTGAACTGTTTATGCATTTATGTTCATGTAGATATAAGATTTTTAATTTAATTTGTGCGGCAAAGTGATAAAACTGGAAAAAAGCTCAATACCACGTGATGAGAACCAATTCGTTTTTATCAAGTTGTCGAGAAAGATTCAAGTTGGTATCGGCGATTTTATTATTTGTGGAAAATATAAGGGAGAGTGTGGAAATATTGGAAATTTGGAAGTAGCTAGGGGAAGAAAAATAAATAACAACAAGAAGAAAATTATAGAAAAAGGGGTTGAAATTTTGTAGAGAACGTAAATATTAAAAGATACGAGAGAAAATAGACTGGTGCTGGTGAAAGTATAGTAAAAAGAAGGAAGATAACCAGTTTACAAATTTGAGACAAAGAAAAAGAAAATCAATTTGTTAAAAATTGTGACAAGTTGGAGAAAGAAGATAATAATTATAAATTATTTTAAGGTGCAAAAAACGATTCCTAGTGGAACTGAGATATCACTTGAATTAGATAGGAGCTTTGCAGATTGCAGCTGAACATCGAATTAAGTAATACAGTGCGGTTGGAAGTTTTATTTGAGCTACGCGGACTAAAAGGTTGTAATAAACTTCATATAAATTTCTTGTATATCTTTTAATAGTTTGGAAAATAACTGAGTATAGTTTAAATTGAAAATTTCGATTACTAATTCTATTTTTTATTAGCAAATTTGATTTTAAACAATAATTTTCCAAATTATTTTATTCTTAGTATTGTATTTATATTTTAGCTAGATAGGGAATCTTATTTCATCTTTTATGTGTATCGTATTTTATTGTTCTCACAATACACTTTCCATTTGATTTGAATTTGTTTTATTGCTGTGTGTTTTCTAGAATTGTAGAAATGGTTCGAACTTACAATTTGAGATCTAAATTAGAAATTATTTACTGTGTTCTATATATACAGGGTGGGGCGAAAGCGCGTCGGACTTCGGTATCTCGAGTTCTACGATAGCTAGGAATAAAAAAAATACAAGTAGACTAGATAAGAAAGTCTACAATCGAAAATTATTTTCAAATATGCAGGACGAGCCAACGAAATTACAGGATCAAGTGCCTTTTTTTAAATGGAATGCTATGTATATCAGTACATTTTTTGAAACCTCTTTCTACACTCTATTCACACTATATCTCAAAATCCTGTTGGTAAAATTTTTTGTGCCCATGGAGAATTTTTATCAGCACGACATAAACTATCTGTGTGTAAATTCCGAGCCCATTTGATTGAAACCCTATTTCCATAAGAAAACTGCGGGGTACTTTCCCGTCAGAGCACCTAGAGACGGCTTCGTGGAAGCAGTTTTTTATTAAATCAGAAATTGTTTCAAATAAACATTGCTCACGCTGCTGCTAAAAATCGGTTTGTCATAAACGACTAAATCTTAGATATTTTCGGAAATTTCAGAGTACATTAGCAAATTAGGAGCACACGGAGCCCTGTCGCACCTCTAAAGAAAAATGGAGGTAACATTACGAAATTTAGTTCTATTTTTTTTTCAATAAAAAATTTCTGCGTTATTAGAAGAAAAAAATATGACAACAAAATCTTACCAAATACTCTTAGTTGGATGAAACGGCCAACCACGTAAGTATCATTCCTAAGTAAACATGTATAGTTTCCAGCGTCGTTTTCGGTAACACTCTGTGTGTAAATGGTCTGGTTAGCACTTTCAGGAAACAAAATTAGTGTGGAAACTGGCCTTGCCCACGGATGCTCTCGGCCATCTTTACGCCTGAAATTCAAAAATAAACAATTAGTGACAAGAAAAATATTAGACCAAGTGGAAATTCAGTTAGACCTTGATTTAAGTGAAATTCAGATATCTTTCTAAAAGTACTTCTAATTTATTATATACTCTAATAGACACAGAAACAGATATAAAGATACTGATTTGTAAAAAATAGCCCTCATACGAAAACGCCCCCACCGCCAGGACCCGGACCCAGCGCCCGGTTTGTCTCCTTAAACAGGATTTCACGTCATACACGTTGAAGAAGATTCTCGGACAATATTTCAAAACTTCAATAGCTCTTTGACTATAATAATAATGAACGATTGAGGACGCCCAAACATGAAGGTAACACAAATTCTTTACGGAAAGTCTTTCAACAAGCCCAAGGCTAACAAAGGTTTCTCCATTGCTATTGGCTACATACAAATACCGAGGAATCTATAACAGCCACAAAAAATAAGATCTATCATTTTGACCTCATCAACGTTCCCCGCTGAAATTGAAATGGTTGTATCATAGTAACAGGTCGTATACATAGTTTGGACAGTCATTAACATATAACATAAATAGCAGCGGACCCAATACACAACCTTGGGGGACAACAAGTTTTATATTACGAGTTTATGTTATTACAGTCTATTGTTAATGTCCGTTCCACCATATATGATTTTATCCATTTAAGAGGTGTATGTCTAATTCCTAAATTATATAATTTCTGTATTAAAATTAGAACGTGTTAAAAAGCTTTTGACAAATCATAAAACATGGATAACAATGATAACATGGTCTCCGGAATTCATTGCTGAGTAAACTTAGTATTAACAGATGGTAAGAGGCAGTCTCTATAGATCTGCCTAATTTAAAAACCATATCGAGATGAACATATATTATATTTGTCCAAATAATCAAAGAGATGAATATAAATGAATATCATTCGCACATATAATGAACAGAAGAGGCCCGAAAACACTTCCTTGGGGAATATTGTACGGATTTGCAATGCTATTTAATATTTTGTTAATTTTCGATTTTCTTTTCTGTATAAGTTGATGCAATCGGCTCTAAAAGTCGACTGTATAATTACACAATAATATTATCAATAGTAATAGTCTTTATCAATAATAGTTCAAAACTAATAAACAAGTAAATCTTGCATTAAATATAGAAACATGGAGAAATTATTGGATCAACTTAGCTGGCTCCTTTTCATGTGTTATCCAGTTGGTAGCAGTGGATTGGACAGGGTTGTGAGAGAGGCAACACGGCTAGTCGCTGTACCTCTCCTGAGTTCGAGTCTCAGCTGCGGCAGATGGCAATGTCGTAGGGAATGGTCGTTGTGGAATTGTCTGTGTGCATGTGTCCTGGTTGAGTGGTGGAATAGTTAATGTTAAACTTACTTGCAAATAAGAGCCCACTCTTAAACTCAACCTATCATATCATAGTGGAATTGTGTTGTCTTTTCCTCGATTATTTTGTATTATTGTCAATATATATATAAATAGTGTATAGCCGGTTGTATATTTATTGGGCAGTCAAAAAACGCAACAAAAACTTTACGACCTCTTTAAAATACCGTTACTCTCTGTACTATCTTGCCTGCAAATTAAATCACTTATCTTTAAAGGTTTCTAATGCAGGTCGGCTTGTTTGACGAGACCATACCGAATGGTTCACCGGCGTTAATAATTAGCTCGTAAAGTTTTTGTTGCGTTTTTTGACTGCTGAGTAAATATACACCTGACTATAATACCAATTTCTAAATGGCATAGTTGGTATTACAAACCTATCTATAAAACATTTGCTTTGTCACGACTACTTGGAACGAAAGTTAAACGTAATTAAACCACCATTTTGCGGCCGGCTGACTGACCTTAGCAATGTTTAAATTTGCGGTGGTCTACGGTACATTCCAGAGATATTCGGGGAAAACTGTTTACTAATGTATTGTTAGAAAGAATTGTTTATTTTAGTGATGAATCTAAACAGTAAAATAGCGAGTATAAATATATTTTAATGCTAGATACAATAAGGTTTTTATTTATTTATTTTACTAATGACAGCGCCGCGTTACGTTATGCTAATGACACATGTCGGAAATAAATTTAAAAAAAATACGGATATGTTGATACAGAGTATATCGCGAATATTTAATACGCTTTGTATAAAAACTGGTTTGTTTATCTTCATTAAAATGGATCATTAAGAACGCACTGTTTTAAAGATAATCAATCTCTCCTGTACACGTTTTAAAGGTGGAATTATTAAAATTACGAAGTGTCATATGTAATGACCAGATTAATGAGACGCATAAAGATCCTAGCAGTACGCAATCTTATAATACATGGAGTCATAGCGCGTTCAACTTTCATACTCGTTCAAAATCAGCCTCATTCTGTGCTCGTTGCATAATGTACTAATTTAGTTCTTTTCATTGGTTTGAGCAAACAAATCGACGTTATATACACTGATCTTTCCAAGCCTGGGACAGGCTGAACAAGGATATCTTCTTTCATAAACTTAAGACATGTTTTTCAGGTGTGTTAAATTCCTTGCTATCTTCTACCTTCACTGGTAGGAATAAATACGTAAGGTATCAAGACTTCAAATCTGCTCAATACCTGACCACATTTGGAATGCCCCAAGGTTCAATACTAGGGCCTCTATTATTTATTTAAATTATTAACGATAAATTACTTATGTTGATGTCAACTGTCTGCTATACGCTGATGACATGAAATTGTCTTGCACTGCTGCGTGTTACCCCAAAGAAATTTAAATGGTATAAATGGTTAGTGTCTTTGAAAGAACCTGTTTCCATATATCACCAAACTTCAGCAGGAGGCCTGATTATGAGTTGAATGGTGCTGACGTAAATTTTAACGAGACGTATGTATTGAAAATACTGTTCCCTCTGCGTATACAAATTTGGTATTCGTGATTAAAGATGATTTGGCCATGATCGGTTGCTAAATAGATTTGGTTTTCTTAGCTTCCGCTTTCGTAGACGTATGCAGCTATTTCTTTTTTAAATTTAAAACAATTATTACATTGTTATTCTCGGAAAGTGATTGAATACAAAAAAAAGAAGGATATTCTGACACAAATTTGTGATGATACAGACGCCTAAGCACGCTGTGGCTTATTTCTTGGCTTTATGACTGTATATTCAACTTTTCATAAAGACTTGAAGGCACGAAAGCCATAGTATCATAGTGTCTAAATAATGTGCTTAGATGGCCCAAGTAGCTTTAGCAGCATAAACATAAATGCGGTGCCATAATACATATTTCGGGAAGTGTTAATTAGATATTAGCACCAACACGTATATGGTACACAAGCCAATAATTTTAAAAAAATTGTACCCTACATTGAATCACCGATCCATTCTACGCAATTATGGATTTAATTGTCTAAAGAATCGTTGTATTGTATATTCCAGGAATATGCAATTAAAATCGTTCGAATTATGCCAAGTTCGTTACGTCTCTTTTATGTATTGTTATGCTAAGGAAGTGGTTAATTGTTATACTGAATTTTATGGCTTTATACGTTGAAAGTTGCCGCGCCATTCCAGTTGCAGTCCTTTGTGACGCATGTGAATTTATAATGAATTGGTATATGGTTTTAAATACAATTTTACGGCTGTGAATCCTTAAAACATTTTAATACACAATGGGCTCGGCAAGATTTCGTATTATATAAAATTTAATTCACAAAATTCGGGTTATATATCTATAAAACACAATCGTTTGATACACTGTTTAAATTACATATGAAAACATCACTTCTAATGATAGATATACAGGGTGTCTCACCGGGAACTGAATCGATCGATATAGAGAAAAGTACGCATCAGAAAATTTTGAAAATTTAGATAATTACTGATGTCGCTGTGGCCAATCCAACTAAAATAATTACAAGCAGCTGGCACTTCCGCTTATACCGGAAGTCGATACCAACTTGCTTATCCAACGGGAGACCTAGGTATAGGATATGATACACAAAATCGGTCTAGAATTTTGCGTACAATCCAAAAATGTAATAATATATAGGGTGTTCCATTTAAAATAAGCAAGTTGGTATCGACTTCCGGTATAACAAAAAATGCCACCATCTTGAAAATATTTTAGCCGAGTTGCCCCCATCGACATTAGTTTACTACCAAATTTTCAAAATTTTCCGATGTCTACTTTTCGAGATATCGATCGCCGCAGTTCGTCGTGGGACACCCTGTATGTAGTTACATAGTAAATAAAAATATAAAAATGGAAATATAGGTATCTGAATGTAAATAAATTTTTGTAGAATTGAAATCGACAATTGTTTCCTGAGATGCTGTAACAGAATAGAACAGATACATAAGTTAATGTTAAACAAAAACATGACTGAGTTCCTAAGATATAAAAATAGTTAGAAGATATAATAGTTTCTGAGATTTATTAAACAAGTTTATGTTTTTTTGTAGTAAACCATTTTCTGAATTCGCTGTAAGTCATTGACAAGATCTGAACAATCTCTATTTGAGCCAATTAAAGTTGTACCTGCAAAGAATACGTGACCTGCAAGAACACATTTACAATATTGAAGAAAACAATAGATATCATTGATAAATAATATAAATGGGATTGGTCCCAAAACAGATCCTTGAGGCACGCCAGTTCAACATCGCTAAAATATAATTATTAACACTCACATATAGCATCATATTTCTTAGATGAGATGCGAAAGGGGAATGGCTTAATGAGAACAATTATTTAATATCTCAAGAACAAAATTAGAACTAATTGAAGAAAATTACCTGAGTCACTACTTTCTTAATTATTTTTGCCTAGAATGTATTCGTTATCCAAACTATTTTCTTATTTTATTTAAAATGGTTTTGATGTAATTTTTATAAGATACATATTTTTCGTTTCAGATCAGTCTTGCAAAGGGCGGAGAACAGCTGACTCTTATCGTCTACATCATTTGACTGACGAGTAGCGAAAGGGAAGGTTAAAGGTAAGATTTTCAATAATCACAAATACTGTCCATAATAATAAGAAGTTAGATATTTGGTATCAGTCAAAATCCGTATATACTTCAACAGAGAAAAGTATACAAGGTGGTCCAAAATTATCTCCCAATATTATTATTATTATGTTCAAATAATTGCTATTTTTGACTTATACAAATAATACGTATAGTCGGGTACAGTTTTACTGGGCAGTCAAAAAACGCAACAAAAACTGTACGATCTCATTAAAATACTGTTACTGTCTGTACTATACAAATTGAATCACTTATCTTTATGTTTTTAATGTACGTCTCGTCGGCTTGCTTGATGAGATCATGTTGAATGGTTCACCGGCGTTAATAATTAGCTTTTAAAGTTTTTGTTGCGTTTTTTGACCGCCCAGTAAAACTGTACCCGACTATACACGCCTCGGATAAGTAAGTAATTTTGTATATCACGATTACCATCTAAAATTGCTGGTGAGTATTCCACTTCCAGGAAAATTAATATTTCAAGTTAAAGACTCTGATAAAAAATAATTAGTCCCATCCTCGCTCACTAATTGAGTGATGTTGCCGGTGTTCCTTGAAGTCTCTTGTTTGCATAGAGTATCATGTGCTTACAAAATAACATGGGCTTGTCGCGAACGTCGCAAGGGCTGTGGGAACATAACAAAGGTTCCGTTTTTGTTTTACTATTTGCCAAGCTTAGGTGTAACGGCCCGGTCAATCGGATACGGTTAGGCCATCGTTAGCTTTTCTTCTAATTGTTTGTATATCGTAAATGTTATCCGAACAAACAGAATACTTTTGTTCGGGAATGAAATACAAATAATCCACAAAGAGTTGCACACTTCAAACAGGGATTTAATAGTTTTTGTCAACATACAGGTTAATGAACATGATTTTACTATGTGGTTTGTTGCCGTGTCAATACGAGTATATTGGATTTTTTGTCATTCCGTCAGTGATTTTAATGTTCTGTGTATTAACAACCTTAAAATATGTAATGCAATCAAAATAGGACTTGAAGTAAAACTGTTTCCATAAGCAATTTTGTACTTCAAAGACCCTGTGCAATTGTTATTAACAATTTAATTTTTTTAACAGCGTCTTTCAACATAAAAATGTGAATAACTCGAGATATATATGTCCGATCGGGACAAAAAAAAACAACAAAATCTTTGTAATTAAATTTTCTACAAATTTACGTTTGGTGTAGGTCTTAGGAGCGTAACCATAACCTATAAAAGTAAAACAACTGGTTAAAAATTGTGTTTTTTTCATTTTGCTGTCCAGGCGATCAGCTTCAAACCTTCAGAAAATCTGCCTTTTGTTCTAACAAAACACCCTGAAAATTTGGTTGAAAAATATTAAACACAGTGTCAACAATTGAATTTGTTATTTAAAATTTGAATTGGCCGCTGTTTTATGCGATTAAGTCCAAAACGGACCTTTTTTTTTTACAAAAGTTAGGTTTCGACGCCAGCTTTTTGATGCCGCAAAATTTTTTTAAAACTATGTGGGCCATTTTTTAATATTTGTTTAAAACCCAATTAACAAAAAACTGCCATTTTATGCCATTAAGTCCAAAACGGACATTTCTTCCAAAAGTTAGGTTTCGACGCCAGCTTTTTGATGCCGCAAAATTTTTTAAAAACTATATGGGCCATTTTTTTATATCTGTTTAAAACCCAATTAACAAAAAATGGCCATTTTATGCCAATAAGTCCAAAATTAATGTTTTTAAACCTATTTGGGCCATTTTTTATATTTGTTTAAAACCCAATTAACAAAAAATGGCCATTTTATGCCATAAGTCCAAAACGGAATTTTTTTCCCAAAAGTTAGGTTTCTACGCCAGCTTCTTGATACCGTAAAAATGTTTTAAACCTATTTGGGCCATATTTTATATTTGTTTAAAACCTAATTAACAAAAAATGGCCATTATATGCCATTAAGTCCAAAACGGAATTTTCTTTACCAAAAGTTAGGTTTCGACGCCAGCTTTTTGATGCCGTAAAAATGTTTTAAACCTATTTGGGCCATTTTTAATATTTGTTTAAAACCCAACAACAAAAATGGCCATTTTATGCCGTTAAGTCCAAAACGGATATTTTCTCCAAAAGTTAGGTTTCGACGCCAGCTTTTTGATGCCGTAAAAAAATTTTAAACCTATTTGGGCCATTTTTTATATTTGTTTAAAATCCAATTAACAAAAAATGGCCATTTTATGCCATTAAGTCCAAAACGGACATTTTTTCCCAAAAGTTAGGTTTCGACGCCAGCTTTTTGATGCCGTAAAAAAATTTTAAACCTATTTGGGCCATTTTTTATATTTGTTTAAAATCCAATTAACAAAAAATGGCCATTTTATGCCATTAAGTCCAAAACGGACATTTTCTCCCAAAAGTTAGATTTCGACGCCAGCTTTTTGATGCCGTAAAATTTTTTTAAACCTATTTGGGCCATTTTTTAATATTTGTTTAAAACCCTATTAACAAAAAATGGCCATTTTATGCCATTAAGTCCAAAATGGACATTTTTCCCAAAAGTTAGGTTTCGACGCCAGCTTTTTGATGAAGTAAAAATTTTTAAACCTATTTGGGCCATTTTTTAATATTTGCTTAAAACCCAATTAACAAAAAATGGCAATTTTATGAAATTAAGCCGAAAACGGAATTTTTTTTTCGAAAAGTTAGGTTTCGACGCCAGCTTTTTGATGCCGTAAAATTTTTTAAAATCTATTTGGGCCATTTTTTATATTTGCTTAAAACCCAATTAACAAAAATGAATTTTTCCGGCCATTTTGAAAAAAATATTCAAAATTTCACGTATAAAAGTGGCCCTGAAATAATGATCTAGATCTTCAGCTTTATGGTTGGGAAAATACCATCAAAGGATTGATGTTCATAAAGTGTTAAAAAGAAGCCTTTCCACAGAAAATTTTAGAAATTGTTGCATGCAACTGCAAGCTGGCTGGTAAAGTAAAAAGTGTCCGTGCCGAAGGATTAACCTGAATTGTTGAAGATGATGAACTAGAATTTAATACGGATTCGGAATCAGTTTCTAGTTGCGGTAATTCTGAGCAAGAAAGCGAGGTAGAAGATATATGGTTTCTTTTACCGATTATATTTTAGAACAACTTGACAAAAATCAAAAAGTTGTTGGAATTTTCTTTGACTTTACACGTGCCTTTGACATGGTAGACCGTAGTATTCTATTAAAGAAAGTCTACAACTATGGTCTTAGAGGACCAGCCTATAATTGGCTATGTTCCTACCTGACAGGCAGAGCACAAAAAGCCATTTTAAAAACTGAAACAAGGGAGTACCATTCTGACCTCCGGCCTTTACGAGTAGGGGTTCCGCAGGGTAGCACGTTAGGCCCTCTATTATTTTTATTGTTTATTAACGACATTAATAAGGGCGTGAACTTTGGCCATGTTTCACTGTTTGCGGATGATACAGCAACAGTCACATCAGATAAAGACTTCAAATCTCTAAGCCAAGAAGCCAGTAATTGTACCGCAAATATGGAAAACTACTGCAGTAATAATAGATTGATACTAAACACGGCAAAATCACAACTAATTTCATTTTCGACAAGAGATAACAATTGCAATTTATTAGTTAGAACCTCAAATAAATCATTAACTCAGAGCCCTGCGTCAAGTTTCTGGGATTAGAAATCGATTGTAACTTTTCGTGGTTTCCTCAAATCGAAATAGTTTTGAAAAAATTCTCAGTAACTTGTTTTTCAATATGGCAAATGAGAAAGTCGGTTAATAAACATATATTACTAGCATAATATTATACGTACGTAAATTTAGTTCTTAGTTAGGGCATTATAAACTGGGGTAATTCAAGTTGAATAACTGATGTCTGGATAATGCAAAAAAGGATTATAAGAACTATGTGCTGTAAACCTATAACTTACTCTTGCAGAAGTCTTTTCAAGCAATTGAATATCTAACGGTTATTTCTGTATACATGTATGTAAAACGAAATGCTGACAAATTTACACAAACCTCAGAGGCAACTAATTATAACTTAAGACACGGAGGCCACATAAGATTACCCCTTCACAGACTTTCTCTATTATCAAATAGTTCCTTTGTGATGCCTGCTAAATTATTTAATAATTTGCCTTCCCGCATAAAAAACATTGAAAATATAAAGGTGTTCAAGAAATCAGTAAAATTATTATTATTAGGGCATAGTTTTTATACAGTTCATGATTTTTTTTCTACTGCGCTACTCTAGATTAGGTAACTCACTCACTGTAATCATTAAATATTTTTCTTTGCATTTGTAATCTTTGTTCTTTCTGTTTTTTTTTTTAAGTGTCGACTTACAAATATTTTATTGACTATACATTTATGTGTTGTTCATTATTTACATATTATATATAGCTATTTTTATATATTTTTTATTTCTATATTTATGTATATTTATACTTATACATACATATGTGTTTGACAATTCTAATACTTTTCATGTAAAAGTCTTATAGAAATAAAGTTTATCATTATTATTATATCTGAAAATTTTGATAATAATACTTTTTCTTCCTTAGTATCTCAAGAACTTTCTGATACTGATATCTTATTTGAAGACTCAGAAAATGAAGAGTCTACGTCCGAAATAATTGAATAACTATGTAAGAAATTGAAACGTCAATAAAATACAATGCATTCACGAATATTAAACTTTTTTATTTTAAATAAAAAAATTGTATTAACAATAATTGCGCTTATTTGGTTTTAGTTCCTAACTATCCTAATTCTTCAAATTCATAAATAATATTATGTTATAACCGTTAAATGATGGGGCACAACAAAAAAAGTAAGTTGCTCATTGCTTGAGAAAACAGAACATATTTAAAAAAATCTTAAAAAGGTTCAAAAACAAGGAAGTTACATTTCGCAACTAAGACCGATAAATAAAAGAAAAATGTTCTTTTCAACAACAACTACTTACATTTAAATGAATGCAAATTGGTTTTTATGAAAAGAATTTTTTTTAAGATGGCACTGATTATTTTTCACACTGGCACAGTTCAAATTTTGGCCAAAAATATGCATTTGTTAATTAACAATTGCTAAAAAGCAAATCTTCAGTCTAGTTTGACCAAAATAACCTTTTTTTAAATTAAATTAAAGATATTAACATTTTATTTTGATCTGATAAAGAATTTTCCAATTTTTTTTCTAAATCGCCGAAAAAATTCGTCTTTTGTTAAGTTTTAAACAAATGCAAAAATGGCCAAAATAGGTTTAATATATTTTTCACGGCATCAAAAAGCTGCTGTCGAGACCTAACTTTTGGAAAAAATGATCCGTTTTGGACTTAATGGCATAAAATGGCGGCCAATTCAAATTTTTTATCTAAATTTTCGGAATGTTTTTGTTAAGAACAAAAGGCAGATTTTCTGAAAGTTTTAAGTTAATCGGTTCTGGCCAGCAAAATGGAAGAAAAACAACGATTTTTGGCCAGTTTCTTCACTTTTGTAGGTTTTTGTCCCGATCGGACCTATATATCTCCAGTTATTCCCCTTTTTAGGTTGAAAAACGCGGTAAATAAAATAAAATTGTTAATAACAAGTGGAGCACAAGGTCTTTGAAGTACCAACATTTTTTGGGTACTCCTGAGGACCTCCCCAACAGAATTCAACCATAAAATTGCTTATGGAAAAAGTTTCTTTATATTGATCTTTTGTGCTATTTTAACTGCGCTAATGACCTTACGACCCCACCTATTAGATGATTTGATCCAATCAATATAAAAATTGTGCAATTATTTTTAAATCCATACAATTGTACCCTGCAATTACTAATTGAACAAAATCGAAATCAAATTTTTACCATTCATTTCAATTTAGTGAACGATTGAATTGTTACATGGCAACTATTATTGTTAAATGTCAATGCCGACGTATAAATATTTTATTGTGGTTGCATGGCAATTGTTGAAAAGTAGACAATTACTTTAAATGAATAATAGTAACGTGAATCGACGATAGACGATACCAGCTCGCAGGAAAATTTAATTGTTAGGCCAATAATACAAAATGCTACAACAGTAGGTACTTCTCCTGTTCACTGATCAATTAAAATATAAAATATGTATTCAGAAAGATAATTACTCAAACTGGTACAGACCACAAAGACAACATATCATTTCCGTAGTCCCCAATTAAATGTGTAATTATACTTACTATAGCTGGTTAATTAGTTTTAATTTCTATATAATAATTAGACTTTAGCCGATGTGTAGGTAGGTATATAATTATATGTCCCAAGTTAAAGGGTTTTATATACGGAATAAAAAATGTTGCTAATTTCGAGAATCATTGAATCGATTTTAATGGAGACTTCGACGGTTTATAACGGAGAGTGAACTTAAAGTAAGTCACAGAATTATTGTCTTTGTAGGTGGCTTTTAAAAATTTTACAAAAAGGTTCTTTAGGCCCGTTACAGAAAGCTAGAAATGACTCCGAACGAAGCAGATACGAGTCGCTCATGCCAATACACGATAATTTTTAAGATATTCGAAACAAGGAGATAACCATAGAAATACTTCCTTTAGTATAGATAAATCAATATTTTTAAAACCGGTTGATAATAATGAATTAATTAGACAAATAACTAGCTTAAAAAACAACAGTTCTCCTGAACCAGATGAAATTACCTCGAAAATCTTAAAAACTATACACTTATACATTACTTCCCCATTAAAACATATAATAAATTTAGTCTTTAAAACCGGTGTAGTTCCTAGTCAATTTAAAGTATCCACTGTAACTCCTATTTATAAATTTGGCAACCTTAAAATAATTAGTATTATCGTCCAATAAGCCTAATTAATAGTCTTGCAAAAGTATTTGAAACAAATAGAACTCAGTGTGTTAAAGTTGGAAACATCCAGTGATCCAAAAACCGTACAGATTGGTGTGCCGCAGGGTACAGTATTAGAACCAATTCTTTTCAATGTACATATTAATTATTTAACCAATATAAACATAAATGGTAAAGTCATTTCATATGCAGATGATTTGCAAATCGTCCTGATTATAACAACATAAAAGTAGACAACTTAAATGATACAATAAAGGAGACCACAAGTACCAAGTAATTAGGTATTGGACCCCCAATCACCAGAGAAGAAGTTAAAAAGTTGAAAAGGCCATTGAAACGGCCAAGATTAGAAAAGCAAATGGCCCAGATGAAATTCCAACAGAAATCTAACCAATGCCATCTACGATAGAGGAATAATTCCACCTGACTGGCTGAAATCAACATTCATCCCCATCCTCAAAAAACAAATGCCAAAGAATGCAGTGAACACCGAACTATAAGTTTGATGAGCCATCTATTAAAACTATTTCTAAGCGTCATCCATCAAAGGATTTATCCCAAAATTGAAGAGCATATTGGGGACACTCAATTTGGATTCCGTAAAGGACTGGGTACAAGAGAAGCTCTTTTTAGCATACAAGTACTAATTCAGCGATATAGAGAAGTAAATTGTGGCGCCTTCATGTACTTCATTGACTTTGAGAAGGCATTTGATAGGGTACAACAAGAAAAAATGATTGAGATACTAAAAACAACTGGAATTGATGACAAGGACCTACACTCTACTGGGGACAAAAGGCAAATCTAAGAATGGGGGACAGAACAACGGAAGATATCATAATAAAAAGAGGCGTGAGGCAAGGGTGCCTATTGCCACCGTTACTTTTCAATGTTTATTCCCAAGTAATATTTCGAGAGGCACTGTACAACGTCTCAGAGGGTATAATAATAAACGGAGTTACAGTGAATAATCTGCGTTATGCAGATGACATAGTACTTATGTCAGACAACATTGAGGGACTCCAGCTTCTCTTGGACCGAATAATCAACGTATGCGAAAATTATGGCCTCAAGCTGAATGTCAAAAAAACTAAACTAATGATAGTGAGCAAAAGAAACATTAATGGAGAACTGTGGATTGGGACAGAACGTTTAGAAAGGGTGCATACAATGAAATATTTGGGACAGCTTCTAGTTGATGACTGGGACCACTCGATTGAAATAAAATCAAGAATAGAGCAAGCAAGCACAACATTTATGAGGATGAAGAAGGTTTTCTGTGGACATGACCTAAATATGGAATGGAAGATAAGGATGGTTCGCTGTTATGTATCTCCGTCCTCTTGTATGGAGTGGAGCCTTAGACTCATACAGAAAACACCCTTAAGAGACTTGAGGCTTTTGAGATGTGGGTATACCGACGTATGCTACGGATAAGTTGGGTAGACCACGTTACAAACATAGAAGTAATGCGTAGAATGGGTAAAGATAAGGAAGTAATTAATACTGTGAAAAAGAGGAAACTATTATACTTTGGCCACGTAATGAGACACCCAGAAACATATAATACACTACATCTGATAATCCAAGGTAAAATCAATGGAAAACGAGGCCCAGGAAGAAGCAGAACGTCCTGGTTGAAGAACTTGAGACAGTGGTTTGGGAAGTCAACGACCGCGCTTTTCAGAGCGGCGGTTAATAAAGTCAAAATAACGAACATGATCGCCAACATTCGTTGCAACGGATACGGCACTGCAAGAAGAAGAAGATGTATGTAAATTAAAGTGTTATTGTACTTCCGGGTGCTCTTCCTTGTCGATGGTCGACTCCTCCAGGAGCCACGGTTGTCTGAACGACGTTTCGGCAGAATCTCATCTGCCATCTTCAGGTTCTCACTGAAAGCTGCCTACTGCTGCTCGTCGTTGCTCGAACTGAACTTATGTAAATAAGTATAAGGTATATATTTTTCTTTGTTTCCGTATCTATGATGTACCTAGGTACTTTTGTGATTCGCCTGCAATTGCCGGACCCATTTTGTTCGCCCCGCAAACCTACAGATTCGTCACAAAAGTATCACTTTTACTTCCTAATAAGACAATATAACTATTTAGATCTGTGTAGCTGCAATTTTTTGCTTTTATAGAACCCTTCTTGCCATTACGGTAACTTACTCGCATTATAAGCTATGAATAGGTTCCTTAGCTTGGTCAAAATTGTTACACACAGAACTTACTACCACATATACTTAGACAGATTGACGGACAAACATCCCTTCCTCTCCTTCCCTTCCCGTTCCCTCTTCCTTCCCACACTTTCCCCTTCCCAAAGACACAAAATGTATGTATGTGTGCATGTATGTATATGTGTATATATGTATGTGTATATATGTGTGTATATATATTACGGTTAAATAAACAGCCATATATTTTTTTATTATTATGAAATAAACTTGTCTTTTACTAACTTCGCGACATTAAAGTAGGGTTTTCTTTGGTTTCCCTACAAGAATAACATAAAAAACGAATTAATATAAACTTTAAATTTAGACTTTTAAACTCATTTGAAATTCATAAAGAGAATACGCCATATCTTTGTGCAAGGGCAGTATGACACCGTAGCAAGTACAAGTTTGTGTGTATATATCTCGGGCATAACACCTGCCGCCCGCCGCCTTGCAGTGCCCAGACACTTTGTAACGCGCCGTGATTATTTATTCATTGTAAAATGAAGTAATAATGAGATAATGAAATACAAACAATGACATGTATATATCAACTAATAAAAACTTTTTAAATGGTAAATGGTCGAAATTGTGTGTTTTTCATTACAGTTGTTAAATTTTATAACCACAACAAACTTTTCAAGTGGGCTTTATTTTTTGCCAACCTTGACTTCAAAATTCGATTAGTATCATCAGTAATTTATAAAAGTATCTACCAGTACCAATGTGGTTAAATAGTCTCTTTGCATTTTATAGCGCTTAATAACTTCTTACAGCAGTTTAATTTATTAAATTCAAATAGGTACAAAACAAACGTTGTGCTTGTACATAAAACCCAATAATTGACTCCAAACAACATTAACTTTCAAATTAGATAATAGAGTAGTAAACGAATGAAGTAGGCGTTGTGTATGAATGAATTAACACCTCGTTCGGTAAATCACTGAACTCTCGGCTTATTAAGAAACACAGAAACACCTGTAGAGTACAGCATGTTCTTGTACAGTTGTAGTACAAACTATGACCGGATAAAAAGAGCCGTCTCTCCATGCAGGGTAAGAACAAACACGGCCTATAATCAACCAACTTGTTGACAGTGTCCGCAAAACGTGAATTGCTTTTTTGCCTTTCTGCTTTGCTGTATGAACCGTTGTTTTTACAAAACTACTGTATTTTCACGGTCCGCAGTTTTAGGATTTACCAGTTTCCTTGGCAATTTAAAAAAATGCGAAATAAGTAAAAATTTAATCCAGCAGAGCCGGAATAATAAGCGTAGTTTTAATTCTTAATTTAACCATACAAATTGCCGGAGAATTATTTATGGTTTAGTTGATGCGGGAGCATTTTCTCACTGACGAAATGAAAAAAGATTAGCTATGATTTTTACATACTTCGGTCTATTAATTATTTATTTAAGAATATAGTTATTAAAATGTGTACTACTTTAATAATAATTTTTTTGACCCAGTGAGTAAATTACAAACTAAAGGATAAGTCAAAAACAAATACATACAAAAACAGCATTTATCAAGTAAATAAAATATTCCTCTATAAGCTTTTTAAGATAGTGCTTCGATGAATTTATAAAATATTGGTAATGAGTTAAACAACCTTAATTCCAAATTATCCGGAGTAATAATGATTAATTTTTTAATACAAAAATTAATAATTCCAAAATATTATAAATTGTTTGAACAAATTTACACAAGAGTGGGTGGCTGGAACTCCTGCTACATCAATGATTCGTTTCTGGACCACGAAGACATTGTGCGTTGTTATATGAGCACTCCAGATGAGAATACCCGTAACTCAAAACATATTGAATTGGACCATAATAAAAAGTAATTAATTCTGGAATATCAAATACGGCTTTTAAAGGTATAATCTGGTAATAATTTGAGTTTAGAGTTTTAATGGTTTTATCACAATGTGGAAGAACGCCTAAAAATGATTAGTGGAGTGCAATTTAATTTCGATCTTTCAGTCCGTTGGCACTTTTAGAGTAAAATGTATGACTGTGTCGGATAGGTTGTTTTGTTTATGCCCTGTAGATTATAAATCCACTTGTCGTAAAAAAATCGTCCTAAAGATAAGGGCACAAATAAAAATTTTCTAAGTAACCACACCACATATAATGATGAAGTATGTTTCACCCAAAAATCATTGAATTCTCTGCAGAATTTCTATTTTCAAAATAAATAAATAAACGAATATTTACACGAGTTATATGACAATAAAAAATAACAATCCTCAATATCTCCGTTCAACTAAAGCTTAAAATTAATTATTTTTCGTATACTTTTCGCTTGACACGATGATATCTCCCAAAGTATTATATTTATAAAAAATACTTATTCTTTATAAAATATGCGTTATGTTTTCTAGATTACGGCGGTTTTTGAAAATCTAATAACCGAGATATTTAATAATGTATGATGTTAATTTTTAAGATTTATCGGCGGATTGAAATTGTCTGCGATAGCAAGTCACCACTCAGTGAGCTATTCTGCTTCAACCCAGCTCTAACTCCGCGAGTACCCAAATCCCACTTGAATTAACTCTACTCTCGTGCCATGCAAGATAAAAATACTATGAAAAAATCTTCCGGGGTAAAAAAAACTACAAGCGAGTATGTGACCCTATTCTGCAGTATAAACAATAATTTGCATAACTTTTGCAATTTTTGTCGAACTTTCCATTATCGAAGTCCGTAAGTAATCACTTTCCTATTAGTAGATCGTTTCAGGGGTCGTTTGGCTTCAAATAGCCTTACTTCACTTCGACCTAAAAGATCTTTTATGAATAACCCTACAACTAGTTATTGCCCAGGATTGCAAGACTTTTTACAAAGCTTGTGATTTTCTTGGGGGCGAGTTTCCCTATGTCTTCAGGCGTTAATTCCACCTGCTCTAGGAATTTTAGCTTAATACCTTGCATTCACATAGTATATGTTCCGCAGTTTCAGTTGCAGTATCACAGTATCTGCATTTGTCGTCTACTATCTGCTTTGCCTATGTTCTTGAGATGACATCTCAAGGGGCAGTGGCCAGTTAGAAGGCCTGTTATCAGCCTTAATTCGGACTTTTCAAGTTCGAGAAGCCTTGTGGCATTCTTTGTCGAATAAGTTACAAACTTTTTCGCTTGTCTTTGGCCCGGAGTATTCCTCCAGTAGGACTTTTTCTTCCTTTCCCATTTTTGGATCTCCTCCATTATGTGTTCTTTGGCCAGGCCACAAAACGCTTGAGGTCACCATAGGTAGCACCAGTGTATCATTTTCGGCTTTAGACCCCAAGCCTTACCGAACAGCCTACGGCACATCCAAATTGCCGCTGTCGCTTTAGTAAGGGTCCTTTCTAGATGTGGGTTCCAGGTAAGTTTTTGATCCAGGATTACACCTAGATACTTGATTTCACTGGAAAGACTTAGGATCGTTTCGTTCAGTATAGGAGTTCTAAGGTTAAGTTTTCTCCTTTTAGTGAATGGAACAATAACTGTTTTGCCCGGATTGACATTGGGCCCCTCTGACGAGCAATTTGCATGAGGTTTGAAATCATAACCTCATGTCTACCTCTAACAGTTACCACCAAGTCATCTGCATAACCCTGGACGTTGAAGCCCGAATTACTCAATTTATAGAGGAGATCATCGACCACCATTGACCACAGCAAAGGTGATAGGACTCCACCTTGTGGACAACTCCTGACTGCACTCCCCGTAGCCGATGCCTCCCACATATCCGCGGTAATTATTCTGCTTCTAAGCATGGATTGTATCCATTTAATTGTGGGTGACTGTATTCCCCCTTTTTCGGCGGCTTTTTGTATGGATTCATAGGAGGTGTTATCAAAAGCACCCTCTATGTCTACGAAAGCACACATAGCCACATCTTTAGCTGTGAATGTTTTTTCAATGCCTTGGACCAGGCAATGTAGGCATTTATTGTTGATTTGCCATGTTGATAGGCAAATTGTTTAGAGAGAAGCGGTATTCCTGTAAGGATTTCGCTTCTAATATATTGATCTAAAAGTTTCTTCATAGTTTTTAGGAGAAACGAGGTTAAGCTAATGGGGCGCTACGACTTCGGCTCGTCTGCCTATTTTTGGAATAACTGGCCTAATATTCTATAATAGATTAATATACAAATATAGTCGAGCTCAGATTTATGGTGCACTCAAAAAACTTGACGGCCTCATTATTATCGCCGTTGGACCATTCGGCAAATAGTACAGAGCCGTACTTAATATTCGTATGTATTAGAATGTACATATTAATAATACTAGACCGTAACGCACTGTTAAAATTGAACGACTAAGTTGCTGATCTGAATATTTCCAGTGCGTACCTGGGCGCAATTACTTTTGGGACTAGTTTAATGGTATTTTAATAAAGTCGTAAAGATTTTGCATTTTTTGAGTGCATCGTAAATCTGAGCTCGACTATACAAAGGTGGGCCTTCCCTCTAACCTTCGGCACGATCGTTGTATTTACAGTAACTACCATACACAATTCAGCGATATAAAAAATATCGCAAAAAATAGTCACAAATAATTTTCTAACAAGTTGAGCGACGTAGGCCAATCCCACTCCTATCGACTTGCTTGAAATTTGTGCATCTAGTCTTCGTGAACTTCCAGGGGTGGGCTTGCTGTTTCTTCGCCATGAAAATTTAAAACATGTTTTATTTGTAACATTTTAAGAAATGTTTTTATTTTGTTTATTTTACTTTAGGAAAATGCTATTGATTTTCTTAATAATTTAATGCTTATTTTGTATTTTTGTTGAATTTAGCTATGTATGTATTTATTTTATACAGTTTTTACTTTGAACCTTAAAGTAGCATCTCCGTAAATCCACTTTTCTATGGTGGGATTTCATCAAATTTCGGGTACACTTAAAAAATAACCTTCGTAGGAAATATTACTTCAATAAACTAAAACAACATTACTTTCAGATATTATAGACGTATTGTTATCAATATTTTCAACAAATTGTTGTTGTTATAGGATTGTTAGAAAAACTTTGCAGGTCCATTATGTTGAAAAATCCTTGAACTAACAATGAAATTGAACATTTTTACACATAATACACTACTCAAATATTCTGCAACCGTTCATTTAGATGATGAGAAAATCAATAAAAACCATTACTTAAATTTCCAGGAGCAGATTGCCAATAACAAAGTGAATATAAATGACTACAAAGTCATTAAACTGAATGTATTAACATCTTAATTATCAACGACGCATATTTTTAATTGTTTGCTTCATCGATCGAGGCGATTTGATACGGAAATGGACTTACCATTTATGTACCATTTCCGGTTTTCTAAAACAGAAGACGTTGACACCGAGCCGTAACGTTTGAATTATCTATTAGTGAAATTTTCAATAATACATCACAATGTCCAGTACAAAGGCCAACTTCGTATGTCAAATTGATCGTGCGAAAATGCGATATATTTTCCCCTTCGCTTTGCATGCCAATGCAAATAATAAAAAGCTTTCGCTATCATTACATGAATAATGGCTCTTTTGAGACTTAGGCATTCCTTTTGTCTCTACAGCGAATAATAAAGGGTCGACGAACTTTTAAATTTATTAGTGATTTTTTAAGACTGAATTATATATGCATGCGATTAGCGCTACTAAAATTTTAATGAACTATTCATGGGGTTGGGTATAAAATAGGCACTTCTCCGGTAGTACCTGGAACAAATAAGTACATAAACAGTATTAGACATACTGAGGTCCGTTCTCTTTCGAGATAATTTCTTGCTGATTGGTTTAAAGTAAGTACACGAATAATAGCTAATAACCTACAATTACTTACATAGCCGTTTCGTGAAGGAATTAACAGTAATTTGATTGATATGGCCAATAAGACATCTTTCCCCATTTCCCTCTACTCTACCAAAGCCTACTTAAAACTGACTAATTTTCTGGATAGCTGTGTAGATGTTGACGAGGCCACACTACTGTTTTACACTCAATTTTCATACTTTTCTCCTCTGTTTGTTCATTTGTATTTAAGATATTTCTTGTTAATTTATGTTTCTTTATAAAATGAAATTAACTATGTATCGAACAGAACTGCGAGATCTTTGAATCGATTACAGCCCCTCAACTTTTCACTATTAATTGTGTAGACAGATTTTGTTGAATTCTCTGCACGAGAAAATACTGTTGTCACAATTATGCAAAATTATCTTGCAAACCTACATTAATAACAGATGTCTAGATTTTAAGATCTTCAGCATAAAGTAAAGTTTTGCAACGTAAGCCAATGGTAATATCATTTATAAAGGTGATAAATGGCAAAGGCCCAAGCACTAAACCTTGTGGTACACCCTAATATTAATGTATACATATTGAATCTGAAACAGTGATATACTAGAATTGGTTGCTTCGCTAACAAAATGCGCGAGAAGAGCCATAGAGTAAAGCAAATTAATGTTACGGATCACATCCTTTGTTAGAAAAAAAAAGCTATTATACATCTCAAAGGTCTCGTTGAAAAGTTACAAGATAACGTAATTGTTTCATAATAAGATAGGGCAGACACTCGCCTTTTGGCAAACCTCTAGGAATACAATTGTTTTAAGGGCAAATAACAAAATATTATTTCGTGGTTGATATAAAACACGAGCATGATTTCTAGTAAAAAAACTGGAGCTTAGGAAATCGTTTGATTTTTTTTTTCATAGAGATAATTATTTTCCCCTGTTAAAGTAACAACGGTGAAGCCATTGAAACTAAATAGCACGAATGAATTTGAGTATCCTGCATTTTATAAAGTACATTTCTCCCGGAGAAACTAAAGAACTGCTTCGATTAATCGACATTCAACAAAATCTCAAAAAACCATAGAAGCCACCACAACTCAACCATAAAATTAATTAAAAAAAGAGAATTGAAGAGACACGGTCAATTACTTTAATGCTTTCGAGACAATATAAAAAGAAACAACGCGTTTTATATCAGATGAGTTAGCATCCGACTTTTTTTTTGTAAAATAGTCACCTTGAAATTTATTTATTTATCGATTACGATTTAAAGCTTTAAAGAACAAACTTAATATTGAGCGACAATAAAATATTCCTTACGAGTATGGGTTATAGCAAACTTTCCAAGCGAAATGTACAAAAAAAAGTACTGAGAATAATCCCATACATTCCATATTCAAAATTTAAGATACAGTAAAATTCACATGACCTCAAAACGACCTACCAGCACGTCAACTAGCAATATTTATTAGTTCAAAAATCGACAAACTTTGTTACTATCATTCAATATCGAACTTACATAAAATCACAGTCTAAAACTGCACAGCCAGTTCAGGCAAGCAATTCCTTAATCACAATAGAAACGAGAGTACAACCTCTGGGAAGCATTTCTGGGGAAATGAATATTATTCGTCTTTCTATTTGATTTCAATTCTGAACTCGGACGCGTATATTTTAACGTCAATAACGTCTAGTCGAGCCCGAAAGTAAGACAGTATTTTATAAAAGAAAACGCATAGAAACTGAGGAAAATTGCAGAAACCAATCTAATGAAAGTGAAAGCATGATCGAATATCAACTCAGAGCCAACTCACTCACGTCCGTAAAGTTAGCATTACTATATCGAAATTTTGCAGTGCCAATGCGCGGATTAATTGTCGGCCTTATTAAAAAAAACCCATGGCAATGCCAACTTGATAGTAAAGTTAAGATTATCAAATTCGAGTATCAAAATAATTTATCGTGAGCAAATAATGTGCGAAAAACCACCGCTTGATGATTTACGGGGGTGGTAGTGCTCAGTACAGAGAAAAATTTATTAATTCTCCTAGATCTGAGTATGGAAATTCGCGACAAACTGTTTTCTGACACGACCAATTCGTAGGCCACTCACGACAAATTCCTGAAAAATAATCAATCCCAAAAATTTTGCAACGTCAATGAATTAATTAATTGTCGCATTTGTCGCTTTAATGTCGTAAATTTGTTGTGAATATAAAAAAATTGTCGCGATTTATTTTAAAAAACCCATGGTAATACCAACTTCCAACTTGATAATCAAGTTAGCATTACCACATTCCGGAAGAGTCTAAAATGGCCGAGAAAAGGGCTCCGAGTATCAAAATAATTTGTCGTGGATTTCCAGCTTGCAAAAATAGATCAATACATTATTCTCCGTACTCAGCACACCACCCTCGTAAATCATCAAGGGATGGTTTTTTTAACAGATTTTTTTTAGAAATTTGTCGTGCTACGCAACAATTTGTCATGAATTGTTAGTTCCCAAAAATAGGAAAATGAATAAATTTTTTGTCGAACTCAGCATTACCATCCCCGTAAATCATCAGGGGATGATTTTGTTAACTGATTTTTTTTTCAGGAATTTGTCCGACGGGACATAAGAATTTGTCGCGCCACGAAACAATTTGTTGCGAATTTTTAATTCGCAAAGATAGGAAAAACCCGCTGCCCAAGGAATCACTACTTCCACATCCAGATTTTGTATCCAAGTCTTATACACAGTAAATTCCAATGTGATATTTTATTTCCTTTAAAATATATAAGGGGGTGGTAGAGGGGCTGGCTATTTTCGAAAATTTTTTTAGAGGTCCTTGGTTCTCGTATACGCCTAAATCCCGATTTTTTATTCCCTTAAACAATAGAGTGGGGGTGGTAACTAATGCCAAAATAAATTTTAGAGGGTCTTGGTTCTCGTATACACACTAAATCTCAATTTAATTTGTTACTTCCTTTAATAATAGGGTGGGGGTGACAATGGGGGTGGCTAACGCCAAAATTTTTTTTCAGACGTTTGGTTCTTGTACACACACTAAATCACATTTTATTTTTTTTTTACTCCCTTTCACAACAGTGTGGAGGAGGTATTGAGGTTGATGGGGGGAGGGGGGGATGATGTCAAAAAAATTTTGAGACTTTGACTTTTCGTACATGCTCTAAATTGCAATTTTATGGACTCTTGCTGGCTTTGCCTATTTACCCATATTTACCCCCCAACGGAATTAGATCCAAATATAATCTAGTTCCAGATCTCTTATAATACATAAGTATACCAAATTTCAAGTCAATATCATAAACGGTTCCAGAGTAAACGTGCACACAAAAAAGTTACAGACCGACCGACAGACAGGAATTTTTTTCGCTCAAATTTAAAATCTCGACATTTCATGACATTTTGACCCTATTTCAACAAAAAATTTTTTTGCGTTACTATACTTCCACTGGACGTGGAAGTAATTAATAAATTTTTTGCCGAATTCAGCATTACCACCCCCGTAAATCATCAAGGAATGGTTTTTTTGGACTGATTTTTCTTCGGGTATTTGTCAAAAAGGACGTAGAAATTTGTCGTGCCACGAAACAATTTGTTGCGAATTTCCAGTTTGCAACAATAGTTAAATTAACAGATTCTTCTTCGTACTTATCATTACCACCCCCGTAAATCATCAAGGGATGTTTTTTTTTGGACTGATTCTTTTTCAGGAATTTTTTGTAAGGGGCGTAAGAATTCGTCGTGTCCCGAAACAATTTATCACGAATTTCTAGTTTGCAAAAATAGTAAAATTAAGACATTTTTCTTCGTACTCACTACCACTCCTGTAAATCATAATATAATAATGTTATGTGCTGCCCTCTAACGGGGAGAGGTGTGATTAAGTCCCTGGTCAAAGTGAAGGGAAACCTGTTATTCTGTTGATGGCCGGTAGGTGGGGTGGCGCCATCTCTGGGCCGATTAACGAACCGCCATCTAGCCCATAGCAGAAAACTCTGGAGGATTCCAACCTATTCTAGAATGTTATGGAATGGGATTCTGGTACATTCTAAGGGTGTATATAAAGAAGTGAAGTTGAGCAGGCAGGACAGTTTTTGGTTAGATAAGAGTTGACAAGTGATTTAAAAGTAAAGTACAGTTGTGATTTAAAAGTAATGAATTTATATTAGATTAAAGTTATTAGTAGTTGTGTGATTTTTAAGGATTAACTATTGTAATTTAAGTGATTAATAAAATAGTGGTTTGTGAAGATTCTTGTTGCAAGTTATTTGAACCTACTGAGTGTTTACTGAAGATTGTAAACACATAACAATAATAATAACATATAACGATATAACTTTATTTGATGCAATAAGACATATACATGAGTATTTACACTTAAACAATTTAAATTATGTACTTAACAACATAATAAAGTTAAGAGTATCCACATGGAAAATCCGCACGTGGATATCAAATGAGTTTTAGTCTAAATGCTATTTTAATAATATAATATAATTTACTGAGTATAAAAGAAACAATATATAATTAATTAAACAAAAATATAAATGAAGGAGAAGGAAAAAAAGATAAAACTAGATAACACTATGTCAAGATCAAGAAGTTGTAACTATAATTTTAAGAGTTTCAAAAGAAGAGGTAGTTTTTTTGGACCGATTCTTTTTCAGGAATTTGTTGCAAAATTATATTATCCAGAAATTTGTCGTGTTAGAAAACAGTTTGTCGCGAATATCCATTACGCAGAAATAAGAGAATTAATAGATTTTTCTCTGTACTGAGCACTACCACCCCCGTAAATCATCAAGGGGAGGTTTTTCGCATTCTATTTTCTCACGACAAATTCACGGCAAATTATTTTGATACTCACAGCCCTTTTTTCATAATTTTAGCCCGTTTCAGAATGTAAAGGTAATGTGGTAAATAACGCGCGACAATTTTTTTCTTTTCACGACAAATTTACGACAAAGCGACAATTAATCCATGTATCGACTTGCAAAATTTCTATATGGTAATGCTAACTTGACGGACGTCATCAAATCCGAAGAAACCCGTGAACAAGAAAACAAGTGTACGAGGCTCATTGGACGAATTTTTAAGGAATTTTAAGGCTGCATAGAAGCTTAAGGTGCTTTTCTGTCTAGTTAAAAACTGAAGATACGCGGCTGTTTCGTGCGTCACAGAGGAAAGTGCAAAAGGTCTTAATTTTCTATAATATACAATTTTTTAAAATAGTTCACTATAAGGTCTGCTCCATTAGGGATTTTTAAATATGGCGTGGACTCACAATTTCTCTGTTTTATTCTCATAAAACACAAACAGTATCATTTAATAATAAATATCCTCATCTCTGTTGGTAAAGCACCTTTACAGAAATACAATTGATTCACTCGAATGCGTTCTATTCTTTCCGTACAAAAAGCTTCTAAAGTCTATACTGTTGAACTACATGTTTTAATACAAAAAGATGTCGGAGACGGTGAGACGTCAAAGTGGTAAGAACTACTTTTTCCGTAACATCAACCGTTACCGACTGAGTTAGCTTAACATGGATATAATATTACATAATGATTTCAGCGAAGTCCTGGCGTAAATGCCTGAGCACTGCATTTTATATTTTTATGGCACACGTAATTATGACGAAAACAATTATCCCTATTTGGCAGTTGGGTACATACATCATTTTTAAATGATTATGATTAATTATAATGCGATAACCGCCTTAATCATCATCAATTTTCTGCATGGTTTAGGCGAAAGTTTTCAAGATGTATTCCCAGTAAGAAGTTAAATCACAATTATCTGCTAGTGGAGGTATTGTCGAGTTCATCTCATCCCGGCACTCAAAAGACGCAACAAAAACTTTACGATTTCGTTAAAATACCAGTGCTCTCTGTACTATTTCGCTCGCAAATTGACTCGGCTTGTAATATGTGTCGGCTTGTTTGATGACAGCATGCTGCTTGGCCCAACGGCTACAATAATTATTGTTTGCCAAGTTTGGTGGGTGTTGGGATCAACGTTTTGTCAAAAAACACAATTTCTGATTTGTCGACGTTTCGTTTATTATTATAAACATCCTCAGGACAATTTAATTTTGTTCTGATGTCATATAAAATATGTAACTGGGATATCACTGGATACCGGTTCTTAAAAACATTCAATATTGAGAAGTATAAAAGTAAAAATAATCATATACACATACGTTTAACTTGAATAATAAAAACGTACAGTTTTTGATGCGATTTTTGAGTGTACAACAAATTCAGTCTTTAGAATCCTTCTGAAGAAGCTGACAGGATGATCAGCGAAACGTCAAGTCAAGTTCGACGACCATGGCAAGACCCGGAAGAAAGTACTTAATTCATGATGGTTGTTAGGCAACAGTGTACATTGTTGTAAAAAATGACGCAAATCGGATTAACCGCTAAAATGTATTGACTAAAACAATTTTTGGACAAAATTCATAAATCACTCTGTGTGATAGTAAAAAACGGGAACAAACACTTTTTAAAGGTCACTTGGTATTCGTTTTAGGTGCCTATACGGTAGAAGTATGTACAGGTCCTCATGACTCACCCTGTATGATCTATGTAGATTCACTAATGAATATTTGAAGCTCTATTTGTTTAAATTACTACAGTTTACAATATTAATGAGATAGAACTGCGTCAATACTTCTTCCGTGTGTGTGCTACATTGTCGACTAATTTTGTAATGATAATTTTAACTATTCGAAAATTCCTTAAATATTCAATGATAAACATGGTGACGTCGAAATTTATCAAACACGTAGGCGGCTTCATATTGAAATAAGAAAATGGTATGCTAATATTAACAATGTCCAAATTTATACTGCCGGTATTTTGTCGTTTTTTGTACTTCTGAGTCAAGCAGTCTGTGTAATCACCGGTCACTGGCCTGTCTGGAAGAGAACTTAAATTAAATATCGTTGGCTTCTGCTATTAGTGTAAAAACGTAACATTTCATAGATGAATGGTGAAGAACATAATATAATTTTAAGGATCCTTACAGTCAGGCCAATAATTGAGAAATGGTTTGCAAACATTAAATTATTTAGTCAATCATTTGAACCTATGAGTAATTCTTTAAATTAAGATGATAAAAACCAGCAATAAAATAAGTGTTAAATATCACACGTTGTTTGTGCAATAAATAATATACAGAAATCTATATTTAATTTATTGATAATCACTATAACGAACCGTGAGAGATGACTTTAGTTTGATTTTGTGAAAGTCATCATCATCATCATCATCTGCCTTTATGGCTTTGTGTAAAACGTCAAGTTCTTGGAAAGGGAGACATTGATATTTTACTGTGGCTATTAGGAGTCGCATCCTCATATCATAAAATCGGTTTATTAATTCATCGTTTACAAAAATGGCTGACAGAATAGTTCAGCAAAAAAAAACACGAAACATAAAATAATCAGTATTTAACCTTCCACACACGGGCAAACACCTTTGGGTTGTAATATTTTTTTACCAGTTTATTTAAGCAACCATTCATTAAGTGTTGAACGAATTGCACCATTTCTCTAGCTCTGGCGGGGTGATCAAGCTCGATTATGTTCCTACGTAAATTCTGTAGTCGACAGATGCATCAAGTTTCCTCAACCAGTCAAAGCAAAAGAAATTTATGAATTCTGGGAAGTCTTCTCCAATTTTGCTTAAAAAATTGGTAAAAACTTATTGACAACTCGAGGGAGTTTGCTAGCATGAGAAAAGCTAAGTGCTGATCATGCCTGAATTTGCTTGATGCCCAGTAACAGTTGAAAACCGCGGAAACAGGTTACTGCAAGAATTGCGAGACAGAAAAATTGAAAATTTTCTGTAATTGTTGTTTAAACCACTAGTAAAAAAATATTTTTAACCCAAGGCAGTTTGGTCACTTGGGAAAATTTAAATTATGATCATTTTTTGCTACAAATATCCGGCCAACATGTTTTTCCCATTGAAACTATGCTGTCAATATAATTTGGAAATGATTCAAGTTATAGTAAGGAATTAAAACAACTCTTAATGCACCTTTTAAAACGTTTTAGCATATTAAATTGCATCTACACATTAGGGTTGTTTTAATTTGATAGTGAAAGTTTTTCGACAAATTTTTGAATTCTCATTTTAGATATTTTTTGCTTCAAAACTATGAATCCTACCAGACCGGACTCGACTTTTTAAATGATGCTCTCAGTGTTATATCTTGAAGTAAACGAGTACGAAAAAGAAAACAAAAATTAGAAACAGAAAGTCGGGTATACTCCCAGCAGGCTCCACACTTTGTGAAATCTTATTTTTATCACCTTGTCGTGTATCAAGGCAGGGCATCGGTATTGTCGTGGCAAACGGTATAGTAGAACGCAGTCGCGGTGAGACGGGAGGTCGAGAAACTTTCATTCGTGCACTAATACTCATCTGTTTCGCTTTCACGCAAGCGATTTTTATTCTTTCTTTTTAGTTCAGGATATATAAAACTACTTTTGCCGAATCTGTATTCACGGTTTTTGCACAAAAAATACATATATGTATATGCATAAATTTCCACGATTTATTGAAGATCCGGAAAAACTAGTGGCAAATTATAGAGATTTTCCTGTGTAAAGGAGATTGCTCGCGACAAGTTTTTATATCATAAAAAAATTACATAATGTAACAAAATGATGGGTTTGATTTGCTTCAAAGTTTATTTTCTACTTTTAGAGTATTTAATAACTTTTTTTAAATATTTTTTTATTTAATTTTATTTTTACTTTTCACTCTCTTGATATGCTGTGATCCCCAGATATCGATTTTGAGACGAATCGGATCGTAAACGGTAAATTGTCCGCCACCTTGAACTAAATTTTTTGCTAGAAATTCGTAATCCGCTACCCTGAAAACCCCCAGATATCGATTTTGATCGATTTGGACCTAAATGACAATAGTCGTCAGCTATATTGACGCCACCATTTTGAATTTCTGGATTTTGGCTAAAAATTCATAATCCGCGATCTAGAAAACCCCCAGATATCGATTTCGAGTTGAATCGGATCTAAAACGGTAAAGTCGTCCACCATCTTAAAGTCGCCATCTTAAACTAAATTTTTGACTGGAAATTCGTAATCGGCGAACTCGAAAACCTCCAGATATCGATTTTGATCGATTTGGGCCATATAAAGGACAAAAGTCGTTCGCCATATTGGCGCCACCATTTTGAATTTCTAAATTTTGACCAAGAATTCATAATTGGCGATCTCGAAAACCACCAGATATCGATTTTCAGTCGAATCGGCTAATAAATGGTAAAGTCGTCCGCCATATTAAAACCGCCATCCTGTTTTTTTTCTTATATGAAAATGTTAAAGTGAATTGTCTCCGGAGTTATACACATGTGCAAAATTTCAAGGCTCTAGCTTAATTAGAACTAATCGAAATTTTGATTGCAAGATTTGACCTACACAAACTAACTAACAAACAATCATTGCAAGTTTAATAAAAGCTTTAAAAAAAGAAGAACTTATCAAAACAGGTGTAGCAAAAAAGGATATAGGTACAAGACACTTTGTCTATTTAGGACAAAGGTTGTATAATCAACTACTGCCTTTGAATATTAGGAATAGTAAGATTGTGTTTATTCTTAAGAAATCGGTTAATACGTGGATAAGAGAAAATGATGGTTTTTATTTAAGATCACTAATAGACACATAATTTAATATTTATCAACCTAACTAACAAACAAACAAACATTGCAAGTTTAATAAAAGCTTTTAAAAAAGAAGAACTTATCAAAACAGGTGTAGCAAAAAAAGAATATAGGTACAAGACACTTTGCCTATTTAGGACAAAGGTTGTATAATCAACTACTGCCTTTGAATATTAGGAATAGTAAGATTGTGTTTATTCTTAAGAAATCGGTTAATATGTGGATGAGCGAAAATGATGGTTTTTATTTAAGATCACTAATAGACACATAATTTAATCTCTATCTAACTAACTAACAAACAAACAAACATTGCAAGTTTAATAAAACCTCTTAAAAAAAGAATAACTTATCAAAACAGGTGTAGCAAAAAAGGATATAGGTACAAGACACTTTGTCTATTTAGGACAAAGGTTGTATAATCAACTACTGCCTTTGAATATTAGGAATAGTAAGATTGTGTTTATTCTTAAGAAATCGGTTAATACGTGGATAAGAGAAAATGATGGTTTTTATTTAAGATCACTAATAGACACATAATTTAATATTTATCTACCTAACTAACAAACAAACAAACATTGCAAGTTTAATAAAAGCTTTTAAAAAAGAAGAACTTATCAAAACAGGTGTAGCAAAAAAAGAATATAGGTACAAGACACTTTGCCTATTTAGGGCAAAGGTTGTATAATCAACTACTGCCTTTGAATATTAGGAATAGTAAGATTGTGTTTATTCTTAAGAAATCGGTTAATATGTGGATGAGAGAAAATGATGGTTTTTATTTAACATCACTAATAGACACATAATTTAATCTCTATCTAACTAACAAACAAACATTGCAAGTTTAATAAAACCTCTTAAAAAAAGAATAACTTATCAAAACAGGTGTAGCAAAAAGGATATAGGTACAAGACACTTTGCCTATTTAGGACAAAGGTTGTATAATCAACTACTGCCTTTGAATATTAGGAATAGTAAGATTGTGTTTATTCTTAAGAAATCGGTTAATATGTGGATGAGCGAAAATGATGGTTTTTATTTAAGATCACTAATAGACACATAATTTAATCTCTATCTAACTAACTAACAAACAAACAAACATTGCAAGTTTAATAAAACCTCTTAAAAAAAGAATAACTTATCAAAACAGGTGTAGCAAAAAGGATATAGGTACAAGACACTTTGTCTATTTAGGACAAAGGTAGTATAATCAACTACTGGTTTTGAATATTAGGAGTAGTAAGATTGTGTTTATTCTTAAGAAATCGGTTAATATGTGGATGAGAGAAAATGATGGTTTTTATTTAACATCACTAATAGACACATAATTTAATCTCTATCTAACTAACAAACAAACAAACATTGCAAGTTTAATAAAACCTCTTAAAAAAAGAATAACTTATCAAAACAGGTGTAGCAAAAAGCATATAGGTACAAGACACTTTGTCTATTTAGGACAAAGGTAGTATAATCAACTACTGGCTTTGAATATTAGGAGTAGTAAGATTGTGTTTATTCTTAAGAAATCGGTTAATATGTGGATGAGCGAAAATGATGGTTTTTATTTAAGATCACTAATAGACACATAATTTAATCTCTATCAGTTTTTTTATGTGTTACATTATATTATCTTGGGCTAATTAATTTAAAAAATATATTACTGAATTGTCATTTATCCATACGCAAGTTTTCAAACTTAATATGGATGTAAATCTATATTTATTTACTTTTTTGTAAAGGTATTACACTTATTATTTTTTTTAAGTAAGTGAGTATATTATTATACTATACTTTGTATTTACTATATTATTATTTTTATAACATTTTTGTATTCGCTATATTTTCTATTTAAAGAGAATTTTTAATTAAGAAGTAAAGGTCATCAAATATAAACTATTTGGAATTTGACAAGTCGCTGCTTGCAAAATGTGCGCCTACAATATTCCGCTAGTCCAGTTTATTGGCGACTGGCGTGCATTGTAAATTATAGTCTGTTGAATGATCACCCTGGCCCTGAAATCTCACAGAAGTTTAGCTAACGGTATCTCTATTGACTTTTTGAAAATTTGAATAAATAATTCATCACAATTTACTTGAAATTTTATAGGACGGCTCAATTTTAGTTGAGGGCCCATAACATGAAAACATCTACCTACAGAATCTTACGAGATCCTTATTAGAATTTTATTGTACCCCCAATAATAATATAACAATTACAACAAGGGAAGATAATTTAGTTGGGACCATTAAAACAGATTTCACAGCTGTCACCTAGAGAGTAACACAACTTTTATACGAATTTAAAACATCATTGAAAACACAAAAGGTTTATTTTACCTGATCCACAGGTCTGTGAAAAGCCAACTAGTTTGGGTGTACGGTAGTTTCAGAACGTCGCGGCGGGTGGTTTGTTAGTCAGAATTTCGCTAAAATGTGATTTATCAATTTTTGAATAGGCAGGTATAAATAACGTCCATTCACTTCAGTCGGAAATTCCGGGAATCGTTTGATATTGTATGGGCCATTTGTAATTTCTCTACCAAAGCAGCTTTAAGATTGTTGCAAAATTATATTCAAGTACCGAGTTATGCGGGAATAGTCTATGCTTGTAAATCAAGTAGGTAAGTAATGTTGTAAATACTTAGAAGGTCTGTATTAACTTTAGAGATTTAGTTTTTATATGACCCAAACTATTTTTGTAAGGGATCTTGGAGCTTAAGGAATTAGGAAAGGAAAATTAAAAGTATATTACAGCTGATTATATTGCATGATGGGTTAGAAGAAAGAGGATACATACATAAAGGAAAATCAAAGAAACATTAATTATGGGTGAACATTGAACAATCATTAATCAACATTATTCATATTTGTTCACCTTTTGCTAGAAAGATTAGAAAAGTGTTTAAACTCATGAAATACAAGAGACAATATTATATTAAAGTTGGTGGCCTCGATAAAATTTATTACTGAATAAATTATTTCGTAGGTATACCCCAGTTTCCGAGATCATTCTAGTTGAACTGAATTATAATGATGCCCGATTTCAGCTGTGAAGTTACATTACAACTTTAAAATTTTGAAATCGTTTTGGTCTCATCAATGGCAGCTTTTTTGTTGCGAATTTGTTGCAGTGAGAAAAAATTTGTAGCTCTTTATTTAAAAAAAATAACCTATGGTAATGCTAACCTCGCAGTGAATATAGCATTACTACTCACAGAAATCGCCTTAAAAAGTGCGCAAATATTTTCTTATTATAAGAATAATTTGTTGCGAATTCGTTGCACACGATTAATAGCAAAAAATTAATGACAAAAATGTTTTTTCTGGTAATACGAACTTGATAATCAAGATAGCATTAAAACTTATGAAAAATCGCTTTTAACAATTAGCCCAATAAAATGGGAGATTTGTCGATTTGGATGAAATAATAGGGTTTTCCCACTAATTTTATTTTAACAATTTGTGTCGTGAAAATGATATAATAAAACATTTTATTAATTTACAACAATTTACTTTTCTAATAAGAATTATTTCTAAGAAAATATCATTAAAACAACTTTCTGATAATTTCACTGCTTTTTAAAACGGGCATTTTTTCGCGCCAGAATTACGTATCTATCCGGAAAACCAATGAGATTATGGATATAATTAGTTTGTAATAGATTCTAACTGTGTGTTAAAGAAAGCTTTCCTCTAAAGCTTCTCAGAATTTCAATTTGTAATGCTTGTACTGTGATTGGTCTAAAGTAGTGGACGTGTAAATATTGGTCAATCAGAATCCAGATAAATGCCGCACAAGTTATTCGTGAAAGCGTCGGACGTTAATATTTTGTACTGTAGTTTAGGTTTAACCTTCACCGACATTACACATCAGATGACTAACCTAAAACGTTAAATTTATATTTTTATGTTTGTATTGTTTGGAGTGAAAATATTATTTTATCAGTTTCTGGTTTATGTTTTATTAATTCTAAAATCAAAATGGAATCAAGTGGAAGAGGGATATGTTAAAGGTGCCGCTGATAATTTACCTAAAGCAGAAAAGTGCTGAGTGCTGTCAATAAATAGAGGTTATGTTAGCAGAGACCAAGATTAATAAACAATCTTGAACAGAGACAACCTCTGTGATTGGATTTCAGGGTGTTGACGTCACAACGCGCCAATTTATGGCTGTTTAAAATGAACCCAATATTTTTCAAACTTCAAGTTTTTGTTTGTTACTATTAGTAAAATTAATAAGATAATAAATAAGCCATAAATCATTCATTTTTTTACGTAAGTTAAGTATTTCAGCAATAATTTTTTTTCTGGGAAACCCCTATTCAGAGCGGGCTGAAATTTTGGGAACAGGCGTATTTTGTGGTAATTTTTAACATGTCAAAAGTCCTCATCCGTAGACACCGGCGGAGGGGAGGGGGAGAAAATAGGTAAAAAAAATATCGGTTTTTCTCAAAAAACTCGGTAAGTATCAATTTTACTGTAAAATATGTACACATGAAAATTATAGGTAATAAAAATCCGCACAATTTTTTTTTTAACTTTTCGCCTGCCGCCTGACTTCGACGATTTGTAGCGTGTGGTGTACAAATTTGTTGCGCCGAGTCATACTTTGTTGCGAAACAAATTTTTAGCAAAAACCGATAAAATGTTGAATTTTCTGCACAACCTGGCATTCCACCTACAAAAATAGCTGTAAATGTATTTCTTCATGTGTTTTTCACTAGAACTAGAAGATCTCAATGGGGGTGATTTTTGAGACATTTCGTTTGGTTTATTCCCTTTCATAATTGGGATGATACTGGAAGGCGAAGTTTGTAGATTAGTGTCTACATTCTTCCACTTAACCCTTACCCTGAAGGATTTTACAATATTTCAAACGACATAATAATATCATATGTAAGGTCCACCCAAATTCAGCCCGACCAGATTATAGCAGACCAATCTGCACAATATAACAAAATTACTGTTTTTGTAATAAATTAATTTTTACCCTAGTTTTAAAAGTGTTTAAGCTAAACTTTTTTAAACCCTGTTCAACATCATTATACAAATAAACTGCATTATAGGAGAAATACCTTCTAAATATTGCTGTAGAGTGTTTTGGCATTGTTGAGAGTTTGACAATGCCTAATATCGCAATTATGACTTTCATTCATAAATAACAATTTCTTTCGCAAATGTACGGGTACAGACGTAAATAACAAACGATGTACAAAGGGCAGTAAGTGATAATTCGTAATTATTATTCATGTTTAACCACTTTAATTGACAAAATTTATCAGTGATATGATCAAATTATTAATGAACCGACAGCAGGTCTTCTGTACTCTTTGAATGCGATTTTTTGTGTTCAAGTCTAAGCATGGATAGTATACAATATCAGCATAGAAGAAAATTGGCAACACAAATGATTCACACAATTTTTTCCTGATTTTATAATTAAGAATATGTTTATTCGCATACAGTAGCTTTAAGCTTATATAGGCTGATTTATGTAACCATGCGGAAAATAAAATGGTATACAAGTCTGTTATGTGGGAAAGCCTATGTAAAATTTTAAAGCGATCCGAGGTGATTTATTATATTTTTTTGCATTAAAACCTGCAAAGATACGCTTCTGAACGGGTGAATTTCTCGACGCGTTCACACACGTGTCGCTTGTTTGTTTAGCAGGTAATATCAGCTGTCTTAGTTGTCTAAGGTCAGTGCGCCACGCGTTTACTGTTCAGTTCAGCGACTCTTCGACTTGTTTAGAGCATTTCCCATTTTTTTCAGAACAAGACCCTTCAATAAGTACCCTATACGCGAGAATCGTTTTTACCCATACGACATAAGAAATGAGTGATTTCGTTGCACTGTATTACGTCAGATTGGTTAGTCATAGGCGGCGCACTTCTAGAAAAAAATAAGGTAATTTTTCCAACTCCTTTTGGTGGGGACAACCCACTGAATAATTTTCCGCATGTTTAGGTAAATCACCCTGTATAAGACTGCTTTATTAAATTACTAACATGTTCATTGAATCTTAAGTTGATATCTATTGTAACTCCTAATTTTTTTGCTCTGTCAATAAATGATAACCTTTCATCATTCACTATAACATTTAAGTTAGACATAAGATTTTCATATTTATTTTTTGGACAAAATAACATTAATGTTTTTTGCGAATTAAGTTTTAATTTGTTTTTTTACAATTAGAAACTATTTTACTAAGATCCTCGTTAATATTTTTGGATATTAACTCATATTCTTGGCAACTAAACTTAGTGTAAATAAGTTGAATATCATCTGCATAGCAATGAACTTCTGAAAATTTTGTAACGCTATATACATCAGATGTGCATACTAGAAATATTAACGGATCCAGTATGGAGCCTTGCGGAACTCCAGATGTGACTAGCTCAGAAGAAGACATACCTAAGTTCGTGCGGACAATTTGATGGCAATTTTCCAAATACGAACGCAAAAAGGTTAACGACATGTCATATAAAGCGTAACATTGCAATTTTGCTGTAATGTTATAGTTACTGCGTACCTATATTTTATCGACGGCACTTGTTTACTAAGAATTCTCAAATTTAGCTAGAAAACTTATCTCATTTTTTAATCGATATAGTTAGTAATTGTATATTTCACGGAATTGATAAAGTATATTTTTACAGGAAATTTTCAATACAGTTTTGCACAGAAACAGTCCATACATAGCATTCTATTGATTTCATGTCACACCATTGCAGCTAATATTTTTTGTAAATATTCAATATATTCAAAACCTCCGACGTGGTAAGATTTACTTTTCTAAAAAGCTGTTTTTACGTATACACATAATTACAATACATTTCTAGTGTTTAAACTTTGAATGAACAAAAAGTTTAATCATTTTGCAAACAACTAAGATACTGAATCAAAGGTCGTAAGTCTGGACAGATTGAATGATAAATTTTGGCAATATATTACGTATCCTGTCTAGTGAGGTCAGTGCATTAAACGATCCACAAATACATTTGGATATACCGATTTCTGGAAAAAACATGTCAAAAAGAAATAGTACGGGTACACTTAAAAAAAGCACAAGATATCTTTTCTATAGAAAATAGTGAAGATATATTAAACATATCTAATAGGAGGTTATTATCAGTGTCTCGCTATGGAAAAACCATTAGTTTTTAAAAAACATGAACTTTACAAATTTTCTCTGGACATTCAAATTTTGGTATATACGAGAGCAAACTTAGAAGTTGACATTGTCATCTGATTAATATGGCTAGAAAAAGTAAGTTTGCAGTCGAAAATCACACCAAGATCTTTAAATGCCAAACAACGCTCGAGTGGAAAATTGTTTATGTGGTAGTCAAATTGTATAGAATTGTGCCTACGAGTAAAGTCACGATTTTGCATTTGGTTTAATTTAAGAAAGTTGTTGAAACATCACGTAGAAACATTATTTATTTCTGTTTGTAAGTAAGTAGTCACTGAGACTATTTATGTTTGTAAAAATTTTGAGATCGTCCGCAAAAAGTAGATACTGACAGCTAATTACTGATTGTTACGTCATTTATGAAAATCAAAAATAGCAGGGGCCCCAAGTTGGAACTCTGAGGAACAACCACCTGACGTTGCTGTATAATTAAGAGGTCCGTAACGTGATCGCTGTGTTCCACAAATTGCTTCCTTGAGAACAAGTAAGATGCGAAAAACAAGCTTAATGTATCCGAAAATCCAAAAGCTCTTAACTTGGATAATAATAAATAATGATCTATTTGATTAAAAGCTTTTTGGATATCCCTGTATATGACATCCACCTGCCCCCTGAATCCAAGTTGTTACATATAAATGGCAATACAAGCCAGATTTGTTATTGTGGATCTTTGTGCTATGAATCCATGCTGCATGGGTGATATGAACGATTTTATTGTACTGTAAATGTGGCTATACAAAATTATTTCCAGTGCTTTCGAAAAATTGCTTAAAATGGAAATGGGTCTGTAATTCATTATGGACGATGGATCACCTGTTTTTAAAATTGGATATTATGCTCCATACTCAAAATTTACTCAAAACGATGTGTCCTACATCAAACACAATCTATAAAGTTACACTTTATTCAAGTATTATTATTTAAGAACTAGGCATCGTATCCTTTTATGGTAGAAATTAGCTAAAATATTGCCAAAAGTCGATTCTGTAAAGCTGTTATTTTTTTCTATTTTTTGTGCGAATATTCAATGAGAAAAACTAAAGGACAATTTTTCGTAATGATTTTTTCCAGCTTTAAGATGGAATAGCTCATTTTTTTTGTATAATTTTTGTCTGGCAAGGCAATTTTATCAGTTCTAATTTACACTAGTCGTGTTTACTTGAGAATTATAAAAAACTAGGATCTCAAATACTTTAGAAATAGGAAAATATCAAAAAACCACAAAGATAAGGATAAATAAATATGCCCTTGTTGTGTCTGCATTTAAAAAAGACGAGCAACTAGTCAACATGTTCGAAAGGAAAATTTTACGGAAAATCTTTGGTCCAATAAATGATAATGGCATATAGCGACGCAGGTACAATCTAGAACGATAATAAAGGTAAGAAGGTTCAGATAGATTGATCATGTGATTGAGGGTGAAGAGCAATAACAAGGTAAAGAGAATTTTTGAAAAAGAACCATTTTAAAGGTTAATTTCAAATACACATTTCTCAGGGTATCGGGACAAACTCTTTTGGACTCAGATAATATACTAATTCACATACATACATATATATACACCAAAATACATACATATACACACATAAGTACTACAAGTAAAACATTTTAGTAGGAGAAATATGAGAAGACATGAACATACGATATACGCCAAAATTATCATAGAATAAGTAATATACAGATAAAAGTAAGAAACAATTTTAGTTACCTAGGCAATTATGAGACCATCCAGAACTTGAAAATAATTGTTGCAGTTTTTTTGCTGTCATTTGTTGCCTCAAATATTAGTTGATACATTTTTATAGTATCGTTAATATTTTCACTCATTTTATTTTGGTAATAATTGTTTTTTGCATTATTGATTATTTTTTTTAAATTATTTCGATATTCGATTTTTATGCTGTTTTTGTACTGTAATTATTAAAGTACAGTCCAAGTAAGGTCCTGAGACAAAAAAAAACTAAGCAAAAACTTTACGGCATAATTATTATCGCCGCGGGCCATGGCGCTAAGTTGAAGTAAATAGATTCCAGTAAATAAAAAATGCAAACAAAAACTTTACAACATTATTATATCGCTGCGGGCCATGGCGCCAAGCCTGACATGAAACATTCCCGACACACATTCCTATAAAGGTAAGCGAGTCAATTTGCGAACAGCACAAAAAAGAGTACCGGTATTTTAATGAGGTCGTAAAGTTTTTGTTTGGTTTTTTATGTCTCAGTTTATTCTTACTTGAACATTACCTACTTGATTTCTCTAGTATTTCTCGCAACACTGTTATGAATTTTTCGGTAGCTACCTCACGATCATTTGCATTTAACACATTTACATACATGAAAAATCGTAATATGACGCATTCTTCAAAATTTGAATCACATGTATTCAAATGGCTGTCTCCAAAGTTGATATTGAGATAAATGAATGTTGAAGGCGGCACCAAGAAGAATCCTATTATTTCTCTTGGCTTGATTCATTAAAAACGAGTACCTTAACACTGAATTTTTATGATTATGCATTTTTTGAAAGCTTTTACCCATATCTAGAAATATCGCAAAGCGATATAACAGGGCTCAAACAATAGGTAACTGTAAAACTTTATAGAATATAATTGTTTTTGAATAAGTTGCGAATTAAGGAAGTAAAAATCGATTTATTTAAAGCGATGAAAAAATGAAATATTTAATGTATCGGTTAACTTTTTCCTATTTCTATTAATAAACAAATCAACATTCAAAAAATGTATTGAAACCACTTCTTTTCCAGAATTTTAGTAAAAATCCCTGACATTTGCTCATTTCTTTTTATTTCCCTGACTATTCCCTGTGACTGTTTCCACTTCCCTGACTTTTCCAGGTTGCTGAACACACTGGACGTTCGACACATTATTTATACCCACTGAATGAAGATACACATCAGAATATTTCCAACAAATTGTCAATTTCTCATTCTTGGTTTAGCTTGGCTCGGGTAGACTATTTCAAAAGTCATTAATTACTGTCATCGGAGGGCAACACCGCTTCATAATTTTCATTTTGAAAGATCTCATTATCTGCTTGCAACAACAGATTGCTTGTCGTTGTACGGTTATAACATGTTGCACACACTATGAGATTTTTCCTGTTAGGGAAGTATGTAAAATACAATCTGTTAAAAGTCAAGTAATCATTCTAGGAACAGTCAATCAAGTATAGTGTATTTATTACGTTTATCGGCGTGTTCGGCGAAGAAGTGGCGTACAGAAAGACGGATAAGTGACGGGGCACAAAGTCCTGGGAGGAGCCTTAGTGGAAGCTAATAAGGAGTGTTAAAAAGGATTCTCATTATAGAATAGGAGTACAACGTGTAGAGCCTATTTTCAGATTAAATTCAATTAAGAAACGAGCGGTTGCATTATTATGACGTGAAAAATGTTCAACTATGCCTGGTAATTTGTTGAGAAACACCTGTTTTAATTTACCATTGTTTGGCAACTCTATTCGTATGAGGTATTTATCAGAAATAAATGTTTTAATTGCGTTGTTCGGTAAATATTACAACAATGCACCTTTATTCAGAAATAATGTGCATTTCTTAGTTTACACACAAGAAAAGTAAAGTTTCTGTAAATTCCTTAACGTAAATTAAAAACACTTGTATTACTTAGATATATATTATTCAAAACGGCTATAATAAAACCACTTTTTAAAAGTGGTGATAAACTAGATGTTGCTAATTATAGGCCAATCTCTTTAATCTCGAATATAGCGAAAATTTTTGAAAAAGTACTAAGAAATAGGATTAATTGTTATCTAAAGAGATATAGCATATTATCAGACAAACAATTTGGGTTCAGAGAGAACAGGTCGACGCAAGACGCTATTGCAAAATTAACTGCTAAAATTAATAAATCTATTGATAACAGAAAACCAGCAATATGCGTTTTCATCGACCTGGCAAAGGCCTTCGACACGGTTAGCCACACCCAACTTCTCAGTACGTTGAACAGTATAGGCTTTCGAGGGACTTCATATAAATTAATGTCGAGTTATTTAGAACACCGTACGCAATGTACTCAAATCGCAGACACAGTAAGTAATGTAAAGACTGTAGAATATGGGGTGCCTCAAGGCACTGTTCTAGGACCAATACTGTTTAATATATACCTAAATGGCCTATTTAATGTAGAAACTAAGGGTGAAGTAGTAAGTTTTGCTGATGATACAGCCATTTTTTATGAAGCCGAAAGTTGGGATATATTAAAGGATAAAATAGAAGCTGATCTAGCTACTATCTTTACCTGGTTCAGTAATAAATTACTAACAGTAAACTTTAGTAAAACTTATTACATACCGTTTACCTCCTATTCGAAATATTTACCGACTTATAAAAAAATATGTGTAAAAATCGGCAGCACAAATATAGAAATCTCAGCTACAGATAAAATTAAGTATCTGGGAATTTACATAGATAAGAATTTAAAATGGGATATACACATAAACTTTATAGTAAAAAAATTAAGAACTATCTTATATAAATTTAAATACTTATCTAAAATTCTTAAAATCATTCATATGAAAACACTTTATCATGCTTTAGTCGAATCTCACCTTACTTATGGAATTATAGCATGGGGAGGTACTTCAAATAATCATTTAAGGACCTTAGAAACTACGCAAAAATTAATATTAAAAATTATATATAAAAAAAATTGGACCTACCCAACTGAAAGTCTATATATAGAAACGGGGATCTTTGATATGCGGCAACTCTTCTGTTTCAACCTTTTACTAAGGCAGTATAAAAACAAAAATGAGTTGGAAAATATTGATCATGCCTACAGCACCCGTTATATGATAAATGCCCCTATTCAAGTACCTAGACCTAAAAAAACAATTGCACAAAGATGCCATACATACCTAGGACCTAAACTTTATAATAAATTGCCAATTGAAATAAAAACTATAAATTCTTATAGTTTGTTCAAGAATAGAGTAAAATCTTGGATTAAAAGCATTCCCAGACTAGATATACATCGACTAATAGATGTAAAAAATATATAAACACAAAAAAATACTCATTCCACTTAGTTCCAATAATTTCAATAATTCGCCTGTCATGCTTACTTCATATCTTTTTCTTATTGTTAATTATATAGGTTAATGGTTATTTCAGGACCTTCTGCGAATTACCTTATGTGAATTTTTATACACAAGTCTTAGACTATTTGTAAAATGCAACAATAAGAATACACTAAATATATTGTACATCTAGGTTCTGAAATTACCAATAATTTACAAACAAGTTTTAACTTACTGTAAATTTATCCAATTTGTTTACATAAATAGTACAAATTATATCTGTATATTTTTTCTGTATGTTATTTCCGTAAATAAATATTATTATTATTATTATTTATTATTATTTCATAAATAACCAACCATAAAAATAATTTTCCAACCAACTTTAATAATTGCTTCAATTTTAGGAAAGCTAACTTTCATGTGCTATACCAAACTCCCTTAAATGCAAATTGGTTATTTATTACCTTATATAAAGATATTAACGACGCATGTGATATGTTTTACGAGACACTGTATTCGATCTTTGATTTATGTGTTCCAAAGTATCGCCCGTCGCAGAAATAAGTATCCTCCCTGGTTTAACTTCAATACTATAAAAGGTATCAAACTAAAAGCTAAAATGTGATATACGTACAAAACTTCAGGTGATATCGATGCTCTTAATGAATTTAAGCGCTTAAGATCGAAAATTAAATTTGATATTTAATAATAATAGTGTCTTGTATAAAAATTTTGTTCGAAGAGCAGAAAGTAATATCAAAACTGATCCTTCTAAATTCTGGGCTTTTATTAACAGTAAAAAAAGCGGTTAACAGTAAATATACTAAATACTTTTGCTAATTTTTTGGTGATTCTTATATACCTGATGGTGGCGACTTCAATGATGCATTGAATAAGGTTAATATCCATATACGGTTTTTGACGAATCTGACGTACTTAAAGCTATCAAAAAAATTAAATTTAAAATGACGACGGGTCCAGATGCCGTTCCGGCATTTCTTATTAGGGACTGCGCTTAGATATTTTCATAGCCGTTAATGGTTTTATTTAACTTATGCCTTAACACCTGTTCATTTTCCGCGATCTAAACTATAGAGATAAATTTGATGTAACTAATTTTAGACCCATTTCAATAATTTGTCATTTCTGCAAAATAATGGAAATACTGCTACATGATTAAATGTATCAAAGTGCCAGCAATCATCTCACCGTACCATGGAAGGACGTTCATCCACTACTAATTTATTGTGCATTACATAGCTGAAATTTTGGATGTACAGGCTCAATCTGATGTTATATATACTGATTTTTCTAAGGCTTTATGCAGACTTAACCATAACATTCTACTTCGTAAGTTACATAAAATAGGTTTGTCTTATTCACTGCTAGTTATTTAGATCTTATCTGTCACACCGAATACAATATGTCGCGTATAATTTAGTTAAGTCTGTCGAATCATCAGGTGTCCCTCAAGGCTAGGTGCTAGAGCCCTTAGGCTAACACCTGTTATGGAAAAGTTACTTCCTGAAACACAGAGTGGCTTTAGACCAAACCGAGGCACATCGGATCTAATCTTCACACTTAAACAGCTTCAAGAAAAAGCACTCGAACATCAAGGAGAAATTCACATGGCCTTCATTGATTTAACCAAGGCGTTTGACTCGGTGGACAGGGAAGTGCTCTGGAAAATTATGCTCCGCTTAGGTATCCCTAGAAAATTTGTGGAAGTATGTCGCAGTCTATATACAAACAACAACGCCCAGGTTATGTATAATGAGGCAACCGAACCTTTCCAAACCCTCACTGGAGTTAGGCAGGGATGTGTCCTGGCACCCCTACTTTTTAATTTGTTTACCACTGCTCTAACAATTATTGTTGACAACAAACTGACAGTCAGAGGAATAGGTCTCAGATACCGTTCTGATGGCGGTCTCTTTAACATAGGGCGCTTTTTTCACGAAGACACGCACACAATTCATTTGTGATCTCCAGTATGCGGATGACTGTGCACTTTTAGCCTCTACGCCGGAAGAGCTTCAAGAACTTTTAGATGTGTATGCCCAGAGCTATGATTCCTTGGACTTAAAATCAACATTGGAAAGACTAAGATTATGTCAACTCCTCATCAAGTGAACCAAATAGACATTACACTTAACGGAAATTCTCTTGAAGTGGTGGATCAGTTCAATTACTTAGGCAACGTTGTTAATGACAAAGCAAACATGGACAGCGAGATTCGCAATAGAATTAACGCTGCATCTAGAGCACTCTGGGGACTTAGAGAGAGAGTATTTGACAACCACGACCTTGCCTTGTCAACGAAAATGGCTGTCTACAGAGCAGTTATCATTCCAACACTGCTATATGGATGTGAAAGCTGGGTCACTTACCGTCGTTATGTGAAAGAATTAGAACGTTTTCAGCGAAGACACGTCAGAAGTATGATGAAAATCCGTTGGTTCCATCACATATCAAACGTGGAAGTACTCAGGAGAGCAAACAGCCTTCCAATTGAGGTGCTTATTTCAAGAGCATGCCTAAGATGGGCAGGTCACGTTCATCGTATGCATGATAACCGCCTTCCTAAATGTACACTTTATGGTAGAAGAAGGCGTGGCGGTCAACGAAAGAGGTTCGAAGACGTTCTCCATGAAAATCTAAAATCCTGCGGTATTCCAGACGAGCAATGGGAACAACTTGCAGCGGACAGAACCGAATGGCGAGGGGTTGTTGCCAGCTATCAAGGAAATGTTGCTGCAAGAAGGCCGAATCCAAGACCTAACCAGGTCTATGTTTGTCCTGACTGCGGTCGACATGTGCTCTCCCGAATTGGCCTCTATAGCCATAGTCGTGTGCACCGTAGATGAATGGGAATTACAATAGACTACACCTTTTACTTGTTTTTTATTACACACAATCTATCGACTGTAACATTTTTTTATACTCGGACTCGAGTAAAGGCTAATAATAATAATGTGTAACTACCACCTTGACAACACCGTCATACATTCGAATAAATGAAATAGGTATAATAAAAACATTTTCTTAATAAACATCCTTCTTATGGTATAGGTGTAGATATATGTGCGCAGATCCGTTTTTTGTAAATACGTAGATATTCTACTAATCATAAAATTTTAATATTCAAAAATTTTTCCTCTTTCTTTCCTATACGTTGTGAACCCCGAAATACTGAATTAAAAGTTGATAAAAGGTCGGAAAAAATTCTTACATCATTATTAAAAAATGTGTTTGTTTCATTTTTACTAAACCTATAATAAAAATAAATCTGACAAATTTTAAGCATTATCTATTGGCTTATCTCATGTAGCACAATGCAGTTTACTTTTTAGAATTTCATATATTAATAATGATAATATTGATTAGATACATTTTAACGCTACAAGTCTTGTTAATTTCCATATAAATCATGTATTTCCAAAACGTTTCAAGTGCCAAAATTGAAAGTTTCCGAGCCAAAAGAAAAACATTTTCTTGCAAAATATTTTTAATTTTGTCATCAAATGTTTTAATGGCAGTTACATTGTTTTGAAAATGAACAATTCAAATAACACATTTCCAGTAAAGTAAAAAATACAGCAATACTCGCATCGGCTAGAAAATACAACTCTTTTAAATATTTCAACTAATTATATCATAAAAACTTAACTGCCTTTTTGCCTCATTTCTTTACCGATATTTGCTTTAATGTTATGTACAAATTAGATAAGAAAGATGCGTAAATTCATGCGATATTTCAGCTCATTCATATGTATAATTCAAGTAGGAAAATCCTGAGACATAAGAAACCCAACAAAAACTTTACGACCTCATTAAAATACCGGTACTCTTTTTTTAGTGCTGTTCACAAATTGACTCGCTTACCTTCATAGGTTTTTAATCTGCATCAGGTCTCGGGGTCGTTATTTGATGTCAGGCTTGGCGCCATGGCCCGCGGCGATATAATTATGTTGTAAAGTTTTTGTTGCGTTTTTTATTTACTGGGATCTATTTACTTCAACTTAGCGCCATGGTCCGCGGCGATAATAATTATGTCCTAAAGTTTTTGTTTCGTTTTTTTTTGTCTCAGTTTATTCTTACTTGAACTATACATATGGATTCCGTTCCTTAACAAGGCCACTTTCAACCGATAAAACCTTAGCGCTACCTTTACCAATTCTTAATGTTTTCTTAAATTAAGAATCATTGTAGTACTAGTAAAAATAAATTGTGCCTTTGTGTTATTTGAATTGTCAAAGACTTTTGACACGGGTTGCACCGATTTTCTTATTAATAAGCTATCTAGCTGTAGCTATTCTTCTTTGGATTAAGTCATAGATGCAGAGAAGAAAGTGATTGTAGATGTGTCAATGGCACCAAATTTAACGAGCGGAATGTTAAACCTTGGTGTTCCCCAAGGGCCAGTCCTGAGGCCTCTATTATTTCTGGTATATGTTAACGATTTACTCAATTACATTACGAAGGAACTGGTTAGTGTTTGCAGATGATACCACCGTTACTGTAACATCTGATAATCCGTAGTTATTTGTACCAATCATTGGATGTTTAATAGACAGGTTCAATGCATGCGGTGTCAACGCAATCGTCTTATTTTAATAAAACAAAAAATGCAGCAATACAGTATTATATAATAAAAGCTACCCCAGTTAGGCATGCTTAAAATAATACATTGAATTCAACGACCACGCCAAATTTTTAGGCTCCACGTAGACAATAGACTTACAAGTGGAAAATATATGTAAGAAACTAAGTAAAGTTTACTATGCTATAAAACCAGACTTACTGAATATTTATCATGCTATGCCGTATTCCCTTATTTTATTAAACATTATTAGCTAGAGTTGATCATGTGCAGAAAAGACTGACCTTCACATCAGAGAAAGCTGCAGATAACATGAGATACTGAACAATATTTCCTCAACACATCAGTTCCTTGATCATGATGGCAGGATCCATGGTAAAAAATGTTAAAACATATATATGCTCCAGCCGTTACGTAGGGATAGACAGACGCATGTAATCACGAAAGGGCAGCCGAGTACACAGATATTTAGTGGAGCGAAAACGATATAAAATTGTGTCAAAATTTTTTTTTTTAGTTATAACCAGATGAAACCTTCATGACATCATGAGATAGATCACTGGACATCCGAAAAGGTCATTTACGATTTTTTTAAATGTGTGTGATGTGTAAAATTTGTGGAAATTAAAAAAAACCTACTTTTTATGACTCACTTCGTCATATCTTCGAAAACGTATAACATATATTAATGAACTTTTTTTAGTTTGAAAGCGGACACAAGCGCAGGTGACACCCTAAAAATTATATAATTTTTTTTTATATAAAAAAATAAAAGACAATCTGATAGTTTCATTTACCTGGTAATAACTTTTCTTAAATTGAAAAACTTTTTTATTTAAAGCAATTTTGCCATAGTATCTGCATATGAATTAAAGAAAAAGTATTGGAAAAGTTTTTAAAACAAAAATCAACCTTCTGTGGTAAATAGTTTTGTACTTATCGTCATTTAAAATTATTAATATTCGCGCGCGCGATGTGCTTGTCGGAGACGCCATCAAATATCGTACCGTGCGCGCTCTCAATGTGTTTGGAAAGCGTTCTTGGGTTTGCTAGGTTTGCTCTACACTCAAATTCTTGCATGTTTTTTTTAAGATTCCTGCAGTTCTATGCAAAACTTGTATTTCATTTTCAGAAACATAATTTAGGTCCACATCAGAATTTGTTTCAGTGTAACTCGATGGATCTGAGTTCTCATTGTCCGAGTGCAAAGTTTCTACTGCGCGATCGACACTTCTTTATAATTTTGACTAATTTTCGACTTATTACAAGCCTTGACATTGCTTGCTGAAATATATTGACTGGGGCAATTTTTATGGTACTTTGATCATAGGCGTATCATAACTATATAGCTTGGAAATAATAGGTTTTTTTTTGGCAGCTTTAATTATTTTTTCGTGTGTATTCATACCGGTGCCCGAAGAAGAAATGTTACGATAAAAGAATAATTATTTATTAATTATTATTGAAACAATAATTAAGTGTCAATCAATATAATTTTGAAATAAATTGTATTTTGATATGATAGCCTTTATTAAGAGATTATAAAGAATTAAACCGTATTATCAGTAGTAATGTAACAAGTGCAATAGAAATTATTGTTAATTTTTGGGAAATTTGCTGGAATGCCTTTTTAGTTTAAAATGCATAAGCGCAAATTTGTCAAAAATTACCGATTTATTTTTATTGCATGTGTTGTATTTAGAGAATTTCAAGAATCAAATTTTAAAGTTATCTAAGAAATAAAAATGGGTATTTTCATACATTTTTGCAAATAAAAATGATGTTTACTTTTAAATTGCGCCGCAAAAAGGTATAAAAGACCAGCTTTCCTAAATAAGTCATTTTTGATATAATCAATAATCATGCACTATATTATTTTTTATATAGTGCATGATTATAACGTAATCTTGCTCTGATTGGTTTAAATCAATAATTAAAACTTGTCATTTCATTGTTGAAATCTTTATTTTGACAGATGAATGAAAATCTCAGACAGGAATTTTGAGAAAAATTATGAAATTAAATAAAAAGCCTAATATCAATTACCGGTTTGAATAGAAGTTAACTTCTGGCTTTTTCTCACTCCAGATGAATTGTAAATTAAACATATTCTTCGTATATCAAAAACATTGTCACTATTTCTTGTTTTAGAACAAGAAGGAACATTTTCGTTTATATTGTTACTGATTTGACGAGCAGAGGACATCTTCTGTCCACTAGTATATGATACGTTAGGTATGTTTTATCTCGCTACCAACAAGTACATCGCGCGCGCGAATTTTATTAATTTTAAATGATGGTAAGTACAAAACTATTTGCTACAGAAGGTTTATTTTTGTTTTAAATAATTTTCTAATATTTTTTCTTTAATTCATACGTAAATACCATGGCAAAATTCATTTAAACAAAAAAGTTCTTCAATTTATGAAGAAGTCATTACCAGGTAAACGAAACTATCAGATTGTCTTTTATTTTTTCAAATAATTTTTTTATATATATAATTCTTAGGTTGTCACCTGCGCTTATGTATCTGCTTTCAAACTAAAAAAAGTTAATTAAAATATGTCATACGGTTTCGAAGATATGACGAAGTGAGTAATAAAGAGTACGTTTTATAATTTTCACAAATTTTACATTTTTTTATTAAAAAAAAATCGGTACCGTTAAAAAAAGTCGTAAATGGCTTTTTCGGATGTCCAGTGACCTATGTAAGGATGTCATGAAGGTTTCATCTCGTTATACCCCAAAAAAAAATTTTTTCAAGAACGAAGCGTCTGTTTCTTGACTTTTTACTAAGCTAATTCTCTTAGCCACTATCTTAGAAAGACAAGCGAATGTTCATGGAAGAGGAAACTTTGTCATTGACTATTCAGTGATTGATGAGTTGACAGAAAACGAGACATTCTTTGTTCGAAAGGACCCAGCCTGGATCGTTTGTACGATTTCAAATTAAATAAGGTGAGTGGTATTAGATAAAAATAATCTTTGGTAAATATTGACTTACACGCTCAATTGTAAAAATCACAACGCTATCCATCTAATTTCTTTGATGAATATTAAGAATTCGTTCATAAGATTTCTTGATCTTATAATGGCTTTTAATTGCTACAACACTTTAATTAATCTACCGACGCGACGTCCTTCCAATCTTTAAATTGACTTTACAATAAATGGTAGACAGCTCTGGGAAATTCTTATGTAATTATTATATAAATAGATAACACTGAGTTCCGCTGAATATGTTTTAACGGGAAGAATGGATCGAACAACATATCTATCACGTACTTGATACCTGGTACAAAATAAATAAAATTACATGCTACTGTTCCAAAACAAGAGTTTGTGTTTCTTGGCAAAATTAAAGCTAGAGCATATTGTAATAGAATATTTAAAACTAATCTTAATGCAACGATCGATGTCTATCACATCAACTCAAACTAACAGAAACTAGAGGAGTGGTCAAATTCGTTTAGATTTTTAAAAAATGTTAAAGCCTAACCATGTAATTTAAATTGGTGATTTAATTAATTCACCTATTCATCCATCTTTAATAATCAGTTTTCATAAAATTAAGACAGCTCAGCCAAAGTTTTCACCTAATACGAAACAAAAAGCATACAATTTTAAGAAAGCTGATTTTGTGTCTTTGTACAACTCATTATTAAGATTAGACTGGTCATTTTTAACTGAAATAGATGATATTGAAGTAGCTGCACATGAGTTTTATGAACAACTTTACAAGTCATTTGATGAAAACGTTCAATTGTATAAAACATATAAGCGTAGTTATCCGCCCTGGTTTGATGCAAATATTATTAAGAATGTAAAAAATAAAGCTAGATTGTTTAAGAGCGCTCCGGATATACGCCGGAAAGACGGTGCAAATTACTCTCATATAAATCATTATTTTAAAAAACGGCTTTCACTAAAAGACATTTAAACATGTTATAATGTGGGACGATGAGAGAAAAAAAAAGTATATATAAAAAAATATATTTTTTTTTATTATCGATTTGCAAAAATAATTTTTATCGTCCCGCATAGGTATCATTAAAATAAACATTTTCCCTTTTGTAGAACTAAAATAAAATTAGGCCTAATGTCCTCAAATGCACAGAGAAATTTAAAGATTAGGTATAATAAATTTGCCCAATGTCATATTCTACTACATCTCTATCTCTCGCGTTCCAAGCACACCGTACATTCAGCTGCGTCATTTTATTGACGTGAAGTCATTTACAATTAAAATTGGAAGCATGGATGACTACACTCCGACCAACTCTTAAGAAGTATAAGAAAACTCATAATGACTATTTTTTACAAAAACTAGAGAACTACGACATTTGGTTAAGGAACAAATAAGTGCTACATGCAATATATATATTGAAAATGTCCAGTCCTCAATTTCCAGCGATCCCCAATATTTCATTTTATGATAAACCCCAAGATATTGTGGATGTCTTTGGAGAATTTTTTAAGAGTGTCTACTTACCACCTGAAACAGATGATGAAAAACATACTGAATTGCCTAATATTCATGAAAATATTACCTTTCAAAATATATCTGAAAATGATATCTTGAACGCTACAAAAAAATTAAAAAAAAAAATGACGTCAGGTCCCGATAATATACCATCCTTTATTGTAAAAGATTGTATCCGTTTTCTAGCGGTTCCATTCCCTATACTATTCAATCTTGCATTAAAAACAAAGACCTTTCCTAGTCGGTGGAAAGTGGCCAAAGTTTGTCCAGTGTTTAAGAGCGGTGATAGGGCATTGTTTGATAATTATAGGGCTATTTCTATTCTATCAAATTTTTCGAGTTTATGAGTAATAGATCAACGGTTTCAAACTTAGCGGTTTTTACCAAATATGTCTCAATTATATTAGATAGGCAGGGGCAGGTAGATGTCATTTATACAGATTTTTCAAAGGCCTTCGGCAGGATAGATCATGCCGTCTTACTTAGGAAACTGACACAATTTGGTTTCCATATTAGTGCTATAGAATTTCTTAAATCTTATTTATGGAAAAGACAACAGTATGTCGCATACAATGGTTTTAGCTCATCTTGTTATATGGTTACCTCAGGTGTCCCTCAAGGGTCTAACCTGGGTCCCCTTCTCTTTCTGTTGTTTATTAATGATTTAAATGACGTAATCGAGTCTTGTAAACTATTCTACGCCGATGACTTAAAAATATTTTCAGTTATAACTTGTACTGATGACTGTTGGAAGTTACAATCTGATCTGAATCATGTTCAGTCCTGGTGTCTAGACAATAAATTAGGCCTCAATGTTTCCAAATGCAAGATTACTAGAAGGAAACAAATGTGAATTTGCAAATCATATTGAAAATAATTCATTATCTCGACGTAATTCCAGCAAGGATTTAGGTGTATTATTTGACTGTAAATTTACTTTTAATGAGCATATAACTTTAAAAGTGTTTGAGGCAATGACATTTTATGGGTTCATTGTAAGAAATTGTAAAAACTTTACTGATATCAATGCTTTGAAAATATTACATTTCTCTTATATCCGCTCTAGGCTTGAGTATGCAGCTCTGATTTGGCATCCATATTATAATCGTCATAAAATAATGGTGGAACGAGTTCAAAGAAAATTCTCAAAATATTTGACTTTCAAAGCAGACGGCGTTTATCCTGGAAGAGGAATAAATTACAACTATTTAACTAGTAGATTCAATATTATCAGCTTGGATTTAAGAAGGATTTACATATCATTAACATTTCTATACAAGCTACCAGAGCTGAGTACTTCAGTACAAAAATGTACTGCAAATTTGTACTCCAGTAGTTTAGGTACTCTAAGTACTTTACTTTAAGTACTTTTAATATTTCTGTACTGGTATTGTAAACTTCCAGTACATTTGCAATGTACTTGTACTGGGTACTTATTTTCTGCAATTTTTGATGAAGTATTACTTGTTACTTAAAAAAAGTACTGCAAAATCATAATGTACTGCAAGTATTTTACTAATGTACTCCCAGTAGTAGAAAGGACTCCCAGTAGTAGAAAGTACTCCCAGTGATAATAAAACTACTCCAAGTACTTATACTGCTTTTAGAAAAGTACTTATAAATATACTGCAAGTAATTTAAAATATGTAAATCAGAGGTTACTGCTAAAAGTAAAGTACTTGCAGTACTTTAAAGTACTGCAAGTATTTATAAAATACTCTAAGTACTTATTTAAAATACTGAAAATACTTGAAGAGTACTTTACTTAATACTGCTACTGCAAATGTTTAATTTTAAGTACATTACTCAATACTTCAAGTACTTTTGAAATATACTGGTACTTAATACTGGAAGTAAAACAAAAATGGTTTGATACTGCTTACTGGTTACTCCCAGTACTTTCATTGAGTACTGGTCACAGCTCTGCAAGCTACTACATAACACAATTAATTGATTGTTGCGCTTTACTTGGTATGATCAAGTTTAATGTACCTAGACTTAACTCGAGGCATAACCCAACCTTTAAATGTGATATACCCAGAACAAATATCCTGTTAAAGTCACCAGTATATGTTATGTGCCAAAATTTTAATAATTTATGTGATATTAATTGTTGTTCATTAGATACTCTTATTGAAATAGCAATTCTAAATCTTAATGTAAATGTTATTTAATACTTTGTCTTACAATCATCATTTATTTCACAGATACATCTGGCATGTAAACTACTTACTTAGTTATTATATATTATTATGTATTGTCCTGTAAATGGATCTTCTGTTGGACAATAAAGGTATTATTATTATTATTTCCTATTAGTTGAGTTCAAACACATTCTATTCTGGTATACTAAAGGCAGTTAATTAATCCCCAAATTTTCTATGTAGATCTAAAAATGAATAACTCCTTGGAAGCTATTAAATTGAAGTAAACATAATCAGTTTTAAATATGTTTAATAGAACTTGTATTCGAAACACTTAATATATCAGGTTTAACTAGAACTGAAACTGATTTTTTCCTGGATCCTTTGTAAAATAAACTTTTTTTACGATGCAAAACTTAGGTAAGTTTATAAACAAACTTAAAATAATATATTCGTGGTAGTTCAAATTCAATAAACTTACATTATAACAATTTTTTGTACAAGGTGTTCTGGTTTTGATAGAGGTCGAATTTCTCTGAGGGATTAGAGAAAAAAATTTGTTAAGGCTTAACATTAATTCTGTTGTTTTTAGCTTTCTTAGTACATCAATGAAATATTTATTAAAATTTTCAGCAATTAATTTATTTGTTAGTCGAATTAGAACAGATATTTAAATTTTAAGTCAATCAGCCAATAAACGTTAAAAGAGGCATTATAAAATGTTTGTATGAGCCGAAATAATTTCATCTAATAATGCAATATTCGAGGCAATGTTAACAATGAGGAACAATTTATCAAAGAGATTTTAACAACCAATATCCTGAAGTCTGGTTTTGATGATAAAATGAAATGAAGTATATTACAACTTAAATACTTTTCTTTACATTTGAAGTTATTTTTGAATCAATTATACGATGAGCTGGATTTTCTGTTAGGAGGCTTCTCTTAACAATAAATAACAAATAATTTTAACGAAACAGCACAAAAGATCAACGCAATCGGATAAAATTGCAATGCTTTTTAACGGGTGAACCAAATCTGCTGGCCACACTTTTTGTATCGGAGAATGAAATTTTAAAAAAAAGGTCAATAGACCGGATGACCTGCAATTGTAATTTTAAGCTATCAGATTTTTAAAGCATAATGGATCTAATTCGTGACTGTGTAAATAATTCGTTGCCATAGTCGTTGTATTAATTTTGTTCGGGTTCCTGGAAACTTGAACAGCTGTTAAAACTAATTAGTTGTGGGAAAAGTTCATTAAATATAACGCAATTTGCAAATTGCATGTAATCACAATCAGTTGCTTAACTCAAATTAAATATGAATATGCTAATCGGACTTTTGTTCTGCCGCTGAAGACTAGGAACAATTTATTACAGCGTAATATATAATTTTTTAATTTGTAAAAGGTACTTAGGAATAGAAGGAAATGAAAACGAAGAGCTAGAGAGGTTGAGACAGCCGTGCTGTGTTGGCGTAAAAAGGGGAGGTCTAGTAAAGGGAATAAACCATATGAAAAATGACTTAAATATACAAGGTGCTATTTGAAATAAGAAAGTTGTGACAATTTCCGGCCATACCGGAAGTGATTTTTTACCACCGGATGGTCAAAATGTGGCCAGTGATACCTATATCTGATTTTCCAAATTTCAGAATTTTATTTTTAAAACTGCAGGAAAAATGAAGGGCTAGGTACTTTCTGAGTCACCTGGTATATATTTAATATTGTTTTTACGCTCTGAAATTCTTTTCTTCAAATTTATTCCGGTTTGCCTAATATAAAAATATGTATACATAAAAGATAGGGCAAGTGCTATTGATCAACCTGCATTTTCTAGATTTGTTTTTCTTCATCAATTTTGTATTCATTGTTTTACCAAAAATATTAGTTATCTCTATGTTTAGCATTTTTTGTATATTAATTTACTGTATTTAAATTAGATTTCCCATTATTAAAATCTAGTTAAACTAATTGTACTGTCTAATATTGCTATGTAGAATTTTAATGATTATACGAACGTTAATAATAGCTATGATGAAAATGTTTATAGTTGGCCGATTAACTGGACACGTGCGGTATCAAAATTTTGCATATTAATCCCTAAAACATTTTAAAACTTGTTTAGCACAATTATAATTTTACACTGTGAAGGGATTTAAGGTCCTCGAGTTAGGTAAGTTTATCGGATTTGTGAAAGAACAGCTACAATACAACTGTCACAAAACTAAAAGACAGTTTGACAGGTCAATAGATTTGTCTATATTTCATGTGATGTCATCGTTGGTTACGGCTTTTGACTCGCACCGCCTCTTTCTGGGAACCAACCCGATATAACGCACCTTCGCTATTGCACCCTGTTGGTTTTCGGCTTCCTGCCTGGCTGCCGAAACACTTCACTAACACCCCATATAGTAAAGAATTTAACGCCGGCGTCAAATATGAGTAACAGATTCTTGTTGTGACTTGTCGATTTTACAACGAAATTTATCGACCTTATTTTTTGTTTGTTTTGGCCATATCTGATGATCAATTTTAACACATCACTGTGTGACTTCTGGTTATCTTTTTGAATTCTCACATATTTCAATACTGTTTAATGACCGCAACATTATCTAATTTTGACCATATCTGACAATAAATAATAAATAAACACCTCAGAAATTAGACAACCCCCAATTCCAGAAGCCAGGGCTTGTGCGGAAGGGGGTTACACATTGAAAAAACGGGGACATGCAACCATTTCCTCGGACAGTGCCAGTGCCGGAGCCAGGATTCGAATCCGGTGCGCCTTAACCCACTCGGCTATCGACCAGACAAATTACGGATAAGAATGCAATGTTACATGCCAGAGGCGGTTTTTACGTATAGTATAGTCGTTTGCAATTTTACTCTGCAGATAAAAAAGGCAACAAAAACTTTAGAAGCTCATTATTAACGTCGGTGAACCATTCGGTATGTGCCATCAAACAAGCCGACGTACATACAGGGTGGGCCATTAATAATAGGCCATATTTCAAGGGCAGATCTTTGGGCCAAAACAGGAGGATATAACCAAATATGCTTTAGTAAAATGTTGCTGTGGAAAAAGATAGAGGGTGTCAAAGTTCAAATTATTTTTTTGTTTTTTTTTGCATCCCCTGTACAAAATTTTTTTCGCAGGGATCTTCCACAAAGGCTACAATGTTGTCAATTTGTTCTAAATAAACACAACAGGGATCGAAATTTTGTTAAGAACACTTTATTTACCGACGAAGCAACTTTTACTCGCCGAGGCGTTTTTAACTGGAGAAATACCCATTACTAGGAAGTAGAAAATCTTCATGCCGTTAAAGAAAAGTATTTTCAGCAAGAATTGAAGATCAACGTTTGGTATGGTATCATCGGTGATCAATTATTGGGACCATTGGTCCTTCCTCCAAATTTAAATGGACAGTATTATCTGTTTTTTCTTCAAAATACGCTAACACAGAAAATAGATATATTTTATAATAATGTATCCAGTGATAATAAATAAACGGACTACAAAAATGAAATAACTAATTTATTGTAATTTTAAAATAAGATATGATATTCCAGACGCTTCGATAGGCATTTTTTACTTTTTTACTTTACGCACTAGTGTGTAAAGTTTAACTTTGCGAACTACACAGCGTGCGTAAAGTGAGTACTTTACGCATGGTAGTAGAAAAATAAATTTTAATGTGCATGGAAATAAAATTATTAATATGGGAATTATCATATTAAACCTCTCCTGATTTTTTCTTAGAACTGAAATTCAACTATGTGAAAGTGAAGATACGAGTGAACAAAATATGTGGTTAACAGAAAAAAATCATGACTATTGTGAATCATCTTTGTGTGAAATTACTTAATACTAAAAAAAATTGCTCGATTGTTCTACAAAAATTCCCCATAAATTCAATTTCAAGGTAACCGATAATTTCCCAATCGATAAGTATGTTAATTTCAGTTTGTTCATTCTATATTTAGATATAATTCAATTAAATAAAAATAATTAATTCATATTTATGCAGTATTATTATGAATGAATACTTTCCAGTCATACCCATTTTATAACCACGTTTTAAGAATTCTTTGGATTGGTCTGGCATCCGGATTTTTTAGATAAAAGACACGTGACTAAATCATCACTTTTTGGGCCCCTCGCTCGTCATTCACATCTTAACGTAAAAATTATATTGTGTCTTTTGATATAAGGTCAACAATATCTTTTAATTGTACCACTGGAACCGACATGATCATTTTTCTTCGGTTGTCCGATTTTAACGTAAAGTGTATACGAACTTAATTCAAACCGTTTAAAAACTAAAAGCCGGCAAAAAAGTCGGCATCTCTTTATTGTACATGGGCGGAGGTAAATAGAAATGCTTGTCATAACAAAATGATAAGATTTTCGGGCGTTATTATATTATCCTCTGTTTCAAATGGTCTCCAGAAAGCCATGGTAAATTAGTAAATAATTAAAATATTTTATGTCTTATATAGTAGTAAATATTTATAAATATGAACAATAACTAACTAAATTTCTACGCTCGATATTATAACAGGTATTTATGCACTGCACTGGCACATCTCATAAGTTCACCGTTGGCTACTGAGAAACGATTTACGTTTTTTTTATGCTTAGTAGGCCTGTCCGTTTTATTATCTTTAAACCAGTGCAGTCATAGATGGTTCATTCAGGATGATTACATTGCCAGTCTCGGACTCGCCTGCACAGTTTCAACTACCATTCGAATCTCGATACCATTGCTAAATATATAGGACAACATATCAAGTTCAGTGCGCACGGTCCTGTGCTTTAACACTGACCAGTTTCAATTATCCTCGTATAAAGTATACCTATATGTATAAGGTTATTTAATATCTCTCAGTTTGCCTGTCCCTCTGTTGGGAGAAAAATAATAATTAATATGTATTTTATAAGGTTCAGCGTGTTTCCGTAGTCAAGTTTTGGATTAGGTTTTTTTTTTTTTTTTTTTTTTTTTTTTCCAGAAAAATGATATCGAGTAATCCAACACTGGGTGAGTGTTATTTTACTGAAGGTATTTTTAATGAGACGATCAAAATGGCATATATTCACAGTCGAATGTTTTCCAACTTCTGATGAATACTACAAAATGTGGTGTGACTCAATCTAGTTTTATTGTGGTGCGGCCAACTAGTTTCACTTAAACATACAACAATTAATCATGTTCCCAACCTGACCATTAATGTAGGTGGTCACATTTTGTCTCGTAAAAGAAATACCAACCCCGCTCCGTTATCTACGAATTACATCGTACCACAAAAACTTGTGGGAACTTGTAAGTGAGGGTTGCATAGAAATGCCCAGATTCGTATCTTCCTCAGCTTCCATTGAGAAGGCCGACAAGGCAGGCAAATAGAGAAATTTGTTCGGAATCTGTAAATCGTAAAAAGTTTAATTTCTGCTAATTTATCCTAATCATCTGTGTAATTATTTAGGATTATAGAGTTTGATGTAATAAATACTGCAAATAATAATGAGTAAAGTGTAAGAAATAATATAGACACTTGACACGAATTCACATCACACACGCAATATTTGTTGTCGGTTTACTTCATCAGTGAAGAGGAAATAGGTGATTTTCCTTTCGTCATTTTGTTGTTTGCAAATGTATTTTTTCTCGGTATACCTATTACATAGTTGCACCATTCTTTATCGAGCTAACTAACGTACAAAGTATCTCGAAAGGGAAAGCTATGTAGACGTAACAAAATAAAAAATCATAAATAAGGTTTGGGTAATGTGACTCTGAAGCTATTTCCACGGGCATCAAAACTGAATGATTTCGGTATGTCAATAAAGTAAGCATCTTCTGGGGATAATTAGTCAATGTCGGATGATGTATTTTCAAGTTTAAAAAGCAAATACTCGGCCAATGCATTTAATGTCGTACTCAGAAAAAAATCATATAAAGCTAAATATTGCAGAATTTCGAAATACTTTTTTTTACATACTAAAAGTCTCCAAGTTCCGCCCATTGGGAACATCCCCCAAAACTACCCCTAAAGGTACGGCTTTTCACTTTTTAAAAATTATCTTTTTTGGAGTTTACTTTAGCAAAACAAGTGTGGAGATAAAAAAGAAAGAACATAGAATTTGCTATAAAATGGTATATTGGAGGTTACGATTTGAGTAATCCAGTGACGTACAGTACGAGTTTAATTAAACAAAGTTCACTCCGTAAGGTACAATTTTTTAGTTTTTTCAAGTTACCTTGGTTAGGGTTACTTTAGCGAAAAAGTGTAGAGAAAAAGAAAGATCTTAAAATTTTCCATAGAACGGTGCGAGATAATGTACCTAGTTATATTCGGTTGTATATAGCATATTAATATTGAAAAAATCAGAAACGCATTTAATTAAACTTGCGCTGTACGCCACTGGATGAAAATATTTGGAACTTTTTAAAGTGTATCTAATGTCAATTGGAACACCAATGTTTGATGTTTACCGCCTTCAGAGCAATCGCTACTTTGCTGTCATTTGTCGGCATTTTTATAGTTATTCCACTGATGTCTCAACTCTACACGTCAATGATTAAAAAAAAACTAAAAAATTGTACCTTACGGGATCAACTTTAATTAAACTCGTGCTGTACGCCACTATTCTTGCTGGACTCGCTTCGCTCGTCAGTCAAGTACATCATCGACACAGAAATGTAACTTTTAGTCCATATAAAACAATACACTATTGTTTGTTTGATTAAAATTGCATCATCAGTAAATAAATCACATGACGTCATCATCAAACAATTACATAATATCTTTAGATAATCTGGCAGGAACGGTAAAGTGAGAATAAAGGGAGAAACGTAGGACAGCTATGGAATGACAAGTAGATTTCCTCAAGGTTCCGTACTGGGACCAATCTCATTTAATGTTTTCATTAGTGATCGTATAGTAGGGTCAAACTCAGAGACATCAATGTTTGCTGATGATACCAAGCTATATTAATACATTAGCCCACTACCAGGAAATAGTTACAGACTTAAGGCTGTAGTTCACCGGACGCAGTGCTGTGCGGCGCTATGCTAAGCTAAGAGAGAGAGAGAGAGATTAGAAATCTACCTGAAAAAGTTATGGCCAAAAATAATAAATATTTGCTTATTGGATCTCTCTCTCTCTTGGATGCCCACCTGAAGGGACAGCCGCTTACGATATTGTTTCGTAAAATTATAACATTGAATGCTCTTTTGAAGCTTCATATACAATGTAATTGTGATTTCAAACGTGAACACCTCAATAAAGTTGTACTCATTGCCCGATTTCGATCCGTTTTCTTTAAGGTAGAACACCAAAACTGTACTTTAGGTCACAATTTATTCACAGGAACAAGGCCTGCCTCGATCTTTTTGGTTGGGAGGTAAAATTCAAGAAATCATTAGTAATTTTTCTTATAAACAATCCGAAGAATCCCCTGTATTCGGCATTCTCTTAAATGGGATTTGCATTAAAACATATACGCAAAACATTTTACAGATAAATTAAGAATATGATCAATTTATTATTGTAAGATAAGCATACACTCACCATCGATTCTAATCTATATGCAATTTTTTCCTCTATCCAATTTTCACTAAACTATATAATAATAATAATAATAATAATAATAATAATTTATTTCCCTTCAAATAAGTAACATGTAACAATAATTTAGGAAAAAAAACAATATCAAAATAAGGGAAACCACTAGGCTGTGTTCAAGCAAGCAGCACAGAGTACTGCCCCCCGGATTAATACACTAACCTAGTTTACTATAACACCAATACTATAATGCACATGCCCTAATTCTATATTAAATTTCTAAGTTGTGATGTATAGCCAAACAAACAAACAAGACTTACAATAAATTTATGTACAACACTACAAAATAATTCATTTTTTATTTACAAGTTTGTTACAGTGACTGTTTTTCCACCAGGTCGTCCGGGCAATGCCTCCACGCGCGGATTGCATAGCGATCCAAGCCGCGCGCAAAGGCATCGACCAAACGACCCAACGGAAAACCGTCACTAATCTGTTACTGGTTACTATATAAGTACTTCGAAACATTACTTTTGAACTGTTTAGTGGACATTATTTTAAAATTATCTGGGACTGCATTATAAAGTTTTGAAACATTACAAGAAAAAGATCGTTCATAGAGACTAGATTTGTGGGTCGGTGGTATTATATGGTTTCTACTCCTAGTTTGAATGTTGTGCACATCTGAGCGAAAGGATATTTTATCATAAAGATAACTAGGAGTTTTCCTACAAATTATTTGATGATAAAGGCATAATGTCTGTAATTTTAAGCGATTTAACCATTTTAGATCTTTAAGTTTATGCGAGATATGCTCCCTACGCCGTATCCCATATATATACCTTATACATGAATTTTGAGTCCTTTGTATTCTGTTTTTTGTTAATACATCAAGACATGGGTAGTAAACAGGGGCGCAATATAGGAAATTTGACAGGACAAGACTTTCACACAATAATGTTTTTATTTTTATAGATAAATAATTTCTGTGTGGATAGAGCAACTTTAGAACTGAATAAGACCTTTGTATGCACTTACTAATGTGTGCGGAGAATCTAAAAGTATTGTCAAGAAGTAAGCCCAAATTACATGCACCTTGAACAATTGGAATAGTTGTACCATTAATTGTTATGTGAAAATGTTCAGAAATATCAGAGATAGCACCTTTATTACCAAATAAAATTAATTTTGACTTACTAGGATTCAAAAATAAAGAATGCTCCATTGACGCCCTTTCGATAGCTTTCAGATCTGAATTCATTTTTATTATAGCATCATCAACATTATTACTACTGAATGATAAATACAGTTGCGTGTCATCTGCATACATATGTGAGTCACAGTATTCCAAATTACTACAAAGATTACGTGTATAAATACAAAATAACAAAGGTCCCAAAATTGAACCTTGAGGCACTCCGAGGAGATCTTCGCTATTTATTTTTTATTTCATTCCAATATCTTTAACAACAACTTCGTTGCTTTAAAATATACTCTGTTATAAGACTATTCAACAAAATTATGTGATTAGATTTTAATGAAGAGCAGAATATTAACAAGAAATAAGAAAAAGGTCAGTAACTTAGCCGAGCATGCTATATATGTATGTACTGCAGTACATTCTTCAGTCTTTAATTTGCATAAACATACATGACACGATTATTTATTACTATAAACATATAACTTGTTATATGATGTATGAGGTACCTAAAATTTTCTAACAATGAGGAGGAGATACGATTAATAATAACAATGACGCTATTGTTTAATAGTACACCATTCTTGGATTTTCTTGGCTGAGAAAAAATAGGGAATTCCATTAAAAATTATCAACAATATGTTATTATTCTAATTACGTCAAATAGATATTATATAAAATATAGGGTTTTACATCATAGAAGAGGATGCAATTTGGAATTACAAAATTATATTTAAAGATCATTAGGTATCATTGCATCGTTATGAATTAAATTAAATATGCACAAAAATTTATTTAAATCATCATGCGTGCAAATTTTGCATTTATACAGGATCAATATCCTTATAATAATACCTATTTTATAGTTATATCAATAAACTCGAACAATTATATATAAATTAAAAGTTATTAAGGTTATTGATTATGTCATAAAAAACAGGGAAATAAGGAACTAAGACTTTCAAGGGTTTTTATTATATAAATCGTTCAATTGGTCATGTAAGATAAGAAAACCGCGGAGTGCTAATAAATTAGAGCGTGCAAAAATATAACTCGAAAATGAAGCAAAATTCAGGTATAGTTAATAGGAATTTTTTTGTAGAGAATAGGATTTCTCATCGAAATAGCTTATTTAAAAAAATAAGAAACAATTAAACAAAAAAAGCAAAAAATCCAATTTTTTGTTTTTTTTTACTTTTTTGCCTATAACTTTTTTCTGAGCAGAGATAGGTTAGGATTGGCTTAGTAGAAAAAAAATTGATGAAATTTATATTAAAATGGTGGTCTCAAAAAGTTTTTTCGACCAAAATTGACAGATATAGTCGCTCAACCTTAGCCATTTTTTTCGATACTTATCGCGTTTAACTTGATATTGTTTTAAATTTTATTTTTAAAAGCTTTTATTAAACTTGGAATGTTTGTTTGTTAGTTAGTTTGTTTGTTTAGGTCAAATCGTGCAATTTTCGCAAAATTTCGATTAGTCTAATTAAGCTAGAGCTTTGAAATTTTGCACATATGTATAAGTCCGGTGACAATACACTTTAATATTTTCATAACAAAACAAGATGGCGGTTTCAAGATGGCGGACGACTTTATCGTTTATGATTCGATTCGACTCAAAATCGATATCTGGGGGTTTTCGACATCGCCAATTATGGATTCTTGGTCAAAATTTAGACATTCAAAATGGCGGCACCAATATGGCGGACAACTTTTGTCATTTATGGCCCAAATCGATCAAAATCGATATCGGGGGGGATTTTCGGGTTCGCCGATTACGAATTTCTAGTCAAAAATTTAGTTCAGGATGGCGACTCCAGGATAGTGGACGACTTTACCGTTTAAGATCCGATTCAAGTCAAAATCGATATCTGGTGGTTTTCTAGATCGCGGATTATGAATATTTAGCCAAAATTCAGAAATTCAAAATGGCGGCGCCAATATGACTGATGACTTTCGTCATTTAGATTCAAATCGATCAAAATCGATATCTGGGGGTTTTCAGGGTCGCGGATTACGAATTTCTAGTCAAAAATTTAGTTCAAGATGGCGGACGACTTTACGTTTATGATCCAATTCGTCACAAAATCGATATCTGGGGATTGCAGCATATCAAAAGACCAAAAAGTAAAAAATAGAATGATATCAAAAAATATTTTTAAAAAAGCTTTTATTTAAATGCTCTAAAAGTAGAAAATAAACTCTGAAGTAAATCAAACCCATCATTTTTTAATGGTATTTCAAGTTAATTTGTTAATAATGAATAATTATTTTCACAAATATATAAAGCTGCGATGGTTTTTTAAACAAAGTAAAAATAACTTATTTTTAAATATTGCTTTTTTATCTATCTTAAATATGAAGTTTTGTAAAAATATATTTGAAATGAATTTAATTTAAAGCATATAAACCCTCTTTACTAGGGTTGGAAAAAAGAAAAATATGGATTGATAGCTAATTCCATGAATGAACCTCATACATCAGAGATTTTCCTCAATAAAATGGCTTGCGGATTAGGGAAGCTATGGTTGCAGGAAACTAGGACTAACTTGTTCTAACAAGATTTTGACTGCCCGTTTGACGTGCTAATTGAAAGTCGTCAGACGAGCAAGATAGAGGCACTGCGATTGGAATAAGGCTCACTCATCCCGTATACAGATGGATCTAAGATGGCTGAAGGAGCAGGAGTGGGAGTAGCAAGGCCTAATTGTAAGCTATCCAAAGCCCGCGGTAACAATCCAACCATCTTCAGGCAGAAATTTACGCTATAGATCTGTGTGCCCAGGTATGCCTAAATAAAGGCATCCGAAGGGCAAAGATCTATATACTATCAGATAACCAGGCAGCACTAAAGTCTCTAAAGTCCTATACCTTTGAGTCTAAAATTGCCTGGGAATGTAGACAATCCCTGAAGCATCTGGCTAATAACCATTCCCTATGATATTGCCATTAGTCGCAGCTGAGACTCGAACTCAGGAGTGGAAAAGCGACTAGACATATTGTCGCTCACACAACCTCGTCTAATCCACTGCTACCATATGAAAAACGCTACTAAACACCCGTACCCTAGCCAGGATTCGAACCCGGGTCTCCGTGGTTGCAAGCCTAACACGTAAGCATTGACCCACTCACTATTCATAAATTACCAGTAGACAGGAGCGTTCGGTATCTTGAGAGGTAAGCAGCTCGAAACCATGGATGGCTGGTTGAACGTTCCTGTCAGAAATCCCACAGCTAATATAAGTCCTTCACCGACATTGGCTGCAAACAATTAGTCTTTGTACCTCGTTTTGTACTTTTGAAATAAATACCACTAGGTATAGTCGAGCTCAGATTCACGGTGCACTCAAAAAAGGGAACAAAAACCGACCTCATTATTATCACCGCCGTTGGACCATACGGTATGGTGTCATTAAACAAACCGACGCACATTAAAAACCTATAAAAGTAATCGAGTCAATTTGCGAACGAAATAGTACAGAGCTGAACTTAAAATTCATATGTATTAGAATGTACATCTTAATAGTACTAGACAGTAACGCGCTGTTAAAACTGAACGACTGAGTTGTTGATCTAAATATTTCAAGTGCGTGCCTGGGAGCAATTATCTTTGCGACTAGTTGAACGGTAGTTTAATGAGGTCGTAAAGTTCTTATTGCCTTTTTTGAGTACACCGTAAATCTGAGATCGACTATATGAATTTGCTTTCACACATATTTAATAGTCTGAAATCACGTAAATGTGGAGAATATAACCATATTGGGGCACAGTTTTAAAATATCGTACATAGTAGTTCTGTTTTTTGTAAACGGTGTCTGTCTTCTTGAGAAGGACAGTGCGATAGAAATAGAGTTTCAGAAAACAGTATGTTAGCATTTGTAGCCAAAGATTAAAGTAAAAATTTGTAAAAAAAGCTTTGTGTTGTTTGATACAGTTATAACTGTATCAGACAACATAGAAAGCTTTTTTTAGAAATAATAGTAACTTGACCGGAAAAGCTTAGTTAATACCAAGATATTTCACGCCATTGGTTGATGTAATGATCTCAGTATTTATTTCAACATCCAGATCTGCAAGATTGACTAACTGTTGAGAAGTTCCAGAAACAATATTTTGACTTTTGTTAGCATTTAATACAAGAACATTTTAGAGTGTATTGGTATATAAGACTTAAACCGTTATTGAGGAAAAAGTCTGCAATTTGAAATTTGGAAGGAGAAAATTATATATTAGTTGAATATCGTCAGCGTACATGTATAGTTTTTAATATGGTGGAAGTCTCGAGATATCTGCAATAGATACATTTAATAGAAATGGTCGAAGAATAGATCATTGTGGAACACCGGATACAGCTGATCTATTTTGTGATGTAAGCATCGAGCTTCCTATATTAACGCTAGTAAGTTGTTGGCTTCCACTGAGACAATTTTGATACCAGGAAAGAACACTTCCAGATATGCCATAATAATTTTTTGATATATAAGGAGTCATAAGGAGTCAAAAAGTTTATTCAAATAATGTCAAAGAGGTGACTAAAAAAGCTCGTAAAACTTCGTCAGATAATATACTTAGTAGTGTAGAAGCCTTTTTGAAATCCGGACTGATAAGACTTCCATTACATTTCTAACATCCAGATCAGTTAGTCCAGTTAGTTATAATTAAATCTAGTAACGCTTGGCTTTGACCAGCTATTCTAGTATGATTGAATTTGAAAATTTTCCAAAATCGAAGTTGGTTTTCACATTTTAGAAAAAACAAACTGGACTAATATTCCTGCATCCGTATAGGTAGTGCATTGTAATCGAATCTGCAATTTAGTAGTAAACTTTTTCTCATAAGCGGGGTGGCTATTAAAAAAAAAATCGTACAAACAGTATTTTTTTACATTTACCTGGACGGCCAGATGAATATGTACCAGTTTCACCCAAGAAGATTTGTATGCACGTTAAAAACGCACGTGATTTGGTTGTAAAATGCTGTTCTTTATAAATAGGGTAGTTTTAATGACTTTAAAATCAAGTCCTGCATATGAATTAGATTTAACGTTAGATGGGACAATCTTGTTATCTAAAACCTAACATAGGTACCACAAGTACCTGAACGCATTATTTGAGGGACATATTTTTGACAATCAAGGCATCATTATCTGGAGTTTATGATTCGGCATTTAACGTGTTTATGAGTTCTACTTACTTAGGTATAGTCCAAGTAAGGACTTCCCTGCACTCAATAAAACGCAACAAAACCTATTATCGCCACGGTGGCATGCCTGCATCAAACGACCCGACGCACATTAAAAACCTATAAAGGTAAGTGAGATGATTTGCGGTCGAGGTAGCACAAAGAGTAATGGTATTTTAATGAGGTCGTAACGTTTTTCTTGCGTTTTTTATTTGCCGGGAACTGTTTACTTCAACTAGACGGTTTATTAATGCAGTGTTAATTCGTAACCAGAGGATATATGTCAAACAAAACAATTGATACCTATTGTTTCATTTGACATTTATCCTCTAGTTAAGGGTTAATCCTGTATTGATAAACCGACCTTAATAATAATTAATAATTCTGGGATATCGATCAGTCTAAAAAAAGTTATTTTGTTTTACGCACATTTCAAGTTATTAATTAACAATCATCAGAGAAAGTTACTGTTACTATAATTACCAAATTTATTGAAAACTGATTTTACCGAGACTTTTACACGCTACGCATCCAAGAACCACTCAAAGAAGAAACGTTTTTTAGAGTTCTTATAGATTTCAATTGCAATTTAATAAACTGCATTACCTATTACAGAACATTGTCTAAAGATTCGATTTCTTGTAAATAAAATTTTACAATAATCTTCATATAAATTTATACTCAAAAATATTCATACAAATGTTACCGGCTAACCATGATGTTTTTAATTTAAGAAACCCGAATTTATTATTAAATTCCGTAACAATAATATTTACGTATAAATGAACGCTCAAGGTAAGTTTCAATAAACGGACAGAATATTATGTATTATATATTCTTGATATCGATTCACGATTCGTGCGACTACGGTACGTAATATATTCCCCGAAACACATTTTCTATAGAAACACAATTCGGCTCCATGCATGATATATTAACAAATAAAAAAGTTAGACATTCCAGAGTTTTTTGCAAGTCTGGGTAACCCTATAACCGTCTGTGAAGTGGATGCAGGTAGTATTTCAGAAATATTAAATTATAGGGGCTCTGGGCCGGTCGAAATATAATAATTATAGGTTCCTATGATTTTGTGTACGTATACAACAACTATCAAGTTGTCATCGAATTTACCGCCAATAAAGTTTAAAAATAAACAAGTAATATTTTAAAGCCACAGGCTGAATAGATTATTAAGAAAATAAATAATCTAGGTACATTTTTACATTATTTACACAAGTTAAATATAGCTACCGGTGTTTGAGGCGATTTTATTTCGCAAAGTGAATTTATTATACGATTATTTGGTGTTTAATAAACAAATAGGAATGTGTACAGTTCATGAAATTCCTTTTTTACTCTTCGCAGAAGATACTGAGACCATTAATATCGTTTGTAGAGAATTTTTTATAAGCTTTTGTGTAATTCACTTGTATAGTCAAGTAGGAAAATCCTGAGACATAAGAAACCCAAGAAAAACTTTACGACCTCATTAAAATACCGGTACTCTTTTTTAGTGCTGTTCGCAAATTGACTCGCTTACCTTTGTAGGTTTTTAATGTGCGTCGGGTCTCGGGTCGTTTTGATGTCAAACAAACCGACGTACATTAAAAACCTATAAAGACAAGTGATTCTATTTGCAGGCGAGGTAATACAGAGAGTAACGGTATTTTAACGACTATACCATCCGCTTCCCTATTTCAGTTTTTGTCTACCAAATTTCTTCCTGACTTTTTCTCGGTAGTACTTTCCAATAAAAGCTTGTTTTTTACTTGCTTTTCTTTAACTCATAATGCGTGTACAATGTTTATGTTCAAATCTTGCATCCTTTATTTAACGCACTTCCTGACATAATCGATTGATGAAATTTTCTACAGTTACTAAGATCGGAAGACAATACAATATTCCGCCGTTACTTTTGCAAATATCCGCCGTAGGGGGCGCGGGCGTGAAAATTGTCTTCAAATCTTGCATCCCTCATTTAACACACTTCCTGACACAATCAGTTGATGAAATTTTGCATAGTTACTAATATCGGATAACAATATAGTATTCCATCATTACTTTTGAAAATGTCCGCACGAGAAATCAAAACAGATCGTTAAGAGACGAATTTTTATGTCTAAAGAATAGAAAATATAAAAAAAATTTAAAACTTGTTTTTGTACTAAAAAGTAAAAAATAAAAAAAAATTAATTTACGACTGCAAGTAAGGCGTGCGCGCTTTGTATAGATATGTTCCGTTAACAAACTTCAATAACCGAACCGCGGTAACTGAAAATTTGACAGCGGTTCTCGTTTAGTAAGCCCGGTTATGGTTTTTTAACGGGACGCAAAAGAACAAACAAATGGAGGGTATGACGTATTCGCAGTATCGAATAGAATAACCTAAATTTTATGACCAACTATTTTATAGGGTCAAGCCTAGTCCTCATAACGGCGAATTCCGGATTTATTTCTGCGGAATTAATGTGATTGGTGGAAATGGAAATGGTTAGATGCCTAGAAATTCCCGCGAATATTTTAACTTTCTGCGATGCCGCTGGAAAGTTCAACTTGTTTCAACTCTTTAGCGGATTTTGTGTTTCTGTCTTTGTCTTATTAGTTTTGTAAGTTATGGTTTAAAATGTTGCATGAAGAATGTCAAGTATGAAAATATTATTTGTATGTTATTCGTATGTAATTTGGAACATAGTTTTATATATATAGGATTTTATGTATGATGACTATGGGGCAATTAATTGGTGCCCCATCCACCATCTGCGAATGATTCGAACCACTTCTTGCGGGTAATTTATAATTGAAAATTACTGCTACTACTGTGCTACCATCCACTTATTTACTAATATGATTTTGATGGTGACTTGGTGGCATAGAAAGTTCTTCTATTATATCAAACCAAAAGGGTTCTCGCCAAAAATATTTGCTGATGCTTCTGAAACGGGATGGGGGCCTGGCGCAAGAATTTTTCGTGAACGAAAAACTAATCATTAGCAGCTTGAAATGCTCTTGGAGCTTCCTGTAAAAGTTAGAGCTTGTGCCGTTTTACTTAAAATAGAAAATACGACTGATATAACTTACACAGGGTGTTTTCGAAATACATGTATATTATTGTATACATTATAATCTGTGAGTTCTTACATAATGTGAAGACCAATGCAACTTTCGAAAAATTCGAAAAAAGAAAAAAATAAGCTCATCTGTGTTATTTACTTTTATTCCAGTGTTGCCAAGTCTGCACAAAATGATCGAGTTACTGATACAGTAAAATTAATTTACGACTGCAAGTAAGGCGTGCGCGCTTTGTATAGATATGTTCCGTTAACAAACTTCAATAACCGAACCGCGGTAACTGAAAATTTGACAGCGGTTCTCGTTTAGTAAGCCCGGTTATGGTTTTTTAACGGGACGCAAAAGAACAAACAAATGGAGGGTATGACGTATTCGCAGTATCGAATAGAATAACCTAAATTTTATGACCAACTATTTTATAGGGTCAAGCCTAGTCCTCATAACGGCGAATTCCGGATTTATTTCTGCGGAATTAATGTGATTGGTGGAAATGGAAATGGTTAGATGCCTAGAAATTCCCGCGAATATTTTAACTTTCTGCGATGCCGCTGGAAAGTTCAACTTGTTTCAACTCTTTAGCGGATTTTGTGTTTCTGTCTTTGTCTTATTAGTTTTGTAAGTTATGGTTTAAAATGTTGCATGAAGAATGTCAAGTATGAAAATATTATTTGTATGTTATTCGTATGTAATTTGGAACATAGTTATATATATAGGATTTTATGTATGATGACTATGGGGCAATTAATTGGTGCCCCATCCACCATCTGCGAATGATTCGAACCACTTCTTGCGGGTAATTTATAATTGAAAATTACTGCTACTACTGTGCTACCATCCACTTATTTACTAATATGATTTTGATGGTGACTTGGTGGCATAGAAAGTTCTTCTATTATATCAAACCAAAAGGGTTCTCGCCAAAAATATTTGCTGATGCTTCTGAAACGGGATGGGGGCCTGGCGCAAGAATTTTTCGTGAACGAAAAACTAATCATTAGCAGCTTGAAATGCTCTTGGAGCTTCCTGTAAAAGTTAGAGCTTGTGCCGTTTTACTTAAAATAGAAAATACGACTGATATAACTTACACAGGGTGTTTTCGAAATACATGTATATTATTGTATACATTATAATCTGTGAGTTCTTACATAATGTGAAGACCAATGCCACTTTCGAAAAATTCGAAAAAAGAAAAAAATAAGCTCATCTGTGTTATTTACTTTTATTCCAGTGTTGCCAAGTCTGCACAAAATGATCGAGTTACTGATACAAAACTGATAATAAACACACAAAGTAAATATTTTACTTCATTAACCCAAGTGATCGAAGGGCAATTCATCACTATTAATACATTCACACATTCATACATTTTGAAAACACATTAGCAGTATATCCCCCGCATAGATGGCACAAAGATTTTGTTTCTGTGAGGACACGTATATTAATCGTTACTGGTAAAGTACATAAGGCTAACGTGCATTTTTGGCCGTACTATAAATAACAAAGCAGGTAAAACTTATTAACCACTATTAACACGACCATATAAACATACACTCCAAGTCCTTAGTTGTTTTACTAGCTGGCAGTGCTCATGAGCAGACGAACAATTTCAAGGTTACTGGGACAACAACCACAAATATAAAGTTATTGGCGTACTGAATAATTATTTGCATTTTTAACATTTAGTTTTTCGATTATTTTTGGATATTTTGATAAAAACATGTGCGCGTTTTTCAGGAAGATATGGGTATTCATAGGTTTGAACATATGCATGTACTTCAAAAACGCCCTCTACAAATAAAAAAGAATTGCGTAAGTACTCGCTAAAGTGAGGAAGAAGCTAAAAGCCCAATTTAAATGTATTTTTAGAAAACTTATCCCGTGGTATCCAACGTAGGCCTAATTCACAAAATTATTACTATTAAGTACGTTTTGGTTGTGGAAGGGCTGATGCATAGTCCTATAAGAATCTAAATTATCTCCCTCCATCATTAACATGTCATAGAAGTTCCCTTTGGTTTACCCCAGTTCAGTGAACCCTGATGTAGTAGTAATCAAAAGATTTCTCGAAGGTGCTTTGAAGCTAGCTAAACCTAAACAAGAAACTACTTGACATACACACAACCAATGTTCTTCTTCTCTAACCTAAAAATAGGTAATTATGGAAAATTTTTTGCTAGTAGGTACTATGATTACCATAGGTGTTGATACTATTCTGTGTAACTTCGATTGACAAACGATATGACACATTATATCAAACAACAGTTGGTTGGTTATGTAGTACCATAAATGATGTGCTTAATGCACCAACAAATGTGTATCCGGATTTTATATTTACATCCGTATGAATTAACTTTTCGCAAAACATGCATTTGTATGTGTCAAAAGAATGTGATTAAAAAGATTAAAAACTTATATTGATTTTGTTAACGATATTTGGTTTTATGTTATATATAATTATTTGTCACAATACTACAGATAGCAATCTTAATTTTATTGATTTATTGATCCGTGTGCTGTCATCTACGTAAACTAATGTTTTAGCTTGAATTCCAGATAAATGTTTCTAGCGATTAATGATACAAAAGTTACTTGTTCGCTTTTACTCTTAAATACAATAGTAAAAATAATACTTTCTATTCTAATGGTTTGTTCATTAGTCCTCACTTAGGCTTGACAAAAGAAACGGAGGAGTGAGTCATATTGAAGGTTAAAGTATCTGCGTTTTTTGTACAACTAGAAAAACCCAAGCAAGTTACAACAGGAAGCTCAACAATTATTGGTTGTTGGTGCATGGTTTTTTATACAAAATTATAAAGAAATATAGATACAGCCAATAATGTTAATTTCTATTTTAACGACAAACAAGAATTATAGTCAGCAGTAAAGTATTTATACATATTAAATTAATATTAATATACTATATGTATAAATAGTATTTTAATCTATATATTATAGAATATGCTCAAATTGTCTCGGTACTTGTAGGATCATCGAATTTTGGTTTATAAATTAGAGAAAGTCACAATATAAATAATTTATTTTTATGATTAGTATGTAATTACAAGACATTTTTAAAATTCATTTTCTTGCTATCTAATAAGAGAACTAATTTTTTTATTGGAAATAATAACAGATCGAATACAAATCACTGGCTAATTGGGCCGCACACACATAATTCTAGACGTGGGTAACGTATTTAAATTGATAAGAATCTGTTGTATAGTTCATACACATATTTTTGTACTATGATCGTACTTTGCTACAAGATATCCCACTGAATTATAATAATCCCGATCAAATAACTATGTATTTTGTATATAACAAAATCATTGAAGAATTAACAACATATGCTGCCAAATCAACTTCGTATATTGAAAATCAGCGTTTAGCAGCTTGGGGGGAAATGGGAGAAAATTTTCTTTTTATATTTTTTATTATTAAATCCAAAAATTTACTCGGTACTTATTGTATATTAATTGCATTTTCTAACATCATGCTATATTTAATCGATTTAAATAAACGGTGAAAGTCATCCTGATAGAGTATAGTGCATTAAAATACAGGTGTTACACTTATTAACATTAGAAGCATATAGAGAGGGTGAAAAATAAAGAATATATAAAAAAATGTATAAACCTTTTTTAAGATCAAACACGTTATGATACTCAAATCAATAGATTCATATTTTCTTCCAATTGATTTAAATATTTGTAAGTAGTTTAAATATTCCAAAATGAACTTTTATACACATCAGGTATGTAGAAATGTAAATCCTTATTTTTAAGGTAGCAATATTTGTTTATCGCATATTTAGTGTGTTCCCGGTTTGTGCGTCAAAGAGAAAGATTGTTTTATTTTAATGTTTGAAAGAAATTACAGTGCGGAAGAAAAGGTTTTATTTATTGAAAGGTAAAGAGTCGCATAATGAAAAGCAGAATTTAATGTTAATTTATTGATTTGTTTGAAAATGTACATATCAAAAAAAAAAAATTAAGAAATGTCCAGCTAGATTACACTATACCTTCGTTTTTCGTTTACGACCAAATGCCAAATATATGTATATATTGGAATGGCAAGACATAGTTAAATACAAAAGTTCATAGATATGCAAAACTTTAAAAAAAGATAGAATATTTAAATTTTTGTTGTTATATTTGACTTCAAAATTTTATATAGATTTGACCGTATCCTGCAACTCATTTGACATTTTGCTTTTAAACAAAAGTCAAACTAGTTTGGTTGCTTTCTGTTTCAGTAAATATTAAAACATTTTTCCCCAGTTATTTTTTTCAATTCTTGAAATTAACGCAATTTTTCCTCTCTGACAGATAATCCGGGGACACACTGTATATTAACATAAAATAAATATTTCTATAGTGCAACTAAATCGGAAATTACACATTTATTAACTACAAGTAAGCATATTTACTAGCAACAAATTTAGAGAGTACTCAGTAATAATGATTTTTGTTAAGAAAGAAATATTTTTTTATTACGCATAAATTGAAAGGTTAATTCATTTACATGAAACAAACTTTGTTAATTACGAACAAATCAATGAAACTTTTGTAAGAAGCTTTGTTTATGAGAAATAAATCTTTATTTCTCAGAACTATATATTTTTCACTCGTGAGTATTTGAATTTATTTGACAATATTAAATATTTAGTTTTCATTTTTAAATAAATGCTTTAGCATCCCCAACTAAATGTTTAATCGGCCAAATACGAATAAATCATTTAGTTGGGGGTAATAAAATTTATTTATCTCAATTAAATCATTCTCTCAGTGTAGGTCCGTTTTTCACTTTTGGATATGTAACCCTAAAATAAAGTTAACTTTACCTCTTTTAATATGAAAACTGAGACTTTAAAGGAAATCTGTAAGACAATTACGAAATAATTAAATAACTATTACGATTATCAGTTTAAATAAAGGAAACAAATATTTTCCGAGCGATAAGATATTTTAAGGAAACATAATTATTAGGTATCTAGGTGTAAGAGAACATTTAATGTGATAAATCATGATACATACCGAGAACTGCCTACCGTAACTATAAATCCAACAGTACACTTACATAAAGCCAAAGAGGTACGTAGGAAAAACTAGTTTAGAAAAATGTAGCAAATGTGTGAGAAACATTCATCACAACCTCTTAGATTTACGGGTATTTCGAATTAATGTATGGTCAATTATGTAAGTTATTTTATTTAAAAAAACATGTCATGATATTTTTCGCAAAGATTTTCCTTTCAAGGCCAGACTTGGAACAATTAGCTCAGTAGTAATAATTGTAATCGCTCGCTGAAAATTACAAGTAGTTGATGAATCTATACAAAAAATTTGTGACATTGTTACTACATTTAAAAAATAGGAAACTCCGGAAAATAATATTTCATACATATTAACTATAAATATTCACGTATTACATATGTATTTAAAAAAAATGCATTCCATCATTAGAAGCGTTAATATTACCTACTTACTACAATGCAGAGATATGTTATTTTTATAGATGATCCTAAACTAACAAAGTTAAAATAAAGACCAATTTATAGCCATAGATGAGCTCATAGGTTTTATTTATAATAACTTTATGAAAAAGTATAATACAGAAATATGAAGATGACAAAGAGGATAAATATAAACTTAACTGTTGTAACGTTCAAAGTCTTTAAGTTTTTCTTCTGCTATCTTTAAAATAGATATTTTAATAGACTGGCTATTCGTAATGAAATATTTAGTTTAAAAAGGTAATACATTAATTCAGATAATAAACGAAAACGGTTTCACAGTCCTGTTATGTCATGCAAGTAATACTTGACTCGATGTAAATGTAAACAATGGTGAATGTTTTATAATTTTTTTATTTATGCTTTCATTGAATGAAGTCATTGAACATTACGTTTTTATATTAGTTTAAAAGGTAGTAAATAAGTGCATCCCCCATCATTTTTTGGCTCGGACAATGGCGTTTCGCATAACATTTCGCAACATAACAGGAGTTATACTTACAAAAATTTCGGCACGATTTTGTAAAATTTCAAGTGTTTCAGGGGGTGCACACAAACTCGTTCTTTCATATAATCCCATACAAAAAAATCTATAGTGCTTAGATCTGGAGAGCGGGCAGGTCTAGGTACAGGTCCACTTGTTGCAATTATTCGTCCATTATACCGGTACAATAAATGGGCCATAACTCGAGCGGCATTATGAGGCGAAGCCCCATCTTGTTCAAAATGCATTGGTTCTGAAACTGCAAGTGACAAGTCCATCTACATTTCTTCAATATCATTTTTTAGGAGTTCCAAATATCTCTGTCCTGTCAAAGGTCCTTGAAAGAAAGTAGGTCCAGTAATTCTTGTTCCAATCACCCTAGCCCATACATTGAAAACATGAAAATTACCTTGCCTCATTAAATGTTGATTTTCCTGCGCACAATACCTATTGTTTTTTTTACTGAATATTCCATTGTTGGTAAATCTCGACTAGTCAGAAAAGAAACAAATGAATTTCCAGACCTACAGCATTAATAGAAAATTTTTGAATGATAAAGTTATTCTCGAACTTTCGCTCGTGACGTGTACCTCAGCAGGTTTCTCAAGCCTAAATTTCATCTGGATGTGATCACTGAAAGATTTAAATTTGGCTATGATCTGTCTGTCTTCGGCTCTCAGCGTATAGCCTTGATATCATCACTGATTAGATGACGCATCAGACAGATATTTGTAAATCGTAGCCAAGCATGTGATTGGCCTGTAGTTGTTTTCTTCAGGACTTCTTTTTTAGGTAGAAGTAAGTTATTCATAGACTCAAGAATTTAGGGAAGCTCGTAAAAACTTCAAATAATGACTTCAGTTAAAAATCTTGGATGCTGTCTGATCCAAATACTTTCCAGTTTATAGTCTTCTCTTCTATGACGGTGCCCTTAGCATCTAACACTGTAGGAAGACCATTTATAATAATTAGGGATGGGACGGATATCCGGTTACTGCATCCGGCCTATCCGGCTTACAAACAGGATATTTGGCTTCGACCGGATATAAAAATAAAAACCGCCGCCCAAGGAATCACTACTTCCCCATCCAGATTTTGTATCCAAGTCTTATGCACACTAAATCCCAATCCAATTTTATTCTCTTTAATAATAGAGTGGAAGAGGGGGTGGCTAAGGCCAAAAAATTTTTTTGAGACGTTTCATTCTTATATACACATTAGATCACATTTTATATTTTTTTCAAAAAAATTTTTCTGGCCCCACCCTATTATTAAAGGGAGTAAAATATTACATTGGGACTGTGTGTGTGTTTAAGACTTGGATACAAAATCTGGATGTGGAAGTGGTGATTCTTTGGGCAACGGCTTTAGACTCTTGCTTGCTTTGCCGACAGACAGACCGACAGACAAAAACATTGGTTTCGCTCAAATTTAAAAGCTCGACGTTTCATGACATTTTAAGCCGATTTCAATGAAAAAATCTTTTTTTTTGCGTTTTTACTCCATTTGTATAGTTACTTCTATCTTTAAGCTAGATGCTCAAATGAACTTGTTAGAAAATATAATATACTGGGTGTTTCTCCATGTTTACAAATTTTTATACACATCTCGGGAATATTTAGCTTTCTTCATAAAAACACAACTTTTATTTGAGGCAATGGTCATACTTTGTTTTAAAAAAGCACAATTTGTATGAACAGAACTACCAACATTTTCTTTAAACAACCGCGACGCATTTATGTCTTAGGTAAAGCGCGAATGAGAATTTGCTTCATTAATATTGTAAATATTTTTCATGGTGGGCATGTTCAAAGCTCCCATTTCTCCTGAGCAAAACTATCTGAGGCTCAGTTCATCTCTGTTTATTTAGTTTATCTCATTTTATCTGCGTTTTATATCTGGTCGATTATTTATAAGAAAATCCGTGGTTAATATTTACACGAAGATTCCTTGAATGAAGGTTTTTTAAATAAAATCATGCCGTGCAGCTGTAATTTCGCATTATTTGTTTAGTTTGTGCGATCTGTAATAAAAGTCATGTTTTAAACTGTTCCAAGAAAGACATAAAATGGAAGAGTTAACTCACAGGATCGATTACACACATATTTTGCTATGAATTTGAAAAATTATGTTACTATTTCCCGAAAAATTCGATGAACCTCTCTCTGTTTGTATGTTATCTTGCAAATGATTTGACTTTTATTTATAACTATTATCTAACTAAGAAGAAACAACTTTATTACCAGTTCTAATTACGGGCGGATAAAAATAGTAACAGGGTATTCAACTACAATAATTACAAGCGAATAATTATATTTAAATCTGGACGGATCAAGTCATCAAAATGTTGTGGAATAAACATCGACTCAAAAAATTTACAATAGGAAACTGTGTAGTTTTATGTAGAATTTTATTACTTTTCACTTTGATTCAGCACATTTCATACTGAATGCGCATAAACGAGTTATTTTGGAAAAATTTCAATCCTGTGAAACAGTTCAAAAGCGAACCTTGTTCTTGTTTCTAGTAGGAAAACTACGCGTATGTGTCTCCGCGATCAGTGCACAGTGTTCCGTTTAATGGACGCTAGGATACATTTTTTTTTAATGAAAAAAAATTTATATCATATATGGTTGGGAGGTTATCAAGTGAATGTTAATTTGCCTAAATATTTATTACAATTTTCTTTAATGAGCTTATTTAGATTTATGCCCTGACGCAGTTTAGCATTAGCTATTCCACCACTCAACCAGGACACATACATACTACCCCCGCCTGTATAAAAAAAACAATTGATTTAGTTTGTTACAGGTATCTGAAGGTTGTTAGTCGTGGGGAGGGGGAGTGTAGTATATGATAAATACGTATAGACGTACAGCCAGATTTGTGCTATTACTTCCACGTCCAGTGGAAGTATAGTAATGCAAGAACATTTTTTTTTTTTGTGGAAATAGGCTTAAAATAACATGAAACGTCAAGATTTTAAATTTGAGCGAAACAAAATACTGTCTGTGGGTCGCTCTGTAGCTTTTTTGTGCGCACGTTTACTCTGGAACCATTTATGATATTGACTTGAAATTTGGTACATTTATTATAACGAGATCAGGAACTAGATTATATTTTGATCTAATTCCGTCGAAGGGTTCGGGGGTAAATAATAATAATAATAGGGGGATATTGAGTACGTTGTGGGGAATGAGAAGTGTCTAATTTATTGGAACTACTCGTTTCCACCACCATCAGGCAAATACAAGACAACAAGCCTGACATAGTACTCCTCGATCACCAACTCAAGACAATGTATGTCGTGGAATTCTCAGTCCCCGCTGAGAGCAACATTGTCTTGAAAGAGGAGGAAAAACGGACACAATATTGAGAGTTGCTCTTCGAACTCCGCAGGCTTTATCCAGACCATTCTGTTAAAATAGTGGTACTGATTATAGGAGCCCTCGGTGGAATGAGACAGACGCTGCTTTCAGAACTAAAGATCATACTGGCATGCCGAGATTCGGCAGAGATCATAGCCGGCAGAATGCTGTCATCCTCGGTTCATTGCGTTTACTCAGGGCACACGATTCACGGACCGGATAGTCACTCACCCCACGGGCGTGGGCACGGCCGTCTCTAGAGCCGGCCGTGGCGTGGGGAGTGGCTATTGGTATTTATTACCAGCTCCCCTCTTGAGGGTCGAGGGTCAGAGCCACAGAGTAGGGTGACTGGTTTTTTGTAAAAAAAAGTAGGTCATACATATAAATAAATAACATTTAAGATGGGTTAATGGAAAAATGCCTAAGATGGGGTAAATAAGGGTAAATAGGCAAAGCAAGCAGGTAAGAGTCCATAAAATTGCAATTTTTGGTATGTCGAAAAGTCAAGGTCTTAAATTTTTTTTGGTATCAACCCCCCCCCCCCCCACTGTCATCCCAATACCACCCCCACACTGTTACGAAAAGGAGAAAAAAAATTAAAATGTGATTTAGTGTGTATACAAGAACGAAACGTCTCAAAAAATTATTTTGGTGTTAGCTACCCCCTCTACCACCCCCACCCTATTATTAAATGTAGTAAAAAATTAAATTGGGATTTAGTGTGTATACGAGAACCAAGGGTCTAAAATTTTTTTGGCATTAGCCACCTCCTTTACCACCCCCCACCCTATTATTAAAGGGAGTAAAATATTAAATTGGGATTTAGTGTCTAAGAGAACCAACGGCCTTTAAAATTTATTTTGGCATTAGTTACCCCCTCTATCACCCCCACCCTAATGTTTAAGGGAATAAAAAATTAAATAGGGATTTAGTGTGTATACGAGAACCAAGGGCTTCTAATTTTTTTTACATTAGCCACCCCCACTCTATTATTAAAGGGAATAAAATATTACATTGGGATTTAGTGTGTATAAGACTTGGATACAAAATCTGGATGTGGAAGTATTCCTTGGGCAGCGGTTTTTTTTTATAAACAACGACCAAAGTCGGAAAACTCAGTTTTGGGGCTGTAGAATTTTCCAATTACGTTTTAGAAAAAAGTTGTATTAGTAAAAGTTGTAAGGATTAAAGAGACCTTCTTTTATTTCATTTTTTATGAGTTAAAACCGATAAATAGGATCCTAACGACGTTGCCATGTTTTTTATAAGACTCAAAATGTTACTTGGCTTTGTTATCTGCCACAGCTGAGACTCTGCCTCTCACACAACCCCGCCTAATCCACTGTTACCAAATCGGTAATGCATTAAAGACGCCACTAAATATCCAACCTTCGCCAGGTTTCGAACCTGAGACTCTTCGAACGCGTAAGTATTGAGCCAGCGTTCTACATAGAATAGAGTAGAAAAAATGTGGACTTGTAAAATTTTTATACACAGTAAACATAATATAAGAAAAATAAAGCGAACCTTTATGGAGACTATAAGAACAGAACTACTAATTTCATAAAATATAAGAATTATAATATTCCAACCTATCTGTAAGTGCCTCATATAAATAAGGACTCAACAAATTAAACAAAACCCCCTTAAGAGCGCTGAATTATATGGTACAATTTGCCGGTATTTTGTCTAGTCTAAACACAGTTAGCACAAAAATACAATGACTTGGAATGCTCGAATGCTACGAGGAAGATGCGTGGTTTACTTCATCTCAGGGTTACTAACTTCAGACCGGTTTCAACTTATTTTTGGGTCTCGTTAGTGCAGTGCAAGTGAGCAAGCATACCTTCGATACCCGGAGTTCGCATCTCATAGACTCTGTTAAGTTCCACCGCAGTAGAGCATAACTAGCGCCATCTCTCAGTAACATCTCGAAACAATTCAAATCGAAAATAAAATTGATAATCAACACTGAATAAGCAATTTTAAAGCACCTTATTCAATGATGATTATCAATTTTACTCAGAGATGGCGCTAGTTACGCTCTACTGCGGTGGAACTTAACAGAGTCTATGAGATGCGAACTTCGGATATCGAATATGCTTGTCGAAACTCCAAACCGGTCTGCAATTAGTGACATCCTGAGACGAAGGAGGCCTCGCATCTTCCTCGTAGCATTCGAGCATTCCAAGTCATTGTATTTTTGTGCTGTGTTTAGACACAATCCCGGCAAAATTTACAATATATATATATATATATATATATATATATATATATATTCAGCGCTCGTAAGGGGGAATAGCTGTTTTGGTTTAATTTATTGAGTCTTTATTTATATAAGGCACTTGCAGATAGGTTGGAATATTATAATTCCTATATTTTATAAAATTTCCTTCTGCTTTAATATTGTTTATTCAGTGATATTAATTTCATGTTAAAGCTGACTAACATATTTCTTTGGTAATCCTGCTGAAAATATTTAGCAGTAATAAAAGCTGTAGTGATTCATTAACGGTCGTTATATTGAATGCAATCTAGAGTTCAGGAGATTTCATATACGTCTAGTAGGCCACGGTCAAGCCCATCAGATTTGTGCGAAGTACAATGTCTTCTCGGTTAAAGTCATACGAAGTGTAAATTTCATTCCGTGCACCCGCTTTCTTTGTCGTCTGGTGTTGATATGGAGCGATATCTGTATTATAAAATTTCTACGAATAGATTTTATTACTAAATTTCCCGTATTCGTATTGTAATCAATATTAGCACAAAGCGAAAGGAATATTCTTATCATGAAAATCCTGCTCCAAGTTTTATGCATCATTATTCCTTATAACTGTAGAACAATGCATCTATAAGAGGGTTTCTGTAACTGCAAGTTTATAGCGAAAAAAGATTCTCGGTAGTCTTTTGTTTTATTATCAGTCACAGAGTTTATATTGGCATTTTATCGTAAAAGGGAAGGTCATCGTAGAGTGCTAATTAGTATTTTATTAGCAATTAGTGTTTCGATTTTATTTTTGTTTAGATGTCTATATTTTATTTGTTATTTGTAATTGCAGATTGCATGAAATCGCGCTGAAAACTCACCAAGCACCTGATTTACTAATGCTACTACTTCATCGAGCATTATTCATTTACAATCGATTTTATTCAAGCATAACATATCTATATAAATTTAAATAAGTATAACATGTAGGCTATGTATGAATTGCATAAAAGAATTTCAGTCTATCTATGTTATTCGATGTGGGTAGTGGACACTTGGTGTTGGGGTTTTGAATGCTATTATTGAACGCATTATCACTCTTATAAAAATTGTGAATCTACCAAATGATCTGTAGAAATCACCTTGCCACGAACACTAGCAATGGCCTTAACCTCGGTAAAATAAAAATACTTGAGACTCTTTGAGACATAATATATGATTTGCAGGAAACAACTACTCAGCGGGCAAATACCCCGACCTGCATTGAATTACACCTTACAAATCATTAAAGAATGGTAACCAATATCATTTGTCAACTCCCTGACCAGACATAGACCGGTTTCGAACTTATTAGTTCTCATCAGTATGCCATAGGTCATGGAGCAGACAAATGACATTGGTTACCATTCTTTAATGATTTGTAAGGTGTAATTCAATGCAGGTCGGGGTATTTGCCCGCTGAGTAGTTGTTTCCTGCAAATCATATATTATAACAGTAGGTTAAGTCCACCTAGGACTGAAAGGTCGCCGCTCTCAGGTACTTGCAGAATCGCAAGTCGCTATACGCCCATAGAGACATCTATGGTGTATAGTAGCAATTGACCATTTGAGAGGTTTCACTTACCTCTCACCACTACTCTTTGAGACATGTTTGTGATGAGAACTTAGAACACGCTTGTAGTTAGCTTCGTTTTAAGGAAACACACTTTTTAGGTGGAATTGAAGAGATGGTGGTTATTCGAGTTTAGGGGTAGTTGCTCAGGGGTGGAACCTTAAAAATATCAAATCGTGTTCAGCACCATCGAAAATGAGGGGGGCTCCCATGTTTCATTCCTCTCACAGTACTTTTGTGTTTTAACTCTTTTTTGCAACTTCATCGAGTAGTACGTTTATTTGTTTGATAGTTTGAGTCAAATCCAAATGCCCTAGAGGGTTTTTTAATCGACTTATTTAGATTAACATCCTTGCGGAATTCCGCATTAGTTAGTCCATCACCAGGATTCAGAGACGCAGACAATTACACAACGACCATTCCATACGATGCGACATTGCCATCTGCCGCAGCTGGAGACTCGAACTCACTTGTAATATACCGACTAGCCGTGATGCCTTTCACACAACCATGACTAGTATAGTTCAAGTAGGAAATATCTGAGACAGAAAAACATAACAATAACTTTACGACCTCACTAAAATACCATTACTCTTCGTGCTACCTCGACCGACCCTCGACCGCAAAGAATCCCGCTGGTTTTTAATATGCGGCGAGTCGTTTGATAGTTTGATGTTAGGCATCCGCCGGTGGCCCACGGCGATAATAATGATGTCGTTAAGTTTTTGTTATGTTTTTTCTGTCTCAGATATTTCCTACATGAACTATACACTACTACCAGCTCGGTAACACATTAAGAATCCCCATAACCCAGCCAAGATTGGAACCTGGAACTCCTATTATGTTTCAATATTCCGCTCTCTAAAAGCACATTTGAACTATGCTAAGCCCAGTCAGGCTATTTATTTTTCGATTGCAACAGACACTGGACCGCTAAATGGTGCCTGCTGACTGTTTTATATGTCGCTATCCCAAAGATACCGAAATGTACTAAATAGTCAAGTGATCCTCTTGTCGGTCGCCACATGCCTGCCTTGCAGTGACGAGAGCCAACAGCTCGGAACTGCAGTCTGCAAGTGGTGTGGGACGACTGGCACGAGAGCTCCTTTAAGTAGGATCAGTCTTTCGGCTGGTGTTTGTTGCAATCGAAGCATTAGCGTTTTGATGGTAATATGCAATTATTACATTTAACGCGCCAGGCCTGTAACTTGTAATTCAGCGCTTGGCGGGGCACATAGCCAGGAGAGTAGCTATTGGTTGCAGTCTGGTTACATTCCTTATAGTAAAATAAGGATTTATAGAGGAGTTTGCGACTAAAAATATTATGTTTCAGATTTAAAACTGTTTATTTGTTTTTGCTTCCAACACAAATTCCGTGGATAAACCGTCCCTGGCTTAGTTAACCTTTACAACTATTTATTTTATTATGTCTACAATTAAAATATGAGTGCAACAATGAAAGAAAAAATATTCGCTAATAGTTATATTCGTTGAGCACGTCCACAGCGAATAACGAAAAACCAGTTATAATTTTATTTTATTCATCAAAAACAACTACAGAACTCCTTAGAATAAAATACAAAATGAGAACAAGGTAGCACTTTGTAGATTACAATAATTTATTTGCAAGAAACAAGGCTTACACACCATTTGTGGATCGTGAGAAAGGAATAAGGTAAAGCGAGGCAGGTTCAGCTCGAGATATTTGTCATACAATGTGCTATTACCATAATTTGAATTTCTTTCTAAAACCAAAGGCGCAATGCGAGTAGATGAATTCCACTTAGTATGCTATCCCTTTCTGTTATACGCGTTGCTCAAACTAATAAAACGGTGTGGATTTTAGCATATCTATTGCTATAGAAGCAAATGGCATCCAATACATTAATAATAATTTAGTATTTTATTACTAACAAAATTAGAAAAAAAATGCATTAATCACATTTGTACATTAGTCCTAGGCGCTATGAAACTAAACTAGTGATATTTTCTATTTAATATTTCTTGTTTGTAAATATTATTAAGTATAAGTAATTCCATCACCATCGATTAAACTGTATCAGCAGTCCGGGTGTCTTTGTAGTTCTGTATTAAATTTGTTGTTTTTGTTTTCTGAGGAGGTATTATTATTACCACTATTATTGCTTTCCTGAACGAAATTCTTGAAAGATAAGAAACTGTTTTTACGTCTATGACCGCTGCAGAACTTCAGGTTATAAATCGTTAACCCACTGTACCCAAATATATAATAATAAAACAGCGAAACTCATATTTGGCAATATGGATAGTTTATTTTATTTTGGATAGTTTATTAACATTTATTGCCTTTACTTCCAATCAAGGTATTATGTTAAAAATATCATCTAATCACTCACCCATTTAAGGCAATGAATATTTTGTTTCCATGTATTTGCTCTGCGTTTTTGTTCTAAAACCTCAGTCTCTCTCCTTGTTCCGATTAATAGTTTTTATTATTATTTGTCTCATCTATAATTATTTGGCCATTTCTTTTAATTAATAAATGCTACAATTAACTAATCTTACTCAACTTAGTACTCAAGTTACCTTGAAATTTACAACACAAGCCTATGCTCAGGTGTTTTCATGTCATCGTGGTAATGATCTGTATGTATGTGATACTTATAAAGAAACTGTATAGCTAATTTGAATTTAATTGTTCTTTTGTTACATTACTTTGAATGTGAAATTTAAAGGTGATAACAAAGACCACAAAGAAACAATCAAAATATTTCCATAAAATCTGCTGTTTTGTGTTTTGTGGACAGATAAGAGATGACGCCATGAAACTCTAATCAAAATTATTGAAATCTATGAATATATTTCATTCAATATAAGAAGGCGTCTACGCAACATTCTTTATGCTACCAAAATGTCGGGAAATTTTGAATACACTTAATGCTAATATAAAAACATTTTTGAACAACTGAAAATGATACTATGCACACTTTAACAACTTTTCAACACAGTATCGTCACAATAAGTTCGATTGCAAGTTAATATTGGGAGTCGTTATATTTCTATTGAAATATATATATATTTAATAAAATAGTTTTATTAATGCAAACAGCACATCATTCATGAAATTAAATATTTACTTGTGCGTGCGATAGCACTTCCTTTTGACTACAAATTACATTTCTCATTGTGTTACTGTCTGCCGTCTGCAATTTTTTCGTGATTTGAATAAATTATCATTTCACTTTCTGCGTTCACAAGAATATGTAGAGTCTGTTGGCAATAAAAATAAACGGGGGAAGGGTGAACAAACGCAGGCTTCTTTCTAATTTAAATCTTAGGAAGCATAGAAGAACGTACTATAAAAAATTGGTCCCTCTTACTTTCGTTTGACCTATCTCTCGGTAATTATTCAAAGCATTGTGAAGTTGCAATTTTTACTTTCGTTTTTATTAATAGAATAGAATGGAATTCTATTCATGCTATACATACATTAGCAATGTTTGCATACGTTAAATATCATAAAGATAGAATAAAATATAAAAGTGTAAATATAAAAACATAAAAGAAAATAAAACAATGTGTAGTGTATACGACCAGAATTGAAACCTTATAAAAACTAAAAGCCGGCGAAAACAGTCGGCATCTCTTGCGGAGGTAAATAGAAATGCTTGCCATAAGAAAAACAATAAAGAGATGCCGACTGTTTTTGCCGGCTTTTACTTTTTATGCAGTTTCAATTCTGGTCGTATACACTATATGTTCAAGTAGGAATAAACTGAGACAAAAAAAAGAAACAAAAACTTTACGACATAATTATTATCGCCGCGGACCATGGCGCTAAGTTGAAGTAAATAGATCCCAGTAAATAAAAAATGCAACAAAAACTTTATGACATAATTATATCGCCGAGGGCCATGGCGCCATGCTGTCCTCAAACGACCCGACACACATTAAAAACCTATAAAGGTAAGCGAATCAATTTGCGAACAGCAGTACAAAGAGTACTGGTATTTTAACGAGCTCGTGAAGTATTTGTTGCGTTTTTTATTTGCCGGGAACTTATTACTTCAACTATCACTTTGTCATCACTTTTTAATTTTTTAATGACACAAACATTCACATATGAAACATGACGGCAGGGTTAAAATGTGAAAACCTTTGAAGAGCGGTTTACAATTAATTATTGTTATATTTAGCATCCGCCATTATTCTTACGACTTTTTCTGTAATTTAAAATTTTTACTTAAATGGCATGATGATCCCCATGTAGATTGTAGATTGTTTTATGGGGTCGTTTGGCTTCGAACAGCCTTACTTCACTTCGGCCTAAAAGATCTTTTGTGATTTACCCTACATCTAGTTGTTGCCCAGGATTCCAAGACTTTTTCCAAAGCTTGTGATTTTCCTGAGGGCTAATTTCCCTATGTCTTTAGGCGTTAATTCCGCCTGTTCTAAAAATTTTAGCCTAGTGCGGACTAACATCTTGCATTCACAAAGTATATGTTCCGCAGTTTCAGTTGCAGTATCGCAATATCTGCATTATTTGTTGTCTACCGCCTTGCCCATATTTTTGAGATGATATCTCAAGGGGCAGTGGCCAGTTAGAAGCCCTGTGATTAGCCTTAATTCGGACTTTTCAAGTTCGAGAAGCCTTATGGCATTCTTTGTCGAATAAGTTATAAAATTTTTCGCTTGTCTTTGGCCTGGAGTATTCCTCCAGTAGGACTTTTTCTGGTCCTTTTCCCATTCTTGGATCTCCTCCGCTATGTGTCTCTTGGCCAGGCCACAGAACGGTTCGGGTCCAATGAACGGTGCTTTAGGTCCTTTTTTTGCAAGTTCATTTCCTTGTACTCCCCCATGCCCTTGCAAAATAAGCCACTCTTAAGCAATCTTTTGTTGTTTTATTGCTAAGTTGTCTTATTTAAATGGAAGTTGATAGCCGTTTTGATAAGTTTTGAATATGGGATAAAAAATTTAATGACGTATCCAAATACACACCGAGGAGTTTAACAGGTTCAATTTGTACCTCATTATTTTTAGTTGAAAATTGTAAAGTTTTAGTTTTATCATTATTTATAGTAAGATTATTACTCCTCGACCATTTTTTTATTAGATTGTCGGACTCTTTATTAGTAGTGTAGCATGTATTTTTAGAATCATTTTAGTAATATTAATCAACTCATAAGTGCCTTGTATATAAACTTTCGGTTGGAAATGCAAATTTTAAACTTTAACAATGATTTGTTATCATATCACTTCTTCAAGGAACAGGTTATTTCTTTCATTGTTAGTTACTTATTTTATAAATAAAATACAAATTCCCGTTGTGTTATTATTATTAAAAATTCTGTCATTAATTACTAAATATTTTGCAGAAAAAGCAGGTCTATAAATAGTTTTCCTTTGTGGTTTACTATTCGTAATCATAAAGCTATGCAATTTTCAAAAACGTTCACGATATATATTTCCTTATCAGTCAACACCTGGAAGTTGACACTCATGAAGGCATGCACGACCATAGACCCTAAAATATCTGTCAGATAATCTTTAAAATACTATATTGTTATCAGCAAACAGGCTGGTTTTGTATCACTAGGTCGGTAGCTATCATGCGGTATGATATCTCCTAAGTAATCAAATCATTAATAAAAAGGAAAATCGAAATGATTACACTACACAAACTCAAATTCCAAAAAAATAAGTCGCACCTAATTCTGTTTAATTTTGGTATGATGTAATTTTCGAAGTAAATAACGAATTTTAATTGCTTTCCTTATCGGTTTAATTTTTTTTAATAAGATGATAATTATTTCGTGAATTTACAAATTTATTTTGGGGTCGTGTTCTATTTTCTTAGACATGCAGGGTGACTGGACGGTATAATAATAATAATACTTATTGCCCAACAGAAAAAAATTCAATTACAAGACAACTTACAGAAATATGAATATTACATACAACATACAAAAGGCGTAAAGGTGGGCAAAACTCATTACATCATTTAGTGAACAGTGGTTAATGGATATTTTGTTGAAATTGTCACACAACATAGATCGGAGATTTTATTAGCATGTTGGTTCTAGGATTATTGTAATAGAATGTCGCATCTTAAGTGCGGATGCAGAAGTTCACCTAATGTGTTCATTGAAGGTGCGTTTATTATCAAGATAAATTCCTAGATCCCGTATTAACGTGCAACGTGATAGTTCAGAAGAATTAAAGGAATAGTTATAATATACCGGATCACTTTTCTTAGTGTAAAAACAAACTTTGCACTTTGACACATTCATGAGGAGTTTGTTTTGATTGCATTGGCATTCTACCAGAACTATTTGTGTTTGCAATTGAAGACAACCGTTTATGTTATTCACAACTGCATATAACTTTAAGTCGTCTGCAAAGAGCAGGCTCCCACAGTTAAGAAGCGTTGTAGGGTCATTAACAAATATGATAAATAGCAAGGGTCCTAGGTTGGGTCCTTGTGGGACACCTGATGTTGCTGTATATAAATTGGAATTGAAACTATTGTAGATTCCTATCGCCAAAGTAAGACGTAATTAACGAAGTTTAGGAGTTATTAAAGCTGTAATAGTCTAATTTATTTAATACATAATATAGATTGTACTATTTTGTATCACTTAAACACTTGAGAAAAACAGATTCAGAATTCAGACATGAGTGAGTGACTATGTGAGGCTACCAGCAAATGCTATGAAAACGCCCGAACATTCATAGACGCACGTGACTTACCGTACAATGACAGACAGGCTGAGAAAGAGAGATGAAAAAGGAACGCATACAAAAAGTACAGAATTCTTGCCTTCGTTTAATTTTTGGAATTCAACGTCGTCAAAGAATATCTCACAAACTGCAAACTGCTGGTTGACTGAATACGTACAACCGTTGCAAACTTCACATTGTTAGTTTTTTTCCATAAAATTTTAAAATTCAAGTCCGAACCTTATCTCCTCAACCAGCTGTTCTTTCGCGCTGATAATAACATTAATATTAGACGTAAACATATTTTTACTGTACCTGAACATAATAAGGAAATTTTCAAAAGGTCATTCTCTTAAAACATTGCTACCTGCATAAATAAATTATCTTTTGATGGACTAATCCTTACATGTGAAAGTTTTAAAATGACAGAAAATATTTAATGCGAAACCAATAAATCTCTCTTTTTTTTCTTCTATCTCTTCTATTCTTCTGGTTTCTTCTCCTTTCTCTGCTCTAGTTATCTGTTTTTCTCTTTTTTCCCTTTTTGTTTTGATGTATTTCTCTAATTTAATTATATTATGGATTTTATGATTGTCTAGATATGAATTGTAAGTATATTTATTTTTTGCTACATAGTGTAATGGTTATGGGGTACCCTGTTTAATTACTAAAAGAAATCCTGGTAATTATGTCACCAGTAAATTCATTACTATTTATTTACCTGAAGGATAAACAAATAACATTGGCCATTTGCGTGATTGTCTAGTTTTGTTAGTGTAGGACCCAAATTCCGTTGTATGCGTAGTAACCCTTTTTAATTACCCCAGGTTCTTTTATATAAAGTTTAATATTACTTGTTTCTGTCTGATACTATATACCTTAGAAAATTAATTACTCTGTTAATTGAAATACCTGATAAATTTGAACACACTGTCTATTAATTGAGAGACCTGGTTAATTATATATCTTATTTATATAGTATTTTATTACTCAACATTGCACTGTACATTTATAGTTGAAGTTTGTTTTCTATTTTGCTTTGAAACAAAACCATTTATTTAGGTTATTACTGATATGACGAAAAAGTTAAAGGTGAAAGAATAAGACAATAATTGATAGGAAAAAATAGTAAAAAAAACCGATTTTACTTTCTATAAATTGATGCAACAATAGTCGAACATGAAATCAAAAGTAATCCAAATATTTGAGACAATTGTCTAAATATTATAATAGGAAAACTGGCGCTGCTATAGTAATGACCATACTATAGATATACTGAGTGTTTTGATGCAATAACAAGAACTTATACCAAAGTATGCTGTTATTTTAATAGTAATTAGAGTTGTGGCAATGGCCTGATAATGATAATCCATAATTAGAGCTGTTAGCAATCGCTAGGTAGTAATGGTTTATAATTAAATAAAGTTGTTAGCAATCGCTAGATAATAATGATTTATAATTAAAGTTGTTAGCAATAGCCAAATAATGAATCGAATGCAAAACAAAGGACAAGAATCATGTCATGTTTATACATTATCAAAATTAAGTTGAGAAATGAGCATTAAATATTCGTGTAACATATCATAGAGTGTTGAGGAAATATCCTTTAATTATACACAGTTTAGTGATTGAAATTAGAGTAGGAACAATCGTTCAGATAATCATATTAATCTTGCAGAGGTGAGAATTTACACTAACGTAAAATCTTTTAGAATGCTGGGGAAATCTCCCTATCGTAATTAAATAGAAAAGCAACCAGAAGATTGCCTATGATTGTCAAACATACGGAGCAGCGAATTCGCGAAGGTAAGAAAGTGCGGTTGCATCACCCTTCAATCAAAACAAGTGACCAGGCAACTGCCTCAAATATTGACATCCCTCGTTGTAACTGAACCCAATTGGAGAACAGAACCAGCCAATTGACCGTAGTCAATGTTTCAAACCTTTGTGAACTCAAAGTACGCAGAATTCGTGTAACTATAATATTTTATTGTAGGTAAATGTCCAACAATCAGAAAACCTTGTGGTTAGGTAGGAAAATATTCCTAGTGTACTTTAAATATAAAGCATTCTTGAAAAACCTTACATGAGATGTGATGGAAACGAAAGTCCACTATTTGTTTTATAAAAACTGCAGAATAATGATAGACATGAAGTTTGACTAGTCTGTGATAAAGTACCTTGTTATTGCATAGCTCTAAATACATAGTTCTTGAATATAAACTTGTTACTTTGCAAACGCAAATTTCCCTAGTAAGATATTCGGAAAGTGAAATTTTGTGTGAATTAAAATCGTGAATGAAATCATAACTGAATAACTGGTAATATAATATTATATTTTCTTATTGAAAATCAAAGCTAATATTTAAAAAAAAATCTAATATTCTTTTAGTACCACAAATGCGTCAATTTCCCCTGTTACACCCCGTCGAAACCAGAATATGAATGCAATTGCAAATAATAAAATAGAGTCTCGAAATAAGCAAGCGATCACCTTTAGAAATTTATGCCCGCAGAATTTCCGTGCGCCCTGTATAGCGTTATATCGCCCGTGAATGCTCTCCCCCAGGTTCTTCATGTTTAACGTACTCGTTGAGCATAACATAGAGGTTAAAATGGCACTTCTTACGGAGTACGCCTAAGAATGGTTGTTTGCGGCGTCGGTACAGCGAACTCAATGTCCAGCGATGTAATTAAGGTGTGGTGCAATTGTAATCTCCAGGGAGCAACAGCGAATCCAATGTCCTGAGATGTAGCTCGAGTCTGATTACCCATTACTCCTTTTCATGGACCCTGCAGTTTCTTTTATATTGTAAAATGACGTCACAGTTTAAGCGTCCCCAAGTCGGACGTGGGAATTGTTTACGTTAATAACATATATATTTGATACGGCGTAGTTTTGTGCAGCGTTTCAGATTGAAAACTCCACTCTCTATCTCCTCCTACGGTTAAGATAGAAAAGGGTAAGCGATTTCACACTATGGGAATACACGAAGTACTTGACGTTTATTTAAATATACGATAAACAAACCCTGCGACTCGACTAGATTTTATGTAAATTCTGTCTCAAAATTGTAGCGTTTAACTTTGCTTTAAAAATGCATTCTGGTAGCTTTATCGTGTTCAATATTAAATAACTAAATAAATGTAAAAAATGAACTGAATTAACTGCAATAATTACTTGAATTTGGAAACATAAATAGGAAAAAATTAAATTTGTAATTGCCCTTCCTATATACTGGGCGTTTCAATAGTTTATAGGGTATAGTGGAAGAACAGTTGCTGATTGTGTCAGTAAACTGAACTATTTACCAATCACTTGCATTGTTACTTATATAATCTGTTGTCAATTGCTGTGAGTTTGGATGAATAATAAATACTTTATTATTATTATTATTATTATTATTATCCGCGCTTGGAGAAGTTTGTAAACCAATAAGTAAACAAACTACCTACACACCGAACTGAAGTGATTGAAATTTATAGTTACATGCCGACCAATTATCTAACACAAACCTTCTTTTGTCTAATTTCTAAAAAGAATATTGGAAAATTTCATTATTTTTATATTGGTTGGGAATAGTTTCACATTATATTACTTGTAGGTACGTAAGAGACGTCAATGGAATACATTGCTGTCTTTCAATCTCTTTTTTTATTAAAGTAAAAAAAAGTCTTAAGAAGCTACAATAATTAATTATTATTTTCCCCTGCATGGAAACTATATCTCTGCGTGTTGCGGGGAATAACCTTAATTAAGAGTTAATTAACTTATCCAATATAAATGCCGCTTTGATTATTTATTAATTAATTACATTATTTAATTTATTTATCTATTTCAACCGAGGTGTGACCTCATTACACAATGCTTAATTGAGGCTTTCATTACTATTTCGTCACATTAATGAATCAAGCAACTTAAGTAGTCTCGTTGCTTAGGTCGACCCAGCAGTTTTCAGAAAATTCTAAAAGCAGAAAATTGATTTATTTAATAATAGAAGAACGTAATTCCCCATTTGTCACAATTTTAAATACGTTGAAATATTTCCAGTTCAAATTAATACGGATATAAAATTTTATAACTTTACAAAGGTAACTTTAAAATTTATACGATATCTAGTCGCGAGCTTGTGCTACTTACTTTAATACAATAAACAGGCTATTTTAAAAAATCTGCGAAATTTAATCTCAAAGAGTATCATACTAATTATAATAATGTAAATACGAACATCTGCATCTACATTTTCGCGATTGTTTACGAATGTATTTTGCCAACGCGAGGTTCTATGAATTCCTATCGTAAGTGTGATTACAGCAATTCTTAGATGTGAGATCGAGATCCCGTTCTAGCAGGAGACTGTGTTTTGAGGAAGTTTATAATTTTATAATATTATTATGCATACATTACTCTTATTCTTAGGAACAACTTACATGATAATTATTATTATTATTTTCTAAATGCCCTGTTTATACAGTGTGTTTCACTTCTCGTGAAGGCACCCCTGTATCTCCTTTATTTGTGGCCGAATTCATTTCTAATTTTTATCAGATATACAACACTATAAGGCGACTTTACATGACACATAAATGTCGTCTAGATCTAAAACGCCGGCCTACTGCGATAAAAAGAAAATCGCAATTTTCGAGAAATCATAGTAGGCTTAGAAATAGACAAAAAATTTGTTAATAAAAGTTGTTCAGAATCATGAGATATGCCCCCCCTATAAAATTTGGTGAAAATCGGAAAACTTAAAAAAAAAAAAATGTTTGTTGCGCTTCTCGTGAAGACACCCCTGTATCTCCTTTATTTGTGGCCGAATTTCAAGACTAATTCATGGAGTTATACAGCTCCATAAAGCGACTTTATCCAACACATAGAGATAACTTTTTCCAACAAATGAAAGTCGTGCACAATTATTATTAAAATTATTTATTAAATAAAAGATGAAGTAAGTGGTTACAATGAATGACTATATTATTATATTCGGCCCCTTTCTACTAACCCACAATCAAGTGTAATACACTTCTCAATCCGCTTTCTGTTATTTATTACAACTCTTCGCAATTCTTGAGCTGTAACTTCTAAACACGCTTGCCTTATCCTCTCACAAAGCTGCTCCACATTTTGAGGTCTGGTCTTACAAACTTTGTTTTTAATATGACCTCAAAAATAAAAATCCATGGGAGTGAAATCAGGAGATCTGGGTGGCCAATGTATTAGAGGGCTATTTCGTCCTATCCATCTTTGGGGAAAATGTTCATTCATCCATGCTCTTACTACTACGGAATTATGGATAGATGCTCCATCGAGTTGGAAATACAATTGTTCCAAAGGAAAATCGACTATTGCATTACACAGATCATTATTTAAAAATTGTCGCAAATGTAACGCATTTATATTTTGAAAAAAGAAGAACGGCCCTATTATTGTTTCGTTTAAAATTCCGCACCACCCATTTACCTTCTGGGAATATTGCCTTTTACAATTTATTACCCAATCAGGATTTTCTACTGCCCAGTACCTAGTGTTTTGTGATGATACCACCTCCTTGGTGGAGAAATTTGTTTCATCCGTGAAAATTATTTTCTTCAAGAAGTCTCGATTGTTTAAATAATTACCTTGGATCCATAAACAATATTCCAGTCTTCTCTCTTCATCACCTTCCTCCAAAGTGTGTAAAAATTTTGGTTTATACGGTTGTAGTTTATGGCGTTTTAAACATCTCCAAATTTTTTACACCGACAAATTCAGATCACGAGCCATATTTCTAAGGCTGGTAGTGGGATTGGCGTTAAGAGTTGGTCGGAGTGTATTAGTCATCCATGCTTCCAATTTTAATTGTAAATGACTTCACGTCAATAAAATGACGCAGCTGAATGTACGGTGTGCTTGGAAGGCGAGAGATAGAGATGTAGTAGAATATGACATTGGACAAATTTATTATACCTAATCTTTAAATTTCTCTGTGCATTTGAGAACAAAAGGGAATATGTTTATTTTAATGATACCTATGCGGGACGATAATAATTATTTTTGCAAGTCGATAATAGAAGAAAAAAAAATTATTTTTTTATATATACTTCTTTTCTCTCATCGTCCCACATTGTAACATGTTTTTAATGTCTTTTAGTGAAAGCCGTTTTTTTAAATAATGATTTATATGAGAGTAATTTGCACAGTCTTTCCGGCTTATATCCGGAGCGCTCTTAAACGCCGCTAATATAACATTATCATCTTCATGCCTTCGATTAAGATGTACTCTCGGTTTAAGCACATTACCAGTTGTATTGAACAAGTGACATATTCTTGCTATGGTACCATGGTGTATTGGTTGTCTTAGAGAATGTCTTAAATTAAATTCTTCTGCTGCTTCTCTTGAAGACCGTACATTTTCGCCGACTATCTTTATTATTTCTACTTTTTCATCAGCAGTTAAAAGTATTCTAGCCATTATGAGTAAAAGAATCAAATAAGGAAGCTAACAAACTCAACAATAGATAACAACAATCACTTCTGTCATAAAAGTAATAATATTGACAATTAATTTCACGGCATTCTTAACATTTAAAACAAAAAACTGCTCCTAAATCTCTGAGCCGATAAGGAGGAAGGATATGATGGAGTGTTACTTCTCTAGAATAGTGACAACAAAAAAAAAAGTATTACATTGTTAACTTGATATGTAATAATAAGAAGTGACTCTTTTAGCGTTTTATTCAATCATGATTTTTGCTCACAACTTTCATTTATTGTAAAAAGTTATCTCTATGTGTTGGACAAAGTCGCTTTATGGAGCTGTATAACTCCATGAATTAGTCTTGAAATTCGGCCACAAATAAAGGAGATACGTCTTCACGAGAAGTGAAACAAAAATTTTTTTTTTTTTAAGTTTTCCGATTTACACCAAATTTTATAGGGGGACATATCTCGTGATTCTGAACAAGTTTTATTAACAAAATTTTTGTCTATTTCTAAGCCTACTATGATTTCTCGAAAATTGCGATTTTCTTTTTATCGCAGTAGGCCGGCGTTTTAGATCTAGACGACATTTATGTGTCATGTAAAGTCGCCTTATAGAGTTGTATATCTGATAAAAATTAGAAATGAATTCCAGCTCAACCAGGACGGCGGGGCGAAATGAGATGCCGTTCACCCATCCATTTTCTGAGATATTGTTTCACACGTCATTTGTGGCTATCTTATTAACGTATCATTTTTCTTTTTGATTTATATGTATCCTCTCTTTTAATAAAATTATATAAAAAAATATGTTAAAAAAAAACTTTTATTTAAATACTCTAAAAAGTAGAAAATAAACTTTGAAGTAAATCAAACCCATCATTTTGTTACATTATATAATTTTTTTTAGGACATAAAAGCTTGTCGCGAGATTTTTCTGTGTAAAGGAGATTGGTACCTAACCATGACAAAAATGTAACGGACGGACCTGCGTGCATTCAGAAGAATTACGTTAATGAAAACATTGAGAAATGATATCAATTATCTAATTCCCGAATACGATTACTTAACAGAAGTTCTGATTTTTTTAAAAAAAATTTTGATCTACCTATTAAGGATGAAAAAATATGCAATTCGTAATGAGGTCTTAGATATTTGAATTAAAAAACTATACTAAGTATAGATCAAGCAAAGTTTTATACATTTTTCAACGAAATTATCCAACTAAAAATTCGAAATACTATTTATAATAAATAATAATGTACATTTAATGGTTCAATATATGTATACCATTTCTAATGCGAGAAGACAGCAGTAAATTGTTAAGAATGATGGCCACCTCACAGTTAGCTAGAATAAAACAGTACGTGAGATATTTTTTAATATTTTTCAACGTTATTACACTCCTCTTGACGGAAGCAGATATCGAAAATCCATCAGACTACAACAGGAAGCTACTGACACGGTATTGATTACTTAATTCAAAAAATACAGGAACTGGGGAAAGAGTTAATTATATTGTTATTTCGAATAATTCCAAGTAAATCCTGTTAATGAATTTCACAGAAAACGTACATTTATTTAATTTACTTTGTCAATATTGTTTGAGCACGTATACATTTACATGTTGTCAACACCAGTTAACTCATTAATCATAAATGTACGCTTGCGGAGTATTAAGCTTTAAAAGATGTGGAATATAGGAATATGACGATTCGGTGTAGGCAGGCACGTGCTGGCCCAACAGGAAACGGGAACTTCCAGGTGGGCCCTCTCTGGACCCTTTTTAGATCATTTTCCCGGGCCCTAAACTCGTCCCAGTATCCGCCTAGGCATTATAGATTGTTTAATGGGCCACTTGGCCTGACTTCGCTTTATGTCACTTCGATTTAAAAGATCTTTTGTGAATTACCCTACAACTAATTGTTGCCCAGGGTTCCAAGATTTTTTGCAAAGCTTGTGTTAATTCCGTTTGTTCCAGACACATTAATCTAAGGTAGATTAATACCTTGCATTCAAAGAATATATGTTCCCTGTATCAGTTGCAGCATCGCAGTATCTGCATTTAGTATCTACTGTCTTTCCCATGTTCTTAAGATGGCATCTCATGGGGTTAGAAGGCCTGTAATCAGCCCATTTCGAATTCGAGAAGTCTTGTGGCATTCTTTCCCGAATAAGTGTGTAAAACAAAAATTAACTTAAATTGATTCAGAGTTATGGTTCGGTGGGTTTGCCAAAAGGTACTGTATCACTTGCTGACACCATTAAAATCAGTATAATAAAGCCCTAACAGACGGCTGTGAAAAGTATTAGTCATAGTATTATAAATGCTCCTGTCATAGTATTACTTAGATGGTCCTATACTTTTCTTATCAATATATATTATGTATTAAAAAAAGTTATGGTCAAAAATAATAAATATTTTCTCATCAGATCTCTCTCTTTCTCTTGGATATGCCCACCTTAATAAAATTCTTTGATTAAAAGACGCCTATGATTTTTTTCATATAATTTAGCATCGTAGATGGCCTTGCATTTAAAGATGGAAGGTGATTTTGTGGTCTTAAATAGACTTTATCTTTTGAGGTCAGTTTGATTTAAATCGGAATTATTATAGTGTATACGACCAGGGTGAAATATTGGACCTAATGGAGTAGGCAGACAATACAAAACACAAAGAGATCATCGGAAATATGCAGAAACGCACAAAGAAATTCAGAAAAAGATCATAGAGGCGAAAGAATGTTGGATGGTAGAAAGATGCATAGAAATTGAAGAACTTCAGGAAAAAGGAGACACATTCGATTTACATAAGAAAGTCAAATAAATTTCAAAAGCTCATGGGAAACAGCATAAAGTTCGGTTAAGAAACGAACAGAATGAAACAATAACATCCGTAGAAGAACTGACGAAGACCTGGAGGGGGTATGCAACAAATCTCTTCAATGATCAGCGTCCCCCTCATCTATCTTGTACACTCCCAGACGACAGCTTATCCGGACCATCAATATTTCGGAGTGAAATACAATATGCAATAAAAATAGCAAAAAAATTATAAAGCACCTGGTCGAGACGAAATCAATATGGAGGCAATAAAATTATTAGAGGAAGAGAACACTGAAGTACTTGTCAAACTATTCAACAATATTTATGATACCGGTCATATTCCATCTGACTGGTTGCAGTCCACCTTCATAATGCTCCCGAAAAAGGTAAATGCTTCAAAATGTAAAGATCATCGCCTAATCAGCCTAATGAGTCACCTACCAAAAATATTTTTACGTATTCTACATACAAGAATGTTCAAAAAGCTAGAAGAACTAAGCGGAGAGACACAATTTGGCTTGGAATGGGAATACGACAGGCGGTATTCTGCGTGAACACCTTAATCCAAAATTGTCTAGATCAACGAAAAGATGTGTTTATGGCATTCATTGACTACGGGAAGGCCTTCGACAATGTCAGGCACGACACTCTCCTGAGAGTAACGCTAACATCGACCAAAAAGACATCAGGATCATACCGAATTTGTACTGGGATCAGAAGGCGCGTGTCAAATTGGATCATTCAATCAACACAGACGAATTTGAAGTGAGGAAGGGTGTCCGTCAAGGGTGCATTTTGTCAACCTTTACGTTCAAAACATATTTTCTAGCGCTCTGGAAGGCGAAACAGGCGGGATAAAAGCAAACGGTACAGTGATATCAGATATAAGATATGCCGATACAGTAATTATTATTGACACCCACGAAGATCTTCAGCGGCTGGTAAATAAAATAAACATAGTGGGTAGGGATAATGGCCTGAAAATTAATGCTCAGAAACAAAACTCATGATTGTGAGCAGAAATCCCTTACCCCTGCAAAATGTCGCCGTAAATATCGATAATGCGCCCATAGAACGAGTACATACATTTAAATATCTGGGTACCTTATTAAATGACGAATGGGATCCACAACATGGAATAAAATGCCGCACAAATGCTATGTGTGGTCAATCTTACTCTATGGAATGGAAAGTTGGACACTTAAAGTCACATCAGTAGATTGGAAGCTTTTGAAATGTGGTTACTGAGAAGAATGCTCCGCATATCCTGGGTGGATAGAATTCGTAACGACGACGTACTGCAAAGAGCAAATGTGGAGAGGCAGCTCTTTAACTTGATTGAAAAACGTAAGATAAACTACCCGGGAAATATCTTAAGAGGACCGAAATACAGAATACCACAACTAATTCTACAAGGAAAAATTGAAGGCAAGAGAGGAGTAGGGCGTAAACAAATGTCCCGTAACATTAAACAATGGACTGGAATAACCAATACCGGCGAACTATGTCACGCGGCCAAGGAAAGAACCCTCACTCTGAGATAGTCACCTACGCATAATTACATGGTAGCAGAAGAAGAAGATACGACCAGAATTGAAATTGCATAAAAACTAAAAGCCGGCAAAAACAGTCGGCGTCTCTTTATTGTTTTTCTCATGACAAGCATTTCTATTTACCTCCGCAAGAGATGCCGATTGTTTTCGCCGGCTTTTAGTTTTTACACGGTTTCAATTCTGGTTGTATACACTATACGCCGTTACACTTTCAAGTGAGACCCACTGCATCCACAGAGCATATAATTTAAAATATTATTAATGATGTTAATACAAATAATTTTGCAACTCAGATTATAACTATTTGATTAAAGTGAATGTTAAGAATTTCTAATGCCTAGGTATACCATAGGTCTAACGCGTAGAAATATATTAAAACGAGACAAGTTGAAAAAATATTCCTAATTGTGCCTCTACTGACCTTGTTAGCGACAAATTCACAGAGGAGGTTTATCGTTCCTCTTTTCTGACAATATAATTTATGTATTTGTTTGGCTAAATCAACCCCTTCAATCGCCAACGCAATTGCTTCAGAATACCAAACACCACTTTAAAATTAACCGATTGTGCTGCATACCATTAAAATATCTGTTATTTACCATCTCGAGCCAAAGCGCCACACTATCCCCGAGTAGGTAGGTGGCTACCTAACTAGATGTATCAATGACTGTCCCCCTGAAATATTTATCAATTACGAACGGAAATGTTTATACATGTGTCACGAATGCCATTAAAATTATCCTGTGCTCCGCCTGATCCTGAAAAGTTTATTAATGGACCAGTCAGAACTTGCTTACCCAAGACCAGATAACATCCAGTAGGTTATGTCTACACGACTTCTTTTGTCGCAAGGTGCGGCCGCCGAGTCCGTCAGTGGTGGAGAAACAAAACTTGCGGTTTCATTTTTAACAATGGCTATGCGATTAAGCCGTAAATTAAGTTGAATTGATTTGAGCAACGCTAATTGATTACTAAATTGTGGTAAGTTCATTTTTTTATTGGATACGCAATTGACATTGTTCGAACTAAGTTGGCGTTACTTTAGTGGTTAAATAGTGAGAATTGAAAAAAAAAGCTAGAGTAAATAGCGAATAACGCGAGAATGTTCGACAAACTTTTCAACAACTAAATTCAATTTCTTAAAATTATTAGCGCGGTTATTAGTGCAAATTTGGAATATAAATAACTGCTCACACTATAGGTATAGTACAGATTTTTAAACTGAAAAAATAACAGATATGTCGAGCAATTTAAGAAATAATATTAGTGCAAGAAGGTTAGCTCGAAAGAAGGGCTAGGGTGGAAAAATTACATGTAAATTTCGCCCCCCCCCCCTCGCGAAAAGTTCGACCCGAAAATTTTCCGGACGATAGAGGGGGTCCGACTTCATAACATCGCAAAAAAAATTCGAAAAAGTGTTCCAGACAAAAGTAACCTAATTGTCTGATGTCTGGAGACCTGGGAGGCCACTCAATGAGGTGGCTATTGCGACCTATCCATCTTTTGTACAAATGATCGTTAATCCACTCCCATACAATAAGGGCGTTATGAAATGAAGCTCGCGATCTTATTGGGCACACCTTGTATATAGTCATAGAGGACAAATTCAAATAATTTGAGAAGCTATTAACTATGGTAACGATCAATTTCTTATGTCTTCTTTAGAATGAGATCTTCCAGTCGTAGTCGCTGGAAATGAGTTCGTTTATTTTATTTGGCGTAATACCAGCGGCCTGACCTTATAGCAGCATTCCTAATTAGGGACTGCGATATATCATTTACTCACAACCGCTGTTTAATTTTTCATTTAGTTCTGCATACCTCTACCTTTCACGACATCTGGAAAATTTCCAGAATATCTCCTCTTTATAAAAAGGGTTCAAAGAATGACATCGCTAATCACAGGCCAATTGCTAATCTGTGCAATTTCTCCAAAGTCTTTGAAATGTTAATTCATACTTTCATGTAGGGTCATCTGAAAAATTTTATTTTACCAGAACAGCACGGTTTTATCGAAGGACGCTCCACTGTCACTAAATTAATATGCAAGATACAATTTATTAACGAAATCCTTGATCGGAGAAGTCAGGTAGTTGTACTCTATACTGACTTCTCCAAAGCTTTTAGCAGACTTGACCGTGGAGTACTATTGAGCAAACTGGAAAATATCGGTCTCAGTAGTAGTTTGACTGCCATATTTAGGTCCTACTTGGCCGGTAGGACCCAGTTTGTTCAATGCTATGGCCATCGCCCCGCTGATTTTGCCCAGACATATGGGGTTCTCCAGGTTTCGATTTTGGGGCCTCCTTTGTTTGTGATATTTATTAATTACATTGCTGCCAAATTGGAAGTGGAGATTTCTTCTATATGCAGATGATTTAAAGATATTTTGTGAGATAGATTTGTTCCACGATTGTGAAATTCATAATAAACTGGACTGCGACTCTATGTTTCACAACTTGATTTTAGATTGTAGAAGCAACCACCTGTTTTGTATGCACACCCACAGAACAAACATCCATAAATGCTCTCCATTGTATCAGATAGTACGTAACTACTCGGATATTGAGTTCCAGCTTGATATACTTTACTGTAATATAAAAGATATTAAGCGATTATTTATACCGGGTGGCCACGAGTCAATGTACGCCCCCAATATTTTGGTTGGTTTTGTATTTAAAAATTTGGTTTTTGGTACACATGAATTAGACAATAATGGGCTACTTTTAGACGAACAGGAAAGAAAATATCACTTCCGGTTGAACCGGAAGTGATATCAACTTTTTTTCTTAAATGGAATGACTATATTTCTTAATGGTTTCTCATTAAGCATACATTTCTAAGTGCAACAGTTTTTTCAGATGTAAAAAATTCCAAAAAATAAGTGAGATACGAACATTTTTTTAATTTTTTCAAAATGGCCGCGTCAGATGAATGCGATGTAAGAAAATTACAAAGTAGGCTATGGAAATTATTAGTAAGGTTGTAGACTTGTCTGTAAAGAAGAAAATAGTTGTTTGAATTATTGATAGGTACCAGTATTTTTAGGTTTTTTTTTAAAAAACAGACTTTCATTTTCGTTTCCGTAGGGGTCCTATGGAATTTTTTTAAATGGAACTGTGCTATTTTTTTTATTAATCAGAAATAATGATTCATAAACTATAATTTTTTCGTCATTAATCATTTCTTAACGATATCGAATATTGACGAGGTTTAGTTCCATTAAGACGGGGCTGAACCACACAATGCTATTAGATCGTTGGATTGGGACTCATGGTCCAGTCAGATGGCCTGCAAGGTCGCCTGGCTTAACCCCACTCGATTTTTCCATTTGGGCGCATTTGAAAAATATAGTCTACATGACTGCTCCAACCACAAGGCAAGATCTGGAAGAAAGAGTTCGACACGAAATTGCACAAATAACACCTCAACAATTACAGAATGTTAGACGCGCAACGATAAGTCGCGCTACTCTGTGTATTAATCGTAACGGTGAACAGTTTGAACAATTTTTATAATGGTTTATTATAATTTAGGTTTTAAATAGTTTTGTTATTCTATTTATTCATAATTGTAACGTTTTATTAAAATTATTTCCTGCTTAATTTGTGTTTACTTTTTAAAAATACTTCTATTATTACGAGGGATATCGTTAAGAAATGATTAATGGCGAAAAAATGATAGTTTATGAATCACTATTTCTGATTAATAAAAAAAAATAGCACAGTTCCATTAAAAAAAAAATCCATAGGACCCCTACGGAAATGAAAATGAAATTCCGTTTTTTGAAAAAACACCTAAAAATACTGGTATTTATCAGTAATTTAAACAACTATTTTCTTCTTTACAGACAAGTGTACAACCTTACTAATAATTTCCATAGCCTACTTAGTAATTTTCTTACATCGCATTCATCTGACGCGGCCATTTTGAAAAAATTAAAAAATTGTTCGTACCTCACTTAGTTTTTGGATTCTTTTGCATCTGAAAAAACTGTTGCACTGAGAAATTTATGTTTAATGAGATACCATCAAAAAATATAGTCATTCCATTTAAGAAAAAAAGTCACTTCCGGTTCCATTTTTATTCCTGTTAGACTAAAAGTAGCCCATTATTGTCTAATTCATGTGTACCAAAAACCAAATTTTTAAATACAAAAACAACCAAAATATTGGGGGCGTACATTGACTCGTGGCCACCCGGTATAACCACTTTATTCATTTTAAAATTTTCTGTTATATTTATTGTCCTCTTATAATTTGTCATTAGATTAGATTATTCCTTTCGTGTCATTCTTTCATTTGTTGTTTCAATCACACTTGTTTCTTTGCCTCTTATTATTCTGTTTATGCTATTTATTTAATTTTGTTATGTATTATGTTCACTGTGTATTTTATACCTCATTGTATTACTTTAAATTTGCTGTTTTATACTTATCCTGTAATTTGGGTTGATACCCGTTGGATATTTTATAGAAATAAATAAGTAAAGTATGACAATTTTCGTTTGTTTTGGCATTTTGTTATGCTGAAAACTCAAGCATTTTTTTAGTTTCAATTTTTAATTCATTGCCCGTTTTTGATATTAAATCATCTCATTCGCCCAGATTTTCTTAATGAGAAACAGTAATGGTGACAATTCGAATTACAAAAGATTCCACAAACTGTTTATATGACAGACGCATTGCATTTACCGTCTGAAATATCAAGATTTGGTAATCTCGATTTTATTTTTTAACTGGCCGAGGTGAAAAGATAAAACAGTGTAATGAACATATCAAATAAATATTATCGGTATAGGTAATATTGTCGGTTACGTTTATCATATTACTCAGAATAAATTTGTCATGTACGGTTTTAACCCACATAGATACGCGTAAAATACACATTAAAACATTACTTTACTAAACATTTATATCTTCTCTTTTAATTCCTTTAATATTTAAATAAATATTTTACATTCATGAATGTTTAATTTTAAAAACTCTGGTTTAATTCCATTTAAAATCATATAATATAATTTACCAAAGGCCTCTACGCTACTGACCTAACCTAGATGTAAAATTTAGATGTCCGGATGGAATGGAAATGAAACCTTGTTGGGTCGGGGATGTCTTTTTGTTGCATTTTTAGTGGTCGTTAACAATGCAGAATGGAAAGGACAACAACGATTTTTTATAGATGCGTTGGCCAAGCCACATGAAAAACGATCTTGTATTCTTTACTACCTGTTGATGTTCATTGCCTTCGGGACCTAATAATAATGTAATACATTGTTTAACTTACTACAGATAATTTGTTATATGTTATTGTAACATTGACTATTTTATCATAAATTAACACTGTTTTAGGGAATTTCGGTGGTGTTGCTACTAGTAATTTATGCTGGGGCCATAAACAGGAATGAATTCTTACTAATCATGGCATTCAATACTTTATGGCAAAATTATTATTTTTATTAAATATTTTTCAACACTTCTATTAATGTATATAAAGTTAGCGAAACACTTTTAGCTACTGATGTCGAGTATAGGCTGATAATTTGCCGTTTTTTTGGTCGCTAATTAGTTGTGCTAATGGCGATTTTACCGTTTCAATTAAAAAAAAAATGTGATGTGTTTCGCTAATTTTATATAAAGTTAGCGAAACACATTTCCAAGAATTGTCCATTTTCAAAAATTGATACGTGAAAGTTGTCAGTTGATTTTGTCGTTAATTAGTTGTGTTACAGAATTCCCTTTTGATTTTTTTTCATTTTTCATTGTTGAAAATTGAAAATTGTTGGTTGATTTTTTCGCTAATTAGTTGTGCTAATACGGATACTGTAATAGTTTATTGATGTACAAATTAAAGAATCCTAGTTCAATATAAGATTCGCTAAGTTTCATCGAATAATTCCATAATTAATTAATTAATAAAAAATGGTCTGTATTTACGACAAAGTCAAAATCATCACAACTAATTATAATCGGCCGAACGGCAAATTCCTGTACCAAAATTCAGTCAAGTAAACCTTTTTAATCAAAGTTCAGTCGATAATTCGCTAAGTCTCATCGAAAAATTCATTAATTAATAACAGATTTTCCGTGTTTGCGACTAAATCAAAACACATCACAACTAATTATGATTGGCAGAACGGCAAATGCCTCGACCAATATCTCCGGTCAAGTAAACCTTCCTTATCAAAGTTAAATCGATAATTCACTGTTTCATCGAATAATTCAATAATTAATCAAAATTTGCGACAAAATAAAAAACCCCAACTAAGTAAAATCGACCGAACGGCAAATTCCTGAACCAAAATCCAGACAAGTAAACCTTTCTTATCAAACTTAAATTGACGATTCGCTAAATTTCATCGAATACTTCAATAATTAATTCATAAAAAAATGTTCCGCGTTTGCGGCAAAATCAAAAACCTCACAACTAATTATAATCAACCGAACGGCAAATTCCTCGACCAGAACCCAATCGCGTTAACATTCCATCTGTGAATTTTCTCATAAATATATCGAAATAAGAAAGAATAAAAAGCACTATTGGCTGAGATTTTTGTCCAGGAAATTGCAGGTAAGTCAATTTTAATTAATTGTGACGATTTTGAATTTGTCGTAAACGGGGAAAATTTGTTATTAATCAATTATTGAACTATTCGATGCAACTTGGGGAATCATCGTAATAACTGAGAAAACGGTTAACTCGACTGGATTCTGGTAGAGGAATGTGCCGTTCGGTTGGTTATAATTACTATTGAAGTTTTTGATTTTGTCGCAAACGCGGAACATTTTTATCGATTTTTTATGAATTCATTATTGAAGTATTCAATGAAACTTAGCGAATCGTCGATGTTTGATACAAAAGGTTTACTTGTCTGGATTTTGGTTCAGGAATTTGCCGTTCGGTCGATTTTACTTAGTTGAGGTTTTTGATTTTGTCGCCAATTTTGATTAATTATTGAATTATTCGATGAAACTTAGTGAATTATCGATTTAACTTTGATAAGGAAGGTTTACTTGGCCGGATTTTGGTCGAGGAATTTGCCGTTTGGCCAATTATAATTAGTTGTGATGTATTTTGATTTAGTCGCCAACACGGAAATTCTGTTATTAATTAATGCATTTTTCGATGAAACTTAGCGAATTATCGACTGAACTTTCATAAAAAAGGTTTACTTGACTGAATTTTGGTTCAGGAATTTGCCGTTCGGCCGATTATAATTAGTTGTGAGGATTTTGACTTTGTCGTAAACACAGACCATTTTTTATTAATTAATTATGGAATTATTCGATGAAACTTAGCGAATCTTATATTGAACTAGGATTCTTTAATTTTTTGTAAATGAATAAACTATTACAGTATCCGTATTAGCACAACTAATTAGCGACACAATCAACCAACAATTTTCACGTATGACGTTTTGAAAACAAACAATTTTTACTAAAGCTTTCGTTAACTTTATATGAAGTTAGCGAAGCACCACCTGTTTTTAAAAAAAATTTCAAAAGGTCATTCTGTAACACAATAATTAACGACAAAATCAACTGACAATTTTCAAGTATCAATTTTTGAAAACGGACAATTCTTGAAAATGTGTTCCGCTAACTTTATATACACATTTTAGGGAAATTAAATTTTAATATTGTAAGTTCTACTGCAAACCTAATAAGTAATTACGTGCATATGGACAATTATCAACAATAAAGTTTCATAATCTACATTACCCACCTAATTACTTCTACTAATATTTTGTGAAGTTCTCTCGGCTGGGTCAGCCATTGTTATAAAAATTACGCTATTCAATTTTGTATAATCATGTAATTATCCTAACAAAATTTATTTCAGAGCTCCCTTTCTCATAAATTTTATAAAACCACAAGCCAATAATTAGAAATTAAATCATTGTTCCAAAATTAACGCATTCATAACAACGTATAATTTCGATTATGCGGATAATAATTAATTACCTATTACGGGGTTCTGTTTTGTTCAAGAGGGTAACATATGTTATTAAGGCTATTTGTAAATCCTTCCAACAACCACAATCCAAAATAATTGGCGAGATAGAGGTAGCCTGGGTGGTTGAGATATTTTTTTTAATACTTAATAAGTATTCATTTTCAAAGGTAAATCATGTCGTAATATAATGAGATATAAATTCAAGTTAAGTCGCCACGCTTTCGTGATAAATGAAAATTTAAAACAGTTGTCAAAGCGTTTGCCAAAATTGTCAATTTAGCTGTGAATATGGAGCGTTGGTCATACACCTAATTATGCGATTTTGACAAACAAATACTTCCTGCCAATGTAGGGAGGAACCCCAGAATATTATCGCATATTCTAGAATACTTTGCACATATGAAAAATAACACATTCTGAGAGAATCTACTGATAGTTGGTTTCTCATGAATCGTATTAAGTAACATGGCGAATTAATTCTTGGTATTAAAGTATGCTTCCCAATTTAACTTACTATCTAGCGTTATGCCAAGTAAGTTTACATTTTCCGTTTGTGTGATTGAAGAACTATTTAATTGAACATACAACGAATAATCAAGATCAGTAGTTGGAGAAAACATAACAAGAGTAGCTTTATTTACATTTAAGTTTAGGTCATGCGAACTACAATATTTAGACATATTTAAGGATATTGTGGTAGGTTTACTTACTTGCACAAGCTACTAAGGATTCTTAAGTTGCAACACAGGCATTATCATCGGCACATTGATACAAAAAATCTATATTAACATAATCTTTTAAATCATTGGTATACAAAATAAATAAGAGGGGCCCCAGTATAGATCCCTAAGGCACGCCTTGTAGTATATAAGTTTTATCTGAAAGAACAGTTTGAAGTACTCCATCCTTGAAAGTTGTTAGTGCAGTAACTTGAGATTTATCAGTAAAGGACGACTGGAATAGTTTGTTACACCGTAACTATTTAATTTATCCAAGAAAATTACATAATTGTGTCGAAGGCTCTTGACATGTCGTAATACAAGCAGACCACCTTCAAATTTGAATCAAGCGCTGTAATAATTTTGGTTAGTGAATGATAGATAGCTTGTTCTATTGAATAATGAGGCATAAAGCCGAACTTACAATCTTTAATTATTTTACATTTAGTAAGAAAAGAAATCATCCCAACTAGCACCAAAGTGACAGTAACAACTAAGCTGGGAACTCGTATGGGCAATCATTACGTAAGACTAAATTTATACGACTTTGATGTAAAAATAACTTAATTTGAACAGTCTACAGTACCTGTCTCTTACTTTCTACCACTAATGATTACTTCAATAGTTGTGCAACTTATATGTAGCTCTCGTAGCACATGGGAAGGTGGTTAGATACCAGTGGGACGACTTTCGGGTTTTTAGAACTTGAAGGTAGTAAACGATAGTAGCAGCGACTAACTCGTGTCACTGAAATGTGACTTCAAAGTTGCAATCACTTTCAAGTAGCTTTAATAGTTGCCGCGACGTTCTGGGATCCTTCACTATTCCTTTAAAGTAGTGGAACATGTAAGTAATATTCATAGGTGTTAATGACATTACTACTACATAAGTAGTTCTATAAAGAACTGTGCACGGCTACTACAAAGTGCACGTCACCTATGAAATTTACCATGAAGTAGATTTCACCATCTAGTTCCCAATGTTGACCATAGATAAAGTTAAAGCAACAAACCTAACCTATATATATATTTGTCTAACCTAGAATTATATGCTGCTATATTCATGCTGTGCAACATTTTATAGTTGTGTGTGTGTGTGTGTAGAAAAAAGAAATATCAAATTAGGACAGTGTGGAGTCAGTGATTCACGAAAGTGATGGAGTGGTGGATATATATGGCCGCCTACTTGGATAGGTTAAAGAATGAAAGATATACATGCCACATACAACCATACAAGTAAATTGCACAGCTGATAGGTTTTTCAATGTGAAGTTAGGTAAATAATAGATAAATGTTAAATAGTTAAAATTAGGAGCACGTTCAGTTTAGACTTCAACGTACGGCTAACACGTACCAAGGAGACGTTTCGAATCAACATAACATGTAACCATGAAGTGGCAGCGGCAACTTTGAAGAGGTAATTTGTGGTAGTCACAACTTTGCTACGACTTTAAGGTGGCGCTAGAGTCCCATTCGCAGATTTGTAGTAATAATAACTTTAAAGTTACGAATTTACAGTTTTCATCACTATCGCCATGTAGCGATTACTTTCAAGTAGCATTTCTTGGTGAAAACGACCTTAAAGTGATATTTTCTGAATTACGCCATTTTGATAACCAAAATTTTCGACGCCATTATTATAGCACATGAACCATAAATGAATACATACAAATTAGTTTTAAGTTCTGAAGAACAATAAAAAATAGGGTTCGGCATCTATTGTGTCATGTTCTCGCATAATGACATTACACATTTTAAATACAATATTTTTATTGAGAAATGCACATTTTAACGGCGCGTGGTTAGATTCGGACGTTTTATCACATTATATTTGCCAGTAAAATTGCATTCGTTTTAATTGTGACCCTTAGACCATTGGAAAATAGCACCAGTTTTTCTATCTAATTATCTAATATTATTCTTCTAATAGTCTAAGTTTCTGAGTTAGGGAAATGAACAAGTATCATATGTAAGAATGAAACATAAATATTATAGAATAGGTTGCAAGACAAAGCAGGAGCAACATCGATTTGAAAGAGTATGGGTGGGGAGTGGCAAAGTTTTCTGAAAGTTGCGGCGTCTATGCCACGACGCCACCGCTCCGGAATCACAACGTCATTGGAACGTAGTCAGACAAGTTCCAGGAACGTGGCTGGAACGTTATCGCCACAAAAAAACATTCCCTACTTTGGTCGTAAACACGTATTAGGAAAGTTCCTACTACGTGCCTGTGATTAGTACCAAAACACTTTAAAGTGCCTACAATAGTTATTGCTTTCTCAATAATTCGGTGGGATTTATACACCACGGTAGTTTACGAAGTTTTCCTTAGCCCTTTTTATGTATAGGTATTATTTTGTTAATTTTTAATTGATTAGGAAGTACTCCATTCAGAAAACAAACAGACCCGTTGATTTTTTGTTAGGCATTGTAAGAACAATACTCGGAACAATATCTATAATTTCTTAGCCATTAGTAGGGTTTAGAAAAAAATTTGCTCGATTGTGAACCATCATCTCTGTTCTCTCTCTAACAGGCTGTGTTGTAGAAAGAGAAAAATGTTCACTAAACACTACTGATGTGTTACCTCAAGAACCTTGCATTTAATTTTCGAAAAAGCGTGAAAATGAAAAAATTATTAATTTTTATAATCCATACTCACAGTTTAAACCAGTATTTTCTTTAAACTCTACCTTGTCAGGTCAAATTGGATGAAAGTGCTCAAAAAGTTTTATTTAAACAAAAGTCTTCGAAAAGATAATTTTTATACTTACACATCTAATTGTATATATTTAAAGAATAAAATGTTTGAGCATCCCGACTAGTCTACAATTCGGAGCTCTGTTGGACAGACGGGCCAGCCAGCGGTCGTCGATTGTATTTGTTTCATGTCTTCTTTTTGCAATCCGCAGCGGCGGTGAAACCTGCCTTTGCGAGTCGCCGTGGTTCTTTTGTTACTGGAACTGACTTTTTGGTCATACAACAACGGCCACACACGATTGTTTTTATTTGTACTGTTAACAAGAACCATTAGGTACTTACGTCAGTTTCGAGCCGAAGATTAATATCGCCAGGCGAATATTATGATGGAAATAGCGGAGCGACTATTTCGTTAAAATTTAAGATGGTATATCTTGAACACCTATATAAACACGTAATAAACCATTCGGCAGGCAATATACGTTGAGATAGTAATTTTACTTGGAATTGGTGTATCTAATTTATAAATTTATTGTTATTATGTCTATTTGATTGATTATACGGGATAATATCTTAGTTTTTAAAATTAGCAGCTTAATAAACATTTGCTCATTTTTACATTATGTACTTTCATCTTCCTCCCTGCTTAAGGTGGGCATATCCAAAAGAGAGAAATCCGATAAGCAAATCTAAAAAGTAGAAAATAAACTTTGAAGTAAGTAAATCAAACCTATCATTTTGTTACATTATATAATTTTTTTTTATGATATAAAAGCTTGTCGCGAGCAATCTCCTTTACACAGGAAAATCTCGCGACAAGCTTTTATATCATAAAAAAAATTATATAATGTAACAAAATGATGGGTTTGATTTAGTTACTTCAAAGTTTATTTTCTACTTTTTAGAGCAATTAAATGAAAGCTTTTTTTAAACATATTTTTTATATAATTTTTTAAATTTAGAATGCCTAGAAATATGGCTAGTAAAAAATTAGTAAAACACGATTTAGAATTTAAGGAAATCGATTTAAAAAGTTATTGTCTAGACAAACATATAGAAATATGTGGTATATCTTGTAAAATAAATAAAATAGGTAAGAAGGTTGTAATTTTGACTTGTTATAGGTCTCCCTCTGGAGACATCAAGATGTTTTTTGATGGACTTATGAATGTCTTGAATTTTATTTATAAACCAAATATTAATATTTTACTTTGTGGTGATTTTAATCTTGATTCATACAATAGCTCGAATGATTTTTAAAAAATGTGTAATTTCTTGCAGTGTTTTAATCTAGCTAGTATGGTAGGGTGGCCTACTCGAGTAACGGATACCAGTTCTATCCAGAATTGACCATATATTTAGCAGGGGCGAGCGTGGGTGCGTCTTTACTATATACATACTTCGATATGCGATGTAAAGCAACGCCAGGCGCAGTTAGTAGTTGGATGGGTGACCGTTCCAACGAAGACCGCGTCCTCGTCTCTAACATCTTCCAGCGGCTTGTATATCAGTGTATGCGCGGAAGCTATACAACCTTAGGCGAGGGTTGTATAGGGGATATACCATCCTTCGGAGGGTACGTAAAGCCGTCGGTCCCTTGTCTATTAAATGTTAGGCAAGTAAAAGATCCCTACTCTTCTTAAGAGAAGAGGTTCGGCAAAATTCCTGGTTGGGGGTAGCTCGTCTACAGGCGTCGGTGTTAGGCCTCAGTAGCGGAAATAGGCCGACGTTAAATAAATGTATAAAATATATATATATATATATATATATATATATATATATATATATTTAGTAATTTTACCGGTAATGGTATATCTTGTGTTGTGGATAATAATATTTCTGATCATAGAACTGTTTGACTTATGTCTAGATAAAGCTAGTGAAAATTCTAATATGTGTTATATAAAACGATCTTTTAATGATAAAAGTATATGCAACTTTCAGTCTGATATTCGAAAAGAAAAATGGTATGAAATCTATCACATTAATAATGTAAATTTAGCATTATAATGTAAATTTAGCATTTGAATATTTTCTGAATACATTTCTGTTTCATTTCAATAAACATGTTCCCAAACGTAAGTATTACGTGAATAAAAGCAAAAATAAAAAAAAGGTTATTAATGAAGTTCAGATATCGAGTCTTAAACTAAAGGACTTATATGTTTTAAAAAATGTATACCCCGAATTGAATTCTTCTTACAACAGAGAAAAAAAAAACACAATATTTTAGTTAAAAATACAAAAAAGAATTATTATCAAAATAAAATTGATAAGTCTGACAATCCTACAAGATCGGCGTGGAATATTGTTTCAGAATTATCTAATAAAGAAAAACAAAACAAGAACATCATAATACAAGAAAATAATGAAAAAATCGATGATCAGACTGATGTTGCTAATGCATTTAACATTTAAAAAAAAAATGCTCCACTAGATATTATTAACAAAATATCCCATAACTCAGTTGGCGATAACATTTGCTTTACTAATAACATAATTAATCATCATAACACAATATTTTTAGAACCGTATTCAGAACCAGAAATGTGTAATATTATAAGAAATAAATTAAAGAATAAACACTCATCAGGACATGACGATGTACCTGCGTTTCTTATTAAAAGGATAATGATGAAAATAATAAAACCCTTAGTTTACATTGTAAATTTATCATTTTCTGTTGGAGAATTTCCAGAAACTTTAAAAATTGGGAAAGTTACTCCTGTTCATAAAAAAATAACACACAGGACTTTAAAAACTACAGACCAGTTACCATACCTTCAGGATTTTCAAAAATAATTGAATATTGCTATTTAAACCGATTACTGACATTTTTGAATAAAAACAATATATTTTCACATAACCAGCATGGATTCTTAAATAATAAATCCACTCTTAGTGCAATACAGTCATTTTATGAAAAGATAATATCATGTATTGAAGCAGGTGAATGCCCTGTTGGTATCTTTTGTGATTTAAGCAGCGCATTTGACTGCGTCGACCATAAAAAATTGATCTCGAAACTTTGTAAGTATGGGGTAAGGGGTCTACCTTTAGACTGGGGTTGAAAGCTATTTGTCAAGTCGTAAACAGTATGTATCAGTTACTAACATTACGTGCAATACAATTGATTCAGTTAATTCAGCTTCTGTTGAAATTATTACGGGCGTACCGCAAGGATCGGTATTAGGTCCCATATTATTTTTATTATATATCAGTGATCTTGATAGTTTGAATACATTAGCAGACTTTGCTTGCCGATGACACCTCGATTGTGTTGTCTGATAAAGTCTGTAGAGTCTGATACTTTGGAGACCCAATGTGATATTTTATTAAAGACTCTTAGTAACTGGTTCTGTGAAAATTCTCTTTACTTTAATGTTGAGAAAACGCAGGCATTAATATTTCACAATAGGCAAAAGAAATGTGATTATCCAAATATACAACTTGATAATACATCAATATCAACAAGAATGTCCAATGTAAAATTCTTGGGTATAAATATAGACAATAGCTTAAACTGGAAAGTTCATTGTGAATCACTGATAGCTAAATTACATTCGGTAGTTTACCAGTTCAAAAATATAAAGAATGTACTAAATATGACTCAGCTTAAGAATTTATATTATGCTGAGGTTGATTCTCGGTTAAGATATGGTGTTTGTTTTTGGGGGGCTGCCACCCTATCAAGTAATGTATTCTTAGCTCAAAAGCGTGTAATAAGATGTATGGTAGGCTTAACGACAAGAGACACTTGTAAAATGCATTCAAGGAATATAATATTCTAACACTTCCGTCACTTCTCATTTTTGAACTGTGTTTATATGTCTTCAAAAATAAGAGTAAATTTGTTTGTAATAAGGATTTACATAAAATAAATACCAGGCAAAAATATGACCTCCATGTACCCTTCAATAAATTCAATGTATCTGTAAAATCACCCAGTTGCCTAGGACCAAGAGTTTTTAATCACCTTCCTATAGATATAAAAAATTGTAACGAATTATCGCTATTTAGAAAACAACTTAGATCACTTTTAGTAAGTAAAACCTTCTATAACTTAGACGAATACTTTAATATGTAAAGTGTGTGTTTTGTACCTTATTTCCTTTAGATGTTAAGTATGACTATTCCTATACAATATTTATATCATATTGTCACAAAAGGAAAGTTTATTATTATTATTTTTATTGTAAGTTTAATAACAAATGTTTTGGCTTATGTATTACTTTCTCACCAAGATATATTCGACAAACCAGATCAGGGTTTCCACTACGGCTGATTTTTGCGAAAAATAGGATAGATCGGGTGTCAAATTCAGGTTGTAACTTGTAAGTACAATAAGTATTATTTTTTTGATGAATTGTTTTTCCAGTTCATGCATTAATCTGGGTGTTATTAGAACAAATAACTTCTGAAATTCAGATATCTTTATATTTCAAACATAATTTAAGTGAATTATTAAACAAACATACTAGTACCTCGGTAAAATTACAATTCATTAGAACTCTTTCGTTCCAATTATGTCATTATTTTATCACTGCCAACTCCGTAATTGTTTATATCTGTGACCTGTCCTGGTTCAATTACTTTGCTTTAGGCTTTATTTATTACTTCCGTGAATTGGTTAATTTGTCCCACAGTACAACACAAATATGTAGTAAAAATAATTTTATGGTTAATTTGCAACAAAAGTCGATAAGCTTCACAGAAATCGAAAATTCTACAACGTTTTTTATTGTTTCGCGCAGCATAATCGATCTTAAATTCAGAACAAACTAATTAACTACTAAAATATGTCGGGTTTATGTGTTATACAAAGAAAATATTGTAATAAAAATTAAACGTTTACAGTTTATTAGTAAACAAGAGAGAAATTTTTATTTGGGATCTGGTCAGAAAGATAATATCTATGCGAATGTGCCACAATACCCTTCGATATCCCTCTTGTCGTTTAACATTTTTAGGGCAGAGATCACCCCTCTGGAGGTTTGAAGTAGTACGGATAAAAACATTTAAATAATGGGTCCCCCGAAAAAAAATTGAGGGGTCTAAGCATTTGTTTCTTTTTACTTTCCCATATACGCAATAAGGAAAGTATGGTGATCGTACAAAAATTCGATTTTGAGCTTTTGATGGATTTACACGGTTTCAAGTCCCAAAAAAGTGGTTTTTAAAAAATGTCTGTCTGCCGCCTGTGGTCGCACCTAGAGTCCACACTATCTCGAGGCGAAATCGCAAAATCGATCCTGGCTCAAATGTGGGGGGAGTAAACCCCTGAAAACAGGGGAAAAAATAGATTTTTTTTTTTTACCTAAAACGGCTCTAACGATTTTGATTAAAGGTACATGAACGCTTCCCTAGTAGTGATATAAAATAACATGACCAGTTGCTCTTTCAAAATACCGGGAGGGAAGCTGTGGGGGGAGGGTGGGGGTGAGTGAGTTTTCACTAATTGGATCTAACAATTTTATTCAAATTTAACATATGAATACTGACTTAGTAGTAGCATAAGGAAGGTAACATGACCGGTTGTATCTAAGAAATGCAGCGAGGGAAGTTGCGGGGGAGGGGGGCATTTTTTTTAACATTTATTTAACGTCGATCTATTTCCGCTACTGAGGCCTATCACCGACGCCTGTAGACGAGCTACCTCCAACCAGGAATTTTGCCGAACCTCTTCCCTTAAGAAGAGTAGGGATCTTTTACTTGCCTAACATTTAATAGACAAGGGACCGACGGCTTTACATCCCCTCCGAAGGATGGTATATCACCTACACACCCTCGCCTAAGGTTGCATAGCTTCCGCGCATACACAGATATACAAGCCGCTGGAAGATATTAGAGGCGAGGACACGGTCTTCTTTGAAACGGTCACCCATCCAAGTACTAACCGCGCCTAACGTTGCGATGGAATTAAATAATTTTTCCTCTAAAACGGTTCTAACGATTTTGATTAAATTTGGTACATGGACACTCCCTTAATATCGGTATGAAATGGAGGAAAGCTGTGGGGGGTGAGTTTTAAATAATTTCTTATTATTTTTCTCTAAAACGGACCTAACAATTTTAATCAAAATTAACCCATGAATACTGTAGTAGTAGCATAAGGTAACATGACAAAATGTTTTAAATTTCAACAAGATTGGTCGACAAGAAATAGAGATTTGACGATGAAGAGATTTGATGCCGGGACCAGGGTACACATTAGTTCGGTCTACTTCTAAATGGGAAAGTTTGTCCGAGTTATCGGGGACCGATTATTTCACTTTAAATAGGTACGAAACTGGGTTGGACTGTTTTCGGTAGGCCTCCCTGCATATTAATAAATGCTTAAACCGCCTTACAGGTCACTTTAGTGACCCCCTTAAATCTAGGAGGTTTAGATTTGTCTGAGTAAAGGAGACGGAGCCCTACAGTTTACAGTGGGATCCGAACCACTTCTTGGGGATAATTTATATTCGGAAAACTTTACGAGCTAATTATTAACGCCGGCGAACAAGTCGGTACGGTGTCATTAAAATCAAACAACCTATAATGTAAGTGATTCAATTTGCCGGCAGAATAGTACAGAGTAACGGTAATTTTTATTTATTTGCTACACTGTCCAACAGGTATTGGACATAATTAGAGGACAGGGAGGTACAGTAAACCAATACAATTATGTAATTAAACAATTACACTAACATATTAAAAAAATGTATAAAACAGAGACTCAAGTAACTAATCAAAGACATATACAAAAAAATAAAAACTGAAAGCATGATTGTCTACATTGCATATTATGAGAGGTCATAGAAAAAAAAAACAAACATGTTATAATTGAAGTAAACAGTTCCCGGCAAATAAAAAACGCGTCAAAAACTTTACTTACGACCTCATTAAAATACCGGTACTCATTGTACTGCTGTTCGCAAATTGACGCGCTTATCTTTATAGGTTTTTTTATATGCGTCGGTTCGTTTGATGACAAGTTTAGCGCCATGGCCCGCGGCCGTATAATTATGTCGTAAAGTATTTGTTGCGTTTCTTGAGTGTAGGGAAGTCCTTACTCGTACTATAAATTAGTGCCTGTAGTATAGTCCAAGTAAGGACTTCCCTACACTCACAAAAATGCAACAAAAACTTTACGACATAATTATTGTTGCCATTGGGCCAAGCAGCATGCTCTTATCAAACAAGCCGACACACATTAAAAACCTATAAAGGTAAGCGAGTCAATTTGCGAACAAATAGTACACAGAGTACCGGTATGTGGCGTAATATATTAATTCACATAATTTTCATTAAACTATTTAATTATCCTTACAGGTATTTCAATATAAAATTTTTGTTGCGTTTTTGAGTGCCAATAACAAATGAACTCGACTATACGTACACAATCTGGCCTCACACCTAACAACGTCAAGTTTATCGAGTTGATGACGAGCATGGGAAATTTATTTGCGGCTTACTTTCCGCACATACCTCACAAAATATCATCAACATCGGTAGTTAAAATTAAATTTAAAAAACCATAATTAATATTATCAATCTTTGGACATCTTATTTTTATTTTGCTTTGTTTGTAAACAACAACTCACTTCCGAGTTTGAGTTCTTCAATTTTGCACTTTATAATAATTAGGGAGTTAGAATAAATATATCCTGGCCTTTCTCGCGGAGGACTATTCCCGACTCTGGACTAGATCCATTCTCAAGCTCATTCCAAAGAGTTATTTTATAAATTCGTTGTTGTAACTAATATTGCTAAAATCATTTTATACACCTACGTCTAAAAATGAGTCTAAAAATAACTAAACTAAACTAAAATAAACATATTCCTAATCATTCACTTTGTTTAATTAGTATTTATAGGTGTATTTACCTTGGTCGATGTATACTGTGGGTGCTTTGTACAAAAATATTATGTTTAAATTTATCTAATGCTGACGATTTACACAGTACAACTTCGTTTCGATAACAAATAGGTAGTTTATAAGCTGTGTTCATTTTAAAACCCATTTATTGTTATTGCGACGTCGCGTCGGGTACGTCAAATATCTGAACATCTACATAATATAATATTCTGTTTCATATTCGAGATCATCCTCTTTCTGTAGTCTGTATTATGATATAGCAAAAGTTTCTGTCATATTTTGAAAGTAAATGGTTTGATCGCAAAACATATTCGAATACATATTTTTCTGGACATGATATGTGGATGAGGTGTTTTGCAGAAAGAGATATTAGGTTAAATAACGGCTCTTATATAGACTTCAGCGAAAATTTCCTAGAGACAGTAAAATAGGACGAAAATCTTATTGGTCTAAAGATGAGGAAAACGTTTAACTTTATTGGATAATCCAAGTAGCAAAAGTCGTGTTTCCTGTTGGAATAATACAACTACTTGACAGTGTACAACATTTAATGGTCGAGCTTAAAAGAAAAAAAACCTTTTTAAAACACGTTCCGCGCCTGGGAGGTCCCCAGGGACCTCTATCTAGATTAGATGGCCCAGAAAGCCACGGCGGGCCCTACAGACTGCTAGTCAGCAAAGTTGTATATATTGCCGTATATGCCAGAGGACCGCTAATAAAGCAGATCTAACTTATATGAGGGCCTGCTGTGGTTCTGGGGGCTTGTCAGTCATAGCGTTTTTTTTAAATTTTACTCATAAAGAAATTATAACCAACTTTATTGTAATGCAGAACCAACATAATAAAGAATGATTTGTGATATACTAGATATTATATTATTTGCGAGATTATTTGTATAAACATCAAAACAATCTAAACAAGTGTGGTCCGCTAGCCGGACCGCTGTGGCCTGGAAGGCACAATAAAATCAACCGCTGGAAGGACCGCTGTGGCGTGGCGCAACAGGAAAATGTTTATCTACACGACACGGCGGGTCCTGGGGGCCGCTAATTTTAAAAAAAACATGAATAGGCATTGTATTGAGCTTCTTTGCATGTTGTACTCTATTATATATGCCTTGTAGAGTACAAAACTACAAAAAAAATCAGTTGGTACAATGGACCATTTTTGTTATATCCTTATGACGCGGAACAAGTTTTAAATGTAAAAGACCCGAAAAAAGTTGGTATAAGTTGTTTCTAAGAAGAAATTGAAAAAGGTACTTACATCCAAAGACTGGCAAACTTACTATAAGAGGAAAGGAAGCGAAAAGAAAGTTATGAGGAAGAGAAGATAAAAAGAGCAGAATAACGTAAAAACAAAGAATTATTAGAACAAATCAAGTATCAAAAGAACAACAGAAACATACTTAGTAGAAAATAAATAACAATAGAAATGAGGAAAAGCAAAATAATAAATCGAGGCAACATAATAATAATAACAGAGACTTCTCCTTTTCTTTCTGAGACATCATTGGAATGATGTCTGAACATAATTCTGATGACGATATTTCTTTTTCTGATTTAGAGAACATAGAAAACTATAAAAAAAATGATATATGATCGTATCTTTTCCTAGAAAGAAAAAACCATAGATTTGTTTGCGTAATCCTTCTCGGATTACGCAAACATGTAATGCAGCCGAAGTAGTAAAGTATATACGATTGGAATTGAAACCGTATAAAAACTAAAAGCCGGCAAAAACAGTCGGCATCTCTTTATTGTACATGGGCGGAGGTAAATAGAAATGCTTGTCATAACAAAATGATAAGATTTTCGGGCGTTATTATATTATCCTCTGTTTCAAATGGTCTCCAGAAAGCCATGGTAAATTAGTAAATAATTAAAATATTTTACCTTTTATACAGTAGTAAATATTTATAAATATGAACAGTAACTAACTAAACTCCTACGCTTGATATTATAATAGGTATTTATGCGCTGCACTGGCACATAGACAGCACGATATTAGACTTCCACGTTCCAAGATAAAGAAACGATTTACGAGTTTTTTGTGCTAGTAGGCCTGTCCGTTTTATTACCTTTAAACCAGTGCAGTCGTAGATGGTTCATTCAGGCTGATTACATTGCCAGTCTCGGACTCGCCTGCACAGTTTCAACTACCGTTCGAATCTCAATACCATTGCCAAATATGTAGGACAAAATATCAAGTTCAGTACGCACGGTCCTGTGCTTTAAAACTGGCCAGTTTCAATTCCAATCGTATATACTTTATAAACATCTGTTTATGTAGCAGTGAAAAAAATTGTAATGTTTTACAGTTTAAGAAGTGTTTTTGTTACTTTCGTTATCGATACTTTGTATTATAAAAAGGAGAACATTAAAGTTATCTGTTTAACAAATTTATTTTCTTTTATAATTTGTATGACTGGTGGTCGAGAGGTGAGCGCACTTGCCTCTCACCCAAAAGTTCCGGGTTCGATCCCCGGTCGTGGCAGTGGAAAATACTGTGAGAGGGATTTTTCCACTATACACGGATATTGGGTGTGTGTACCTTGTCTCTAAATGTGTAGCCCCCTCCCACACAAGGCTCTTCTAGAGCCTTCCGGGATAAAGGGGGTCGTAATTACCTGTGGTGTTACTTATTATTATTTATTTATTAATGTTTACTTTTAGGTAAAAAAGCCGTTAAGTATTGATTACGAATTTTAAACTTAATTATTAGCCTTATACCGAGCCTTATATATAGTAATATAAAAAAAAATATATAAAAAAATAATTAGTTTATCTACCTCTTAATTATGAGATTAAGTGCACTTACAATTTTTTTTTAAATTAAATTTCAGATTTTGCAATTATTTGAATTTTTAATGGAAAAAATATCCAAATTTCTCCTTAACGTGTCGAGCATTAGGGTATTTTTAAAGGAATTGCTAGAAATAATGGCTGGGTATAATAAAAACTTCATATTTAGATAAGTATTAAAAAATAGTTTTAGATCGGTTTCTGACAAGAACCCAAGATTTACAAATTAATCATCTACAGATCTAAGATTAATGATAAAGTTATAACCTGGGTGTTGAACAATTTTTGTTAATAAAAATAATTTAGGGAACATGTCAAGTAATTAACAGTACGGATAAATCAGAAAAATCAGGTAAAATAGGTGTAATCAGATAAATTGTAATGACTGTGATGTCATACACTGGGCAAACTGGTCGAAATTTAAAAAAAGCGACTAGAGGAGCATAAAGAGCCCAATATGAACAATATCTGTAACACTGGTATACCAACACATTATATAGATAACAATCAGTTCGTAAATTTAAATCACATTGAATTACACCGTTCAGAAAAGGTAGATTGCACGAGTCATAACCCTCTAGCTAAAAAAAATCATTAATTCTAAGTACTTTACAGTACAGTATTTACAAAACAGTAGTATAGTTCAAGTAGGAATAAACTGAGATATAAAAAACATAACAAAAACTTTACGACCTCATTAAAACACCGGTACTCTTTTTTGTGTTGTTCGCAAATTGGCTCGCTTACCTTTATAGGTTTTTAATGTGCGTCGGGAATGTTCCATGTCAGGCTTGGTGCCATGGCCCGCGGCTATATAATTATGTCGTAAAGTTTTTGTTGCGGTTTTTATTTACAGGGATCTATTTATTTCAACTAGCGCCACGGCCCACGGAGATAATTATGTCGTAAAGTTTTTGTTGGGTTTTTCTGTCTCGGGAATTTATTACTTGAACTAAATACTTAATAGAATATTGTTTAAATCCTTTGGTAGTTAATTATAATAAAACTGTCTTAACAATGAAAACAAGTGGAAAATTGATGAAAATAAGACATATATTACATAGAAGATACCTTTGAAACAAAATGTCAAATTGAATATAGTGCCTACAATATCTGTAAAAGATTTTTCAGCTCATATATATTTTTGTAAATCACATGTTCTGCTAACTTGCAAAAAGATAGCAGAATATTAACTTAAAATGACGAATTCGTGATTTTCAATCGGTAGTTAGCCCATGTTTAACTCTTTTTTGAATGTAAATTATATAGATATAGTCCAAGTAAGGACACTCAAAAAACGCAACAAAATCTTTACGACATAATTATATCACCTTTAAAGGCAAGCGAGTCAATTTGCGAACAGTAGTACAAACAGTACCGGTATTTTAATGAGGTCGTAAAGTTTTTGTTGCGTTTTTTATTTGCCGGGAACTGATTACTTCAACTATACCAAACGATAGGATTAATGTGTCTGAAGTTTCCAATGTTAAAATTTACCGAAAAATTTTTCTGTCAAAAAAAATTATGGGATGACAAGAAAACAGTAAGAGTTTGTTAGCCTTCCGGGATAAAGGAGGTCGTAATTACCTGTGGTGGTGGTATTGTTGTATTAGGATAGTGATAAGGGTTTTCCCGAGAGTTTTACTCAGCTCAGAAATGTATATTCCGAGGTATATTCCTAGAATTAACCATGCCTTTATACTTTAAGTGCCGAATTAACCCCAAGGCAATGAGGCATTGCCTCGGGGCCAACACCAAATGTCCATGAAAAATTATTTTATTAAAAATAAACAAAAATTAATGAGTTCTGATTTATTTAGAAATTTGGAATGACAAATCAAACTTCCGCCCCTCAGTTAAGCACGCGGTTCCTACAATATCGACCATGCGTAATATACCACCAACACGATCTGAAGACGATGAAGTTCGCTTGTATCAGCTGCTAGTAGATAGAAATTTAAAAGATACGTTCCCCAATATGGAGACACTACTAAAAATTTATCTTGTAAACCACAAATTGTACTGATGAGAGATCATTTTCAAAACTAAAATTGACAAAAAATAGTAAGATCGTCTAGGAGCAAGGAGCATATGCTAGGAGCCAAGATCGGCTAAATCATTTGACTATTATGAGTATCAATAGTGATATCTTACAAGCGTTAGACTTTTTCGTTATTATTGAAATCTCAATCACCAAAAATTATAAATATAAAACCGTTATTAAATATGTAAATAAAATGTCCTCATGATTTATACCCCAGATTCAAGAAAGTTATGGAGGTTAATTTTCCAAAAATCACCGGTCTTAGGCAATCCTCCACCTAAATTTTACCTACAGGACATGGCCATACATGTTCATATTGTTCATACGGCCCTCCTGAGTCCAATATGTTACCATAAATTAAGACAAAATATCATTTGATTATGTCAAATGTCAATCTAATATTTCAAAGCACTTTGCATAAAACGATTTCTTAATATGCTATATTTAAACTTAAAATATGAATTTTAATAGGAAGATATTTCAAAGAAAACTGATATTTATTAAGTTTCCTTTAAAAGGGGTATGTCTTCCGCATTATCAATTTTCTGAAATGATTTTTTATAAACGAGTACTTTTATTGCATTATTTTTGACAAAATTGTCCTTCAAACTATTCTTGATGGACCAAGGGGCGTACTAGTTTTTCAATTTGCCTACTCCCCGTTTATTGAAAATAATGAAGCATCAAAATTACCAAATAAAATATTATCAAGGATTTATATCTTACCATTCGATGCTCCTATATCCTTTGGCACAGCAATGAAGTGCTTTAAATTTTCCGGCTACAGCATACTCGTATGTAGTGATCTCTTTAGTAAAATGCATTAAAATCTCACTACCATTGAACGTGTTCTGGGAACAATAGTCTTCGATCCCGAAAACTTGGACGGAACAAAACAATAACAAAACGACAACGAAACTCACTAGATTAAAAGCCATTTTTTAAAATAAATATGATTTAATCAGGATATCGCTAAATGAGTCACTTTTCAATTATAACTAATTGTAAGCTAATTACTTCTTACTTCAGATGTTGTAATATAAAACCATATTTTTTAACACTTGTAAATGTCAAAGAAACTGTTGTGCGAATTATTCATGGTTTGTCAATAATATCAAGTGTGTACTATAACTAAAAACAAAGGAATTGAATTGTCACCGCGCACTATATTTACACTAACGTCATTTTCAAACGCCGGTTCGTCTGAGATCGAAACAACAGCACTGACTACACTAACTTTCGCACGTTGAATGAATCGGTATCGGTTTGTGTGACTTGAGGACTCTCCAATCCAGTCAAGCTGGGACGTATTATTTTACCTGTGCGCATAAAGTAGCATTGGTGGGACATGCAGAATTTGGGAAAGTAATCGAATTAACTGAGATTCAGGAGTTAGGTAGGTAGCTTCTGCATGGTTAATTGCAATCTTTTTAATTCATTATTGTATTGTAATATATTTTTATCTTTACTTTCCCGTATATTAGTATTGTGATTGTGTAAAAATCAATTTTGATTTTTCAGTGAATTTACATGTTTTCAGGTCTCCTGAAGTCTGATGTCACAAAAGTGGTTTTTAAAAAGGTCTGTCTGCCGTCTGTGGTCGCATATAGAGCCCAAACTACTAGATTAACTTTGCTCAAATTTTTTACGCGTCAGGGGCGGATACAGCCTATTCCAAACGGGGGGGCGATATGCAAAAAATTAAATTTATTCACTAGGGTTGAAGTTTGCAAACCAAATATAATATAAACAATTTTTCAAACATTAGACTAAAATATTAAAATCATAAAATATAAAATTGTGTAAGAAAATTAATTTTTGTATTTTATTTTTTAGAACACTAATAAAATATATAAAATACAAAAACATAAAATAAAAAATAATGAAACAAAACATTTTCTTTCTTTTTTCAAACGAAATATAAAAATCACAAAATAAAAGATTACAAAATAAAATCAAGTTTTCTTTTTTGAGACGCAAAACTATTTATTACGTTATCTTCGTAGATAATAATATTTCTATGGATATGCATAAGAGCTAAACCCGTAAGACGCTCCTGGTCCATCCAACTTGTCAACCATGTTTTTAACCTCTTCAAAGAGGAAAAACTTCTTTCAGCATGTTTTCAATTTCTTAGTTAGAAGAAATATTGTGATAGGTAATTGTAGCGTACTTTCCCGCAATTAAGAATGTAAACAAAATTTATAAATCTTAGAGCCTAGAGCAGACAGATAGTAAATACTGTAAGAAACAAGTACAATAGGCGACCGTAATTAAGAGGAAAGTTCGTTTATTACCTATCCCAACCTTGGGTACCGTACACAGGCCTGACCCAAAACTGGGAAGTTATTTTCTCATCCCAAATAATTCACTTCTCAATTTGTAAACAAAACATAGAACGATTTTTTTTATCGAAAACGACTACCAAATTCTTTCAAATTTAACACATGGATACTCACTTAGCACTTAGCACTAGTATTAGATGACATAATCACTTGCTAAATATGCAGGGACGGGGAGGGGGGAACTGTGGGGGGGGGGGGGTAAGGCTAAAGGAATTTAAAAAAAAATTCTCAAAAACAGCTTTAACGATTTTGATCAAATTTAACACATTGATATTCTATTAGTGCTAATATGAGATGACATGACCTTTTATACCAAATTTATTTTACATTGATTTTTAACTAAAAAAAATTTCAAAATGGTGTAATTTTATAGAAAATAAAGATCTTTTGATAAAATTAAAAACATAATATCCTTATATCTTCTTCCTTGTTTTGAGAAAAAAAAATACATTGCAAAAGTTGAAAAAACCTCAAAAGTTCTGTTACAGGGATGGAACATAGCCCCCCCCCCCGTTTTCGAAGGCGGTGAACACGATGGTGATGCTTTTAAGGTTCCCACTCTTCAGCAACTACCCCTAAACTCGAAAAAACACCCATATTTCGCGTTTTTTTCCATGGTAGGCATGCGTATCGGTTTTTTTGAGCAGAATTCGGATACACTGTATGAAATTTAACCTTACAACATCTTATCCACCCCCGGGGTTGAAAGTACCCCGTCCCCTAATACTAAAATATCCCCAAAAAATCAAAATGCTTGAAAATTTATTTATTCCCGTTTTCGAGGGTGCTCAACACGATTGTAATATTCATTTCTCCCCACCCTCCACCAACCACCGCTAAAACCACCCCCTTTTCATATTTCTTGATACTGGGCATGTGGGGACTAGAAATATGCCCAGTTCCACAATAAAATCCTATCCAACAAGTACTCGCATGCCTAGTACCACTAAATGTGAAAGGGGATGGTTTTGGGAGTGGTTGATGGAGAATGAGGAGTGAAATAGTATAGACATCGTGTTTAGCGGCCTCGAAAAAGGGGAAAAACATTTTCCACTATTTTGTATTTTTCGGTGGATTTCAGTGTTAGGGGTGGTGATAGTTTCAACCCCGGGGTTGATGGCAAGCCTCGTCACTCAACTTCTTTTACAATGCCGAAATCCCCTTAAATACCCCGATCCAACGAGTCCCCGCATGCCCAGGATGAAGAAATATAAAAAGGGGGTGGTTTTTGGGGTGATTGGTGGAGGATTGGAGAGAAATGAATTTTACCATCATGTTTAGCGCCCTCGAAAACGGGGAGAAAACATTTTCCACTATTTTGTATTTTTCGGTGGATTTCAATGCTAGGGGTGGTGGTAGTTTCAAACCAGGGGGTGCATAATACGGTGAATGGTTAAATTTCATACGTCCTAACCAAATCCTGCACAGAAAACCGATACGCATGCCTACGATGGAAAAAAACGCGAAATAGGGGTGGTTTTCCGAATTTAGGAGTAGTTGCTAAGTGGCGGGAACCTTCAAAATATCACCATCGTATCGTGTTCAGCGCCCTCAAAAACGTACGTGGGAGTACCCATGTTTCATCCCTGTAACAGAACTTTTGTGTTTTAAGCCTTTTTTGCAACTTTTTCGTGCAGTAATCAGAATTTCAATCTATTTTTAAAATTTTTCTTATTATCCCATCCACCTACTAGAAAATCAATTTACACCCTTGATATTCGGTGTGGTTAAAATAGTACCTACGCAAGTAGATCTATTGACCAATAGAAGATATATTTTGTAGACCCGATCCAATTGTGTTCAGCCTTTACCATTCATCGAAGTATACCAGCTCAGAAAGAATTAAATCTTCGTAATTTCACCACAAACTTCTGAGTATCACTTTTGTTCCATTTTGCGGACTGGCTGCTGATGGTTCCAGTTTAACCACTGATTTGATCTGTTGGACAACGAAGATAGATTCATTTTGTATCACACCTTCCAATTCTTCGGAAGAAACATTGATCTAGGAGGTTAGCAAATGATTGCATCGCCTGGTTACCTTCCCTGATTTGCAAAAGTGGCCATGCAGTTCTTACGTCAATTGCCGTATTTTGAAAAACGACCTCTTGATCTGCAGTTAAAAATACCAGAATCTGATTATGATTTGAAGTTTAGTTTACCCATCTCTGAATTTTTTGCATCTGTTTTGTGCGATACTATACAACATGACATTTCGACCTTCCACCTCACGCAATATACTGCCGACTTCAAGAGCACTTCGCCTCAATTTCCAATAATGGCGTAATATTGTCAAAATCTCAACATTTTATTCCTGCATAGATATTCTGTATATACAATCCCGCACAGGCATTTTCTTTAGAAACATTATAAATAAGTTAAATACACAATACTGGAGTTACATGTAATGTAAGAAAAGCAGTTCTTTAAATATAACGGTTGAAAATATTGCCATTTAACTTTACCTGAAAATTTTCTCTATTCGCAAAAATTATAACAGACAAGTTTCACTATTTTCAGATTACCTCTGAAACTTCTGAAGACATCTTAACGAGTTCTAACCACAACTTTCCTTTAATTAATCGATCCAACTCGCACGGTTTAGTAGTTACTAATATAATCCCTAATCCCATTGAAATAATGGACACACTGCATAAGCATACATAGTGTTGTTTATTTTACCCATTTTACCCGCATCAAAATGGATGAATTCTTAACAAAATATGGCTTAGGTATAGACACATATTTTACGAAAATATGATAATTATACAACAAAGAATGACAACCCTTCAGAGGGTGAGAAATAAAAGAAATATGAAACAATTTTCCGCGACATTTACACGTCGCGCGTCGGGTATATGGTGTGTGTGTGTGATAATCTTGTATTTTGGGGAAAAATGCATGACAGAGGAAGACATGAAGATGTTATTAATGAAATCTCGATAATTATACACCAACTTACCTTGATCGGGAGGGGTTTGAATGTGAAAAAAATTATAACAACTTCACAACATGGATTTAGGACAAATAGATCTGTTGAAACAGCCACTTATCAAATGTTAAACTATATTTATGAAAATTTAGACAATGGCAAAATAGTTGTCTCGTTACTTTTTGATCTCTCGAAAGCATTCGACACAGTTTGTACACATTTCTTAATTACGAAATTGTCAAATATGGGACTACCAGTAAATATTCTGCACTGGATAAAATCATATACGGGGGCCGAAGTATGATCATTAATATTAATGGGGTCAAATCTGAGGCACATGACGTAAAACTTGGTGTTCCTCAAGGTTCTGTCCTGGGTCCACTATTATTTTTAATATATGTTAATGATTTATCCAATCATTTAACTAAAGGGCTAGTCATAATGTTTGCGGATGATACTACCATTACTGTAGCAGCCGATAACTCCGCAAGAATTAGAATCTGTAGTTGCTACCATTATGGATGAATTTAGCACCTGGTGTCAACGCAACAGGTTCATACTCAATGACACTAAAAGTACAGCTATCAACTATTACTTTAGGAAAGGTATGCCACATGACACATGCCGATTGCAAGACATCAATTTCAGTGAGAAGGTAAAATTTCTAGGCACTCACATAGATAATAGACTTACCTGGGATGCTCAAACTGAAAGCGTTTGTGCAAAATTAAGTAAGGCGTATTATGCTATAAGACAAATGAAAGATTGTCTTAATACTACGGGATAACTTATCGTTTATTATGCTCTGATATATTCCCATATCTCATTAAACATAATCAGCTGGGGCTGTGCTCGGGAAACACAAAAAAGACTAATTAGGCTAATATTTAACATGGATTTACAGGAAAAGTTGTCGACAAGTGTTCTTAAATCAAAAATTCTGACCGTACCCTGTATTTTTATTTTTAAATGCTTAATATTTGTTAAAAAGAACGAATACCTTTTTATATCTAACTCATCCTCGCATAACGATAACACTAGACACGGTCATCTATTAAGAATTCCTTCCCACAAAACATCAACTTATAAAAAATCACCTATCTACAACTGCACTATTTTGTACAACAACTTACCAGATGATATCAGAAATATTAAAAATACATCTATGTTTAAAAATAAAGTAAAAACTATGTTGATAAATGGGGGTTTTTACAGCACTTTTGAGTTTTTGGGCCAATAATTAACTCTTCTTATATGGAATAGAATTATAATATATAATCGTTTGTTAATCTTGTGTATATGTTTGTCTATTGTACTTATATTTTTATTATTACTATTACCTACTAATTTTTTTTTATACATTTATTTAACGTCGGCCTATTTCCGCGACTGAGGCCTAACACCGACGCCTGTAGACGAGCTACCCCCAACCAGGAATTTTGCCGAACCTCTTCCCTTAAGAAGAATAGGGATCTTTTACTTGCCTAACATTTAATAGACAAGGGACCGACGGCTTTACATCCCCTCCGAAGGATGGTATATCTCCTATACAACCCTCGCCTAAGGTTGTATAGCTTCCGCGCATACACTGATATACAAGCCGCTGGAAGATGTGTGAGGCGAGAACGAGGTTTCCGTTGGTGAACACGAACGGGAACCTAGTTTTGATATTTGGGGTCCACGACGGGCGTCGTGAACACGGATACGTCACTGGTTGACCCTCAAGGTCAGGAAGATAAAAGATTTGGGCTGGCTAGCTTGGTCTGAGACTACTAGAGTTCGCTCGTGCACTTAATTTGTTTTGAAGTGGGTTGGGGTGGTATGTCCTTAAACGGAAGGATCCGGCCGATATGTACACCCTGTATGAGAGCAGAGCGTAAAATTTGCTTTTTTATTTCTTGGTGAGGGTCCAAAGCTTCACCCTGTATAAGCTTTTTCAGCTAAAATTCCCTTTCTGGGATTCTGGAGTAGGGCCTACTTGAGCACCCTGTATATTCGTTGGTTGAATAAACACACTTGGTTTTAAAACGAATTTACAATATTTTATTTAAACGAAAAACAAAGTTTTTGATTCGGTTTTGTAAAATTAACAAAATTTCTTTTTGGTAACTTGTCGACACGTAGAATTTTGCCTTTAATCGTAGCGTGGGTTGTTATAATTTTTATCAGATCGAAGAATTTAATTCACTATATACTAATGTCGCGAAGACGGATTTTATTCACTTAAAACTATGGCCGCGTAGGCGTTAAACAAAAAATTAGCACTTGGCTTTTATTCACTAAAACTAAAACACCGATTTTTTACTAGGGGAGTCCTAGGAAGAGGCACGGGTACACTTTGGGTTTCGTTACTTAGCCGGAAAACACTACTTTGGGTTTAGGCTCTGTGGCGACCAAAGGGCAACGCGGGAAGTAAGAACTTAATCGTAGATACCGGAAACACAACTTGACGGAGCCTCGGCACGCTTCTCTTTTTATACTAAGCACGGGGCACGACGTAGCCGAGAGCTGGATGAAAGCTGGATGGGAATTTAAAACGGAACCGGCCATTCATTTGGGCGAGGATTGCGAAATATTGCGTAATGTTGTGCAATACTTTTTGAAATTTATGAATTTTGAAATAAAAGTTACATGACTGAATGGGCCGTGAAAAATGCAATTTACTAATATAAGAATGTCATGGGAATCTATTTTAATTAAGGAATTATTGAATATAACTGTGAATATGACCGCGGTCTGGAAATTGCCCCGTAAGGTAGCGTTGATAGTTCGATTTTAAAATTTAATTAAGACTGTATTTTAAGCGTTACGCTTGAGGCTGGGTGTGGTCATAATAAATTATTTAGGGTAATGAAGTGAAGTTGGCGACGGGTTGCCAGCATGAAAAGGGAAATAGTAAACTTGACTTAGGGGTTTGTATGAAAGGAAAGTTAAATGTATAATAATACAATGAAGATAGGAACGAGTGACCAGCAACTCACGGGAACATGTAAACTGGTCTGGATGTAAAAAGATTAACTCATGGGCGGTTCGTAAAGATGATTTAAAGGGGTTTTGAGATAATGTGGGAAAATTGAAATTGACGTTGAAATTAGTATACGGGGGCTTGTCAAAAGTGTGACGAATGAAATTAAATTTGAATAAACAGAGATCGGGAGAGTAAGTAGTTAATGTTTAAAGATGTTGAGGGGGCTGTATTTTTAAAGTGAGTATTTTGTAATATTTTTTTGATAACTTGATGGAATGAGGTGTTTTAGCTAAGTTTATGATAGAATTTGGATTACTGTGAATTATCGAATGTATCTTGATTTTATTAGATTTTTCTGTTGTCAAATGTAGTTTTTCTGTGCGCAAGGTGTCTTAGGGACTTTTTTTATGGTATTTGCCAGGTGGGCCTGGGCAAATGATTTATTTGACTATTTTTAGTAATTTTTTGGGCGGCCATATTGGCGCTAAGGGGAATATACTACAACATTGGAATGGTCACCCATCCAAGTACTAACTGCGCCTGTCGTTGCTTTACTTCGCATACCGAAGTATGTACATAGTAAAGACGCACCTACGCTCGCCCCCACCTACTAATTTAATTATAATATCGCGTCTTTTAGTGAAGTATAAAAAGGTAAAAACATATTTGAAAAAAATTAAGTATCGGTACCCCCCTCTCATACCCGGCCCTCAATATAACATTGTACTAGTTAATAGTCTCTATAGGAGACTCTCAAATTTTATCCCCTCTAGGAAATTAATCTATTAATTAATTAATAAATAGTACAAAAAAGAAAGAATGAGAATCGACTACATCTACAACAAAAATTTTAGTTAATGAAATGTAATTAGAAACATACTTTTTTCACAATATATAAGCCAACGCAAAGTGGATAAATTATTACAAGAATAATAAATGTTTTCAATCGGAAAACGCAAAATAAAATCTGATTGCAATAAGCTCCCCCAGCAGGTAGATTAACCCTAAAGAAATTAGTACAGTGCAGGGCTGCACATTGTGCACCTTGATTGGTGCCAATGAATCGATTTCCTTTCATACGAAAGACGAAACAGTGGAATAATGGACTTTAGCACTAGATATTTTTTTTACTACACATTTATTATTTTTGTCATATTTTTTCTTTCATATAATTTCTGCTTTATATTTATTCATATAAAAAGATGTATAAAAATAACTTTGTTTTTAAAATGAGGAATTATAAATTTTGGCCAGGAAAACCTGGAAGTCATGGAGTTTTACTTGCAACCCTGTTATAAGTTTCATAATTTGAGTGAATCACTTTCGCACTCACATCAAAATTAATTTAGGCATTTTGTTTTTAAAATAAAAACTACTGTTTTATTAAATGCTTTCTAGTTTTAGTTGCAGTTTGAAGTGAGAGATTAGCGCTAAAAATTGTATTTGAAATAATCAGTTTCATAGTTATGCAACTACAACATCAGGTAGGCGTTAACGGAGTTGCATACATTAAAAAATAAACGTAATTGAGGGATTAAAATGATTTACTGACTGAAATAAATTATTTTTGATATGATATACTATTCTCTTTTGAATAAAAAATGTAATGATATGTTTTATTAATATTTTCTAAAAAATCCAGGTATTAGTGGATTTATTATATATTTATTGTTACCCTGAGGCCTGAAGCGTATACTATTTACACTACACTAGTAACATTTTGTGTTGCCTATAGTTATCGTGTAACTAGTAATGAATAAAAAATAGGACACTTTCAAGATTGATTTTAGATAATTCTTCACTTCTCCAAGAATCTGGCGCAAAATATCCTTTTGATAGAGATTGGTGGAGAATTTAGGATGACGAAATTTATAATTATTTCTTTATTAAAACAAATAATAAAATAATTCAGCTCTCTGTTATCTTACAGTTTAGTAGTTTACAACAGAGAGTTATTGGAAATTTTAAATACGAAGTTAATCGATTTGGATAAACTACTGGCACTATACACAAATCTTAATGACGAACTGGAAAGGTGCGTTACTGCAAGGGAGAATTTCTTTGTAATGCACCGAAAACATCCCAGAAGGTGCTTTCTAAATTAAAATAAAGATCATTTCTTGGAACGCCAATGGTATAGGTAACAAAATTCCTTTCCTTATTAACTATAATACTGAGGCACAAAATCGACATTATGCTTCTAAATGAAACCAAACTTACCAGACGTGACAAGTTGCAAGTCCGAGGGTATACGTGAATTTGAAAATGTGAATAGCTGAAAAAAACGGTGTATTGTGGGAGGTAATGCTTAACAAGTAGAAAATTTTATATTACAAATATTTACAAGGTCGAGTTCATCGTCAAGATCATCGTCGTCGTCGTCGCCGTTGATGCTGACGATTGGAGGGCTGTTGGTACACGAAGCGCAGCAAGAGCTGCATGGTATACCTGCTTTTTGCAGCACCCGCAACAGCCCCCGCAACCAGTTGTGCACCCGCAAAATATGTTATTTAGGACGGATTCCGGCGCAATTAGGTCCGTGCTTGTGGCAGGGGTGAGGAAGCCATCCGACCCCCTCATCCATCCCCAAGCAGTTGGCTCTTGCTGCTGATTTCCATATAGCCATTGCTGAATTTGAAAATAATAATTAGTTCTTTGTTGTGAGCAGTCCCTCTGGTCGGTGGAAGTGCCGCAAAATCAGGCCTTGGCTTTGTCGAGGCTTTAACAAAGGCCTGGTGTCGTACCCGGTTCAGGTCTGCTCTTTGTGAGGCCCTGGTACAATGCCAAAAAAAGCTGCTCTCCTGCATCAGTTACTATGTCCTATGTTGCTGAGGGATCACAGAAGACTTTGTAGATGTCTGTGACCTGCTGCTCGGTCTTCAAAAATACTTTCACCACACCTCCCTTGCTCTTGTTGTAAATAGCGGAGGTAGTATCACAACATGGTCTCATCAAAATGGATGTTGACTGAGGTTTTTGAATGCCTCCTCCGTTTTTGCTCAGCTCTTTTGGTGCTGTGGGCGTCACCGTAGCCATCAAATACCACAGTGCACTGTTCACCATAGTGGTTGATGATGTATGCCACGTGTACAGGTCGTATATTTTACCAAATATTGAGCCAACATTCCACTTGACTCGATATGGAGCAGAAAGCCACCATCAACTATGTTGTTAAGTTGATTTCACGTCATGAGTTGTGGTGTTGTCCAGTGGTAACGCTTCATAGAGGGCCGACTTCTTCTCTTTTCGAAGACCTTTTCGTTGAAGAGAGCTAAAAGGTACATGGACAATTCAAATTTTAACAGTTCAGCAATATCTTCGTCATTCTTCTTTGATATTAAGGTTCTATGTTCTGATTTGTCATTGACTTTGATTGAATTGTTCATGCTGGCCAGTGATGACGACACTGCATTTTTCTTGGATTGTTTATTGTCACTGAATTTAAATCCAACAAAGGCCTTCTTGGTGTTGGTACCCACTTCTACGGTTAAGGGACAGTTGATTGTAGCATTTCCTATTACGCCAATGGCCAGCGACAGGAGGGAATCCCTTTCTAGAAAAAGATTATGATCTTTGTACCACAGGTGTATTATCTGATAATGAGTCTAGTTAGCTTTTTCTCCGTAAGATGTCACTCGCAATACAAACTTTCATTTTTCGTTGAAATTAGGTGATATGGTTAATTGGCATGAACTTTGAACGGCAAAAACATGGTTTTTCATACTTTTTGCATTTACACCCTTAACTACTGCTCCTAGCAAAAAAATGAATAGGGCCTTTTTTGTAGACAATTTAATTTACTTTCATTTTGTATAGAATGACATTTTCATTAAGACGCTTAGTTTTAGAAATAACGAAAAACCTACAAACCGGCCCTTTCCATCCCCCTCCCGCCTAACGCATGAGGTCCACGGCTGGAGGACTTTTGCTATGTTACTCCTAAGGGTCAACCCTACAACTTAAAACAATAATCCGTCGAGCACTGTTTATTTCCCAATTGGGGAATTTTTCGGTCTTCGTTGCCTGGCCTCTAATCGTGTAGTTAAGTGGGGTCATCGGAAAATGGGGGTGATAATTGATTCCTTTCACTGCTGTGGGATTTTTCCACATTGAAAGCATATATTAATAATATGAGTTAATCGAGAAATAATATATTCGTGAATGCTTTTTATTGGTTTAGTAGTTATTTTATTTGGACCAGGTGTACAAGTTATTTTTCAAATTTGGTATAAGAACAGTTACTTCACTTATTGTTATCTGCATCAGGAATATATTCGAGTTAACTTTATCAGTTATACATAAGTTATTTAATCAGTTTGCCAATGTATTATTTGTTGTATGAAGGATTTTGTTATTTATTTTACGGTAGGTACTTATAGTATTTTGTGAATTTTTTTTTAAATCTGACCAATTCTTTTCAAGCTTTGTCAATGTTTTTTTCTATCAAAGGAGCTTATTGATTTTTCTAACGATATATTTAAATATTTTACTTTATAATTATATTTCAGAGTTTATGAATGGATTCATGCAATCAAATAAAATCAAGCATTTGTTTATTAATAACATATTTTAAATACAACTTGAATTATATTAGAATAATATGTATGTAATATATTTTTTATAATAACTACATATTTTGTGGATATTAGAAAAATGTTATTTCATCGTAAAATATTCCTTTATATAATGTTTAAAAGATATATAATTTACACATTAAACACTAGATATAATGTTATTAAATTAATGACTATTAAATGTTTTCTTAACCGCCTCTCAAGTTACCGAGGTAATCCCCTGGAAGATCTCAAGGATATTGTGTTAGGTAAAGAGAGACGAGGCCCTACAGTTTATTGTGGACTCCGAACCACTCTTGGGGCAATTTTTTTTAACGAAAAATTGTTTCGCCTTGCGGGTATCGAACCCACTTCGCTAGGCAACTCAGTTTGCTAACCAAACGCTTTAGCACACTGAGCTACCAACCCCGTTAATAATAATTTAATATATCATGGTTGATATGTAGATTATTTGATATATTAACATTATTGGTTACTTGTAGAATAGGTTATGTACTATGAATATAAATGTATAAATATATTATGTTATCATTATCAAGTATATATTTTTAAGGTAACAATAATTAGTACATGGGAAATGTAAGGACGTCTCTATCACATTTCCAAATGTTTTATGATTCATTTGCACTATAAATTCCCTTGATAATTTCCACAACAGGTCTAATTAGTTTTGAAATACTGCGCTTCATGTTATCATTATGCATGAAGTCTTTTAATGATGTGGCGCCTTTCCCAGTTTCCTTCCGGCTTAGTAAATGCTCTTTTAATTTTTCATAATCATCAGGATTTATTCTATCGCCGATGGATATCCCCTTTAAATAAAATACCAATTAGAAGTCTAATAAGTAGTGTGCTGAAATATGAGACACAATTGCAAGAGGGCACAAAAATAAATAAAAAAATTAAAATAAACTTGTACAACAGCAAGTCACTTTAATGAGTCTCAAATAGATAAAAAATATTTTTCTTTGAAATGTTTTCGTAATGAAGGTTGGAATTATGTGTACAAACGTTGCTTCCTTCTTCGGGTACTTTGGTTATGGAATGACTGGTACTTTGCTGATTTTAATACGCAGGAATTTTCCCCAAATTTGCCATAATCATAATTTCAGAATTGTTTTCCAGTACTGGTTGTTTCTCTGCCAAATTTCAACACTATACTTTCAAGAAAATATATGTGAATTTATGTATGTTTGTGATTCCATTAGGAAGCAACTCCGTACACATATTTATTTCAATTTTACAATACATGGTGTATCATCACGACCTTAAACTATATGTCTTTCCGAAACTAAACCATTTACTAAAACTGATCTAAACTATTTATAACTAAAATATTTATATTTTTCTGCCACTTTCGATTATACTGGAAATGGCAACCAAATTTGTTGTTTCAAATAGAACACTGTATATTTTGCATTTGTAGATTGTACGGTAAAGTCTAATATTATTTTATTTACCACATTCCACATCAAAAATTTATGATTTAGGTAGTATTCGATTTAAAAAAATATATGTACTAAAAAAAAATATTGCCAAAAAGAATAAATATTTCCTTATCGGATCTGCCTATCTTCGATATGCCTATCTTAATATGGCACATAAAATAACATTAGAATTTGCCGTAGAATATAAAAATTAAAATATAGAGGGTATTCCATTTAAATTAACCAGAATACCAGGGAATCCTATGTAAAAGAAAATCGTAAATGTCTCCTAGTTAGTAGTTTCGGAAATACATAATAGATAGTTTAAGGACGTAATGTGTCACCACCCGTATTTAAAAATACTGAAACCATTAAAATTAGGCTGGTGTCTTGTTAACTGATTTTTTAAATTCAATATGAAACTGTCCTCTCTTGTATATTATTGATCGTAAAGCTGAATTATAACTAATTACCTGCATACTGATTTTTGAGTTCGTTGATACAATCAGACTTGTTTTGAAATCGTTGACTAAATATTCTATAAAAGGGCTTAGTAGAAACTCAGCTCGATTAGGTTCATAAGCGCTCCACATAGCGGAAAATCTATTAGGGATATTTAGTGACGTCGCCAAGATATCACGTTCTTCTTTATTATTCCAGAATCCAGTAAATTCTGCCTAAAAGAGATCTTTATTAAAAATTATTTTTAAGTTTCGACTTATCACCACATAACCAATGATATAAAATATTATGTTTACTGTTAAGAGTGTTAGTTATACCGTCAAAATCTCCACCATATAGTGTCATTAGCAAATAAATTTACACAATGAGTGTCATTCACATAAGTAATGAAAATAAGACGTCCCTAATCACTTCCACCAAGGACTTCATATGTCCCCACACATAATAATCCAAAGGATTATAATTAGGACTCCTTGGTGGGCAAGCAAACTCACTTCCTCGACCGATCCATCTGCGTGGGAAAGTCTCATCAAGATAATTCTTGTCTTCAATGGAGAAATGAGGAGGAGCTCCATCTTGCATGAACCACATTCTATTCCGTATGGAAAAATATTATATGCAGATGACCAGAAAATTTTTAATATCGTAGATAACTTCGAGAACTGTCTATCACTGCAGAATGATCTTAATGAAGTAGTTCAGTGACATGCTAACAATAACCTAAAAATCAACGTAGGGAAGTGGACAGTAATGACTCTTTCTCACAAATTAACCCTTACTGAGTTTGACTATCAAATTAATGGCAGAAACGTATCCAGAGTAACCGTAGTTAAGGATTTGGGTGTTACATTTGATCAAACATAGAACAGGTTTGTGTCAGGCGATGAAGATGTTTGGTTTTGTAATCAGGAGTACAAAGGACTTTCAAAACATTATGCTTATGAGCGTGGTAAACTAGAGTATGCTTGTGTTGTATGGGCTCCATATAACAATGCTCACATCCAGTCTCTGGAACGCATACATCGCAAATTTTGCAGATATTTATATTAATCCGAATCTTGTTTGTGCCCTGGCAGAGACGTTAATAAATCTATTATTATTATTATTATTTTGTTCATAATTTTCGTCCTGTGGTACCTATATCATTTAAATAATCTTCTAGTCATTTCAAAACAGTACTTCCATTACCATACCTATAATAACTAAACTAATAAAGGTCTTGCAATAGCTTCAAAAGCTCTTTCCTCTATTTGGAGCAAGTATATTGGTGAACTATTGGTTGGTTGTCTCAAAAACCAAATTAACCTACAAATATAATTTCCAATACCTTGCGTTTTCTATCATATTTATATTCGTCGATGTTCTTGTCATAATATTCTATCTCTCAAGTTTTCTTTATTGGCTTATATTCTTCTCAGTGGAGTCACATCTTGTTAAATCATATTTTTTTATAAGCGTTGTATCTTTCTTTCTGTGCCTGTTGTGTGTTTTTTAGTGATCCAAGGTGTAACTTTCATTAAAATTCTCTTTTCAAGGCATTGATCCGTAATTAAAATTATATGTATCGTCATAAGATTATAACCTAAGTTGATTTTTGTTTAGTTGCTCATGACGAGAATTAGATAAAGGAAAATATTGAATTGAAACATTTGGACATCGAATAGTAGCAACCGAGAGCAAACGATAGCTGAATATGTAGGCCAGACTTGCCCAAACGTCACAGGCGACAAAGATTTAAAGAAGAAGGTTTGTATTAAACATAATATTTTTAGTCGCAAACTCCTCTATAAAATCCTAATTTTACTATAAGGAACGTAACCAGACTGCAACCAACAGCTACTCTCCGGGCTATGTGCCCCGCCGAGCGCTGAATTACAAGTTACAAGTCTGGCGCGTTAAGTGTAATAATTGCATATTACCATCAAAACGCTAATGCTTCGATTGCAACAAACACCAGCCGAAAGACTGATCCTACTTAAAGGAGCTCTCTTGCCAGTCGCCACACACCACTTGCAGACTGCAGTTTCGAGCTGTTGGCTCTCGTCAGTGCAAGGTAGGCATGTGACGACCGGCACGAGGATCCTTTGATTATTTGGTACATCCCGGCATTTTTACAATAGCGACATGTAAAATAGTCAGCAGACGCCATCTAGCGGTCCAGTGTCTGTTGCAATTGAAAAATAAATAGCCTGACTGGGCTTAGCATAGTTCAAATGCGCTTTTAGAGGGCGGAATATTAAATATAACATATTTAGTCGCAAACTCCTCTATACAATCCTTATTTTACTATAAGGAACGTAACCAGACTGCAACCAACAGCTACTCTCCGGGCTATGTGCCCCGCCGAGCGCTGAATTACAAGTTACAAGTCTGGCGCGTTAAGTGTAATAATTGCATATTACTATCAAAACGCTAATGCTTCGATTGCAACAAACAGAGAGCTCCTTTAAGTAGGATCAGTCTTTCGGCTGGTGTTATATATTATGTTTAATATTCCGCTCTCTAAAAGCACATTTGAACCAAGGTTTGTATTGTTTTTTAATGGTGCAAGTTAATATTTCAATTTGTAATTTTGAAAAATAGTTTGACTTGACAAAAGATACCAAATTCCATATATTTATGCCTCACTAACTGAGATATCTTAAATATCAACAATGTGGTTTTTCCGATGTGATGTTTTTTTACTAAATCTTGATAATATACTTACAGCGCTTCGGCTATCAACGGCAGTAGTAATTTGATCCACAAATGTCTCGTTAAGATTAAAAAATGCACAAATATTTAATTCTATATTATCCAACTTAAATCTGAAAATGAAATAAAACGTTAATTATTGTTGAAGATTTTCAGCTTTATTTAATAAAAAATGACTAGTGAAATTTCTGAATTATGCTACACGTCTTTATAAGACCTTTCACGCATTAAAGATTGTTTTGTTACATGATGTTTATTTTAAAATACTCACAATAATCTCCCATCTCCATAAATCCTTATTTTATTTGCGATGCTAATATCTGCAGCGTAGTTCATGGTAAATTGTAAATAACCTATAGGAGTATATATGCAGGCATTGTTGTTACCGTCCTCATCTTCAGTCACATATGTATTCGTTATTTCATTTGTTATAGTCTCGAGACCAGTGACGATAAAGTCTGTAATAAGTAAGGTACCCCTGAAAAATGAAACAAAATTTTTTGGTAAACTGGAACCTTCAGGATACTCCTAAGTAAGGGAAAAAGAAAAGGGAAAACATAATATAGAGAAAAGGCAAATATAAAATTGTAGATACAATTCTAGAAGAAATCATTTGTATAGGTGACATAAATGGCACCAGCGAGATGCGGATGCAGAATAGGAGAGAACTCATGGAGTTACCTTAAAAAACTCATCTCCTAAACGTTACCAGCTCTGTCGAAACCCGCTGAGCACCAAATATTACGGTGAAGCGGGTTCTCCTGATAGATCACGCTTGTGTTACACAGCACCCTGAGCAATACAGTGGTCTATCAATAGGTTTTGCTACACCTTTTTTGCCACCATGCTACTCGTACATCTGTTGGAAGGCCGGTTCAACTGACCCTAATTCAAAGCATTCAAGACACGCGTAAATAACTTGTAGCAGGAATTGAGGCTGACCGGCCTGTGGTTTTTCGGATTGGACAGCTCTCTCTTTTTTGGGATTAGTACAGTTCATCTTTCGGCAAACCAAAGTGGAACCAAGAGTTGAAACTCGAGCCAGATGGCGGCGGGTGGAGGGAAATTTCTTTCAACATCAGTTGTTTATGCCGTCTGGACCTAGGGCAGCCAAGTTCTTGGTACCAACAAGCACCTGTTAGAATTCTGCCACACTGATCGCCGGACACATTTCGCTTTGCCCTTCTAAAAGTGTGTGACAGAGGATCTCAAAGTGTACTATCGCTGGGGTGTCGGAGTCGAATGGACTCGCAGTTTTGTAGAGTTAAGTTTACGCAAATGGACATCTTTCTAAACCAAAATCTAGGTTAATTGACAATCGAGTTGGCATTATTTGGATATGAGTAAAAATGTTTTTTTTATATATATAATAATAATGTTTATTTGTTTAGTAGTATTACAATTTTTTACCATTTATGTACATAATTACTAATTTTTATTCACAAATAAATAATAAGGATTGTCCCTAGTGTAGCAATAGCTATTTATGCCATCAGTAACGAAATGCCTAATTTTGTGTAACGCGTGAGATTTTTGCGGAACGAACGAAGTGAGTTTCGCAAAAATTCACAAGTTACACAAAATTTCATTTCGTAACGTATTGCATACAAGATTTTTTCTAATTTTGAAGAAAGTAATAAAAAAATTAAATTTAATATAATTGATAAAAATTTGGAAAACATAAATTTAGTTTGTTGCTGTTACTTCATGTTAGTTGTCAGTTTGACATTTTGTAAAAAAGTCTAGACGGAAGGTTTTTAGTGAGATTGATATATTTTTAGTTTTATTTTTTTAAAATGAGTAATTCAAGTTCTGAAGAGCTACCAAGCGATATTGAAGAGGCAGCAGGTAATGCTCTATTATCAGTAATTCCCAAAAAGTCAAAGGCAGTTTATGATTTGGCATACGAAAAATTTGTTACGTGGTGTGATGAGAAGAAAATTAAACATGTTAATGAGAAAGTTTTACTTGCATATTTTGAGGGTAAGAAAGATCTAAAAGTTTCCACATTATGGACACTTTACTCAATGTTAAGGTCTGAACTAAATCTGAAAAGGAATATTGATATTAAAAAATATACAAATTTGGTAGCATATATTAAAAGTCAAGCGGACGGGTACAGTGCTAAAAAGTCAAAAGTTTTTATTAAAGAAGATTTTGCCAAATTTTTAGTGGAAGCTGATGACAAAGAATACTTAATGGCTAAGGTTGCAATGATAATTGGAATGGCAGGAGCATGCAGAAAAGCAGAATTAACATTTCTTCCAGTTGAAAATGTTATAGACGAAGGAAGCTATTTTCATGTTGATATCCCACCTTCAAAAACAAAAGTTATACGGCAGTTTGCAATTACCACTGGAGACATTGAAAATACGAATCTTGTTGAAATATTAAGAAAATATATTAAGTTGCGTCCCCAGGTTCTTAAACACAACAGATTTTTTGTAAAATATGCGAATGGAAAATGTACCAGAAATCCTGTTGGAATTAACACATTTAGCAGTCTGCCAAAAGTTATTGCACAATTTCTTCGTCTTTCAAACCCTGTTCTATATACTGGCCACTGCTTTAGAAGAAGCTCTGCCACTTTTCTAGCAGACAGTGGCGCTGATATTTTAAAATTAAAGAGGCACGGAGGTTGGAAATCTAGCTCTGTTGCGGAGGGATATGTCGAAAATTCTATGAATAATAAGAAACTTATAGCGCAAGAAATATTTGGTGAAACATCTAAAGCAATGTGCGCCACTTCCCAAATAACAGCAAGTTCGAGCAATGAAAAAAATATGTCGTCGGGAATTAATTTGAATAATTGCAATAATTGTGTTATCAATATTTATAATAATTAATTAATTTATAATTTATGTTTTTAACTTGTATTATAACAGTTTAATAAATAGAATAATTCTTTTTGTCACTAATTTTGAAATACATTTTTCGTCACCAATTGCATAAAATTTTACTTTATGCAACTAGTTACAAAAAGTAAGACGTTTCATAATGTCAATCAGTTTTAAAAAGTGTCACTTTATATGTCAAAATTAGAAAAAACAATTTATCAATAACTTAATAATAATGTAATACGCATAGCTGTAGTGAACTTACAAAAATGAAAGTTTAACATAAAATATATGACAACTTAATTACTGAGATACAGCTAGATAGAGTAAGTATATCTCAGAACCGAGTTTAGATATAAAATGGATATAAAACAGATGTAATTAGATATAACATAATATACAGTTATACATAAATAAAATAGATGTAAACTAGGTATACAATAATAGATGTAAGGCATCTATAATTTAGGTATATAGTAGGTAGGTATAAAATATAGTTATAATGTGGATATAAATAATAACTAATATACATAACAGGCACTAATTCCACTTATACATACACATGATGGATACATTTTCTACTACATTTGTAGTACCAATTTTATTCTAGTAAGGCTTCAGGATTTTTTTATATTAGTTAGTTTTCATTTCTATTAAATCACGAATTATTATTCTATTTGAATTGGAGATGAAGTATCTGGGGCGTTTTTTAAAAATACGTTTGTTGTTCAGGTTTCTAATTTTATCGGGAAGTTATAAGTTCTAATTTTGGTGCGAGAGATATAAAATTTCTTTGTCCTGTTGACTTTTTGCAAAAGAATGTTATATATTTTAATTTCTGTCTGGTTGCGTGGGAGCGGTGTGGTTGAGTTAAGGTAGGTATTCTTATTATTGAACTGGTACACAGCGACAATATGAAAATATAATTATCTTAAATCTAGAGTTTTGGCATCTTTGAAGAGATCATCACAAATCTGCCCAAGGAACAGGATGTGCATTCATAATACCCCAATACAATATCTCCGTCAAATTTAAATTAAGTCAAGAAATGTCTCTCTTTTCAGCAGAAGCAACTGCCACTCAAATATTAATAATAACTATATTATAATCTCGGATTCCTTGTCAGTTTTAACATCCCTTAATCATAGTTATCCGCCGAATATTCCATCAAATCCCTTTATTACTAATATTAAAAAAATCATTCGACAGTTATACGCAAATGGGGGTCGCATAGCTTTTATGTGGGTCAAAGCGCATGCATTTTAACAAAGAAGTCGACTCCATCGCTAAACAAAGCATTTCATCCGGTTTAGAATCTCCAAAACAATTAAGTTACGATAATCACAGGGGTACCGACTTGGTGTTTGTTGCAATCGAAGTATAGCGTTTTGATGGTAATATGCAATTATTACACTTAACGCGCCAGGCTTGTAACTTGTAATTCAGCGCTCGGCGGGGCACATAGCCCGGAGGGTAGCTGTTGGTTGCAGTCTGGTTACGTTCCTTATAGTAAAATAAGGATTTTATAGAGGAGTTTGCGACTAAAATATCATGTTTTAAGATAAATTAGTTTAATGAACATCCAAAACACGTCAATTTCTACCTACCAATAACAAAAATAATTTTAACTTTATACATAAAATAAATTCTCTAAATACTTACAGTACAGATTCATTATTATTGCCATTTGTAAAATCTATTAACTTCTCAGAAATCTTGGCATTTTCTTTCATTTGCAAATTGATTACGTACAAGTAAATGTACACAGCAAATAGCAACGCTAAAAAAATAGTATTAGGGATTATAAGATAATTCGGGGTTTATTCAAACAATCTTCCACTTAATACTTAAATATAAATGAAATAACAAATTCGATTAAAAATTATTAGAAAACTGGGAATATTTACTATTCATTGGAGCCAAAATTTTGTTAATCAATATATACAGTTTAGTTGCAAATATGGTAAAAAACAGAAATAATAGGAATTGATATTTGATCTATATGGGGATTATAAGATTATTATTGACAAACAGAAAGATTAACTAAAACAATAAACCTTCGAAAGAGTTATTATTGAGATCGAGAGATTGAGAAATTATTTAAGTACTTCATTGGCTACTAAAAATGCATACTGTGGACAATTTACGAGGCATATTAATTTCAGTGATTCATTGAGATAAACTAAAATTAACAGACACGAATCCAGTACATAACATTCCGATTTTTTAAACTAAATATTTCATTTTAATGTGTTTTAACCGTCTTTCAGGTTACATGAACGACCATCTTAAGTCTAGGAGATCTAGATTCGTCTGCGTGAAGGAGACGGGGTCCTACAGTTTATAGTGGGATCCAAACCACTTCTTGAGGATAATTTTTAATTGAAAATTACTTCGCAGAGGCTCGAACCCACTTCGCTAGGTATGCTCAGAGAGAAAGCTAGCATTGCATTTTGGATTTAAAAGGTTTTTATTAATTAAATTATGTATACTTCATCTGTATTTCAATATCTCAATATATCCTTTACAATACATAAATATTATCCCCGTGCGTTATAGAGTGTCAAAGCACTGAAAAGCAGCAGGTGTAATGCCTGAGATATGTAAGCGGTTGCAAATCCTAAAATTCATTTTTACTATTGCAAAAATAGTGAAAATCGCAAAAAAATTTGAAATAGCAAGTTATTTGTGGATTTTATTTCAAATACTTATATCATAAGTAGGACCTTCATACTTGTCTTTTTAATATAATTAATCTTCCCACCAAATTTCATCAAGATCGGACTTTTAGTTTTTGCATAATAATTTTGCAATCTACACTTCTGAAACAAATTTGCAAATTTTCAAAATTTTGCCGAGGCTAAAGCATTTAGAAAGTTGAAAAATATTTGACGTACGTATAAAAGAGCCCTCAAATTTTCAAATCCATTTTGAGATATTAAAAGCCGTTAATTAGGACAGCCTAGGAAATGGTTTAAAAATTGAGGTTATCTCCCCCAGAGGGCGCGTTAGGTTATGTCGAAACGGGGCTCCCTGGTGAGGTTAGAACAGTTTGAATTTCCCGCGTTACCAAAATTGCGTTTTCCGGACGGAGGCCCTATCGTGGACACACGCAGAACAAGGGGCACACGGGGCCCTTTGACAACACGGGACCGCAGATTGCTAAGGGAGCCCTGAGGCAGAGCCCCATTTTTGACTGCCCGGGGGCCCCATTTTTTGACAGCACGGGAACCCCATTCTTGACAGCACGAGGGCCCAGGGGCGGAATGCTAACGCGGGGGCCCTAGAGTCCTAAGGGGGACCATTCTGGGGCCATGTCTACGTTTGTTAACCAAATTTTTAAACAATTCCCTAGGCTTTCCTAATTAAGGGATCTTATATATCAAAATGGATGGCCTTAGAGTTTAGTGCGAATATGCCACGCGGCTACAGGCTTTGTTTTTATAGATTTATATGTGACATTTTACTAATATTTTGCTAAATGGACCATTACATCCAATGTTTTGTAATCATGACGAAAATGTTATTGGGCTTTTTTTCGAACCACATTCTTGAATGATTAATAATTTAAGGCACGGATTACCCGCATTACTCCACATAAACAGTGTGTAGATGGGAGGCAGTCCGCAACCCAAAATTTGTAGACCAGATTTGTTCCTATTGCAATGATTTTCCCGATGTCCTTTAGATTTCCCCCTGATTTTCTTTAGATTTCCTGTGACCTCTAGATTTTCTGTGATTTCCCCTTGATTTCCTTCGAATTTAATCTTTCTAAAATCAATGAGTAAATCTAAATCTCTGGATCTCTGTAAGTAGATAAAGCCGAAATCTCGTGATTGCACAGATCACTTATGTGTCTACCAGTGTTATCCTATATACATGATAACGATATTATAAAACTTTATAATAAAAATATTTATAAAAAAAAATTTTTACACGAAATTTTTCTCAGTTATTTAGGTAGGTTGATAACAAGTGGCCATATGCAAGAGCGAGAGAATAATCCGATTGGGAAATGTTTAATACTTTTGCCTATAACTTTTATTCTAATATTGTAACGAAGCATTTTTCGTTACGGAAATCTGCATAAGATTTATGTTTAACTGAACTCTGTATAATATTTTCTGTTCAACTAAAAACCATATTCTACTGCCTTAAGCATATGATAGTATATGTTAGAAAATACCCCACTACCCGGAAATAAAACAAGAAACTAGTCTGTAGAACACTCCGTATATTAACTAAATTAGTACACCGCTATGTTTCAATGTTAAAATGCCAATGAATAATCTCGCTTACAAAACTGCTTCATGAGTTCGAATATTAACATTGCTTAGAAATACTATATTTTTAAAATAATAAATTATATTTCATAAACATTTTCTCTGTCGTTGTAGGTTAGTTTGTAATGAATGTAATGAATGATTTTCAGCAGCGCAATATTTATTAAGTTTTCGAGCAATTTTTTAATTTAAGTAGCGGTTGGCTGCATGGCTAATGGCCGAATGCCAAAAAAAAAAAAAAATTTCATAAACAATCTATGAATAAGAGAGGCATTGATCATGGCTCAATAACTAAATGTAAACAAACGCTCACATATATTAGCAGGCAATATTTACTATTTAAACACCGGGATATATTTGTAAACAGAATTATTATTTATTATTTGACGTAATTAATTCAATAATTAGTTATCTGTGGCCGATTAAACCCATTTATTTTTCGTTGTTGGTTAGAATAATTATTTGAAACCGATTCCATACATACAAAAGAATACTTTATTTATACTAACCAACGCCCGTAATAATAATTTACCAGTACTTTTAATAACTTAATACAGCCGTCCTCGCTGTCTCGTATTCAATACATTGGGCCATGCGCGATTCTAATGCACGTGGGGTTCCTCGCGATACCCTGAGTGGGAATGTGGCTATAAAACTGACCGTAAAGACCTGTAAAATCAGAATTTCTTCCAATTCTCGAAGCTACCAGACGTCTACTATCTGCCCAGTGCGAACCAGGAAAGAGACTGTTAACCATAGGATTACTGTAATATACTTAAATATTATCAAATTTCTGCGTTTTACTGTTGTGTTTGTGAAAGTCTAAGTTCCCTTATTGACCCACTGGAATTGACTGTGTCTTCACTGAGCTGCTCAGTCTCGTTTATCGAATTTTGGGTAGTGTTGTTCAACCACTTGAAACTTGAACTGGCGCCCGAGTAACAAGAAAGCTCGAGTGTCAAAGTGACAGCCTAAGTTCTCGCACTGTACGAGAAAAGGAGTGTCATAAAAACTATTAGTCCAGGCGGTATTTGTTTTGGGTTGGGTGAATCGGGTAGTATGGCAGAATTTTGGCTTAGTCGCTTCTAAAATTTATAAGAAATGATAATTTCATTATGCGCTAGTTTGAAAACGTGGGCGTAACTTTTTAATAAACAAAATGTGAAAAAATTTCTACAAATTTCGTTTTTTTCTTACTATTTTTTCATATGTCTCAGTCACTATTACTTTTGGAGAAAAGTTATACAAACGAAAAAAATTTGTAGTTAAATTTTAGATAAGATGCAGTTGGTTGTTAATCCAAAAATTCATTTTTACTATTGCGAAGATAGTAAAAATCGCAATAAAATTTTGAAATGGCAAATTGTTTGTGGATTTTTTTTCAAATACTTATATTTAAATTAGGACTTTATAATATAATAAATCTTCCCACCAAATGTTATCAAGATCGGACTTTTAGTTTTTGCATAGTAATTTTGCAATCTAAACTTCTCAAAAAATTTGCAGATTTTCGAAATGTTGCTGAGGCTAAACTAGAGCATTTAAAGTTATAATTTTTCTGACATATAAAAGAGCACCCAAATTTTAAAATTCATTTTGAGATATTAAAATCCGTTCATTATGAGAGCCTAGTTAATTGTTTAAAAGTTTGGCAAATTTTTTTGTTTATAATCAAATGCAATAACTGAAAATTTTCAACGGATTTTTATTTTTAAAATATATTTTTGCAGTTGTACAAAAAGTGCCTAAAATCATGCAGCTGCGTTAAGCATGGCTTAAAATGCTCTGTTCACTATTTTTTTTATTGTAGTCAAAAATGATAGTTCTAAGGCTACAGAAACACGTAATAACCATTAAAACGCCTAAAAACTTTTTTTCTTGAAAATAAACTGAAAATAAAAACTCCGAAATTAACGAGGCTAGCAAACGATCGCGGCAGTGAGAGTAGCGCGCGGTGACGTCACATCGCCTTAGCAGCGGAACTCGTATACCTACGTGATATGGATTGTTTGTTTCATAATTGTTTTATCTGTGTTTTTTTAATGATGGGAGACTCAAAAAGTGTAAAAGTTAATAACAATAAGTATTGTTTTGTTCCTGGATGTACAAATACATCAGTAAATAACCCGGAAAAGGTTTTTATGTCACAAAATGTAAAAGAAGGAAGCTTTGGTTTAATGCAGCTAGACGAGAACATTAAAAACGTTTCAAGTGAGTATAAGATGCAAGCAAACCAGTTTAGTGTTACAAATAAATTGGCCGCTGCCCAAGGAATCACTACTTCCACATCCAGATTTTGTATTTAAGGCTTATACACACTAAATCCCAATATAATATTTTACTCTCTTTCATAATAGGGTAGGGGTGGCAATGGGGATGGTAGAGGGGGTGGCTAATGTCAAAAACTTCCCTCGGTTCTCGTTTACACATTAAATCCCAATTTAATTTTTTTCACCCTATAATAATAGGGTGGGGGTAGCAAAGGGTTGGTAGAGGGGATAGCTAAGGCCAAAAAAAATTTCGAGGCATTTCGCTTTTGTACACATACTAAATCACATTTTAATTTTTTTTTACTCCCTTTCATAATGGTGGCGGGATGGTATTGGGGGTGATAGTTGGGGGTGGCTGATGCCAAAAAAAAATTTGAGACCTAGACTTTTCGTACATGCCCTAAATTGCAGTTTTAGGGACTCTTACCTGCTTGCTTTGCCTATTTACCCTTATTTACCCCCGAACCCTTCAAAAGAATTAGATCAAAATATAATATAGTTCCAGATCTTGTTATAATACATACGTGTACCAAATTTCAAGTCAATATCATAAACGATTCCAGAGTAAACGTGCGCACAAAAAAGATTGAAGTCTTTCACCATGGTCAAAAAATCTGAAACCATGGTAACGTCCACAGTTGGCAGATTATGCGAGTCCGCCTTTTGAAAACCTGCCTCCACTTTAGTAGTATGCCTTAATTAAAATAAAAAGTCGCAAAACGAAGAACTACACGGACACAAGTGTTCGCAGAAGTCAGTAAACGCAGTCTACTACTAAATTAATAGTAGTAGTAGTACTAATTCTCATATGAAACATGCATGAAACCCTAGCCAGCATACTTGCGCGCGTTTAACCTCGGGCGAGTTGACGTCACACCAATCAAAAAGCGTTTCGCGCATTCAAATGAATATTCATATTTCTGTAGGGATTTTCCCATAGAACGGATTTGTTGATTTTTGTAAAACTTTGTAGATATTATTATAAGACTATTTTTAACCATTTTATCATGTTTAAACAGGATTTAATTTTTTTGTCAACATCCCTATTGGTTTATAAACATAGAAGCTATTGTAGTGTTCTCTCACTATATGCTCCCTCACTGAATGCTGACAACGGACTCCTAGCCAGCTCAAGCCATCTTTAAAATATTGTTTTCACTTTGGTATCCATTGCACAGAGTTAAAAAAAAAAAATAAAGAATAATAATATATTTTACGATTTTAACCAAAACTTCAGAATGATTTAAGCCTTGAATAAAGGAATTCTCTTTTAGCATTTATACTTATTTTTGTACTACAGCTCTGGTAAAATTGGTGACCCCGATGACTACACGACACTCCAGCCTTCCAATTCTGACGCCACAATTGGTAGCTCCGACTGTTGGATTTCCGGATCGTCGCAGACGTGAACATTTTTTTTCAACTTAATGCCAAAGAATTACCTTAGTTTTTTAAATAAATTCCTTATATCTATACAAATAATGTTATTATAATGATCGATCAAGACGCAGACTTGGCTCCTCATCAAAATTTTACATCTTCTGTCAGGCTACCACATTTCTGGACGTGAGTAACTGACCCAAGGCGGATAACTACGATTAGATGTAATTATTTGTGGTACATAAATATTAAAAATTAGGTCCAATTGATTGTAAAATAGTAGTGTGACCTCGTCAACATCTACACAGTTATCCAGAAAACTCCAGTTAGTTTCAAGTGGACTTTGATAGAGTAGAGGAAAATTGGCTTTCTTAACATTATATCGATATTAATGATTTATGTTCCACATTGACGCTCACGTAGTTTTCTTGTATACCTTGGACCTAATGGATTAGAAGACAAATTGTGTCTTATGCAACTTAATTTTCTGTCTTCTGGCTCCAATCGTAAGAAAAATGTATATTTGAATAAGTGCAAGTAGATCTACTATTACAGACCAAAATTCTATAAAAAAAAATAAATTAAATTTATTGAGAGCAAAACAAACTATACAAAATACAACAACTATGAAAATAAATAAATATTTCTAATGTAAGAACTGTGATAAGGCCAGTGTGATGATGTCAACGTCTCTATTACGGTTTCCAACTGTGTTTTGATCCATTTTTATTAAACATTGTCTTGACAATCTCCGCAACAGGACTAATTAGCCCTTCAATTGTGTCTTTCGTATTATCATCATCTAGGAAGTCTTTTACTGATTTGGCATCTTTCTCAGTCTGCATCCAACTTAGTAAATATTCTTTTAATTTTTCGTAATCGCTAAGGTTGAAACTGTCATCGATGAGTATCCCCTGTAAATAAAATATCAGTTAGAAGTCTAGCAAATCGTATGAGGCACAATTCCAAGAGTATTCAGGACAAAAATGATTAAAAACATAAAAATTACCACAAATGATTTTTGGTGAGCGGTAGGTTGGTCAGAAAGATTTTCTTATAAAGTATTTTCATAATAGATAAATCGAAAAGGTTGGAATTATGCGCACAAACATTAGTTTTCAGATGCTTATAGAATGGCTGATGTATTTTTTTACTATAAAAGGGGCTTTAAAGGGTTGTTACTATTACTATATCTTATTTATGCACTGTCTTAAAAATTATCAAATAGATAATTTATTTGGTTGATAGCCGCGTGGGTTAAGGCGCGAGGTGGCAATCCCGATTAATCACACGGGCATCACAACCGGGTTCGAATCCTGGCTCTGGCACTGTCAGAGGAAATGGTTGTATGTCCGCGTTTTTTCAATGTGAAACCCCCTTCCGCACAAGCCCCTGACTTCTGGAATTGGAGGTTGTCTAATTTCTGTGGTGTTTATTTATTTTAAATATAAAGATTTATGTGCTTGATTTTAACCTCATATATTCAACAAAAAAAATGAAGTTATTTGTACAAGGTTATTATATATTTAGGCTACTCTTTATAAATAAATAAACACCACAGAAATTAGACAACCCCCAATTCCAGAAGCCAGGGCTTGTGTGGAAGACTAGTTTCGAGCTCGTTAGCTCTCATCAGTACAGCATAGGTGAATACACGACAACCCTACACCATTCTCCAGTCTATCAAATTACAAACAATAACGTCTGCAATTTAGAAACACCACTTTCTCTATCAGCAGTATGATAGAGGCCCCAGATAGAATCAGTGAAGACGGTTTATTACCAGGGGTCTACAAGTAGTTTGATATTTCAAATATATTAAAACTTTTAATTATCCAAGTTTCTGGAAGTGATCAAATTTCTAGTCTATGTTTTTTTTTCTAAATAAAATTTCTACTAGAATTATTGATCAGATTTTGTACAAAATGATGGCAAGCAAGTAAGCGATGATATGCAAGTGCAAAATAAACAACGAAAGTAAGTGGCATATATGACAAGCAAAGCGAAGCGTCGGTTTGACCCGTGCAACAGTAAGGTAATTTGGACTAACTTTATAACAGACAGACAATTATTCAAATTTTAAAATTTCTAACAAGAATGAAGTAATTTTTAATATTACAAAAGAGATACATTTTCGAACTTGACGAGATCACCAGATGGAATTTTAATTGTTAAACAAGAGTCTCAGTTGGAGTGTCCCACTTAAAGGCAGCGTCCCCGACTGAGAATTTCGCGGAAAATACCCCGGAATCTAATTTGGAAATGCCAAGTCACGGTGCATCTCAATTGAAATGTCCCACTTAAAGGCAGCGTCCCCAAATGAGAAATTTGAGGAAAATAACGCGGTGTAAATAATATTGCACAGAAAATTTATATAAAAAACATCAACTTTCACTTTGTAATTTTCTTAATAATTTATTAGTTTTCAAAGTTCAATAACTCGAAAACGGTTAAACATAGGACTGCCATATATCATATTTTTGAAATCAGAAAAAAAAGAGTAATACAAAAATTCGACAATATACAGGGCATTCCATTAAAAAATATATTATTGCTTCTTGTACCCCTCAATTTCTGCACACCACTGTGTTTACATTAACTTATTAACGGGGTTCAGTTCGATGGTAAAGGATAGCCTAAATATAATGAATAACCCTGATTACGGTCCGGATTTTGTACCTTGAATTTAGAGGACAATTTGTGTTATATCTAAGTAATGACTTTTATATGATTGATTTCAAGTTCAATATTCATCTTAAATCTTCACATTGCGTTGGTAAAAGATTTCCTTCACTCAACGTGTATACCTATACATATATTTGGAGACGTACTCGTGTTTTAGAAAAGTAGAAGCTGTTACATTTTTATGTAATGTTCAAGTGTATTTGTTTCGTGAGAACCACTTCAGAAGTCACCCTATCCGTATCCCACTTTACTTTCTACCACCGTTGCGTCTTATTAAATCCGATATAACAATTATCTGTTCATACACTTTATTTGAAAAGATAGCCATTAAAGATAGCCGATCATAAACATGTTTCGTTAGTTATTTTTTTTTAAATCAGCATAAATTGAATATGTAACACAAACTTCACTGTCTTATTTATTACGGGTAGTAAAGATAAATGACAAAAAATTACCTGCAGACATGCCTCCATGTTCTGAAATGAGATTTCACTGTTTTCATTCTCTATGTGGCCATTGAGTAAATACTCTATAAAAGGGCTTACTAAACACCCAGTCCATTGAGGTTCATAGGCGCTCCACATAGCAAAAAATCTATTAGCAATATTTAAAAATGTCTCCAAGAGTTCACTAGCTTCGTTATTTTTCCACAACCCACTAAATTCTACCTAAAACAGATGATTATTAAATGATATTTTGTTGGAATGCAGAAAGAGAGAATGTGAATATTTATCTCCTATTCTGTTTAAATTTTCTTTTATTATTACAAAGCTATGTTCTATATTATATCAATCAGTAATGTTTATTTCCTGGCGCCTCCACCAAACCCTTTAATTCACAATGAGGAAGTTGCATGATTGTTTTATAATGGAAATTGATAAAGCGCCAAAAAACATTTATAAAAATGTAAAATTCAGAATTTTTCAAATTTGAATAAAGTGGTAGCAATGTGGTACTACGCTCTTGTGGTGAGACCCATGATAACGAATGCTTCCGTTGTCTGATGACCTGCAGTTGCTAAACTACACATTCAACGGAAGCTAAAGTAACTCCAAGACTCGCCTGTTTTGGAGTCACGAGGGTTATACGCACTACTCCCACTGCAACACTGGAGGCCCTTCTGGATCTTGTGCCCCTTCACGTGTTGATCGAGGCCGAGGCTCGGAAAGCGGCCTACAGGCTGAAATGCAGTGGTCAGTGGAAAGAAGATGGAGAACGGCTAGGGCATGCTTGGGCCCTAATCGACGATCTTCTTTGGTCAAGGACTGTAAACAGACACACTGAGAACTTGGTTCGTCCAATTAGGTTAAACTTCACTGCGTGCATGGGTATAGTAACATTACGGGTAACGAGCAGGCAAATGCTTTTGCCAAAGAGGGCTCTCAGCGATTGGCCCAGAGCCAGCTCTGGCTTACCCTAAAGCAAACGCCAGAAGGTCAATAGAGGATTTCACTCCCAATTGTTGATCTCTGGATCTCTCACACAGGACTTCGGTAAGCGAAGCTCCTCATTTCAGGACCCTCGCCGAAGAGGGCAGAACAATTACTGTGTTTAAGCAGAAAGCAAGATAGAGTCGCGGTAAGTCTCTTGACTGGACACTACCCATTCAGGAAACACCTGTACAGTATCGGAGTGGTCAACAACCCCGACTACAGGTTCTGTGGAAATTTCCATCCACCTCTTAACCTCCTGCCCCAGTCCCATGAACTTGAGGCATAAACACTTCGGTATTGGCTTTCCTATACCGGAGGAAATTAGGAATGCCCCGCTGGGAAGGATTCTGGACTTTGGTTTGGAGTCCGGCGAGGATGAGGGACATCCGTTAACCAGCTAACGTATGCACAATGGGCCACAAGGCCTGAGTGCTGCGATTTGTTATTGCGCCGCTATGAAGAAGAAGAAGAAGAAGAAGAAGTTCCTTGCAATACGCAAAACCAAACAAATATACCCGGCAAGGATTTATCTTGAATACACATTGGATGCACGTACAACGAAAACTTAAATTGGTGACAGTTGAGACTTGTCCATAATATTTTCGCTAAGTAACAGCCTTTAGCATTTAACATATGTAGTTACAGAAGAGCTACTAAGATTCTCCAAAATTAGTTCGTTGACAAACATCATATTCTGCAAGGTTAGATCGCTTTAATATGAAAATGTTTTGATTGCATAATGATTAAATCAATATTTATTAAAAAGACCTCATAGTCTTTCCCCCTTTAATTTCTGCACTTATGAAGTCACGATTGTTGTCAAAAAATGCTGTCATTATGACTGCATCTACTCTCCAGTTCCATATGTGACGATCGTAGATCCGTTTGCTGCAGATAGTTCGTATGTCGATTTTTGTAATCGCTGGTTGACGCGTTTTCGTGGGAAAACACATAGATCTGCGCCTGTATCGATTAAGTGCGAAAATTTAGAAACTCGATCTGTTACGAATAAGTGGCTTACTGTGGTACCGTCAGTTAGTGCCGCGACTAATTACGGTTGTCGACGTTTCCCGTGTACTGACATGGTGCGGTACATTTCTTTGCTCTTTCACCAAAGCGTCTATGATACCAGCATTGATTTCTGAAACGTTTTGTTGCTCCGTATCTGGTATTTTGTTAGAGGTTTTTTTTTTACTTGCACTGCACTTAACACGGCTAATACGAGTGCTCCTTGTGATCACGTCGGGGTCGCCAATTGTTGTGTAAGTATAACTAATTAAATGTTCTTCAGAAGGAGTTATTTATTAAACAAAACTTTAACAAAAAGTGGTTACAAATCTTAAGTTTAAATATACGAAGTGAATTGTTTGAGAACAGAAATATGACTGACCTCTTTTGCCTGCATTTTGGCGGTCTCTCGTATACCTCTCGAGGGATGGGCAAATGAGCGTAATTTCCAAATTACGGTTAGCTATTGTAGTTGGCCGTTACTGCCTCCAGCCTGTGGGCATTTTTGCCTTAAAGGTATAAATTTTGTTAGTTTTACGATTATGGTATTTCCGTGTTTAATTATGGAAAAGTACGCTACAGGGAATGTCTCTGTCTCCTTGGTTGAACTAAATTTTTAATTAACTAACTAACATTAGGTTTATTTTCTTTATAGACCATATCTTGCCATCATCATCATCATCATTATTATTATATTATGATAATACTGTTATTGAATAGTCAGCATGTAATTAAATACCTTAGCAAATGTTATGTTTATGAGTGTTTATTTTTGGTGATTCTTTTTGATTGATTCGTAATTTAAATTAAATATATCGTCGTCAGATAACAAACTGAGATAAATTTTATTTATTTATGTGATAGCACGTGTATTCATAAATCATTACTATTTTTATTCGTGTGTCAGGTATTTCCAGTTTTATGTGAATGTTTTTCATAAAATATAAAACAAAAAATGTTTTAAAGTCCCTTGGTTCTCGTATCTCGTATACACATTAAATTCCAATTTAATTTTTTACTCCCTTTAATAATAGGATGGGGGCGGCATTGGGGTGGTAGAGGGCGCCAAAAAAATTTGTTGAGATGTTTCGTTCTTGTATTATACACAACATATCATATTTCATTTTTTTACTCCCTTTCTTAATAATGTGGGGGTGGCAATGGGGGTGGTAGAGGGGGTAGTTAACGCCAAAAATGTTTTTGACACGTTTCGTTCTTGTATACCCACTAAATCACATTTTAATTTTTTCTACTCCCTTTCATAATAGTGTGGGGATGGTATTGGGGGTGATAGTGGGGAGTGACTGATGCAAAAAAAAAATTTGACGCAAAAATTTTTTTTTTTGCGTTACTATACTTTCACTGGACGTAGAAGTAATATAACCATCATGTCTTTCTGGCAACATGGAAACAACAGTCATCTAATGGCGTCATTTCTAAAAGGAAACTGATTTATATCCGTTCACTTACTTTATTTTATAAGCCGCTAAAACTACTGTCTTTTACCATTCAAGTGCTTGCCGCGATATGCTGTTGCTTTACTTTTCGTATAGCCGATACGAGTCTATTAAAGGCAGACTTACACTCGTCCCCTAAAATCATAGTTTTTGACAGTGAATTTATAGCTTTTCCATTTGAGCAGCTCGATTTTTGAAACTACGAATGCATTTTAATATTAAATCTTAATAATATACTTACAGGACTATGGCGCCAAGAAAGTGTAGTAACAACTTGATCCACATATCTCTCGTTAAAATTAAAGAATGCACAAACATTTAATTCTATATTATTCATTTTAAACCTGCAAAAAATATTAAATTTAATTTGTGGTCGTTGAAGATTTCTAGAGTTATCTAGAACTTCTGGAGCAAGATTCTAGAAAGGTTGTGACGGGTTACACGTTAATTTCTTCTTTGCATTTATTTTAAAATACTCACAATAGTTTCCCATCTCCATAAATCGGTATTTCATTATCGATACCAATATCCGCAACGTACTTTGTGGTTAATTGTAAATAACCTATGGGAATATACATGCATGCGTTGTTATTTTCATCTTCATCTTCAGTCACATCTATATTCGTTATTTCATTTGTTATAGACTCGAAGCCGTTAACTATAAAGTCGGTAATATGCAAGGTACCCCTAAAAAATGAAACATAATTATTTGGTAACTGGAATTTGAAAGATTTTTCTTAATTAAGGGCCCCTTCTATGACCCTAAAAAGCATGAAAGTACAGGCACATAATTGTGGCGCAGAGAAAATTTAGCAGCGATAAAAACGTAGAACAAATTATCAACTGGCCTATTATTTAAACTAATATTTAATCCATAACTTTTAAATTCGCGGATCTATCTGCAAACAGATAATGCATGGGGTCGTCACTTCGTGCGAAGTTAAATTTCAAACGTTAAAATTACGTATTAATGGAAGACAAACTATAAATTTGTAATGTTTATTTTAAATGGTTTTTAACCGCCTTCCCAGTGACCTGCATGACCCTCTTAAGTCTAGGAGATCTAGATTTATTTCAGTAAAATAAACCGGGTCCTACAGTTTATAATGGGATCCGAACTACTTCTTGGGAATAATTCATATTTCAAAATTACTTCGCAGTAGGCGGGGCTCGCACCTGCTTTGCTAGGTATGCTCAGAGAGAAAGTTAGACGCGATTACCCTCTGAGCTAACGTCCTCTTTATTTATGGATGTATTAGCAATTTAGATGACACAGATTCACATTATTGGGAATTGCATAACTTGGAGATTTACTCCTCCTTTCACCATTTTGCAGAATTTTTTCTATATCTTAGCCTCCTATTCTCTGTAGTAGAATGTGGCATAACACATACAACGGAGCCGCACCAACCCAATTTTTAACAAATGGTCAACACGTGGGGAACACAAAAGTAGCAGTGCTAGCCTTATTATGAAGTACCATTAACTTTGGGGATTGAAAGGTATCATAATAATAATAGAATATACCAGATGAACAAAGTACTTAACAACTACAGAGTGTGGTCATTGCAATAAAAAAATAAAAGGAAGTGAGTCGTGAGTCAGCACTAGAGTGCAGTGGAACATGTGGTTAATATTTTCATGCAAAATACATTTAAATAAGTCCCAAGGAATGCAATTTTATATTAAATAAGCAGCAGGTGATATGGTACCGTCAGCAGTGAAACAGAGAATATGGAGAGTTAAAAGATATCGTTAATGAAATGAGGGCATTTATTCAAGATGTAATGAACTAAATAAAAGAAATACAATCAGTGGTCAATAAGCAAAATGGAGAGTACCAACTGAAATATTCTAAAATTCAATTAGAAAAATTAAAAACAAGTGTTATAAAGAAATTAAAGATATAAAAAACGGAAAAGAAAGTAGTAGTTTGGAAGGAAACAAAAAGGGAAAAAGTTGCGCAGAGTTTACAGGTGAAGTAGTGGTCATTAAATCAAAATCGAGATAAGAAAGTTAAAAAACGATAGAGATTGTCTAGAAATCATTAAAACCTTCCGAATTTGAAGTGGGAATTACTGGTATTAAGGCAACTAAAGAAAGAGGAATATTAATGAAACGCAACACAGTTGAGGAAGTTGAGAAAATTAAAACAGTTGTCGAACGAACATTACAACAAAATCATGTGGTAAAAATACCAAGGAAAAAACCTATCGATATAGACGAAAATTATAATGAAGAGGAACTGAAGCAAGTCATAATGAAACAAAATGCATTTTTACAACATGACAAGAAGTAAAATTAATTAAGAAAATGAAGACTGATTGAATGTGTACCGTTAACTTCCAGTTTGATACTGTCTAAGAAAAAAGTGAGCATTGGATGGGGAATTTGCAGAGCGTTTGAACACGTGAGAGTTTTTTGATGTTTCAAGTGTGGAGGTTTTAACCACATAGCAAGTAATTGTGAATTAAGCGTGAAATGTAAAAAGTACATTGTTAACTATAAAGAAGAAGATTGTAATTTTTCATATTCGTTCAGATATTAAATATAACGTTTATTTCTCTATGTCAGTTGAAAGGAATCTGTGCTTCCTTGTGATCAAAATAAAAGTAAATAATGAATACTTTACTATAGCAGGAGTTTACCATGCACCAAATCATTCACATGTGGAATTCTTAAATTTCTTAGAAAGATGGTTACATCAAAATATGTTAAATATACCTCACACATTTTTAATTATAAAAATAAAATCTGTGCAATTAGTAGAAAACTTAAAGATGTAGTATTATTTCAAGCAGAAATGAATAAAGTTGTAGGCAATTTTGACTACAGAGACATCAATCAAAAATATGATTTAATCTTAACGAATTTGAAATAAACTGTAGATAAATTCATGCCTAAGAAGGAAGTTATAGTACATAAGAGAGGAAATGGTTTAATGATGAAATTCTTGAAGCCATAAAGCAATGAGACCAAAGTTATAAAATATATAAAACCACAAATAATCAAAATGATTGGAAGATCTATAAATTGAAACGAAACAAAGTAGTAGACGTTATAAGAACTGAGAAATGTAGGTACTTTGAGGATAAGATTAATCTTGCTAGAGGCAACTCAAAAATGATGTGGAAATCTCTAAAAAATATAATATCTTGTAAAGATAAGGAGGTTGTGAGTGAGACAATGTTTAGTAACGAGTTGTTAGAGGATGTGAATGCTATAGTAGAAAGGTTCAATGAGTCCAATAAATATGCTTTAGCATTTGAAAAAAATTTTAGAAAAGTTGTATATGTAAAAATTTTAGAGTTTGTGAAGGAAAACAAATTACTATGCAAGTTCCAATTGGGTTTCAGAGAAGGAAGTCGTGAAAGCGCTTTACAGTATGTTAGTAACGAATGGAAAGAGGCAAGTGATATAGGTAAAGTAATTGGTATAATTTTCTTGGATCTTAAGAGGGTTATAAATAGTAGATTGTGATGAGTATGTATCTAGTACAAAGAGTATAAATATTGGAATACCGCAAGGAAGTATTTTAGGTCCGCTTTTATTTATTTTATATATTAGCGGCATTGCAAATATGTTTAATAACTGCGGTTATCACTTATTTGCAGATGGTGCAGTTATTCGTATAACAGAGGAAAATAGTGCGTTATTGGTGAGTCGAATGAATGAAGTCTTGAAAGAAGTCAGTGACTGGTAAATACATTGAACCTAAATGTATCTAAAACAAAAGGGAAAAAATAAGTATAAGGGCGAAATAGGACAGGAGGAGAATTTAGAGTTTGTGCTGAGATTGTTAATGAAATTAAATCCTTAGGTGTAATCACAATTTCGTAGTCATAATAATTATGTGTGTAAGAAAATAGATTAAAAAATTGGTGTATTAAAAAGAGTCGGATGGTATCTGTCTACTACAAGTAGAAAATTGGTATATAATACTATTATATTACCTCATTTTAATTATTGTAGCACTGTTCTGTATCTGGTAATCGATGGTGACTTGGATCGTTTGCAAAAGTTGCAAAATAGGGCCATGAGGGTTATATTGAGATGCAGTATTTATCGTAGAGTATATGCTGAAAGTTTTAGGATGGAAGAATGTACGAAATTATGTTGAATTAAATGTACTGGTTTTCATACATAAAATAAAAATGAATTAATACCTCCTTATGTGCAAGACAATGTGCAAATATTTGATGAATTGCATGATGATAACACAAGAGGTAGAAATAATTTTGTGCTACGTGTAAATACAACCTCTGCCCAAAGATCAATCTCCGTCAAAGGACTAAACACATACAATAACCTCAGTAAAGAAGCTAAAGAAGCTCGCAAAATAACTTCTTTCAAAAGAATAATTAAATGTATATACAATAGATTAATAAGATATGTTTAGAATATGTAAATTTGTATTATTTTCCCTTTTGTTTCGTACTATATTGTAAAACGTATTGTGTAGTAAACTGCTATATAAAGGATTATTACACTATATAACATCCAATCTAAATGAGGTTACCTTTAACTAAATTCCAAAATGACATTTTGGTAGAATCAAATCATTCTGTAGTGTAACTACTAAGCCATCCTTCATTGATGAACAAGTACAAAATAGATTCCTTGACAGATGGAGAAACTTCTCACGGCAGAGGGAGGCAGACTTAATGGTGAGTTATCTAACTATTGGGTTAATAGAGATATAAGTCCAATGAGCTTGGCAGACAACGCAATATGCAGATTCTGTCAATAGTGAGAGGAAACCTCAAGATTCCAGCTGCTTAGGGAGGAAAGACCAAGGGCTGAAAGCTACACTAAGCTATGGAGTTTGATACAAAAGACACAGCTGTAATATATGCTCTGAGGAAAATAATATAAAATCGCCAAAATATATCTGTAGAAGGTAACGATGGGCATGCCTAGCTTCTCTAGCAATCTACAAATTTTATACAAAAATATATTGTTTACTTACAGTATTGACTCATCATTATTGTCATTTGTAAAATTCATTAACATATCTGGAATAGTGACATATTCGTCTGATTTTAGCTGGATCACGGCCATGAAAATCTGCACAGCAAGTTCTATAGCTAAAAAGATAGAATTAGATTACAAATCGTGTACTGTGTTTTTTGATTTTAAAATTCAATTAATAAGAAAAAATAATTAGTTTAATGTTAAAATATATCTTGATGATTTTCTCAAAAGAAATTTTGACAAGATTATTTAAAAATTAAAAATACTTACGGAGCATTGGAGTAAGAATTTTGTTAATATCAATACAGTTTAGTTTCAAATATGATACAAAGTACAGAAACAATACGAATTATTATGTGATCTATATGTGGATTATAAGATTATTAATGACAGATAGAAGGATTAACTAAAACAATAAACTTTAAAGGAATTATTAATAACGTTGAAGTCATTTACTCAATGACTGAGCTGTGAGTTATGAGTAATTTTAATACATCATGTGGAAATTAGTTAAAAAGAAATGAAAAAGGACAAACTGATTTCGCAAGTCATTGATTAAGATATATTAGAAAATTAAAAATACGTTTATCGAATTTCAATTGCAACAAATACCAGTCGAAAGACTGATACATTTAACATGTCATTTCCCCCTCCCCCCCTTTGACTTCCTCAGCACAAATATGTCAGAATGTTGGGGGGACCCAACTATACTTATTTGCAAAAGAAAAAATCACAATTGGATGTTTCCTTATTCCAAAGTCAGATCTGCTCCACTAAAAGTAGTTTTTAATGATATCTTTGTTTTATTAATTTTTTTATGTATGTTAGTATATTTCAGATAAATATCCCAGGCAAAATTGCAGTAAAAGTCCTTTTACATTACACTCTAAAAAATTATGCACCAACAAAAAGTGCTCTAAGAGCACTAAGCACTGAAATAAAGATTAAATTAAAAAAAGGATTAAAAGCCAACGAAACCAGCCCAGAAAAATAATGTACGAGAGTGCTTGCGAGTCATTCTCAGTGCTTGCGAGTACCAAAGTACTCGTAAACTCGCGAGCAATTTATGCGATTACTAAGCACTAGCTCTCCTTTAACACTGGGCGATTTAGTAGTGCAGCTGAGTCATGCACAGGCTTTTCTAGACAGAAGGAACTAAATCTTTTATTTAAGGGCCTAACAGACTTATAGTCGAGTTCATCAGTTCCTGGTACTCAAAAAACGCAACAAAAAATTTACGACCTCATTAAAATACCGGTACTCTCTGTACTGCTGCTCGCAAATCGACTAGCTTATCTTTATAGGTATGGTGTATAAATATGTCGGCTAGTTTGATGACAAGTTGCCGCTTGGCCCAATGGCGACAATAATTATGACGTAAAGTTTTTGGTTGCGTTTTTTGAGTGTCAGGAGCCGTTGAACTCGACTATACCAGTATATTCACTTATTAAAGTTTATCTAGACAGAAAGACTTTAGAACCCGAACAGATTTATTAGTGTATTACTTATTACAATTAAAACACTTTTTATTAACTATTAAAAATCTAGCGAATATATGTAACTTGTTTTCACTTCTTGACTTCTACGACTACTTATCTTGAGCTCGCTTCTATTTGTTTGGTAGCGTTTCTTTTAGGCGGAACCCAAGTCTTGCACGGACGTTTTATGGTGCCTGGAAATGTCCCCCGATATTCATATCGGCTCGATTGTGAATTAACCACATAGAAAACGTAAAATTTCGGGATTGAAAAATACATGATAGCTTTGGGCGTAAAAAGGTGAATTTTTTGATAAATAATTGAAATTTGAATCGAATCGGGTTTGGGAATTATTTGCAATAACCGTCTTAATAACTTGTTGAATATTGAACCGGTCCCGTAAGGTATTTTGGAAGCAGTTTAAGCTATGTTGATATTATCTGAGAATGTTTCTATAGGTCTGCATTGAAACAAAGTGGAAGTAAGTTTTGCTGGTATCGAACTAAGTATTGATTAAAGCAGTGCTGGCACCTCTATGGAACATTGCGAATGAGAATGAAATGTATCTTAATATAAGAACGTAAAATTGAACTAGAAGTTGGATTGAAGAGAAAGATAACTAAAAAATTGTGGAAGCGAAATAAAATATTTTGATTCGTGGTTTGGAAGTCGTTTTGATATACTTTGAGTTCGTAGGGGCTCGATATTTTTTAGGACGTAGCAAAAGGTGGAGTAGTAATAATTTTTAAATATGTTATTCAGGTTTGGGTTTCAAAAAACGAATTTTTTGTACCTCTTATTCAAGATGACGGCAAGAGCGACCCCCATTTTATATCAAGACCCAAACCTGAACAACATTTTTAAAAATTGTTACTACTCCACCTTTTGTAAGTCAACTGCCCTTCTTGACCCCTACTGACTGGATTAATGGTTAACTTGAATGATTTTGACGATTTATTTAGGTTATTTGTGAATTATCAGTGATTCGCGACTTTTTTCAGATTTCTTTTAGAAAAGTTGTGGTTTTTGATTAAATTAAATATCTAGATAGCTTTTTTCCATAGTTTGGCTGTTTGCATTGGAAGAATTAATTATTTTGCAAATTTTCAAACTTTTGAAATTATTTCTGTCTGCTATGGATGAAATGTACCATAGCACACTAAAAACGTTTAAAATTTCTTTATTTTTTTTGTAATTCGCTTGCAATTGTTTTTGTAGTGAGTGAACCCCACTGGTAAGTTGTACGATTATAACTGACAAAGGTATAGTTCAAGTAGGAATATCTCGAGACATAAAAAACGCAACAAAAACGTTACTACCTCATTAAAATACCATTACTCTTTGTGCTACCTCGACCGTAAACTAGCTCGCTTACCTTTATAGGTTTTTAATGTGCATCGGGTCGTTTGATGCAGCATTCCGCCATGGCCCGCGACGATAATAATTATGTCGCAAATTTTTGTTGCGTTTCTTATGTATCAGGAACTTATTACTTGAACTATAAATATTATTAACAGACATCGTAATAAAAAACAAAACGGTTAACAAGTAATTTAACATGAAATAGTATTATTGCTACTATAAATTTTGAGATAAAGATTATAAATCAATTACTGTCATAAATATTTCCATAATACCTTATTTTAGAAACGAGCAAATAACGAGTTTCTTTAGTGTGTACAATAAATGATATTAGAAATTTCGGATACTACAATGGGAATTATCAGATAACTTTCAGTGTCATTTCATAGTGTAGATGCATAAATAAATTCATTCAAACAATTGCAGCAAAAAAATGTGCAATTATAATTTTTTTATCTATATTTCTTATTATCTTTCAGAAGGTGATAACGTATCATCGACGTTTACGATACCCGTTAGAACGAACCGGTTTAATGATGACGTTAAGACTAGTTAAAAGCGCCCGAATGTATGCAATCACACACTACAGCGAGTCATGAATGTATACTGCGGTAAAAGGTAAAAACAAATTGATCCCTATGTTGCATGTAATTTAGGTCGACTTTAAGACTATATAATTATAGCTCTACATTTTATTGAAATGCGAACTTACACAAAATATTTATCTATTTCTATGTACTACATAAATGTCATAGACAGATGTAGGATTCATTATATGTGAGTAAAAACCTTTAAAAATTCCATATAAATATGAATTTATATGAAATATGGGACTGTTTATGCGATATAATTTTGGTCCTTATGTGTAATGCACGTGAACTTCACAATAATACATGACGAATTTTCATTGAACGCGCTATGACTCATGCATGCCTATTTTCGGGAGCTTTATACGTCACACTAATCTGGCCTATTAGGCTACAGTTAGACTGAAGCCACCAATCACTACCGATTGCCATCGACTTTCATCAACCAATCATTAAAAACGTATGCTGGGGCTGCATCTACCATCGTTAACAAAAAACTGCTGTTTTTGAATGACAGTAGGTACTTTCCTAGCCTTTAAACTATTTAATTTAATAAATCGTTCTTTGGTTCTTTGCTGTCATCCATGTTTTTTAGCTACCAATGGGAAATATCAACCTTTTAGTTATTTCTTTATGTATCGGAACAATTATACTATATTCTGTAACAAGGTTAAAATGAAAATTTGATACGAATGGAAGATTCCGAACGTGAGCGAAAGCGAGCAAGAGGAACCACGAGTATATCGAATTTTCATTCTAACCGAGTAAGAGACTGTATCTTCTCCACGACCATTAGTAAAGAAAAAAACAAATAAATCTGTAGAAAACAAGTTATTTATCGATTTTTCACTCATTTTGTTTATTTAAATTAAAACTTGTCTCAAAACGCCGCATTTACATTTGACACTGACAGTTTTGACATCCACGGCAATCTATGTATTTCGTTGAGCACAATTATGGAATATTCATTCTGGCACTTGTTATAGAATAACAATACATGCAAAACACATAAGAAGTGTTTCAGAATAAATATTCTATCTCAAGAGTGAGAATTTTTACTTTCTATTATTAAAAATGATTTAGTAAAAGTATATCCTTTTAAAGACGCGTGGAATATGTCATAATAAAGAGTGGCTGAAAAATTTCGCAAAAGCGTTTAATATGTCATCAGGATCTTTTAATGAAACTTCATCAAAATGTATTTCTTCCGAGACATTTGTTGACCCTTTTTTACTATTGATGAAGGCCCATAACTTGTTAGGATCGCTTTTTATTGTTCTTTCAGAATCTTTCACGCAGTCGCTGTATGCTATATTAATATTAGACTTAATTTCATACTTGACATTTTTAATCTCCTCATCAGATCACCAGTTCTTGCATATTGCTTCCAAAGGCTTTCCTTGACTTTGATTTTATTTATAACGGTGCTGTTAAACCGGGGAAGGTATTTACCACTACGAGAGACTGATTTCTTAGGAACAGAAGATGCAAACACACAGTTGACTGTGTACTCAATTTTATGATAAACTTGAGTTTATCATCAAATTGAATACATATGCTATTGACGTCGTTACAAGAGGAAAAACAAGGACCAGTCGATGCCAAGAATATTATCATACAACTTAGAAAGATTGCATTTACGAAAATTATAACTGTTATTATGGCAAGTTGGAAAGTTATTAAGATTTTTGGAGATGTTCATATTAATTGATATATCCAGGGCATGATGATGTTTTCTTGAACCTTTTCAACACTTTCAACATATATATGCGGTTGTGAATGCCACAATATAGAACAGCATTCAAGTTTTGGCCTTATCAGTGTGTAGTATAGTGTGGTAATTGCATTTAAGTTATTGAAATTTTTAGATTCCCTAATTACAAAACCCAGAGACTTATATGCCGATGAGATTATATTTTCAAAGTGTAATTTAAATGAGAATTTGGAATCAATTGTTACACCTAGATCTTCAAAGCTTTCGACTCTATCCAGAAATATATGATTCATTCTATAGGAGTACATTATTGGTTGTTTATTGCGAGTGAATGTAATGGTATGACATTTCCTATATTAAAGTCAAGCTTATTTAACTTGCTCCACTCATGTGCGGCTTCTATATCAAGTTGTAATAACTCACAATCGTCTTGGGATTCGATTTCTTTATACAGTTTTAAGTCATCCGCAAACAATAGGCACTTAGAATTAGATATTGAGTCCGGCAAGTCGTTAATAAAATAAAGAAATAGCAACGGTCCCAGGTTAGAGCCTTGGGGTGCCCCTGAGTGAGCGCTGTATATATCAGAAAACATGCCATTATATTTAACAATATATTTCCGATCATCTAAATATGAGGCGATTAACTTAAGTACAGAGTTAGATACAGAATATATACATAATTTGCTAAGCAATACATCATGATCGACTTTATCAAAAGCCTTTCGAAAGTCTGTATATACTGCATCCACCTGAACCCCAACTTCAAAATCCTGGAGGATACGATGACTATAGGTAATTAGGTTAGTAGAAGTCGATCGTTTGGGAACAAAACCATGTTGGTTTTCACTGACAAATTTACTGAGATGATTCGAACATTCACGTGGATATTAGATCCAATAATAAAATGCACAGTTCTTTCTAGCGCCACTATTATTAGACCAATATTTTTAGAGAAATCTGTGAATTCTAGTTATGCTGTATTCTTGGAAGAGGAGCTTATGTCCTTTACTCCGATATTCTGTGATAATTTTGTTGATTTGTTATTTCAGCAGGACAACATACTGCCAATAGTTTTTTGAAAATTTCACTTTAATAGCATTACCTCCAACGCCTACACAACCCGAAATGATACCTGGTGGTTTTACTTCCCTAGCATGAGTCCAAGGATATCGTCCATTCAGCAGGAGAAATTTGATTTGACTGGCCCATTTATGTTTTCTGTGATGCAGATTTAGGGCCATAACAATATTAAACTACAGAAAATTATCACATTATTACAAGGAAAATAAAGCAAACATTTTGATTCTTTTATTAAAAAAGTTTTTTATTTATATATCAAATGAAATCCCTTCCATATTTAATATTTGCTTGATATTGGCCATCATGATCTCAAATATTTCTTTGAATTGTCTTAGATCTTCACTGTTAAATGTATTTGTCATTTTATCTCCACGACATGAGTATACCAGTTGCTCCAGTTTGTCCTCTAATTTATATTTGTTACCAAAACTGCCCTACAAAATGATACAATAAGAATTATGTCGAGGTAGATAATGAATATAAAAAAGGAACATTTCGAAGTTTGTGCACACTTAAAGCTAATGGCAGAAGACCGTCGTTGGTAACTGTTAGATTCATTTGTAAATTTTAATATTTCGATGGATGTTATTCCTTGTAACCATACTAGGTTTTGATATGTAAAAATTATTGACCATGCACAATCTTTTCTGAAGTGAATAATATTTATAAAATTATATCTAAAACTACTTGAGGTAATGACATTTAAATTGTGAATAGTAACGATATACAAGGTTTAGATACGAAATTAGACACCACAGAAAACCATTCCTCCTGATTTTATATAAGTAATATTTTATTAACGTTCAGGGTTGAAAATTGATTTTATTTGATTTACTAGCGTACAGTAGGAATTGCCTCCACTCCGGCAAAATACGTCACAGGGCTAGCTACGTCTACGCTAGATTGGAGTGACATGTTTGCCACCAGTAGCGAGGACCGCATGGCGCACAAAATGATAGTATAAAGATGGTTAATGATCGAAAAAGTCTATAACAATCGATTTAGTTTTGAAATTTCTCACGTTGGTACTCTGATTGTCGATTGTCGAACTCACAGTTAAGCCATTTCCTCTTGTATTTTTGTGAGTTACGCCTGGTTTATCAATACAGGGTTAACTCTTAACTAGAGGATAAATGTCAAATGAAACAATATACATCTTTTGTTTTGTTTGACATTCATTATCTGGTTACGAGTTAACCCTGCATTGGTAAACCGGACCTGAGAATGGTTATAAATATTACTCAAGTACTGTCAAACTTGCTTTTTAAATCAAGAAATTGAGCCGAAATTTGCTGTGATTAATTTAGTTAAAAGGCATGTGGTTGCTAGTCGGTTTGATACTGGATCAAAAGCTAAATTTAACCTATTTTCAATTAATACTTTGCTTTATTTAATCGAAATTTCGATTTATTCGAATCAATGACCGGGTTTATCGTCCAGAAGTACATATTCTGGACGATTTTGGTACGGCTAAATTTCGATTTTGGTACGGTTAGATTTCGATTTGGTACAGTTAGATTTTGGGTACAGAACTTACCAACTATTCTGTTTTTGATTATTAGATTTGGACTTTTAGATAGAGAAACTCTATCTAATTATTTGTGAAGATTTCTGAAAAGCGTTATTTAATATTGGGGAAGATTTCTAAAAAATTTGTATTTGTGAAGTTTATCTACAACCAGCAAGGACCTCTATCAAAAACCTTCAAGTCTGAAGCGTTTGGATACTCTCCAAATAATTTAGAGGTAAGTGATTCAGTTATATTTTTTTTCATTGTGAAATTGCTTAAATTAATAATTATTTTCTCTAGAGCTTAGTAACCCTAGACCAATATTCTTGATATATTTTATTGTAAATTTTTTTTTACTCTTAAATTTTTCTACTGTACTTTCCTTATTTTTATAATAAATTGTATTTGTTTTCATTTGTTTTTTTATTGTTTGCTCTCACTACAAGGATTCGTAAGACCTCGTTTGCTTGACCCGATTTTAGGTCGTAATTTTTAAAGAAACCATAGATATAACTTAAAACCCATATATAGTTCTTATCAGTTCTTGCATTGCCGAAGGACACTTCCCTGATGTTTTGAAACTTACCAAAATTTTACCTTTTCTTAAGAAAGGAGATATTAATGTCGTTGACAACTACCGTCCCATTTCTGTCATCCCCATTTTTGGAAAAATTATAGAAATCATTCTTAAAAAAAGGCTTGTGAATTACTTAGACCGTAATAAGATATTAAATTGCCGTCAGTTTGGTTTTAGGAATAAATGTTTTTAATTTAGTGAGTGCCATAGTCAGAGACCTTCAAAGGAGAGAGCATGTGGCTATTAGCTTATGTGATCTCTCCAAGACCTTTGACTGTATCTTACATGAAATTCTTCTGAAAAGATGTTTCTATGATATCAGAGGTTTGCCATTCAATCTTTTCCATTCTTATCTGAACAATAGACAACAGTGTGTCTCTGTCGATAATATAACTCAGAGTTACTTCCGGCTATACATGGAGTATCCCAAGGCTCTGTCTTGGAGCCATTATTTTTTATATTATATGGTTAATGACTTTTTCACTTTATGTCATCTAAAAAGTGCATCGCTTATGCTGATGATACGTCTATTATTGACTTTCATAATTTAACTGATGATAGCATTAGTTCTATCAAACATTCGGCTTCTTGATTATCCTCAAATAATTTAAAATTAAATGAAGACAAATCCCAGAAACTTTTTTTTCTACAAATAACTCACTAATTCAAGGTAACAACGTTAAAATTCTTGATGTTGTTTTAGACGACGTTCTCACTTGGCACAAACATGTTAAGCAACTATTCCATAAATTAGCAAGTTCTATATTCATGCTACATAGGCCAAAAAATCTACTTAAAAGAGAATAGAGTTCATTTCGAATAAAAAATTTTGAAACGTAACTTGTGAATATTTTTTTAAGAAAAAAAATATAACGTGTGTACTTACTTCTAAGCAAGAACATTGAATATGCAATCCACCATCTACATCATTATTAAGTAAGACACCATTTACTAAATATTCAACGATCGGGCTTAACACGCAGGAAATACATTCGTCCTCATAGGATATCCACATAGCAACGAATGTTTCTAAAATATTTATTACTGCTGATACAACTTCGCTTATACCATCGTTTTTCCAAAACCTTGTGATGGACGACTAAAAACAAAATAAATAATAAAATTATTATCTGTATTCCGATGACTCAAAATCAACGTCAGTTTTTAAATCATTACATATGTATAATCCACGTGTTTACACTGAATAATTTTGAACAGAGAGATTTTATTCTATGTCCAAGAAACTTCGTCAAAGTTGTATAATTGTGATAGTTGAAGATAGGGGCGAGCGTAGGTGCGTCTTTACTATGTACATACTTCATATGCGATGTAAAGCAACGTCAGACGCGGTTAGTATTTAGAAGGGTTACCGTTTCAAGTTTTATAGTACGTTTCACGCATGAACAATATAGTCAAGGTCAAAAATACTATAATTTGCAAAATAAATCAATCTTCAAGGTCGCCTAATCAGAACCTAATAAAAAGTTCTTCAGACACTCAAATTAGCCAAAAACAACAATTTTTCAAAAATAATTCTGAGAAAATTCATACCCATCGATAATTCACAATTAACCTAAATTCGTCAATAGAATCATTCAAACATTCAAATTAACCGATTTACAGCCAAAGCATTACAAATGATTGCCCTAAAAAATACTGCCCCTCATTATCTCGATTTACTTCACAACCACTGTCCAAAACCCAAGCCAAAATTTTCAATTCAGTTCCGAAAACTTTCTCTTCAAATCAACTTCTAATTCAATCTTCCATTGATACCTCAAAACATACTTCATTCATATTTCCAACAAGCAACAAGCCCTCAATACTTTCATCAAAGCTTATTTCCCATTTACATGTTCTATATTCGTTGCCAGCAACTCGCGGCTATCTTCACTTCAATACTAAAACTTACCAACACCGGCGATAGAACATTCTCAATATGACATTAATATGGATTAAATTACGACTTCCAGCATTACTTTACGGGCCCAACTTAATTTTAACACTTTATTCAGACAGTTATAGATCATATTTCAAAAACTAATTTAGATTCAAATTTCATTTATATATCATAAAATTCTATTTTAATTCCATTGCCGTAATTATTATAAAATTTTCTGTCCTGAATTCAAATTTTTCAAATCAATTACGCAATATTTCACCATTTTGAGCCTCATTGACTGTCCGGGGACGTATCTAGCTTTATCCGAGCCAAGTCCCCATCATACCATATAAATAGAGGAAATCAAAGCAAGTCAATTTCGGTGTACCTCAAGTTAGTTTCTGCGTTCCGCGAGCAAAGCCTCTAAGCCAAACAGTGTTTAGTTCTTTCCCGATCAACCTTAAATTTCAACGAATCGAGTGGCCGTTCTACTTCCTTGGTTAACCCAATTAAATATGTTAATACAATCATTAAACTGCTGGCGCGCATAAAATATTCAAGTGAAATTTTTCAGACTTTAAGATAACAAATAAATCCAATTAAATAAAAATTTCTCTAAAACGAAATTTCAAGTGTCGTTACGTTAAATAATTTAACTCGTGTAATACAATTTTAGTTTAAGTGAAATAAACTCTGTTTTTCAAGCTTAATAAATAATTTTTCCCCTCTTTTTTTGTTCAAATACAGAAGGCTCGTGTGGGTTCACAAGTATTATAAGATATTCAGGTATAAGCGAAAAAATAAAATTAAAAAGTTTGACAATTTTCAAAATAAACCTTATTCTCAGCCGATAAAGTCAAACTACAACAAAAAGTCATTCAGACACTTAAATTTATCAAAATTCTGGAAAAATTTACAAACACTCGATAATTCTCAAATAAACTAAAACTACCGATAATACCTTTCAAACTTTCGAAATAATAATTTTACAACAAAAAATGATTATCATTACAAATTATCGTTCTTAAAAAATACCGCCCCCACATGAACTTCAATCTATCAACTATCAAAATTATCTTCCAAATCCATATTCACAATCTTTTATTTCTATTTCTATTAATTTTTGTTCAAGTCAAATTAGATTCTCATCATTTCAAATTATCTAATTTTAATTTTAAATCGCAAACTCGCCGTTCCCAAATGTTAAAGTTTTCATCAAAACTTATTTCCCCATCAACGAAGACTGACCAGATAGCTATACACTAAAGCTCTCGCGTAAACTCCCAGTTCGCGAGTTAACTGCAAAAGCTCTCTGATACGTACATTTGCCATTCAGACCGAAATGAAGGCCTTCGTGATACTTTACCGGACCACCCAAATATCCGTACGACTTTGCCTGGAAGTTAATCGTAAATAATTCAATAGTCATATCAGATACAGTCTTCATTCCTACTTCAAAAGATGCCCTTTGTCGATGCCCACTTTTCCATACAAGTTTCAGTTTTAAAATATCTTGTTTCCTATGCGAAAATCGCTTCCTAGCGCAATGAACAGACGGGCATGGCAAACGAAAGCAATAAATGGGGAAAACATTTCGGCGAGGCACTGTCCCCGTTTACACGAAACGCTACCGGACCTATATAAGTTAGTCTACAGTGATCTCTTAAGTGTTATATATCTATGTTTGCGTGTAGTTTGGTAACTTTTCAAAAAATGTATTTTCTAGATGATATTTTGTTATTAATTGCCAACCTGCCTAGAGCATTTTTTGTACATGATTCACTACCTAGTCGCTGAGAGAGAACTTCCTTGTAACCAGCTCATTGTTACTGTTTCCTTGCGCGATCAACGTAAAGTGAATTTAAGTTTTTTTCAGTTTTAATTTTATTTATTTATTTAATTCATATTTGTTTATCTTTCACTTTTTAATATTTCATTCTATGGACAAATATCTGGTTGTCGAATAAGTTATCTTATTCTCAACCCTGCTAAATCAAATATTTATTGCAAACTCTGTTTAAATTACCTTAAATAAATACTGTTCATTTTCAGAAGCTATACAATCTTAGGCGAAGATTGTGCAGAGGATATATCATTCTTCGGCGGGCATGTAAAGTCGTCGGTCCATTATCTATTAAATGTTAGGCAAGTAAAACATCCCTACTCTTTGAAAGAGAAGAGGTTCGGCAAAATTCCTGATTGGGAGTAGCTCGTCTACAGGCGTCGGTGATAGGCGTCAGTAACGGAAATAGGCTGATGTTAAATAAATGTCACCTATGTTTCAAAATTTTTTTCATATTTAGCCGTTAAACTTTACAAGTTGTTCACTTATCAAAGTATTCATTTAAAATTAATTTATGTAGTAAACAAAATAGTGCTAGTTAAATAAAATTAATTGTATTGAAATAAATTTAAATAGATATTATAAAGAATCCCTATAGTACTATGTTTTATGTATTGTTCTATTGAATTTTAATTTTAGTTATTTTATTCTAATATACACATTTAATACGTGCACTCTATATCATGTTGTTAATTCAAATAGCAGATAATATCGTTGACATATGATAAAGTAGAGATTTTTTGTGTATCTGGGTATTGAAAATATTTGAAGTTTTGGAACAAAGCTAATATAACTTTTAGATAACTGTGTCTGAATGTAGGACTATTATAAAATACTTGCTGCCATTTATTATGTAATGTCAAGTGCTATTTAATTTTATTTTGTAAGTTTGTCGTATTGTACTTTTTATTTGTTTATAAGAGGACTGTAGTGGGAGAGAAGTAGCTTAAGGTCATGGGGATCTGTAAAACGATTGTGCCTAGAATTAATAAAACACGCATGTGCGTTGACCAAATTCTTTAAAAAATATAAAACAAACAACTTGATTAACTATAAAAAGTAGAGTTTTATATAAATTTAATAATTATTATCATGCCTACTACGTTTGACTGCAGCTTTTATTAACTTTTAAAATATACTTACCGGCGCATCACGAAATTTTAAATACAGCGAAAAATCATCCACATAGAGATGTGAGAGATCATCGGTAATGTTGATATTTAGGCATAATCCAACTTTTGTTTTTGAAATGGCTAGGCTGAAAATTGAAAAAAAAATAAGATTCACTTTAATCAGCTGAACTGTGAGATTTTTCTAAAGTTGATAGCCTATTAGGCTGATTAGGACGACGTGTGTTTATTGGAAATCTATATCTCTCCCACAATTAGAAATTCATTAATTCATTCACTCCACAGCATTTAAAGAAAAGTCGCAGGCAGAAATATCTTTGTATGAGTATTAGTACGGAAACTATACATTGCAATGAATATTTGCATTAATACTGATAGTCAATTAGCTCTTATAGCTATGGCAGGAATATGGACACATAAAAGTCGATTTCGAATTCCTGATAAAAGTTACAGAACAGGAGCGAAATCGACGTAAAGATCGCAGTGTAACATAGACAATTGAGAAATAGCAAGAACTGGCTAGAGAATACGTGCATGGTTTTGATGAAAACCGAATTGGACTGCGGAATAGCCTTCACAACACAAATAAGTTGATTGTCAAAAATATTGGATAGACTGGACGGGAGTACAAGGAATGATACACAATTGCAATGGTTGAGCGCAGAAAACAGCTGTGATAAGCAGAAGGAATCTAAAGAAGACACTGCATATTAAATAGGAACTTAATGATAAAAATGAAGGAATTCTTTACCACAGCTTATGTGATAATTCATTCCTGGTAGATAAAAGAAGTCACTTCGGATGACCACTTACGGAACGACAGAGATATCCAAAGCTACTAATAAGACTGTATGGTACAATTTTCTTAGGCTCCAGCACTGCGCGAGTTCTTAACATATAAAAGACTATATACTTTACTTCAGTTGTCCATCTCCGTAAATTGGTACTTCGTTTATGATTCCAACATCTGCATCGTATTGTGTTTCAACTCCTAATTGGTCAATAGTAAGGTTTAAACATAAATTTGCTTTCGAACTACCATCTGACGTGGCCAAATCTTCTGCTATTAAACTTGCTATATCTAAGCTTTCAAAGCCATATAAATTAACATTCTGCAATCTTATACTCCCAGCTCTAAAAACAGAATTATATAAAATTATTATTATTATGGTCTGGTCGATAGCCGAGTGGGTTAAGGCGCGAGGTGGCAATCGCGATTAATCTCACACGGACATCGCACCACCGGGTTCGAATCCTGGCTCCGGTACTGGCACTGTCGGAGGAAATGGTTTTATGTCCGCGTTTTTTCAATGTGTAACCCCCTTCCGCACAAGCCCTGGCTTCTGGAATTGGGGGTTGTCTAATTTCTGTGGTGTTATTTATTTATAGGCAGTAGGGATATATAAATATGATTCATAAGTAGAAAAATAATATATATAAACTCATAACAATTGTATACTGAAATTGAGATTGATGTTAATGAAATGATGAAAGATATTTAAAATGGCTGGTTTGTGGTTTTCGGAAAGGGTTTTTAATTTCTAGTATTTCTATAATAATAACAAATTTTATTTATATCAAAGGTCCATGTAAACATGTATAATGGGCTGCACATATCATGAATATAAATAAGTTTTTTGTAAATTTGATTGGGTTTCAGTGTTACAATACTTATTGATGGGCGCTTTAAAAATATATGTAGATAATATTTTCCTTCTGATACAAAGATTTATAAAAATATGTAACATAATAAAAAAACTTAATAATATATACTAACCATTTTCTATCTCCTATTTACTATATAAAAATAAAACTATAGAGGCTATCCATTTTATCAGGGCCCTCGAGAATATCTCACTTAATATCGGTCGTACAAAAAAAAACATCACGAAAATTGTGTAGATTTATATAACCTACAAAACGGTTTAAAGTTATTTGAAATCCATGGCCTACTTTAAGAGTTATGGCGGAAAGTATCGAAAATGCGGAAAACGTCTAGGCCAAATATCTCCGTTATTTGAAGAGATACGATAAAAATTCTAAGGCGAAATTTTTTTGTAAAACAGAGTGTTTCAACGAGGTTTTATCCAATTTTTTTTTAAAACCGCTGTATTTTGAGATTTACTCTTCAATTATTTTGAAACGGGTGGGAAATGGCGCCATTAGATAGAGTATTTTCCTCCCTTTTCAACGATATATCACATGCCATATTTATTCATTGGTACTACGTTAGTAATTATAAAAACATTTTTTTAAAACCAATAATTTTTTTTAACAAGCACCACTTGCCGTGGAGAAGTATGATTAAATAAAACGATAAAATAATTCAATAAGTTGTTCAAATCTTTGCTATAATAAAACATTAACACAATTAAGAAAAATAAAGTAAATTAAGGTAAGAAAAACAAATTAATAATAAAAAGAATATAGCACACAGAACATTAATATTTATCTAATCCTCAAAATGATTTTTAAGATATCATATCAAGTGTTCAAAGTGTCCACCGCGATTTCTTATGCACAATTGAGTGCGGCGAGACACTGCATTTAAAACATTACTCAGCATTTCAGGGGTAACTGTAATACATGCCTGTTGAATTCGAGCTTTTAGGTCCCCTACATTTTGCGGTGTCGTCGAAAACACCTTATCTTTAATATACCCCCATAGAAAAAATCCATTGGGGTTATATCTGGAGAACGAGGGGGCTATCGAATAAATCCATTGGTACCTATCCAACGTGAGGCAAAATTTCGTCTAAATAATCTAGGTAAATCTGAAAATTGTGGGGAGGAGCTCCATCTGGTTGAAAATATTGAAAGTTTTGTCGATTCTCTAAAGGTAGGTCATCTAGGAATTCATTAAATCATTTCTCAAAAAGTTTAGGTACCTTTGACCACTGAGATGACCATCATAAAAATAAGGACCTATTAAATTGGTGCCTAAAATACCTATCCATACATTTATTGAAAAACGATTTTGAAACCCAGTCGGTCTATGCCAGTGTGTATTTTCAGAAGTCCGTTTGTGATGAATATTGCGATTAAAAAATCCATTATTGTGAAAATTTGCCTCGTCGAACCAAAGTATTTTACTACATATTAATGGATCGGCACGTTTCTTTTCCAACAGCCACCTACAAAAAGTCGTCCTCCGTGGTTTGTCCCCCACTTGTAAATTGAACTTTGTTTGCTTTATAACACCGCTAACATTTGTTCTTTAAAATTTTTTCAGCAATTTGAATTTCTCTTAATGATGTTTCCAAATTATCTGTATTTTTATTTCTTACATAATTAATAACTCGGTTTACCTTATTTACATTATCAGTAACACTTCAACTTTGTCTTCTTCTTTAAAAATGAACCATTATTTTTCAGTTTCGTAACTAATTTTCTGAACAGAGTTTTATTCGGCTGTAGTGCTTGTGGAAATCTGTTTCTATATTCTACTTGAGCTAATCCAGAGTTAAAATTGCATTGGCAATATGTAAAGAACATATTATAACGATCAATGTGAGTGAAAATCATTTTTGAAAATTTTAAATTCTTAAATGAGTGTGATTGAGTGAGAGTTTTAGTATTAACTGAGATGATCTGTCAAAAAATTAAATTGTCAAGTTTGTTCATAGCCAACTATTTTAAAATAATGAATAGTGAAATCATGAAATGCAAACAAATGGATATTATACTTAAATTAATTGGTAATGACATTTTAACTTTCTGAGCAAGGATTGACGTTTTTATGGAGGACCTGTATACATTGGCATAACTGCAAATACTCCTTCCATAATTGTTCCATGTTGCATTCTTGATTATTATTTTGTTTTTGTTACCTGAATTTGCTTTATTCTTCTTAATTGTGTTAATGTTTTATTATAACAAAGATTTGAACAACTTATTGAATTATTTTATCGTTTTATTTAATCATACTTCTCCACGGCAAGTATAATGCTTGTTAAAAAAATATGTATTGGTTTAAAAAAATACTTTTATAATTCTAACATAGTACCAATGAATAAATATGGCATGTGATATATCGTTGAAAAGGGAGGAAAATACTCTATTTAATGGCGCCATTTCCCGACCGTTTCAAAATATATTTTTTAATAGCCTGAAGAGTAAATCTTAAAATACAGCGGTTTTGAAAAAAATTAGACAAAACCTCGTTGAAACACTCTGTTTTGCAAAAAATTTTCGCCTTAGAATTTCTCTCGTATCTCTTCAAATAACGGAGATATTTGGCCTAGACGTTTTCCGCATTTTCGATATTTTCCGCCATAACTCTTAAAGTAGGCCATGGATTTCAAATGTCTTTAAACAATTTTGTAGTTTATATAAATAATGCAATAATATACAGGGTGTTCTATTTAAAAGTCGAAAGTTAGCGTCACTTCCGGCGAAACCGGATGTGAAAAGAAATCAATTGTGCGCTAAAAAGTGCCGCTTATTATGTATGTAGTATATCCTAAATTTCAATCAATTATCTTCAAAACTAAAGGAGAAAAGGGTGGTATACCATGATCCTGTTATATCCGGTAGATGTTTGTCAATTCTTTCTTATCTGTAATTTCTTCTGTATATTTTATAATGAATTTGATTTCGGTTTCGAGTTTTTTTGTTGGAAAATCACAGGGTCATGTTTAGTTTATACCGAGCTAGTTGAGACAGAGTCAACGAGGATCTACTTACATGATATCTTTTATGTCTTCAGGTATAATTAAGGTGGTATCATCAGTTAAAGACAAATTTCCAATTCTTTTTACATTAAGCAATACAAGTCTGACACCCAGTTCCAATATACCTACAAGAAAATAATAAAAAAATATAACTACTTTTAATTGTTCCTTGATTTGCGCGACGTTGTCAAAATCTAATATGGCCTCTCTAGTTTGTCTGTTAACCAAAATTAAAGAAATGTATTTGGCACTTAGAACAGCCTTACTTTACTTCGACCTAAAATATCTTTTGTGATTTACCCTACATCTAGTGGTTATCCAGGATTCCCAGACTTTTTACAAAGCTTGTGATTTCCCTGGGAGCTAATTTCCCTATGTCTTCGGGCGTTAATTCCGCCTGTTCTAGGAATTTTAGCCTAGTGCGGACTAACACCTTGCATTCACAAAGTATGTGTTCCGCAGTTTCGATTGCAGTATCGCAATATCTGCATTTATTATCTACCGCCTTGCCCATATTCTTGAGATGGTATCTCAAGGGACAGTGGGTAGTTAGAAGGCCTATGATTAGCCTTAATTCGAACTTTTTAAGTTCGAGAAGCCTTGTGGCATTCTTTGTCGAATAAGTTATAAACTTTTTCGCTTGTCTTTGGCCTGGAGTATTTCTCCAGTAGGACTTATTCTGATTCTTTTCCCATTCTTGGAACTCCTCTGCTATATGCCCCTTGGTCCAATGAACGGTGCTTCAGCTCCTTTTTTTCAAGGCTATCAGCAAGTTCATTTCCTTGTATTCGCTCATGCCCTGGCACCCACATCAAGGTAACCTTGTTGTTATTAGCCAGTTTCTTCAGGGATTGTCTACATTCCCAGGCAATTTTAGATTCAAAGGTATAGGACCTTAGAGCCTTTAGTGCTGCCTGGCTATCTGATAGTATATAGATCTTTGCCCTTCGGATGACTTTATTTAGGCATACCTGGGCACACAGATCTATGGCATAAATTTCTGGGTGAAAGATGGTTGGGGTGTTACCGAGGGCTTTGGATAGCCTACAATTCGGCCTTGCTATTCCCACTCCTACCCCTCCAGCCATTTTGGATCCATCTGTATACCAGATAAGTGGCTCCTGTTCCAATCGCAGTGACTCCATCTTGCTCATCTGGCGACTTTCAATTAGCACGTCAAACGGGCAGTCAAAGTCTTGTTTGACTGGCATTGAGTCAGTGGGTTTGGTCATGGACTTCAGATGGATTTCCTCCAATGGTAGATGCTAACCACTGAGCTACCGTCCTAGTTGGTTTTGGAATTCAGGAACAAATTTAAAAAATTTCGAAGCTCACTTTGAATAAAAGAGTATTTCTCAACAAATTAAATGTAAAATTGGCCTATTTTGTTCATTTGCTTGGATTTAGAAATGTGCCTGGTGCAGTCGTAAGGCACTGAGTGCCGCCTCCTTCCTTACATGTAAGTGTAAGGAAAGTAGGTCAAGCATAGCCTCCATAGGTGCTGTGGGACACGAGTGCATTGTTCCTGTAGTCCCTAAACAGGTAAGGCGTTGCAGTTTCTGCAACTTTCCCTGTGCTGTGCCTTAGTGAATCGGTGGCAAAAAAGTATTAATATCATGTACTCACATGTACATGGGACCGCCTTGCCTGAAGGTATGAGTATATAATAATTATTATTCTGAATCCTTGCGACTCAAGCATATTTAAGCTCTAGAACGAGCGCCCGAAATTATCATTGTGATATTTTAAATACGCAAAAAGTCAGGCAAGCAAAAGCCCACATATTCGTAAATATAAAATTTTTACATTGAATCTTTTTGTGTCAATCGTTTGCTAAAAACTAAAACATTGGATGGTAGTTGGAGACATTTTCTGAGTCGTCCTGTTCCTCACCATGTGTGGTATATGGAATAAAAATTGTTTAACCTTATACACTATTTTGTAAAAATATTTTTTAGAAGAACAATATATATTTTTTTAGCTATAAATACAGGGTGGATCATTAATAATAGGCCATAGTTCAGGAGTAGATTCTTTGGGCCAAAATATGAGGATATAACCAAATATGCTTTAGTAAAATATTGCTGTGGAAAAAGATACAGAGTGTCAAATTTCAAATTATTTTTTCTTTTTTTTTGCAATAACTCAACAGCCTCTTGACTGGTCTTCGCCAAATTTGCTGGAGGAACTTTTTTTATTCTAAGAAACAATAATTTATGTATTACATCACGTTAGATCATATAGGGCGTCGCAGGACCTGTATCTGATATTGATTTTTTTAAATATTTTTTTTTGACGAAACGTTGTGGTATATTTGACCAAAAAATCTGATGAGGGCGTCATTTCCACGTATAAAAGGTACACTTGGTAGAACTTAATAACTCCAACCGTTTTCGAGGAAAGTGCCGTTAAACATTTCAATATTTTTTTTAAAGACAAATTCAAATTTAATGAAACAAAGTGTATTTATTAAAAAGTAGAAAACGTAAGGGAAAACAAAATCGTAATAACAGCGTAAACACTTTCGCATTTTCTTATGAACTAATGGATTATTTTCATGGTATTGAGATAAATACATAAATCAAAAGATTGTGTAAAATAAGGATCTAATCTTATTAGAAGACTAAAAAGTAACGTAAAAGTTGACTTAATGACATTATAAATCCCCCCCCCATGCAAAAACCCAAAAACCCCATTGCTGCAACTTAGAGTAAATGTTCGATATGGTCTCCATTTACTTCTATGCCTTTTCTAATTTTATTCATAAAAGATTTTCTTACATTAAAAAGTACATTTTCCTGTCCTCTAATAAAATTCGCTGCGTTTTGTATTTTGTCCCACAGTTCTTCTCTTCAGTTGATAGTATTTGCATAGACTAAGGACTTCATTAGTCCCCACACATAATAATCCAAAGGACTATAATCAGGACTCCTTGGTGGCAAAGCAGACTCACTTCCTCGACCGATCCATCTGCGTGGGAAAGCCTCATTAACATAATTCCTGACTTCAATGGAGAAATGAGGGGGAGGTCCATCTTGCATGGACCACATTCTGTTCCGTACGTCTAGCATGAAATCATGTAATATATCAGCAAGAGTATTTTGAAGAAAAAACAAAGAAGACTGTCCATTTAAATTTGGAGGAAGGACAAATGGTCCCAATAATTGATCGTAAATGATACCACACCAAACGTTACTCTTAAATTCTTGCTGAAAATGCCTTTCTGTAACGACATGAGGATTTTTTACTTCCCAGTAATGGGTATTTCTTCAGTTAAAAACACCTCGGCGAGTAAAAGTTGCTTCGTCAGTAAATAAAGTATTCTTAACAAAACTTCGATCCCTGTTATGTTTATTTAGATCAAATTGACAAAATTGTAGCCTTTGTGGAAGATCCCTTCGAAGTAAGTTTTGTATAGGAATGAGATGATATGGTTCTGTACGCAAGACTCTTAGGACAGATTGTTTACTCACCCCTGTTGCCGCTGCTAAATGACTTGAGCTGACTTAAGGATGTGCATCGAGAGGTGAAAGCGTGCGGACGTGTGCCGAGCCATCAGAGAGCACAGCGAAGTGGAAGCCCCACAGACAGTGACAGTGTGCATCGAGAGGTGACCGAGTGCAGACGTACCGAGCCAAGAAAGTGCACAGTGAAGTGGCATAAACAAAGTCTCCCTCACTTGGAGACACCATTTTTACTGTTACTAACCATAACTTTTCCCAATAATATTATAGGTATTCCCTTGCAGGACACCCACAGCGCCGTTACCGTGGAGGACGGTAGCATGGATTACAGTGAAGACGAAACGTCCCAGTGCGGTAGCTCCCGAGGGGATACCCCAACCCCAAGGGATGACAGAAGGGACGATAAAGAGACGATAAAACGTCTCACAGAGGAAAACGAAACCCTCAGAAAGAAAATAGAGGAGCTCACCGAGAGGTTGGAGCTAATGCAGAGGGAGCAAAAGTCCCAGCACGAAGAACTTCTGCGTGCGATTCGAGGAGAATCGCAAACGCGGAAGCGGAAAAACCCACCCGCCACTAATACGGACTCCGACGAAGAGGCCCCTAAGGCGGCAAAGAAGGTGGCTGAAGAGCCCCTCAAGTGCCCCCCAGAGCCATCCAGACGAAGCAGATCGGGATCTAGAGCTCCCCAGCAGGAGGCTAACGTCCCCAGACAAAACGCCAGGACAGAGGAGACTGAGGCCCCTCAAACAAAAACAAGAAGCCAGCGCATACCGCCGGTAGTGCTGAGGAACAAGGAGACATGGACAACGGTGAGCCGTCGTCTAACCGAAACCGGCATTAACTTTAGCAAGGCTAAAGTTACCGCGGAGGGAATCTCCATCGAGCCCGCGACATCCGAAGAATATCGCAAGATGACTAGGATGTTCGCAAACGAGAAAAGGGAGTACCACACGTACACCCTGCCAGAGGAACGGCTGCTACGTGTAGTCATCAGGGGGATCCCGAGCGGCGTTACTTGTACAGAGGTGGCAGAAGACCTCCAAGACCAGGGTTTCGCACCTACCGCAGTGCAACGGATGACGTCCAGACGGACGAAACAGGAGGTGCCACTCGTACTTGTCCTAATCCCACAGGACCAGGACAAGATACTCCAAGTCACGAGGTGCTGCTCTCTAGTCGTAAGGACAGAGAGACAGAGAGCCAAGGTAGCGGCATCCCAATGCCACCGCTGCCAGCGCTTCGGCCACGGACAATCCAGGTGTACCGCGCAGCCGAAATGCGTGAAGTGCGGCGAGGCACACCGGACGACTGACTGCAAGAAGAAGGCAGACGAACCGGCCAAGTGTGCGAACTGCCAAGGGGCCCACCCGGCCAGCTACAAGGGGTGTCCAAAATACCCCAAGCAATCAGCCAGCGCCACTCAAAGGCCGGTACAGAGGCCGACGACGACCTCAACAAAGAAGGGCGGCGTAGCGCCAGGCACTAGCTACGCAAAAGTAGCCCAGAGCAAGGCAGGACAGAACACTGTCCCTGCCTCAAAACAACAAGCATCGCCAGAGGCCAAAAACCTCACAGCGGTGCTAGCACAGATGCAACAAATGTGCTCAGCGATGAGTGCATTTTTTGCTCAAATGCCAAACTTTACTAATCCGTAATGCCTTTACAGGTTAAACCGGAATTCCTGCAGATGGCGGCCTGGAATGTAAACGGCCTGCAACAAAGGAGACTTGAAGTCGAAGAGCTCCTGACCAGGTACGATATAGACGTCATGGCACTGCAGGAAACCAAGATGACCCCTGCCAAGGAGATCAACTTCCCAGGATACCACACGTACAGGATGGACTGGGTAAACATACCTCGGCGACCCGCAAGAGGAGTGGCTCTACTCGTTAAAAAGACCATAGCCCACCATCCGACGGTACTACCTGAGCTAGAAAATATGAATGCCACCGCCGTAGTAGTGTCCACAGCACGAAACGGCGACGTCCAAGTGGTTTCATGTTACCAGCCACCCCACAGCACGCTAACCGAGGGGGATCTGGACGCAATTCTACCCGCTAGGACACAGGTCGTCGCAATTGGCGATTTTAACGCCAAATCCCAGCAATGGAACAGCGGCGTAACCAACACTCGAGGACGAGAACTGCTGCGGTTCCTGGGACAGCACGCCGGCGAACTGGTGGTGGTAGGACCAGTCCAGCCCACCTTTGACAACGGTAGAAACAGGCCAGACGTACTGGACATAGCCATCCTAAAGGAGATGACCCTCGAAGCGGAGATCTCCACCAGAACGGAGGGATCTACCGAGCACAACCCGATCTTCCTAACTCTAGGAGGACAGGCGGGTGACGACAACGCTACCTTCACGAAGCGACGAACGGACTGGGAATCGTACCGGCTGCACCTGCAGCAGTACATTGCACAAATTCCCAGGCTAGATACCGTGGGGGACGTTGAGAGGGCCGTCATTACCCTAGAGGAGCAGATCCTGGGAGCAATAAGGGCCAGCACGACAGAAACAGAAGTAAGAAGACACCCAGCACCGATGGCGAACCTACCAGAGGTCACCAGGCAGCTGATAAGGGATAGAAGAAGCGCCAAGAGACGGGCTCAGAGGACGAGACTCCCCGCCGACAGAAGGGAGTATAACGTCCTCAGCCGAAGAGTGAAAGCCGCCCTCCAAGAACACCGTCAGGAGGGGTGGCAACGCCACCTTGAGTCACTCGATCCACAGGACAGAAGTATGTGGAATACCCAACGTGCCCTGCGAAACCGGAGGAAACCTATACCCCCGATTCACGGAGAGCGAGGGAGGATCGTCTACACTAATCAGGAAAAAGCCGAGGCGTTTGCCGACAGCTTAGAACTGCAGTGTAGAGAGAACGAGCTCGATGACGAGGACGAGGACTGGGTGGACGATGTCGAGCGCAGAGTACGTAGGATCCACCGCCTGCCTGATGACGACCACATCCGCCCGACTACCCCCGAGGAAGTCAAGGAAATCCTTAGGAGCCTAAAGCCGAGAAAGGCTCCGGGATGTGACAAGATAGGAAACATCGCTCTCAAAAAGCTACCCAGGAAAGGAGTAGCGGCGCTAGTCAACATCGTAAACGCGATGTTAAGGTTACGGCATTTTCCAGCCAGGTGGAAAAAGGCCGACGTCATTATGATCCCTAAACCAGGGAAAGAACTAATTTTCCCGTGTTCTTACAGGCCCATCAGCCTCCTCCCAGCCATGAGCAAGGTTGCAGAACGGGTCATCTTGAAGAGGCTCAGAGAAAAGACAGAAGAGCTGAATATCATCCCGGATGAACAGTTCGCGTACCGAACAGGACATTCCACCGAACTCCAAGTACTGCGCCTCACCGAGGAGATTACTAAGGGGTTCAACCAGCGGCAAGTCACTGCGGCGCTGTTCCTAGATGTTGCCAAAGCGTTCGACAGGGTCTGGCACGACGGCCTCCTAGCTAAAATGATGAGTATGGGTTACCCCATCGAACTCGTCAAACTAGTGAGGTCCTACCTGCACCGCAGACAGCTAAGGGTCAAAATCTCGGACCAACTCTCCACTTACAGGACCGTGGAGGCGGGAGTCCCGCAAGGTTCGGTGCTGTCACCGCACCTGTTCGCTATCTACACCTCAGACCTCCCCAGGACCGACCACACAGCCCTGGCCCTGTATGCAGACGACACAGCAATAATTGCCAGATCCTGGAAAGCCAGGGACGCAACCAGAAAACTCCAGGAAATGGCCACACTCCTGGAAGAATGGTGCACGAAGTGGAAAGTCGCCGTCAACGCCGACAAAAGCCAAGCCATACTCTTCAGACGAGTGCGGAAAGAAATTCCCACAGGACACGTCTTCATGAACGGCGAGGACATCCTATGGCACGACACCGTCAAATACCTTGGTGTGGTCATGGACAAAAGCCTAACGTGGAGACAGAACACGGACGCTATTACAGCCAAGGCGCGGCGCACAAGAGCCCTCATCTACCCGATGATGGGAAACGGTAGCCGTCTCAACCTGAGGAATAAGCTCACGCTTATCAAAACCCTCATCAGGCCGCAGCTGACGTACGCCTCGGTAGCGTGGGGTTACCAGGCAAAGTCCTACATGAAGAAAATCCAGGCAGTGGAAAACATCGCCCTCAGGACGGCGGTCGACGCACCATGGTACGTGAGAAACGCAGACATCGTCAGAGACCTGGAGTACACCACGGTCACTGAAGTCATCCGGGAACGAGCGAAGAAGCTGTACGCCCAAGCAGAGGAGCACGGGAACCCGCTAATCAGACAGGCCACTGATTACGACCCTGCCGACGCCCCGAGGCACAAACGGCCGAGGGTACAACTTCTGGACAACGGGTGAGTATAACTTATATTTCCCGCTAACCGATCTGTTTCAGATACCCCAGGACAGACCACCACTACCAGAGACATGACGTTTTTCTACCCAAACCCAACCTCCTTGCGGGCGTCGGACAACATACCGTCCAACGCCCGTTGTCCTACCTGCTCCGTGGAGTCCGAAAGTGCTAAAAAAGCACTTAGGGTCTCCACACTCCCGAGCTACACAGCTCATATCCTTACCTTTCCGATGATCCGGGGTAGGACACACCTTTACTGTGTCCTACGTACCGGCAGTCAATCCCAGCCAAAACTTCCTAAAACCCAACTAGACCGATGACTACCCACGGGGGTGACAAGCTGGCGAAGAAAGAAAATATCAAGACAAGAAGAGCGCCAGAAGAGACCTCTGCCAGCGAGGTTGAAGAGCCAGGACCAGGGGAGGTCCGCAGAAAATACCACGACACATCTCGCATTTGCGGGCTGGGTCTGGTAGAAGTAAGCGGGCCCACCTATCACGAAGGCCGGTCCAGGTCTACAGAGATAATCTAGGAGCAAAGAGTAGTAGTCCTACTCGGCCCTAGTTATCGAGACCGTCATCAAGCCAATGGATATTGGCGCGACTTAAGGATCTTCATCCACGCGAACTAAAATTTCTAGTTCTTGATCTGGAATAATTTGTTTCGGTCGTCCTACATCGTTTTTTGGCGAAGTGAACCCGTTTCTCCCCAACGGTGTTATGGCCTGGCTGTATTCTATTTGGATATTGCAATGAATATCTCCTCGCTGCAGCACGTCCGTTAAAATTAATTTGTTCGTAAACACATATCATATCCCTCATTTCCCTATTTGAAAAATTATTATGTCTAGGCATTGTAAATAAAGAAGTTAAAGGAATTAGCTCTAGGAACACAAGGACAAAATAAAATGATTAAATGAAGTAAATGACAGAACTAAAACGTAACCAAAGCACACTTTTTAATAAATACACTTTGTTTCGTTAAATTTGAATTTGTCTTTCAAAAAATTATTGAAATGTTTAACGGCACGTTCCTCGAAAATGGTTGGAGTTCTACCAAGTGTACCTTTTATACGTGGAAATGGCGCCCTCATCAGATTTTCTGGTCAGAAATACCACAACGTTTCATCAAAAAAATATGAAAAAAATTCATCATCAGATACAGGTCCTGCGGCACAGGAACAGTAAGTAAAAATTTTGTATTTTTCGTCTGAATTAGCCTCATCGAACCCTTCAGGTGAACACATAAATGTTCATTTTAGGAAGGGTAATAAAAATTCCATCCGACGTGAGCATGAACCGTTCACAATATTAATGATTATTAATCTCAACAAGTTTTAGGGACATTATTCCGAGGTGTTCCAGTTTTCAATACATATTTTTTTAAAACTTTCCCATTGATATACTGTTTAGCTTGCACTTGGTGGAAGAAAATATTGTGATAATATGATCGATTATCAAACAAATCGTCTTTCGCCAATCCTTAACGCATTCGCCAAAGTAAATATCCTGGTTAATATAAAAAACAAGTTTTATCAGTGATTCTGGAGATTATCTATGTTTAACTAACATACAGTGTAAAATCGATCGCACTATGGCACATCATACCGTCATCGGTATGCAGCAAATTTTTAACTTGCATTTAATAGGGATTAATATTATATAAACTTATTTTAAATTTTAATAAGATGGAACATATAAAAGTTGTCATACTTGCGATATTTATGCCACTCGTCACGTGATTTGCCAGTAGTCCTACAGACAGCACGGTCAAGATCGAGCTGCAACGCATTTTCTAAAAGAAATATCGTAATATATAATATGTTAGTGTTAGACAAGTTATTAAAAATTAGGTACTTACCTCTGAAGGTGCTGTCACTAAATAAGGTCAAAAAACGATTTTGTGCGTCGTTATCAACTGAATTGTTTGTATTCAATATTTTAATCACAATGATATCAACCAGCCTCTTAGCTGTCATTAATTATCAATTTTGTTATTTACATTATTTTGTTTTGCAATTAAGTAGCGATCGAGCTACTAAGCAGGTGGTGTATAAACATTTTAGATAGTAAATGTATATTTTTTCCAAAATTAAATTGATAGGCACTCGTGTATGGAATGTATAATGAAAATTCATAACATTCATTCATTATCAATTATTTCTTTCCACTAGTATAAATACTAGACCGATTGTAATGCAACAAAGTCGTTAGTTATCTGTCTTGAGGAAGAAATGTTTGGAAAATATATAAAATTTTAGAATTATTGAATAGTATAGAAGCCCTCAATAATTTCGTAGTTTTGTACGTTTCTATTATAAATTAACATTGGAAAGACTTAACGGAAATTCTCTTGAAGTGGTGGATCAGTTCAATTACTTAGGCAACGTTGTTAATGACAAAGCAAACATGGACAGCGAGATTCGCAATAGAATTAACGCTGCATCTAGAGCACTCTGGGGACTTAGAGAGAGAGTATTTGACAACCACGACCTTGCTTTGTCAACGAAAATGGCTGTCTACAGAGCAGTTGTCATTCCAACACTGCTATATGGATGTGAAAGCTGGGTCACTTACCATCGTCATGTGAAAGAATTAGAACGTTTTCAGCAAAGACACCTCAGAAGTATGATGAAAATCCGTTGGTTCCATCACATATCAAACGTGGAAGTACTCAGGAGAGCAAACAGCCTTCCAATTGAGGTGCTTATTTCAAGAGCACGCCTAAGATGGGCAGGTCACGTTCATCGTATGCATGATAACCGCCTTCCTAAATGTACACTTTATGGTGAATTGCTAAGCGGTAGAAGAAGGCGTGGCGGTCAACGAAAGAGGTTCAAAGACGTTCTCCATGACAATCTAAAATCCTGCGGTATTCCAGACGAGCAATGGGAACAACTTGCAGCGGACAGAGCCGAATGGCGAGGGGTTGTGGCCAGCTATCAAGGAAATGTTGCTGCAAGAAAGTGGAATCCAAGACCTAACCAGGTCTATGTTTGTCCTGGCTGCGGTCGACATGTGCTCTCCCGAATTGGCCTCTATAGCCATAGTCGTGTGCACCGTAGATGAATGGGAATTACAATAGACTACACCTTTTACTTGTTTTTTATTGTACACAATCTATCGACTGTAACATTTTTTTAAACTCGGACTCGAGTAAAGGCTAATAATAATAATAATAATAATAATTATTATTATTATGATTAATTAATGGGGATAAAAAATCTCATAAAGAAGACAAGTACTAGTAACTTTAGTCCAATAAAATCAAAACGTTATATAATGCAAAAAGAGCAACTTATTGCGTTATAGAAAAAATAAAATACAGGAAGAAAATTGAAAATAAATTTAATTCTAACCGTAGTGTATTCAGAAATAATAAACATAAATACATCATAAATGAAAACAGTGTATCAATGTAACAAATAATATTGGCATACAGTTGATTAAATAAAATAAAAAACAATATATTGTTTAAGAAAATGTGTCAAAACCAAAAAAGATAAAATAGAGAAGCTAATATAGGTAAGTCAACTTTATTTGGATTCTGAAATATTGTTGGTCTCACTTATAACATTTTTCTTTAGGTTAAATGCCTCTAAAGCAATCTTCTTAAGTTGTAATGACATAGTAGGTCCAGTTTGCAAAACCATTCTGTGGAAGTACCCATCTGGAATCTGAAGTAAAGTATGTGGATGATCAAACTCCACTAAGGAACCAGCTTCCATTACTAATATTTTATCCGAGGCCATAATCGTGTTTAATCTGTGCGCTATGGTCAATACGGTGCAATTTTCGAACTTACGATGTATTGCTTGTTGTATCAATGCATCTGTCCTGTTAAAATTAACAATTATTAGTTAGTGGAGAGCAAAATAAATACTACATTCACTATGTAGATTTTGCTATTTCTAATAAAGGATTTAAATTAATGATATTTGAACAGGCAAGTGCTGGCCAACTGGGAAATGGAAGCTTCCCGGTGGGCGCTCACGATGTAATTCCAAAAAAAAGCCGTAGAGCCTAGCTTTCATAAATGTAATGTTACTGAACACATTCTAGATGGTAACACTTTCTGGACAAATAACTTGTCAAACATGAAAAATAAGTTAAAAAGTTGACGAAAATATGATGCGTATATTGACGTGGCCATGAACACGAACGTGCTTAGTAGATTGAGAAATAAAAAAAATAAGATTGAGCTTTAGAACTTAATTGGGACTCTGGAGATCTTCGTGCACTTTATTTTTTTATTTGAAAAGGTTCGGGAGGATTGCGCCTAAAATGTCGGAGAGGGTCGACTGCTACATCTTATATAACTCCCAATGGAACTTGGTTTACACTTTGGATTTTCTGCGTTGAGAAGCACTGATCTTGATTTTAAGAATACTGGTAGGGTTAATTGCTACACCCAGTATATGAAGCTTTTTGAGCTTTAACTACACTTGACTTTAAATTTTTAGTTTAAAGCCACTTTGATTTAATTAATGTCTGTCACAGGATTCTTTGAGCACTCTGTATATAAGTCTCTTGAATTAAGACACTTTTGTTTGAAACGAAATTAAGAATATTTATTTAGAGAAATTAACAAATACGAAATTCTTTTTTCAAATTTAAATATTTAATTTTTTACACGAGTTGTGAAAATGATAACGTCGCGATACAAAAATTCCGGTTTAGGAACAATTTTATTTTATTTAGTTTTGGTTTTGGTAGCTTTTTTTACTTGAGCAGCCAAGGAAGCAGCGCCGCCATTCGTTTTTGTTAATTTAAGCACTTGGGGTTTCTTGAGACTTCGCTTGCGATAACAAAGAAACTAATTTGAGGTACACCGGAAACTGGCATAATCAGAGCTCGCCAGGTTCGGCTTTTCATATGGTTCGACGGAGACTTGACGTGTGGAAGTCTGGAAAGGTCTGGAAATGTCCCCGCCCATTCGCGGGCTCGATTGTGCAATATTGCATCAGAAAATATAAAAATGGAAAATTAGGATATGAAAATTATACGACCGTCTCAGCATAAAATGGGAAAGTTATTTATATATGAACGAAGTTCGAATCAATTTAATTTTGGAAGTTATTAATAAAAATTTCTTGAGAAGATTTATTAAATTTGAAACGACCCCGTAAAGTCGTTCCGAAGATCTTTGCACTTAAAGTTGAATATGATATGAAATTGCGCCGATATGTTCAGGGTGAATGAATGACGTGTATTCAATTTAAATTGATACATGCTTATGTTTTCGGAAGTAAGTTTTGATAATGATGGGGACGAAAGTAGCGGTATTCTATTGGGATAATTTTTATAAAGAATTGTAGTCTTTTCATAAATGTAATTATCTGAAGGGCTTTTCTTATTGTGGTTTGACTTTCTGAAGTGAAATATTGAATTGTTTTTCCGTTCGCCTATTTATGAGTTATGATCAAATATCAGAATCATTTAAAATTACGTAAATTGTACCTATTGTCCATACTTGCAGTAGCTTCATCCAATACCAGAATTTTGTTACTCCGTAACATGGCCCTAGCTAAACAAATAAGTTGCCTCTGTCCTAAACTAAAGTTACTTCCGCCCTCTGACACCATGAAATCTAAGCTAGTAATAGTATCTTTGAGTTCGACCTAAAAATTAACAATTATATTAAAATACTTAATAATTTCTTCAATAGGTTATAAACCGGTATAGTCGGGCGGTCAAAAAACGCAACAAAAACTTTACAAGCTAATTATTAACGCCGGTGAACCATTCGGGATGGTCTCATCAAACAAACCGACGTACATTAAAAACTTGTAAAGATAAGTGATTCAATTTACAGGCGAGATAGTACAGAGATTAACAGTATTTTAATGAGGTCGTAAAATTTTTGTTGCATTTTTTACTATCCAGAAAAACTGTACTCGACTATAAAAATTTTGTTAAAAAAAATATAGCAGCAGAATATCGCGGCTATACCGGGTGTAACAGGATCATGGTACACCCCTTTTTCTCCTATAGTTTTGAAGATAATTGATTGAAATTTAGGATATACTACATACATAATAACCGGCACTCTTTTAACTTCCGGTTTCGCCGGAAGTGGCACTAACTTTCGATTTTTAAATAGAACACCCTGTATATTATTGCATTTTGATTTCCGCATAATTTTCTGAATCCAACAATGCCAAATAAGTGACATTTCAAACATCAATTTTTTTTTAACATAATTTTTAGTTTTCCATTTAAATGTGCCATGGCGGTTCCGATTTATTCTAAATGACCCGTGTAATGCTATAAAAGTCGAAATTCCGTTAAAAACGCTAAACTATGTGATTTATGAGCAAATAAAATTCACCAAAATTGTTTTTGGGGCAAAACTCATTTTCTACAAATGGAACCATATCGATACCGTGGTACCATTTATTAGTACTATTAATAAGGAATGTATTTATATGTCGTTAAAATGTGCGATAAATACAAACATAATTACAGCTAAAAGAAAATAAGAAAATATAATTTTGTTCTAATTAAATGTTAAGAAGTAACTATGGTGGCTTTGAAAACAATGAAATATTTAGCTTGTCAAACATTTGTTGGTTTAACGGTGTTTTTATTGTGTTTTAAAAATTGTTTAAAATTCTTGTTAATTGTCTTCAATAGGCTGCAAATTTGTACAAGAGATGAAAAAGTGGACATGTTAATTATTTATAGTTGCGGCTACCGACCTTTATGCCCAACGATATCCTGATAGACAATGTCCAGTGAAAAATTATTTTAAACGTGTTGAAAACCAATTCCGAAGAGAGCCCAACAATGATCCCGAAGAAAGCTTCATTATTGACTAAGGAACGACATCACTATTTTCGGATGAGTCTAGATTTACAAATTTGGGATTATTTAACGACAAAATACAAAATATTGGTCACAAGAAAATCAAAATTTATTATGGGAGCGTAACTTTCAAGTGCGGTTCGGTTTCAATGTTTGGCTTGAAATAATGGGTAGTAGAATCAATCATTGGTCCAACAATATTTGGAGGATCTCTGACTGGTGCCAGATACTTGAGATTCCTGGAAAATGAGATTCAGGATATTTTAGATGAGTTACCTTTAGATTTAGAACAGGGAATTTATTTCCAACAACATGGCGCTCCTCCCCATAATTCAAGGATAGTAATTGATTACCTTCAACGGAGATTCGGAGAAAACGTAATTTCGACGAATGGTCCTGTGAGGTGGCCTCCAAGATCACCTGATTTAGAGGCCCTTGATTTCTTTGTTTGGGGTTATGTAAAAAATATTGTCTATGCAACCGCCGCTACAACCCGTGAAGACTTGGAGCTACGAATAAAACGAGCAATTAATCGCATAACAGCCCAGTAATTGGCGAACGTTTTTCGAGAAGCAACTATGCGAGTTCAGAAGTACAGTGATGTTAATGGACAGCATTTTGAACAACTGTTGTAATTTTATTTGTATTTAGCGCACATTTTAATTCGACATATGAATAAATTCCTTATTAATAGTACTAATAAATGGTGCCACGGTACCGATATGGTTCCATTTGAAAAAAATGAGTTTTGCCCCAAAAACAATTTTGGGGAATTTTATTTGCTCATAGATCACGTAATTTAGTGTTTTTAACGGGATTTTGATTTTTGTAGCATTACACGAGTCATTTAGAATAAATCGGAACCGTCATGGCACACTTAAATGGAAAACTAAAAATTATATTATAAAAAAAATTGATGTTTAAAATGTCACTTATTCGGCATCATTGGATTCAGAAAATTATGCCAGAATTGGTATATTGGTGGTAGTGACAGCACGTGTTAGTGAGCTCCTCCTAGGTTACATTAAAATTCCGAGTATTCTTCACAAAATAAAATCATATAAAGGTATATACCACAGCTTACATGATCCTGAATCTGTAAGTACAACAATTTGCATTTAGTTTTTTACTGCGAAGTGTTTGACAAAAAAGCATTGAAAGAACTTAAAACAAATACACAATTATATCTTATCTATAACTTGATAATCAGCAGTCAAGATATTTGATATCTAAAGTGTTTCATACACTACCAGTTCCGAAATATCTAATAAACATAAATTAATAATTACAAAATAGATTATGACCGATTTTAGTGAAAATCAGAAAGAGTACTTAGATAAGTTATTTAGAAATGTAACCACCGCATTAAATGAAAAAACATCAGAAATAAAGAATGACCTAAAAATACAGATAGGAGAAATAAAATATGAATTAAATTCTGTAATTAATCAACAACAAGAAAAAATTGCTGCCTTGGAAATCGAAAACAAAAACTTACAGAAAGCTGTCATTCAACTACAAAGAAAAGTGAGGAAGAATAATTTAGTCATATTTGGCGTAAAAGAAACTCAGACCAACATAACAGAACAAGTAACAAAAATATTCAAAGATATCCTTGAAATAGAAATTCTATCCAACGATATAAATGATGTATATGAAGTAGGAAAAAATGGCACCGATGAAAAACCGATAATAGTTGAACTAAATTCATACCAGAAAAAACTGTTGATACTGAGAAATTGCAACAAATTAAAAGGGAAAAATATATATATAGCAAATGATTTGTGCTGGGAAGATCGTGAAATAAATAAAAAACTGAACAAACATCTCAAGGAGGCAAGGAGTAAAGGTGCTCAAGCATACATTAAAGGACAAAAACTAATAATTGCTAACGAACCATATACAGTTGAGGACTTGGAGAAAAACACTGTTGAAGAAGATACGCTGATAGATACAAAAAAAGGAGAGAAGCAAAGTGTGGAGTCGCTAAGTGCTCCATCCACACCCAATCCGCAAAGTCGGCAAAAACGTCTCATCCACGAATTTGGTGCAGAAGAAACAGAAAATCAAGAACAAAAAAAGGCAAAACAGGCAGCAAAAATCCAAAAAAAATGTAATACACAACAGACTGTAAAGACCCGTTCAAATTCGGTGTCTACCAAGCAAACAATAAACTAAATTTTAAATCTGCATATGATTTTATATATTCTCAGTGTTGTAAAAAAAGTTGTTTTTTTGTCAGTTTTAATATCTGTAGTAGTATTTATAAGTAGAGTCGGCAGAATAGATTATAATATTAATTAAGTATATTTTAAGATATAATTTGTAGTAAAAATTATTCCAATAATTTGTTATGTCATATGATTGTTAAAAAAAAAAAATGAATCGATACATTAGAGATTTCAACATAGAAGGCATTGACTCATTCACCCTTGAAAATGTACATGAGACTAACGAAGTTATTAATGTAAACAACAGTTTTGAAAACTTGAAAATATTACACAGTAACATCAGAAGTATTTCTAAAAATCTGGACGAGTTTAAAATCTACCTACATCAGTTTGATTTCAATTTTGATTGCATAGTTTTTAGCGAAACATGGAGAATATATGACACGAAAATTTTTAAAATTCCAGGCTATGAATTAATATATAATGAAGGCGATTATAACCAAAATGATGGTGTAATAATTTACATAAAATCCGATATAATACATAGCTATGAAATAATTTCCTTTGATCGTATAAAAGCATTAAAACTTAATATCAGATATAATACAAAAAGTATCACTCTGACAGCCATTTATAGGTCTCCTCAATCCTGCCCACACGAGTACAATAGGCAACTTCGAAATTATTTAGAGACGCAAACAAATCACGATGTGGACTATCACATAGTAATGGGAGATATAAATATAGACATTTTCCAGAGGCACCTGGAGTTTGTCGCTGAATATCTAAATATTTTGAGCGAATACGGTTTCATTTCAGCTATAAATGATTACACAAGAATACAGGGCAAATCTAAGTCATGTATTGACCACATTTTTGTTAAAAGTAAATTTGTAGTGAATGAGTCCGTATTGCCTATAATTTTAAAAAATGATATAACAGACCATTTTACTCAAATCATACAAATCGTACTACAGCAGCAGTATAGTAATAAAGATAAACATAAGACTTTTAATAATAAAAAATATAGAACTGTTGTAGATTATAATAAAGTAAAAGATCTACTGCAAAACACGTCTTGGAATTTCTTCTGGACGGCAGACCTTGAAAATGATGCAAATAACTTTGTCAAACTGATATCAGATGCTGTTCAAAAAAGTACTAAATATATAAAAATTAAGCACAATAAAATAAAAAGGAAAAATTGGATAACTAGTGGTCTAGTCACATCGATAAACAAAAAAAATGAAATGTACAATAAATTACTTCAAGATAAAAATAATACTCAATTAGAAAGGGAATATAAAATTTACAAGAGTAAATTGGAGTCCTTAATAAAAAAAACCAAGATTGATTATTACAAAAAGATAGTAGATGAAGCTGGAAACGATCAAGGGAATTTATGGCGTACTATAACGGATATAACACAAAATTACAAAAGTAAAGTAAGCAAAATTACAATTAAAAATCAGGATGGCAGTATTCTAGAAGATGAGCGAAAAGTTGCCAACTGCTTCAATAAGACATTCTCCGAAGTAGGTAAAAACTTGGCTGAAAAAATTATACGCAACGACAATTACCAAGAAAGGCGACACATTCAACAAAACACATTTTTTCTAGCTCCTACAAATATCCCAGAAGTGAAACAAACAGTGAAACAACTTAAAAATAAAAAATCTCCCGGTTATGATGGGTTACAAGCTGAAACAATCAAGTACATTATAGACTATATAACAGAACCCCTTGTCAGGATAATTAATAGAATATTTGAAACAGGCTACTTTCCTTCTGTATTTAAAACATCAATAATTATACCTATCTTTAAAAGTGGCGATCGGCAAGAAATTCTAAATTATAGACCAATATCCCTAATAACGAGCTTTGCGAAAATAATAGAGAAAATATTAAAAACTAGAGTTACAAACTACATTAAAAAGTACGAATTAATATCAAATATGCAATTCGGTTTTCAGCGGGGCAAATCCACTCAAGATGCTATACTAAGCTTGACTGAACGTATCTACTGTGCTCTGAATGATGGCAAGCCCTCTCTATGCGTGTTTGTTGACTTGGCAAAGGCTTTTGATACGGTGAGTCATGCACTTCTTATAGGTACGCTTGAGGATATGGGATTCAGAGATAACACATTAACTCTATTCAAAAGCTATTTGTTAGGTCGGAAACAGTGCGTGAGGATAAATCATGTATGCAGTACATTTACAAATGTTCATTACGGGGTTCCTCAAGGAACTGTACTAGGACCCATCTTGTTTATCATGTATATAAATGGCTTGTATTCAATTAGTAGCGAGGCTGATATTGTCAGTTTTGCGGATGATACAGCATTCTTCTATAAGGGTGATAATTGGGATGAATTAAAAACTACTGTAGAAAGGGACATGGTTAAAATTATAGACTGGTTTAATTATAAACTGCTTACAATTAATCTCACTAAAACGAAATATATACCTTTTAGTCCAACTGTAACATGTTTGCCACAGTTCAAACAAATCGGCATAAAAATTGATAGGGTTTCATATGTATTAAAGTCATCCAATGAGATAAAATATTTAGGTATCATGATAGACAAACATCTAAAATGGGATACCCATGTAAATTATATCATACAAAAATTGCGCTGTATATTATATAGGTTTAGATATCTAAAGACATTTCTCGATCAGCGGTACCTAAAAATAATTTATTACTCACTAGTAGAGTCCCACTTATCGTATGGTATCTTGGGTTGGGGTGGTATCCTAAATGTCCATGTTTCAAATTTAGAACTCATACAAAAAAGATTTTTGAAATTGATACTTGATGTGAAACCTACTTACCCGACAGAACAATTGTTTAGGGAGGTTGGAGTATTGGATCTGCGACAGCTATTTTTTCTAAAAGCAAACATAAGCCAGAACCTAAATAAAAATAAATTACAATTAGCCAAACATTCTTACAATACCCGAAAACAAAAAACTGCCTATATAACACCTAAAGCTAACAAAACTATAGGCCAGAGATGCTACAACTATTTAGGTCCAAGATTGTATAATAGCCTTCCTCAAAATCTGAGATGCGAAAATTCACACAAAACATTTAAAAAAAAACTAAAAGAATATATACTAAAAACCCCCAGACTTGACATACATAGGACAATAGATATAAAGAATAATTAAAATACTTTTCATTGGTTGCCTGGATTAGTGTCATAGCAATGAAAGTTGAAATCTGTTTTACTTCTTACAAGTTTTTTTTTTCTTCTTCTTCTGAACAATGTCGTCACTAAATTGAATTCAATTCCTTCTATGAATGTAAAAATCTAGCGATATCCACACAATTCATCGCAATCGTTTTATTAATGTATAGTTATAAGTATTAGTTAGGTGTGCTTATTATTTATAATATGTTGTGTAGTTATTTCCCTAAAAAGGGGATTCACTGCATCAGAAACTATATCGGCCTTCTCCGCCGGGGTAATGCTGACCCAGGGAGGTTAGTGAGCCTCGGTGGGGGCGGCCGGGTGGTTCTAAGTGTGGTGGATCCTATAATTATGCAAGTTCCATCTTCTCATGCACAAATACTTAGGTATTTCAATGAGTAATTTGTTTATTTACGTGAATATTATTATTATTGTTAATATTTTAATTGTATGTGCTTTCTGTAAATAAACATATTCTATTCTATTCTATTCAAAAATGTAACAAAACCCGAAGTGAAAAAAAAACAATTGTATGTCAAAAAGTGCCGCTTGTTATATGTGTAGTATATCCTAAGTTTCAATCAATTACCTTCAAAACCAAAGGAGAAAAGGGGGTATACCATGATCCTGTTACACCCGTATAGTGGAATTGTTGATTTATGTTTTAAAGGTGTTTCGAAAAAATATTTAAGTACATTTTAGCTACGTTCTTAACATATTCTGTGGAATTAGATTTTTTGCTCACTACTCCTTGCTAAATATGTGACATTTTATGTGTAAAGAATATGAAAACCTATTTAAATTGAATTGTCGCAAATGGATTATTTAAATTGGAAATTATTGTAACATGTCCCTTATTTCTCTTTGATAATATTCAACTTTGCACATAGATTTTTCCCCGTATTAAAGAACTATAGAATCTAGATTCTTGCTAGATTTCATCATATTGATAAACGAGTTCAAAAGGATTCTTCCTAGTTGTAAAAGATGATCGAACACTATGAGGGTCTATTCAATTTTTTTGATAAATTCTCTTTAATTCACAAACAATAAGCAAGAAAACTTGTAGTTGTGGTTCAATGTAGATCGTTAGTCTAGGTCAGATAGTTTATGTTTCCGAAAAATTCCTCATGCATTTTGTGAACGTGATAATTAGGAGAAAAATAGTGAAAATTAGATGTATATATTTTGGAAAGCAAATTTTATTTGGAACCTGTTGAAAAAAGGGCAAGGTCGAAAAAATTTGTTCTTTTGACATTTCAAATCGGTCAACAACCTTTTGCACAAAAAACCGTTAAATATGGCAATTTTTGCCATTTAATTACAGGGACTGTAATTATCATAGGAAGTTGTTTCGGAGCTTAAATAGTAGCTTTTGTTGTTACCTACCTACTTTAAAAATTTCATGCAAAGATATTAATAAAATTTAGCTGAAATAGCGAAAATGTAAAAAAGGTGTTTCCGAAATGGTCAAAAATGGTCATAGAACGATTTTTCACAAAGCTATTTGTTCCTGATGAAATTCTCTACAACACTATTATCTTTAAATTTTCGTAAGGTTTTGCTTAGTACCTTAAAAACGCATTTGAAAATCGGGCTATTTTTGAATTTTGGACGTTCGGGCGGAGGGGAAGTGACGCGAGGTGGGGGAAGTCTCTCCCGCAGCTGGACTTGAAGTACCGCTAAATGATCGCGCTTTTTTACCGACGCTTTTTTGCGCATGTATTACCTAGAATCTGCTCCAAAAGGACCAAAAGCATGTTCTTCAGTGGTCCCGAGCGTAGTACTCATCCATGGCGTGCAATTTAAATTTTGAAGCCGAAGAAACTGAAGAGAAGCTTTTTTGGAACAGGATAAACACGAGGAGGCTGAATTTGACAACGACGATGCAGACGATAATGAAACCGACACTCGCAGTTTTATTGAAGCAAGGGAATGTTTTGGACCTTCAACTTCAAAAAAATGCTCTACCGCAAGATAGTGTGGAAACGAGCGCATAATGGTAGTAATCACCGATAGCTGTACACATTTGTAATTTCAAGATTGATAATAAATATATTTACTTAAACTTCAAAAGCGACAATTAAACGTAATAGCAAGTAGAAAGCGTGGGAGTGTATAGGAAAGCATCGATATACAGAGTGAATACGATCTGGTGCTTGACTCCCCCGCCTATAACTCCAAGAATATTAACACTATGCAAAAATGTGCCTGTACCATTTCTATAGAGAACTTACTTATATTTAAGTTTGATAACCATCTTTTTTTCGTTGGAGCATTCAGAACCGAGGCATTTGCAAAAAAATATTTTTAAGAGATATTGCCCCAAAAAATTACTATGTCTAAAAGAGGCCCATAATGAACTAGTTCCAATAGTAAAATCTTTTGTCCGATTTAAAACGATGTTAATCTACCTGACGACTGGCCTATAAAAGCTAATATACACTTTAATATTGTCAAAGGTAATACTGATTCCGATTAAAGAAGGATTAAAATAATCATGATGAACCTCATCTAAAGCCTTCCAAAGGGTTGAATCTTCAAATTCTTTAAAGGGATCCAAATTAAATCTCATGGTAGCTGAAAATAGAACTGGCTCTTGAGGTATAATAGAGATTTTGTTGCGTAAGTCAGCTAGCCCCAATTCTTTGATATCTACTCCATCTATAAATATTTTTCCTTCAAAAGGTACCAATCGAAATAGAGCTGCTATTAAAGACGATTTGCCGGCTCCTGTTCTCCCCACTATACCAATCTAAAATGAATAATAATTACTGTACACATCTTGGATTTTTCCATAGGTTCAACCTTCGCTCCTGGCTGAATTGAAAAGTTCAAATTTGTTAATACTGGAGGATCATCCTTTACATATGTTAGGAACAAGTCTTTGAACACAATTAATCCTTTACTTGGCCAAGGAATAGACGGCAACTTCCCTATGAAAAGAGTTATTTCTGTTAAAAAAAAATTAAGACAATACAAATAATTCTACAGATCATAGTATAAAATAATGCTTTTCGCGCTGGCGAATAATGAACTGAATAAATCAGTCATTGTATAAGGGTTCCATATTGTGACACCCTACTTGGGTGTGTTATTGTTTGAAATATTTCTTATTTTTCTGCAACAACTATTAAATAGTAATTATAATTACGTTATGTTGCCAATATGGTGTAAAAATCATCTCCAAAACGCCTTTTGATCCTGGTTATTTGTTATATTTTACGGTGTTAATGTAAACAAGCGCATTCCAAGGAGCTAGCTGAGATTTGTAATCTGCTTGGTAAACCCACTCAAAAACTGTTGCGAAGTGCGACGCGATGCAATTAAAACTGCACTAGGTTTTCTATTATAAATTATATTTTGGAAATTAGTTAAGCGCATGTACTTTATGAAGGCTTGCCCGCTTCTATAAACTCAGAAGTACTATTTAACCATTTATTGATTAGGAACTTCTTCAGCTCGTACTAGGCTTTTTGTACAAATAAGAAACTACTGCCTCGTATAGAGTTGTTTCAAGATTTACTGTGCAGTTTCAAGTGGTAATAGCAGTCTTGTGTCACCTATATCACAACTGCTTAAACTTTGCCTAAAAGAAACAGTAACTCCTAGAGATATAAGAGAAAGGTTCTTGAAGGAAATACTACACTAACACCTTACTCTTATAACTTTCTATTTCCTTATCATCGTGTAGTCATCTTTAAGAACTTGCTTACAAATGAACTCAACATTTCTGCCACAATTTTGACAGATATAGACATCAATGACCTCTCTTAAGCAGATACAGCAGACATTAGAAGTTGAAAGCTTGACGCGACTAACAAATTAGTTTCCACCATTATGGATTGGATTTTGATCAGTGTTTAGTGTAATAGATTTGATCATCCCCTTCTTCATATATTTACGCTTTACATTATTGTCTCCAAATCTTAGACAGTGAAGGTGTTGTGGTATCCTTCTTTGCTTTTACAAGAGATGCACATACGGTATACTCTCGATTTCAGTATGTAATGCTCTGTCTTTCATGAGTTGGGTAAATCGGGAGTCGCTTCAATCGTCAATTTTTCCTTCTTGCTTCCAAATAGAAATAGATATTATGTTTTCAACATCTAGTTTGTTTTTTTATGCTTCTCTGGCTCTGTGATGGACCATTTTCAACATGGGAGGAACTCCTTTAAATTGTTTAACACATGATGGGTAAAATTATTTAGTGACAAAGTCAAGGGAGCCGCAAATAACAAGACATTGTAGATTTCTTCTCTACACACATGCACACTCCTAGATTTGAGAGCCAGAAGATCCACAAACTTGGTGAGATGATTTGATATACCATTGTGAACTTGTATTCCTGTTAGGTTGGAACTAAACATTAATTAGTTTGATTTGGCAATGTGAATTAAATTCTGGAAAAAAGATAGACATCACTGCAATTAATTTTCTTTATAGTTTGTTGGCCCCAAAGGCATACACTGAAAACTTAAATTAAAATACTCTGATAGGTTCCTAGAAGAAAAGCGTGTGTTTTTGTGTCTTGTTCTTGGCTGTGCATCTGGTTATATGGAGTATGTCCTAATGTCATTAAAAAACTTAGATATTAAACAAAGTTTACTATTAAAACTGTGTTTCATTTTAAAAGATTTGTGTGGCATTACCCTGTGTTGTTTCAAATGGTCCCTCATTTTCTATTGAAATATATTGCAAAACACGTTCAACGGATGTTAGTTGGTTGGGAAGCTGACTAGTTCTTTGTAGATAAAGCTGAAATGAATAAAGTAACACGAAAGATCTGGATATAGCCAATCCTACCATACTACCACTTATCGAATCTGAAAAATGTCAATTATTTTTATATCTAACACAAATAAAAGATCTTCTTTCGGAGTATTGAAGTTATTAATAATTTATTTTATAAGGTCTATAGTACTTACAGTTGCGCATAACTATGAAACTGAGAGTGACGAGTGAATAAAATATGGTAGTAATAATATCCACCCACAGGCTGAAGAAAGACATACAGGATATAGTGAGATACCAAGCAGATGTGTGAACGTCCTATTAATAAAGCAGAAAAAACTATGGAAGTACTAATAGTATTTGTTTGAGAGGCGCTAAGACCCTTTATGTGTGTGGGTGTATGTGTGGGCATATGTATATATATGAGTGTATTGGAATCCATAAATGTGAGAAAGTCTATGTACGTTATTATAATATTTACTTGATGCTCGTCAAATTGGCTTGTTAACATTTCTTCCGCCTTCCACGCCCTCACAGTTGTTAATCCATGCAACGTAGAATTAATGTGGGAAAATACTGGAGACTTTGCTAAAAACAAAGTTGTTTCAATGTCAACTAGATACCCATACAGGCGATGCGTGTATATTACTCACTTATCCCTTCCAAACGTTTGATATTCTTCGATGATATTATGAATAACGAATGTATTTTTTTGAAAAATAATCCTAGTATTATCATTCCGATAATGGTGTAAAAATTTGAGGTACCTATGTTGATCAAAGCCCCAGTTATGTTTAATGTAACCTGCAAATGAATAAACCTATTACATTAGGCAACATTACATTACATTTTTTAATTTTATCCAGAACCACAAAAAAAAATCTGTACCGACGAAAGAAAAACCAGTGGTCCCGCAGATATTTCATCGTGTAAAAGACTACAATTTTGAGATGAAGTTTGAAACTTTTGAACGTCATTGCGTTTCTGGGTTACGTTATGGATTCGTCAGGTTTTGAAATTTTATGCTTTGTGATACCAGTTTTACTGGACTTACACCATACCGTTGAGGATTACGGGAGTTTCAACATTCAAGTATGAGCTTTCTGGATCATGGGTGTAAGAGCTAAAGTTTCAGTAGTCTCGTGTTTTAGAGTTCAAAATTTTGAACGTTTTTAAACCTTAAAAGCTTGAACTTGAGAGTTTATGTTTTTAAGATTCGGGGTTTAAAGATCAGTTCAGAGCTGGAGGTATGAACGTTCAGAGTTTCGTGTACTCAGGATTACATGGTTAAGGATTTAAATTTTTAGGATTTGATGTTTCTAGATTTAGGGTTTGAAGATTTATGATTCAAGTGTGTAGGGTGTAGGGTTTTAAGTTTAAAGGATTTAGAGTTCAAGGATTTAAGTCTCCAGAACTCGGAACTGAGTAGCTCAGCAATCGTAAACCTCGAACTTCCTATCGGTGAGTTCAAGGTATTAACGTTTATTCCGAGTTCTCCATCTATATCTCAAAAGTCTAACCTGATCGATACAAATTTAATTACGGGTTAGGTTTCAACAAGTGGTTCAATGCTGGATGTTTAGGAGCGTTTTGACTCTGTTACCGAGTTGGTAGCAGTGAAATATACGGGGTTGTGTGAGAAGCAACATGGCTAGTCGCACTACTACTCCTGAGTTCAAGTCTTAGCTGCTGAAGATGGAAATGCTTTAGGAAATGGTCGCTGTGTAATTGTCTGGGTGTATGTGTTCTGAACGGTAATCAAGTAGTACGATTGAAATTTTAAAAAATATATCGATCTTTCTTTAGGGAGGTACATAATTTTTTTGTGTTCCAGTATTAGATTTCATTGAAGTAAGTAAATTGAAAATTACGCGGCTGAGCAGCAACAGATTTAGTGGTAAGAGTTCATCGATGTCTCCCATATCTTTAAAGAATCTGTTTAAAATTCTTCCACTAGGATTACTATCAAAAAATCGCATCGGTGCCGTTAAGAGGGAATGAAGCATATTTAGGTGCAAATTCGTGGAAGCACCCACAGCACCAAATTTGAAGAAAAAATATGAAGATGACAAAGTCATAACGACGCCAGCAAATAGCAAAGAGCCATATAAATATATTAAAATATTGGTTTTGAGGAGGCTGTGCTTCTCATTATTAAACACTACGGTATCAACTAAATCATCAACTAGTAATTTAGCTGGATAAGTATCATTTACTCCTGTGTTATACGTGTAATAAACCGAGCAATTTTTCATGTCATCAGAATCAAGATTGACGTATTTAATTTCTTCGGTAGTTGAATTTAGAGAAGGATCATTTGAAATAATTACTGAACCGCTTGCATATCTGATTTCTTCTTGTTCCACCCTGAAACGAATCGAAATAAGTAAAGTAAAAGTACATGAGTTAAGTGTGGATATGAATTTACCGTTACGAAAAGTCTCTCTGGTAATATTATCGTCTAATTTTCCATAAATTGGAATCGGGACAGGTAGCACATGAAAATTACTTATTTCAAGAGGTACAATATATGCTTTATGAGACTGCATGTTGACTACAGAAGATTACGTTGAACTACACCATTATTACATAAAACTATGTTGAACTTATATAGTACATATTTCGTAGTTTGTCCTGTATAGTGGATGTCAAGATATTTTAAAAAAACGAAAACACTATAATAGTTATTTGTGTATCAAGGCCTTAAAGTTGATCTTTCTCTGCCGAATTCGATGTTTGCCGCCGAGGCCAAGCCAAGCAAATTTCGTATAAGACAGAGAAAGAGCATTTGGCCGAGGTGCACACAACATTTCTTAGGCAATTATCTCATCTCTCAAGTAAAATAAAATATGTTTAAAATTGTTTCGTATAAATTACTAGAAACATTGCAGGGTCCCCAGATACTAATAAATATACAGGGTGGGGCTAACGCAAAAAACGTTTCGTTTTTTGTATGTACACTAAATCACATTTTAATTTTTTTTGCTCCCTTTCATAATAGTGTGGGGGTGGTATTGGGGGTGATATAGGGGGGGGGGGACGGTGGCCGATGCCAAAAAAAATTTTGAGACCTTAACTTTTCGTACATGCCCTCAATTGCAATTTTATGGACTCTTACTTGCTTGTTTTGCCTATTTACCGTTATTTACCCCCGAACCCTTTGCCGGAATTAGACCAGAATATAATTTAGTTTCAGATCTCGTTACAATACATAAGTGTACCAAATTTTAAGTCAATATGATAAACGGTTCCAGAGTAAACGTGCGCACAAAAAAGTTACAGACAGACCGACAGACAGAAAATCTCGACGTTTCATGACATTTTAAGCCTATTTCAACAAAAAAAAAATAATTTTAGTAAGAGTATAGTAATAGTATAGTATAGTCATGCAAAAAATTTTTTTTTTTTTTGCATGACTATACTTCCATTGAACGTGGAAGTAAAAATCACCACAATCACAATTATGGGTTTTAAGAAAAACTTTTAAAAAATTAATTAAACGTCATAAACAAATCCCATTACTCGTCTTATTTTCAATGCCGTGTGTGTGGTATCGTGCCATAATTATTTGACAAAATTTTGCGAGAGAACTACTAATCTGACAGTTTTAATTCATTTTCAACGAAAATTTATGAAAACGTCATTAGATAGTTTAGTGATAAGACGTGACATATTTCAAATATTAGTGATGATCAAGTAATACATTGGATCGGTCTACTTTTATCGTGTGTAAATTAAACAACCTATTAGTAAAATGTCATATATAAATCGGTAAAAGCAAAGCCTGTAGTCGCGAGGCATATTCATATTCAACTCTAAGACTATGATTGATGCATTTTTGGATCCGATTCCCTGATTGGTTTAGGTATTTAACGTCGTTTTGATGAGAGATGAGAGGATGCGCGGAGCGACATTCACGTTGATGTATGGTGTACGCCGTTAGCAGAACAGCGATTAAAAATGGGTAAAAAGAAAGACTGCAAGTGGTGTATTACCGCGAATTAATGTGTAAAGTTGTGTTAGTTAGTTGTGGATTCGTTTTGATGTTAAAGACTGGCGATATTACCCTCATAAGTTCCATTTTAGAGAGAAGTTTTATTTGGTTAATGAAAGACGCCATTCATTAACGGTGTAAACAGCAAGTACGCCATATTACAAGATTGGTCCGTATGTTGTACTGTTTTATCAAAGTGTAAAGCTTAGAAACTTTCCTAGTGAAATGAAGACTTTCTGGTGTATAGACCCTTGTCTAGTGCGTGCAGTCCTTCGTAGGTATTTGGAAGATTTTCCGTCAGTGCTAATTATTGCTTCATGTGACAAAGTGCAACATAAACTGTAAGTACGTTCTAGTTAAGTTCACTCAATGGTTTTCGGCTTATTACCAAAAAACAAAATCCGTGGCGCACAACTTTCTTTTCGAGATTTTGACTTAAAAAATTGTAATTGTGTGTTAATGTCTGGGTATCTAAGTGAGTTTTGACTACAGTTATACTCCGGGATTTTGTTTAAGTTTGTAAATTACCTTTTGTTACTATAAAAAATCCATATATTATTTTAGTTATTTTTCTATTACTTTGATCCGTATATTTTAAAGAACTTGTTTTGTTCTTGACATTGATGTATTTTTATGTTCCACGGCCTCAGGGTCGTAAATTTTATTATTATAATATAGGATTAAATTTAACATTGTTTGCTTCTTTTAATCCAGTTCTTCCCTCAGTCCTGCTGTTGAGCTAGCTGAGGCCGTTTAGGTACAAACGTTATTAAAGAAATATAGAGTAAAAATATAAGTTGTTTCAACATGCGGCCGTGAAGTAAAAGCGGTCAAAAAAATAAGATTGACAAATGAGTACAAAGAGAAGACACTTTAGGAATGGTGTCAGATCCGATAAACGTCATTTTTTGTGACAGTTGCCTAAAAAAAATTAATTGTATTAATAAACAATACAATTGTGCACGACTAGCTGGTTTAAGCCGGAGCAAAGAGTCGGAGATCGGGAGTATTCGTAAGAGTAAAATATATTACATGAATCAATAAATAAATTTTATAATGTGAAATATGAAATTTCCTGAAGTGCGGTAAGAGAACAGAGATACATAATAGTATTTAAAAAACATGACTGAGTTCCTAAGATATAAAAATAGGTTCATAAAATATTGTGAAATAATTTAGCAGTTATACAAAGAAAATTCTGATAGTTGAAACAGTCTGATTCAAGAAACTGAATCAAAATGCTATAAAGATCGTGCTAAATATAAATAAAATACCAGTTATTATATAAAACTGTTAAATGGACATAGGCTATGTAACAAATTGAACTGTGAACTCAACTTGACACCTTGAATATATAATTTTAAAAAACCGTGGTTTATTAGATAAATTAGTAGACCCAAAATGCGTTAGTCTGTCCAATTCTAAAAATCTGTAGTCTACTTAAAAACGAAAAATCAGTACGAAGCAAGTACAACACGAATGTGGGTGGGGATATAATAAGGGGACAAGAGAGACTTTTCGTGTTGATTAGTAATAATAATTACCAGAATGCGAGTAACTGATCTGTACCAGTCCAAATAACTTGTCCCAGTATAGAAAGTATAATAACGGATATTAACATGCATGTTTTATCAGTTGCTTTAAAATACTCCAATAATGGAGACATTTTGGAATTTCCTCCTGATACTTCACCATTTCTTTCCTACAAACAAATATACAGTATACAGAGTGCAATAAAGGTAATTGTGTACACAAAATAAAAGAAACATTAGTTAGTTCCTTCAAAGTAAAGAAACAAATAAAAAAATGTCAATAATAATAATAATTACTGATGATCAACACTGATTTTCACAAAATAAATCTACAGAAGTAATTTTGCTATTTAGAAAATAGGGAAAAAAATCGGTATTCACAGTTCATGCAGGAAAATCTTAATTTATAATAAAAAAGAAATTTTTGCTCATAGCTTTAAATAGGTAGGTCACTTTGAGCTCATTTTACAGATGATTTAATTCTCTTTAGGAAACCTTTAGTGTCATTATTGCCTAAAGCCAATAAAAAAATAGCTATTTATCAAAATGCACGTGAAAATGACAATTTTTCAAGTTTTTACCTTCTATCTCCATTCACTCGTTATCAAAACGATTTTGTGCATACACCAACATATTCAGAATTTGATTCTCTTTAACTTTTATTAGGTACACTATATATGCGTACGGTTTATCGAGTTTTCGAGTTTTTATCGATTTTATCATGAAACAACTGTTCCGATAGCGCGCTATAAAGATGTTTCAAAATTCATATCTCTGCCAATATTGATCGGATGGAAATGAAAAATATAGGGAAATTGTTCGCAATTAAATTCTCTACAACTTTCATTTGAAACATTTTGCGATCCGAACGGCCATTATTGAGATTTTAGCGCAGAACGTGCGCGTTTCCGTTGAGTCGCAAACCTGTCAAAATTTCAAAAAATCTATCTCGGCTCCAATAGGTCGTACGAAGTAAAAAAATACAAAATTGTGCAGATTTTTATTACCTATGATTTTCATATTTTACAGTAAAATTGATACTTTCCGCCGAAGTCTACAGGTGAGAACTTTTGATATGTTAAAAAGTACCACGAAATAAGCCTGATCCCAAAATTTCAACCCGCTCTGAATTATTTCATCCAAATTTTCCTATTTTATTGGGCTATAGTTATCTGAGAGACACACTGCAGTATGTTAAATATGGAAATGTTATCTCATCTTTCATTAATGTAACTTCAGGGTTCATCAAGGCTCTCATATGGGTTCAATTCTTTTCAACCTCTTTGTTAATGACTTAAATACGGTAATCGTAAATCGTTCTTTTTAACGTCGGCCTAACTACTACTACTGAGGCTTAACACCGATGCATGTAGACGAGCTACCTCCAACCAGGAATTTTGCCGAACCTCTTCTTTTTCGAGGAGTAGGGATCTTTTACTTCCCTAACATTTAATAGACAAGGAACCGACCTCTTTACATCCTCTCTGAAGCATGGTATATCCCCTACACAATCCTCGCCTAAGATTGCATACCTTCCGTGCATACACTGATATACAAGCCGCAGGAAGATGTGAGGCGAGGACGCGGTCTTCCTTGTGAACACGATAAAGCTCCCCAGTTCGAAAAAATAAAAAAAGTTTGGATTGAGCGTTGAGTGTTAGAGCTTGATAGAGACCCTGCGAATCCTTCGTGCATTTAATTTTGAGTTTGAGAAGCTCGGGGGGTCACTCGTAAAACATCGGATAGGGTCAAATGCTACACCCTGTATAAGCCCTGGAGTTGGATGATGCACTTGTGTCTAGTTGAAATGGATTATTTATCACTTTGATTTACATTATTGTTTATGGCAGGGTCCAAAGCTTCACTATGTATGTGCTTTTCTTGGATTAAAACCGGCTTAGCGGCTCAACGCTTACGTGTTAGGCTTGCAATCAAGGAGTCTCGGGTTCGAATCCTGGTTAGGCTATGGATGTTTAGAGGTATTTTTCATGTGTTACCGAGTTGGTAGCAGTGGACTAGTCGAGGTTGTGTGAGAGACAACACTGCTAGTCGATGTATCACTTCTGAGTTCGAGTCTTAACTTAGCTCTTCTGCGGTAGACGGCGATACCGCAGGAAATAGCTGATGTATAATTGTTTATATGTATGTGTTCTGGTTGAGCGTGCTAGCTAATGCTTAACTCCGCCAGGGCGGTAATCTAAATAAGACGGTAAAAAAAGAAACGATGCATAAAACAATTGACATTAATTTATAATGTTAAATAATTTATAACAAATTGCACTTACGTTAGGAACGGAACCGCCATCGTTCAAATTAGCAAGTATTGTATCCTCCTTTTCATCTTTTTGAGTGGAACATTCTATTGATTCGTCAGTAATTCCTAAGGTTTTTGTAAAATCAAAACCCCTGTTAGCGAGTTCATTGAAAGTTCCCTGAGCGTCTAGTTTTCCCTGAGCACAAATAATGTATTGAAAACACGGAACGTAGAAATAAGAATAATTAATGAATAAAATAAAAGTGACTCTACATCTGAATGCTCTTTAGTATTAATTTTTTAATTGAGGCTATACTAATATTTGAAGAAATATGAGGTAATGTTGCTGACTGTACAATTCATGTATGCTCATCTCGGGTTGGTAATTAAAATGAAATAGTAGAATACATGCTTTCGTGGTCATTTTTAAATGAAATATTCTAGTGTGAGTTGAGCTTGACTTGATGATTCGCCCATCATATTGTGAGCTTCTTCAGAAGGTATTCAAAGGGACTGAAGTTGCCACTACACATTACATACCTTAGCTCAGCTTCGCCTCTCTGGCTCATTGATACTCCGTTGAGCGTGATTGTTTGAACCATTAGTATTGGTGTGTAATGGGGTAGTGAAGCGCAAGTTATAGCCTCTCCTACTCAATTGTTAACCTCACCTTCGCGATGAGTTCAATTTGAACTTGGTGCACCCTGTTTTCACTAACGAGGCTCTAACGACCGAGTAAGGGCGGAATAACCCTTACCTTTTGCCGTGAGCACATCCACCTTCTCACGAAGAATGCGGTAAAAATAACCCACCGCACGCAAAGGTTGCTTTTGGAATCGTTTGGTTACCCCATCGTCGCAGTCTCCTTCTGTGCCATGGGACCACACCACTCGCCTTCCGCAACCGAGCTGGTCAGTTGCATATCTGCTCCAGCTAAAACTTCAAATGCAGCTTCGTTTTCAGTCGATTAAGGCTTTAAAAAAATGATGGAGCGTTCAAGTGGGACAAAATCATCCGGAGGTAAAATACCCTCCCGATCGGATCTCCGGGGGAGGGTGCCCACGGGGACACCTCATCGAATGTCGAAAAAACACCGACAAGTTAAATCCAACAAAACTAATTCTTTCATCTACGGCGCTTGGAATGTTCGTACTTTGAACGACAGCACTCGCACCGATCGGCCTGAAAGAAGAACTGCTCTAATAGATAGAGAACTTCACCGACTCAATGTTGACGTTGCAGCCCTCAGCGAAACTCGATTTTTGGAGGAAGGCTCTCTTACAGAAAAGTACTACACCTTCTATTGGAAAGGTCTTCCCACCAATTCAAGAAGACAACATGGAGTAGGATTTGCCGTTCGAAATCAACTTGTATCCAACTTAACACAAGTACCACAAGGCCTATCCGAGCGTCTAATGCTGCTACGCTATGAGCTATCAGATGGCAACGCGGTAAATCTAATAAGCGCCTACGCTCCCACTCTGAATGCAAGTCACGAAACCAAGGAAAGCTTCTATCAACAGCTGGAAGAAACTCTCTGTAGAATACCTAAAACGGAACGACTCGTTATTCTTGGCGATTTTAACGCAAGAGTAGGGAGAGATGCAGACACCTGGCTAAGCATCATAGGCAAGAACGGTTTGGGCAACATGAACGCTAACGGTCAACTACTCCTAACTAAATGCGCCGAACATGATCTAGTTATAACAAACACCATTTTCCGACAAAAGGATAAATTTAAAGGCACCTGGCGTCACCCCAGATCAGGTCACTAGCATCTACTGGATTATGTTATCGTACGTAGGAAGCATCTCAAGGACGTCCAAATTACAAAGGCGCGCATTGATAGCGAATGTTGGACCGATCATCGACCTGTTGTCTCTAAAATGAAAATTGTTATGAGACCCAAACACCGAAGAACTGAAGTAAAACGTAGACCCCACCCCGTCTCTATATTAGTAAATTGCGTGACCAACAAACCGTCGAACAGCTAAAGCAAAAAGTTCAAGAGAATTTGAGTGCACTAGAAGAAACCAATTCTGTAGATGTCGCTGCTACCTGGACACAAATTAAAGACAGTTTAAAAAGTGCGAGTGAGGAAATTCTTGGCATTGCAGCAAGTAAAAAACAGGAGGACTGGTTCAATGATAATGAAACTTTTATACAAGAACTTCTTGACCGCAAACATGCTGCCTTCCAAAACGCTATCAACCACCCCAACGACTCATCAAAAGCAGAAGCTTTTACCCAATCTAAGTATGAAACGCAACGCGAAATCAGAAGAATAAAGAACGAGTGGTGGGCAAGCAAGGCCAGAGAAATTCAAAGGTACGCCGATTCACACGACTACAGGAATTTCTTTCAAGGAGTAAAGGCAGTGTACGGCCCCAGTCGGAAAAATATGTGCCCTATTAAAGATTTAAATGGAAATCTCCTCAAAGAAGACCAGGAAATAAGAGCCCGATGGAAAGAACACTACTCTAACATTCTTAACCAGCAAAGTCAAGCCGATCACGATATTATAAATCTTATCCCTCAATATGACACCTTCGAAGACTTAGATAAACCACTAACAACGGAAGAGATCTTAACCGCCATTAGGCAGCTAAAAAATAACAAATCTCCCGGCGCCGACTCACTCCCAGCTGAGATCTTTAAAGCTGTGTCGTCAGAGCTCATACCCTACCTCAAAAAACTGTTTGATGTCGTGTGGGAAAGTGGTCAAGCTCCGCAGGAGTTTCGTGATACACTTTTAATCAATCTCTTCAAAAACAAAGGGAGCGCTGCGGACTGTGGAAATTACAGGGGTATAGCTCTCCTGGCTGTTGGAGAGAAGATACTCACTAAAGCGATGGCAAATAGGCTAACACCTGTTATGGAAAAGTTACTTCCTGAAACACAGAGTGGCTTTAGACCAAACCGAGGCACATCGGATTTAATCTTCACACTTAAACAGCTTCAAGAAAAAGCACTCGAACATCAAGGAGAAATTCACATGGCCTTCATTGATTTAACCAAGGCGTTTGACTCGGTGGACAGGGAAGTGCTCTGGAAAATTATGTTCTGCTTAGGTATCCCTAGAAAATTTGTGGAAGTATGTCGCAGTCTACATACAAACAACAACGCCCAGGTTATGTATAATAATGAGGCAACCGAACCTTTCCAAACCCTCACTGGAGTTACGCAGGGATGTGTCCCGGCACCCCTACTCTTTAATTTGTTTACCACTGCTCTAACAATTATTGTTGACAACAAACTGACAGTCAGAGGAGTAGGTCTCAGATATGGCGGTCTCTTTAACATAGGGCGCTTTAGAGCTTTCACGAAGACACGCACACGATTCATTTGTGATCTCCAGTATGCGGATGACTGTGCACTTTTAGCCTCTACGCCGGAAGAGCTTCAAGAACTTTTAGATGTTTATGCCCAGAGCTATGATTCCTTGGGACTTAAAATCAACACTGGAAAGACTAAGATTATGTCAACTCCTCATCAAGTGAACCAAATAGACATTACACATAACGGAAATTCTATTGAAGTGGTGGATCAGTTCGATTACTTAGGCAACGTTGTTAATGACAAAGCAAACATGGACAGCGAGATTCGCAATAGAATTAACGCTGCATCTAGAGCGCTCTGGGGACTTAGAGAGAGAGTATTTGACAACCACGACCTTGCTTTGTCAACGAAAATGGCTGTCTACAGAGCAGTTGTCATTCCAACACTGCTATATGGATGTGAAAGCTGGGTCACTTACCGTCATCATGTGAAAGAATTAGAACGGTTTCAGCAAAGACACCTCAGAAGTATGATGAAAATCCGTTGGTTCCATCACATATCAAACGTGGAAGTACTCAGGAGAGCAAACAGCCTTCCAATTGAGGTGCTTATTTCAAGAGCACGCCTAAGATGGGCAGGTCACGTTCATCGTATGCATGATAACCGCCTTCCTAAATGTACACTTTATGGTGAATTGCTAAGCGGTAGAAGAAGGCGTGGCGGTCAACGAAAGAGGTTCAAAGACGCTCTCCATGAAAATCTAAAATCCTGCAGTATTGCAGACGAGCAATGGGAGCAACTTGCAGCGGACAGAACCGAATGGCGAGGGGTTGTGGCCAGCTATCAAGCAAATGTTGCTGCAAGAAGGCCGAATCCAAGACCTAACCAGGTCTACGTTTGTCCTGACTGCGGTCGACATGTGCTCTCCCGAATTGGCCTCTATAGCCATAGACGTGTGCACCGTAGATGAATGGGAATTACAATAGACTACACCTTTTACCTGTTTTTTATTGTACACAATTTATCGACTGTAACATTTTTATACTCGGACTCGAGTAACGGCTAATAATAATAAGTATTGGTAGTTGATGGAAATTCTTGGATTTGAAAATAATGAACAATATTGTCATATTGAGCTTCCGTAGAATATTTGTGCACAAACGTACCGATCGAGAAAATACTCGAAATGATTAGCCAGCAACAGAAAACATTTCTGATCTGGTTCAATCATCATATAAGTAACCTATTTTTTGTGGAACGGAACTTCTGTGTATATAGCGATGAGTTAAACACAACTTCCACCCTTGGGAACCTTCTGAAGAAGGTGACATTAAATAGAATAATCTGACAACCAACTACCATTAGTGATCATTTATCTGAGCAAATATCATTTAAATCAAATTTAAAAAAACAACTTACTTCATTAATAACAACAATCCAATCAACCCTTTTCAAATACTGCAACTGATGAGTAACAAATATTCGTGTTTTTCCTTTTAAGTGTTTAGTTAGGCACTCTTCGAATATATGCTTCCCTACAAGGGTATCCACTGCCGACAAAGGGTCGTCCAATAGATAAATATCTGCCTGGCGGTAAACTGCTCTAGCCAGGTTAATTCTAGCTCTTTGACCACCACTTAGAGAAACTCCCCTTTCTCCGACGATCGTTTTGTCTCCTTGCGGAAGCTGTTTAAAATCTTTTTCTAGTGCACATGCTTCAACAACTTTATCATAAAGTCCTTTGTTATAAATTTGCCCAAAAATAATGTTACTGCGAACAGAGGAAGAAAATAGCCAAGGTTCTTGGCATGCATATGATATCTTTCCCCTAACATATATTCTGCCAGAAGTTGGAGGTAATTCTTCTAAAAGTACCTAAAACATTGAGAAGGAGAATCTAAAAAATAAATAAAAAATTGGGTGCCACAGGGTAGTGTCCTCGGACCTCTATTGTTTATAACATTATATTGTTAAATTTGTGTCTTGTCTTTTTAAATCTATTTGCAGACGATGCCTTAATTGCTGTAGTTGATAATAATTTAGATAATGCCGTAATGAGGACTGAACTAGCCGAAATTGAAGAGTATTTAACGATAAACAAACTTAAACTAAATGTCAACTAAACAAAGGCAATGATTTTAACTACGAAATTTAAATATAATAACATTAACGTAAATAATATAAGTATACTACTAGAAAATAATAAATTGGAACTAGTTAAAGAATTTAAATACCTCGGGAGTAATTATTGATAATACTCTAACATTTAAAAATCATTTCTTAAATATACAAAAGAAAATAACAAAAAAAAACTATACTTTTTTTAAAAGAATATTTAATTAGCTTTCTTTTGCTACAAATATTACTGTGTCTAAGACTATTATTCAATCGCACTTCGATTATTGTGCAAATATTTTATACATTTTAGACAATAATTCAATGAACGCTTTACAAAAATTACAAAATCGTGGCATGAAGATAATTCTGAAATGCAGTAGATACACTCCAATTAGTTTAATGTTAGATGTTCTTCAGTGGATGACAGTTTCCACTAAACTAGTTTATTTTTCGATGATATTTATTTAATAAAATAAATCACAACTTACTTCCAGCTTATCTCAACCGATTTATAACAATAAATAGAGAAATCCATAATTATTAAACAAGAAACAATAATAATTTCCACGTACAGAGAACTAATTTCAAGAAATCAATGAATTCACTTTTCACAAAGGTCACAAAGAGGTTTCTGCTTATTTTGCAACTAAACTCCGTATTTAAGCTTTTCTCCATAATAGGTGTGTCCATAAAATCTGGTTTTTAATTGAAAATGATAGATTTATGTATATATATATATATATATATAAAGTGTTGTTGTACTTCCGGGTGCTCTCCCGCGTCGATGATCGACTCCTCCAGGAGTCACGGTTGTCTAAACTGACGTTCTCCGCGTTGTGCGGCTCCTTATATAGGTTCTGGTCTAGAGAGGAGCCGCACAACGTCAGTTCAGTTCGAGCAACGAGGAGCAGCAGTAGGCAGCTTTCAGTGAGAACCTGAAGATGGCAGATGAGATTCTGCCGAAACGTCGTTTAGACAACCGTGACTCCTGGAGGAGTCGACCATCGATGCGGGAGAGCACCCGGAAGTACAATAACACTTCATTTAACACTCGCGAAAATCTAAAAAACAACATATATATATCTCCGAGAAGCTTCCGCGGTCGTTGGTATGAAAAATACTAGGTTCTCGGGCTGAAGGCGTTTAGGCTCCCGTTTTGGAGCCACTTTGAAGAGAAAAAGGAGGTCAAGAAACGGGAGCCGAAATGTCGAGACATTAATAATCTCAGACGCAGAGAGGCTAGTATTTTTCATATATATTGTCATATTTTCAATTTGTAAAGTTATCAGATGAATCAAATTTTCTTAATAAAATAAAGTTAATATTGGGCCAAAATAACTATGTATTAGAAAATTTTAAAAAAATTAGTTTTTCAAGCGATTATTAAAATTGCATGTTTGTTGTCATTTGCTTGTTTGTTTTTTTAGATGGTTTCAAAATTTGTTTAAATTATCTAAAGATCCGAAAGGTTAAAATGTTAAAAAAATTTAAGTTTTGTGAAATTAAAATTTATTATGTTAGTATTTGTTGAAAATAGTTTTTAATGAGGTTATCAAGAAGGTTTTAATTTCTGATATCCAAGTTAGTAATTTTTAATTTTAGAGTTACAATGTTTTATGACAATAAAGTCATCATGACATTTTAAATTAGTAATTTTAATTTTTAAAGTTATAATGTTTGCTCAAAATAAAGACAAGGAGGTTTAAGTTTTAGGTTATGTTAACAGATCAAAATTTGATGGGTATCTATTTTGTTTGTAAATTTTTGATATTTGGGGTTATGATATGATAACAACCACAAATGATAGAGGCGGTTAAAAATAAAAGTGAAAACAAAAGATGGAATTTGGTTGGGAAGGAACGGAAAAAAAACAAGAGAGAGGGGATGGAGAATTTTTAAAAACTGAGGAGAAAAAAAGTCATATTGAAGAAGAGAGGTTGAAATCGAATGATAAAATTGGAATTGAGAAGAAAGAAGTGGCCATAATATATAAAAAAAAAAACAAAAAGTAAGGAAGATAGTAATAGTAGTAGTAATCCAGAAGAGAAGAAATTATATCTAAAAAGGGAAAACGTCATTTTGTGGATAGATGCTGGAAGAAGCCTGTAGCTACGAAGAGAGAAGTTGGTATATTTGTATTAAGGTTGTATCAAAATTTATAGTTATAAAAGACTTTCATTAAAAATAGTTATTATATTCAATCATAAATATCAAAAAGGGAAAATAAATAGATTATATTATTATTAGATTCAAAATTTTACTTTAACAAAATTTTTAAAAAAACAGATAACTTAAACCCTGAACCTGCTCCTGAGAAAAAGAGTAAAGTATTTGGCATAAATTTATAGAATTGACACTTTTGGATCTAAGGTAAGAAATTTAATTTGATCATAATTTTTGAATTTTGAGTTTTGTCTATGGGGAATAAACAGGTTTAACTTAATTCAATAAGTTTGATTAGTAAAAAAAAATAACATAGCAATATATATATATATATATATCAAAAAAATTACCTGCAATAAAGTACTTTTTCCAGCTCCTACAGGCCCGACTAATGCACACAGCATACCTGAATGTATACGAATGTTGAAGTTGTGTAAAATAGGACAATTGTCAATCCACGATGTGTACACATTGCTGATGTTAATTATCCCTTCAGAGTCGCTGTCTAGAATGTACTGTTCTTTTTCCTCCAAAAGTAAGAATTGCTGTATCCTATTAACAGTGATTAACGTTTCTGTACCATCATTAATTGCTAACTGGAAATATACTCCCATAATATTTCTCACGGTGAACAAAAATTGTGCCACACAGAATACTTTACTTGCTGTAATGTTGTTTCCTAATAAAACGTAATACGTGACCATTAAATATAGAGGTATTCTATCTATAAAGGGTATCGTACTTAATGCTGCACCCAACATCTGCAGCATTTTTGCAAGGTTGTTGATTTCTGTTGATCTGACGGAATTAATAATATCCTCAAAAGGTTTCTCCCACGCGTACACTTTTATTACCTGTATCCCTCGGATCAGTTCACTGATCAATTTCAGTCTATAGTCAGTTTCGTTGGCTACTCTTAACCTTTGCTTACGAAGGAGTCTTCCACGCAGTACTAAAAAAATTCTGTTGTCACTTTTAGGTACAGGGGTTATTCAGTATATTTTAACACCCCCCCCCCCCTCCATTTTCTCCGCGAATACTTATTTAAGTCAAACGGAACACCCTATATTTTTTTACATCCGGCTATGTAATATTAAATTCCTTTTTTTCTGATATAAATAAGTTATGATAAAATTAAATTTACCAAAAAATGACTCGAATCCTCATGTGTTCAGGGAGCAAAATTTTCAAGATAGTTAGCAGTTTAATGTTTACTGTGCCATAAGAAACAATAGAGTGGAGGCATTAGAATTTTATTAGGAAAATTTAAACAGTCGGTAAGTTAAAAAGATTTCTACTTCTGCTAATATGTATAAATTTTTTCGTTTTTGTTTTTTTTTTTAGGTGAAAGATATCTAAATATTTTACAAAATTTCAATAATACCTCTTCAGAAAGTTTACCTCTCGCCGAACAGAGAAATATTTTTTTATCAGCACGACGGTGCTCCTTCACATAACACGTATAATGAACCTTTCCTATGGCCTCCTCGCTCGCCCGATTTATTAATTCTAGATTATTTTATTTGGGAAACTATTAAAAATAAAGTTTATTAACAACTAACCCTTTACAACTGTTGAAGATTGTATGCAGAGAGTAAGAAATGCATTTCAAAACATCACAAGATTCAATTAGAAGAGTTACCCTTGAAGAACTAGGCGCGAAAGCTGTGTGGAGGTTCGAGGGCGGAATTTTGAATGTTTTTAGTTGATTTTACCTTGGCCATTTAAGTGTATGCAAAGCTTCTTCAATCCAATTAATAGGCATGTTACAATGTTTAGTGTTATTTTCCGTTTTTGTGGATACCTAGTAACAAATGTACTATAAGTTCTTGATATTTATTTATAATAGCACATTGTTCTACAGGTAAAAAAAGGAAAAGGAATTTTAAAAATCGACGTTGGACTGAATCCGAATTATTGACATAAGTGATGTACTATGGGGACCATACAAGAGAAGCGTACTCGAGCTTAGATCTAATAAAGGTAAAATAGACAGGTTTAATTGCGTCTAAGCGAGTAAAATCAAGACAATTTCGCAGCAAAAACCCATACGTCTTACTGACTTCTAACGTAATGGTGTCAATGTGAACGGCAAAGGATTGCTTGGTATCAAAAATTACGCCAAGATCGCGAAAGGTGGAGGGGTGGCTCAGATTGACATTATCTAGGCTGTAATCGAAACTTATATGCGTGGATTTGGACATGACATTGCATTTGCTGACATATAATGACAACTTGTTTTCCTGACACCAAGCGTTTACACTGTCTAAGTTCCTTTTGAAGACGGAGACAATCATTGAGGCTGTTAACGTTATCATAAATCTTTAAATCATCCGCATAAATAAGACAATTCACATCCAACACATCTACAATATCGTTTATAAAAATAATAAACAACAAGGGGGCCAAGGATGGACCCCTGTGGAACACCAGGTGTTACTGTATATTCCGCAGACTTAGAACCATTGGATACAACATATTGAGTACTGCCATATAGGTATGACCTAAAAAAGTTTAATAGAGAATCAGATAGGCCAAATAAATGTAGTTTGTGAAGTAGCATGCTAAAATCGAGTCTATTAAATGCTTTCGAAAAATCTGTGCAAATAACATCAGTTTGGGTCTGCGAGTCTATAGATTCAGCTATAAATTGAGTAACACAGATCAGATTTGTTGCAGTAGATCGGCTCTTCATAAAGCCGTGTTGATAGACTGAGATTTTGTTGGGCACATAATGGTATAGAAAATTATGTAGCCAGATTTCCAAAACTTTACAACAATTGCAGATAATGGATATAGGTCTAAAATCTAATATCAAACTTATCATCTTTTTTTTATATAGGACATACTTTCGACCTTTTCCATAATACAGGCAAATCATAATTACGAATGCACGTGTTGAATATGATTTTTAGAGGATACGCCATAATGTGAGCACAGTCCTTCAGCAGAAAAGCAGGTATTCCGTCAGGATCAGTAGCCAGTTTGGGGTTGTCTTTTTAAGACAGCCGCAATTTCACTCTCATCAAATTTTTGTAGGTGAATAGTCGTATCTACGATTTGCTCATCCAAGGATTGGTTAGTAGACTTAGATGATGGTAAAAACGATTTACAGAAAAAATCTGCGAGAGCGTTTGAAACTTCGTTAGAATCTACAAACTGTCTCCCGTTGTAGGACATTTGAGAAGGTATGCTAGGCGATCTCTTTCTATCATTATAAAGGACCAAAATTTGTTGGGATCATTTTTAATATTTATTTCAGTAGTTTTTATATAATCCTTGTAAGATGCATCAATATCTGATTTTATTTTAGATCTCATTGTTTTAAAATCATTCAAAGTCCTCAAATCACCATACCTATTATAATCGCGAAAGTGTTTGGCTTTTAGCTTGATATTACTTATTATCTGAGAGTTAAGCAAAGGAGGGTATCTATTCTTTTTTGCAGCGGGAAATCTGAGTACACAGAGGTCAAAAATTGAATAAAGTTTATCATAGAAGTGAGAAGTCTTATCTTCAAGATTGGAACAAGTTAGAAGAAATTGCCAGTCAATACCAGCAATTAATTCATATAGCAACGGAAAATTTGCTTTACGAAAGTTATAACAGTAATCACTATTATATGAGGGTGACTTATTTTTCGTATTAATATGATCCTTCAACTGAAGAATGATATGCAAGGCTGGATGATGAATATCTTCATTAACAAACAGATCGATACACCGATCAACGCTGCAATTTTTGTCAGAGAACTAAATCAAGTAGTTTGCCGTTGTCGTTAAAAATGAAATAATGTTATAAATATAACATTTTATAAATTGTTTAATGCAAAAATTTGTCGGTCCCCCTGGGAGCTCTCTAGATAAACTGCAAATTTAGATATGTTAAAATCACCGATAATAAGTAGGTCAGATCCAAACAGACATTCAAATTATTCCATGATCTTAAAAAGTCTTTCGTATTCTGCAACTGTAGAGTTCGGTGGAATGTACAATACCACAATATAAATCGGACACCAGTCAGATATAACCTTCACACATAAAAAGTCCACAAACGGTAAACCATTGAAACTGGCAGGAAGAGGATATATCAAAGTTGAAATTAAACTATCATGTACCGCCAGTAATACGCCTCCACCTCTGGTGCAATATGGTATTTTATCAAACAGAATAAATGAACGAAAACAAAAAACATGCATGCAATTCTCTATTCAGATAAAATAAAATGCATTTTATTCGCAATACACAACTCGAATTGATCCGAATGTGTTCTAAAGCTTAAGTACAAGTGATATCATATTAATATATATATATATATTGATATGATACAACTACATGATTTGTAAGGTGTAATTCAATGCAGGTCGGGGCATTTGCCCTCTGAGTAGTTGTTTACTGCAAATCATATATTATAACAGTAGGTTAACTCCACCTAGGACTGAAATGTCGTCGCTCTCAGGTACTTGCAGAATCGCAAGTCGCTATACGCCCATGGAGACATCTATGGTGTATAGTAGCAATTGACCATTTGAGAGGTTTCACTTACCTCTCACCACTACTCAATTTACTATAGTTTGTGTAAAACTAGCAGGTTGGCGATTATCATTTGTCTGTTCCATGACCTATGGCATACTGATGAGAACTAATAAGTTCAAAACCGGTCTATGTCAAGTCAGGGAATTGACAAATGATATTGGCTACCATTCTTTCATGATTTGTAAAGTGTAATTCAATGCAGGTCGGGGCATTTGCCCGCTGAGTAGTTGTTTCTGCAAATCATATATTATAACAGTAGGTTAAGTCCACCTAGGTCTGAAAGGTCGTCGCTCTCAGGTACTTGCAGATAAACTCGCAGAGAAGAAGTGCTACAGTGGACACGTGTTTCCGACTTTTTGGTCCTCATCAGCACGACGTAGGTTAGTTGAAAGGATAAGCACAACTTAGGAAAAACGAAACTAATAGAAATTTAAACTTACCTTGCCCAGGTAAACATAAGATACCCATTGCGAACATCCCTATTAAAGATGCACTACCAACTTCTTGCCAAATAAAATAAGTTACTAGAACTGCTTGAAAGGGCCATATCCATAAATAATGTAATGAATTGGTAACTGAATCGAAACGATTGACATCATTGGAAAGTAGAGAAATCACTTGACCTCCTGTAGCCTGATTTAAAGATTTTCGGTTTAACCTCATCATCTAGAATTATTCAGATAAACTTAGTTCCTTCCAATATAGTAAGTAGTAGAGAAACTCAGGGTGATACTAGGATTGAAAATAATTTCTTTTATGGGTAACAGGATATTCACATATCCATATTCCATTCATACCTTTGAATATTACCTGTGTGATAAAATTGCTTCCATACATGTTTGTCGAGATTAAAGAATTAATTAACCACTATTTTCTTTAATTTATTATAAAACTACAGCCTGTGTCCTAATATATTTTTTAGCACACGCCACTCAGTTGTACTGTTTTAGAAATAAGTATGTGCCACCTATTAAGATTGTCGTTAAAAATTTTACTTGAGTGGAGAGAGGTTTTAGAATGATCTAAGACAGAATCGAACGGTATTTCTTTTGCTTACTACAGAAAAATGTTTCTGGAAGGAAATATAGACGTGTAATATTTTTGCCTAAAATTTACATTAAGTAACACATAATTTAATTAATTTAATGGAGTTTCCATAGTTTTAAGTTGAATGCTATTTGACTTTTAAGTTTACCTTTCTGTACACTAATGTAGAAACTGCAACCCGGACCTGCATTCCCACTATCGAGTTGCCGAAATTACAGTGATGGAAAAGAAATAAAATTAAAGTTGCCAGTACTATTAATATAGTTCCATATGTACACATTAAGTCAGAGTTATCACTTGAATTATCTCCACTAAATAATTTAATTAAATATGATGATACTACCGGTTGCATTGTCCTGAAAAAGAACGAAATCAATAAATATTTTTTATAATAATTATAAATATTCATTATCAAAGAGTCTTAAAAACTGTTTTTAAGACATTTTGATAATGGTCGCAAGGCCGAAACATATGTCAGAGGAATCTGAACGAAACTAATGAAACAATAAACCAAGTGCGTATTGCAACTATTCTTTTGAATATTTATAATTATTATATTGAATATGTTTCATCAAGAACCTACCGCAGATTCCAGCCAATTAAATATTTTTTAATCTGAAAGAGGCTACGTATAGTATGTTATTAATAATCTCGAGTTTCGCATCTAGCCCAATCACTTTATATATGAACCTCTAAAAAGATCCAACTGAAGATATTCCAGAGAAATTATCTTTATTTTGGGGTCACAAATAATTTCTCAAAAGTCCATAAAGCCAACTGGACGGCTACAAAAGTTGCAGAAGGTTAAAAGTCACGAAAATCAATATTTCTCAAATAGCTCGTAAATTATCGGTTTTACGTTAATTTTGATTATTATTTACTCGTGAGATAAATCTGCATAAAAAAGATTTTATACAAAATTTACCAATAGTTTTCGAGATATAGGGCAATGCGCTGTATTCGTTTCCGCACCAACTTTGTGGTAGAATGCGTCGAATAAGTAGAATGTGCGTTTTTTTACATGGTGTCCCCTATAGGCCTAATCCAGGAGCTCGCGTGCCCGTAAGTAGGAATTAGTCTTTCGGCCGGTGCTTGTTGCAATCGAAGCATTAGCGTTTTGATGGTAATATGCAATTATTATGCCGGCACTTCACTCTCGCCGAGACAAGGCGAGGCGGTCCGAGCGCGAGAGTGTGGATGGTATCCTCATCTTAGCTCGCTCCGTCTCCTCTCGCCTCGGCAGCGCTCCGTTTCTTGTCGGTTTTATGTGCCCGAGTCAAAGGGCGCGAGACATGTCGAGGTCCGAGAACTAGCTACCCTACTACACCCTCGCGTTGTCTCGCCCACCATTTGTTTCAGTTGAGGTTAGAACCTGTTGCATAAGCACGTTTTTCGTCAGAAATTAAAATTATTTAGTGATTTTAGTGATTTTTTTTAACATGAATCGTGAGTGGACAAATGAGTTAACCCTTCAATTCATTGAATTGTATCATGGGGAACCTGTTGTGTGGGAGCCAATGCATGCTTACCATTTCGAATGGGCCTCGAAATATTTTTTATAGAGGATTTCCATTTATTTATTTTACATGAGCTTATTTAACCGTAGGTTATATAACTATTATTTGTGATTTTTGACATTAGATGCAATGTTGTATAAATTTCACTTATTCATACTTTTAGAAATACATAAAATTGGAGTTCGATGAAATTAACTTTCGCATTTTCTTTTGTATAAAAGAAAGAAGAAAACAGGACAAGTAGACTTTCTATAAGCGTACGATTTTTTCTTCTTTTATGCAAAAAAAAAATGCGAAAGTTGGTTTCATTGAACTCCACTTTTATGTATTTCTAAAAATGTAAAAAGAGAATTGAACAACATTGCTAAATGTCAAAAATGACAAATAATAGTTATATAATCTACGGTTAAAAAAACTCATGTAAAATGCACAATGAAAATCCCTCAATAAAAAATATGTTGAGGTTCATTTTAAACGCAAAAAACGATGGGCAATCGTTTTCATATTATATTTAATATTTTTTCATAAAAACTCTGACTGAAAGATAGAGCGAATTTTTGAAAGAACCGGTTAAGTTATATTCTTGTTTTATAATAATGTGGGTTTAGTAATCTGTGTTACTATATGTAAACTACATACTTTATACAAGAATTCGATGACATGAGTGTATTCATGTAAAAAAAATAATTAGAGATATGCATCAAAACTCCATGTATTTTAAATGAATGAATGAATGAAAACGTGCTTTATATAATTTTTTATTCTTTTAATGCCTTGTTTTTATTTAGAAAACGGTCTTTCATCTACCCACCCACTTGGTTGACTAGCTGAGGTACACCCACCTTGTCCTATTTCGATGAATTGTTGTCATCCACCACCGTCTTTTCTTCCAAGGTTTCTTAATTTTCATTTTGCAGTATGTTTGCACAAAATTATAATAGTTATATGCACAATAAGTTGCAGCAGCGGTTACATCGACGTCGTCCGTGCTGGTTTGTCGTAGAACATCTGTTGCAGTATTCGAGAATGTGGATGGTAGCGTTCGGGGTCCTTTTCCTAGCCAAATGTCTCGCCGAGACATTCGGCGAGGCGTCTCGGCGAGAGTGAAGTGCCGGCATTACACTTAACGCGCCAGGCTTGTAACTTGTAATTCAGCGCTCGGCGGGACACATAGTCCGGAGAGTAGCTGTTGGTTGCAGCCTGGTTACGTTCCTTATAGTAAAATAAGGATTTTATAGAGGAGTTTGTGACTGAAATATTATGTTTTAATATTTTGCCCTGTAGAAGCACATTTGAACTGGAGAAACAGATTGTTTAAACAATAGTTTTACATTAAAACAATAGCTAGAAATTATATTTTTTGTTCAAGAAATTTTTTTATGTTTCATGGACAAAAAATAAACTGAAAATAATGTCATGAAAATAAATAATAAATAATAATAATAATAAATACACCACAGGTAATGGCGACCCCCTTTATCCCGGAAGGCTCTAGAAGAGCCTTGTGAGACAAGGGACACACGCCCAATATCCGCGTATAAGGGAAAAATCCATCTCACAGTATTTTCCGCTGCCACGACCGGGGATCGAATCCGGAACTTTTGGGTGACAGACAAGTGCCCTCACCTCTCGACCATCAGTCATATCAATAAATATTCCAAATGATTGAAATAGCGGGGCAGTTCTATGCTACGCGGTCTCGAGCGCGCGCGCAGCTCTTTTTTGTTCGTTTCTGCTAGCTCGCATGCAATCCACTTATCCATGATTTTCCGCGTGTCCACAACTGACACGTGCTTTGTCGCTGTTGATCGTAATTTTCAATATTAAGTTTATGTGTTTCTCATCACAAAACAGGTTCAGGTAATACAAAATACACATTCTACAACTCAAACAGCTTCCAACATGAATGTGTGACACGACTTCCAGTTTTGCCGGAAAATGAAGAAAAAACTATTGTAAAATCATTACTGGCTAACCAAAATTTATCAAATCTAGCAGAAATGTTTTATTTGAAAGATATAGACAAACAAACAATTGCTGACAATGGATTGAAACTACTAGCGTCTATTTATAAATGTAAAAAAAATACAACTTGTTCCAAAAAAATCCTGCTTCAGCGAGACCTGTTCCAGCACTCGTCAATTACCGCATGGCTAAAATGTCCCTGCGGCATGGCATGGCCTGGTCATCTCCATGGCACCAAGTGAGTGTCATAGTTGGCACTCCACTGGCTGCACATGATTCCATGCATCTAGTTGTTGGCTGGTATATCCGCAGATCGCAAAAATTTACTTGAACATAGATTAGTCCAAAAAATAGCCAGTCTCAAACACTCCCTATAAGTAGAAGGTAGCAAGGTCACAAAAAATACCAAATAAATCAGGAGGCCTCTCGGAAATAAACTATTCATGCGACAGCTGACCAAGCTGCAACACAATAGAAATACTGAATTTTGGTTCACAAAATGCTTAAAATTAATCTTAGTTGAGCCAAACGAAACAAGAAACGTGCTTCTTTCCCACATGAGTCCCGGCAAAAGACAAGAAATTTCGCCATCTTTCCCCGGAAATCTGACGTCTTTCCCAGTGTTGCCAACTTACATATTGTCTCAAAAGACTTTCTGTTGCCAACCAATGAGGAAATATATTTACTGCCCAAAAATTTAACGAATCTAAAGATATAAGCAATGAAATTAATTGCTACGAAACTCTTATCGGTTGATTTGGTCGCTTTATGAGTAACGCAACATTAGGTACACTTGAGTGTACGCCTTTTTACATACTCATGGCCTCACAAATTTCACAGTAGTAGGTATTTCAAAACGCTACATTTTTTAAATGATTAAAAAATAAAAATTTTAGAGAAGTGCCCCGCTTTCAGATGAGTCACTCTCTATAAAAATGTTTTTTTCTCAGCAAACAAAAATAACAAAGTTTACAAGACTGCGGTACCCCATCGCGGACACAATGTATATTGTACTTTGTATTTTCACTGTACCTTAAAACCACTACTTGGAGAAACACAAAGATTATGTAGATAGTGTAATTCGGCAGGAACATCTTTACTAAAGCATTCATTAAACTCGGATCCGAATTTTTCAATTTTGCTCTTTGTACCTCCGATTCCCATTTTTTTTCCAATTCGTCTCCTAGTATTGCTGATTTAGTATCGTCTAATGGTTTATACAGATCCGTAACCGTCAGACCTTTCCGAATTCCTTTATAAACTAGTTTTATCATCCACCTGAAATACACACTTGTATTAATTTATAAGTTATTTCTAAAATGCACCACAAAAATTATATATACAGGGTGTCTCACCGGGAACTGAATCGATCGATATAGAGAAAAGTACGCATCTGAAAATTTTGAAAATTTAGATAATTACTAATGTCGGCGTGGCCAATCCCACTAAAATAATTACAAGCAGCTCTGGAACTTCCGCTTATACCGGAAGTCGATACCAACTTGCTTATTTCAAATGGAACACCCTATATATTTTAGGGTTTTCGAAAAGAGCATAAAATTCTGAGTTGAAGATATGTAGCATATCCTATACCTAAACCTAGCCGTTTCAGAGATATTTGACATCTTATAGAAAATTTGACAGGTGCAACGGTTTGCAAGGACCGTTATAACTTTCTTCGTGTAAAAGATCCTTATTTGCTTCTTGTCACATAAAAAGAACACAAGAGGAAGTACGTTGTACAACTGAAATAAATTCAATAATATCATACCAAGTGTTCCGTTTTTCGCGTTACATTTGTCAACTTCAAACCGCGAAAACTTGTTTAGGTCAAATGGAATACCCTGTAATTTTTTACGTCAAGTTGTGTAAAATTAAATTAAATTCCATTTTTTCTGATATCAGCATTGTGGAGGTTAAAGTTACAACTTTTTGAAATATTTGCGATTTTATTAGAAATTCATGAATTGTTGTAATCATTTCATCAAAACAACTATGATTAGAAACAATCAGTCATTATCTTATGTCAAAAAATGCCAGCACGTTCAAATTACACCAACGAAGACTTTTTAAATTTGTTTATTATTTATGGATAATGTGATAAAGTAATATCAAGAACTTGCAGCACATTTGCTACTCGATATCCAGAAAAACGGAAACCGTCACCAAACACTGTAAAACACATACTGGAAAATTTAAAAAATTATGGCTCTGTCAAGGCAAAAATGCAAAGAAGAAAACCTATTGTTGATGACGAAAACATTGAAATAGTCATTCTGGAATATTTTCATGCATTTCCAAGGATGTCATTAAGACAAGCTGCTCTGGAATCGGGACTATGCAAGGATTCAATTCACAGAATCTTATTAAAACATAAGTTTCACCCGTTTTCATTCCATATGGTTCAAGAATTAAAAGAAACAGATCTCCTAAGAAGACAGAATTTTTGTGAGTTTATTCTAATAAGGTCTGAGGGTCACGATTCTTATTTGGGAAATATGATATGGAGAGATGAAGCAAAATTTACTAAAAATGGACTTTTTAATAGACACAATTTGCATTATCGGAGTGATTCAAATCCTCATATGTTCAGAGAGCGAAATTTTCAGGGAAGTTGGCAGTTCAATGTCTACTGTGACATAAGAAACGATAGAGTGGTGGCATTACAATTTTATAATAATAATAATAATAATATGTTTATTTTCCTTTCTCCTTACAATTCAATTGCACAAAACATAATAAACATAGATACAATTAGGAAAACCACTAGGTCGTGCTCAAGCAGGCAGAAGCAGCCTCTGCTCCCCGGTTTAATACACTAACCGAGCCTAACGAGAACACGTTATTGCCGTAATAAATACCTAACACTAAAAGAACTAATCTAACTAAACTAAGCTTCTGACTTAAAATAAAGTAGAGACGTTTGTAGACACTGCAATAAAATAAGTAGATAGGTTCCTACCTTGAAATGATAAAATGACAAAATATCATTGATAGTTACTGATAATTATAAAGATAAGTTGACATTTGATTTTTAAACTGTTTTACCGTTAACCTTTGTTTTATATCCACAGGTACAGCATTGTAAAGCTTGGAAATGTTGTAGCTAAAAGACCTCTCGTAAAGGCTGGTTTTATGAGAGGGAGGTGTTATGCAATTTTTGTTTCTAATATTAATATTATGAATATCTGACCGGAAGCTGATTTTGTTATATAAGTAACTTGGTGTCTTGGTTAAAATTATTTGATGGTATCAGGAAAATTTAAACGGTAAATTAACTTTTCTCTTCTGCTAATATGTATAGGTAAATTTTTGTTTTTTTTAGGTGAAAGACCTGATCTGAATATCTTACAAAATTTGAATAATAACTATTTAGAAAATTTACCTCTCGCCGAACATAGAAACATTTTTTATCAGCACGACGGTGCTCCCCCACATAACGCATATTTAATTAATAATTATTTACAAGAAAGTTTTTATGATCAATGGATTGCCAATAATGGACCTTTCTTATGGCCTCCTCGCTCGCTCGATTTATCACTTCTGGATTATTTCACTTCGGGAACTATTAAAAATAAAGTTTATGAGAGCCCATTAACAACCATTGAAGATTGCATGCAAAGAGTAAAAAATGCATTTCAAAACATATCACAGGATTCAATTAGAAGAGCTATCCATGAGGAACTAATCCGAAGGTGCGAAAAATGTGTCGAGGTTCGAGGGCGGAATTTTGAGCAATTACTAAATTAAAATGAAATCATGTCTTAAATTGATCTTATCTCTGCTATTTTAGTTCATGCCATACCTTCAATTCGATTAATACGCATGTTATAGTGTTAGTGTTATTTTGCGTTTTTGTGGATATCGAGTAGCAAATGTGCTGCAAGTTCTTGATATTATTTTATCACATTCTCCATAAATAATAAGCAAATTTAAAAAGTTTTCGTTGGTATAATTTAAACGTGCTGGCATTTTTTGACATAAGATAATGACTGATTGTTTCTAATCATGGCTATTTTGATGAAATGATTACAACAATTCGTGAATTTCTAATAAAATCGCAAATATTTCAAGAAGTTGTAACTTTAACCCCCACAATGCTAATATCAGAAAAAAGGGAATTCAATTTTACACAACTTGACGTAAAAAAATGTAGGGTGTTCCATTTGACCTAAACAAGTTTTCGCGGTTTGAAGTTGACAGAATGTAACGCGAAAAACGGAACACTTGGTATGATATTATTGAATTTATTTCAGTTGTGAAACGTAGTTCTCCTTGTGTTCTTTTTACGTGACTAGAAGCAAATGAGGATCTTTTACACGAAGAAAGTTATAACGGTTCTTGCAAACCGTTGCACCTGTCAAATTTTCTATAAAATGTCAAATATCTCTGAAACGGCTAAGTTTAGGTATAGGATATGCTACATAACTGTGCAAAATTTCATCAATTGATTCTGTCAGGAAGTGTGTTAAATAAAGAATGCAAGATTTTAACACAAACATTAAAACTGAAAAAAACTGAAAACTGAAAAAACTACATTGTGAGTTAAGGGAAGCAAGTAAAAATAGTAGATCGGATAGCTAGGTGTTCGTCAAAATTGTGGTTTTTATTTTATTATTATGGGTATTTTCCAAAGGAACTACTTGTTAATGCAGGAGAGGGGAAGATGCAAACAATTTTTTATATTGCTCTTTTAATTTTAGGCCATCACATGTAATGGCTACTCTATGCGAGTATGCGGGCACGGGGCGGTTCCGCTATGTTTTTTTTAATTAGATGAATTGAATTAGAATATATTTATAAAAACTTACATAAAAAATAGCTTCGAAATACAATTTGCCTTTCTCTTGGGATTTTCATGCTCCGGCTTGAATACAGTCTCCATTTCAATACAACTCCAGCAAACTGAAAGTATGATATTATCTAGAAATGATATATTGCTTGATGCTAAAACTAAATGGATTTTTTAACGAAACGTAAAAAAAATAAGTTAATTTTTTGCTTCTAAGCAGTATTGTAAATAAGTAGTCCGGGCGTCAGTCGTCGACCAGGAAAATTAATTCGGATGGAATATTTTTGTGCCATCTTGTTCAAAATGTGCTCCTTTATAAAAAAGTACAGTTTGTTAGATGGAAATATGGTCAGGAATTGTTTAAACAAAGTTTTTTTAAACAAATTTAAAAAAATTACTTGCTTGTTTTCTGAAAAAATATTAGTATTTTTCACACTAATGCAAACAAAAAATGTACTTAGACATTTTTCTCTAAAGTTGATAGATTTCGAGAAAAAAATTGTTGAAATCTCAATAAACCCGAAATTTGCTATTTTCAGGGCTCAAAAACTATATGAAAATTAATGTTTTTTAATGTAAGAAAAATTTGTATTTATTCTTTGAAGCTTATACCACAATACACTGTAGATATATTTTGTTATTCTTTGGCTAAGTGCTTGTTTTATAATTGTTAAGATGTGCGAACGTGCGCGCCCAAGTCAGTGTAGCGGCGCGCCTCACGATGTATATACATATACAGGGTTACTGGTAATTCGATACATTCCTTTGGAGATGTGATGGGGCATGATCTAAGAAGTAAATTTAGCCCTAACATATATTATGCAAAACTCAATGGTTTTTGAGATATTTAATTTTTTTTGTTTTTCTCAAAAAGTAGATCTTAATGTCCTAAAAGTTAATTTTCGAAAAATCTATTTGACATTTTTAAATTTTTTTTTACTGGATTACTTGTCCAATATTATAGATATCCGTTTGGAATGAAAAATATCTGGAAACATTTCGATCATGTGAACATCTGAAATAAAAAGTTTAAAAATTTTTTTTTTAAAAGCTATAAAATTTACCTATTAGGTTTTTTCAAAAAAATATTAACGTAACACGCGTATAAATTATTATAAAAACTGCCTTATTTCAATAGCTATCTAACAAGGTACAAATGTTCAATGTACCCTTAATAGTTGTAAGAAAATACTAGTAAAAATAACACAAGTAATACGAATTTTATTTTTAGATAAACAGTAAAAAACATTTTAAAAGTAGAGTTTAATTCTTCATTAATTTCAAAGTTGTACTTTATTTTTTATGTCTTGCTCAAAATGGGAGCCCCTATTCCGTATACAGACACGGCAGCGTCTTTTTATTTCCGTCCTTGTTACTCTGGTTGTCAGATTATGCCTTATGTGTTGGGCAGCATCGACTACCCTTTGTCTAAGGTTTTCTATACTATTGACTGGTGTGGCATAGACCATCTCCTTCATATGACCCCATACGTAATAATCAAGGTGTGTTAAGTCAGGGCTTCGCGCTGGCCAAGGTATTGGGCCCGCTCTTCCAATCCAACGGTTAGGGAAACGTTGATCAAGTAACTGTCGTACTGTCAGCCGATAATGTGCTGGACAACCGTCGTTCTGAAACATCATTCGTTGTCTGACGGCGAGAGGAACATCTTCTAAAATCACCGCCAGATCATTTCTTAAAAAATTTTCGTAGATTTCCCCGTTTAAATTTTGAGGAAGAAAGTGTGGCCCTATTAAATAGTGGCCAATGACTCCCATCCACACATTAATAGAAAACCTCATTTGGAAACTAGTTTCACGTGTTAACTTGGGATTTTCCTCTGTCCAATAATGTAGGTTGTGGAAATTTGTTATACCCTCGCGATTAAATTTCGACTCGTCCGTCCATAAAATATTTGTTAAAAAATTTGCACTTTCTGCATCTGAATTTAACATAAAGCGGCAGAATTCCACTCTCCTTCCAGGATCACCTTCCTCCAAGCCTTGGACAGGGGTATAGTGGTAAGGATGACATCCAACTCTACGTATCGTAGACCAAACTTTCCATTGTGACGCTCCGGTTAGTCTTGCGACTTTATTAGTTGAAATAGTTGGGTCTTCCTCAAAATACCTCAATATTTCTTCCTCATCATCTGGTTCATAAACGGGAGGAGCACCAGCGTCACTTCTTCTACATTTCACGGAGCCAGTTTCAGCGATATTTCGATATGCCGTACTGAATACACGTGCATTTGGTAAGCGGCGGTTAGGGTACCAAAGACCATATTCTCGGCGAGCTTCAGCAGCGGTGCCGCCACAGTATCCATAGACAAACAAGATATCAGCGTATTCTGCGTTGGCATACGCGGCCATGGCACAGAAAATACAATAACAACAACTAATAACAACAACTACGAGCAAAATCAAAATCTTCGATAACTAATTTAACAAGACCAACAAACTTAAGGGACACGGAGATAAGAATGTCAGTTAATGACATATATGCACAAACGTCAAAGTCAAGGATTGACTGACTTTGAACGATTAGTCGTTTAATAAATTCCGCCACCAGCATTATCTTTACTAATTTTTTATTAGAACTATCAAGGGTACATTAAACATTTCCACCTAGTTAGATAGCCATTGAAATAAGGAAGTATTTATAATAATTTGTACACGTGCTACATTAATATTCATTTCATTTTTGAAAAAACCTGATAGGTAAATTTCATAACTGATTTAAAAAAAAAATTTTACAAGTTTTTATTTTAAATGTTCACATGATCGAAATGTTTCCGGATATTTTTCATTCCAAACGGATATCTATAATATTGGACAGGTAATCCAGTAAAAAAAAATTTAAAAATGTCAAGTAGATTTTTCGGAAATTAACTTTTAAGACATTAAGATCTACTTTTTTGAGAAAAACAAAAAAATTGAAATATCTCAAAAACTGTTGAGTTTTGCATAATGTATGTTAGGGCTAGATTTACTGCTTAGCTCATGCCCCATCACATCTCCAAAGGAATGCATCGAATTACCAGTAACCCTGTATAGTTCAAGTAGGAAAATCCTGAGAAAAACATTACGACCTCATTAAAATACCGGTACTCTTTTTTAGTGCTGTTCGCAAATTGACTCGCTTATCTTTATAGGTTTTTAATGTGCGTCAGGTCTCTGGTCGTTATTTGATGTCAGGCTTGGCGCTTGTGTTGTAAAGTTTTTGTTGCGCTTCTTTTACTGGAATCTATTTACTTCAACTTAGCGCCATGGCCCGCGGCGATAATAATTATGTCGTAAAATTTTTGTTTAGTTTTTTTTGTCTCAGGAAGTCCTTGCTTGGACTATACAATAAAAGATATATTATTACGTATTATTTCGCATACGTGTGGAATAAAACTTAATTTGAATAATATCCTATGCACGTTAGATGCCTTATACTTACATATCTTGTGCAATTGTAAAAAATCATGTAGTACTAATGCATGTAGTTGTAAAAAAATAACGTTACTACTTGTATATCTATCTATATGCTGCTGTGATCTTGCTATTGTAAAAATGTGTAAGTTGTATAATCAGTTTAATTGTATTTTAAAATGAATTAAATAAAAAATAAAGTTCACATACATTTTAAAAATCTGTGTTACTCTACTTACAATTATTCTACTTATATTAAATATTTGGAATGTTTCGTATTTTATATAACGCACGACGAGCAAATGCAAGCCTATGTTGTATAAAAATACGCGCATGTCTTCACAATTAAAAAACAAGCACTTAAGCTAAAGGATAACAAAATATATCAAGCTTCAAAGAATTGATATAAATTTTCTTACAATAAGAAACACTAATTTTCATATAGCTTTTTAGCCCTGAAAATAACAAATTTCGCGTTTTTTGAGATTTCAAGAATTTTTTTCCCTAAATCTATCAACTTTAGAGAAAAACGTCTAAGAATACTTTTTGTTTGTTTTAGTGTGAAAAATACGAAAATATTTTCTTTGAAACGATAAAGTCAATTTTTCTATTTTGTATAAAAAAAAACTTTGTTTAAACAATTCCTGACCACATTTTCATTTGGCAAACTGTACTTTCTCATAAAGGAGCACATTTTGAACAAGATGGCACAAAAATATTCCATTCGTATTAATTTTCCCGGTTGACGACTGATTTCGTCCGGACTAAAAGAAAATTTCCTGATAGCAAATATTATCGTTATACATAATTAGAAGGATAATTAGCATAAAAGCTAATTAATATCCCATTTATGTAGATAAGTAAGTAACTATTATCAAAAAGTGTGACCTAAAATTATATAGGGTGAAATATTTTGAAATAAGATTGGAGAAATGGAAGTAAAATATAAAAGTGCAATTCAATTACTAATTAATAAAAAATAGTTTATAATCAAATATGGTCTAATCAACATGGATTAATAAATAATAAATCTTGATTATTTGATCACTTGTATTGTACGGGTGACCTGTATCATGTCTCCTGTGAGACATGTAACATTCTGTAACATTGCCATTTGAGAAGTTAAAATTTTGAATTTCGAGATAGTTGTATATTTCATAATTGTCCTTATTTTGAGCCTATCAAACATTTTCTTTAACTTCCGGTTTAAGCGGAAGCGACCCAAACTTTGTTATTTTAAATGGTACCCTATATATATTTTTACTTATCTGATTTTCCTTTAAATTCTCTTTTCAAACATGTATCGTAACATGACATTTGTTTTTAAAATGACAGTTAATAGCCATTTTATTGTATTATGTATTCTTGCAAAGCGTTAATAAAACTTGTAAAAATTCATCATATCCCCCATGGTTCACTGGAGCTATTATAAGAGCTATTAAGCAGAAATCCCGTATATGGAATCTATATAAGAATAATAACGAGGTGCACTACCTTAATCAATTCAAAACTCTGCGTTCCAAAATAAAAAGAGACAGTGAACTTGCTCACAAAAGTTACATTCAGCGCACAGAAACGCACATTAAAACTAACCCAAGCAACTTCTGGCCTTTTCTGAATACCATGAAAAATACAACTAGCATACCAAACTCCATGTGTTTCAACAATAATTCCTACCCAATACCCAAGAATTGTAGATGCATTTGCCCAGTACTTTCAATTGTCTTTTATCACATCATCCACGTGTAACAAAATGAACAAGAAATCATGGGAATTGTTCCACAACTTAATATCCTAACCATTTCCGAACAAGATGTCTTAAAGGCTCTAAAAAAATTCAAAAATAAACTGACTACGGGTCCCGATGGTACACCAGCTTTCTTGTTAACAGACTGTGCCCCAATTTTCGCCTTACCACTGTCTATCATCTTTAATTTAGCACTATGAACAACTACTTTTCCCCACATATGGAGACAATCTAAAATCTATCCTATTTTAAGAAAGGTGACAAGACGTTTATCGAAAATTATAGACCCATAGTTATCCTGAATAATTTTGGCAAACTCTTTGAAATTGCTTTATACGATATAATCTCTTTCCATGCAACATCTCAACTCTCCTTCAGTCAACACGGGTTTTTGGCAGGTAGGTAGACATGGGCTCCTATTGCGAAAGTTGTTAGTCTTTGGCTTAAGTCTTGACTTTCTAAGTTTCTTCGAGTCATATCTTTGTAACAGATCATTAAACGTCAGGTATCATGGAGTCTCATCTATCGAAGTACTAGCGACGTCAGGAGTTCCGCAGGGCTCTGTTCTCGGCCCACTGTTTTCTATAATTTTCATCAATGATATTTGCCGAGATTTGAAAAGTAATGTTCTTCTATATGCCGATGATCTTAAACTGTTTGCATCTATTAATTCCGAAGAAGATTGCCGTCGATTACAACATGACCACTCAAAAATAAATTCGTGGTGTGAAATTAATAGGCTACTTTTAAATATATCCAAATGTAATGTGATGACTTTTACTAGGAGAAATAACTCAATAAAGTTTTCCTACAAAATAGGCAATGAAATGGTTACAAGATGCACTCAGTTCAAGGATCTTGGAGTCATCTTTGACTCAAAATTAACTTTTACTCTCCATATTGATTACATAACTGCTAATGCCTACATAAATCTAGGCTTTATCACGCGTAACTCAAGGTACTTTAAATATTTCCACACTTTTTCTCCTATTTAATGCTTTTGTACGGCCAAAATTGGATTACGGTAGTATTGTTTGGAATCCACATTACAATAATCATATCCTTAATTTGGAACGGGTTCAGAGAAGACACGTTAAACATCTTTCTTATAAAGCTGATGGATTTTATCCTCCCAGGGGCACACCACAATCTGACTTGCTAGCCAGATAAGCCAAAGCCAAATTTAAATGACTTAGCAACGCGTAGAGTCTACTTTTCTGTACTGTTCCTATTTAAACTTTTAACAAGTCACATAGACTGCCAGGATATTCTTAGCTCCATCCAATTTAATGCTCCATCTTTTCAAACTGGCTCATACGCTCTATTCTATTTGGATACACCAAGAACAAATGTACTAAAATCTTCTCCTATTTACAATATGTGCTCAAATTACCTAAGCTATCAGGCGAACCTCGATATTTTCAATTGTAGCATTAATAATATAAAATAATGTATTTTAAATCACTCTTAAGTTAACCTTCAGTTTTCTACTACACCACCGTTTAAGCTATGTCCTCATATTTATTTTACCCGTGTGAAAACAGCAACGGTTTACCAGCAACGGTTTTTAAAAATGATGTCTGTTGAATTTCTTTACGTGATTCAGTTTAAAGGGACACTAGTAGTTGGAAAAATAGCATGAAATAATTTTCCGCCCCGTACTAAGGGTGCAGGCCACACCCAAAACACAAAAAAATCATTTCTTCATTGTTTGACGATTTCTGTTGAATTTCTTTAAGTGATTCAGTTCACAGGGATACTAGTAATTGGGAATATAGCATGAAATAATTTTCCGCCCCGTACTAAGGGTGCAGGCCAACCCCCAAAATACAAAAAAAATCATTTCTTCATTGTTTGACGATGTCTGTTGAATTTCTTTACGTGATTCAGTTCAAAGGGATACTAGTAGTTGGAAAAATAGCATGAAATAATTTTCCGCCCCGTACTAAGGGTGCAGGCCACCCTCAAAACACAAAAAAATCATTTCTTCATTGTTTGACGATTTCTGTTGAATTTCTTTACGTGATTCAATTCACAGGGATACTAGTAATTGGAAATATAGCATGAAATAATTTTCCGCCCCGTACTAAGGGTGCAGGACACCCCCAAAACACAAAAAATTCATTTCTTCATTGTTTGACGATGTCTGTTGAATTTCTTTACGTGATTCAGTTCACAGGGATACTAGTAGTTGGAAAAGTAGCATGAAATAATTTTCCGCCCCGTACTAAGGGTGCAGGACACCCCCAAAATACAAAAAAATCATTTCTTCATTGTTTGACGATGTCTGTTGAATTTCTTTACGTGACTCTGTTAATAGTAACACTAGTAATTGGAAAAACAGTATGAAATAATTTTCCGCCCCGTACTAAAGGTGCAGGCCACGCCCAAAACACAAAAAAATCATTTCTTCATTGTTTGACGATTTCTGTTGAATTTCTTTACGTGATTCAATTCACAGGGATACTAGTAATTGGAAATATAGCTTGAAATAATTTTCCGCCCCGTACTAAGGGTGCAGGCCACCCCCAAAACACAAAAAAATCATTTCTTCATTGTTTGACGATGTCTGTTGAATTTCTTTACGTGATTCAGTTCACAGGGATACTAGTAGTTGGAAAAGTAGCATGAAATAATTTTCCGCCCCGTACTAAGGATGCAGGACACCCCCAAAACACAAAAAAATCATTTCTTCATTGTTTGACGATGTCTGTTGAATTTCTTTACGTGACTCTGTTAAGAGTAACACTAGTAATTGGAAAAATAGTATGAAATAATTTTCCGCCCCGTACTAAGGGTGCAAGCCATCCCCAAAATAGAAAAAAATCATTTCTTCATTGTTTGACGATGTCTGTTGAATTTCTTTACCTGATTCAGTTCAAAGGGATACTAGTACTTGGAAAAATAGCATGAAATAATTTTCCGCCCCGTACTAAGGGTGCAGGCCACCCCAAAACACAAAAAAATCATTTCTTCATTGTTTGACGATGTCTGTTGAATTTCTTTACGTGATTCAGTTCAAAGGGATACTAGCAGCTGGAAAAATAGCATGAAATAATTTTCCGCCCCGTACTAAGGGTGCAGGACACCCTCAAAATACAAAAAAATCATTTCTTCATTGTTTGACGATGTCTGTTGAATTTCTTTACGTGACTCTGTTAAGAGTAACACTAGTAATTGGAAAAATAGCATGAAATAATTTTCCGCCCTGTGCTAAGGGTGCAGACCAACCCCCAAAATACAAAAAAAAAATCATTTCTTCAGTGTTTGACGATGTCTGTTGAATTTCTTTACGTGATTCAGTTCAAAGGGATACTAGTAGTTGGAAAAGTAGCATGAAATAATTTTCCGCCCCGTACTAAGGGTGCAGGCCAACCCCCAAAATACAAAAAAAAATCATTTCTTCAGTGTTTGACGATGTCTGTTGAATTTCTTTACGTGATTCAGTTCAAAGGGATACTAGCAGCTGGAAAAATAGCATGAAATAATTTTCCGCCCCGTACTAAGGGTGCAGGCCACCCCCAAAACACAAAAAAATCATTTCTTCATTGTTTGACGATGTCTGTTGAATTTCTTTACGTGATTCAGTTCACAGGGATACTAGTAATTGGAAATATGGCATGAAATAATTTTCCGCCCCGTACTAAGGGTGCAGGACACCCTCAAAATACAAAAAATTCATTTCTTCATTGTTTGACGATGTCTGTTGAATTTCTTTACGTGACTCTATTAAGAGTAACACTAGTAATTGGGAAAATAGTATGAAATAATTTTCCGCCCCGTACTAAGGGTGCAGGCCATCCCCAAAGTACAAAAAAATCATTTCTTCACTGTTTGACGATGTCTGTTGAATTTCTTTACGTGATTCAGTTCACAGGGATACTAGTAATTGGAAATATAGCATGAAATAATTTTCCGCCTCGTACTAAGGGTGCAGGACACCCTCAAAACACAGAAAAATGATTTCTTCATTGTTTGACGATGTCTGTTGAATTTATTTACGTGATTTAGTTCACAGGGATACTAGTAGTTGGAAAAGTAGCATGAAATAATTTTCCGCCCCGTACTAAGGGTGCAGGCCATCCCCAAAATACAAAAAAATCATTTCTTCATTGTTTGACGATGTCTGTTGAATTTCTTTACGTGATTCAGTTCACAGGGATACTAGTAATTGGAAATATGGCATCAAATAATTTTCCGTCCCGTACTAAGGCTGCAGGACACCCTCAAAATACAAAAAAATCATTTCTTCATTGTTTGACGATGTCTGTTGAATTTCTTTACGTGACTCTGTTAAGAATAACACTAGTAATTGGAAAAATAGTATGAAATAATTTTCCGCCCCGTACTAAGGGTGCAGAACACCCCCAAAATGTTTTTCCAACTACTAGTATCCCTTTGAACTGAATCACGTAAAGAAATTCAACAGACATCGTCAAACAATGAAGAAATGATTTTTTTTGTATTTTGGGGGTTGGCCTGCACCCTTAGTACGGGGCGGAAAATTATTTCATACTATTTTTCCAATTACTAGTGTTGCTCTTAACAGAGTCACGTAAAGAAATTCAACAGACATCGTTAAACAATGAAGAAATAATTTTTTTGTATTTTGGGGGTGTCCTGCACCCTTAGTACGGGGCGGAAAATTATTTCATGCTACTTTTCCAACTACTAGTATCCCTTTGAACTGAACCACGTAAAGAAATTCAACAGACATCGTCAAACAATGAAGAAATGATTTTTTTGTATTTTGAGGGTGTCCTGCACCCTTAGTACGGGGCGGAAAATTATTTCATGCTATATTTCCAATTACTAGTATCCCTGTGAACTGAATCACATAAAGAAATTCAACAGGCATCGTCAAACAATGAAGAAATGATTTTTTTGTGTTTTGGGGGTGGCCTGCACCCTTAGTACGGGGCGGAAAATTATTTCATGCTATATTTCCAACTACTAGTATACCTTTGAACTGAATCACGTAAAGAAATTCAACAGACATCGTCAAACAATGAAGAAATGATTTTTTTTGTATTTTGGGGGTTGGCCTGCACCCTTAGTACGGGGCGGAAAATTATTTCATGCTACTTTTCCAACTACTAGTATCCCTTTGAACTGAATCACGTAAAGAAATTCAACAGACATCGTCAAACAATGAAGAAATGATTTTTTTGTATTTTGAGGGTGTCCTGCACCCTTAGTACGGGACGGAATATTATTTTATGCTATATTTCCTATTACTTGTATGCCTGTGAACTGAATCACGTAAAGAAATTCAACAGACATCGTCAAACAATGAAGAAATGATTTTTTGTATTTTGGGGGTGTCCTGCACCCTTAGTACGGGGCGGAAAATTATTTCATGCTACTTTTCCAACTACTAGTATCCCTTTGAACTGAACCACGTAAAGAAATTCAACAGACATCGTCAAACAATGAAGAAATGATTTTTTTGTATTTTGAGGGTGTCCTGCACCCTTAGTACGGGGCGGAAAATTATTTCATGCTATATTTCCAATTACTAGTATCCCTGTGAACTGAATCACGTAAAGAAATTCAACAGACATCGTCAAACAATGAAGAAATGATTTTTTTGTGTTTTGGGGGTGGCCTGCACCCTTAGTACGGGGCGGAAAATTATTTCATGCTATATTTCCAACTACTAGTATACCTTTGAACTGAATCACGTAAAGAAATTCAACAGACATCGTCAAACAATGAAGAAATGATTTTTTTTGTATTTTGGGGGTTGGCCTGCACCCTTAGTACGGGGCGGAAAATTATTTCATGCTACTTTTCCAACTACTAGTATCCCTTTGAACTGAATCACGTAAAGAAATTCAACAGACATCGTCAAACAATGAAGAAATGATTTTTTTGTATTTTGAGGGTGTCCTGCACCCTTAGTACGGGACGGAATATTATTTCATGCTATATTTCCTATTACTTGTATGCCTGTGAACTGAATCACGTAAAGAAATTCAACAGGCATCGTCAAACAATGAAGAAATGATTTTTTGTATTTTGGGGGTGTCCTGCACCCTTAGTACGGGGCGGAAAATTATTTCATGCTACTTTTCCAACTACTAGTATCCCTTTGAACTGAACCACGTAAAGAAATTCAACAGACATCGTCAAACAATGAAGAAATGATTTTTTTGTATTTTGAGGGTGTCCTGCACCCTTAGTACGGGGCGGAAAATTATTTCATGCTATATTTCCAATTACTAGTATCCCTGTGAACTGAATCACGTAAAGAAATTCAACAGACATCGTCAAACAATGAAGAAATGATTTTTTTTGTGTTTTGGGGGTGGCCTGCACCCTTAGTACGGGGCGGAAAATTATTTCATGCTATATTTCCAACTACTAGTATACCTTTGAACTGAATCACGTAAAGAAATTCAACAGACATCGTCAAACAATGAAGAAATGATTTTTTTTGTATTTTGGGGGTTGGCCTGCACCCTTAGTACGGGGCGGAAAATTATTTCATGCTACTTTTCCAACTACTAGTATCCCTTTGAACTGAATCACGTAAAGAAATTCAACAGACATCGTCAAACAATTAAGAAATGATTTTTTTGTATTTTGAGGGTGTCCTGCACCCTTAGTACGGGACGGAATATTATTTCATGCTATATTTCCTATTACTTGTATGCCTGTGAACTGAATCACGTAAAGAAATTCAACAGACATCGTCAAACAATGAAGAAATGATTTTTTTGTATTTTGGGGGTGTCCTGCACCCTTAGTACGTCGCGGAAAATTATTTCATGCTACTTTTCCAACTACTAGTATCCCTTTGAACTGAATCACGTAAAGAAATTCAACAGACATCGTCAAACAATGAAGAAACGATTTTTTTGTATTTTGAGTGTGTCCTGCACCCTTAGTACGGGGCGGAAAATTATTTCGTGCTATATTTCCAACTACTAGTATACCTTTGAACTGAATCACGTAAAGAAATTCAACAGACATCGTCAAACAATGAAGAAATGATTTTTTTGTATTTTGAGGGTGTTCTGCACCCTTAGTACGGGACGGAATATTATTTCATGCTATATTTCCTATTACTTGTATGCCTGTGAACTGAATCACGTAAAGAAATTCAACAGACATCGTCAAACAATGAAGAAATGATTTTTTGTATTTTGGGGGTGTCTTGCACCCTTAGTACGGGGCGGAAAATTATTTCATGCTACTTTTCCAACTACTAGTATCCCTTTGAACTGAACCACGTAAAGAAATTCAACAGACATCGTCAAACAATGAAGAAATGATTTTTTTGTATTTTGAGGGTGCCCTGCACCCTTAGTACGGGGCGGAAAATTATTTCATGCTATATTTCCAACTACTAGTATACCTTTGAACTGAATCACGTAAAGAAATTCAACAGACATCGTCAAACAATGAAGAAATGATTTTTTTGTATTTTGAGGGTGTTCTGCACCCTTAGTACGGGACGGAATATTATTTCATGCTATATTTCCTATTACTTGTATGCCTGTGAACTGAATCACGTAAAGAAATTCAACAGACATCGTCAAACAATGAAGAAATGATTTTTTTGTGTTTTGGGGGTGGCCTGCACCCTTAGTAGGGGGCGGAAAATTATTTCATGCTACTTTTCCAACTACTAGTATCCCTTTGAACTGAATCACGTAAAGAAATTCAACAGACATCGTCAAACAATGAAGAAATGATTTTTTTTGTATTTTGGGGATGGCCTGCACCCTTAGTACGGGGCGGAAAATTATTTCATACTATTTTTCCAATTACTAGTGTTGCTCTTAACAGAGTCACGTAAAGAAATTCAACAGACATCGTCAAACAATGAAGAAATTATTTTTTTGTATTTTGGGGTGTCCTGCACCCTTAGTACGGGGCGGAAAATTATTTCATGCTACTTTTCCAACTACTAGTATCCCTTTGAACTGAATCACGTAAAGAAATTCAACAGACATCGTCAAACAATGAAGAAATAATTTTTTTGTATTTTGAGGGTGTCCTGCACCCTTAGTACGGGACGGAATATTATTTCATGCTATATTTCCTATTACTTGTATGCCTGTGAACTGAATCACGTAAAGAAATTCAACAGACATCGTCAAACAATGAAGAAATGATTTTTTTGTGTTTTGGGGGTGGCCTGCACCCTTAGTACGGGGCGGAAAATTATTTCATGCTACTTTTCCAACTACTAGTATCCCTTTGAACTGAATCACGTAAAGAAATTCAACAGACATCGTTAAACAATGAAGAAATGATTTTTTTTGTATTTTGGGGATGGCCTGCACCCTTAGTACGGGGCGGAAAATTATTTCATACTATTTTTCCAATTACTAGTGTTGCTCTTAACAGAGTCACGTAAAGAAATTCAACAGACATCGTCAAACAATGAAGAAATTATTTTTTTGTATTTTGGGGGTGTCCTGCACCCTTAGTACGGGGCGGAAAATTATTTCATGCTACTTTTCCAACTACTAGTATCCCTTTGAACTGAATCTCGTAAAGAATTTCAACAGACATCGTCAAACAATGAAGAAATGATTTTTTTTGTATTTTGGGGGTTGGCCTGCACCCTTAGTACGGGGCGGAAAATTATTTCATGCTACTTTTCCAACTACTAGTATCCCTTTGAACTGAATCACGTAAAGAAATTCAACAGACATCGTCAAACAATGAAGAAATGATTTTTTTGTATTTTGAGGGTGTCCTGCACCCTTAGTACGGGGCGGAAAACTATTTCATGCTATATTTCCAATTACTAGTATCCCCGTGAACTGAATCACGTGAAGAAATTCAACAGACATCGTCAAACAATGAAGAAATGATTTTTTTTGTGTTTTGGGGTGGCCTGCACCCTTAGTACGGGGCGAAAAATTATTTCATGCTATTTTTCCAACTACTAGTATCCCTTTGAACTGAATCAGGTAAAGAAATTCAACAGGCATCGTCAAACAATGAAGAAATGATTTTTTTCTATTTTGGGGATGGCTTGCACCCTTAGTACGGGGCGGAAAATTATTTCATACTATTTCTCCAATTACTAGTGTTACTCTTAACAGAGTCACGTAAAAAAATTCAACAGACATTGTCAAACAATGAAGAAATGATTTTTTTTGTATTTTGGGGGTTGGCCTGCACCCTTAGTACGGGGCGGAAAATTATTTCATGCTACTTTTCCAACTACTAGTATCCCTTTGAACTGAATCACGTAAAGAAATTCAACAGACATCGTCAAACAATGAAGAAATGATTTTTTTGTATTTTGAGGGTGTCCTGCACCCTTAGTACGGGGCGGAATATTATTTCATGCTATATTTCCTATTACTTGTATGCCTGTGAACTGAACCACGTAAAGAAATTCAACAGACATCGTCAAACAATGAAGAAGCGATTTTTTTGTGTTTTGAGGGTGTCCTGCACCCTTAGTACGGGGCGGAAAATTATTTCATGCTATATTTGCAATTACTAGTATCCCTGTGAACTGAATCACGTAAAAAAATTCAACAGACATCGTCAAACAATGAAGAAATGATTTTTTTGTGTTTTGGGGGTGGCCTGCACCCTTAGTACGGGGCGGAAAATTATGTCATGCTATTTTTCCAACTACTAGTATCCCTTTGAACTTAATCACGTAAAGAAATTCAACAGACATCGTCAAACAATGAAGAAATAATTTTTTTTGTATTTTGGGGGTTGGCCTGCACCCTTAGTACGGGGCGGAAAATTATTTCATGCTACTTTTCCAACTACTAGTATCCCTTTGAACTGAATCACGTAAAGAAATTCAACAGACATCGTCAAACAGTGAAGAAATGATTTTTTTGTATTTTGGGGATGGCCTGCACCCTTAGTACGGGACGGAAAATTATTTCATACTATTTTTCCAATTACTAGTGTTACTCTTAACAGAGTCACGTAAAGAAATTCAACAGACATCGTCAAACAATGAAGAAATGATTTTTTTGTGTTTTGGGGGTGGCCTGCACCCTTAGTACGGGGCGGAAAATTATTTCATGCTATTTTTCCAACTACCAGTATCTTTTTGAACTGAATCACGTAAAGAAATTCAACAGACATCGTCAAACAATGAAGAAATGATTTTTTTGTATTTTGAGGGTGTCCTGCACCCTTAGTACGGGGCGGAAAATTATTTCATGCTATATTTCCAATTACTAGTATCCCTGTGAACTGAATCACGTAAAGAAATTCAACAGACATCGTCAAACAATGAAGAAATGATTTTTTTGTGTTTTGGGGGTGGCCTGCACCCTTAGTACGGGACGGAAAATTATTTCATACTATTTTTCCAATTACTAGTGTTACTCTTAACAGAGTCACGTAAAGAAATTCAACAGACATCGTCAAACAATGAAGAAATGATTTTTTTGTGTTTTGGGGGTGGCCTGCACCCTTAGTACGGGGCGGAAAATTATTTCATGCTACTTTTCCAACTACTAGTATCCCTTTGAACTGAATCACGTAAAGAAATTCAACAGACATCGTCAAACAATGAAGAAATGATTTTTTTTGTATTTTGGGGGTTGGCCTGCACCCTTAGTACGGGGCGGAAAATTATTTCATGCTACTTTTCCAACTACTAGTATCCCTTTGAACTGAATCACGTAAAGAAATTCAACAGACATCGTCCAACAATGAAGAAATGATTTTTTTGTATTTTGGGGGTGCCCTGCACCCTTAGTACGGGGCGGAAAATTATTTCATGCGACTTTTCCAACTACTAGTGTCCCTTTGAACTGAATCACGTAAAGAAATTCAACAGACATCATTTTTAAAAACCGTTGCTGGTAAACCGTTGCTGTTTTCACACGGGTGTATTTTTCTTTTTTTTCTTTTTGTTGTTTCCTCTCTTTAGGTTTAGTTTTAATAGTAATTATTCCTCTGTAAATTATTTAGTATTAAGTTTCTATTTCTGTACTGTATATATATTTCTTTGTATTGTATTTCTTGCCCTGTAATTGGATGCATATCTGTCTGGGCCGCCGTATTCGTAAAATAAAATAAAAAAATAAAATAAAAATCATGTCTAGGTGGCTATGATATAAGCCTTGGCAGATATTGATGCTTAGTGTGCCGTTATATCGAAAGACCTCTGATAATACACAACATTATGTCTTATATTCTTTTGAGGACAATTAGTAGGTGAGTAACCTAATTAGATTTTTCCTATTTATAAAAAATCTCTAAACAACCTACGATATCATAAAAACCAAGTAATCCACTGCATTTAGGATTTTTCGACAGATTAATTCATACAAAAGCAAATGATGGTTTTCCAGGTAGGTTCTGGTATCCTGAATAAAGTCTCAAAAGTCCCCGACGTGGGAGTGTAAGGATAAAATTTGGCAACGCTGTAAAGGGCTAAAATCTTGGTCTGAAATGAATTTATTGAGATATCTCGGTTTTCATTTCCTCTACGACAAAAATACATCAGACCAAAAAGAATGTTATGGAAATTCTCTATAAAAAAGATAGAAGATCTTTTTTTCGCATACGCAATGTTTTTTCCAAAATTTTGCATTGAATTTGCACTTATGTGATATTATGAATAATTAACTAGTAGTACTCTATTCCACACCACCATTGAGGTTAAGTACTAAGTGGGTTTTTTATGTGGTTTCCCCGGCAGGCCTACTCTATGACTGTCATACTTATTAAAATGTTGCCAAATTAATAATTTCCTTCTTGTCTATTTTCTCCTTTTATAAATTCTTCGATTCATTGTTCGAGGAAACCCGAGAACTTTGAGTTTCTGCTTTAATGACGGCTTCTATTTCTGACGAATCTCCAATCGGTTCCGCATTCAAGCAAGTTTGTCTATGGCAGTTGCGGCAAACTAGTAAGCAATTAAGTCCCAACCTCCGTCAGCCACACAATGGTCCACAGCCTTTAGTACAGTTGAAGAAAATCATCTTCAAAAGGCAATCAGGTGCAGGAAGTTGAGTTGTTGTTTTTGGCCACAATATGGTATCTTTTAACATCCACTCCCACTGTTTAGGATTCAATACATTACCGAACCATAAACACAAAATAGATGCTCTTGAGCTGCGTCATGAGTGAGGTAATGCTTTTGCTCACAGCTTTAATAAAGCAAGAATAGTGACAGTTATCGATGGAAACTTCTTTAGCTGAAGTATTATAGATTGCGAGGAAAAATTTTATCCCATTCGAAGTCACTATGTCAGGAGAAGTACCAGTCTTACTGAAAACTTTACCTACAAGTTTCAAGTCCTGCCGTTTTCTCATTAATTTCAAATCTGTAGTCTTGCTTTTATTGAAAAGGGCAGATGTAGTGTCACACACAGAGGATGCGTGTGGAAATAATATGTTATCTCGAATATCTTTATGGTGGTCAAAGCTTCGTGAAGAACAAATTTTTCGTTCGACTGGTTTGAGGAGAAAAATTCCTTTATCAATAGTTGTGCCCGCAGTTAAAATTACAATCCACTCTTCCCCAACCACAACCGTAGTATTTTTACACGATTCCTCTAGCGCTGTTTCGACTATCAAAATGTCAGCATCATCGTCAGCATGTCTAACAATATAATTATTTGCCTGAAACTTTTCTGCCGACATTGAAGTCAATCTGATTTTATTTTTATTATTAGCTCCTCTTGGCTTACAGTTGCTTTCATACTCTATGGACGAGTGTAGTTTTTACGGCACTGAACGTGTACTGTGATTGAGGTTAGTTTGTCCAATTGTTCATGTTTTCCATCACCTCTTACAACACTGGCATTAATTAATTTGTCCAATTCACGATCAACCTTGACGGTAGGTGTATCGTCAAGCGGCTGATCACAGATGAAACAAGTTTCACTAATTTTCCACACAATCACGTTTGTAAGCATACGTTCGCATGCCACAGATACAAAAGGTGAACCGTCTCGCTTACCTCCACCACCACTTACTCTGTGACGATAACGAAGACTTTCGAGAGTTGTCCATCAGAGGTGCTAATTAGCCCAGGACGCTATCTGTGGCTTTGTAATGAAGAGGGATGCTACTAGCTGTCTTTCTCAGGGCACCCTTATCTCACTAGCGTTATAATATGACATGAGGGCCATCCATAAATGATATCATGCTCCAGGGGGGGTCCGTAATTACGTGACTAAATGTGATAAGGGGGTGGGAGGGGGCCTGACTCAGTGTGACGTAATAAACGGTGAACGAACCAACAAAAGAAAAATATTGTAGTAAACACTTTTTATTGGCACTCTACAGCTCTCAGTTCGACAGAACAAATAAACTGTAACGGTTAAATTTTATTGGGCCACTCTGTATCTGGTTTGTTTGGTACATCTTGTATATATTTGTTGTTTCTAAAGGACTATTCATTAGACAACCAGAAGTACACCACATTATAATTATTCTAAATCCTAGTAATTTTAAATTGGCACGAGTAGATAAGGTACAAAAAAAGAAAAAGTTTTCCTTTCAAAAAATTAATTTTGGTACCAAATATTTTTTCTTAATTTTCATAAACTTAATTGACTCCATTTTTACGTTATCTTCACTATACTTCAGCTTCGTCCAGTAAAATACTTTCCCATTTAAGGTTACAAAGTTATGATGGAAGGGCAAAGCTAAAGAAGGTACCGCTACATGATTAAAATATATCATAGGTTAATTAACCAGTTTAGTAATGACGTGGACTAGTTAAAAACGCCCGAATATATGCAATCACACATGACAGCGAGTCGTGAATGTATATGTCGAAAGTACAAACAAATTGAACCTTACGACGCACGTAGTTTAAGTCGACTTTAGGGTTATGACATTATAGTTTTACATTTTATTAAAATGTGAACTTATACAAAATATTCTATTTCTACGTACTAACAAAATTTTGTGAACAGATGTAATGTAAAATTCATCATATGTGAGTAGTAACCTTTAAATATTCCATATAAATAGAATTTATATGATATATGAGACGACTTGTCTATGCGATTTAAATTTGATGCTTATATGCAATGCACATAAAGTTCACAATAATACATGACAAATTTTCATTGAACGCGCTATGACTCTATGTACTATAAAATTTCCTACTTTCAGGGGCTCTATACGTCACACTAAACTGGTCCATAGCGACAACACTAGGCACAGGAATTTCAAAATATTTGAATAATTATTAAATTTAAGGACAATAAATATACTAACAAAGATTTTCTAAATTAATACAATGAAATGGAAAACAACATAATTCAACTTTATTTGTAGTACATTTTTACACTAACATCTATATATGGGTTTCATTTATAACATCCTCTTTTTTGTTAAATGCATCCAACGCAACATCTTTAAGTTGTAATGACATAGTAGGTCCAGTTTGCAAAACCATCCTGTGGAAGTATCCATCTGGAATCTGGAGTAAAGTGTGTGGATGATCAAACTCTACCATCGAACCAGCGTCCATTACTAACACTTTGTCCGAATCCATAATTGTGTTCAACCTATGAGCTATAGTCAAAACGGTGCAATCCACAAATTTACGACGAATTGCTTCTTGAATGAATGCATCTGTCCTGTTAAAATAAATGAAACGTATTATAGGAGACCGTATACAGTAATAAGCTACGATAAATTTGGTATAATTTTAATTACTTTTCTGTTTCCCCTCTGTTCAGTTAAAAAAAATCGACAGTTTTTTTTTAACCGAAGTTCATTATTCTGTTAGTGTATAAAAGCTCTAATATTAAGTAAAATTTTTTAATTATAAGTGAAACATGTTCTTGGAATCTTAATTAGCAATTAAATATAACCCCAAGGCTTCCAGTAACATTTGTTATGTGCATTGACTAATTTATTTTATGTTTAATATGCGATATTATACGTACACTTATTGTGTTTATTGTTCTTTGGGAATAAATGAAAAACAAATTTTGAGTATTATCCACAAATGCGCGCCTGTTGGAATATTCAGCTTTATCAATATTATCTGATGTATAAATTAAAAATAATAAAGGGCCCAATACGGATCCTTGTGGTGCGCCTGTTCCTACCTTGCCAATTATAGAAGACAACACTTCTAGGATAACATTTTGGTGTCGCCTGTAAGATACTGACGTGAAAAGGTTTATAGAAACAGGTTCAAATCCATAGAAGTTATGTTTGGCATAAATAGTGATTTAGGGTATAATAAGCCGAATGCCGTGGCCCTATCAGGATATGCTATTATGTTATCTGATTTAGAAGTAAGCGTGAAATACCTGTGATCAACATTTGCAGTAGCTTCGTCCAATACCAAAATTTTGTTATTCCTCACTATAGCTCTTGCTAAGCAAATGAGTTGCCTCTGTCCTAAACTGAAATTACCCCCTCCTTCTGACACCATGAAATCTAAGCTAGAAATAGCATCTTTCAGTTCCACCTGCAACCGAAAAATTTCAAGACATATTTTTTCAATCTATAAGGATATTTTTGTAAATATACCTCTTCTAAGGCCTTCCAAAGTTTAGAGTCGTCAAATTCATTGAACGGATCTAAGTTATATCTCACAGATGCTGAAAATAGGACCGGCTCTTGAGGTATAATGGAGATTTTTTTTCTCAAGTCTGTTAGACCTAAAGTATTGGTATCAACGCCATCTATAAATATGTGTCCTTCCAGGGGTACCAAACGGAATAGAGCGGATATTAAAGAGGACTTGCCGGCTCCCGTTCTTCCCACTATGCCAACCTAAATTTAATTGAATAACAATTTAGAGGTGTCTCTTAAATTTTTTCGTGAATTTTACCTTCTCTCCTGGCAGTATTGTGAAATTTAAGTTTTTCAAAACTGGTGGATCATCTTTTACGTATATTAGAAACAGGTTTTTAAACTCGATTAAACCTTCACTTGGCCAAGGGATGGCAGGGAATTTTCCTGTAAAAAAGAAATTAAATCATCAGATGAACATATACATGTAAAACAATATTTTGGGTTAAGACTCTGCGTTCCAAAAAAGGGGAGATGGAAAATGTTTAACGGTTAAAAGAGAACTACTGCTAGGCTGTTAGGAACAATTAGTCCCATACACGGAGCGATGTGTTCAATTCTGTTAAATGAAATCATAGAACATATTACCTTTGGGTGTTTCAAATGGTCCTTCATTCTCAATTGTTGTATATTGCAACACACGCTCCACGCATGTTAGTTGATTTATGACCTCAGCGGTTTGTCTCATACCATACTGAAGCATACCCGTTAGTATTAAGGATTGTGATATAGCTAATCCTACTAAGCTGCCACTTACGGTTGAAACTGAAACATACGAGAATTTTAATTTTTTAAAATATACTAGATAATGGTGAATTCAAAAGCAAATGGATTCCGAACATCGACAAACTACAGTTGTGTAGGGCGTGGTGAGTACTGGTGTGGAACTCAATTGCATTTTTCCGCCTGCAGCGCAAATTTTTCCATATTATTTCACAAGAGTTAGCTTGAAGAGGAGAAGAGGGATTTTCGTCGCGTTAACATATTTTTGTCTGCGGGTATGGTAGCACAGCGGTAAGCCGATTAACGTATACTGGAATCGATCCCCAGTTTCTACACTAGTGGCATTAATGGGTAGTTGATAATATATGTGTCTACGTTTTTCATAAATATAACCCACTTCCACAGTTTATACGAAGAATCTATGCAATCTTAGGCGAGTATTGTGTGGTGAATATATCATCCTTCTTACTTTGGGGGATGTCTATTACATGTAGTGTATTTATATCTATCACTTAAAGAGAAAATCGAACATAAATTTTCCAAAAAAAATTGTCTCCCAAGAAACAATAAAGAACGCAAGGGTTTTGAAATTGTGTGGAGAAAAATGTTTCATCGATCGTTTCGTATTTCTAGAAATATTATCCATATCATACGAATAATATTGTAGTAGAAAGTTGAAATTTAATTTTGGTGGAAGAATTTTTACAATACGAGTATTCTTAATAGACGTTAGCTATTTTATATCGGAGAACAATGCTCCGTGCTCGATTTCAGAGGCGTGTAGTGCGGATTGTCTGAAAATTATGGTAAAATATTGTTCAGCGTCGGAAGTCATTCGAATAGTACACGTAAATAAAAACATAAATGTGCACAAATATTGCCCCGCTTCAAATTTAATATTACTGACGTTAGTTGCATTTTGCACAATATGAACCTAATTTTAAAAAAGTGATATTCAATGATTCATATAACGGTAATAATAGAGGTTTTCATTTTAAAGAAACTTTTTCAATAATTTTATAACAGTAAATTTTTCTTTAAGTTGCAAATTAATGACATTTTAAGTTATAGAAAACGGGTTATTACTGCCCAAAATATATGCATTGTTCTACAAGTATATGGTCAGCCTGTTAAAATTTTAATACTTAAGATATTTTTTCCATGGACTTTCTGTTGAGAGCAAATTGGCTGTAATTCGGATTTTTTGAACGAATCTGAGGGCCGAAAAAGTACTGTAAAAAAATTGGATTTTACCTTTCCTTTTAAAAAAATAAAGTTGCTTGTTATGAATTAACTGGAAGTAAAAAAAAATCATTTAGTATCGCAAAAGTAGCGGATTTATAACTTAATAAACATACTCAAAAATCATATTTTGACAAATAAAAAAGTTACTAGGCGGTTTGCGATTTGGCCCCCAAAACTATTTCTGCAGACCGGGCCAGTCCGACCCTGTCATAATTCAAACCATGGGAAGCTTGCTTATTACCAACAAGTTAAATCTGTTAATATTTATTTATTTATTTATTTATTTATTTATTTATTTATTTATTTATTTATTTATTTATTTATTTATTTATTTATTTATTTATTTATTTATTTATTTATTTATTTATTTATTTATTTATTTATTTATTTATTTATTTATTTATTTATTTATTTATTTATTTATTTATTTATTTATTTATTTATTTATTTATTTATTTATTTATTGAATTACAATATCCAACAGACCGAGGTCCATTTACAGGATAAGGTTAGAACATAAGTAGATATAATACAAAAATGATAAAAGAAACAGGTAAATAAGAACAAACAAACTCAAACAAACATGAAATTATAAGTTACATGACAAGTATCTATGGAACAAACAAATGAAGTATATAATGGTAAACACCTAGCATAAAATAGTTATAACTGTTTAATACTGTGAATATTTGTGTTGAAAATATCTATTATTGTATTGACATTATTGTAATTAGAAAACATTTGAAAGAAGGGGGATTGAATCAAGATGTTGGTTCTTGGAGTACGTATTAAGAAAGTTTCACAATGTCTTGAGTTAAGACGAGGTACAGCGTAAAAATACTGTTGTGTCACATTTAATAAAATTATGTATAATTTTATAGAGGAAAATTATAGATTGCGTCACCCTCCTCTTTAAAAGACAAGTAAAATTAAAAGTAGATAAAAGAATATCATGTGGATAACCTCTAGGCGGATAGTTGCCAAATGATTTAAAGTGTAAATTCTTTAGGAACCGACGTTGAATATTTTCTAATGATGTTATGTGACAATGATATATTGGATTCCATATAATCGAGGCGTATTCTAATTTTGATCTTACTAAACAATTGAACAATAATTTGCACGTATCTATATTTTGAAAATCTTTAATGTTTCTTAAGATGAGTCTTAAAAGATGATGTAACAGTAGAGTCAATATGATCAATAAATGTTAACTTTGGGTCAAACATAACTCCGAGATCTTTAACATTGCTAGGTCTATTCAGAGAGATACTTTCAATTTTATAATCAAATTCATAAGTGAATTGCTTTCTTGAATACGACATAACGTTGCATTTGTTGATGTTTAAAAACAGATTATTTTCCATACACCATGTATTTACGCGATTTAGGTTTATTTGCAAGTGTTCACAATCGACCACCGAGTCAATTTGACAGAATATTTTTAAATCGTCAGCGTATAGAAGGTATTTTACATCAATATTGGCGGTAATATCATTTATAAAAATTATGAAAAATAAAGGACCTAGAATGGATCCCTGTGGGACTCCGGATGATTGTAAAAATTTGTTCGACTTGTAACCCCTTACTTGAACATACTGCCAACGATCATTTAGGTAGGATGTTATTAAATTTAAGAACTCTGTAGATATATTTAAATATTGAAGCTTATGTAACAATATATTATGATCTAATTTATCAAAGGCCTTAGAGAAGTCAGTGTAGATAACGTCTACCTGACCTCTCTGATCTAAGACTTCACTAATATATTGAGTTTTTATAACCAAATTTGTTACTGTTGAGCGACCTGAGATAAACCCGTGTTGTTCTGGTAATAGACAATTATTAACGTGGGCATATAAAGGATCGTATAAAATAATTTCGAGTAACTTGCTAAAATTACAAATGATAGTAATTGGTCTGTAATTAGTTACGTCGGTATTATCACCTTTTTTAAATATGGGTGTAACTTTAGATAATTTCCATAAGTCTGGAAATACAGAATTCTCTAAGATCGCATTATATATAATAGATAGCGGGTATGCAAGAATAATGGCACAATCTCGAATTAAAAATGCAGGAATGTTATCCGGTCCCATAGTCATATTTGCTTTTAACTGACTAATAGCGTTTTTTACATCATCCAAAGTAACTTTCCTTAAATGCAATATATTATTTGGTGTGATGCCATCGAGTTTACACGGAGTAGTGTTAACTTTGGTATCTGAAAAATTCAGAAAAGAAGTCGGCAAATGCTGAAACAATTTCAGTGGGATTATCGAGATTTGTATCGTTATATTTCATATTAGAAGGTATGCCCGAAAGAGATCTTTTGGCTTTTAAAAAGGACCAGAAATTATTAGGATTCATATTCATATCATTTTCGATTTTACGTATGTACTGTCGGTATGCCAAATTATTTTCAGTTTTAAACTCGGCTCTCAGTTTTTTAAACACTTCATAATTTTCATCGTTCTTACATTTTTGTAAGCATCGTAAGCTTTATGTTTATTTTTCAGCAAAAAAATTAAGTGACCATTGAACCAAACTGGGTACTTTCGCGAGGGTGGTTTCTTTTTTGGAACATATTTATCAATAAGATCGTATAGTTTAATGTAAAACTCTCCAACCATTGTGTTCACATTCCCTATAATGTTAAAAAATTCCAGTCGGTTAACATTAAATCGTTGTATAAATCGGTGTAATTTCCTTTTTTAAAATTGGGATCCGTATTACTAGCCGTGGGAAATTCCCTAAATTTATTGTTGCAATAAAATTGAACCATTAAAGCCGGGTGATAGACATCCTCTGATATAAATATGTCAGGAGACTTAGATGGGAGAGAATATGGAAAACACTGAGGTTCGAACCAATTCAAATCCAACTAAAACCGCAATTGTTTATAATAAGTGTGTTTTTAACGCTTCTAATAATTGTAACAATAAATTTTGTGCTAATATTTATTCATTATTCAGATAGACGATTTAAGTAGTTTAAATAAAATTCAATTATTTTAGATTTACCTGTATTTATATTATGTTAAAATTATAATACTTACAGCTGTGCATAATTATGAAGCTGAAGGTGACGCACGCAATAAATATGACACAAATTATGTCCAACCAGAGGCCGAATGAGACAACACAGGTTATGGTGAGGTACCAAGCGGAGGTGTGAACATCCTAAAGTAAAAGTATAAGAAATTTATTTTATAATTAATAAAAATAAAAATAATTGTTACCTGATGATCATCAAATTCACTTATTAAAACTTCTTCCGCCTTTGAAGCTCTGATAGTTGTTATACCATTTAACGAAGAACTAACATGGGAAAAGACAGGAGATTTAGCTAAAAAAATATTATTTAGTTTTTGTTACACTACCCATAAAACAATGTGTTTATCCTACTTACTTATTCCCTCTAAATGTTTAATATCTTTCGCTGTCGCTATATACCACGCTCGAATTTTTAAAAAGACACCTCCCAATATCACCATTGCAATAATGATATATGGATTCGAAACACCAACATTGACCAAAATACCACACATGACTAACGTGATCTACAAAATAAAGCATTTATCCTACTTCAATCTTATTACAGTATAAATAAACAATATGAAACTTACTTGAATTGCCTCCAACAAAGTTCTTGGTAAGATTTCGTCGATAGCACCCATATCCTTGGAAAACCTGTTTAAGATTCTTCCACTGGGATTGGTATCGAAGAATCTCATTGGTGCTTTTAAAAGAGAATGGAACATTTTGGAGTGCAAACTTTTGGAGGCCATCATAGCTATTTTAAAGAACAAAAGGGATCGTGATAAAGTCACAACTATTGCAACGATAATTAGAAAACCATAAATATACATCGCGATATTGGTTTTTAAGAGGTAGTATGTAACATCGTTAACTACAACAGTATCTAGTATGTCATCAAAAATTGATCGGCTTGAGTAAGTGTCATTTATTACTCTGTGGTAAGTGTAGTAAGATGGGTCAACTTTTGCTCTGTCCACAGCTAAAAGTTCAATTGTTTCTCCAGTAGAATTTTGAAGTGCATCGGTTAAAATGGTTGAGTTATTTGAATTTCTGATTTCCTCTTGCCCTGTCCTGAAATCAGCACGAATACTGAACTACTTAAATATTAGATGTTAATGTAATATTTACCAAAAAGCGACCCAGTAGTCTGCTCCAGTGCAAGCGGCTTGAGCGATAATAAGGAGTGTAACTAAAGTTATCACCAAGCATATGTGTCCTGCAGCTTTGAAGTATTCCGAAAATGGAGAAATATTAGAGTCTCCTCCTGATTTTTCTTCGTTGTCTGCATTGGCGTGCATACTTTCGATTGTTTCTGACATGACACTCTGGAAAGTTAACAAAATACAAGTTGTTCAAAATATAATATAGTACGTTATGTTTTGGATATTTTATATATTTCTATATAATGGAAATCTCATGTAGTAGATTTATGAAGCGGTTAAGATAGGCCATAATTTCTTTACTTGCTTACAATGAAGCAATGGTGTACTTACACTAGCGACGGAGAGTACTGAAATTCTTCGAGGACTACTTGGTATATCGAATTTCGCATCCTTTTCAATAGGCTTTTCTGCTGATTCATCTGCTGCCACTAACATTTTAGTAAAATTCAAATTACTATTTGAAAGTTCACTGAAAGTTCCTTGAGCTTCTATCTTTCCCTGTAAATAAATTTAGTGAGCAAGGTAATTATTGTTTCTGGGACCGATATTTTCTCTGTTAACGTTACGATAAAGCTTACCTCATTAAGAACTACAATCATATCAGCTTTTTTCAAGTACTGTAATTGATGAGTGACAAGAATGCGAGTTTTTCCTTTCAAGTGCTTAATGATACATTCTTCGAACAGATGCTTTCCAACATGGGTGTCAACCGCCGATAAGGGATCGTCTAATAAATAAACATCTGCTTGGCGGTAAATAGCTCTGGCTAGGTTAATTCTAGCTCTTTGTCCGCCACTTAGAGATACTCCTCTCTCTCCAACAATCGTCCTGTCTCCTTGTGGAAATTGTTCAAAATCTTTTTCTAAAGCGCATACTTTAACAACTCTACGGTAGTGTAACTTATCGTAACTTTGGCCAAAAATTATGTTACTGCGAACAGAGGAGGAAAATAACCAGGGTTCTTGTGAGGAGTAGGATATTTCTCCTCCCAGATAGACTCTACCAGATGACGGAGGTAATTCTCCCAAGAGCACCTGTAATGTTAGAGAGACAAGTGTACTAACAGAGATAGAATATTTTTATTTCAATATTCCAACAATCTTACGTAAAATCAATAATAGTAATTTATACTGGTACCAATCAACAAACAAGCTAAGTTTTAATACATGATTTACAGGAAACAACTATTCAGCGGGCAAATATTCCGAACTGCATTGAATTGTATTTTACAAATCATGGAAGAATGGTAGCCAATATAATTTGTCAATTCAATGACCAGACATAAACCGGTTTCGAACTTATTAGTTCTCATCAGTATGCCATAGGTCATGGAACAGACAAGCGACAGTGGCCAACCTGCAAGTTTTATAGAAACTATAGTAAATTAGTTGTGGTGAGAGGTAAGTGAACCCTCTCGTATCCTGCAACTCATATATTATAACAGTAGGTTAAGTCCACCTAGGACTGAAAGGTCGCCGCTTTCAGTTGCTTGCAGAATCGCAAGTCGCTATACGCCCGTGGAGACATTGGAGACATCTATGCTGTATAGTAGTAATTGACCATATGAGGGGATTCACATACCTCTCACCACTAAGCTAAGTTTTGGTTAGTATAACAGATTGCAGCAATTATCTCTTCGAAAAATACCTCAATGTAATCAGTATGAATATTACCTGTAGTAAAGAGCTTTTCCCGGCACCTACAGGTCCAACTATAGCACACAGAGTACCAGGAAGAATATGTACGTTGATCTCATTTAAAATGGGAGTATGTTCAACCCATGAGGCGGTGACGTTAGTAATCTGAATTTCTTTTTCATTGTGGCTTTGTACAGTTGACTCCTCCTTCTCGTCCATAACTAAGAATTCCTGTAATCTTCTAACAGAAACTATTGCTTCCGCGCCTGTGCTAATTGCCATTGGGTAAAATATGGCCATGGCCAATTGCAAGATATTGAAAAATTGTGCCATAGAAAATACTTTACTCGCTGTTATATTGTTCCCTAATAAGACATAACATATTACAGTTAAACATAAAGTTGCTCTTTCAATGAATACCATAGCACTTGCGAAGATACCCCTAAGATAAGAAGTTTTCGTAAGATCGTCAATTTCTGTTGATCTGGCATATTTAATGATCTTCTCGAACGGTTTCTCCCAGGCGTACATTTTTATTACTTGTATTCCTGAGATGATTTCACTCATTAACTTTACTCTATAATCAGTTTTATTGGCTACTTTCAGTCTTAGCTTGCCAGTTAATTTTCCAAGATACCCTAAAATAAATAATTTGATAGTATTTTTAATATTAAACTGTACCAAACAAAACTATTGTTATGGTGAAAGTATTATCTTTATCTAGACCTAGCACAAAAGACTGGGTTTCTGGACACCGAATTGACTAACTTGATTAACTTGAAATTGACCGACAATATATTATTTGGAGGCTTCAATTTCTTGTACAACTTGAAATAAACTGTTTTACGCCTTTTATAAAATGGCGACTTAAAACTTAGTCACCCTTTTAAATCGAACTAATAAATTGTAAAGACGTTTCCAAGAGCTTCAAGACCTTTAGGAAGGAGTTATGTCCGTTATAAAGGTTTAAAACTCTTATAAACAATTTTAAACTCTTATAAAATTATTTAAACTCTTATGAAAAACCTTAAGCTTTTATGAAAAGCTTTAAACTCTTACAAAATGCCATAAACTCTTATAAAAAGCTTAAAGATTTTAATCAAATTCAAAGACCTCAAGTCTTTGTTACAAGCTGAAAGCCCATCATTTGCCAATTTAGGTAGGGTCAGGGTTTTGTTTTTTAATCTTTTACAGTACAACTACAAAAGTACAAAAGTATCGAGTTTGTAGTATTATATGTCAAAAGACTTTCATAATTTACCACTGGCACACTGTCATTAATAAGCTTCAAACACTCAGAACTTGAAATTCATTCAGAGAGCTTAAATTTAAAATATAACAATCTTGTTGAAAAAGCTGTAATTTATTTTGATTTATATTTCAGCTTCTTACGCTTGTGAATTGTGATAATTCTTATCGAAATACTACAACGCTACTGGGTGTATTTATCTGGCTTTATGCTGAGATTTAATGTTGATACTTTACCTTGCCCTGGTAGACTTAAAGCCGCCATTGTCACAACTCCTGCTAAAGTAGAAATGCCCACTTCTCGCCAAATAAAATAAGTTACTAGACCTACTTGGAAAGGCATAATCCACAAGAAATGAAGCATTAAAAGGACCATATCGAACCGGCTAACGTCGTTGGAAAGCAAATTAACTACTTGACCTGCTGTAGTTTGACCTAGCGATTTTTGATTTAACCTTGTAATCTACAATTATTAAGGTATGATTAATTATTAACATAGAATTTATGAAATCAAGTAATTTTACCTTTCTATAGACCAACGAGGAAACTGCAATCCTGACTCTCATTCCCACTGCCGATTGCCCAAAATTGGTATGATGCATGAAAAATATTACTAAAGTCGATATTAGTATTAATAATCCTCCCATTATGTAGATCAGATCTGGATTTTCGTTTGGGTTATCTAAGCTAAATGATTGAATTAAATAAGACAACACCACTGGCTGCACTGATCTGGAAATATAATAGAATTCAATTTTTAAATTCTCAAGATGTTGTAAGATGCTACTTAGACATTTATTTATCAGTTAGGAGTATCTTAAATATCTGAAACTGCGCGTATAGACATGATACTCTGGACAAAGTTGCGAAAAAAGCCGGTCAAAAGTTCAATAAATCTATTAATGATTAAAGTATATCTATTAATAATATATTAAATTTCAGTATAAAATAATTATTTTGTAGTGGAAAATGTATAAAAATGTTAACACGTCTTTTAAAATCTCTTTCCACTCAAGGCAAATGTATGTATGTATAGGGGACGGTAGCACAGTGGTTAGCGCGTCTAGCTTTCACTCTGAACATACCTAGCGTGGTGGGTTCGAGCCCCACCTACTGCAAAGTAATTTTCAATTATGAATTATCCCCCAAAAAGGGCCCCGTCTCCTTTACTCAAACAAGTCTAGGCTTATTAGGGTCACTTAAGTGATTTGGAATGCAGTTAAAATATTTACCACATCACATCACATATAATCTAAATACGCACCTTAAAACCACCATTTGAAGGAACAGGAGTGCTCCGTAGATCATGTAATTCGCCAAAAATGTCTTTATTAAAGCTCGCATTAAGCTCGGTTTAGATTTTTTTAACTTTGCTTTTGCTACTTCTGTTTCCCAATTTTTCTCCAGCTTATCACCTAGATTTACCGATTTATCACAGTCTAACGATTTGTATAGATCTATCACTTCTAAACCTTTTTGAGTTCCTTTATAAAATAATCCTATCATCCACCTGAAATAAAACGCATTTATTACAATGGTTACACTTACTTACTTATAGTAAAGCCACAGATCAAAAGTAACATTATCATATAGTCAAGGTTTTATTGAAGCAAGCTAAAAGTTGTCAGCATGTACACCGATTTCTCTAAAGTTTTTGACACTCAATCGTGATCCTTTGTTGCAAGAATTGTTGAATTTTAGCCTTACCGAAATGTTTCTTAACTTTTTTATTCTGTCTGTTTGACAGGAAACTTTCTATACAATACCATGATTTTAAGTTTGATGAAACAACAGCAATGTTTGGTGCTCCTCGATGGTATGTTCTTGGACCCTTGTTATTAATAATATTTGTAAATGACATTAGCTATGGACTTGAACAGTTTTGTGCTGTACGCTGTTGATTGCAAGCTTTATTTGGTGATTAATAATTTTAATGATTTGCAAAAGGAATTCCAACAATTAGATTGTAGATTGTTTTAAGGGGTCATTTGGCTTCGAACAGCCTTACTTCACTTCGACCTAAAAGATCTTTTGTGATTTACCCTACTTCTAGTGGTTATCCCAGGATTCCCAGACTTTATACAGAGCTTGTGATTTTCCTGGGAGCTAATTTCCCTATGTCTTCAGGCGCTAATTCCGATTCCAACAAGTAAGTATGTGGTGTGACAAAAATAAGCCGTAGCTATTCTAAACATTGACAAATGTAACTCATAACTTTCACAAGAAAGCTTTATCCAATATTAAATCATGTTCACCTGTCTAGGTGTAGTCAATTTAACGATTTCATCTTCGACAGTAAGTTAATATTTAAACATCACATAAATGATGTAGTCAATGCTTACAGAAATTTAGGTTTTTAAACCAGAAATGTCAGAGAATTTATAGATAATAACACATTGATATTGCTGATCAATACATTTATCATATTGAAATTAGAGTACGTCTTCCTTTATATAGTCCAAAATATGCTGTGTGTAAACAGAACGTTGAAAAAACTCAATAATTTTCAGTAAATAATATCTTAATGGAGGCATTTATCTAGCAAGAGATACTATGTTTCACGTATTTATATGATTTGAATTCTCGCCGTAGGTATTTTTCGGTTCTATTTTAACCTCTCCACAATAAAATTGTGAGAGGTTACTAAAATTGGTTCAAAAACGAAAATTGAGATAACATCAAATCTTTACGTTTTGAGGTCCTAGGAACCCAAAAAAGTGGTTTTTTAAAAATGTCTGTGTGTGTATGTGTGTATGTATGTGTGTTAGCACGACAGCGCCGAAACTACTGAACGGATTTGAATGAAACTTTTCGCGTGCGTTTCTTTAGTGTCCCAGAAGATCTGAAAAGGTTTTGGTTGAGATCGGATTACGTTTAGTGCCATTTTGACGCAGCAAGTTGTTTATTTTATATTTACTTTCAATTTGCAATGGAACCATTGAAAAGCAGTTAAAATTCTGATTTCAACGATATATCACACTTCCACCCTTTCGATTTGGTTTCCGTGAAAAAAATTAAAGACAAAGCAAATATGGCATAGATCGCATTTCGCATGACATGATCGATGCGCGTAGCGGTTACATCGTGAAACTCGTCACATCACGTGTCAATTCACGTGTGAGGGTTTCTTCACTGCTCTAGAAGTAGAGCGGATTACGTTTAGTGCCGTTTTTAAATATATAGACAGACAAATCGAAGAATTAAACTACAAATATTCTTCTAAAATCTAGTAAAATTACTGAAATGCTAATGTTTGATTTAACAAAGACAGCCGCGAGCGATCGGATTGCAATGAGCAAATTTTGATGATTGTCATTGTCATCGTTTGTCATCCGATAACGTTGGTGTCATGTCATGTTAATAAGATTTCGGCACATTTGTAACTTTTAGTGGATTGTCACAAACTTTAAAGGTAGATGTAACAATATCAATATCATATGCTTTCTATAACTTCGTTGGTGAATTTATTATAGATTATCACTTTACCAATTTTCAGTTTGTTGCTTTACAAATCTGTAGTATTTAGGATAACTAGACTTTCTTAGTCGTTCAAGTGATGTTAAAGTTGTTAATATCCTAATAGTATATTGTTCAACGAGCGATAATGTAGGTAATAACTCGCATAGATGATTGTAAATTCATTAAGTTGAGGGTTTTTTAGTGCCCCAGGAGATCTGAAAAGGTTTTGGAAGAGATCGGATTACGTTTAGTGCCGTTTTGTTACACAATTTAATGCTCTTTTCGGCTTCAAAGATCCACCGAGTGGGGAGGTTCCAGCCGCTTCCAGTAGCTGCCGATTTTTTTTATATAAATTTTTTTACATTGCCCTGACTTCTGGAGTTCATGCGTGTTCTGAATCTCCACCTTTGCACTAGATATGTTCAAACCGTACATATATACAAGATGGCGTTGGTATATTTTTTACTCCTGTTAATGAAATTAAGTAATCTGTATTGTATTTAAACTAAAAATGTTATTAGTTATATATACAATTCTTCAACTTTCGATAAGTACTTATTGTATAAAATTCTGTAACTATATTTGTCCTTTCCTGTCGTGTAATCTGATATGTTTGGGTAGTTGTATTCTAAACAAATAAATAAATAATAAATAAACGTTTAGGTAGATTAAATATGACGTTTAATGATTGAAGTAAAACACGGTTTTTCATCTATGATAAAGATTCTACTTCAAGTTAACCTGAAAATAGTACAACTCTTGAATTCTTAATAGCAATTTGTCTATTTGTTTACTCATTCTGATGTAAGTATAGTATTGACATATTGAAGTAGGTCGTTATTCTCGTAATCCAAATCATTAATAAATTTTATCATTTATTCCATATTGTCAAGGATATCAATAGTATTGATTGGATTTCAATAATTCAATCGGGCCTTACCCGTTACTTTTTATACTGCAAATTTTTTTACAATATATTTGACAACAGAGCCTTAGCGAAGTCACTTGTAATGTAATACACGTATAGTCCCTTCAAATTAGTCAAAAAATCGCTGTTTTATGGAAAATTTTCCCACAGTTATGAGACCCATAAAAAGATAAGTATTTGGGTTGTTTAAACATGCTTTTCACCCCCCGCAGTTCCGAAAAAGGGCTGTTTTTGAAAAATCTATACATATATATGAATTTTAGCGTTTTTTCGCCTTCTCCTATATTTTCAGGAAAAACTATGCATTTTGGTGAAAAATATCAAGAGAGTAAAGTTATAGAGCATAAAATTTCTTACAAATTTGGATTTGTTTTTAGGTTTTCGCGAGTGTTAAATGAAGTGTTATTGTACTTCCGGGTGCTCTCCTCCAGGAGTTATGCAGATTTTCAACTTTAAATACTGTAAACGCCACGAGTGGTGGCGAGCAAAGGAGAAGCTGTGTGTAGAAAGTAGTTTAAACCTAGCGTACTCATCGCTATCCTAATTGGTGTAGAACAAATTCTAAATAATGCCAGCAGCGAGCGGTTCGTGCGGTTTTACAATACATTATATTCCCCTACAGTCCTCACCGCTCGCCAACACTCGTGGCGTTTACTGTACTCTCTGCTTGTTTCTATTTTCCCTCATAGATTTGCTAAAAACGAAAATTAAATAAAAATTATTTCCCTTGCAAAGATGTAGTGTTATCTTCCTGACTGCTATTTTTTGTTCGTATTTTTAACATCAATAATAAACAAACTGTAATAATAAGAAGTAATGACAGTATCATAAATTTTGACTATCTCCCGTTACGTCTAGCCTACAATTTGAACTTCATTGTCCGTTAAATATAACTACTAAATAATAGTTTGCATAATTATTTTGATAATTATCTGTAAGGATTACAATAATTTATATTCTATTGTTTAAAACATACTCGAGGCGTAAATTGGTTATCATTTATGTGCTTCTCAGATAACGCCAGTTGTAATAAAAGCCGAAATAAAAAAATATCCTAATATTTATATAATGTTTGCATCAAGAAAATGTAAATGTTTGGTTTGAGAAAAATATAGAAGAAAATAAAATGGAATATAACAGGGTCACATATCCTGGGGACCTTTTGATTTAAATATAAGTGAGGACAACGGTTCAAAGGGGAAAAAGACATAAGGATAAATACGGTAGACAAATATAACCTAAAGATCCTAAATACAATATGTAGAGTACCAATTTAAATGGACCAATATGTAAATTTTTTTGAAATATTGCCGATTAATGCATCAGAAGCACTTTGATATTTCACACATCCGAAAATTAGATGGACGGGATCCGCTATAATAATGTTGCATTCATCACAATTTGATAATAATAATAATAATAATGTTTATTATGCGAAAGAAAGGAGAAATACACACAAATGGCGAGTGTCCTGTTGTGCCGCTCTTCCACTCTCCCTATATTAATTACAATGAGTGTTCATACAAATATTTTACAAAGTCAAGATAGACCTGCGGTTAAAATAATGAGATCAGTTGCATACAATAATAATGATAAAATGTACTTGAGAAAAAGACTGAAACTCTAATACTTGCTAATTATTACATAAATCAACTAGGTTAATAAATTTTCTTTTATTTTATTTTTAACACTGGTTAAAGACAGATGTAATTCAGTTTGCACCTCATTCAGAAAATGAGGGTCTCTATAAGAGAAGGGCCCCTCAAACTTTTTTGTGCGGCGTTGCGGTGTACTATATGAGTTATATTTAAATATATTAGTAATATTTTTTTTTTCAACACTTATTTAACGTCGGTCTATTTCCGCTACTGAGGCCTATCACCGACGCCTGTAGACGAGCTATCCCAACCAGGAATTTTGCCGAACCATATTCAAATGTTGATCCAACAAAACAGTATAAAGCATTTTAATCGTGTTAATATCCGCAAAATCTCTGCTATAAAACCATATGATTTGTTTGCTTCACATATTAGGGTCTCGATATGATTGACAAATGACAGTTTCTTATCAAAAGTGACTCCAAGATCTCGAAAAATATTAGGATATTCCAAAGTTGTACCTTCTAAAGAATAATTGAAAATTAGAGTGCTAGACTTAAATATGTAAGACATTACTTAACATTTTTGATTAAGAGGTAATTTATTTAATACACACCAGTTAGAAATTTTATCCAAATTGTACTGAATTCTTACACAGTCCTCAACATTTTTAACTACTTCAAATATTTTTAAGTCATCAGCACAAAGAAGTCAGTTCACATCTAAATCTATGACGATATCATTAATAAATATGTTGAATAGCAGGGGGCCAAGAACAGATCCTTGGGGAACCCTCGAAGTTGCAAAGTACTCAACAAACTTGAAGCCATTATTACCACATATTGCTTTTTGTGAAAAAGATATGAAACAAGTAGCGATATAAGTGAGGAGAACAGTCCAAATAATGTCAGTTTTTTTCGTAAGAAATTATGGTCAAGTCTGTCGAATACCTTTAAAAAAATCAGTATAAACAACGTCAATTTGGGCCTGCATGTCAATAGATTCAGAAATGAATTGTGTGACAACTATATATATTCATATATTCAGTAATGGTGTAAAAATATTTGTTAACAAGAAGATTTTTCAGGATGTTTTTAAATGAATTATAATTTTCCCTTTTATAGTATTCCGGAAGCTTATTAAATAATTTTACTCCTACATATGACGGTAAATGTTCATAATTAGACGTATTATGGTTTACCGTACTCAATTTATTCCTTTTTCTCGTATTATAATTGTGATATTTACAATTTGTTTCATACAAACTAATATTTTTCTTTATCAACAGTAATAGTTTAAAAATATATATGCAAGGGTGCGTCATAATTTTATTGTCAGTAAAAACAGATTTACATGATTCTGTATTCCTCATGTTGAATATTAATACCTTTTTTTGCATTATAAAGATTCTTATACTTTCGGGGGCATTTCCCCAAAGCACAATATTATATAAAAGATGGTTGTAGACCAGGGAATAATACACGTTTAACAGATAATGTGTAGAAAGCACATTTTTCAACTTTAGAATGGCATAAAATGATCTGCTAATCATTTTACTGACGTGGCTTATATGGGCTGACCAGGTAAGATTATCATTTAAGAAGACCCCTAAAAATTTTGTTACTGAACTCTCATTTAATCTAATATTGTTGTCAACAATTTCATCGATGGGGTGTTTCTTTTTGTTATAAAAATTCAGGCATATAGTTTTATCTACATTTAAAATGAGATTATTTTTCTTACACCAACTTTGAAAATCATATATAACTCTAATTATAGATTTATTTCAATCTTCAGCAGTCAGTGCTGATACCGCCACTGTGGTGTCATCTGCAAACATTGTAACACATGTAGATGTAAGAAAATTTAGCAACTCGTTGACGTACAAAGTAAATAATAATGGGCCCAGCACTGACCCCTGAGGTACACCTCTATGTATACTATAGCAATTTGAAGTATTATCTTGTACTTTAACACATATTTTTCTGTCTGCAAGATAGGACATTATCCATGATAAAATGCACCCTCTTATATCTAAGGTATAAAGTTTTTGTTTAAGAAATAGTTGGTCCATGTAATCAAATGCCTTTGACACATCAAAGAATACTCCAGCTACCAACATTCCTTGATCTAAATGTTTACAAACATATTCCATAAGTTGGTAAGCTGCAGTTTCCGTTGATCTGTTAATCATATGATATACAGGGTGTCTCACCGCGAACTGAAATCGATCGATATAGAGAAAAGTGCGCATCAGAAAATTTTGAAAATTTAGATAATTGCTAATGTCGGCGTGGCCAATCCAACTAAAATAATTACAAGCAGCTGGCACTTCCGCTTATACCGGAAGTCGATACCAACTTGCTTATTTCAAATAGAACACCCTATATATTTTAGGGTTTTCGAAAAGAGCATAAAATTCTGAGTCGAAAGTATGTAGCATATTCTACCTAATCCTAGTCGTTTCAGAGATATTTGACATTTTATAGAAAATTTGACAGGTGCCACGGTTTGCAAGAACCGTTATAACTTTCTTCGTGTAAAAGATCCTCATTTGCTTCTTGTCACATAAAAGAACACAAGGAGAACTACGTTCTACAACTGAAATAAATTCAATAATATCATACCAAGTGTTCCGTTTTTCGCGTTACATTTTGTCAACTTCAAACCGCGAAAACTTGTTTAGGTCAAATGGAACACCCTGTATTTTTTTACGTCAAGTTGTGTAAAATTGAATTGCCTTTTTTCTGATAGCATTGTGGGGGTTAATGTTACAACTTTTTGAAATATTTGCGATTTTATTAGAAATTCATGAATTATTGTAATCATTTCATCAGAATAGCCATGATTAGAAACAATCAGTCATTATCTTATGTCAAAAATGCCACAATGTTTAAATTACACCCACGAAGATTTTTTAAATTTGTTTATTATTTATGGAAAATGTGATAAAGTAATATCAAGAACTCACAGCACATTTGCTACTCGATATCCAGAAAAACGGAGACCGTCATCAAACACTGTAAAACGCATACTGGAAAATTTTAAAAATTATGGCTCTGTCAAGGCAAAAATGCAAAGAAGAATTGCCTATTGTTGATGACGAAAACATTGAAATAGTCATTCTGGGATATTTTCATGCATCTCCAAGGATGTCATTAAGACAAGCTGCTCTGGAATCGGGACTATGCAAGGATTCAATTCACAGAATCTTATTAAAACATAAGTTTCACCCGTTCTCATTCCATATGGTTCAAGGATTAAAAGAAACAGATTTCCTAAGAAGACAGAATTTTTGTGAGTTTATTCTAATAAGGTCACGGTTCTTATTTGGGAAATATTATATGGACAGATGAAGCAAAATTTACTAAAAATAGACTTTTTAATAGACACAATTCGCATTATTGGAGTGACTCAAATCCTCATATGTTCAGAGAGCGAAACTTTCAGGAAAGTTGGCAGTTCAATGTTTACTGTGCCATAAGAAACAATAGAGTGGTGGCATTACAATTTTATCAGGAAAGTTTAAACGGTAAATTAAATTTTCTCTTCTGCTAATATGTATAGGTAAATTTTTTTTTTTTTTTTTTTTTAGGTTAAAGATATCTGAATATCTTACAAAATTTGAATAATAACTATTTAGAAAATTTACCTCTCGCCGAACATAGAAACATTTCCACATAACGCATATTTAATTAATAATTATTTACAAGAAACTTTTTTATGATCAATGGACCTTTCTTATGGCCTCCTCGCTCGCCCGATTTATCAGTTCTGGATTATTTCATTTGGGGAACTCTTAAAAATAAAGTTTATGAGAGCCCATTAACAACCATTGAAGATTGTATGCAAAGAGTAAGAAATGCATTTCAAAACATATCACAGGATTCAATTAGAAGAGCTACCCATGAGGAACTAATCCGAAGGTGCGAAAAATGTGTCGAGGTTCGAGGGCGGAATTTTGAGCAATTATTAAATTAAAATAAAATCATATGTTAAATTGATCTTATCTCTGCTATTTTAGTTCATGCCATATCTTCAATTCGATTAATACGCATGTTACAGCGTTAGTGTTATTTTGCGTTTTTGTGGATATCGAGTAGCAAATGTGCTGCAAGTTCTTGATATTACTTTATCACATTCTCCATAAATAATAAACAAATTTAAAAAGTTTTCGTTGGTATAATTTAAACGTGCTGGCATTTTTTGACATAAGATAATGAATGACTGATTGTTTCTAATCATGGCTATTTTGATGAAATGATTACAACAATTCATGAATTTCTAATAAAATCGCAAATATTTCAAAAAGTTGTAACTTTAACCCCCACAATGCTAATATCAGAAAAAGGTGAATTCAATTTTACACAACTTGACTTAAAAAAATACAGGGTGTTCCATTTGACTTAAACAAGTTTTCGCGGTTTGAAGTTAACAAAATGTAACGCGAAAAATGCAACACTTGTTATGATATTATTTATTTCAGTTGTAGAACGTATTTCTCCTTGTGTTCTTTTTACGTGACAAGAAACAAATGAGGATCTTTTACACGAAGAAAGTTATAACGGTTCTTGCAAGCCGTTGCACCTGTAAAATTTTCTATAAAATGTCAAATATCTCTGAAACAGCTAGGTTTAGGTATAGGATATAGGTTTCGACTCGAAAACCCTAAAATATATAGGGTATTCCATTTGAAATAAGCAAATTGGTATCGACTTCCGGTATAAGCGGAAGTACCAGCAGCTTGTAATTATTTTAATTGGATTGGCCACACCGACATTAGTAATTTTCTAAATTTTCAAAATTTTCTGATGTGTACTTTTCTCTATATCAATCGATTCAGTTCCCGGTGAGACACCCTGTATACTATACTGTGCAGTAAGAATGTGCATGTTTATCCCCCTTTTTGTAAATGGGACAAACTTTAGGATATTTCCAGATTTCGGGAAAAGTACTAGTTTTCAGACAAAGGTTAAACAAAATTGTCAATGGGCTTGCAAGTACATAAGTGCAGGTGTAGGTTTAATCTGTTTCAGAGCAGTGAGCACATCATTGAACTCAAATTCCCTCATGTGTAACTGTGAGTTAAGCACAAACTCTTTATCATCTATAGATATTTCATGTAAAGGTGTAAACGATTTGCTAAAAAAATCAGCACAGGAAATTAGAATATCTTTGGGATTATCAAACCTTAGATCGGCATAGAACATGCCGTTGGATATATTGGTTGATCCTTTTTTATTTTTTATAAAATGCCAAAATTTATTTGGACCACGCTGTAAACTATTTACGGTTGAGCGTACATAAGAGGTAAGAGGTACTAATATCTAGTTTTATTTTATTCCGCATCTCTTAAATTCCTCTAAAGTATTAGGGTCAGTATTATGCTTATAATTAGACAGGAGTTTAGCTTTCAGTTTAATATTTTTAATTATCTTGCTATATTGCTTTAAAATAATGAAAAAAATTCAGATCTCAGCAAAATCGATGGTAATGTTTCCAAATAAAGAAAAAATCCAATAATATTTTAAATTTCAAACATTGGATGAGATACAGGCGAGCAAGATTTATTATATTCACCAACAATATATAGGGGGAGATGGGGTACATTGATACGCCGGACAGATTGATACGATGTCAAAAACTCGCTAAGTAGTTCTGCTAGAAACTTTCTGAACCAGTTAACAGATGCCGCTGTTTTGCTTACAGCGCCACACAAAATATAATGCGTCTCCCTTCTATATAAGTTATTCCTAATCTGTGAAACGTTTTGACAAGTGTGATTGTAAATAATTTTAGAATTAATAAAATTCGTCTTTTATGCGAAAATACCCAACTGATCAATTTGAATTTTCGTCTGAGGTAAGTTCATTTATCATTCTAACTTATTGTGTATCCCTTTTTAACATATTTTGAAAAATCATTTAATTATTAAAAATTAACCTCGCTTTTAGGATGTGGGGATCTTTGATACAAATGTAAATGGGGTACATTGATACGTATAATTGTACCCTTTTGGCGTATCAATATAATTTAATGAACTAGGTACCTAAATTATTATATGTAACATTTGTTTCTTTTTCGTTTTACAGGCAAAATGCCAAGAAAATATATAAAAAAAACAGATCGGGCCTACATCGATGAATCGAAAGTAGAATTAGCGATTTCAGCAGTTACAAATCAAGATCTTTCAATAGGGAAGGCGGCAAAAATCTATGGATTAAAAAAGGCTACACTACAACATAGAATAGAAAAGGTTCGACGTTTGAATGAAATCCGTGAGAACTCGGAGCCTGTTCGAAAGTTTGCATCCAAATATTCATCCCAACAAGTTTTTACGGAAGACGAAGATAAGGCATCAGTAAATTATATTTTAAAGTGTAGCAAGATACTTCACGGACTCTCTTTAGAGGCAGTAAGAAGACTTGCATATGAATATGCTTCCGCAATCCCAAATTGCAAATACCTATCTAACTGGGGTAAAAAAAAATTAGCTGGTAAGGATTGGCTTTACAGTTTCCGTTCCAGGCATCAGAATTTGAGTTTACGAACCCCAGAAAACACGAGTGCTGCAAGAGCTTATGGATTTAATCGGTGCACAGTGAAAGAATTTTTTGACAATTTTGAAAGTGTTTTGAAACGCTATAAATTTGAAGCCTCACAAATCTATAACTTTGACGAAACGGCATTAATGACAGTTCAGAAAACCCCTAAAGTTTTAGCTGACAAAAAACAGCGTCAAGTTGGTCAAATCGTCTCTGCCGAACGTGGGCAACTTGTGACTCTTGGTATTTCAATTTCTGCTATTGGTACCTTTATTCCACCAGTATATATTTTTCCAAGAGCAAAGTACAAGGATCATTTTATTAATGGAGCTCCCGAGGGTAGTATCGGTTTAGCCTCCAAAACTGGATGGATAAATTCTGATTTATTTTTAAATGTTTTGTTACACATTCAAAAACACACCAGGTGCACTAAAGATTTTCCAATTTTATTGATAATGGATAATCACGAGTCACATATTTCTATCAACGCTATAAACTATGCTCGCGATAATGGTATAGTTTTTTTGTCATTGCATCCGCATACATCCCACAAAATGCAACCTCTAGACGTTGCAGTGTTTGGTCCTTTTAAAGGCAAATGCAAAATAGCATTTAACGACTGGCATTTAAATCATCCTGGGAAAACAATCACTATTTATGACGTTCCAGCTCTTTCCAAAAATGCGTTCATTGACTCATTTACTGTTAAAAATATAACCTCGGGGTTTCAAAAATCCGGCATTTGGCCATTCAATAGGCTGATATTTTCTGAAGATGATTTCTTAACAGCATATGTAACAGATAGGGAAAATTCAATTGTGGATGACATATTATGTAAAAGACTCTCATCTTCCACTAATCATTTACCAGAAATTGCAACAGCAATTCCTCAGCAAAATGAACCACTTTGCAACATGCCATCTGCTTCAAACAACAATGAAACACCAGCGGATAATGCTCCTTTCGCTTCATCACCAAATCAGAATTTGGACAATATACATCGGCCTACAACTCCGACCATTCTTTCACCTGAAACTATTCGGCCTTTCCCAAAAGCAGATAAAAGAAAACGTTCCAGTAAAGGCAGGCAACCAGGTAAATCCAGAATTTATACAGATACACCTGAGAAAGAAAGGATTGATCAACTAGCTACAGCTAAAAAAGAAAAAGAAGCACGACTTATGTTAAAGAAGGCTCAGTCCAAAATAAAAGAACTTTCTAACTTGAAGGAGAAAACTGAAATGCCAATAAAAAGAAGGAAAGTTCAGAGGAGGGGCAGTAGTGAGATGAGTGAAGAGAGTCTGCATATGACGTCGACAGATGAAGAATTTTCAGATTACGCAGATGAAGTAGAAGAGACATATGAAACGCATGAAGAATGTGATTCACTGCCATCTGGCGAAAGCATTAAATGTGGAGATTTTGCTTTGATTAAATTTGCAAAGAAAACATCTGTAATTCACTATATAGCTAAAGTGACATACATATACAATCCAATGGAATTCAAAGTCAGTTACATGAGGAAAAAACCTGGAAGTTTTAAGTTTATCTTTCCTAATATAACCGATGAGCATAGCGTCCATATTGACGATATTATTCGATTGCTTAGTCCTGCCAATGATTCTGGCACCAAAAGATCAATGTCGTTAATGAAATTTAAAGAAAACCTTACAACATATAACTTTGTCTAAATATTAACATATATTATTACTCAATAAAACTTACAATAGCTACCTACTTGTTTTAACATTTTTTCATTTGACTTCCTTACTTTCAAATCAGTGATTACCTAGATCTGACTTATGTAGTAACAACAATATAGACTCATGTCATCAGTATCAATGTGCCCCACATAGGATATAAATGTACCCCACCGCAGGGACCATTGATACGAATGTGTTACATTTCATTTTTGTTGTTTTTTTATGTTTCCATCCAACATTGAATAATGAAACGTCTTGCTGCTATCCAATAACGTATACAGTATTGAACAAAAATAAATCCACTTAAAAATTGTGCATGGTTATTTTTTTATAATTGTAAAAAAAAAATCGTATAAATGTACCCCATCTCCCACTAAGTATTCCGTTATGATTGGTACTCGAGGTTTTTTATTCAGACGTATCCTATATAATATTTTCAAAAGTTCAACTTACGTAAAAAATAATTTAGATAATATGTTGGCATTTTTCTTAGGGTTGTCATGTTTAAGTTTGAATCCAGTATCCATATTTCTTCTTAAAAACTATAGCGAACTCTTTCACTACACCACCACGCCGAAACTGAGGCTAACAATAACTGTGATATCTAAAACTGATGTAATAAAGTAGAATATAAAAAGATAAAACAATAGAAAATCTTTACCTAAATATAATTTATTGTATTCAATGGTTTAATATAGTGCAATAAAAGTATGTAAACAATGACAGAGAAAATTCGTTACTACTATGTTTGCAATGAGACCGAGTAAATTTTATCATAAAGCGTGTGTTATCTTAAGAATTGTGCATAATAATGTAATAGGTATTAAATACCCAGATTAGCTGTTTTTAGCGTATTACCGAATTTCATTTAATAATCACAATTAGTAAAAGTTTGTTTTTTGTTTTCCTAAACAGTAAAATTAAAATAGTTGTACTTGAGAACAAGCTGAATTGAAAAACTAGAACTAGAATATCTAAACTGAACTGCTGGTCAATTAGAACGAATCAATAGCTTTAAAAAAATGGGAAAATTTGGATGAAATGATTTTCTCGTAAAAAACTCGGAAAGTATCAATTTTACTGTCAAATATGTACACATGAAAATTATAGGTAATAAAAATCCGCACAATTTCTTTTTTTTAAAATTTCGTACGACCTGTTGGAGCCGACACAGATTTTTTTTTAAATTTCGACAGTTTTGCGACGCAACGGAAACGCGCGCGTTTTTCGCTAAAATCTCAAAAATGGTCGTTCGGGTCGCAAAATGTTTCAAATGAAAGTTGTAGAGAATTCGATTACGAACAATTTCACTTTTCATTTCCATTCGATCAATATTGGCAGAGATATGAATTTTTAAACACCTTTATAGCGCGCTATCGGAACTCTTGTAAAATTGATAAAAACTCAAATACGATATATCGTACGCATATAGTGGTCTAAGAAAATTTTGAATATGTTGGTGTATGTACAAAATCGTTTTGATAACGAGTGAATGGAGATTAAAGGGAAAAACATGAAAAATTGTCATTTTCAAATGCATTTTGACAAATAGCTATTTTTTGATTGGCTTTAGGCAATAATGACACTAAAGGCTTTTTGAAGAGAATTAAATTATCTGTAAAATGAGCTCCAAGTGACATTCCTTCTCTTTCTGCATGCAGCAAATTTATATTATCTGTGTCCATAAAATGGTTATATTCAATTCAATGTACTGCCATTTCTGTACTTTTATTGTTATTTAAAATTGATCTTTTGTGTTCTTTTGACCCATTTTCAATACTTCTGCCGCTCTGACCAATATACACAGAATTTTTTTACATATTTATTTAAAATCGTTCTATATCCGCGACTGAGGCTATCACCGATGCCTGTACACGAGCTATCTCCAACCAGGAATTTTGCAGAATCTCTTTTTTTACAGCGCCGGCTACTATCCTTCCCTGCCGGAGCTATTAGATGAGATGCCGCCAAGAGAGATATTTTCTGTTATTGAATTTTTTAAACTTTAATTTTCTTTCTTGTGTTTTTCTTTTAAATTCATCTGTTACTGTTATGGCAATAAGAAAAATAATATTTATATTCTGACTCAAAAAAAGCAACACAAAATGTAAAATGACAAATTTATTTTATCTAAGAACATAAAATATATGAATCTGTAATAAAATACAAAGTAAAATTTAATTGACAGTACTGTTTGCCGCCTCACAAATGTTATCGCCTTGTGCTAATGGTTCCAAAAGCCGGCACTGCTTCTCTGTTGAAAAGTAAGAATCTTTTATTTGCCTAACATTTAATAGACAAATGACCGGTATGGTATATCCACTACGCAATCCTCGCCTAAGATTGCATAGCTTGTACATATACACTGAAATACAAGCCGCTAGAAGATGGGGCGAGGATACTGTTTTTTCTTGAAACCCATCCAGGTACTAACAGCGCCTAAGGTTTCTTTACTTTACATATCGTAATATGAATTAAATTAAAAATAAATTTATTAATGTTAAAATACCTCCCCAGAATTCATTCCGCGACTGTGTCTCCAACCGTAATGCGAAGCCTTGTAGCCATTGCAGAACCGGTAGGTTGGATCTGGTTTGACGAGATAAAATATAATCTAAGCCTAACTCATTTTATGCGTGATGGGAGTTACCCTATAATATAACTGCGTAGGACGGTCTTGGACCGAAGGGAGCGAAGTAAGTATTTTTTAATACGTCGAATTCAAGAACACTTTTTAGTTTCCTAAAAAGAGAAATTATTCAGGAAAGCCTTTTATTCAGATGATTAGTATGGCTCACCCAACTAAAGTTATGATCTAGATAGATACCTAGGAGTTTAAGGTGCTCGCCTTTTTATACATTTTTGTTTGAGGCTTTTATGAGTCTCTGAGTTTCTCTTGATTAAGAAGTGTTAGTTCATTAGAGGTGAACCAAATTTTTGCCTGTAGTTCATTGTGAGGGGATAGTTCCAACATATTGTCAATGTTACGGTGGGAACACAAGAGAGTTGTATCATCGGTGAATAGAATGGATTTTCTGGGCAACAAAAATTGAGGAAAGTCATTCATATAAACTAAAAATAACAGTGGCCCTAGGACAGAGCCTTGGGGTACACCATAATTATTGTTTAGGAATCCTGACGTTTCATTGGCTAAGGAAACACACTGCTGACGGTTAAGCAGGTAAGATTTGAAGAGCGATAGAGGTAACCCTCTAATTCCATACCATTGATTGCATTTTATCATTAATTTATCATGGGAGACACAGCCGAAGGCCTTGAAGAGACCACACGGAGTAATCGCAGTGTGCTGACCCCCTCAAGACCACCGACTGCATATCTCACAATCTTTGGAACCGCACGGGTGGTCGAGCGTCCAGAACGGAAACCATATAGATAAGGACTAAGGAGTGATTTATGTTCCAGATAACTTGACAGTGTTTCTGCCAGAATAATCTCAAATATCTTCTCAAGAATGGGGAGGATCGATATGGGGAGGTAGTTGTCTAATAATGAGTCATCACCCTTTTTAAAGACTGTTGTAATATGAATAATTTTAAATATATCTGGGTAGGGGGGACGGTAGCTCAGTGTATTAAAGCGTTTGGCTAATTTTTTTAATGAAAAATTGCCCCAAGAGTGGTTCGGAGTCCACATTAAACTGTAGGGCCTCGTCTCTCTTTATCTAGCACAAGATCCTTGAGATCTTCCAGGGGGTTACTTCGGTAACTTGAGATACGGTTAAGAAAATAAGAAAATATTTTTAAGGTACCATCAGCGATTATATAAAGCAGCTAGCGGAGCGGCGATAATATCTTCCATAGATTTAATTATTTTGGCATTTGTCATGTATATCGAGCGAGTTTGAATTTTTTAGAGCTTAATAACCGATTTTACTTCTTGTACAGTTATTGGATGCAGGAAGATGAATAAGTTAGACGGTTGGTTAGAAGTAGTAAAGATGGATGTAGGTATGTTTAGGAAAGGTGTATAAGGTAAACGCAAGTCACAGTAGGTCGAAGTTGGCTACAGAGTCTGCCGGAAAATCGGTAACGTCTGGTATTCCATTAAAAGTATCAAGTAATTTGAGTCTGAAAGCCACCTTTTGTATTACCTCCGGTTCATCTGGGTATAACTATACAGGGTGGTAGATTAAAAATAACAGAGTTTATGTTGTTAAAGCTATCAAAATATCCATCTTATTCAATTGAATTATACGATTTTCCAAAATTTTAAATTGATGTCTCTTTACGAGAATATAAGCTGGCTAGTAATATCGTAGGCGCCCGATATATATATAAAAAGGGCTTGCAATACCTAGGAATCGTGTACGTTATTCGAACATTTGTTTACGCACCAAAAGTGTGCTGTATTTCGCGATATCTTCGTAAAAGACGTTTTTCCTATTTGACCTGAACTATCATATATTTGCAATTACTAAAGCTTAAAATCGTCCATTATATACCAGTTTGGAAGTGCATCCTCAACAAAACAACTTTCTAGCAATATATTCTTCCTCATCCATCATTCCGCACAACCTGAGTGATGAAGATATAGAACCGATAGTCAGGGAAAACCAGAACGTTGGGAAAACATTGTTAGCAAGACTGGCATTGGGTTGATGTAGATTCCGCCCTTATGGCGGACGTCGTCAGGAGCTCAGTACGAATTTCTTAGAAAGGTATGTGAGCACCATTACCGACTCCAGAGGTTTGCAGAAGTACCAGTGTCGAGCTGAGTTGTGTCTCAGGGCGTTTTCCTTTTGGATCGGGTTCGTGAGAGAGACCAGGGATTTGTTTTGTGTAGAGAGAATTTGGTTGTGCCCAGCTTCGACGTAGTCACTTGGATTTTAGATATTGTTTTTAGATTTTAGACAGGGAAGGAGTCCCCGATGATGGCTACTTTATATTCAGGGAAGTTAGCTCTGAAGGTGTTCCTAGATTGATAATGCGAATTCTTTATAAGATATTCAGAGGAGTCTCTGCTAGGGTAGGTATTCCTAGATGTAGGCGAGTGCCAATGGAATGAAAGTCAGCTTTTCCAAAAGCTAGTATACTAACACTATTTAAAATATTTACAAAACGGAGAAACGATTTATTATGTTTATTTAATTTACAGTTGGATTTTAGCAAGCACTTTTTTGTAGCTAACACAGGTTACTAGTTAGGACGTCGTGATTAAATAGTTGCAGCAGACTAAGTAATGGCAGGTTAAATCGCTCGGGACAGAAGTTGATACGTTGAACGATCGCGGTAGACTGTTCGAACTTCAATTTTTGTTAAATGCGCGATGGCAAAATTGTTTAGAGCTTCTTTACTTGGTGCAGCCAAGGAAGCAGCTGCAGTGGCACGGTTGTAGGTTCAGCATTCGCGGCGCCCATAATGAATTGGACTTCACTTGGTAATATTAAGATTGCAATAAAAAAATTGATTAACACGTTTTAAAGAGTCTGGGATGATTCACTTTTTTTTTTAAACTTCTTTTTACTTGGTTTGGGCCAAGGAAGCAGCTGCAGCGGCATGGTTATAGAGATAACTATCGCGGTGCACATATCGAAATGGACTTGCTCGAGCTCATCGTGCTCGGCTTTTTAAATGGTTCGTCGGGGACTTGACGTGCGGAGATCTGTAGATGTCCCCATCCATTCCGTGCGGGCTCGATTGCACAATATTGCATCAGAAAATGTAAAAATGGAAAATTCGGACGTGAAAAATATACGACCGTCTCGGCATTAAAATGGGAAATTTATTGATATATGAACGAAGTTCGAATCGATTTGATTTCGGAAGTTATTGACGAAAATTGGTTGAAGAAATTAATTAAATTTGAAACGACCCCGTAAAATCATCTCGAAGATCCTGCACTTAGAGTTGAAATGATATGAAATTGTGCCGCTAGGTCTGCGGTGTATGAATGAAAGTAAGTTTTGATGATAAGTCATATGGATTCATTAGAGAATATATCACAGTGAAATTCAAAGCAACAGACATTATGGAACGGACAGCAAGTCTTAATTGACAGTGAATTGGACGTGTTAAAAGACAAAGAAAGAGGGTTAGACACGGACAATAACATAATGGGAAATCACGAAAACATCTAAAGATCGTTGGGAGACCTCAAAAACTCGATAAATGATATTAAGGTCGTAGGAAATGCATTAGAATAGCAAAGGATAGAAAAGTATGGAAACAACTAGAAGGCGTCTAGGTATAGTTCAAGTAGGAAGAAACTGAGACATAAAAAACTTAACGAAAACTTTACGACCTCATTAAAATACCGGTACTCTTTTTTGTGCTGTTCGCAAATTGACTCGCTTACCTTTATAGGTTTTTAATGTGCGTCGGGAATGTTTCATGTCAGGCTTGGCGATATGGCCCTCGGCGACATAATTATGTCGTAAAGATTTTGTTGCGTTTTTTACTTACTGGGATCTATTTATTTCAACTAGCGCCTTGGCCCACGGCGATAATAGTTATGTCGTAAAGTTTTTGTTGAGTTTTTCTGTCTCCGAAATTTATTTCTTGAACTATACCTGTAACAATGATCGAACTTAGGCTGAAAAAGTAGATGACGAGTGAAGCGAGTCCGGAAATACCAGCCGAGACGCAATCTATTTACTCCACAATAATATGCTATTTTTGTTGAAACTATTGATATGAATTAAATAAAAGATTATTATGTAATTTCTTATAAATATATTTTAGAATTATTTGTATGAGAAAACTATGCATTGGTAAATTATATATTCGCATACAGTTGAGACTATGTTGAAATATTTGAAATGCAAATTTTATTTCCTTTTTAAAAAACAAAAATATTCATACAGAAATACCATTGGAGGAATTCCTACGTATTAATGCGTTGATATCGTTGCAAGGTAAATTTATTAGAAATATGTGCTAAAATTGCAAATGTTACATTCACTATCGTTTATTTTGTAGAGCAACACAATTCATTTAAGGGCTGTACAACTATCTATTACAAATTTTATGGATTATCCTTGAATAACAGGCAAAAAATATTATTATTTTAATGGTTGGGATAATAAAAGATTTGTACTGAATTTATGGTGGGTTCCTTGTGAAACATCTTGAGTATAATTGTTTATAAGTAGACACTACTTTTAGATGTATCAAATTGCTATGTTTAAAATTCCCTACAAATGTTTCATCCCTTTAGGACTTTATTAAGAGTACAACAAAGTGCATACTAAAGTAACAGAAGTGATTATTCTAAATAATGTCTTTAGGTATATATTTAGAATAACCACCGTTGTTACTTTAGTATACACTTTGTAGGACTCTTGATAAAGGCCTAAAAAGCCGAAATAGTTGTAGAGGATTTTAAATATAGTAATTTGATACATTTAAAAGCAGTGTTTGCTTAAAGAAAATTATAGTAAAAATTGTTCAGAACGGAAAAAAAATATTTTCAAATAATCCCGCAATATAAGAGGGGTGGCTGCAGAAAGGAACTAAATATATATTTTGTTGAATTCACTTCCAACCCGAAAACTTACGTTACTAGGAAAAAGTGTTTCAAATAGAAATTTTTGATATATGCAAACGTGTCGAATTAAACGTCGCCAAGAAAAATTGGGTTCAGTTTAATTTTACGTTTTACCAGAAAGTTAAAAATATATTTAGCATATGGGATAATGAGAAAGTACTGTCAAGGTACATCCACTCGAGACCGATTTTTTTATTTGAACTATAAAGTAAATATTATTTTTCAGTTTAGATATATGCCATTTTTAGTGTTCTAGATTTTGCTCAAGAATTTACTATTTCGAACAAAATTACATGTTTATTTTCACTTGACTGGTCACTGCTAAAGGAAACACGATGTCCCGAAAAACTGCTCAGCATCCTTATATTTACTCAGAAGCGAAAATGTTTAGATCTTGATCTTCGTTTTCCATTTCCTTAATTTTTATATTTTCTCAAAGTACTAATAAAAAACAAGGTACCAAAATAATTTTAAAAACTCCTCCTCAATACATTCATATATTTTATTACATCATACCACAATACATATTTACAAAAATGCTTTATTATCTACATTAAATACATACAATAACAAAATAAGTCTATATATTTTTTTTCTATTGCTATAGGTACTTTTGTCTATATGCTTCTGCGGCGACTTCTTTCAATTGCATTGACATCGTAGGTCCCGTTTCTAGTACCAGCTTATGAAAGTGGCCTTCATGAATCTGTAGCAAACTATGTGGATGATCAAATTCCAACATGGATCCGGCGCTCATGACCAACACTTTATCAGAATCCATAATAGTGTTGAGTCTGTGGGCTATCGTCAGAACGGTACAATCTTTAAACTTTCGACGGATCGTGGCTTGAATGAAAGAATCAGTCCTAAAAAACGGAGAACAGGGTAAGTATATTTAACATGCTTATGACAATTAAGTTTATTTAAATTCCTTGAAAATTTCCAAATCTAGTAAAATTGCAATCTTTATTTAAATCAAACTTTAATTAGTTGTGTCATAATTTGTTACAAACCAAAATTCACCTCATTTAGTAAATTTATCTTGTATAATCTGAAATAGTATGCCCAATTTGATGTCAAATATGTATTTAAAAACCATATAACAAATTATGAATTTGAAAATTCGGTTCTTAAGTCAGTGGATGTCCTAACTATGATTAAGATGCATTTTGGGACAACTGATTTGATTTGATTCATCACCGTACAGTAGGCACTGCTGCCACCTCCAGAAAACCCATCACTGGCGCCTAGCTGGTATGTTTACGCTAGGTTGCACTCTGGTCATATTTTATTCCTTATTTTTTAAAGTGAAAGAATATTTTTTCTAAGTATTGGATTTATTGTCTATTTCACTGATTGTCTTATCAAATATAACTTGTAACCAATCACAACGCAGATGTTTTTTCCTTTTATTTTTTAATGTAAATGAACATTCAATCAAATTTCATTTTTACCTATTAACAATTGAGTTTATTTACATGGACTTTTTCTTTACTTAAATAAATAATACTGAATGTCTTCATTAATGAAATAATACAATAGGGCTAATAATACAATACAATACAATCCAATGCAATGCAGTGCAATGCAATCCAATCCAATCCAATCCAATACAATGTAATACAATACAACACAATACAATACAATACAATACAATACAATACAATACAATACAATACAATACAATACAATATAATAATTAAGGACGAAGTTTGTAAATTAATGTATATACTCTTCCACTTCCAACCAATCCAATCCGACCCCTGCATCAAACATCACGATTCCGTCCGTGTGGAGCATAAAGCTGCCGCGACAATGCCAAAAATCTATCGCTATGTCTAGGTTCCCGACACAACTGCAACAGTCATGCGCGAAACGCAAAGAAAACCACACGCGAAACAACAGCCCGCATAGAGGCCAGCCAGATCACGGCAGACCACACATACTACCAAAATAACAAACGATGTATAAAGGTATAGTCCAGGTCAGCACTTCCCGGCACTCAAAAAACGGAACAAAAACTTTACGACATAATTATTATCGTCGTGGGCCATGCGACATGCCTGTCATCAAACAAGCCGACGCACATTAAAAACCTATAAAGGTAAGCGAGTCAATTTCTGAACGAAATAGTACAGAGAGTACTGGTATTTTAATGAGGTAAAGTTTTTGTTGAATTTTTTGAGTGCCGGGAAGCGCTGACCTGGATTATAAGTCATATTCGTAATTATTATTCATGTTTAACCACTTTAATTGACGAAATTTATCTGTGATATGATCTAATTTTCTGAAATCATTAATAAACCGACATCAGGTGTTCTGCAATCTTTGAATGAGTTTGTCTTGTGTCCAGGCATGGATATTATACAATATTAGGCCAATCACCGTAGACACAACAGTCGCGTTAGGTCGTAAAAAATTGCACTGTTCTGATTTTTTGGGAAGTTGTTAGGATAGATACCAATAGTGTAAAACCAAGTTTGCAGTTTCGAAAGACTTGTGCTAACTGCGTGGTGCTCGAAAAACCTTGAAATTTTCGGACTTTTTCAGTTTTTGGCTTATATATTCTGAAAGGGGGATTCTATGGAAAAAGTCATACTTAAACTTTTAAAGTAGACAAAATTTACTATAATTTGAGCGTAACTGTAGCTCCGTAGGTCCCGAGATACAATGATTCAAAAATTGGCCATTTTTTCCAAAAAGTTCGAAATTGTAGTTTTAGTCGTCTTCCGAGCAGGATATCGGCTAAAACACTCAACTTACGAGGAAAGTCATAGAAGATGAAGTTGTAGAGCAGTTATTTTGCTTTAATTTAAGTACAAGCGGAACCCAATAGTTCCTCTGTTATCTGGAAAGAACGAACAATTAAGGAAATCGGATTTTTCACGAAATGGAGTCTGACGAATTGCAGGACTTTTGTAAAGGATAAGAAAGACATAACTCAGTGAAAAATGGTTTATATCTTTATATCATGCAAAATGAAGTTGAGTACAATTAATAATAAGGTATAAATTTATCAAAATTATATCTAAATTGTATAAAAATTATTTTGATTGGGGACCTGGGACGTGAAATGTTGAACGTGAAGTGGTGGCGGGACCTCAGCTGACTTCTGCCACAGAAATAAACAACACAATGTAAATAAATAGTTATGAAATGCATAATAAATTACAATGAAGGTGTAGGTATGTAATACTAGACTTACCTTTACATACTTAGGGAGACAGTCGTGTTATTTTGGAAGGTTCGTCAGACAACTCTTCTCCGGAGACTCCCCTGTTGCCGGATTAGATCTACTACTAGATACTAGTGATAAAGGGTCGTCGACATCGTCTTCTTCATCCGACTCAGCCATGGCTAAGGGAGGAGTATTTAGGCAGGTCTTTCCCTGGCAAACTTTGCAGAGAGCAGAGCATTTTAGCCCTGCTCTCTGACAGGAGCAGCTTCCTCCTCCGCACCCTTTCTGACAGGAAATTCAGCAGGGTTAGCGGCGCTGGTTCCTTGGTTGAAGTCACCGTTGTCACAGTTCTAACAGTTTGATCCGAACACAGCCGTTTCAACAAGCACACTGAATTGCGTCATTGCGTACTAAATTGTAGATAGCGGCCGGGGAGTATAGAGGGGAGGATAGAGGTGGAATTCCTGAAAATAGCCGAGAGCGGTTCTGAGAGTCACGAAGGTTGGGCGCCTTCCACCTCACCTCTCTGCTCCCAATTTTTGAAGCGGTGTTTCTCGAGACCTATTGGACATACGGAGCTGCGATTACGCTCAAGTTGTAGTAAATTTTGTCTGCTTTAAAAGTGTGCACTGTGACATTTTCCGTAGGATGCACCTTTTCCAAAATCCAAAACTATCAAGGTTCTTTCGAGCACCACGCAGTTAGCACAGGTCTTTCGAAACTGCAAACTTGGTTTCACACTACTGGTAACTATCTTAACAATATCCCAAAAAATCAGAACAGTGCAATTTTTTGCAACCTACGATGTTTTAAATGATTGGCCTATATCAGCATAGAAGAAAACTAGCAATGCAAATAATTCACACAGCCTTTTCTTGGTTTTATAATTAAGAATATGTTTATTTGCATACAGTAACTTTAAACTTATACAAGACTTCTTCATTAAATTGTTATCATTATCATTGAATCTTAAGTTGACGTCTATTATAACCCTTAAGTTTGTTGCTCTGTCAATAAATGATAACATTTCACCATTTAGTATAACATTTAAGTTAGACGTAATATTTTCATATTCATTCTTTGGACAAAATAACATTATAGCCCACAGACTCAACACTATTATGGATTCGGATAAAGTGTTGGTCATGAGCGACGGATCCATGTTGGAGTTTGATCATCCACATAATTTGCTACAGATCCATGAAGGCCACTTTCATAAGCGTTTTAATTTATATTTTTTACAATTAAAAACCCTTTACTAAGATCCTCGTTAATATTTTTGGATATTAACTCATACTCTTGGCAACTAAAGTTAGTGTAAATAAGTTGACTATCATCTGCATAGCAATGAACTTCTTAAAATTTAGTAAAGTTATATACATCAGATGTGTATACGGACCCAATATGGAGCCTTGTGGAACTCCAAAATAATTGAAATTAATAATAGTCGTTTTTCCCTTTTTTGAGTTGAATGGCTAGGTAATATATTGATAAAACTTTGCGGTTGTAAAAAAATGGTTTAATGCCAATCACAAAAAGAATGTCTTTACTTTTTTAACTTTAGATTTTTATCATAAGAATAAAAGAAAACGAACATACGATTTTCGTCCCTAGAGAGAATGGTGGAGGAATGACCACAGGTTGTAAGACTAAATATATTTTGAATTCAATTCAATTCAGACTAAATATTAATTTCCTAACGACATTGAAGATAAAATATTTATGTCTACGTCAATTTAGAATAATTTTATGTATCTTAATTCAATGTTAATAAGAACGAATAACAGAAAAACATTTATGCATGAAATAATAAGATTCGCGATATTATATTTATCTCAAGTGAATGGCTGTTATGTCTGCAAATATTTTGTTGTGGTAATTTTATCAGTAATGTAGCTATTTTTATACATTATTTTTAATTATTAATACCTGGAGGTTATACTTCAGTAATGTCGTTATACACCGGGTGTTATAGAAAATGAAAAAGTCAGTCACGCAAAATGTTACTTAAAAATGGAATGATTCCTGCTTCACTGATTACGATTACAAATACGGATACGGTTAAAATATAAAAGCAGAAAAACAAACTTATTCCTATTTTTCATTGTATCAAAAACTTAATCCAAATTAAAATTTAATTTAAGCATAAGGAATACCTAGTGAGTAAATTGTAATAAATGCTAAGCCGCAACTACGAGCCCCCAGGGCTCAAGAATGCGTAAGAGGGGCCGTGATTCTAAAGGCTTCAAGTAATTCTAACAAATACCCATTTGTCTTAAATTAAAACATAAAATTTATACGAAACTGTCGACAGTAGAGCCCTGACAGAGTATAGTCAGTTGTATATTTACTGGGCAGTCAAAAAAAGCAACAAAAACTTTACGACCTCATTAAAATACTAAAACACAAACTCCTCTATAAAATCCTTATTTTACTATAAGGAACGTAACCAGATTGCAACCAACAGCTACTCTCCGGACTATGTGCCCCGCCGAGCGCTGAGTTACAAGTTACAAGCCTGGCGCGTTAAGCAATAATTGCATATTGCTATCAAAACGCTAATGCTTCGATTGCAACAAACACCAGCCGAAAGACTGATCCTACTTAAAGGAACTCTCGTGCCAGTCGTCACACACCAGTTGCAGACTGCAGTTTCGAGCTGTTGGCTCTCGTCAGTGCAAGGTAGGCATGTGACGACCGACACGAGGATCACTTTGACTATTTAGTACATTTCCGTATCTTTGGGATAGCGACATGTAAATTAGTCAGCAGGCGCCATCTAGCGATCCAGTGTCTGTTGCAATCGAAAAATAAATAGCCTGACTGGGTTTAATTCAGCGCTCGGCGGGGCACATAGCCCGGAGAGTAGCTGTTGGTTGCAGTCTGGTTACGTTCCTTATAGTAAAATAAGGATTTTATAGAGGAGTTTGAGACTAACAATATTATGTTCTAATATTCCGCCCTTTAAAGGCACATTTGAACTATTATTAAAATACTGCTACTCTCTGTACTATCTCGCCTGCAAATCAAATCACTTATTTTTATAGGTTTTTAATGTACGTCGGTTTGTTTGATAAGATCATGTAGAATGGTTCATCGGCGTTAATAATTAGCTCGTAAAGTTTTTGTTGCGTTTTTTGACTGCTCAGTAAATATACACCCGATTATAAATGCAGCCATAACTGAAGAGCCGCAGAAAAACTAAAGATAGCCAACACCTTAGGAGCTGTGCTGGCTGGGGAACGCGGTGGCTCCAGAGAGATACGGGTTTCGCAGCTTCGAAGAGTTCCAAGTACTCTGTTGTTGGATGGCTATGTAAACACAAGAAAATGTGTCTTCAGCATCGACCAGGTGTTACGTCATCAATAGTGCGGCCAGGATTTTTATCAGGAATAGAAGTTGACAAAAGCCGAAATGCATTGATCGTTCGAACAGTCACGGGAGATATGGCAAGAAGTTGAAAGAAGAAGGAGAAGTTGACCTAGATTTGCAGTTTGGACGCCTGTGCTTTAGTCAAAGGGTTATCATGGCTGACATCATTGATGGTTTCATTTTGGGGTTGGATGTTATGGGAATGCATGGATTTATAGTTAACGTAGGAGAATGAGTTCCGAATATTGAAAATGAAGAATTTATTCTATCAACAGCAGACGACCGGTTTCAAAAAGCAAGGGGCTGCTGACGGGCCAGACCATCAAGATTCCTTGTACTTTTCTCAATGCCAATAATTTCGCAAATAAAAATAACGGCTTACATTCATATTTGCTTCAAACCCTCCTTTTATCGGCCTCATAAATTGACTTTTTTTTTAATACATTTATTTAACGTCGGCCTATTTCCGCCACCGAGGCCTATCACTGACGCCTGTAGACGAGCTACCCCCAACCAGGAATTTTGCCGAACCTCTTCCCTTAAGAAGAGTAGGGATCTTTTACTTGCCTAACATTTAATAGACAAGGGCTTTACATCCCCTCCGAAGGATGGTATATCCCCTATACAACCCTCGCTTAAGGTTGTATAGCTTCCGCGCATACACTGATATACAAGACGCTGGAAGAAGTGTGAGGCGAGGACGCGGTCTTCGTTGGAATGGTCACCCATCCAACTACTAACTGCGCCTGACGTTGCTTTACATCGCATATCAATGTATATACATAGTAAAGACGCACCTACGCTCGCCCCCTAAATTGACTTGGAAACTATAGTTTAACATTTGGGATCACGACGAAAATTTAGCATTTGTATCAGTAATAAGTGATGATTTATATATTTCATGTATATTTATTATGGAAAAAGTTAGGAAGAAGGGATCTGTTTGACTTCTAAGATACTTAGATTCATTTATTGTCATAAAAGTAAAAAAAAAAAATAGTTATTAGTTGCACTGCCTCGACCTACAAAGTCACATATGAAACATAATTAAGACGACCAGATTCCAGGAAGCAACATGTGCGACATTCCGGAATAATAAGAATGATACATTTTTTTGATTTTTTATACACCGAATTTATTAAGTTTGTTTACTTTACTCTATTATTTTCCAAAATTGTTCCTGAGTTTGTTTGTAAATTATTTTTTTTTTCTAGAAATTTTGTCGCTATATTTTGGAATATAAGTAATTATTTTGTAGATTATATCTATATAGCAACAATTTCAATATATCTGGCAGGGGGGCGAGCGTAGGTGCGTCTTTACTATGTACATACTTCGGTATGCGATGTAAAGCAACGACAGGCGCGGTTAGTACTTGGATTGGTGACCATTCCAACGGAAACCGCGTTCTCGCCTCACACATCTTCCAGCGGCTTGTATATCAGTGTATGCGCGGAAGCTATACAACCTTAGGCGAGGGTTGTATAGGAGATATACCATCCTTCGGAGGGGATGTAAAGCCGTCGGTCCCTTGTCTATTAAATGTTAGGCAAGTAAAAGATCCCTACTCTTCTTAAGGGAAGAGGTTCGGCAAAATTCCTGGTTGGGGGTAGCTCGTCTACAGGCGTCGGTGTTAGGCCTCAGTAGCGGAAATAGGCCGACGTTAAATAAATGTATAAAAAAATATATATATATATATATCTGGCAACATTGCATTTCCTACAACACTTTTCTTTAACATTCTTTCAACACTGTTTTTTCTCTGAACGAATAGTATGTTTGGTTCGTTTAGAAAATATGATAAGGTGCACAATACCAAGATTTCCTGGGAAATGCAATTTTTTCAGTAATGCATAGTATCGTTCAAAGCTTCCCTGCAAATAAAAATGGAACAAAAATTTTACGAGCTCATTATTAACGCCGGTGAACCAGTCGGTATGGTGTCATCAAACAAGCCGTCGTACATTAAAAACCTATAGTGATTCAATTTGCTGGCAGAATAGTACAGAGAATAAGGGTATTTTAATGAGGTTTTGTTGCGTTTTTTATTTGCACGGAAGCTTTGAACGATACTATACACTATATTGCTCAACTCAGTCCCCACCACTAACTTTAGTTCCTACTTTCAACACAAGTGACGCTAACGTCAAAAACGTCATCAGTTAAAAATTGTTCCACGTTTATTATTTAAAATTGTGTTTTGGGTTTTCACGATGTATTAATGTAGACCTTACGACTATTGCTGCAGAGTTCTAAAATTTTATATGACTAGTAAAAATATGATTACTACCAAAATTTACTGTAACAGATAAGGAAGAATTTGTTATTTCCATACATCGTAAAATTTCATAAACAAAACAACGAATCGCAAATATGGAGTCAGTTAATAATAATATACATTTTTATACAAATATTTTACAGAAATTTAGTAATTATAGTTTAAGAATAAATGCAATATTACTGGGAGCCAAATTGTGCGTGACAATTACAGATAACAGAAGGCTTGTGTTTGTGTAGAAGCCAACATGTATGCAATTTGTCTTCATATGTTTGTCTATTATCGGCCCCATTGGCGCTGTGTTTAAATATTTCAAATATTTGGGTGAATTTAGTGCCTTGTTCAAAGTTTGAGATAGTTTTCCGAATTGTGCAGTTATCGTACTTTTGCTAGTGAATGTTTCTTTACACTAACATATAGTGCCATGTGTGACCGTGGAGCAAGTTTGTGAATGGTTAGACAAAATTGAGATGTGCGGAATACTGAAAGATAACTCTGAATAAGTACGGTCGTGAGCAAAAAAAATAGGACAAGTCTTATAACGGTATTTTGCTAAAATCTAGTTGTGTACATCTAACTTTAATTTTTGTGACATTGTCAGTTAGTTGTCATAATTTATTGCAAGTGTGCAAAAAACCAATACGCCTCATATAAGCATTTTAGTTAAATCTTGAGTTATTGCTAAAGCAGAAGATGGATGGTGAATGAGACAAATTGCACTGCGTTATAATATTGACAAAAATTCGGTGTGTAACATTTTAAGAAAGTGGAGAATAAACGATATGATTAGTAGAAATCCTAGATCAGGGCGACGAAGAATATTAACTCAACAACAAGATTTGCAATTGGTAAATGCTTTAGAAGGAAATCCATTTTACTCAGTTATTCAGGCTGCTGAAGAAACAAATTTTCCTTGATCCAGTAGTACTGGTCACCGGCGAGTAAGAGAATCGGAACTACGTTGTCATGCAGCAGCACAGGAATACTTACTTAAAGCTGAACATAAAGAAGCTCGAGTAGGATTTGCGCTTGAATTTTTAGCGCACGATGTAAATTCTTGGAACAATATAATCTTTACAGACGAAAAAACTTTCCAGTCAACACACAGCGGTCGTATTCGTGTTTACCGCCCTCCGAATACTCGATTCGATGAGAAATATATATCTAACAATGATAAAAGTGGTAGATATTCCGTCAATATGTGGGCTTGGATATCGGCACGTGGTCCTGGTGTTTTGTGGCATATTGAGGAACGATTTAATAGTGACACGTATATTAGGATTTTAGACAATATTATGCTCCCTTCTGTGTCACTATTATTTCCTAATAATGAGTTCATATTTCAACAAGACAATTGTTCCGTTCATACTGCTCATATCGTAACTAACTGGTTTCAAGATAACAACATCAATGTTCTTAACTGGCCCAGTCATAGTCCAGATCTTAACCCTGTGGAAGAAGTATGGGGACTACTCGTAAGAAGTATCCAAAAACGAAATGTGAGACCACGGAATGCCGAAGAATTACTGGAAATAGTAAATAATGCATGGGAAAATATTATTACTAATGATTATTTTATAAGATATAATTCTATGCCAAACCGACTTATAGAAGCTATAAACAGAAATGGTGCAATAACGAAATATTAATAGTTAGTTTCTTGTTACGTAGGATATCCTTTGCCCTTTGATCCAGGAATTCTACTAATCGTACCGTTTATTCTCCACTTTCTTAAAATGTTACACACCATTTTTTTGTTAATGTTATAACGCAGTGCAATTTGTCTCATTAACCATACATCATTTACTATAGCAATAACTACAGCATTAAAATAAAAAATAAATTAAAAGCGATATCTGTTTTATTTCAACTACTCATTACATATTCAAATAGAGACAGATTTACATTAGAAAAAAAAGTAGTCCTATTTTTTTCTGCTCACGACAGTACATCAGTCTAGATGTTATGTTTTCTATTGGGAGTTGGGTAAAACCTTAGCCCCATTACATTAGTGGAAATGTTTCTTATGTTATAGAGATAGAAAGTCCCAATTATCCCTTTTTAGTCCTAACCACGTTGCCGAAATCAGACACAAACTCAATATGGAAAAAGGAAACAACTAATGTCGTGTACTTGTCTATAGGTGGAGGTAAAGTTTAGGTACGTCGAAAATAGGTGGATCATATGATAACAGAAAAATACTGATTAAATAAATAAAAAGAAAAAAAAATTGTAAACGAAACTAAACAACTCTGCCACCATCTTTGCCTCTAAAGATTAGTTTACTGATGAATGAAAATAGAATATTGCGATTGCCATTGATTGTGTTTTCATTCAATAATAATTCATAATACGAGTTATATTTCAGCAATGTTTCGAAAATAATACGTAGACTTCTCGAACCGCGCTCAAGTATCACTATAGTCAAAGCGTCGTCTTCCACCGCTCACTTCATATCCGTGAGTTCCAGTTACAGGAATTTTATGACAATTGAGAGAGAATCTTAGTGCTGTGAAAATGTACCTTTGCATAAAAGTTTATCAAAACATATTGGAATACTCTATGCAGTTATGCACGATGATGCCGAGTCGACTAATATTTTATCTTCTTTTTACTTCCACGTCCAGCGGTAGGATAGTAACGCAAAAAAAATTGTTGAAATAGGCTTAAAATGCTATGAGACGTTGTGCGCACGTTTGCTGTGAAAACGTTTACGATATCGACTTGATATTTGGTACACTTATGTATTATAACGAGATCTGGAATTAGATTATATTTTGATCTAATTCCATTGAAGAGTTCGGGGTAAATGGGGTAAATAAGGGTAAATAGGCAAAACAAGCAGGTAGGAGCCCATACAATTGCAATTTAGGGCATGTACGAAAAGTCAACGTCTCAAAGTTTTATTTGGCAATAGCCACCCCTTCTACCACCTCCATTGCCACCCCCCACCCTAGTATTAAAGGGAGGTTAATTTTACATTGGGATTTAGTGTGTATAAGACTTGGATACAAAATCTGGATGTGGAAGTAGTGATTCCTTGGGCAGCGGTTTTTAGTTGTGTACTTGAAAACCGCAAATCCAATCGAATTTAGTCCAGTATCATCTAAATTTATTAAGTATAAAACTGAAGTACGCATTGCTGTAGACGTTCAGAGTTACTATTTGAACTAATAATGCTAACATAAATTCTTACTTATTCAGCTCATCAAATTACCTGGGGTCCACGTTAGCGGTAGCCTCGTCGAGAACTAAAATTTTGTTGTTTCTTAAAATTGCCCTTGCCAAACAAACGAGTTGTCTTTGGCCTAGACTGAAATTACTTCCACCTTCGGCTACTTTAAAGTCTAGGCTGTTAGCAATGTCCTTTAGCTCGACCTGTAGAAATAAATATTTGCTATTAGATTTCGTTATTATTATTTCAAGTAAACACTGCTTTTACATGTTTGAAAATAATACGTCAAGATACGTTTCAGCTTGCCATGCTTTTACCATGAGATCGCAAGACGATATTATTTCATCTTGCGATATATTCCATGCACACTAGTGTCTCTCTACAGCAGAAATCGATGAAATTGGTTAAACCGCGACGCGTTTGTTTATCGTTCTGGAGGGTAATGGATAGTCTCAATCCATCCAGATTTTCAGGATAACAACTCTGTTGCATTAGCCGTAGTTTCGTTTATATTAATTCCTTTATTTTCAACTTTATTGTAGAACATTTTATACAAACGCTAAAAAATTGTATCGATCCTAGAGAGAAAAAGTAAAAACCAAAGTTGCAAGGAATTTCATTCCCTACAAGTTTGTTCATCGTCATGTATACGCTAAAGTTGAAAATGTACAAAATAATGCAATTTCACCACTACTTTCATGTCTACATTCAAAAATATCGAGCCTATGAATAATAAAATGGTAATGACCGACGTTGTAATGCATATTTCGTAGTTTTCTCGTGGCTGAATGAATCCTGAACAAAGCAAATTAAACTAGAAAATAAAATAAAGTTATAAAAACATGTTCATAGGGAGCCATAGAATTTATGTCAGTAAATATGTATGTCAGGTTTGTCCTTGGATTTTCTTAATTTTTAATAAACCAAAATAAATAAAATATTATAATAATTCCGTGTAAATATTTTATTTTGCTCTACAGAGTCTTCATAATTTTCTGCCAATATTTTTAAGTTGATTAAGTCATTTCTATTTTTATATCCCTGTGTCTTTACCAATAATATTTTTTCTCAAATTCTGGTTAGGCATTGGATTCCTGCTGAGAATGTTCTCGGTATTATTTATAAATGAACCATGCATTTCCAAAACGTTGTAAGTGTCATTAAAATATTTGATGATAAGAACAAAAATATTTTATAACCAAGCGGTTTGCCTTTGCTTTAAACTATTTCCATTTTGGCACTTGAAATGTTTTGGAAGTGCACGATCCTCCCTGTTCCCTACTTGTTATAAATAAACATTAGTAAACATACCTCTTCTAGCGCATTCCAAAGTTTTGTATCGTCATACTCCCCAAATGGATCTAAATTATATCTGAGGGTTGCTGAGAAAAGTACTGGCTCCTGAGGTATTATAGATATCCTTTTCCTCAAGTCATTCAGGCCTAGTTCTTGAGTATCAACTCCATCAATAAATATGCTACCCTCCAAAGGTGCCAAACGGAATAGAGCCGATATTAAGGAAGATTTTCCAGCCCCAGTTCGTCCCACAATTCCAACCTATAATTTTTATTATTTATATTGGGCTGTCTCAATTCCGCAAGACTCTTCATATTATTGTCTAAATTCTAATTACGATACTTTCGTAATAGGTAACCTTTTTAAATTCTATTTTAAAAATAAAGCCCAAACAGTCTATAGTGATAGTGATAGTGACAGTGGAAGTGATAGATAGCGATACTGACGATGACGAGGACGAAAACGAAGACAATGACAATGACAAAGACAAAGACAAAGACAATTTATTTATTTATTTGCATACATACACACATTTGTTCATATAAACATAGCAATTAACAAATATATTTTAATTTATCTACATTTTCTTCTTATGTAAATAATGATAATAATAATAGTCCAAGAGCTCGAGACTCTTTAAAATCCCTAACTGTATTATATTTGTGATGTTGAATTATCTTTAGTGCAAGTCCTTCCGATGTCGAAAAGGCATTCCGTTCACCTGGAAAGTGGACTAACCCTTAATGCGGGATATATTTAAAAAAATTAAACTTGACTAATTATATATGCATTCTTACACTGTATGAGTGGTGCGAACCTTTTCTTAAACGTGTATGAAAATTAAGTACGAGCTCCCAAGCTTCAGCGCACCTAATGCATTTGCCGCGACGCTGAATGTTTTTGAATGATAGAACAATTTAACTAATAGTATTACAATTCAAACTACTTTCATGTTACAAACATGTGTTTACTGAAAAGTTACATACTGCAAAAGATGTGGTGCCCCGGATGTTTCACCGTTCTACATCAAAACCGTTCTACGTCAAAATCGGGTAACCTTGGGTCATGATGGATGTCCCAAATATATGTGACGTACTTGAGTATCCATGCTTGCCTTCAGGCTTTTTTCTCTGTTCAAAACCTAGGTTTGGTACACCCACCTTCACAATGGATGAGCAGATCAGGATGAAAACAACGGAAATAGATTCTACGATCACGAGTTATTATTATACGAGGAGTCACTTGTCAAGTAACTCAGGACTTTAGGCTCGTCAAGTGTTCCGGATAAAATCCGGGCGGTCAGTAATGGTATGGGTAATGTAGCGTAGTGCCAGTCGTCACTTGGTGTAGGTCACTCTCACTTCGGGCCCTTAGCTGGATTACAGCACGCTTTTATCAGTGGAGCCAGTTGGATAGTGATGCAAATGCTTCCAGTTATTTCCTTGGGCTCTATTACTCTAAAAATTACACTTTCAGGACCATCTTCTGTTCAGGTACCTTCGGGTGCATTCAGTTATTTCGACTTGGGTTCTGGTTTTGTTATCTATGAACACTTTAAGTCCCAGAACTTAATTTTCCATCTCAATTGTGGTGTGCTTGGACCGATTTGGGACTGGTCGTAATGGATTTTTAACCCTCGATTACCTATTTCAGGATACCCCACTGTCCAGATATAACCTCTTAAAAATCGACGGCTGTTAAACGGACAGACGGTCGGCCGAACAACAACAACAACGAAGCAACTTTATTCAATATTAATAACAATACTGGCAGTCAAAGGATTATGGTAGACCGCCCTTTTTTCCTTATTTTTTAGAATATCAAAATGAACCTTGGTACATGTATTATATGACTAAGAAGACACTTTGTAGCATAACTTGTCACTTTTTCGCCCCTTACGGTTTCATCGGAAATGATCCCAACTTTTGACATTTAAATGGAATACCCTGTATATTATCATATTTTTGGAATCCTTGAAAAAATCAAGTACGGTGATACCCCATAAGTGGCATTTCAACTCCATAAAAAAAATTTGACTTGAAATTTGTTGGTGCAACGATACTTAATTTTATTCAAATGGAACCATAGATAGAGTACTACCATAAAATAGCTGATATTTTAAGGAATCCGTGGATGTGCCCAAAAGCAACATTTTCTGACCATGGCACTCTAGATGCACCAACAAATTTCGAGTGAAATTTTTTTCATGGGGTCGAAATGTCACTTGTGAGGTATCACCGTATTCAGACTTTCTCAAGGATTCCAAAAATATAATAACATACAGGGTTTTCTATTTAAAAATCAAAAGTTGGGGTCAACTCTGGTGAAACCGGACGGGGAAAAATTACAGTTATCTCATAAAGTGTCTTCTTCATCATATAATACATCTACCACGTTTCATTCCGATATTCTAAAAAATAAAGACTAAAAGGGGAGTATACCATGATCCGTTGACACCCCGTATATGGCCTCCTCGAGGCCTTACCAGGAGCCAGCCAAACATCCACGGCGTTTAGCGCCGTGAAAATTGATAGGCTGGACGTGGCAGGTTCAGTCCAGTTTAAAAACAATAGATGTATAAATAAAAACTGAAGCTAGAAGCGGCGGATTAAAATCAGTAACACAATAGAGAAATCCAGAAAGATATTATTATACAACAATTAAAACTTAATACCGTAAAAGTACTAATAGTACTGTTTATTAAATTTGAGTTGCTGACACGGGAAAAGCAAAACGAAAAAAACCGTTCCAGATAACTGCCGCTGCGAGGCATTTCAGCCGTCAAATCTATGACTTTCTAATGTTGAGGTGCAAAATACGTTTTATTAAAAGCTTTTATTAAACTTGCAATGTTTGTTTGTTAGTTAGTTTGTTTAGATCAAATCTTGCAATCAAAATTTCGATTAGTTTTAATTAAACTAAAGCTTTGAAATTTTGCACATATGTATAAGTCCGGTGACAATATGCTTTAACATTTTCATATAAGACAAAAACAAGATGGCAGCTTCAAGATGGCGGACGACTTTATCATTTACGATCCGATTCGGCTCAAAATCGATATCTGGGGGTTTTCGAGATCGCCAATTATGAATTCTTGGTCAAAATTTAGAAATCCAAAATGGCGGCGCCAATATGTCGGACGACTTTTGTCATTTATGGTCCAAATCGATCAAAATAGATATCTGGACGTTCTGGGTTCGCCGATTACGAATTTCTAGTCAAAAATTTAGTTCAGGATGGCGACTTCAAGATGGCTAACGACTTTATCGGATTCAAATCGATCAAAATCGATATCTGGGGGTTTTCGGATTCGCCGATTACGAATTTCTAGTCAAAAATTCAGTTCGGGATGGTGACTTCAAGATGGCGGATGACTTTATCGTTTATGATCCGATTCGACTCAAAATCGATATCTGGGGGTTTTCGAGATCGCGAATTATGAATTCTTGGTCGAAATGCAGAAATTTAAAATGGCGGCGCCAATATGGCTCACGACTTTTGTCATTTATATCCAAATCGATCAAAATCGATGTCTGGGGGGTTTCAGGGCGCGGATTACGAATTTCTAGGCAAAAATTTAGTTCTGGATGGCGGACGACTTTACCACTTATGATCCGATTCGTCTCAAAATCGATATCTGGGGATTACAGCATATCAATAGACTAAAAATAAAAAATAAAATTATACAAAAATTATTTCTGAAAAAGCTTTTATTTAAATGCTCTAAAACGTAGAAAATAAACTTTGAAGTAGATTAAACCCAGCATTTTGTTACATTATATAATTTTTTTTATGATATAAAAGCTTGTCGCGAGCAATCTCCTTTACATAGGAAAATCTCGCTACAAACTTTTATATCATAAAAAAAATTATATAATGTAATAAAATGCTGGGTTTTATTTACTTCAAAGTTTATTTTCTACTTTTTAGAGCATTTAAATAAAAGCTTTTTTAAGAATATTTTTTTACATATTTTTTTTATAAAGGTGGTTGGTTAGGAAAATTGATTTAGAGAAAAACAACAAAACAACAAAGGTAAATAAACAGAAACGAAGAAGGTGACAGAAAAGAGTTGAAGATACAAAGTTTTCAATGATGAAGGATGGCTAGAGTGGCTACCGAAAATGGGCAACGCCTGATATGGCAGGGTGTGTTTGATTCGGAAAGGGGCATTATGCTGTCAAAATTGTGTAATGTTGCGTGTTAACGGATTATTACTCAGCTTGAAGCTTGAAGGTGTAATACTTCTGCGAAGTTTGCTTGATGTAGTACGCCAGCGGGGTAATATTGTGACAACGTGCAAAGAGGTCTCTGAGAGAGGTGTACTGGCAGAATTTAGAAATGAGGCGCATGAACATATGTTCTAAAACTTTTAGAGTCTACTATTTCTGGCCAGGAGAGGAAACAGACTTCTGGACATGGAATATACCAATGACTTCAGAATATTATAGACAAAGCATCCTCTTGGTTTGTTGTGTATCATTTATTTGTTTATATTGCTTTAAAAGTAAGTATTGGTACTCGGCAGTCTATTGGCTAAAGGTACGTGGGTATATGCGCACGCAGTCCCTCTCAACACGTCCAGTACTAAAACATAAACAAAATTATCTCCATCCTTTTTTAATAATAGAATGTATGAGATAGCAGGGGAACACAACAACTCCTGTGTTGCATAGGACATCCTTTTATATCCTATTCTGAAGTGATTGGAATATACGGTCAGTATTTAATGTCAGTCGTTGCTTCAGTCTAACTTCTAAGTAATTCATGTAACTTTTGGTTGGAATTTGGTTAACCCTGATCGAAATTGGTATTAAAATTATATTCTCAATAAAGCGATGCATCAAGACTATCATCTACAACTTATTGGCATATACTCATATCTTCCACAGCACTGCAGCGGTTGAAATACGCCATGGCGCGAGTCATATGGGCTTTTAGGAGCATATTTGCGGCTTGTCTCGAAAGGACAGAGGTGGATGAATGAAATGACAGTAGCTAGTTGTAACGAATGTTTTCATTGACAAGTTACATAATAAGCGTCCTCAAGTTACATAGTAGGCGCTGTTCAGTTTTCGGCGTTTCTGTAAAACGCTTTCTTCAGTTTGAGTCATTCTTAAAACTTTCAGCTTTGATAATGATGATTTTTTCATTTGTCAGAATGCCAGATCTTCTGATACATGTTTCCACCATCTCTGGTTTTAAGTTTTGCTCATATGAGCCGCCAAAGCCAAAACACGGCACACGGTCACTAAGTTTTGTTTATAACTTTTTAAAATGCTGTCCGATGTTAATAATAATAACCTTAATAAAGAAATCTCAATGAAATGAGACAAACATACAAACGCCTAATTCATATTGTTGCGATATGTAATTCGGACAATCAACGAGGGAGAAACTTAGCTCCAGGTACAGAAACCCTATTCATTAGAGAGAGAGAGGACTTCAGTTTTCAGAAATCTGAGCATCAAAATTGTGTCCACATATCATACAGTGTCAAATCCTCGGTGGAGCTCTGTTAGTTGACATGTATTTTAAGGAAAAAGATTCGATACTTCATCAGAACCGTAAGAAACCAGTTAAAAATGTAGAATATGGAATATTAATTGCAATAATAGGAAAGGAAAACAATAAACCTTTTACAAAACGAATATTAAAGCAAGAATACATTTAGGTTAAAATTTAAAAATTATGATTGATAATGTCAGTCACATATTTGTATGTCTGATATGAAAAATACCCTTACCTTTTCTCCTGGTTGAATTGTAAAGTTTAGGTTCTTCAAAACGGGGGGATCGTCTGCTATATACTTCAAAAAGAGATTCTTAAACTCAATTAAACCCTTACTGGGCCAAGAGGAAGGTGGCAAATTTTCTGTAAAAAAGACAAATAATTAAAATATTATCACAAACAACGGTTATTTGGAGCCTCATGAGTGTTTGAGCTGAACTCTTATCCAATTGGGCGATCATGCTCCATAAGCAGTACACCCATTACCTCACATCACATTATAATCTGTTGGTTTTCATAAACAAAAAATCCATAAGGCGACAGTGAGAATACATACATTTATTTTAAAAATAATTTAATTATATGAAATCGATACAGTAATTTGATAAAATAGGTCATTTACCTGGCGGTGTTTCGAATGGTCCCTCTGTTTCTATTTTGGTATATTGCAAAACTCTTTCAACACTTGTAAGCTGATTAATAACTTCAGCAGTTTGACGCATACCGTGCTGCAGCATACCTGTCAAAACTAAAGCCTGTGAGACGGCCAGTCCGACCAGGCTTCCACTCACTGTCGAAACTGGAAAATATCAAATTTAAATATTATTTGTTAATTAGAAGCCATTGTTAAGGAAAGATTATACCAGATATTTATAAAAAAAGTAATATAGTAAGTTATTTGCGTGATCATTTAATCTCGATATTCGGGGAGATAACTCGATTCAATTTCTAACTCCTAATTTTTCTAATGTCATTTCTATGTGAAACATAAAAATACTTACAGTTAAGAGTAATGATAAAACTAAACGTGACACATGCTACAAATACGACGCAAACAATGTCCAGCCATAGACCAAATGCAACTATACATGTTATGGTCAAGTACCACGCAGAGGTATGTACATCCTGAAACAAATTTTTGCAAATGGTTATCAAAACATTATTGTTTATTTGTTAGCCGAATCTTACCTGATGATCATCGAATTCATTTATTAAAATTTCCTCTGCTTTGGACGCTCTGATAGTTGTGATTCCGTTTAAAGAGGAACTAACATGAGAGAAAACAGGAGATTTTGCTGAAAAAAAAACAACTATTATTAAGATGTCTAGATATAGCTTTGCTTTCTCTGAAAAAGCCCCTATTTTCTATATTTTCAAGTAATAACAATATAATAAATTCCACAATATTAGTCAGCTGAGGTTTTGTGAAAATATTTTTAAAAACATCCATAAGGATATGAAGAGGAGTGGAAAAACCAGCTTGCTGCGATTAAGGTAAAAATTTTTATCATCATCCACTAATACAATGTACATTGAAATTTTTTTTTGTAAATATCGCCAGCGATGTGATAATGGAGTTCAAAATATTATTTCCTTCTTTTTGGGAATTTTTAAACATATATATCCTCTTCTAAAAATAACCATGCTGTTTATATTTCGGGTAAAATATTATCTAAAAATTCATCTAATTGACGGGTGGTCGATAAAAAAATTCAATAGACTTGACTTATTTCTCCAAATTACCGCTTTGGCTGAAAATCGGGTGAAATTTTGTTGATTCTAACTGACCTTATTTTGAAGAAAATTTAATTTTAAACAACCTTCTCTTTTACGACTACATTTCTCTAAAACCTATATTTTTTTAATTATAAGCATCTTTTTGTAAATTTTTGTCAAAAGAAATCATGTAGTGAGGTCCATAAGTACCGCATAAATTCATCTACTTAATTAAAAATTTACGAGTAAAATCTCCGATTGTCAAGTTGATCATTATTTCAACAATGAGTCTTTCGGTTACCCAAAGAATCGAAATTTTGGTATTAGAATAGAATAGAATAATATGTATCTAATAAAATATTACAATAAAATTTATGTTTACATTCGTTACACAGGTACTAGAAAAACCATTTAAAAAAAATCGTATATAACGGAGATCACATTGGGTGTATAACAAAAGTACAGAAAATTAAAATCACATATTTTCCACCTATCATGCTCAATCTTCCGTCATTCAAACTTCAAGTATACAGATTAAAAGAGTTAGGATTATAAAAAAATTGATATATTTATTGAATACACAAGAATGATGGCATGACCACTGTACAGTGTTATTTAATAAATGCAAACAATTAAATCTGTAGGATTATTTAGATAAGAATTTACTTAAAGATAAGATAAAATCCTGCGTGTAATCGTTACATGGAATATGCGTATAATCCAAGGAACTAATGAATTGATGATAGGTATATTTTCTATGCACTCATTAATGGGAGGTTTGTTACAGTTTCCGGATTCAGCAGAAGCAGTCTAGTAAATTTTTTGCACATCAACAACAACAACAAAGGAAATTTATTGATCAAAATTTGCCGAGGTCCTTCTGCCTAATTTTCTGCATTTGTGCAAATATAAAGTATAGGCATTCTTTGTTCTTTTTGATGCTGAAAAGAAGTGAACACTCAACAATATTCGTTGTTTCCCATATATGGATTATATAAGAAAAGTATATATAGGGTGTTTCAGAAAATAATATTTATTTGGAAAATCAGTGACGTATCATTTTTCTGTTAATGATATTAAAACACATATTATCGCGAATACCACTGTTGGAAGTAGAGTAAATTTTTTTCCAGAAAAAATGTGTTTTAAGCTCTATAGCGGTATCAGACTTATTAAGGAAAAACACGTTATTTTTTCAATTTTTAACACAAGTATCTCAAAAATACAGTGGTTGCGGACAACGGCTTTTGATATGAACTATTTTTCTTAAATTAGGCGGTGTCGTGGACATAATTCGACAATCTCGCCTACATCCTGTTACATGACCTATGTCCATTTAACAGTTTTATATAAAAATTAGTGTTTTGTTTATATTTAGCACGATCTGTGTAACATTTTGATTCAGTTTTTGTAAGTGAAACTGTTTTCAACTAACAGAATTTTACTTGTATAACTGCTAAACCATTTCACACTGTTTTATGTACATATTCTTATATCTTAGGAACTCAGTCATGTTTTTCTACACTATCATGTATTTCCGTTCTATACAGTATTATCCCAGGAAACAATTGCCTACAAAACATTTATTTGCATCAGATACCTATATTTCAATTTTTATATTTTTGTTTACTATGTAAGTACATATGGTTATTTTCCTTACCTTTTCTCGTTACTATATATAGTATATCCTATAAGATGTAATATATTTACTGAGTTCTCACAATATGTTTTACTATTTATTAGGGCTGTTCATATTTGTCGTTATGTAAAAAATATAAATTACAAATTGTGAGGCAAAAGCAAATCAGCTGAGGTATGGAAGTAATAAAAACTATTATTATAGATTCCTTTTATCGATTATATGCCACTGTTTTAGTTGTGAGTAAAGGAAATTGTAGAATTTGTGACCTGCAAGTTGTTGCGCTTAACTCAACCATTGACAGATGGCCATACCTGTACTATTTCTGTATTTTATAGCTTTCAATTTAATTAGGGAATTAGATTTTTCAAGTTTATTTGGTAGCCTTATTTTGCAGTAAATAAGACAAAAAAATTTACCTTATCAGTAAAATTTACCAGGAAATCATTTGCTTGCAGCCTTTGTACTAATTCGAACGTATATGAATTTTAACTGTGGACTTCAGTAATTGATATTACATTTTTATATCCGCGTTAACAATAATATCCAGGTAATTTCTATATATTTATATGTACTTATGTACTTATACGTTTATGCACATATATACCTATACATTTCTGTATACATTTCTGCATAGCTTCTTTTTTCATTCCTGCATAGCTTTTGCACAGTTTATTTTTCATATAGATAAAATTTCGTTAGCTTTTCATAAACCACCTAGTTGGTTAATTCTCCTACGGTTTTCACTCCATTTCATTAAGAGACGTAAATTGCCAAGGAAAAATTCTGATTGCTGTCCCAGAACCAGTCACCTCAACAATAGTCAATCTAGGATCCTGGTATAAATTTCTCATATATATATATTTTTAAAATTTCAATTAGTCTTTACAAACCGATTTGTCTATTATTCATGTAATATATTTTAACATTCATGTTAAACAATCTTTTTATTTCTCTTACCAACAATTTCAGTCTGATCTATAGCAGACTGGGGTTATTCGAGAAAAAGAGACAATTCTACTTATTTTCACTATAGATGGTGCCCAATTTAACATCAATTTTTCTTTATCTCCTTTTCTTGAAATAAATAGAAATCTGTCGCTTATGCTGTACATGTCAAAAAGGGTAAGTTTCTCCAATCTTACGAATACTCTGGATCCACGGCTCTCTGCTCCGACTTAAACCAGCTAGTCGTCCGCATATGTTGCCTCAATTCTTTCTCAAGAATAAATAATAAGGGAAAGGGGGTAACAATCCCTCAACCGATTCAAAAAACATTTTTGATAGGCTTTTAGATAATACTCGATAGAACAGTACCGGGTTATTTTATCTGTGTGAAAAACAACTTTTTTTGAGTTTTTAATAGTCCAATACCATTCTAGCAAGTTTTCTCTAAACGCCTATCAAAATTTGTTTTCAATAAGTTCAGGGATATAGGAAAATTGTCGATTTACGAAATCATCTTATTAAATACCACCACCACCTTAAAACCATCCGAGGATTTAGTATTAGCATGCAATTCTCAAACACTCTGTAGGTGGCACAAAAATTAGATTTTTTGATGTAGTTATACGTTTTCAAGTCCCTTGAATCCAACAAATCAGTTTTTAAAAAATGTATCTGTCGTCTGTCGTCTAGAGCTTAAACCTGGCTGAATCGATATTGTTTCGTGAATGTGTTCAGGACGGCCACACTTTGAGAATAAATTAATGATATTAATAATTTTATTCGTCACAATGATACACTGTAGTGCTTCGACAAGTCTAACGTAAAAGTGGACATAAACAAATATAAATAGAATATATGTACATAAATAAATATAAATAAAACCATACACAATAAGTATAAATACATTTATAATAAAATAAAATACCAAAAAAACAATAATATTACAGACAAACTGACAATTAGCCTGGATTCTTATACCTAAAATCGTATAATTGTAGTAAACAGTAGATAACAGGTGTCTTTTTAGTTTAATTTTAAATTGAGAAATTGGTAACCGTTTCAAATTATTAGGTCGGGAGTTATACAAACCAATACCAAAGTTGTTTCTTTTTGTGGATCCCGATTACGTCTGTTGTATGTATGTGTTTCACCATTTCTAACGTAATCGCCTAAATGTTCCCTTATGTAAATCAAATTACAGTAGATCACTTGTGAGGGTAATGTTAATATTTTAAATTTAACAAACCACGGTTTACAGCTTACTAGTTGGTTCACACCTACTGAAATTATTATTGTCCTTTTTTGTAGAATGAAGATTCTCTGTATTTGGTTGGAGGTACCCCTAGTACCAAACCATACGCCATTGCATTATGAAATAATGCATGATATGCAATCAGTGCGGCATCATCATTAACCCTAAGTTTAATTTGCCTAATAGCATACACTTTTTTGACAGTTTAGATGCTAAAATATCGATATAAGAATGCCAAGTTAGACTACAGTCCAAAGTGAGACCTAAGAATTTTACAGGTTCTCAGGAGGGATTTCTTTTAGTGGAAAAAGTAACCTGTTTGTCTTGAGTGTAAGCATAGCTTCTTTGGATTAAATCCGTCAGAGGCTTTACTTATATCTTTTGTATCGTCAATGTTGCTGTCAGTATCTTTTAGATGTTTCGCAAAAGTAGTATCATCAGCGAAGAGAACGGTAAACGCTGACGTGGCACTGAGTAAATCATTAATATATATTAAAAATAGCAATGGACTTAAAACGCTTCCCTGTGGAATGCCATGTTTTATATATTACTAAATTCGCCACTACGAAATGCATTGGTATCTGTTTGATATGTATGACGACAATAGGTCATTGCAAATTCGAAGTCAGGACTTTAGAGGGATTACAATTGTAAAATCGATAAAATGTGGAAAATTGTGTTATTTGTCTAAAACGACGCTAACAATTTTAATAAAATATAATACATAGATATTCCTAAATATCTTCTCTGTTTAATCACTCACCAAAGTTGTTACTATAGTTGAAAATATTTAACTTACTGATTCCTTCCAAATGCTTGATGTCCTTAGCCGTGGCTATGTACCAAGCACGCAATTTTAAAAATACTGCACCCAGAATTATCATGGCTATGACGATATATGGATTAGAGACTCCAACGTTGATCAAAATACCAGTCATAACTAGGATGATCTGAAAAAGCATCATCTATATAAAACTGTACAATAATTATGTAGTTTATAAGAAATATATCATTTGTTTTTAAGTAAACATTGCTTTTAGATGTATCAAATTACTTTGTTTAAAATTATCTACAAATGTTTCGGCTTATTAGGCCTTTATCAAGAGAGTACAGGGAGTATGCTAGTATACAAGTCGTTTGATACATCTAAAAGCAGTGTTTACTTAAAAGCAATTATTTTAAATATGTTTCACAAGGAACCAACCACAAACTTAGTTCAGTATTATATATAATTTACTAATAATTCAAGTAAAACTTCCACACCGATAAGAAATTACCTAGTTTTGTATTTTTTTTAAACACACCACATATAGTAGGTAGCCGCTTAACATCCATTACAGTAGATAGGCAAAGCCGGTTCTAGGTCACTGAGTGGAGAACACTCAGATTTTAAACAGCTATAAACATGTGTTAAATAGGTCTCAAACAGCTCCAAACAGGCCTCAAACAGCTATGAACGGGTCTTAAATAGCTATAAACAGATTTCAAACAGGTCTGAAATGGATATAAACAAGTTTTAAACAGATATAAACAGGTCTTAAATCACAAAGACTCCTGTTGGACATATGCCATCCAGTTCATGATATCATTGAGAACCCCCAGTGCTGCTCTACTCCTAGCCTAGAACCGGGTTTGCCTATCTACTCATCACCCACCAACATTGTCAGGGTCGGTGTCGAAAATCGAACTCAAAGCACAGCAAAGCCTGAACAAAGCGAATTTGCCACATAACGCGCTCTAACCAACTAAGCTAACGTGCCGGCTTATATCAATGTTCTTCGATCTGAACATGACATAAAAGTACTAAGTTGAAAGAATCATTATTAACAAATATAAACTAACAAAAAATTATCCAACTTTTCTGCAATCATATGAACATTCATTATTCTGAATATGTCAATACATGAAGTATTAAGCAAAAAGCACGTTAAAAAGAAACTATCCTGATAAAATATGTTTAAACATTTTTTACTCAAGACAAATAGCCGCTTTGATAATTTAATTTCTTTAGTTCTTTGTGATTAAATATTTTATAAAAAATTGACAGTCCGAAACTATTTTTTTAAATGGCAAGTTGTATATTTATTGCATGCTTTCAGTAGATTTTAATTAGCTTAAGAGCGGGGAAATATTGTGCACAAGCCTCTGGCTTGTGGAATTGGGGGTTGTCTAATTTCTGTGGTGTTTATTATTTTACGTTAAAATCAATTAATTCAACTGCTTGGAACTATTATGTATAATACGCTATGAGGTGAACGCGGATTATGAAATAGTGTAATACAAAATAGCGCAAATTAGTTAGGTTAAGAGCGAGGGAATGTGAATATCTAAAGTTTCATTCGGAGGGCACAAACGTTTGCAGTGAATGCTAAGAAAACGGCATATATTATAGTATCGTCAGCAAAAAGGATCATTTTGCACACTTCTGGATCGATTAGAAATATATCACTGATAAATAGCGTGAAGAGCATAGGTCCTAGTACGCTACCTTGTGGAACACCGTTTTTGTTCCTGGTCCTTAAAAGGAAGCTATCCTACCACCTATATGTATAGATCATTTTCTTAAAAACAATCTTTGGTGTTCTTGTAGAGAGTCTAAAACTACAGCGTCATCATCATTGAATTATTCTTTTTCTTGATATTTTTATATCCTCGATAGATGAATTAATTTGTGTACTGATTTGCAAATCACTTTAACATCTGGATGCTTCTCATTGCAAATTTTTATTGCGAATTTATAAGAAATATTTCAGATTTCATAACATTTGACCAAGTGAATTCGTTGTACTAAGCCTAACATTATTCACTCATAAATATCTGTTACATTGACATTGACATTAATTCTTGGCATTACTCTTACTCATCTGTGTATGAAGAATTCTGAAAAAATTACAAAAATGTGTACTAATAGTAGTAGCAAAAATAAACCCTTTTGTAGTATTTTGTCCAGGGCCTCCCGAATTTTAAATCCAGCACAGATTTCAATACACTCATTGATATGTTTGAGGTCGTCAATGTTTGTAAAAAGTTTCATAAGTGAATGTACATTTATTCAGTCCATGGTTGGCGTATATAAATTTGGATTTTTGTTTTTAACGACTGGCTCCTTGGGAATGTCACAAGTAGATAAGCTGTGTATGTTCTGGCTCAATATCTCATGTATTTCCTTATGGAGGTTCATTCTGGTTTTCAAGGCCATTCTTATAAAGAGCCGTCTGAAGTTAGTTGCGGATGATAGTGACTTCACCTTATTCCTATGTGCCGCCAAGTATCCCCATCTATCCCCTTAAACAGGTAGGCGCAAATCTGCCTATATCTGTTTATATATGTTTAAGACCTTTTCAAGACTTGTTTATAGCTGTTTGAGACCTGTTTAAAACCCGTTTAGAGCTATCTGAGATCTGTTTATAATTCCTAAAGGTTTATTTAAGATCTGTTTGAGATTTCTCTATAGCTGTTTGAAATCTGTTTAAGGGGATACATAAAGGGATAGCTAGTCGGTTTGGTGGCGTGAGGGACAGTGGCGCGTCCTTTCACGCAGACGGCCCAGATTCAAAAGCTGGCCACAGCACGACGATGAGATATAGTGGATGAGTGGATCTGTTCGCGTCACCACATCTCGAAAGAGATGTAAAACTGTGGGTTCCGTGTATCTACGATGTGATCACGTTAAAGATCCCTACCCCACGACAAACTGTGGGGTTCGGTAAAATTTCCAAGTTAGAGGTCCCAGTGCCTACACTGATGAGCTTATCCCCTGGCGTCGGTGATTGGCCTTGGTAGCGGAAATAAGCCGACGTTAAATAAATGATTAAAAAAAGGAATAGATGGGGAGATACCATTCGTAGCTAACTCCAGTCGACTCTTTACAAGAATGACCTTAAAAAACTAGAATGAACCTAAATAAGAAAATACATGGGATTTTGAGCCACGCCATTCCTAGCATATCTACTGACACAGTCCTGAATTTAGTTGTACTTCACCTATTTTTGCTATTTCACACTTAACTTGTCAATGAATAAATTGTACGCTAATGCGTGTATAATACTCCATTAAAAAGTTTCAAAAAAAGGGTTAAAACACAAACGTTCTGTAGGAGGGATGAAACATGAGGGCGCTAAATACTATGGTGATATTTTTAAGGGTCCTACTCCTCGCAACTACCCCTAAACTCGAGAAGCTGCCCCTATTTCGCGTTTCTTTCCATCGTAGGCATCCGGATCGGTTTCTTGGGTAGGATTCCGGTAGGCCGTATAAAATTTAACCATACATCTTATCCACCCCTGGGTTGAAATCCCTCTCCTATACTAAAATATTCCCAAAAACTTGTTTATCCTCGTTTTCGAGGGTGCTCAACACGATGGTAATATTCATTTCTTCGAGTTTAGGGGTAGTCGCTGAGAAGAACCGAACCGAACCGAAGAACTCAAGTAAAACGTAGACCCCGTCTCTGTATTAGTAAATTGCGTGACCAACAAACCGTCGAACAGCTAAAGCAAAAAGTTCAAGAGAATTTGAGTGCACTAGAAGAAACCAATTCTGTAGATGTCGCTACTACCTGGACACAAATTAAAGACAGTTTAAAAAGTGCGAGTGAGGAAATTCTTGGCACTGCAGCAAGTAAAAAACAGGAGGACTGGTTCAATGATAATGAAGCTTTTATACAAGAACTTCTTGACCGCAAACATATTGCCTTCCAAAACGCTGTCAACCATCCCAACGACTCATCAAAAGCAGAAGCTTTTACCCAATCTAAGTATGAAACGCAACGCGAAATCAGAAGAATAAAGAACGAGTGGTGGGCAAGCAAGGCCAGAGAAATTCAAAGGTATGCCGATTCACACGACTACAGGAATTTCTTTCAAGGAGTAAAAGCAGTGTACGGCCCCAGTCGGAAAAATATGTGCCCTATTAAAGATTTAAATGGAAATCTCCTCAAAGAAGACCAGGAAATAAGAGACCGATTGAAGGAACACTACTCTAACATTCTTAACCAGCAAAGTCAAGCCGATCACGATATTATAAATCTTATCCCTCAATATGACACCTTCGAAGACTTAGATAAACCACTAACAACGGAAGAGATTTTAACCGCCATTGGGCAGCTAAAAAATAACAAATCTCCCGGCGCCGACTCACTCCCAGCTGAGATCTTTAAAGCTGTGTCGACAGAGCTCATACCCTACCTCAAAAAACTGTTTGATGTCGTGTGGGAAAGTGGTCAAGCTCCGCAGGAGTTTCGTGATACACTTTTAATCAACCTCTTCAAAAACAAAGGGAGCGCTGTGGACTGTGGAAATTACAGGGGTATAGCTCTCCTGGCTGTTGGAGGGAAGATATTCACTAAAGCGACGGCAAATAGGCTAACACCTGTTATGGAAAAATTACTTCCTGAAACACAGAGTGGCTTTAGACCAAACCGAGGCACATCGGATTTAATCTTCACACATAAACAGCTGCAAGAAAAAGCACTCGAACATCAAGGAGAAATTCACATGGCCTTCATTGATTTAACCAAGGCGTTTGACTCGGTGGACAGGGAAGTGCTCTGGAAAATTATGTTCCGCTTAGGTATCCCTAGAAAATTTGTGGAAGTATGTCGCAGTCTACATACAAACAACAACGCCCAGGTTATGTATAATAATGAGGCAACCGAACCTTTCCAAACCCTCACTGGAGTTAGGCAGGGATGTGTCCTGGCACCCCTACTCTTTAATTTGTTTACCACTGCTCTAACAATTATTGTTGACAACAAACTGACAGTCAGAGGAATAGGTCTCAGATACCGTTTTGATGGCGGTCTCTTTAACATAGGGCGCTTTAGAGCTTTCACGAAGACACGCACACGATTCATTTGTGATCTCCAGTATGCGGATGACTGTGCACTTTTAGCCTCTACGCCGGAAGAGCTTCAAGAACTTTTAGATGTGTATGCCCAGAGCTATGATTCCTTGGGACTTAAAATCAACATTGGAAAGACTAAGATTATGTCAACTCCTCATCAAGTGAACCAAATAGACATTACACTTAACGGAAATTCTCTTGAAGTGGTGGATCAGTTCAATTACTTAGGCAACGTTGTTAATGACAAAGCAAACATGGACAGCGAGATTCGCAATAGAATTAACGCTGCATCTAGAGCACTCTGGGGACTTAGAGAGAGAGTATTTGACAACCACGACCTTGCTTTGTCAACGAAAATGGCTGTCTACAGAGCAGTTGTCATTCCAACACTGCTATATGGATGTGAAAGCTGGGTCACTTACCGTCGTCATGTGAAAGAATTAGAACATTTTCAGCAAAGACACCTCAGAAGTATGATGAAAATCCGTTGGTTCCATCACATATCAAACGTGGAAGTACTCAGGAGAGCAAACAGCCTTCCAATTGAGGTGCTTATTTCAAGAGCACGCCTAAGATGGGCAGGTCACGTTCATCGTATGCATGATAACCGCCTTCCTAAATGTACACTTTATGGTGAATTGCTAAGCGGTAGAAGAAGGCATGGCGATCAACGAAAGAGGTTCAAAGACGCTCTCCATGAGAATCTAAAATCCTGCGGTATTGCAGACGAGCAATGGGAACAACTTGCAGCGGACAGAACCGAATGGCGAGGGGTTGTGGCCAGCTATCAAGGAAATGTTGCTGCAAGAAGGCCGAATCCAAGACCTAACCAGGTCTATGTTTGTCCTGACTGCGGTCGACATGTGCTCTCCCGAATTGGCCTCTATAGCCATAGTCGTGTGCACCGTAGATGAATGGGAATTACAATAGACTACACCTTTTAGTTGTTTTTTATTGTACACAATTTATCGACTGTAACATTTTTATACTCGGACTCGAGTAACGGCTAATAATAATAATAATAGTCGCTGAGGGGTGGGAACCTGAAAACTATCAACATCATGTTCAGCGTTCTCGAGAAGTTACCCATGTTTCATCCCTCCCACAGAACTTTTGGGGTTTTTTCAACTTTTCCATGGACTATAACGTAAATTTGTACACATACAATGATAAATTAAAAAATCGACACAGAATAATTTCAACGTTTACCTGAATAGCGTCCCACAACACTCTCGGTAAAATTTCATCGATGGCGCCCATATCCTTAGAAAATCTATTTAAAACTCGTCCGCTAGGATTGGTATCGAAAAACCTCATGGGCGCTTTAAGAAGAGCATGGAACATTTTGGAGTGTAAGTTCTTGGAGGCCTTCATGGCTATCTTAAAGAACAAAAGTGCACGAGCTAGTGTAATAATGATGGCGGTAACAATTAAAGAACCATAAAAATACATAGCTATGTTTGTTTTGAGAAGAATGTGCACGTCACCGTTAATCATCAATTTATCAAATAAATCATCAAATGAGAATGCATTCGAATACGTGTCATTTGCTGCACTGGTTTCTCTTGTATAAGTGTAATAAGAGGGGTCCTCCAAATTTTTATCGTCAAAGTAATACACTTCGACTTTTTCCGTGCTTGGTTGCTGAAAACTTTCCTTTATTTGTGTAGAACTATTCGAATATCTCATTTCTTCTTGTTGAGTCCTACAAAATGCATCATAGAAAGTTGCAACTTATAAATTATGTTGTTACCAGAATGCTACCCAGTAGTCTGCACCAGTACAGGCAGCTTGTGACAGAATTATAATTGTAATTAGAATTATAATCAAACACAAGTTACCGGCCGCTTTGAAGTACTCCCTAAATGGAGAAATGCCAGAATGACCGCTAGTTTCTTCTTCATTTCCTGCGTTGGCATGGGCTATCTCAATACTTTCTGACAGGGTGCTCTGAAAACGCAAATGTATTATAACAAAATCAGAAAATTAGAGAACACAGTCCATTTTTTTAAAATATCTCAGATTACAATCGAGATGTGAACTCAGGAGTAGGAAACTGGAGCAGTTTATTTGAATCATTAATAGTAAATGTATACAATCATCACGTAGTATATTAGTATGTACGTCTAATTTACAGTTTTATTCTACGAATGATCTGATATTGAGGTTCTTTCATTGCCCGTTCCTTTGTTATTTTATTCTACATTCTAACTCATAAACTCACATTTGCAATAGAGAGAACAGATGTTCTTCGAAGATCAACGACTTGATCTGTCTTTGCTTCTGGTTTCTCATGTGTCTCGTCGGAAGCGGCCAACAATTTTGTGAAATCCATTTTACTGTCAGATAGTTCAGCGAAGGTCCCTTGGGCTTCTATATTTCCCTAAATATATACAAAAGGTCTTAGATGAGATACAAATAAGTGCATTCGGTAAGTCATTAAAATATACATAAAAATGTAGCCATTAAGTACTGAGTAAAGGAAAAATTCAGTGTAAATACATTTTAGGTTTATTTAAGTTTTACTAGTGTTTTATAAGGGCCCTTTCATAAACCATGATATATGCCAGATTGGTTATCAAATGAACTTTAATTTTTCATTAAAACTAATTTATCTTGTAATATTTATTAATTTATGACTGGTTTAGTAACTGATATTTGTGAAGCCTTCAATAAAACTATAACCGTTAATTCCAAGCTAGAAGAGTCGAGTTTTATAAAGAAATTAGAAAATGTTGCGGTTTTATAATTGCTCTGCTGAAATTTATCTGGGGGTCGTATGTAATGCCGGACTATAATTACTTCCACGTCCAGTGGAAGTATAGTAACGCAAAAAAAATAATTTTTTTGTTTTTTGAAATAGGCTTAAAATGTCATGAAACGTCGAGATTTTAAATTTGAGCGAAAAAAATTTCCCGTCTGTCTGTCGGTCGTTCTGTCTCTGTAACTTTTTCTATGCGTACGTTTACTCTGGGACCGTTTATGATATTGACTTGAAATTTGGTACACTTATGTATTGTAACGAGATCTGGAACTAGATTATATTTTGATATAATTCCGTTGAAGGGTTCGCTACTAAATGGGGTAAATAAGGGTAAATAAGCAAAACAAGCAAGTAAGAATCCATAAAATTGCAATTCAGGGCATGTACGAAAAGTTAAGGTCTCAATTTTTTTTTGCATCAGCCCCCCCCCCTCCCACTATTATGAAAAGTAAACAAAATTAAAATGTGATTTAGTGTATATACAAAAACGAAACACCTAAAAAATTTTTTAGCGTTGGCTACCACCCCCATTGTCATCCCCCCACCCTATTATTAAAGGAGGTAAAAAAAATTAAAATGTGATTTAGTGTGGATACAAGAACGAAACGTCTAAAAAATATTTTTTGGTGTTAGTTACCCGCTCTACCACCTCATTTCCACCCTCACCCTATTATTAAAGGGGGCAAAAAAAATTAAATGTGATTTAGTGTGTATACAAAAACGAAACGTCTAAGAAATTTTTAAATTTTTTTACCCCCTCTACCACAACCATTGCCATCTCCACCCTATTATTAAAGGGGGTAAAGAAAAATAAAATGTGATTTAGTGTGTATACAAAAACGAAACGTCTAAAAAAGTTTTTTTGGTGTTAGCTACACGCTCTACCACCCCATTGCCATCCCCACCCTATTATTAAACGGGGGTAAAAAAAGTTAAAGTGTGATTTAGTGTGTATACAAGAACGAAACGTCTAAAAAAATTTTTTGGCGTTAGCTACCCCCTCTATCACCCCCATTGCCACCCTCACCTATATTAAAGGGGGTAAAAAAATTAAAATGTGATTTAGTGTGTATACAAAAATGAAACGTCTAAGAAATTTTTTTGGCGTTAGCTACCCCCTCTACCACCCCCATTGCCATCTCCACCCTATTATTAAAGGGGGTAAAAAAATGTAATTTAGTGTGTATACAAGAACGAACTTTAATATGCTTTGAACCTTCATAAAATCAACTACTCGTCAGAGTTTTGATGAAGCAGCAAAAATCCGGATAAATCAGTGTTAAGCGTAATAGGATTTAGCTTCTCTTTGTCCAGATTATCTTTTAAACTACCTAGGTTTAAGTAGTTTTAAAACTTTGATGGGAAATATTCATCAGCATTCCTGTGTTACTTATAATCTTGAAAAAGCACGTGCAGAGTTATCACAAATCGTTACAGAATAATAAAAAACTTATTTAATTATTTAAAACATTAACTGTTTCTTGGGAATTGCCACTCAATCCATATTGAACGAGGATATTAACAAATAGAGTAACAACTTACCTCATTAATTACAATAATTAAATCTGCCTTTTTCAAATACTGCAACTGATGAGTTACTAGAATCCTAGTTTTGCCCCTTAAATATTTGCTAATGCATTCCCCGAACAGGTGTTTGCCTACGTGTGTATCGACCGCGGACAGAGGATCATCCAATAGATATATATCTGCCTCACGATAAACAGCCCTGGCTAGGTTAATCCGGGCTCTTTGTCCGCCACTCAAAGACACTCCTCTTTCTCCAACAACAGTTTGGTCTCCTTGGGGAAACTGGTCGAAATCCTTTTCTAACGCGCATACCTTTACAATTTTGTTGTAGCGGATCTTATCGTAACTTTGACCAAAAATAATGTTGTTGCGAACAGTAGACGCAAATAACCATGGCCCCTGTGAGGAGTAAGATATTTCTCCACCGAGATATATCTTTCCGGATGATGGAGGTAGTTCGCCCAAGAGGAGCTGCAAGTTCACAATATTAATAACTTTAACACAAACACCTTATAGATGTTACAGATTCTTGTAATGTAATTAAGTATTTTTATATTCTGAAATGAAGTTTGATATTTTATAATTATATTCTATCTTATAACAACTATCAAGCCAGTCTACTCATAAATTTGAATGATTATGTAATGTAAAAGAGTAGACTAAATACCATTTATAGTTAAGTATGTCTAGCTTCTTTTGTTTTTGCATCTTGAATATTTTTAATTTAATTGAAAATTTTAATAAACCTACCTGCAATAATGCGCTTTTACCTGCACCTACAGGCCCAACGACTGCACACAGAATTCCCGGAGGAATATGTATATTGATATGGTTTAAAACAGGAGAATGCGCAACCCATGCAGCGGATACGTTGGTTAGTTGGATTTCTTTTACGTTGTGGCTTTCTAAATATGACTGTTCTTTTTCTTCCAAAACTAGAAATGCCTGCAATCTCTTAACTGACACCCAGGCCTCTGCCCCATAGCTGATAGCCAATGGATACAAAATGGCCATGGCAAATTGTAAAATATTGAAAAATTGCGCCATGGAAAAAACCTTATCGGCTGTTGTAATATTCCCCATCAAAACATAGCAGATCACGGTTAAACATAAAGTTGCTCTTTCTATAAATACGGTACAGCTGGAGAAAATACCTCTTAAATACGATGTTTTTGTAAGAGAGTCGATTTCTGTTGATCGAGCGAGCTTTATGATTTTTTCAAATGGCTTTTCCCAAGCGTACATTTTTATAACTTGTATTCCTGATATGATTTCGCTCATAAGCTTTACCCTTTTATCAGTTTTATTTGCAACTTTCAATCTCAGTTTTCCTGTTAGCTTCCCAAGGTATCCTTAAATAATTAACTGAATTAATAACAGTTATTAAAAAAATTTTGAACATAGGGGGTGAACCATTAATAATATGCCATAGTTCAAGGGTATATTCTTTGGACCAAAAAATGAGAATATAACCCAATATACTTTAGTAAATTGTTGCTTTGGAAAAAGATACAGGTTGTCAAAGTTGTTTCTTTTTCTTTTTTTGCAATATCTCAACTACCTCTGGACCTATCTTCTCCAAAATTGGCAAGGAAACATTTTTTAATCCAAAGAAACAATAATTTATGTATCGCATCATGCTAGCTCCTGAAGAGCGTCTTGTGATCTATACCTGATGAATATTTTTTCTCTCTTTTTTTAAGAAACGTTGTAGTCCTGTTGACAAATTATTGTAGACTACATGGAGGGCTGCATAATTTTTGTCTTCAAGGATAGGTTTGGGGTACACTAGGAGGTCACCCTTGCGGGGGAGGGCTTCCGGAGGGCCCTAAATTTTGACTTTTTTTTGTTTCCCGCTAATAACTCGAAAACTGTTGGTCCTAGGGGAAAAATTATTCTTATTATGCTGGAGAACAATTTAATGATGCCTCTCTGCATCCGCATCTTCCGGAGTCACAGTCTTTTTTGCAACGACAAAATACAACTTGCAAAATTTTGTCGGGGGCAGCATTTATGTCTGTTAGTTTGGGTACCAGCTCCCCATTTCTCTCCTCCCAACCAGGAATTCCTAAACCCCACACATGTGAGGGCAGTATGGTTCCCATCCACTGCTGGATTTGGTAGTACACCCTGTAGGAATGGTACTTCGTGGCCCCCTCAGTTGGTGGGAGAGTGGAAATGTCTGACTTGATCGAAGCGACCGATTTCAAAAATGATCGATATCTGTAATTATTTAAGGATATCTCCTTAGATGGAGCACCGTACCATCTAAGGGTGCAATTATGTCCTGCTCTTTCGACCTCAGATGGCGTTGATGAAGGGCTGATAAACACCTCAGCTGCTTCTTTGACCGATTTGTCTTTGTTGTATAATTTTGCAAACCTCACTTTGCTCTTCCTGAAGGCTGCGGAAGTGGTGTTACAGCCTGTGAAAGCATGTACAAATAGAATGTCCTCCAGCCCCAGCCGCGGCAGCTCTTGTGAATAGTATGTTGCTGTGTACCCTTGGGAGGGATTTTCATCAACAACAGGACTGCAAAGTCCACATCTTCGCCTATCACAACTATTGAAGAGAAAACTGACTTTTCTATGGCTGTGGATATAATTGCGACACCTGCATCATCCCCTGCTTGGAAGGTATTGACATTATTTTCCACCTGTTTTCAATAATTATTTGAATACAAACTCACTTTAAAAAGTACAAATTGTACTCATTGAAAAAATTACAGAACGCAAATGAAAACTAAAAAGTGACAACTACGCAAACTCACCGATTTTCTGATTAACTAATTTTCTGCATCTTAGAGTAAATTTTCGATGTGGCCTCCACCTACTGCTATGCAGTTTTGACACCCTGTAGCTTTTGCCACACCAACAATTTACTAAAGCATGTTTGGTTATATCCTCATATTTTGGTCCAAATAATCCACCCTTGAACTATGGCCTATTAATGGTCCACCCTATACATATATAATATGAATATGTTATAAGAACACAGTTCCTGTCAAGATTTTCTTACCCTGTACTGGTAAAGACAAGAGGGCCATGGACAGAATACCTGCCAAACAAGAAATACCAACTTCTTGCCAAATAAAGTAAGTTATTAACCCCACCTGGAAGGGCATGATCCACAAATAGTTTAAAAACAGCATAACCAGATCGAACCGATTTACATCGTTTGATAATAAATTCACTACTTGTCCTGCGGCAGTTTGGCCCAAAGATTTTTGGTTTAATTTCATAATCTGAAATCGTAAAATATAAAGTTTTTAAAGTAAGAATAAATAAAGGTTTGTCAATTAAATTGGAATCATCAGTAGATAATTTACAGCAAACATCTTGATATGTTGTCAACTCTGGATAAGCACGTATTATAGTGTAAAGGTATAGTGTATACGACCAGAATTGAAACCGTATAAAAATTAAAAGTCGGCATATCTTTATTTTATTTTTTTTATTTTATACATTTATTTAACGTCAGCCTATTTCCGCTACTGAGGCCTAACACCGACGCCTGTAGACGAGCTACCCCCAACCAGGAATTTTGCCGAACCTCTTCCCTTAAGAAGAGTAGGGATCTTTTACTTGCCTAACATTTAATAGACAAGGGACCGACGGCTTTACATCCCCTCCGAAGGATGGTATATCTCCTATACAACCCTCGCCTAAGGCTGTATAGCTTCCGCGCATAAACTGATATACTAGCCGCTGGAAGATGTGTGAGGCGAGAAATATCTTTATTGTTTTTCTTATGACACGCATTTCTATTTACCTCCGCAAGACATGCCGGCTGTTTTTGCCTGTTTTTAGTTTTTATACGGTTTCAATTCTGGTCGTATACACTATAAGTATACTCTAATTTGGCGTGTGTATGCTTTCAGTGAGTTCAGCGATTCTCAAACTCTAAAGATTTGTCAATAGTTATTGTCAACTATTATTTATGTGAATATTTAAATTATTTTCGCTGCTAAATAGTGGAATGGAATGGAATGGAATAGAATAGAACTTTATTCTCAAACATTAAGTACACTAAAAAAGAACAAAAAAAAAAAAATCTCTTTTGTATGTGTACACATACATGTACAGTTACACATACACTCATATATATATAATTCATGTACTTCAGGAAATGCTCCTTATGGAGCAGTAGATAATTTGTAACACTTACATACAATACGAAAACTATAATAATAACAGTAGTACAAAAAAAAAGATTCTACTAATTTATTTCAAATGATTATTTGAAAATTTAAATACTCAATCAATCTACTTATTAAATTAGAACTGGGTTTGCAAATATTCAGATATATTGTTAAAAATGTATGAAGACAGCAGATTTTTCAGTTTAATTTTAAATTTGTTTAAGCTGTTACTTAATAATAATAATAATAAATAAACACCACAGAAATTAGACAACCCCCAATTCCAGAAGCTAGGGGATTGTGCGGAAGGGGGTTACACATTGAAAAAACGCGGACATACAACCATTTCCTTCAATAGTGCCATTGCTGGAGCCAGGATTCGAACCCGGTGGTGCGATGTCCGTGTGATTAATCGCGATTGCCACGTCGCGCCTTAACCCACTGGGCTATCGACCAGACAAATGTTGTAGTTTGACTTGTTTGAATACATTGTGGTAAATGATTAAATAGTCTTATCCCCATGTACAGAGAACCCCTTCTATTGGTGTCATAGTTGTAAGACGGAGTGAGATAGGTTTCTTTATTTCTCGTGTTATATATGTGGATATCCGATTGTATTCTAAGATTACTTTTTCTCTTAAAAATTAATATTGCTAAATGATATATATACAGATTGGTTACGGTAAAGATTTGTAGTACTTTAAATGAGTTACGACATGAGTAGTATCTACCCAGACCACACAAAGTTCGGTTTTGAATTAAAAATGTACTATTTACGTATACCGAATTTCCCCAAAACTCAATTCCATATTGTAGGATGGTATAGAAATATGCATGTAAACTGTCTTAGCTGCTTCAAAACGACTACATTTTTTATCGTAGCTACAGCAAATACGGCACTAGATAGTTTCTTGTTGATTACAGTTATGTAATATTTCCAATCAAGTTTTTCATCAATAAACACACCTAGAAATTTAGTATTGCAAACAGGATATTTCCCTATTATATAGTTCCCCTATATTTGTAGTTATATGACTTGTGGTATATTTTTGTTAGGTTGAAATAATATATTAAAAGTTTTCCCGAAATTTAATAATAATTTGTTGGATGCAAACCAGTCCGTTATGTCAGTTATTGATATTTGTGCCAACATTACTAGAGTATCGACGTCTAGTTCTTGTAGCAGAATACTCGTGTCATCTGCATATAATGAAAACTTCAATGGTGGGATGGGATAGACAAGGTCGTTAATGTAAACTAAAAAAAAAAGTACAGGCCCCAGAATGGATCCTTGGGGTACTCCGCGATTAATATTTTATGGGTAAGACTGGTATTTTTTGTATGAGGTATTTTTAAGCAGACCAATTTCAATCAAGATTTGACGATTCTCTAGGTAAGTTTTGAATCAGCTGTTTACAATTCCTGTAATAAATAACACCATAGGTAATTACGATCCCCTTTATCCCGGAAGGCTCTAGAAGAACCTTGTGTGGAAGGTGGCTACACATTTTGAGACAAGAGACACACACCCAATATCCGCGTATAGTGGAAAAATCCATCTCACAGTATTTTCCACTGCCACGATCAGGAATCGAACCCGGGACTTTTGGGTGAGAGGCAAGTAGGCTTACCTATCGTCCATCAGTCATACAATTTATTGTATTGACTTAAAATTTGATTTTTTAATTTTCACTAACATATACCGGTTCTGTAAATATGATTCTATCCAATCCGGAAGCTGTTCTTTTACACCTAAGCTATTAAGCTTTTTTAATAAACAAGGTAAGCTGATAATATCAAATGCCTTACTTAAATCAAACATAAGAGTACTCTTCAATTTATAATATACATACATAGTTCAGTAGGTGATAGCTTGCTGTCTTTATTGATTTTTTAGTTCTAAAACCATGTTGAGAAACTGTAAGTAAATGATGTTTTTCCACGGCCTTTATTTTTTATTATTATTATATAGCGATCGTTACAAGTATATAATCATTCGTGCACTGTTTGAGAAGCACTGGCACTTCTGACCCGAAATCGGATACATTCTTAGTTCAGAAGACGAAGTGACCTTTGCACCCGCCTAATTACAATATACTCGAGTATATCAGAGTCAATATTAGCTTAAAGGCCTTACCATCTACAATGTACATTCTGGTAAATGAAATAAAATTGTTTACCTTTCTATATACTAAAGATGAAGCGGCAATTCTAACTCTCATTCCAATTGCTGATACTGCGAAATTCGTGTGATGCATCAAGAATATGACCAGAATCGATATTCCTACCAGAACTGCTCCAGAGATATACATAGCCTTGGTCTGCTCTGCTTGGTCGGGTGTGGAAAATAATTTAATAAAGTAAGACAATACCACGGGTTGTACTGATCTAAAACAAAATTATGTTGTTGGGGTTGGAAAAGGCACGTTGGTGATCCGAGAGAGAACACATCTAAGTTGGTCTGATAAGTCAGTCCAGGAAGTAATTAATTTCATGTCATTAAAAACTTTAAAAGGGAGAACGATAGCGAACAAATTTTTTTACAACATGGGGTTTAAATCCCACAGTTATGGAGAAAAAAGAAATTGTAGTAAAACCCGTTGAGAACTTCTGGAATGTTGAGGTAGGCTTATTTGCGAATAAGTTCGAGAGTAAATGTGAGAGAATTGTCGTAATAACAAAAATGGGTGGGTACTCACCTCAATACTACCATCTGAAAAAATTGTAACAATCCGCAAGCCATATAGCTCCATAGAAATGATTTTATTAACGCCCTCAGTAGACTAGGCTCTGACCGTTTTAACTTTGCTCTGGCAACTTCCCGCTCCCAATTTCTTTCCAGTCTATCGCCCATATTCACCGACTTGTCACAATCTAATGCCTTATACAAGTCTATGACTTCCAACCCCTTTTGGGTTCCTTTGTAAAACAGACCTACCATCCATCTAAAATAAATAAGCCAGTATTTAATTCAACAGGATCGTTGAAATTGTCATGCAGCACAACACGGGTCCGACAGAATGAAGTATCCATTTTCAAAGTTGATTCATGCCATAATCTAATGAGATATTAATTAAAATCCAGTCGCCATGCTTTGCTGAGTTCAACAATATTGACACGATTGAATATGTTATTTTCTCTAACACTATTTTAGAAAGTGCACATACAACAACTAACAATTATGTTGGAATAAATGTCATTCCAACACAACATGTTAGAATGTCATTCCAACACACTGTGTTGGAATAAAACTATTATATAAATAAGCAACTTCGCCTACTAATCCAGTACGTGGGTATCAAAAAGGGGTGTTTGAATGCAAAAGGTGGGGTGGTAGTGATTTTTTAGTATGTTGTTAGGCTTGGGGCCCTAATGAAAAATCCAAGTTTTCGACCTCGAGGCGCATGCGCTCGAGCCGCCATCTTGGATTTTAGGTACAAAAATTTGGTTTTTTGATAATAACTCAAAAACGGTGGCTTTCACGACAAAAGATGTTCTATACAAAGGACAAAATTTCCTACATTTCTTGTTAAAACAATTTTTTTGTAGCACACATATGTTAGGAGTTACAGCTCTGTGAAGTTGCACTATTTGAAAAAAAAGTATTATATTTTGTTATTTGGCTGTTAATAACTAAAATAAATAATTTAAACAAATGCCAATCATATTGAAATAACTTTTAAAGAGACTGATGGTGGCAATACAAATACAAAGACCGCAGAAAGACTTCGTCGACCAAAAAAGCACGTGTCTGCCGATGTCCTTTTTGATGAAACAATGGTGGTGCAAGTTTCGCAGGAGCGATTTTTAGCCAATGAAAAAAATAAAGTTCGTCTCATATCGATGCTGAAGAACAAATTTGAGCTGGTTGCATTTACAGTTAAACAAGCTGAAGATGATGCCGATGTGCTAATTGTCAACACTGCAATTTCTTTATGCAGTGAATCAATATTTGATGCTGTTTTTGTGGTCGGGGAAGATGTTGACCTTTTAGTACTTGTGACAGCCTTAGCACCAGCCGAAAGTTCTATCTACTTCCGTAAACCTGGAAGAAGAAAAACTGCTGAGAGGATATATTCAGCAAGTAGCCTCAAATACGAAGAAGCAACCAAGCACATTCTGTTCTTGCATGCCTTCAGTGATTGTGACACAACGTCATCCCTATTCAATCAGGGAAAAACTAAATTTTGTACGCTGATAGAAAAAAACAGAGCGGTTCATGAAATAATTGAAATTTTCAACCAACAAGATGCCACGTCAGAGGAGATTGCCGGGGCCCGAGTACGCTTTCTTGTAGCTTTTTATGGTGGCAACATGGATAAAGAGAGTTTGGAAGAGATTCGTTTCCAACGCTTCGCCAAATCTACGCTGAAAAGCAAATTTAATGTTGCTTCTTTGCCACCTACAGAAGACGCGGCGCAATTCCACGCCTTTAGGACGTACCACCAAGTACAGAAATGGAGAGGCATAGAGAAAAATCCTGAAGACTGGGGTTGGAAGCATGGCTCTTACGGGCTCACTCCCATAACAATGGCGGAAAAACCAGCTCCCGATTCCTTATTAAAATCGGTATCTTGTAACTGCAAAAAGGGGTGTGCTAGGGCATGCAGCTGCCGAAAGACTGGACTTAAATGTTCGGTTGTATGTGGCTTCCGCAACGGAGAATCTTGCGGAAATATGCCGGAAATCCGCATTGAAAGCGAGGACGAGGATGACGACATTTTTCATGCTACGGACCAAAACTACGACCAGGACACCGACAATAATCAACCCGGACCATCGAAACGTACCAAAATGTAGTAGAAATTAATTTTTGTAACACTCTAAAATCATAATTTACTATTCTTAAATTAAAAAAAAAAATGCTATATACTTTTCGCATTTAACTTTGTTTACGATAAGTATAATACTGTTAAATGATAATATTCCAGTGCCTTTTAGTTTTTTTTTATAATTATGTACAAATATAATGATATATAGAATAATAAGAATAATAAAATAAAACTCAACCAAAATGAAGTTTCCGCATTTTTTTTTCAAATAGTGCAACTTCACGGAGCTGTAACTCCTAACATATGTGTGCTACAAAAAATGTAGGAAATTTTGTCCTCTTTAACTTTGTATAGAACATCTTTTGTCGTGAAAGCCACCGTTTTTGAGTTATTATCAAAAAACCAAATTTTTGTACCTAAAATCCAAGATGGCGACTCGAGCGCATGCGCCTCGAGGTCGAAAACTTGGATTTTTCATTAGGGCCCCAAGCTTAACAACATACTAAAAAATCACTACTACCCCACCTTTTGCATTCAAAAAACCCCCACGTACTGGACTATACAAACTTCTCTCTCGTGTGGAATATGGTCCATTCTACAACTTATTGTAGAATTTACTATTCGCTAAGAGCGAGAGTCGTCCAATCTTTCCTGATGATCGAAGATATGTTTTAATTAATTTAAGTTTGGAGAATGACCGTTCTCCTGACGCAACGCTAACTGGCAACGTAAAAACAGTCTGCAAAGATATTTCTAAATTTGGGAAAGAACCAATCATATGTTTTGTTGACAAGAAATTTATAACATTTCTTGGTGTTCCCTCTATGTTCTGGTTTTTATTATACCAGATAGAACTGTTCAAATTTCCAAGTACCGCACGTCGTACCACTCACAATTATTGTTACAGCATGCCGTGATTCATGAAATAAAAACAATTCGCTAGCTCCATGAGCGACTGTTGTCAGATATGTAATTAATACCGGAGAGTGTTGTAGGCTTTTTTATTTTTTCTTAATTACTACATTACATACAACATTTTGTTATTTTTCTGGTAAACAGAGTTTTACACTACAAACACGGGGCCCTGGGCGACAAACGGACGGACGGACAGAAAAACAGGTGGTCGGACAGACATACGAACAGGTAGACGGACCTGAAATTTTCCCCACCACTCCCACGCAACCTCGCAACATTATATGTATAAATTACCTCCCACCACTTAACCTTGTTCGACGTTGACCCTTTGACCTCGATCCACTTGATCTTGACTCGTGACATCTGATTACGTTACTCGACCTTGAAGAAATGCCGGTTCTGGGTCCCCCACCACACTAATTTCTCCCTCCCCTCTAATTATCCACCCGCCGCCTCCTGGCCGCTCCCTCCTAAGACGACACAAAAAGGTGGTGGGGACGTACCAACTCCGATATAAACACACTACTAACTGATTTATCTACAACTGTAGATCGAAGTTATAATTGTAGGTCGAAGTTGCAATTGTAGGTATAAGTTACAATTGTAGGTCGAAGTTACAATTGTAAGTCGAAGTTACACTCGAAATATTACAGTTCACAGATATATGTTTACAAATAACAATAATGCTATAGGCACACCCACTCTCTATTACGAAGAGAGGTTTAATCCCTAATAGCAGAGTAAAACAGCGCCATCTCTGGTTCAGCTGGCGAACTACCATTACCACGTATGAAGCAGAAAACGGTAGAAACATCTGGAAGGACAGTTTACAAGGATTGAGAAGTGATCTGGAACGGTCTGGAGGAAAATGGACAAATCAGAATCAGTGTCACGGATATATAAGAAGCGAATCCAACGTACGGAGCTAGTAATATGCAAATGATCAGATAAAATAACGAACAGTAGCAAGTTGTGAACTAAAGCAGTGAATCTATAGTCGATTAAAGGTATAATTAATGTGTTATTTATTATAAGGGTTAATTATTATATTATAATTTAGTGATTAAGAAATCAGTGGTTAGTGAGAATTTCTGTTGCAATTTATTGGACCTACGATTGGGGGTGTTTACTGAAGGGTGTAAACACGTAACAATAATAAAATTGAGGACGGCTTCTTAATTTAGCACTCGGTGGCAAAATGTTTAGTGCCGACCTTTCTGCAACTATAATACTAGTTATAATAATATGTATTTCAATTATCTGTTTGTTTGGCATTAATTATGAGAATGACAGAGTTCATTTGTAGCCAAATTATTTATTTGTCTATTGTTAATTCAGAATATTTACTTTGGCGATAAAAATCAAGGCTGCTAGTCATTTTCAGTGCTCAAAGGTTTTAAAACATTTTGCTTTATTAATGTGGACTAAAATGAGTAATAGTTGTTAGCGTTAGCACAACTATAATTTTTGGATTTTGCATTCATTAAGAACTTTTCTAAAACCATAAATATTACTCATAGAGAAAAAAATTTCATATTGTGCCATCGCCTTCTATGAATAACTTTTAAAATGTCCGTTTGACCATCTGTCCATCTGACACACATTGTCATGTTTTATATAAGCATAATTCGGGATATTGAAATTTAAAGGAAAATGGGTAGTAAACTAACGTTAACTGGAGGAAACAAATAACTGCTTTTGAAAGAACAAATTGATCAATAAGTATAATCTGACGAGATACAAAAACAGAAATACTGCACAGTATAATGATGAGCGGTTCGTCAACCAATCTGGCATCATCGGGGGATAAAAATATGCAGAAAATATTTTTGAGGAAACAAATACCAATTATAATACAACGTATTAATTGGTTGTAATAGAGAAGTCGGCCAACTTAAATCATGATTTTATTTTTCCAATATTTAATAAATCAGAAAAAAACGTTTATCAGCAGTTATGGCTGTCTAGTGCCCAAGTTTTCCTCAAAACAAATTTTTAGGTTACATTTTTTTCATTATCATCCCTTGTACAGATTCATACCTGTGAATCAAAAAATGCAAAAGTATACAGGATGTCCCATTTAAAAAGTAGAAATTACGGTAATTTCCGGTCAAACCGGAAGTACTAGAATCGTTTCATTACTGTGTGTAAATTCAAATTCTTGTTATTTCAATTTTCAAAATTTCAAAACTATATCTTAAAAAATAAAAAAGTTATAGGGGTGGGCCTGATTTCGTTTACATCCGGTATAAACGTTAATAAAACAAGTTAATATCAAAATCGTTGGGCTCCAATATTTGGTTTAAATAATAAGGACTTAAGAAAGATAATTTTTTTTTGAATAAAATAACAAATTACGATAAATTAATTCAAATTATTTTTGAAAAAGTGATGAAAAATAGATAATCGTTGATTAATAGCATCGATTAAAAGTCGTTAAAAATTAGTTTAAATAGTACTGTACAGTGTACATGTGTTTGTCATCTTGGATATAACTTTAACAAATTTGGGCATGCTGTGATCCAAAATAATTAATTGAAAGTAATCAAATTTGCTATCGAGAAGGCCAAATGCATTTTCATACCACTTATTATTACTGAATAAATCTCAGAAAAGCCAAAACGTGGTTCACTTTCAAATGGGGCAAAAACGGCTAAAATTTTTATGTCTCGTATTTCTTCATATCTCTTTAAAAAGTTTTACGTTTTAGATTTCAAAATCTCGGACTTCAAAAGTTCTAATATTGTTATATTTAATAATTATTATATTTTCTTTGAGAAAATCGCGAAAAACCTGTTTTTTGGAGGCGGATGAATTTGTAAATAACACTCAAGGATATTTGGTTAAACTTAACTAAAGAAATTTATTTCGAAATGTTTAATTTAATGCACTCTACGTGGTTTATGAAGCTAAAAATTGGAAACATGCTAACAACTTGGAAAGTGCAATGGCTGCATGCATAATGCAATAATTAGCACTATAACATTAAAAAAATATTTGACACTAACGCAAAGGTACTTAGCTAATATCAGGTACACAAATTTCTCTACAAAATTAGCTGTTCAACCGAACGAATACAATAAATTTAAAACAGGTGCGTTAAACGACATCTGGTGATTTTAGAGAGTAACAGCAAGTCGATCGCGGAAAGTGTTTTACCTACCACATCAGCGCGTGTACATCAATTTAGCGTAAGTTACAGGAGAAAAGCACCTATCAATAGATGGCTGTGCTAATTTCTGAAACAAATTCAGTAGTGATAGTGAACAACAAAGTTTTGACATAAGCCATATAAGTTTTGAAAACATTAAACAATAGGTATTTGTATGACAAGGGAGAAAAGTGCATAATTTCCTCCCGCGGATAGTTTGATGCCCGACGCGAAGCGTCAATATTTTTTTACGACCATTTACAGTATTTTACATTGGTCTTACATATATTTTATTATATTTTCTTATGCATGACAATCAAAAAACCAAATATGTCAAAATGTCATAATAGGTATTTAGATAAGTAAATATTGTTAAAAAACAAAGTACATGGAACGTTGCTAAGGTTGCTTCTTGTTTACAAAATAAACAAACTTCCAAAAAGTTTATAATGTATTCCGAATGTGAAGATGAAGTTCCTCAAGATATTCTGGAAAAAGCAAACGTGGTTTCGTTAAATCTATTACCGTTAAAGTCTCGTGAAAAATATGAAAAAGAGTACCAGCTATTTAAATGTTGTTTCTACTTGTTTGCTTCCAGAGGGAACCAAAGTTCCAAGATACATAACTTCCCAAAATATTTAAAAAGACGAACGAGTATGAAATTATGCCTAGTATATTTTTAATAAATGGAATTTCTGAGTTTTGTATAGCAGTGTCAGATAGTATCTGAAAAGTAAAAATGTCGATTTCGGATATTTTGATGATCGTGTGTAGTACTACGTGTGAGGCCTTTAAATTAAGAAGAGACCGTTTCCAAAGGTGGGCATATAATGTTATTATGTGGTTTAGATACAATTTAATGAGTATTAAAGAGTCACACATGCACATGAAGAAATTTCATTTTAAAATAATCCGATTTTATTAGTTTCAACTTAAAATTAAAACAAATTAATTAAAAACTTAAAGAAATTGTTCAGTATGTCGTCCTTGTTCATGAATGCACTTTTGACATCGCTTTAATATTGAACTACACCCTATCCTTAAAGTATATCTGTTAACAGTAGCCAAAGTATTTCTTACACGTTCTTCTAAAATTTGAATATTTTCTGGTGGTTCAAATGAATAAACTTGGTTTTTTGTATGCCCCCAAAGAAAATAGTCCAACGGAGTGAGATCAGGAGACCTGGCTGGCCATAGAACGTTGCCATTACTTGCAATTATTTTATTATCAAAAGTTGCTCTTAAGAATTGTGTTACTATGACACTATTATGTGCTGTACAATCATCGCGATGAAACCAAATCTAGTTAATATCTTCTACAGCAAGTCTAAAAGGTGGTATTATTTTGTTCTTGCAACATTCGGAAATAATTTGCACCGTTCAAATTAATATGATACATAAATGGTCCAATAATGAGATTACCTGGAAAGTATTTTTTTATAATGAACTATTATCAATGAACGATTTAAATAAGTTTACCTATGATGTATTACCAGACATTGAATCCAAATTTGGTTTAAAACCTTTTCTAACTAATTATGTGAAGGTTCTGGATACTCCAGTAGTGTGTGTTATGTCTATTGAAAGCACCACAATTAGTGAATCTAGTCTCGTATGTCCATCCATAATACTTTTGAATGAAAGTCTGGATTCTGTAGATATTTTTGTACAAACCAATCCCTCTCTTATATTACTCTTCTCTCATAGTCATGTTCTTGTAAACCTTGAACGATGGTTGGTTTGTATGGGTGATAATGATTTTTCTTTAAAATGTTATGCACAGTTGTTTTGGGAACATTTACCTGATTTGAAATTTGTCTTACAGATGCTGTAGCATTGTCTTCTACGTATTCTAATACAACATTATTTCGCTCTTCACAATCTATCTCCTAAGTATCATTTCTTTTTCCCTTAACCGGTCCATGAGTCCTAAAATACCCTTGATTCGGTTGCACACGTTCTGGAAAGTTATCCTCATAAATTCTTGATGCCTCATCAGTATATTTGATTTAAAATAAATCTCTATCTAACTTTTCTTCGTTTGTATATCTCAAAGCCATAATAAATTCAAAAAAGAACTTATAATAAAAGAAACGCACAAAATTAGTTATTACAAAGTAATGGTAAATCACAGTGAAACACCATTAATAAGAAAAGCAGCAATTATAACAACAAGAAGTGTCAATTAAACATTCTTTTGTCTATTGTCATAGTAACAAGATGCATGGCACCTACTATTAGTGAAAAATGTTGCTTTTATACTTGCCTCCACGCTATGCTTGTGGACGTGCAAATTGGTAATAGATTTTTCTTGCTGCTCCTGGTGCTCCAGGCCATAATACACGGGTTATTTTTTCTTGATATACTACTAACAGTTGATGAACATTTATTACATACATATAAATAGGGCAAAACCAGTCTATCAAAAGTGCCCTTTTCCAGCGTCCAAACTTCTTTCTCAAAATTCACTTATTATTGTTTGTTTTTTTGTTGACTTGACAATACAGCCAGCACGCCTCGCATTCGCTAACAAATTGTTCAACAATTAGAAAAAATTAATATCATTATTTTCTTTCATTTGGACGGTCAAATCAATTCAACAACTCATTTGAATGTGTTTTAATTTTTTGTTTTAATTTTAAGTTGAAGCTAATTGATTATTTTTAAATAAATTTTCTCCATAGCCTACTTAGAAAATTTAATTTTATCATATTTTACACCAGTAAATAATTTTTTCCTAACACTGTGATACATCATTGAAAGGGGAACTATTCAACATAGATAAAATCGAATATGGCGTCTATAAGAAAAAACAAGGTTAGTGGCATTAACTGAGTAACAAATGACGGTAGAAATTTGTTGGTAAAGTCAACGAAAGCACCTTAAAAAAGTGTCCTAACAATGTACTTATTAAAATATCACCAGTCATCAAATTAGGCAGATACTGAAAGTTTTTCAAAATGCACCTTTTCAGTTTTTTGAAAATATTTCGGAAACGAAGTTAGCTAGGCCAAATTTAAAAACGGCATCGATACGGTCAGAGAATTCTTCAATAAAGTCCCCATTTAACTGTTTCTCTATCTCTAATAATAATAGAGATAGCAATGCATTCACCCCTAATTTGGGACACAGTGTATACACATACATATAAATTTACTAATAGACTTTCAAATTTTCAGTATATATTTCCATTTTAACGTAATTTTGGATCTGCAGGGAGGATTAGTAGCTCAGCTGGAACACTGAGAAACATAACAAAACGTTCCCGATTTCACAGAAATAATTTTGTTAACCATTTGGATCATTTGACCTGTAAAACTATTTAGACAAAATAATTTTTTAATGCACTTTTTATTTGAAAAATCGTAGAAGTTACTATCACGTCAACAAAATTAGGCTCCATTTAGCCTCAATAATAAATTGATTTGTTGTTCACTACACATAAGGTTATACTGTCAAAATGTAGATAACGCCCACTCCGTGAGTGAGCCTATACTATTGCATAGACATTCTCTTACAGTTCATCTTAAATGGAAATTTTAATAACAATTAATTTCTGCTCAAATTTAATTCAAATTCTAGAAAAAAAATCACTTTATACCATTACCTAACCTTAATACCCTTTATACACTTTAGACCGTTTTCGATTTTACTTTATAAAAGACTATTTTTGTTAATCAGTTTAAATTGATATTTTAATGTTATTTCGGGACACCCTGTATTTTATATAGTAGAACATGGGTGCATTTAATTAACTTAAGTCATTCTGGTGTGATAAAATATTACCGGAGACTGATATCTTTAGATAGCTTATTTATTGTTTATAATTTAGTAAATTCAAATTATAGTCGTATTTATCCATTAATTAAATTAAATAATGGAAATATTGAGAAAGGACTGATTTATTTTCATATAGCAAACAGAACCGTGTACAAAAACGCCAGCTGGTATAAAAACCATACAAAATAAATTGTACACAAAATAAAAAATAACATTCATAGTCGGATGCATGAATAAATATTGCGGAAATAATTTTAGCTGTTAATTATATCTGCTACATTTTTTGATAGAAATAGACTCACGTGAAAAATAATTTAGAAATAATGTTTGCCTTCTTTTTCGGATTTTCTTGCTTTAAAACAAAACCCGTATCCATTTTTCTTAATATTGCTCACTGTTACAATAACAAACTACAACAACATTCCACTACAACAATACAATACCGAATGATGTATCGTCTTTGTACATACAAGATAATGACTGCTATTTTTATTTATCAAGCAGCTTAACTTTTGAATTTTGTCTTTGCCTAAGAATTATGTAAACAATGTATTTATATAAATTAGTTAGGCGCATTAGCATATATTCTCGTAAATTTGCATTATGTAAACAATGCAGTGAATTGAAACGAATCCTGTCGATATCGTACTATATCTATGCTTATTTACTTATTTTTTATCAATCACCACTCTACAGGAATGATATTCCCAATTACAGAGTTGTATACACATACACATAGACAATTATATAACGACCATTCCCTACGACATTGCCATCTGTCGCAGCTGAGACTCGAACTCAAGAGCGGTACAACGACTAGACGTATTGTCTCTCACACAACCTCGTCTAGTCCACTGCTACCAACTCGGTAATACATGAAAAACGCCACTAAACATCCATACCTTAACCAGGATTCGAACCCGGAACTCCATGGTTGCAAGCCTAACACGTAAGCATTGACCTTGTGAACGATCCACCTTTACACGTCTGAGGGACTTTTATTATATTTTCCAAAGTGGATATTAAACGTTCACAAAGAAGGATTCAAATCGACTGTTTCAGTCGGAGAATAATACAAAATCTATACTTACTGTTTCGTTTTTGCTTAACTGCTTCACTGATGGTACTAATTGGACGTTGTAACACTATAAATCTAACACAGTAAATATTAACACTTTCTTAAATTTAAACCTGAAAAGGAATTTTGAAACACAAGAAAAAGACAATATAAAGTTCAAAAATATATATTAAGTCTTTTAAAAAATTATGTTTTTACAAAACGTTCAAGAAAAATGTATTGACAAACTATAGTCTGGCCCGTGTACAACACATAGTGAGGAACGGAACGACTCATAATGTACCAACTACCATCCAATGTTTAGTTTTTAGCTAACGATTACACAAAAAGATTCAGTAAAACGTTCAATGTTTATATTTTTTTGGTGGGCTTTTGCTTGCCTGGCTATTGACGCATTTTCAGTTCAATATCAATTTTGGTCGCTCCTCGGAGGTTAAAAATGCGAATCGCAACGACTTTGAATTATATTTTGCAATTATAATTTCATACGTTCAGGCAAAGCGGTCCCATGCACGTTCTGAGTACATGGTAACTATACTTTTTTGACACCGAATCACTGAGGAACCGGTTTAGGGCAAATACCGTTAAAACCCAACATTTTCCCGTCAAATTCGACTGCTAGAAAATGATAGGGCACCCTCGACGCTAAGGGATATTCTCGCTAAAACTCTCGAAATACTTTGACTAGAGACTGGATTAACTTGTACTCATATTTAACACAACACATAAGATGCAGTGCTTAACAACGTGGATTCGTAAAAAGGTTTTTATTTTCAAAAGTTTTCGTTATACTTTCTAAATTTAGTGGTTGGGGCGACATTACGTCCCCGTGCAGCGACATTTAGTATACTTTCAAAAATTACACTGCTTGATGAGTTTCTAATATTTTTGTATAAAAAAGGCTCCGTAGAGCGAAAATGTCTGCCAACGGCATTTTTACGTCGGATTTTGTTACACTTTCGAAAAGTTCATCGAGAGTTTTGGCGTGTTCTTTAACAACCTCAGGGATGACATATCTTCGGAATCTCATGGGAATAAAGATTATTATTATTAAAGAGAAACATTTGTTTTGAAAAAAATATTTGTGTTATGATTATCACAATTTTAAACAAATAGCATATCATAATAAAGGTTTTGTGCTTAGTCATTGACTGCTAGATTTTATTCATATACTTCTTTTAATACCTTGATATTATTGACCTCGATCTAATCAATAATGAGATATTAACATGATTTGAACTTTTCAACTGTAACTTGGGGAAATAGAAAGAACAAATTTATTTAACGATAAGTTGATTTTAGCTGTATTCTTAAACATATAAGTTGCCTACTCTCTAAGTTAGTAATGAAAATCGATCTATTCTCCTCAGCATTATTTTATATAGGTAAAAAGACTGTCTATGCGAGTTTGAAAACCATGTCGAAAGAAGAATTGTTAAATTTAGCTCAAATAACTAATTTGTGCATAGATAATGTCTAACAAATCGTCAGCTTTTTCATAGCAAATTTATAAGATCCCAAACGAAAATCTAAAGCTGATCGCAGTGATATTAATTCGTTACGTTATAACTTGGCAATCGAAAAGAATTTAAACATCGTAAACTTCTTCCATCCAAACCAGCTATGTTCAAACAACTTTTAAGAGCTCTTTGGCAATTAAACGAATGGAAGCAAGCTACTCAATCGACGATTATTTCCGAAGACGTTGCAAAATGTGGATGGTTAGTGGAAGAAGGAAAATTGATTATTATGAGGTACCAACTGCAATAGAAACGTTGCAGAAATACTTTTGCTCTTGCAGCGGCAAAAATTCTTGCTCAAGTGTTTGCCCATGTTACTAATTTAAAATGCTGTGATGTTTGTAATTGTAATAATTCGTGTCAAAATATTGTTATTATTATTAGCCGTTACTCGAGTCCGAGTATAAAAATGTTACAGTCGATAAATTGTGTACAATAAAAAACAAGTAAAAGGTGTAGTCTATTGTAATTCCCATTCATCTACGGTGCACACGACTATGGCTATAGAGGCCAATTCGGGAGAGCACATGTCGACCGCAGTTAGGACAAACATAGACCTGGTTAGGTCTTGGATTCGGCCTTCTTGCAGCAACATTTCCTTGATAGCTGGCCACAACCCCTCGCCATTCGGTTCTGTCCGCTGCAAGTTGTTCCCATTGCTCGTCTGGAATACCGCAGGATTTTAGATTTTCATGGAGAACGTCTTTGAACCTCTTTCGTTGACCGCCACGCCTTCTTCTACCGCTTAGCAATTCACCATAAAGTGTACATTTAGGAAGGCGGTTATCATGCATACGATGAACGTGACCTGCCCATCTTAGGCGTGCTCTTGAAATAAGCACCTCAATTGGAAGGCTGTTTGCTCTCCTGAGTACTTCCGCGTTTGATATGTGATGGAACCAACGGATTTTCATCATACTTCTGAGGTGTCTTTGCTGAAAACGTTCTAATTCTTTCACATGACGACGGTAAGTAACCCAGCTTTCACATCCATATAGCAGTGTTGGAATGACAACTGCTCTGTAGACAGCCATTTTCGTTGACAAAGCAAGGTCGTGGTTGTCAAATACTCTCTCTCTAAGTCCCCAGAGTGCTCTAGATGCAGCGTTAATTCTATTGCGAATTTCGCTGTCCATGTTTGCTTTGTCATTAACAACGTTGCCTAAGTAATTGAACTGATCCACCACTTCAAGAGAATTTCCGTTAAGTGTAATGTCTATTTGGTTCACTTGATGAGGAGTTGACATAATCTTAGTCTTTACAATGTTGATTTTAAGTCCCAAGGAATCATAGCTCTGGGCATACACATCTAAAAGTTCTTGAAGCTCTTCCGGCGTAGAGGCTAAAAGTGCACAGTCATCCGCATACTGGAGATCACAAATAAATCGTGTGCGTGTCTTCGTGAAAGCTCTAAAGTGCCCTATGTTAAAGAGACCGTCATCAAAACGGTATCTGAGACCTATTCCTCTGACTGTCAGTTTGCTGTCAACAATAATTGTTAGAGCAGTGGTAAACAAATTAAAGAGTAGGGGTGCCAGGACACATCCCTGCCTAACTCCAGTGAGGGTTTGGAAAGGTTCGGTTGCCTCATTATTATACATAACCTGGGCGTTGTTGTTTGTATGTAGACTGCGACATACTTCCACAAATTTTCTAGGGATACCTAAGCGGAACATAATTTTCCAGAGCACTTCCCTGTCCACCGAGTCAAACGCCTTGGTTAAATCAATGAAGGCCATGTGAATTTCTACTTGATGTTCGAGTGCTTTTTCTTGAAGCTGTTTAAGTGTGAAGATTAAATCCGATGTGCCTCGGTTTGGTCTAAAGCCACTCTGTGTTTCAGGAAGTAACTTTTCCATAACAGGTCTTAGCCTATTTGCCATCGCTTTAGTGGGTATCTTCCCTCCAACAGCCAGGAGAGCTATACCCCTGTAATTTCCACAGTCCGCAGCGCTCCCTTTGTTTTTGAAGAGGTTGATTGAAAGTGTATCACGAAACTCCTGCGGAGCTTGACCATTTTCCCACACGACATCAAACAGTTTTTTGAGGTAGGGTATGAGCTCTGACGACACAGCTTTAAAGATCTCAGCTGGGAGTGAGTCGGCGCCGGGAGATTTGTTATTTTTTAGCTGCCCAATGGCGGTTAAGATCTCTTCCGTTGTTATTGGTTTATCTAAGTCTTCGAAGGTGTCATATTGAGGGATAAGATTTATAATATCGTGATCGGCTTGACTTTGCTGGTTAAGAATGTTAGAGTAGTGTTCTTTCCATCGGGCTTTTATTTCCTGGTCTTCTTTGAGGAGATTTCCATTTCAATCTTTAATAGGGCACATATTTTTCCGACTGGGGCCGTACACTGCTTTTACTCCTTGAAAGAAATTCCTGTAGTCGTGTGAATCGGCGTACCTTTGAATTTCTCTGGCCTTGCTTACCCACCACTCGTTCTTTATTCTTCTGATTTCCCGTTGCGTTTCATACTTAGATTGGGTAAAAGCTTCTGCTTTTGATGAGTCGTTGGGGTGGTTGATAGCGTTTTGGAAGGCAGTATGTTTGCGGTCAAGAAGTTCTTGTATAAAAGCTTCATTATCATTGAACCAGTCCTCCTGTTTTTTACTTGCTGCAGTGCCAAGAGTTTCCTCACTCGCACTTTTTAAACTGTCTTTAATTTGTGTCCAGGTAGCAGCGACATCTACAGAATTGGTTTCTTCTAGTGCACTCAAATTCTCTTGAACTTTTTGCTTTAGCTGTTCGACGGTTTGTTGGTCACGCAATTTACTAATACAGAGACGGAGTCTACGTTTTACTTGAGTTCTTCGGTGTTTGGGTCTCATAACAATTTTCATTTTAGAGACAACAGGACGATGATAGGTCCAACATTCGCTATCAATGCGCGCCTTTGTAATTTGGACGTCCTTGAGATGCTTCCTACGTACGATAACATAGTCCAGTAGATGCCAGTGACCTGATCTGGGGTGACGCCAGGTGCCTTTAAATTTATCCTTTTGTCAGAAAATGGTGTTTGTTATAACTAGATCATGTTCGGCGCATTTAGTTAGGAGTAGTTGACCGTTAGCGTTCATGTTGCCCAAACCATTCTTGCCTATGATGCCTGGCCAGGTGTCTGCATCTCTCCCTACTCTAGCGTTAAAATCGCCAAGAATAACGAGTCGTTCCGTTTTAAGTATTCTACAGAGGGTTTCTTCCAGCTGTTGATAGAAGCTTTCCTTGGTTTCGTGACTTGCATCCAAAGTGGGAGCGTAGGCGCTTATTAGATTTACCGCGTTGCCATCTGATAGCTCATAGCGTAGCAGCATTAGACGCTCGGATAGGCCTTGTGGTACTTGTGTTAAGTTGGATACAAGTTGATTCCGAACGGCAAATCCTACTCCATGTTGTCTTCTTGAATTGGTGGGAAGACCTTTCCAATAGAAGGTGTAGTACTTTTCTGTGAGAGAGCCTTCCTCCAAAAATCGAGTTTCGCTGAGAGCTGCAACGTCAACATTGACACGGTGAAGTTCTCTATCTATTAGAGCAGTTCTTCTTTCAGGCCGATCGGTGCGAGTGCTGTCGTTCAAAGTACGAACATTCCAAGCGCCGTAGATGAAAGAATTAGTTTTGTTGGATTTAACTTGTCGGTGTTTTTTCGACATTCGATGAGGTGTCCCTGTGGGCACTCTTCCCCGGAGATTCGATCGGGAGGGTATTTTACCTCCGGATGATTTTGTCCCACTTGAGCGCTCTATCATTTTTTAAAGTCTTAATCGACTGAAAATATAAATCGACTGAAAATATTGTATAATAGTAATAAAAATCGTTTTCATTTCAATACAACTTAAATTCTATGATATGTATATACAAATTTAAATTATGTAACATTGATGCATACATATACACACATATATATGTATCCTATTTATATTTTAAAATGATGAAGTCAGTAAATAAAAGCAATTGCTTTCTCCTAAACGCTTTTTTATGCCTACCGATGCGATTAGCGCGCGCCAAGCGTGCGCGCCCAGAATCGACGCTCAACTTTAAAAATTCATATTTTTTTTTTCTATAAAACATTAAGGGTTGAAACTTTTCAAAAAACTTCCTTATTAAGTATATTTTAATACTAAACAATTCATTTCTCGACATTCTTCGTCACTCAACTTTTGGGATAGAACGTGGACGCTCGTAAAATGTGTCCGTGCAATTTTAAAAATTTGTCATTTGAATATTAAATGCTCTAAAAAGGTCGGATATGGCTTATTTTTTTGCTACTGCCATCAGGAATAGGCAATTCAAATTTGGAAAAGAAATCTTGAAAGCCGCCGGAGATATAGCGAGTTGAAAGTGAAAAATTATGAAAAAATGTTTGCTTCATTTTTCACTAAAAAGTTGATTTAAACATAGACGCCCCATCTTTTTTCGGATTGGATTCGTATTCAGCGACCTCGAAAACATAGGAATAAACTGTTTTTGGTGATTAGAATTGTCATGGCCACTATAAAGTAATTTTAGGGGTTGCTCCCGCTCGCCTACTAAGAATCCCGATCGCTCGATTACACAGTCCATAGTTAGTAGAACAGATTGAAAATTTTGGGAAAATGGATATGTCGGAGATCCTCCAATATCAGGAAGGAAAAACCAAATTGATGAGGAAAAACAATTAAGACATTTTACTAGACCTCGAGGACAATGCGCACGAGACAGCGCATCGTCAGCCGTAGGCTAGTCTTCGGCTGGCGATGCACAATGGCCCTGCACTGTAGTCCTTTCTTTGGAATTAATCTACCTGCTGGTGGCTAATTGCAATCAGATTTTATTTTGCGTTTTCCAATTGAAGACGTAATATGTCGCAAGTTATAGGACATTATTTTCAATTGATTTGGAAACGCACATTGTGCAGCTTGATTGGTGACAAAGAATCGATTTCTTTTCATAGAAATACTGGACTGGACGTTAGTAGTAAGTATTTTTACTTTACTACACATTCATTATTTTGGTAATAATTTATTCACTTTGTGTTGGCTTATATATTTTGTTATAATGTTTTTCTTAACTGGTTCTTTTCTAATAAAAAGTTATTTTATGATATTTGGATTTCTTTATTTTTCGTGTTGTGAAATTTTAAAATCGATTTTCTCGATAACTACTGAACGGAACGGAAAAAAGTTGATATTGCTGAATAAAGAAGAAATATACCTTTCAAAAGAGGTATTACAAACACCCGCTCCCACTTTAAAAAAATAGAGGTTGTAAGTGTCACGGGAAGGGGGTTGAAGTGGGGGGTGGAAATTTTATACCAAAAAGTGTAATTTTAAAATAAAAAATTGGCGTGTCTCGGGATTTGTATAAATACTATTAATAACGTAGACAATGAATTTTTTCGCTACATGTGGACCACACCGTATTAAAACTTTTACACACATTCATAATATGCTCAGAGCATTTCAATTTTTCTTTCCATTCATATATTTTCAAAATATGTGCTTCGTTCTTCAGAAATAGAAGCGACTCACTCATATTGAATATTATTATGAAAATCTTGAATCATCAACTTTTGACTTGCTTTTTAATCACAAACTATTCAATTATTAACCTCTCCACAATAAAATTGTGAGAGGTTACTAAAATTGGTTCAAAAACGAAAATTGAGATAACATCAAATCTTTACGTTTTGAGGTCTTAGGAACTCAAAAAAGTGGTTTTTGAAAAATGTCTGTGTGTGTATGTGTGTTAGCACGATAGCGCCCATACTACTGAATGGATTTGAATGAAACTTTGCGTGTGCGTTTCTTTAGTGCCCCAGAAGATCTGAAAAGGTTTTGGTTGAGATGGGATTACGTTTAGTGCCGTTTTGACGCAACAAGTTGTTTATTTTATAATTACTTTCAATTGGCAATGGAACCATTGAAAAACAGTTAAAATTCTAATTTCAACGATATATCTCACTTCCACCCTTTCGATTTGGTTTCCGTGAAAATAGCATAATGAGCAAATTTTGACGATTGTCATTGTCATCGTTTGTCATCCGATAACGTTGGTGTCATGTCATGTAAATAAGATTTCGTCATATTTGTAACTTTTAGTGACTGCACCAGTGGATTGTCACAAACTTTAAAGGTAGATGTAACAATATCATTATCATATGCTTTCTGTACCTTCGTTGGTGAATTTATTATAGATTATCACTTTACCAATTTTACGTTTGTTGCTTTACAAATCTGTACTATTTAGGATAACTAGACTTTCTTAGTTGTTCAAGTGATGTTAAAGTTGTTAATATCCTAATAGTATATTATTCAACGAGCGATAATGTAGGTAATAACTCGCATAGATGAAACTTGCAGCACGAGCCGCAGGCGAATATTGTAAATTCATTAATTTGAGGGGTTTTTTAGTGCCCCAGAAGATCTGAAAAGGTTTTGGATGAGATTGGATTACGTTTAGTGTCGTTTTGTCACACAATTTATTGCTCTTTTCGGCTTCAAAGATCCACCGGGGAGGTTCCAGCCGCTTCCAGTAGCTGCCGATTTTTTTTTCTTAATTAAATATTTTTACGACCGATGGCACGGAGCGGGTCAGAAGATCCCGCGTGGTCACATTGGTGGATCTGTTCGTAAATTAGCAAGAACTTCGTTAAGATATTAATGGCCTCTAATGTAGATAAACAAAGGGTCTTAAGAGGCCTGTGTATTAAACATACATAGCAGCTGTGAGAAAGAAAACAGATTTAGTTTCCGAAATGTCGGCAAAGCATGTTATTCTTGGTTTCGTTATAATTTATATTGGTTGGCAATGATACCCTCTAATTATTAATTTGACATAAACGCCATAGGCGTAGAGATTATTTTCCTAATATACTGGATAATTCTTTTATATTTTGTAGATTCTACCACATTATATTAGAACTACGTATGCAGGGTGGCCCGGATTTAATTTACGTATACAGAAATCTCGTAAACCGCAAGAGATACAAAGTTGATTAAATGGGGAAAAAGTTTCCAATTTTGATGAGTAATAAAATGATTCATAAAAGTTCGAGGTATTCCGACGGATTCCGGAGATATTCGACAAAATGCGTAAAAGTTCATTTTCGTTATTTACGTCTAGCGTTGTTAGCATAAAAGATATCAAAAAAAAAATCCTAAGAGTATTTGTTGTAAATAAAGTTTCCTATAATCTGCTGTCATAAAATTTACATTAAGACGTTTCGTCTCATCAGGGCCACCTTCGATATTTTTTTAAATACGGACCTGCTTTTTTTATTTCAAATTTTCATAGCCTGTGTAAGACTAAATAAAATAATATGTTACACTTGATCATTTTTCTACGTTTCGTCTAAGAAAACATCATCATTGTTGTTGCTTTTTATAAGACTGTTGTATTCTTAAGTAAAACAAAGTGAGGTGGATCGTTTGAAAGCTTATTTAATAAGTACTCGAAGGCATCAAATAAACATAGTGAGTGGCCTATCCACACATGGCGCAGAGTTTAAATTTTCTAATAGAAGAGATCTTATAAGTTGTAATTTAATAACTCCTGAGAATCATTTCTTTATCTCGTTTTAAAGTAAAGTAATCTAAAATTTGTACCACCTGATTTCCCGTAAAAGCTTTCGCATAGTTGTAGACACTGTCAGGCTTTTTTATACATCATTAATACGTATTTTGCATTTACTTTCCCTATCGTCAATGTTTTCATTTTTGCATAAATAAAGCCTTCTCAAAATCACGTTAACTTTGTATGTCATGTAGAAACAATACTACTTTCATATTTACTTATCTGTCACATGTAATATTAATGTGTATTGCAGTGCTTTTTTGATCTTAAATCATTTAAAATTAAATAAATAATATGGTTCGTTATACCGAAGGAGAGAAGAAAGATATGTACGATGTGTACATAAGATGTTACAGGAATGAAACACGGGCAGCTCAGAATTATTTACAATTGTACCCTGATAGACAAAAGCCATCTAAGAGGATGTTTTCTTACATTTCAAAAGATATGACGGAGTTTGGCAGCGTAAAAAAGTAAAACTACATATCGAGATCTATCGATACTGTAAATGAAATTAATGTTCTTGCACAAATTCACATAAACCCTGAAAATTCTACTAGACGAATTGTTCAAGAGTGCGGGGTTGGGCCCTCGACGGTAAAAGGAATTTTGAAGAAACATAAATACCACGATTATAAATTTCAAAAAGTCCAAAAATTGCACGCTGGAAACTCTGATAGAAGACTGGAATTTTGTCGTTGGTATAATAGAAAACTATGTATTGATCGTTTGTTATACACTAAGATATTATGGACAAATGAATGCACAATTACTAATAGTGGATTATTTAATACAAGAAACAAACATGTGTGCAACTGCTAATCCACATTTAATCAAAGAAGTTAGATCACAAGTTCGTTTTTCTCAAAATTTGTGGTGCGGTATAATCAATAATCGGATTATTAGACCCATTTTCTTGAATGGCACCTTAAATCAGTACCGATATCTGGCTGTATTAGACAAAGTACTCGATGCAATGCCCTTAGAAGTAAGACAAAATCTTGAATACCTCATGCAAGATGGTTGTGGTGCACATAATGCTGAAAGAGTTGCACAGCATCTTAATCAATGTTTTCCAGGTAAGTGGATTGGTACCAATGCACCAATAAGATGGCCTCCCCGATCACCTTGTCTTAACCCTCTAGATTATTTTGTATGGGGTTTCCTAAAGAATGAAATCTACGACAAATCTATGTCAACTAATCAACAGATCTTCGTCAACGAATATTAGATACATTTGCGAAAATTACGCCAGAAATGGTCGCTAAAGCTACTTCCCAAGTATCTAGGAGAATTGACCTCTGTATTCAACAGAATGGACTACACTTTGAGCAACTATTGCGACCTTTGTTAGTACTGTTTATTTGAGTGCCAATTTTTTCTAGATTGTTATAGCTTAGAATATTGTTTGTTCATTGATTTTGTTATTTGTTGTATTATGTTTATGAAAAAATTTTAATTTACTTTGTAGTTACAATCTAAATCATTGTCTATGTATAAAAATTATTATTTATTAAATAAGCTTTGAAACTATCCATCTCACCTTGTTTTACTTAAGAATACAACAGTCTTATAAGAAGCAACAACACTGATGATGTTTTCTTAGACGAAACTTAGGAAAATGATCAAGTGTAACATATTATTGTATTTAGTCTTACACAGGCTATGAAAATTTGAAATGAAAAAGCAGGTCCGTATTTAAAAAAAAAATCGAAGGTGGCGTTGTTGAGACGAAACGTCTTGATGTAAATCTTATGACGGCAGATTATAGGAAACTTCATTTACAACAAAAACTCTTCGTAAATTTTTTGATATCTTTTATACTAACAACGCTAGATGTAAAAAACGAAAATGAGTTTTTATTTTGCCGAATGTCGAAACCCGTCGGAATATCTTGAACTTTTATGAACCATTTTATTACTCATCAAAATAGGAAACTTTTTCCCCATTTAACCAACTTTGTATCTCTTGCGGTTTACGAGATCTCTGTATACGCAAATTACATCTCGGCCACCCTGTATAAGATACCTTTCTAGTAAAAATTCTTGAGAAAAGAACACCACAGAAATTAGGCAATACGTAGATTTACATCATGCTTATCTTTAAGATCAGTTCTACCTGATTACTGCTTAAATTTTTCTCATTAAGGGTAATATGTAAAAGTAAACAATGTACTTTAATTATTATAATTTCACTTTTATTTATAAAATAAGAATACATTGTATAGAGTATTTTTTACATTAAAAAATAGGTGTGTATAAGTCGAAACTTTTAAAAATAGATTATATACAATTTAAGTTACAACTGCCTTCAAACTGATAATTTCTTAATGCCACACATACTTGGTTTCTCTGAAATATTAATGTATAAATAAATTTCATCAAATGTGACACTAGGAAATATTGCACCATCCATAAAATATCGTCTAAAAATATATCAAAGAGATCTATCTATTCTGGAACTGATATTTGGCGTAGGTAGCTTTCCCTGGCAATTTTCTTGAGTTGTTCGGACAAGGCCCTTCCAGATTCCATCACCATTTTGTAGAAAGTACTATTCTGGTTTTGTAGTAGAATGTGTGGATGATCATATTCCACCATTGTTCCGGAATCCATTACTAGAACCTTATCCGAATCCATTATTGTGTTCAAACGATGAGCCACTGTCAACACTGTACAGTCGGCGAACTTTGTACGAATGGTTTTTTGAATTAGGGCATCAGTTCTGAAAATAAAAGCTCTAAATTTCTGCATCTAATATGATAAAATACAAATAAGTTAGTCAATGGAGGATAATCTCAGGAATTATGGATTTGGATCTGATTTTTTCCACTATCCAAACTTAGCTATTTAGTCATTTGTTATCAAAATATTCCAGAAGTACAAGCAATATTGGTTAAGTAGGTGGCTATAAAATAAACAGTTTGCCATAGAAGGAAGTTCCTACTTATATCTATTTTAATAAGTGAAAAATTTATGAAACCCTCAATCTTAATTATTTATAACTTTTGAAGAAGTAATCGGAGGGAAAAATTGAAAAAGTAAAAATGTGTATAATTATATTCTACACAAGATATACTAGACCTGATTCCTTTTAAACAATGATAAAAAGTATTCCACATTTGCAGATACTCAGGCTATTACAATTTAGAGGTTTCTAGATAAGATGAAAAATTAGGTACACATCCATAGTACACAAATAATTGTTTTTAATTCCTTCATTAATTGACTAAAATACAAGGAATAGCTTATCTCTTTGCTGAGGAAGATGCCATATCTTCCTCAGCAAAAGCATCAACTGTTTCTTTTTGCTCTCAAATTTTTTAGATATAACCTCAGCATAAATAGTCCAGTAAATGAATATACAGAGTGTCCCACGATGAAATGCGGCGATCAATATCTCGAAAAGTAGACATAGGAAAATTTTGAAAATTTGGTAGTAAACTAATGTCGACGGGGGCAACTCGGCTAAAATATTTTCAAGATGGTGGCACTTCCGGTTATACCTGAAATCGATACCAACTTGCTTATTTTAAATGGGACACCCTATATATTATTACATTTTTAGATTTTACGCAAAATTCTAGGCCGATTATGTGTATCATGTCCTATACCTAGGTCTCTCCGTTTTTGAGATATTTCAATTTTTATGTCAAAAATGACGTTTGCGGGCCCTAAAAGAATTATCAATTTTTCCTATAAGGAAGCCTTTATTATCTAATTTGGGTTCGATTCTTTGTTGAAAAAGACCTACTTTAATAGAGTTTTTATAATATTGTGATAAGTATTAATACAGAGTGTTCAAAAAATAAGAATAAAGATGAAATTGAGAAAACTGTCAAAAATCAATTTTTTCAAATGGAAACCTCCAATTTTTATAATCTTATCTTATTCGCCATTAAAAATAAAGGTAAGTTTGTATATGGATGTCTATTCTGAAAATTTTAAGTTTTCGAGATATTCCCAATTCAATATTTCTATATGGGTATTTTGTTATGGATATTAAGTTAAATTACTCTTAGTTGGCTATGACGGCGTTGAGTGCTAAACAAATGTATGTAGCTGTCACTTACCGATTGACAAGTATTAATTATCATGCTGGGGCGCTTAAATTATGCACACGAGGATTACTTAAATTTGTTTATAATCTATGGAGAATGTTACAAAGTTTTATCAAAAACAAGTGAAATATTTGCTAATAGATATCCAGAGAAACAAAAACCGTATCCGAACAGTATTTAATGAATAATGGAGAATTTCAAAAAATTTGGCACTGCAACAGTTCATAAAATAATCAAACAAATGTAACTTAGATACAAAAGGTTCTTACATAAAATACTAACAGTATAACTACTTATACTCAGGAAAATATTTTATTTTAATAAGTGTTCTAAGTGTCCACCCTGAACTTCCAAACATTTTTCGCACCTCTTCATTAGTTCGTCATGGGTGACCGCTCTAATAGAACCTGGAGATAATCTTTCAAAAGCATTCCTTACTCTTGCCTGACAATCTTCCATTGTTGTGACTGGATTAAAATAAACCATATCTTTTATTGTTCCCCATATAAAATAGTCTAAGATAGACAGATCAGGAGAACGAGGAGGCCACAGAAAAGGTCCATTGTTAGCAATCCACTTATCGTAAAAAGTTTCTTCCAAGAAGTTGTTAACTATGAAGCTGCTGTGTGGTGGCGCGTTGGTAAAATATTTGCCTATGTTCAGCTAGCGGTAAATTGTTCAAATATTCATTATCTAAATCTTGTAATATATTCAAATATCTTTCACCTAAAAAAAAGTTGATACGCAATTTGAAAAACAGAAACTGTTTAAGTATTAATTCATTATCATTTAAGTTTTCTTCATAAAAATTAAGTTTTACGACTCCATCATTTCTCACAGCACAGTACACATTAAATTGCCAGGTTTCTTGATAATTTCGCAATCTCACGGCATGGGGATTTGAATCACACCAAAAGTGGGAATTATGTCTGTTGAGAAGTCCATTTTTCGTAAATTTTGCCTCATCAGTCCAAATTATGTTGTCCAAAAATCGAAAGTCGCCTTGTAACATTGTTAAAATAAATTCGCAAAAGTGAACTCTTCTGGTCAAATCGGTGTCCTTTAGGTGTTGAACCATAGAAATGGAATAGGGATGGAATTTGTGTTTCAAAAGAATTCTATGAATAGAGTTCCTGGAGATTCCTGTTTGTAAGGCCACTTGTCTTAAGAATGTCATAGGATATGCCGCAAAATATCCCAAAATAGCAATTTCGATATTTTCATCAACGACATTTGGTTTTATTTTATGAACTGTTGCCTTAACGGTGCCAAAATTTTTGAAATTCTCCATTATTCGTTTAATACTGTTCGGAGACGGTTTTTGTTTATCTGGATATCTATTAGCAAATATTTCACACGTTCTTGATAAAACTTTGTTACATTCTCCATAGATTATAAACAAATTTAAGTAATCCTCGTTCGTATAATTTAAGCGCCCCGGCATGATAATTGATACTTGTCAAATGGTAAGTGACAGCTACATACATTTGTTTAGCACTCAACGCCGTCATAGCCAACTAAGAGTAATTTAACTTAATATCCATAACAAAATACCCATATAGAAATATTGAATTGGGAATATCTCGAAAACTAAAAATTTTCGGAATAGACATCCATATACAAACTTACCCTTATTTTTAATGGCGAATAAGATAAGATAATAAAAATTGGGGGTTTCCATTTGAAAAAATAGATTTTTGACAGTTTTCTCAATTTCATCTTTATTCTTATTTTTTTAAACACTCTGTATTAATGCTTATCAAAATATTATAAAAACTCTATTAAAGTAGGTCTTTTTCAACAAAGAATCGAACCCAAATTAGATAATAAAGGCTTCCTTATAGGAAAAATTGATCTCTTTTAGGGCCCGCAAACGTCATTTTTGACATAAAAATTGAAATATCTCAAAAACGGAGAGACCTAGGTATAGGACATGATACACAAAATCGGCTTAGAATTTTGCGTACAATCCAAAAATGTAATAATATATAGGGTGTCCCATTTAAAATAAGTAAGTTTGTATCGATTTCCGGTATAACCGGAAGTGCCACCATCTTGAAAATATTTTATCCGAGTTGCCCCCATCGACATTAGTTTACTACCAAATTTTCAAAATTTTCTGATATCGATCGCCGCAGTTCTTCGTGGGACACCCTGTATTGTAGAGTGCATGGGAATATGCGAGACTTTTTGACTTCAGGACTTTGTTAGGAGTAGTTAGTAGGTAAAAATACTAAAAGCCCCCGCCCCTGGGAGGTTAGCTTACGGCTTTATGTTTGCAGCTGCTTTGACAAATGATTTGTAGCGGAACTCGCTGAGGGATTTTCCTGTGGCTGGAGCGCCATACCATGAGAGAGTACTCATGATCCCGGTTGTCTCAATGGAATCAGGAGAAAAAGAACCGCTTGCAAATACCTCAGCTGCATGTTGTATGATTTTGGACTTCTGGTACATTTTGACAAAATCCGCTTTACTCTTGCGATACGCGATGTATGGAAACAATTGTATAGGAAATTTAATAAGGTTTTTTTTTGAAAATGGGCGTACAATTCTATAACTTTTGATTGGTTGAAGATAAAGTAGCAAAAGTGTATTTCAAATTAAAGGAAATTTAATGTTCTACAATTTCGTTTTCCTGAGAAACGGTCGTGAGAGGTACTAGAAGCAAATGTTTGACAAAAAGAGTAAGGTAAAAGTGATTTTTTTCGAAAATTATCGATTATCAATAACGTATATCCCGAAAACCGACATATATGTATAGAAGCAATTTTATCGAAAATTTAATTAGCTTTCATCCACAAATGGGACCTCCCCCCCCCCCCCCCTTCGACGGGAGGCGCACCTCCCAAGGATGGGGACTTTTAGTATGTTTACCCACTAACTACTAACGAAGTCCTGAAGTCTAAAAGTCTCGCATATTCCATGTACTCTACACCCTCTTTTGAGCACTCATTGAGTGGAGTAGAAAGCGACAAACCTCTGTCGATAAAGAAACGTAGATAAATAGATAGGTACATACATTCTTTTGGTAAGCAAAAGAAACAAGAAAATTGAAAAGCACTTACTGTGGATCTACATTCGCTGTAGCTTCGTCCAACATAAGAATTTTATTGTTCCTTATAATAGCTCGTGCAAGGCAGATAAGTTGCCTTTGCCCCACACTATAATTTGACCCTCTGTCCATAACTCTGTTTTCTAATCTATTGATAATATTCGCTGGATCCTTGAGTTCTACGTCATCAATTGCTCTGTACAGAACGTCGTCACTGTACTCTTCAAACGGATCCAAATTATATCTTAGCGTACCCGAGAATAGAACAGGGTCCTGTGGGATTATGGATATTTTGGATCTGAGATCTTCGAGGATCAGATCTTTGGTATCGATTCCGTCGATTTTTATTCCCCCTTCAACAGTTGCAAGCCTGAACAACGCAGCTATTAGAGATGACTTTCCAGCGCCGGTTCTACCAACAATTCCAACCTAAAACAAAACGTAATATTGAAAACTACATGTAGGCCAGTCGTCAGGGAGTTGAGAATGCGTAAATATCGTTTTAATTCAGACAAAAGATTTTACTGTTGGAACCAATTCATTGTAGGTCTCTTTTAGACATACTAATTTTTCCCCCTCGCCTGTCCTTCTGAACATCCCCAATTTTGAGGCAATATCGCTTAAAAATCTTTTTTTTTTCAAATATCTCGGTTCTGAATGGTCTTACTAAAAAAAAGATAGTTACCAAAATTAAAGATAAGTAAATTCTCTATCGAAATGTTGACACATTTTTACGTAGTATTAATATTGTTAGAGTTATAGGCGGGGAAAGTCAAGCACCACATCGCATTCACTCTGTATATCGATACCTTCCTATACACTTCCACGTTTTCTACTTGCTAGTATGTTTAATTTCCACTTTTGAAGTTTAAGTAAATATATTTATGTCCGGCCACGTTATAAAGGAGTGTTTGCGGCTATAAAGTACCTTTTTATTGTACTAGTAAAATAAAGTTACTTTCAAAATAACTTGCCTTTTCATTTGGCTTGACAACAAGATTCAAATTCTTCAACGTCAACGGGCCTGACTCGATGTACTTCAACCCCATATTATCAAAGGTAATTTCTCCTTTGTCCGGCCATATTTTTGGCGGCGTCTTTGGTATGCTAGGTTGTTTTTCTTGTGGCAACGTCTTATATTCCAATACTCTCTCAACAGACATCAGCTGATTGGCTACCTCAGCCGACTGGCGCATACCCCACTGAACCAAACCAGTTAGAGCTGCTGCCTGTGTTATTGCTAAACCCACTTCTCCACCTGTCAGACCTAAACCTAATAATTGAAGAAGTTATATTAGTTATATAAAAGAAATACGGTCCGTGACCGAAAAATGTTAGTAATAATAATTGTATTGAGCCAAAAATTGCCACAAAGTACAATACAAAACCTACGAGTAAATATAGAACCGAATATATAATTCGATACTAATAGCCCTATCATGGAACCTTGTGGTACAGTCGTGGACAATAAATAATAGGACAACTCTTTTAGCCTAGTGTAAATCTATCTGTGTTTGAATATGCAAAAAAAATCCCAAATAAAACAATTAGTGGAATAATTTTATTTTAAAACGGTAAATATTTAATTTGTAACAAATATGTTTAATGTAAACAAATTTTTTATTAACACTGACCAATTTTTCCCTGTTAAAAATGGCTCTTAGAAACTCATAAAAAATATATATACATGGATCTATAAGATTCGAGTTGGATAGTGAAACTGTAATTCTCCATAAGCCCTCATTGAACTTTACTAGTTTATAACAGGATTTGCATATATACTTTTAATCAGTTTGAAATGGTAATTCCATATGTAGTTCTTAAGAGTCTGTATAAGTTAACTGATGGACGGGAAACATTTGTATAAGAATATTGCAAGGAGAGCAACCTAGTGTAACTTATTACAATCAGACTAGGCTCAATATGATGATGATCTGTAGCTGTAATTGTGTTAGTTGCCTTTATATACTTAATATATAATTTACTAAAAGAATGTACGTGAAACCACAATATGAGACTTGATATGGTTCGAAAATGGTGTATATGAGGATCTATCTTGGTACTGAAAACTAAATGATTTATGTCTATGCAATTGTATAAGTTCCCTTTATGAGTATTGCATATAAGTTACTGTAAAAATGTATATGAAACCACAATAGAATACATGAGGCTTCATATGGTTTCAGAATGGTGTGTATGAGGATCTGGGAATTGAAACCTGAATGATCTGTATCCATGCAATTGTGTAAGTTCCATTTATAAGTATATATAAGTGTAAGAATATACATGAAATCACAATGTAATATATGAGACTTGTTGTTGTTTCCAAATGGTGTGTATGAGAATCTATTTGGGAATTGAAACCTGTGATCCATATCTGTGCAATTCTATAAGTTCCTTTATGAGTATTTATAAGATACCGTGGAAATGTACGTGAAACTACAGTAGAATATATGAGGCTTGATATGGTTTCAAAATGGTGTATATGAGAATCTACCTGGAATTTGAAACCTGAATGATCTATATCTATGCAATTGTATAAGTCCCCTTTATAAGTATATATAAGATATATAAGATACTGTAAGAATGTACGTGAAACCTCAATGGAATATATACATAAATAATCCCTCCTAAATCCTCGAGTACTTTTCCAAACAAAAACTCAAAGGATGTGATAAACACTCTGTAACTATACATTGATTCATAAAGAATCCATATAATTATTTCTTGCCGATTAAAAACACTTGGGATGCGATGGAAACAAATTTTGTTATGTAATGAGCAACTCAAAGAATACGATAAAAATTAAAACTGTTGTCTTAAAAAAAAATCGACAATCGAATATTCGATAAAATGTTAACTGTATTGTCTTATAAAAACTGATAATAACTAACGTAATTCATATCGGTTAAATAGTTTTAGGATACGATAAATACTGAAACTGTATTGTCCTATAAGTACTCCTAAATTCTCTAGTATTTTCGCCAAATAAAAGCTCAAAGGATATGATGAAAACTTTAACTGCATTGACTTATAAGAACATCAATTATTCCTTGCCGGTTAAAAACTTTTGGATATGATAAAAACTGAAACTCTGTTTTCTAATAAAAACTAATAAATCTTCAAGCACTTGTTATCTCTTGAATGACTCGTAGAATAAGATAAAAGTTAGAACTGTATTATCTTACAAAAACTCGAAATATAACAAGAATTTCATGTCTGAAAAGAATCTTGTAGGATTCAATAAAATATAAATACTCTTATACCCTTCAAAACTCACAAATCCCTCACAAACATACTGATGGTGTAAACGTGATAGGAAATGATATGTTAGAATTGTAGTTTCTCTTAAAAACTCATAAATTTTTAAGTATTTTTTGCTGAATAATTACTCATAGATAACTATCAGAATTTGGTATGTGTTGTTTTAATTAATAAAACTCATATATCCATCATAATTCCCTATCTAATGAACGCTAATAGAATACGATAAAAATTCAAACTGCATTATCTTATTATAATTGGTAAACCTTTAAACATTTCTTGTCTTGTTAAAACTCATAGAAAAAAAAAAAAAATTGAACTGGATTGCCCCATTAAAACTCGTATATTTTTAATAAGCCATCATGAAACTTTGTAGAAAGTATATCGGAAATATGGGGCGAGCGTAGGTGCGTCTTTACTATGTACATACTTTGATATGCGCTGTAAAGCAACGTCAGGCGCAGTTAGTAGTTGGATGGGTGACCGTTCCAACTGTTGTAGGGTATGTCCCCTACAAGTCTAAAATAAAAAACAAAAAATTCTCAAAATCACCAAAAAATCAGATGCCACAGGGCAAACCACATAAAAGAAGTCAATCAGACACCATTCACATCGAAAAACCACAATTAAACTCAAGAAAATCTGAGAAAATTTGCCGACACTCGATAATTCATAAATAACTTAAATTCACTGAATTCCAACCTCAAACATTCATTTACACTCATTCATAACCGATTCATCACTAAAAACGTCACTTAAAAATACAGCCCCCATATATTCATCAACTTAGTCAAAATCACCATCCAAACCCAAATTTTCATCGTCTTATTTCAATACGTCCATTTTCTATAAGCAATTCCCTTTTCAAAAATTTAAAACTTCTTGACCACCCCTCGTATACATAACTACGTTCAAAATTAACCTTCGAGACCGTTTCCCAACTTTCTTACAACCGTTTCGCATTTTTCCCTTCGTACTTTTCGATCACCCCCTGTATACTTCAAATCACGTTCCGTGCCTCGAGTCTAAAAAGTCCAAATGTCATTTCATCAAATTTCCGCAACCCGATTGCTATTCTAAATTTCACCCATTCTTGATCACCCCTCGTATAATAGCATACAAGCATACAATATCTCCGTTCAACTCGATTCGTACCCGTTAGGAACATTTTTAATATTTTATCTTGATGCACTACGCACCTATCGAGAACATTTTAACGGCGTTACAGCTTTTAACATTGGACCTCCGTTGATACCTTACGGGGTCGAATCACATTTTACCGATAAAACTTCAAATAACTTCTAAACCAAAATAGATCCGACTTTCATTAAAATTTTAATAAATTCCCCTTTTCATTGCCGATTTTTCTATATAAATTTCATCTTCAAATTCAAAAAATTTTCAGTATTGCGCAACATGTCGTAATCGATGACTCATCCTTGCACGCACGGAGCGATTTCACGCCTTTCCAGCTCTTTATAACGGGATGCGAGACTCGACGGGGCGAGAAAAACGAAACTTTCTCAAAATAGTATAAATACCGGCGTGCAACGAGCTGAAGTTAAGTTCAGTTTCGGCAGTGACTCCTATGTTTAGTATTCGCGACGTGATACAGTGGAACAAGTTTCTTAAAAGTGATTTTAGTGTAATAAGCTTATGTACTAGTGCTTCCGATCCGGTTACTATTTAACTAAAGTTGTAGATACCCACCGTCTAGTTAGGCTTTCTTAACCACCTATCCTAGCAACTTCTCGTGACTAGCTGTCCCGATCTAGCTTCCCAGGCCGCAACCTGGTTAAAAAGAGTAATTTTAAGTAATCGCCTTTAGTGCCCCTATTTTTTAATATTTATATTTCGTCTTAAGTGACAACTTTATTCTCGTCGTTACGGCCAAGTCAAATCCTAAACCAAGTGAATTTTTTCAGATTAAATCAAATAAAAAAAATATTTCAATAAATAAATTCGCTAAATTCTACTGACAGAATTTATGCTGTCGAATAGTTTCAATTATAAAAAGAAAGTTTGTAAAATAAAAAATGTACAATATACTTTTCTAAAATCTGTTCAAGAAAAGTTTAAATAAATAATTGTTCGTTCGTTTTAAAACAAAGTGTTATTTTTTCGAAAACATTATATACAGGGTGCAGTCGTTGACCCTTGTAAAAGACTCAAAATATCAGACAGTGTTAAAAAACAAGAAAGTTGACACCACAGTGCTTCAGCTGATCCAGATTGCAATTATACAGGGTGTAGAGTTTGACCCTAACCATCACCACCGAAATAAAACCAGAAGACTTCTCACATAAAAATAAAGTGCACGAAAGCCCTCCAGGGTCTCAGCTCTAAACCCCCACTGCTCCAATATTTTATTTTCCCCGAACTGAGGGCGTTTTCGTGTTCACAACGAAGACCGCGTCCTCGCCTCACACATCTTCCAGCGGCTTGTATATCAGTGTATGCGTGGATAGCTTCCACGCATACACTGGCGAGGCATATATACACCTTAGGCGAGGGTTGCATAGGGGATATACCATCCTTCGGAGGAGATGTAAAGCCGTCGGTTCCTTGTCTATTAAATGTTAGGCAAGTAAAAGATCCCTTCTCTTCTTAAGAGAAGAGGTTCGGCAAAATTCCTGGTTGGGGGTAGCTAGTCTACAGGCGTCGGTGATAGGCCTCAGTAGTGGAAATAGGCCGACGTTAAATAAATGTATTAAAAAATATATATATCAGAAATATCACATACTTATACATTACAGATTAAGGTTATAAGTCCTTAAAGAGACTTATAAATTGTTTATATTTTTTATATCTCTTAATCATGCATTTTTGGCAGGGTTCTCTGCTTTAAGTAATAATTACGTCTTTAACAAAATATTAATACTAGCCATTTCTTTGTACACTTAAATATTTTGAAAATGTCCTAATTCAAAAGCTGGCTGTAAAAAACTAGATTTCAGCAAAAACGTGTTATAAGACTTATCCTATTATTTATCGTCTACGACTGTACTCCATCGTTTAAATTAATTGCATCGTTCTTGTGGCCAATAATTTGTGCGAATTGTTTTTGATTCTGATCTAAAAATACCTTCTCCAAAAGTAAGAAAGCTGAATGTAATGACTGCGACAAAAAGGAAACAAAGGATGTCCAACCAAAATCCAAAAGCCGAGCTGGCCGCTATATACATAAACCAGGCGCTTGTATGGCAATCCTGGTGTTTATCAAACTCGTCTCTTAAGATATTTTGTGCTCCGAAAGCTCTTATCGTTGTCAATCCTTGTAATGTGGCGTTTAAGTGTGTAAATACAGGACTCCTCACTATAAACAAATACATTTAATGAATTTATTTTAAAAACACTATATTATAAACTTACTGATCCCTTCTAGTCGTTTGATATTTTTAGAGGACCTTAGAAAAATGTGCCTTAGAAGCAGGAAGAATACACCAGTAATTGCCACTAGTATTAAAAATTGTGGGTTTACAACAGCAACCAAAATAAGGGATCCGACCATCAATAGCAAAATCTTAAAATTTTTAAAGAAGGTAGAATAAAATTCTTACCGTAAAATTATTAGAGGAAACGAATGCGTTTAGGTCTTAATCGTTACTACTGCAATATAAATACTTGAAACCTTTTGCTTGCATCATGTTAAGTTTCGGCAATATATGAAATGTATACATTTGTAAATTAGTGCACTCACCCCGGGGAGTTGCAGCCCCCATTTTACACCCCCAATTCTATAAGTCGCAAAGTTTTCAAGGAAATCGGCTAAAATTCATATCATGGGGCTGATTACAAATCCGAAGTAAAAATTGAAAATGGCCAATTTTAAGAACTAGTTCCTGATTTACGCCGTTTCTATTTTACTGAAAAATATGTAGAGTAAAAAAGTATTTGCAATGCCATTTTGCATAAAGAATACAGCATTTTGGTGACCATATTATGTAACCCTTCCGCTTCTCCCCCGTGGAAAATTTCCTATGACTAACCCTTTCTTTTGCAAAAATTGCGATAAAAATTTTTAATTTGTTATTATATCAATCAAATTTCTCCTCGTCGGTATAGGATAAAATAAGAGAAATGGATTTCAAACTATGTCGACGTTTCGCTTTATTTTAAAGCTTCTTCAGGACTACAATAAATAAACATAATATATAACAACTTATTAACAACATTTTAAAACTTATCTATTAAAAATTGCGAAATATAGAAAATAAAATATTCAAAAAATGAATTAATTATGCAAATACGTCTTTAATTAAAGCCTATTATTACAAACACAAAACAATCTCACACCACTCATCTAAAGTCGAGGCAACAATTCAAGCGATGCACGTCACGAGAGATCTCATTAAAGAAATTTTAATACTAACATAATTTTTAATCATTAATTACATTAAAAAGGGTAATTCTTGACTCCCAGTTATTAAGCTTTTTTCAGAAATAGGTACAGCTTAATGGGGCTTCATGATTCTTAGCAGTATTGTCTTATTTATAGAATCGATCTGTGACGTGCATCGCTTGAATTCTTGCCACGACTATAGTATGACATTCCCTTTGCACGCCACCCGTTACTTATTGTCAATATAAAATAATAATATAAAATGTAACAATACATTTAAAATACAACCATAAATAAATTATTTTAACTGTGATCTTCAGACAACAACAAAACTGTGACATAAATGTAGAAACTCCTTACTGTCAATAAGAAATGCGTTATCAAAGTTTTTTTATTGTTATGTATCAAGATATTAAACAACAATATGGATATGAATATGAAAAACTATTTAAAAGCCGAATTATGGAAAAAGCTGTGTTCTTACAACAGAAAAATATTTTTACTACAATGTAGAACTAAGAAAGTGATCCCCAACCATATATTAAGAAATTTTAAATGTCTATACTCTACACTAACAGGTGAGCACCCTTACCTTAATGACATAAATAAATTAATTACGAAATTTCAGAAAGAAACCTTAAATATAGAAATTAAAATTACATTCTGTTATATAAATTTTTACTCATCATCAATAACTAAAATCATTGAAATCCTAAAGCAAGTAATACCAGAAAATATTGTCAATGAATTCAGAACGAGACAAGAAAAATGCTATGGAAATAGGTTCAACCAGATTAAATTAAGACATACATATATTTTTTTTTAAATTACAAACTAAAATAAAATGCTTGTCAATTTAATTAAACAAAAGAAAATGAAAAAAAGTAAAAAGTAAAAAATAGAAATAGAAAGGTGGTGACAGATAATCAAAAGAGCATTTAGAGAGCTTATTGATACATACATACTTATTGATACATAATATATAGATATGATATACATGGGTGTGCTAAGTAAGTTGTGGTAAATATAGATTTACTTTATGAAAATTAATTTTGATAATTTTTAAATAGGTAAAGTAAATTGACAATTAATCTAGGTGTTATGATATTTTCGGGACTGCTTAATAACCATTTTATTTTAAATAACTGAGCACTAATAATGTTTTCATATGCGGCGGTACCTGCTCATAAAATTTTTTTGCAAGATATACATGACTTTTTTGTCCAATTGTTTTGTTGCATTTAACACCACACGTTTTTTTCCTAGTACTGTATTGATGTTGTAAGTGTTTGATCATATCTTTATTTTTGTGGGTTTCTACAGCTACTGTAAGGAAAAACAGCTGACGTATGTCTAAGACTTTCGCCTCGTTAAACAGATCACGAGTAGGGTATATTATCGGTCTATTATATATTAGTTTTAGGAACCACTTTTGCAATATACTTAAATTTTTAAGGAAATTATCATTTACTCCTCCCCAACCCATAATTCTATAACTTAGGTGAGATTGAACAAGTGAGTAATATAATATTTTTAAATAATGACTATTTACTATGTCTTTAATAAATTTAAAAATGGACAATAATGGCCTGAGTTTGCGAATAACATTATTCACATGTTCATCCCACTTAAAATGTCTATCTATGTACACCTCAAGATATTTAAATACTTTGGTTTCGTTAATATGTATTGTTCTATTTGCGGTTTCTATAATTAGTGGCCCGAAGTTCGGAAGATGATTTACATATGAGGAAAAAGGCATGTATTTGGTTTTATCAGTGTTCATTGTGAGAAGATTACTGTCGAACCAATTTTTAATACTAACAAAATCTCTTTCCGCTAGACGTTTAACTTTTTTTTTTTTTTTATACATTTATTTAACGTCGGCCTATTTCCGCTACTGAGGCCTAACACCGACGCCTGTAGACGAGCTACCCCCAACCAGGAATTTTGCCGAACCTCTTCCCTTAAGAAGAGTAGGGATCTTTTACTTGCCTAACATTTAATAGACAAGGGACCGACGGCTTTACATCCCCTCCGAAGGATGGTATATCTCCTACACAACCCTCGCCTAAGGTTGTATAGCTTCCGCGCATACACTGATATACAAGCCGCTGGAAGATGTGTGAGGCGAGAACGCGGTTTCCGTTGGAATGGTCACCAATCCAAGTACTAACCGCGCCTGTCGTTGCTTTACATCGCATACCCAAGTATGTACATAGTAAAGACGCACCTACGCTCGCCCCTACGTTTAACTTCATCCCACGTATTTTCTTTATATATTATGGCCGTATCATCGGCGAAACTGATATCACCTATAGTGGGCATTTTAAGAAGCATATATACTAAAGAGTAGGGGACCAATTACTGTGCCTTGAGGAATACCAAATTCAACATTTTGCTGAGAACTTAATGTGGACCCTACTTTAACCATTTGTTTTCCTTCAAGGTAAGACTGCATTAATTTATATCCCCAACTTCTGAAACCCAAATTTGACATATTATTTAACAAAATTTCGTAACTCACAGAGTCGAAGGCTTTAGCCAGATCTACAAATATACATAAGCCGCAACGGCGTTCATCTAAGATTTGATATATATTTGATGTGAGGTAAGCAATTGCGTCTTGTGTCGATATTTTTTCTCTAAACCCAAATTGTTTCGGCGATAAAATTTTATGTTCTTATTTATTTATTCTAGATTTTAATATTTTCAAAAACTTTGGCAACCGTACTTATTAATGTAATTGGGCGATAGTTGGAAATATCTAAGGGGCAACCGCTCTTAAATAATGGTTTAATTATACCAATTTTGAAAACCTCGGGTACTTTCCCAGTTTCTATGATTTTATTTATTAAATAGCAAATTAACGTAGACATAATATCCACAGTATTCTTTAGATTTTCTGGTGTTATTTCGTCTAATCCTGGCGATTTCTTGTTTTTTATTGAGTTAATGATATTTCTTACTTCATTTTGATCTGTTGCATTTATAAAAATTGAATTTGGAATGTCTCTACTTAAATTGTTGCTATTTTTGGAAATTTCCTCTGCTAATTATTTTCCGATATTAACATAGAAATCATTAAATGAATTTGCTATATCAGCTTCTCTTACTATTGTATCTCCATTTGCATTGTTTAGTTTTTCGATTTTATTCTGCTGAAAACCTCGTTTATTAGTTATTTTATTAAAAAATTGCCATAAGTCTTTGGAGCTGTCTTTATTTCTAGCAATTTCTGCCTTATAGTAGTTAATTTTTGCCTTTTTTATTAGTAGTGTTAGTTTATTTTTATAATCATTATACTCTTGTTTTTTCTGTGCATCATTTAAATTTTTCTTAACCTCTTTATACAATTTATTTTTCTGGTTTACGGATACTAGGAGACCCTTCGTTATCCATGGTTTAAGTTTGCGTTCTTTGTTTTTAATATTTTTTATAATTGTGTACTTTTCTAAATAGTATTTAAATTTATTGATTAATATTTACGCCATTTTATTTGTATTATTACTTATATAGAAAGGTTCCCAGTTTTCGTTTTTTAACGCGATATTTACTTTGTTATAATCAACATATCTTTTATAATAAACGTTCTCATTATTTGATTTAGCTTTTTTGTTATGATTTATATATAGAATAGTAGGAAAGTGATCAGTTATTGGTAGCTTTAGGACAATAGGAACGAAGGTTTCTTGAATATTACCAAATTTTATAAAAATATGGTTAATACGAGCCATTATTTTCGCTTTTATGTGTAGTTTTGTTTATGTACGACGAAAATCCGTGTTCGCTTATCATCTTTAAGTACTCGTGTACAGGTATACTCTGAGAATAAATATTTATATTCATTTCTCCAATAAAAATATGTGTAAAGTTATTGTCATTTTGGGAGGTCACACTATGTTCACTCTCAGTAAAGAGTCGAAACGATTAGGAATATTTTTTTTTTGCTTATTAGTCCAATATTATCAAACTATAATAAGTAATTTAAAAAAAAAGTTTTTATCGCAATTTCTTTAAAAGAAAGGGTCAGCCGTAGGAGGTTTTTCCACGGGGGAGAAGCGAAAGGGTTATTATTTAACCCTTTCGCCATTATTTGTGCTTACCAAAAGTATTCTTATGCAAAAGGGCATTCTAAATACTTACTCAATCAATAGAAACGGCGTAAATCAGGAATTAATTCATAAAGTCCACCATTTTAGGTCCGCCATTTTGAATTTTCCAATTTTCACGTTTTCGCGATTCCAAAAACCTCTATGATATAAATTTTAGCCGCGTAGTAACGATTAAGAACTTATATCCTTTTTTGCATTCATTTTCTCTACTAAATTTGAAAATACACATACCTGTCCAGCATCGAGTATAGCCTTTGGTAAAAGCTCATCTATGGCTCCCATGTCTTTAGAAAATCGGTTTAGAATTCGTCCGCTGGGATTAGTGTCGAAAAATCTCATAGTGGCGCCGATGACGCTAGTGAACATCACGTCGTGCAATTTTTGAGAGCTTATCATAGCTAATACGTAAAAAAGCACAGATCTCAGTAAAGCAAAGGCAAACAGACCAATTATTAACGTGCCGTATATGTACAGACACGTTTCCGTGGACCAGTTGACAGACGGCGTAATCAGAACTCCGTCAGTGCTATTTCCAAGAATAGTGTTATTTCGGAATTCCTCAACATTAACCCAATAACTAACGAAGTAGTCCACACCACTTGCCATTACTTGGGATATAAGGTACAGTAGCAACACTATTGCGACAAAGCAAATATTGCCTCCAGCGAGGAAGTATTTCCACGCGACAGATCCGTGAACTGTGCCCTTTGATGAAGCTTCTTGCATATCTTTCATTTTTATTTGCTCTTCTTCGACTTCGGCAATTTCTTCTTGCATTAAACTTTCTGGTAAACTCAATTCACTCACAGCACTGGCCAGGGATGATTTTGTGCTCTGAAACGTAAAAGTAAAACTTAAAACCTTGTATACTGGAACCAAACTATTATCGTGAAATATCAACTATCTTCTTGAACTTTGTTTTTGCTGTTCTAAGAAATAAAAGAAGATATTTTGGGATAATATTAGTCGCTCTTTCGTTAAACAATAACAATTTATATTGCAAAATTGGATGTTATATCCTTTTTTCGCAATGTCTGGATGGAGCTACTACTGACATCTGACCAAAAATAGAAATTTTTTAAAAGTAATTTAGGCAATGTGTAGTTTTACCACGCAAAAGGTCGTAAGGAGATAGATATTTGGTGGGATCGTAAAATTTACCGTCCTGATCATAGCTCTGAGTTTGCGACATTGGGGGAAGACCGCTCGCGCCGCTATTCCTATTCGTCATATGAAAAAAAATTAATAAATTGAAGTGCATAAAATTCTACATAAACAATTTCAAAATAAATAACTATTATATCAAATGCATAGACACAGTGATGCGTGCACCAGAAGATGAGGTCTTTCTCATAATTCAAACAGCTATTGATATGAATGAAGTAGTTTCTTCCGGGTCTTGCCGTGGTCGTCGAACTTGACTTCACGTTTCACTCATAATCCTGTCAGCTTCTTCAGAAGGATTCTAAAGACTGAATTTGTTGTGTTACACTCCTCGTTATATACCTAGGCGCCGCTTCGCTTCGCTGGTCATTGGTCGTGCTTGGTTCGCTTCGCTGCTCATTCGTCGTGTTTGGTTGACCGTGACTTACTACGGTGCTGGTACTTGGCAATACCAGTCTCCACGTGTTACTAAGTCGATACCCATCCTCTCTATAAATAGTAAATAACCAGAGGAGAACTATAGAAAAAGAAAATTGTTTGTGCTGATTTTAATAATATTATTTTGTGTTAGTTTTATGGTGCATACTTTTTGTACTAGATGTTTTTTACAATTTACAATATTATGATAGCTACATATGAGTTAACCTAAATATTTTAGATATTATTTGATTTTACTTTTTTACTTATATCTATGCCTTGACTATGACGTGTAAATACTTGTTATATAAGCACCAAAGGAAATGCATATTTGGCATGTAGTGTGTCAAAGAACCTACCTAATCCTATTAAAAGTCATTTTGCTTGAAGTCAGCAAAAATCTCCTTCGAAGGGGATTTTTCGGAACTGTATTGAAGTATTTTGTATGAACTGCGTGCGACATAAAAAAATGTCGAAAGATATTTTGGAAGTACTATGAAAGTTTTCGAGGCACGATGCATTGTGAACGATCCATGCTTTTGATGGAAGTCTGAAGGACGTATTTTTTGTTCGAAAAACTTAGAAAAATTATGTGTCCCGGCTCTCGATAGTAAGACGCGCGGGACAGACGTTGATCAATAAGCTGGATTAGCGACGTCTGTTCGTCAGCTGAATCCCGCTCGACGTTAGTAGCCGCTGCTATTAACATTTCGGCGTTTGAAATTAGGTTGCTTCTCAAGCGTGACCTAATTTCTGGACGCAGTTGGTCCATGATGACCCGAGCTCTGATGGCTTCGGATTTAAAGGGATCAATACGATCGAAAAGACAGGTTTTCCTTGTGATAAACACTGCCGTGTCGTCTAAAGACGTTTGCTTGACGGCATACAGTTGAGCAATAGCTCGTGACTGTATGTCGGGAGAATTAAATCTCGTAAGGAATCTTTCCTTGAATAAGGCATACGAAGTAGTCAACGTCCTAAATTGTTCGGACCATCGTTGAGCTTCGCCCTTGAGTTGGCCGGTTACGTTATGGAGGCGATCATAGTCGTGGCTTATGCGAGCTCTGTCGAAATATTCCTCCATAATTTTCAGAAATGCTTCTGGATCTTCATGATCAAGCCCATGGAACGTCACGTTCGGACATCTTTGTCTCTCATGGGGCGTACAGGTCGACACGTTCTGTATCGCCTGCACGAAGCCCTCTGCCATTTTCAGAAACATACTCTCCATCGAAGCAGTTTGTGGCTGTGAAGCTGATAAATTAACATTATCTCCCTCCGGAAACAGTCGCTGTGGTTCTATCCCTCTAGAACCGTCGTCGACGAGCGGTGCGGTGACTCGCTCATAAAATTCTCTTGGGGTCGACCCCTCGGAGTCTTCCGCCATGAATGAGAAAGGATTTGTTGGGTTTGGGGACGGCATGGTCCCTGCTCGGGCGCCATGTGAACGATCCATGCTTTTGATGGAAGTCTGAAGGACGTATTTTTTGTTCGAAAAACTTAGAAAAATTGAAAAAAAAAAAAAATAGGAAAAAGAAAAAATTAATTTTCTTTTTCCTCAACCTTTTCTAAATGCTAAATAAAAATATTACGTTCACAAAATTTTTAGGGTTCAAGTGACTGTTTCAGACGGAGATTAATGGATAAATCATACTTACTGTCGTTTATGCTTAACTGCGGCTCTGATGGTACTAATTGGAAGACGTCGTAACACTATAAATCTAACACTGTCTGTTTTACACTCTCTTAAAATTTAAATCTGAAAGGGAAATTTTGTTAGAAAACACAAGTAAAAGACAATATAAAGTTCAAAAAATGTATATTAAATCTTTAAAAAATTTATGTTTTTACAACAACTTCTTCAGAGAAAATGTTAACAAACAATGGTCTGACCCGTGTACAACACATGGTGAGGAACGGGACGATTCATACGGTACCAACTACCATCCAATATGCAGTTTGAAAAGCTAACGATGCACAAAAAGATTCAAGGAACAGTTCATGTAACTGAAATTTTGGTGGGCTTATGCTTGCCTGTCTTATAAACGTATTTTATTAATTCACATAAATTTTGGTCGCTCCTCGGAGCTTAAAATTGCTTGAAGCGTATCTACTTCGTTTGTATTATGCAATAACAAATTTTACGTTCAGGCAAGGCAGATCCCATGCACGTGTGAGTACATGGTAATAATACTTTTTTGACTCCGAATCACTGAGGAACCGGTTTAGGGCAAACCCCGTCAAAACACATCATTTCCCCGTCAAATCCGACTGCTAGGAAATGATGGGGGTCCCATGTCGCTAAGGGCTATTTTCGCTATAACTTCCGATATACTTTGAATAGTCGTTGGATTAACTTGTCCTCATATTCAATACCTCGTAAGAGTTGCAGTGCTTGACAACGTGGATTCGTAAAAGGGTTTTTAATCTTGGAAATTTGGAAGTTCAAGTCCAATTTTATTATACTTTCTAAAATTGGGTGGTCGGGGCGACATTACGTCCCTGTGCAGCGACATTTACTATACTTACCAAATTAACGCTCCTCGAAGAGTTAGCGAAAATTTGGCATAAAAAACGCTCCGAAGAGCAAAAATATATTTCCAAGAATTAAAAACCTCCTCCACGGCGTTTTTACGTGAAGCACGCTTTTCTTACGAAGTATTTCCTAAGTCGGATTTTGTTACAACGTCGAAAAGTATATCGGGGTTATAGCGTTCTTTAACAGCATGAGTGTAAAATGAGATTTTGGAAACTGCAATTAAAAATTTATTTTTAGGAACTGCAACAAAAATTTTACTTTTATAAATTACCACAACCATTGTTAAAGAACGCTATAACCCCGATATACTTTTCGACGTTGTAACAAAATCCGACTTAGGAAATACTTCGTAAGAAAAGCGTGCTTCACGTAAAAACGCCGTGGAGGAGGTTTTTAATTCTTGGAAATATATTTTTGCTCTTCGGAGCGTTTTTTATGCCAAATTTTCGCTAACTCTTCGAGGAGCGTTAATTTAGTAAGTGTAGTAAATGTCGCTGCACAGGGACGTAATGTCGCCCCGACCACCCAATTTTGGAAAGTATTCTAAAATTGGACTTGAACTTCCAAATTTCCAAGATTAAAAACCCTTTTACGAATCCACGTTGTCAAGCACTGCAACTCTTACGAAGTATTGAATATGAGGACAAGTTAGTCCAACGACTATTCAAAGTATATCGGAAGTTATAACGAAAATAGCCCTTAGCGACATGGGACCCCCATCATTTCCTAGCAGTCGGATTTGACGGGGAAATGATGCGTTTTGACGGGGTTTGCCCTAAACCGGTTCCTCAGTGATTCGGAGTCAAAAAAGTATTATTACCATGTACTCACACGTGCATGGGATCTGCCTTGCCTGAACGTAAAATTTGTTATTGCATAATACAAACGAAGTAGATACGCTTCAAGCAATTTTAAGCTCCGAGGAGCGACCAAAATTTATGTGAATTAATAAAATACGTTTATAAGACAGGCAAGCATAAGCCCACCAAAATTTCAGTTACATGAACTGTTCCTTGAATCTTTTTGTGCATCGTTAGCTTTTCAAACTGCATATTGGATGGTAGTTGGTACCGTATGAATCGTCCCGTTCCTCACCATGTGTTGTACACGGGTCAGACCATTGTTTGTTAACATTTTCTCTGAAGAAGTTGTTGTAAAAACATAAATTTTTTAAAGATTTAATATACATTTTTTGAACTTTATATTGTCTTTTACTTGTGTTTTCTAACAAAATTTCCCTTTCAGATTTAAATTTTAAGAGAGTGTAAAACAGACAGTGTTAGATTTATAGTGTTACGACGTCTTCCAATTAGTACCATCAGAGCCGCAGTTAAGCATAAACGACAGTAAGTATGATTTATCCATTAATCTCCGTCTGAAACAGTCACTTGAACCCTAAAAATTTTGTGAACGTAATATTTTTATTTAGCATTTAGAAAAGGTTGAGGAAAAAGAAAATTAATTTTTTCTTTTTCCTATTTTTTTTTTTTTTCAATTTTTCTAAGTTTTTCGAACAAAAAATACGTCCTTCAGACTTCCATCAAAAGCATGGATCGTTCACATGGCGCCCGAGCAGGGACCATGCCGTCCCCAAACCCAACAAATCCTTTCTCATTCATGGCGGAAGACTCCGAGGGGTCGACCCCAAGAGAATTTTATGAGCGAGTCACCGCACCGCTCGTCGACGACGGTTCTAGAGGGATAGAACCACAGCGACTGTTTCCGGAGGGAGATAATGTTAATTTATCAGCTTCACAGCCACAAACTGCTTCGATGGAGAGTATGTTTCTGAAAATGGCAGAGGGCTTCGTGCAGGCGATACAGAACGTGTCGACCTGTACGCCCCATGAGAGACAAAGATGTCCGAACGTGACGTTCCATGGGCTTGATCATGAAGATCCAGAAGCATTTCTGAAAATTATGGAGGAATATTTCGACAGAGCTCGCATAAGCCACGACTATGATCGCCTCCATAACGTAACCGGCCAACTCAAGGGCGAAGCTCAACGATGGTCCGAACAATTTAGGACGTTGACTACTTCGTATGCCTTATTCAAGGAAAGATTCCTTACGAGATTTAATTCTCCCGACATACAGTCACGAGCTATTGCTCAACTGTATGCCGTCAAGCAAACGTCTTTAGACGACACGGCAGTGTTTATCACAAGGAAAACCTGTCTTTTCGATCGTATTGATCCCTTTAAATCCGAAGCCATCAGAGCTCGGGTCATCATGGACCAACTGCGTCCAGAAATTAGGTCACGCTTGAGAAGCAACCTAATTTCAAACACCGAAATGTTAATAGCAGCGGCTACTAACGTCGAGCGGGATTCAGCTGACGAACAGACGTCGCTAATCCAGCTTATTGATCAACGTCTGTCCCGCGCGTCTTACTATCGAGAGCCGGGACACATAAGTCCACAAAATTCAAGTATAAGGAGCAATGGAAGCCCAACTCCGACAGCACCGAGGGTGCATTTCCGAGAGGACGTATCTCGACAGGACGGTCCAGGCAGAGCGCCTGGTCGTCCTTTTTTTATGCCTAATTCTACGAGCGGATCAGTGAATCCTGACCGCAGGCAAACCAATTTTAATGGCGGATCGGGGAAATTCCGAGTACCCGACCGACCGGCAACCCCGTGCCGATACTGTACAGACACAGTGCAGTGGCACTTCCATAGCCAATGCCCGAATAACCCGCATCTCAGCAGGAGACCGGGAAACTTTCGAGGGGCCAGAGACCCAGGCCAGGGTCCATCTGCAAGATCCCCGGCACAACGGCCGAACCAAGGCGGCAGCAATGTCCAGTAATTTTTTCCGATACTCATGACCACTACGACGCTCCTCTGCACAAGACAAGAGAGTCGATAAATTATATGAGCGAAGCGTTCCCTTTGCCTCGTATAAAAGTTCAAATTAATGAACATGCGGTCGACGCACTGATCGATTCAGGCTCGACGCGAAACGTTATCCATCCGAGGATGTTGGATAATTTTAAAAATCTCACGACACGCCGATCATTTGCTATGGCGTGCGGAGATCGAATGGTGGACTCTCTTGGCACGACAAAATTACAAGTAATAATTTCAGGCACCTCTTTTGAAATTGATTTTCAAGTAATCGAAAATTTGAACGAAACGATAATATTAGGATCACCATTCTTATATATGAACAATGTCGCATATGATTACGCCAGAAAATGCCTATATGCCGGCACAGAAGAGCGTATTACCGTCTTCTGGAATCAAGCTTCTAAGAGGGAGAGACAGCAGGCAAAGCTTCCTGAAGAGCTTGTTATAAATGACAAATTTCTACGGCCGCTGTTCGAGGAATTTGTCGATCTGTTCACTGCGGAACCGACTCAAGCAACCACAGTGACGGTGAAACATAAAATTACAGTGAAAGACACGAAACCATTTAATATCAGACCATATCCGATGTCTCCGAGCACTAAGAAAATCATGTACGACCAAATCGAAGAGATGTTAAAAGCTGGCGTCATCGAACCTAGCACTGCCCAATATAGTTCACCACCAGTGATAATAAAACGCTCGGACAAGAAACCACGATTTTGCATCGACTATCGCCATTTGAATGAAATGACTGAAGACGAGGCTTCCGTCTTACCAAAAATACAGGAAAGTATTAAAGATTTAGGCAATTCGAAGATTTTTTCTGTGTTGGATTTAAAAAGTGGATATTGGCAAATACCGCTAGATGAAGCATCAAAAGATTTTTCGACTTTTACCACTCCTGATGGGGCAGCTTACAGATTTAATGTCATGCCTTTCGGACTCAAGACAGCTCCCTGTACCTTTCAGAAATTCATGGCAAAGGACGTTTTAACGGGTTACCTGCACCATTTCTGTAAAGTGTATTTAGATGATATAATCGTTTACAGCGTAAACGTGAAGGAGCATATGTCCCACTTGAGATTAGTCTTTGAAAGACTACGTCTACACAATCTGAAAGTGTCACCGGAAAAGTGTGTAATAGCGACGAATGAAATTCAATATTTAGGCCATACAATTAGAACCGATACTTCCCAACCATTAGAAAAACATGTCTTACAAATTCAAAATTATCCCGTTCCAGCTATGAAAAAGCAGCTACAAAGTTTCCTAGGGCTTTGCAACTGGGTACGAGAATATCTACCAAATGTGGCGATGATCACGAAGCCACTAACGAAACTTCTTTCGAAGGAAAATCGTTTTCACTGGAACCATACATGCGATGAAGCGTTTAGAAAATTAAAAGAATTATTATCCGGACCGCTGGAACTCCATCGGCCGGATTTTTCACGTCAATTCATTTTGCAAACAGATGCATCCCTCCAAGGCCTTTCGGCCGTATTATATCAACTAGGCGACAACGGCGAAAAATACATAATCTCGTATGCAAGCAACACGTTAACTCCAGCAGAGAGACGTTACCACATAAACGAGCTGGAATGCTTGGCGGTGGTGAACTATATTAAAAAGTACAAGATGTACTTAGCAGACAAACCGTTCTTGGTGAAGACGGACAACAGGGCGTTACTTTGGTTAAACAAACATAAGGACGACAAAACAAAATTTACTCGATGGTCATTACTATTGCAAGAATATGCATTCAAAATTGAACACTGTCCAGGAAAGGAAAATTTATTAGCAGATTTTCTAAGTCGTAACCCACAAAATCAGTATGTCGAGACAGACGATGAAGAGGAAAGAATGTTCCTACCAAATTATAAGTGTCCAGAACGTATTTCTGTTTTAACGCACTCAGAAGTATACGAAGATATCGTACAGGCTCAATTGAGTTCAAGAGATATTCAAGACAAGATCCGCCGTTGGAATGATCTATTTCAACAGGAACAACGTTCCGATGCGGATCTTATTTTTATGAAAAATTTTCACGTCCAAGACGATGTACTTTTTAAGGATTGCGATCGAAATTTTAAATTAATAGTTCCAAAGAGGAAAATAAAAGAATTGATTTACCATTATCATGACCGAGATGAAGCATGTCATCCAGGAAGAGACGAGACTCTCAGGAAAATAGCGAAACGCTACTATTTCAATAATATGGCCAGGATCGTAGGCAAATACATAAACGACTGTCTGATATGCCAGTCTGTAAAGACAAGACAAGCCCAACCCAATGCTCCACTTAGAAGTCATGCACCACAAAATGCATTTGAAACCTTGAGCGTCGACGTAATTGGCCCGCTGCAGAGGACTAAAGACGCCGAAAACAGATATATGATTATCGTCGAAGACGTTTTCAGTAAATGGATAGAGGCAAAGGCATACATTCAGGTCGACGGCAGAACGATAGCCAAATATATCGACGAAGAAATAGTAGCAAGATTCGGAGTCCCTCGAGTCATAATATCAGACAACGGTGGTCATTTCAATTCCGAATGGTACATCACCTTTTGCGAAAGGAATGGTATCGAACGATACTTAATTCCAGCATATCACCAACAGTCCAACCCCGTGGAACGACGGGTGCAGGAATGCAAGAAAATTTTAAAGACTCTTTTATTCAAAAAGCCAAACGACACTTGGGATCGCTACGTGCATCAAATGACATACATATTAAGAAATCGTAGGAACGCCGCTACAAATCAAACACCTAGCATGATCGTGTTAGGATATGATCCAGCCGAAAGAGGCGAATGGGATTTGTATGCCTGGAGGCAAGAAAGAGCCAAGCAACAAACGCTTCCACGATACGAGCGAATCAAGGAAGCCCGTCAGGCCCAACAAAATTATAAACAGAAATATGCGCCGAAAGAGGCCGTTACTCCGATTGTTTACAAAGTAGGAGACAGAGTCATGAGTAAGAGAAAAAAGAAGGTACATACCTTCACGCCGTCTTGGTCAGGCCCGACCAGAATTCTGAAGAAGTTTTCAGACGAGGTGTATCTCGTGCAAAAGGGAAATGTAACGACAAGAGTACATGTCGATGATTTGAGACCAGCCCCGCCAGAGGAGCACAACTTGGAAATCGAATCTTCCGATGAAGAAAATGCTAGTCCAGGCGGAACATCACTCGATGGAAATGATTCCCCGTTCTCAGACGATTCCACAGAACCTCTACCGCCGGAGCAAACGGTTGTACAAATCCATGCACCGCCACGAGATGCTTCCACTTCTGATTCAGAATCCAGTTCTGGAGATTCAATTATATTTTTATAATATTTTTCAACCTAGGCTAAGTTTTAACTTAGTGCTAGGTTTATTTTATATCAAAATTTCCATACCAACTTCTTGTCGTGTCAGGCAAGAGTTGGTATTTTTTATGCATTTTTTACAAGTTATTTTCATTGGGGATATTGTATCGTCCATACAAATCTTCCAAATTCACTGCAGCAACTCTGACCGTGTCCGGCAGAGTTGGTATTTTTTTTTTTAATTTTTCTAAGTCCTCATATGTTCAAAACATATACATCTGTAAGCAGAGTCCGACCCAAAGGGTCCAAACAAATGTTCCATTGGCACGGCATGGAAAGACGACAACTCTGACGCAGAGCGCGATTCAGACGAGTCTAGCAACTCAAGGGCGAGATGCCGCCACGTCTGCTGGAGGGGCAGATGCAACGATCCGACGGATGCAGATTCTGTCGCAGATTTCTCCCAAGAAGAGATTTTAAATAAAAACTATTTCAATCAATATAAGTCAACAAAATTCAATGTTCCTATTCTCAAAGACGACGATGTGATATCGGTCGCAGATTTCTCCCAAGAAGAGATTTTTTAACTACTCGGAAACCATTTCAACCAATATAAGTCAACAAAATTCAGTGTTCTTATTCTCAAAGACGACGATATGTTATCGGTCGCAGATCCCCAGACGGGATGTAGACAAACATTTTACTAAAATTTTGTTTTATATTGTTTCATATAAACCGAGCAGAACCAATGTATAGCTGGAGCCAAGCAGTCCGAGGACCACCTAAGCTGTTCCAGAAGGCAGTTCGACACCGAAGGTGATCGACGAGGCATAGACACGAGGAGGAGCAGACGCAAGCCCGCATTAGTGGAAGAACACTAAGAAAGATAAGTGCGTCGAAAGTGTTTGTGTTGTGTCATCGAGAATCCGAGGATTCTCGATTTTTTCTTTTTTTATGCCATTTTTGAAACATAATGTTCAATAATTCAATCGAATGCTATGCATCGATATATGTTCAAATTATCACCATTTTTTAGATTTGCATCTATGTTTTGTTCAGATAGGCCGGTCTGAACGATAACCGAATACAACACATGGGAGACTACATCCAATGATCCATTTTATTTTCAAACAAACAATTTACCAAACGTTACACAAAAAGATTCACGGAAAGGAGGGGAGTGTTAAAGAACGCTATAACCCCGATATACTTTTCGACGTTGTAACAAAATCCGACTTAGGAAATACTTCGTAAGAAAAGCGTGCTTCACGTAAAAACGCCGTGGAGGAGGTTTTTAATTCTTGGAAATATATTTTTGCTCTTCGGAGCGTTTTTTATGCCAAATTTTCGCTAACTCTTCGAGGAGCGTTAATTTGGTAAGTGTAGTAAATGTCGCTGCACAGGGACGTAATGTCGCCCCGACCACCCAATTTTGGAAAGTATTCTAAAATTGGACTTGAACTTCCAAATTTCCAAGATTAAAAACCCTTTTACGAATCCACGTTGTCAAGCACTGCAACTCTTACGAAGTATTGAATATGAGGACAAGTTAGTCCAACGACTATTCAAAGTATATCGGAAGTTATAACGAAAATAGCCCTTAGCGACATGGGACTGTTAAAGAACGCTATAACCCCGATATACTTTTCGACGTTGTAACAAAATCCGACTTAGGAAATATTTCGTAAGAAAAGCGTGCTTCACGTAAAAACGCCGTGGAGGAGGTTTTTAATTCTTGGAAATATATTTTTGCTCTTCGGAGCGTTTTTTATGCCAAATTTTCGCTAACTCTTCGAGGAGCGTTAATTTGGTAAGTGTAGTAAATGTCGCTGCACAGGGACGTAATGTCGCCCCGACCACCCAATTTTAGAAAGTATACTAAAATTGGACTTGAACTTCCAAATTTCCAAGATTAAAAACCCTTTTACGAATCCACGTTGTCAAGCACTGCAACTCTTACGAGGTATTGAATATGAGGACAAGTTAGTCCAACGACTATTCAAAGTATATCGGAAGTTATAGCGAAAATAGCCCTTAGCGACATGGGACCCCCATCATTTCCTAGCAGTCGGATTTGACGGGGAAATGATGTATTTTGACGGGGTTTGCCCTAAACCGGTTCCTCAGTGATTCGGAGTCAAAAAAGTATCTATACCATGTACTCACACGTGCATGGGATCTGCCTTGCCTGAACGTAAAATTTGTTATTGCATAATACAAACGAAGTAGATACGCTTCAAGCAATTTTAAGCTCCGAGGAGCGACCAAAATTTATGTGAATTAATAAATACGTTTATAAAGACAGGCAAGCATAAGCCCACCAAAATTTCAGTTACATGAACTGTTCCTTGAATCTTTTTGTGTATCGTTAGCTTTTCAAACTGCATATTGGATGGTAGTTGGTACCGTATGAATCGTCCCGTTCCTCACCATGTGTTGTACATGGGTCAGACCATTGTTTGTTAACATTTTCTCTGAAGAAGTTGTTGTAAAAACATAAATTTTTTAAAGATTTAATATACATTTTTTGAACTTTATATTGTCTTTTACTTGTGTTTTCTAACAAAATTTCCCTTTCAGATTTAATTTTAAGAGAGTGTTAAACAGACAGTGTTAGATTTATAGTGTTACGACGTCTTCCAATTGATACCATCAGAGCCGCAGTTAAGCATAAACGACAGTAAGTATGATTTATCCATTAATCTCCGTCTGAAACAGTCACTTTGAACCCTAAAAATTTTGTGAACGTAACATTTTTATTTAGTATTTAGAAAAGGTTGAGGAAAAAGAAAATTAATTTTTTCTTTTTCCTATTTTTTTCAATTTTTCTAAGTTTTTCGAACAGAAAATACGTCCTTCAGACTTCCATCAAAAGCATGGATCGTTCACATGGCGCCCGAACAGGGACCATGCCGTCCCCAAACCCAACAAATCCTTTCTCATTCATGGCGGAAGACTCCGAGGGGTCGACCCCAAGAGAATTTTATGAGCGAGTCACCGCACCGCTCGTCGACGACGGTTCTAGAGGGATAGAACCACAGCGACTGTTTCCGGAGGGAGATAATGTTAATTTATCAGCTTCACAGCCACAAACTGCTTCGATGGAGAGTATGTTTCTGAAAATGGCAGAGGGCTTCGTGCAGGCGATACAGAACGTGTCGACCTGTACGCCCCATGAGAGACAAAGATGTCCGAACGTGACGTTCCATGGGCTTGATCATGAAGATCCAGAAGCATTTCTGAAAATTATGGAGGAATATTTCGACAGAGCTCGCATAAGCCACGACTATGATCGCCTCCATAACGTAACCGGCCAACTCAAGGGCGAAGCTCAACGATGGTCCGAACAATTTAGGACGTTGACTACTTCGTATGCCTTATTCAAGGAAAGATTCCTTACGAGATTTAATTCTCCCGACATACAGTCACGAGCTATTGCTCAACTGTATGCCGTCAAGCAAACGTCTTTAGACGACACGGCAGTGTTTATCACAAGGAAAACCTGTCTTTTCGATCGTATTGATCCCTTTAAATCCGAAGCCATCAGAGCTCGGGTCATCATGGACCAACTGCGTCCAGAAATTAGGTCACGCTTGAGAAGCAACCTAATTTCAAACACAGAGATGTTAATAGCAGCGGCTACTAACGTCGAGCGGGATTCAGCTGACGAACAGACGTCGCTAATCCAGCTTATTGATCAACGTCTGTCCCGCGCGTCTTACTATCGAGAGCCGGGACACATCAGTCCACAAAATTCAAGTATAAGGAGCAATGGAAGCCCAACTCCGACAGCACCGAGGGTGCATTTCCGAGAGGACGTATCTCGACAGGACGGTCCAGGCAGAGCGCCTGGTCGTCCTATTTTTATGCCTAATTTATCAAGCGGATCAGTGAATCCTGACCGCAGGCAAAACAATTTTAATGGCGGATCGGGGAAATTCCGAGTACCCGACCGACCGGCTACCCCGTGCCGATACTGCACAGACACAGTGCAGTGGCACTTCCATAGTCAGTGTCCGAATAACCCTCATCTCAACAGGAGACCGGGAAACTTTCGAGGGGCCAGAGACCCAGGCCAGGGTCCATCTGCAAGATCCCCGGCACAACGGCCGAACCAAGGCGGCAGCAATGTCCAGTAATTTTTTCCGATACTCATGACCACTACGACGCTCCTCTGCACAAGACAAGAGAGTCAATAAATTATATGAGCGAAGCGTTCCCTTTGCCTCGTATAAAAGTTCAAATAAATGAACATGCGGTCGACGCACTGATAGATTCAGGCTCGACGCGAAACGTTATCCATCCGAGGATGTTGGATAATTTTAAAAATCTCACGACACGTCGATCATTTGCTATGGCGTGCGGAGATCGAATGGTGGACTCTCTTGGCACGACAAAATTACAAGTAATAATTTCAGGCACCTCTTTTGAAATTGATTTTCAAGTAATCGAAAATTTAAACGAAACGATAATATTAGGATCACCATTCTTATATATGAACAATGTCGCGTATGATTATGGCAGAAAATGCCTATATGCCGGCACAGAAGAGCGTATTACCGTCTTCTGGAATCAAGCTTCTCAGAGGGAGAGACAGCAGGCAAAGCTTCCTGAAGAGCTTGTTATAAATGACAAATTTCTACGGCCGCTGTTCGAAGAATTTGTCGATCTGTTCACTGCGGAACCGACTCAAGTAACCACAGTGACTGTGAAACACAAAATTACAGTGAAAGACACGAAACCATTTAATATCAGACCATATCCGATGTCTCCGAGTACTAAGAAAATTATGTACGACCAAATCGAAGAGATGTTAAAAGCTGGCGTCATCGAACCTAGCACTGCCCAATATAGTTCACCACCAGTGATAATAAAACGCTCCGACAAGAAACCACGATTCTGCATCGATTATCGCCATTTGAACGAGATGACTGAAGACGAGGCTTCCGTCTTACCCAAAATACACGAAAGTATTAAAGATTTAGGAAATTCGAAGATTTTTTCTGTGTTGGATTTAAAAAGCGGATATTGGCAAATACCGCTAGATGAAGCATCAAAAGATTTTTCGACTTTTACCACTCCTGATGGGGCAGCTTACAGATTTAATGTCATGCCTTTCGGACTCAAGACAGCTCCCTGTACCTTTCAGAAATTCATGGCAAAGGACGTTTTAACGGGTTACCTGCACCATTTCTGTAAAGTGTATTTAGATGATATAATCGTTTACAGCGTAAACGTGAAGGAGCATATGTCCCACTTGAGATTAGTCTTTGAAAGACTACGTCTACACAATCTGAAAGTGTCACCGGAAAAGTGTGTAATAGCGACGAATGAAATTCAATATTTAGGCCATACAATTAGAACCGATACTTCCCAACCATTAGAAAAACATGTCTTACAAATTCAAAATTATCCCGTTCCAGCTACTAAAAAGCAGCTACAAAGTTTCCTAGGGCTTTGCAACTGGGTACGAGAATATCTACCAAATGTGGCGATGATCACGAAGCCACTAACGAAACTTCTTTCGAAGGAAAATCGTTTTCACTGGAACCATACATGCGATGAAGCATTTAGAAAATTAAAAGAATTATTATCCGGACCGCTGGAACTCCATCGGCCGGATTTTTCACGTCAATTCATTTTGCAAACAGATGCATCACTACAAGGCCTTTCGGCCGTATTATATCAATTAGGCGACAACGGCGAAAAATACATAATCTCGTATGCAAGCAACACGTTATCTCCAGCGGAGAGACGTTACCACATAAATGAGCTAGAATGCTTGGCGGTGGTGAACTATATTAAAAAGTACAAGATGTACTTAGCAGACAAACCGTTCTTGGTGAAGACGGACAACAGGGCGTTACTTTGGTTAAACAAACATAAGGACGACAAGACAAAATTTACTCGATGGTCATTACTATTGCAAGAATATGCTTTCAAAATTGAACACTGTCCAGGAAAGGAGAATTTATTAGCAGATTTTCTAAGTCGTAACCCACAAAATCAGTATGTCGAGACAGACGATGAAGAGGAAAGAATGTTCCTACCAAATTATAAGTGTCCAGAACGTATTTCTGTTTTAACGCACTCAGAAATATACGAAGATATCGTACAGGCTCAATTGAGTTCAAGAGATATTCAAGACAAGATCCGCCGTTGGAATGATCTATTTCAACAGGAACAACGTTCCGATGCGGATCTTATTTTTATGAAAAATTTTCACGTCCAAGACGATGTACTTTTTAAAGATTGCGATCGAAATTTTAAATTGATAGTTCCAAAGAGGAAAATAAAAGAATTGATTTACCATTATCATGACCGAGATGAAGCATGTCATCCAGGAAGAGACGAGACTCTCAGGAAAATAGCGAAACGCTACTATTTCAATAATATGGCCAGGATCGTAGGCAGATACATAAACGACTGTCTGATATGCCAGTCTGTAAAGACAAGACAAGCCCAACCCAATGCTCCACTTAGAAGTCATGCACCACAAAATGCATTTGAAACCTTGAGCGTCGACGTAATTGGCCCGCTGCAGAGGACTAAAGACGCCGAAAACAGATACATGATTATCGTCGAAGACGTTTTCAGTAAATGGATAGAGGCAAAGGCATACATTCAGGTCGATGGCAGAACGATAGCCAAATTTATCGACGAAGAAATAGTAGCAAGATTCGGAGTCCCTCGAGTCATAATTTCAGACAACGGTGGTCATTTCAATTCCGAATGGTACATCACATTTTGCGAAAGGAATGGTATCGAACGATACTTAATTCCGGCATATCACCAACAGTCCAACCCCGTGGAACGACGGGTTCAGGAATGCAAGAAAATTTTAAAGACTCTTTTATTCAAAAAGCCAAACGACACTTGGGATCGCTACGTGCATCAGATGACATACATATTAAGAAATCGTAGGAACGCCGCTATAAATCAAACACCTAGCATGGTCGTGTTAGGATATGATCCAGCCGAAAGAGGCGAATGGGATTTGTATGCCTGGAGGCAAGAAAGAGCCAAGCAACAAACGCTTCCACGATACGAGCGAATCAAGGAAGCCCGTCAGGCCCAACAAAATTATAAACAGAAATATGCGCCGAAAGAGGCCGTCACTCCGATCGTCTACAAAGTAGGAGACAGAGTCATGAGTAAGAGAAAAAAGAAGGTACATACCTTCACGCCGTCTTGGTCAGGCCCGACCAGAATTCTGAAGAAGTTTTCAGACGAAGTGTATCTCGTGCAAAAGGGAAATGTAACGACAAGAGTACATGTCGATGATTTGAGACCAGCCCCGCCAGAGGAGCACAACTTGGAAATCGAATCTTCCGATGAAGAAAATGCTAGTCCAGGCGGAACATCACTCGATGGAAATGATTCCCCGTTCTCAGACGATTCCACAGAACCTCCACCGCCGGAGCAAACGGTTGTACAAATTCATGCACCGCCACGAGATGCTTCCACTTCTGATTCAGAATCAAGTTCTGGAGATTCAATTATATTTTTATAATATTTTTCAACCTAGGCTAAGTTTTAACTTAGTGCTAGGTTTATTTTATATCAAAATTTCCATACCAACTTCTTGTCGTGTCAGGCAAAAGTTGGTATTTTTTATGCATTTTTTACAAGTTATTTTCATCTGAGGATATTGTATCCACATACAAATCTTCCAAATTCACTGCAGCAACTCTGACCGTGTCCGGCAGAGTTGGTATTTTTTATAATTTTTCTAAGTCCTCAAATGTTATTAAACATTCATCTGTAAGCAGAGTCCGACCCAAAGGGTCCAAACAAATGTTCCATTGGCACGGCATGGAAAGACGACAACTCTGACGCAGAGCGCGATTCAGACGAGTCTAGCAACTCAAGGGCGAGATGCCGCCACGTCTGCTGGAGGGGCAGATGCAACGATCCGACGGATGCAGATTCTGTCGCAGATTTCTCCCAAGAAGAGATTTTAATAAAAACTATTTCAATCAATATAAGTCAACAAAATTCAATGTTCCTATTCTCAAAGACGACGATGTGATATCGGTCGCAGATTTCTCCCAAGAAGAGAATTTTTAACTACTCGGAAACCACTTCAACCAATATAAGTCAACAAAATTCAGTGTTCCTATTCTCAAAGACGACGATATGTTATCGGTCGCAGATCCCCAGACGGGATGTAAACAAACATTTTACTAAAATTTTGTTTTATTGTTTCATATAAACCGAGCAGAACCAATGTATAGCTGGAGCAAGCAGTCCGAGGACCACCTAAGCTGTTCCAGAAGGCAGTTCGACACCGAAGGTGATCGACGAGGCATAGACACGAGGAGGAGCAGACGCAAGCCCGCATTAGTGGAAGAACACTAAGAAAGATAAGTGCGTCGAAAGTGTTTGTGTTGTGTCATCGAGAATCTGAGGATTTTCGATTTTTTCTTTTTTTTATGCCATTTTTGAAACACAATGTTCAATAATTCAATCGAATACTATGCATCGATATATGTTCAAGTTTATCACCATTTTTTAGATTTGCATCTATGTTTTGTTCAGATAGGCCGGTCTGAACGATAACCGAATACAACACATGGGAGACTACATCCAATGATCCATTTCATTTTCAAACAAACAATTTACCAAACGTTACACAAAAAGATTCACGGAAAGGAGGGGAGTGTTAAAGAACGCTATAACCCCGATATACTTTTCGACGTTGTAACAAAATCCGACTTAGGAAATATTTCGTAAGAAAAGCGTGCTTCACGTAAAAACGCCGTGGAGGAGGTTTTTAATTCTTGGAAATATATTTTTGCTCTTCGGAGCGTTTTTTATGCCAAATTTTCGCTAACTCTTCGAGGAGCGTTAATTTGGTAAGTGTAGTAAATGTCGCTGCACAGGGACGTAATGTCGCCCCGACCACCCAATTTTAGAAAGTATACTAAAATTGGACTTGAACTTCCAAATTTCCAAGATTAAAAACCCTTTTACGAATCCACGTTGTCAAGCACTGCAACTCTTACGAGGTATTGAATATGAGGACAAGTTAGTCCAACGACTATTCAAAGTATATCGGAAGTTATAGCGAAAATAGCCCTTAGCGACATGGGACCCCCATCATTTCCTAGCAGTCGGATTTGACGGGGAAATGATGTATTTTGACGGGGTTTGCCCTAAACCGGTTCCTCAGTGATTCGGAGTCAAAAAAGTATCTATACCATGTACTCACACGTGCATGGGATCTGCCTTGCCTGAACGTAAAATTTGTTATTGCATAATACAAACGAAGTAGATACGCTTCAAGCAATTTTAAGCTCCGAGGAGCGACCAAAATTTATGTGAATTAATAAATACGTTTATAAAGACAGGCAAGCATAAGCCCACCAAAATTTCAGTTACATGAACTGTTCCTTGAATCTTTTTGTGTATCGTTAGCTTTTCAAACTGCATATTGGATGGTAGTTGGTACCGTATGAATCGTCCCGTTCCTCACCATGTGTTGTACACGGGTCAGACCATTGTTTGTTAACATTTTCTCTGAAGAAGTTGTTGTAAAAACATAAATTTTTTAAAGATTTAATATACATTTTTTGAACTTTATATTGTCTTTTACTTGTGTTTTCTAACAAAATTTCCCTTTCAGATTTAATTTTAAGAGAGTGTTAAACAGACAGTGTTAGATTTATAGTGTTACGACGTCTTCCAATTGATACCATCAGAGCCGCAGTTAAGCATAAACGACAGTAAGTATGATTTATCCATTAATCTCCGTCTGAAACAGTCACTTTGAACCCTAAAAATTTTGTGAACGTAATATTTTTATTTAGTATTTAGAAAAGGTTGAGGAAAAAGAAAATTAATTTTTTCTTTTTCCTATTTTTTTCAATTTTTCTAAGTTTTTCGAACAGAAAATACGTCCTTCAGACTTCCATCAAAAGCATGGATCGTTCACAGGACCCCCATCATTTCCTAGCAGTCGGATTTGACGGGGAAATGATGCGTTTTGACGGGGTTTGCCCTAAACCGGTTCCTCAGTGATTCGGAGTCAAAAAAGTATTATTACCATGTACTCACACGTGCATGGGATCTGCCTTGCCTGAACGTAAAATTTGTTATTGCATAATACAAACGAAGTAGATACGCTTCAAGCAATTTTAAGCTCCGAGGAGCGACCAAAATTTATGTGAATTAATAAAATACGTTTATAAGACAGGCAAGCATAAGCCCACCAAAATTTCAGTTACATGAACTGTTCCTTGAATCTTTTTGTGCATCGTTAGCTTTTCAAACTGCATATTGGATGGTAGTTGGTACCGTATGAATCGTCCCGTTCCTCACCATGTGTTGTACACGGGTCAGACCATTGTTTGTTAACATTTTCTCTGAAGAAGTTGTTGTAAAAAACATAAATTTTTTAAAGATTTAATATACATTTTTTGAACTTTATATTGTCTTTTACTTGTGTTTTCTAACAAAATTTCCCTTTCAGATTTAAATTTTTAAGAGAGTGTAAAACAGACAGTGTTAGATTTATAGTGTTACGACGTCTTCCAATTAGTACCATCAGAGCCGCAGTTAAGCATAAACGACAGTAAGTATGATTTATCCATTAATCTCCGTCTGAAACAGTCACTTGAACCCTAAAAATTTTGTGAACGTAATATTTTTATTTAGTATTTAGAAAAGGTTGAGGAAAAAGAAAATTAATTTTTTTCTTTTTCCTATTTTTTTCAATTTTTCTAAGTTTTTCGAACAAAAAATACGTCCTTCAGACTTCCATCAAAAGCATGGATCGTTCACACCATCCCACGTGGCGTAATTCTTGCAACTGTAATGAACGACGTCCCGTTTGGCACGACTTGATAGTGATATTGTTAAAGAACGCTATAACCCCGATATACTTTTCGACGTTGTAACAAAATCCGACTTAGGAAATACTTCGTAAGAAAAGCGTGCTTCACGTAAAAACGCCGTGGAGGAGGTTTTTAATTCTTGGAAATATATTTTTGCTCTTCGGAGCGTTTTTTATGCCAAATTTTCGCTAACTCTTCGAGGAGCGTTAATTTGGTAAGTGTAGTAAATGTCGCTGCACAGGGACGTAATGTCGCCCCGACCACCCAATTTTAGAAAGTATACTAAAATTGGACTTGAACTTCCAAATTTCCAAGATTAAAAACCCTTTTACGAATCCACGTTGTCAAGCACTGCAACTCTTACGAGGTATTGAATATGAGGACAAGTTAGTCCAACGACTATTCAAAGTATATCGGAAGTTATAGCGAAAATAGCCCTTAGCGACATGGGACCCCCATCATTTCCTAGCAGTCGGATTTGACGGGGAAATGATGTGTTTTGACGGGGTTTGCCCTAAACCGGTTCCTCAGTGATTCGGAGTCAAAAAAGTATTATTACCATGTACTCACACGTGCATGGGATCTGCCTTGCCTGAACGTAAAATTTGTTATTGCATAATACAAACGAAGTAGATACGCTTCAAGCAATTTTAAGCTCCGAGGAGCGACCAAAATTTATGTGAATTAATAAAATACGTTTATAAGACAGGCAAGCATAAGCCCACCAAAATTTCAGTTACATGAACTGTTCCTTGAATCTTTTTGTGCATCGTTAGCTTTTCAAACTGCATATTGGATGGTAGTTGGTACCGTATGAATCATCCCGTTCCTCACCATGTGTTGTACACGGGTCAGACCATTGTTTGTTAACATTTTCTCTGAAGAAGTTGTTGTAAAAACATAAATTTTTTAAAGATTTAATATACATTTTTTGAACTTTATATTGTCTTTTACTTGTGTTTTCTAACAAAATTTCCCTTTCAGATTTAATTTTAAGAGAGTGTGAAACAGACAGTGTTAGATTTATAGTGTTACGACGTCTTCCAATTGATACCATCAGAGCCGCAGTTAAGCATAAACGACAGTAAGTATGATTTTTCCATTAATCTCCGTCTGAAACAGTCACTTTGAACCCTAAAAATTTTGTGAACGTAATATTTTTTAATTAGAATTTAGAAAAGGTTGAGGAAAAAGAAAATTAATTTTTTCTTTTTCCTATTTTTTTTTAATTTTTCTAAGTTTTTCGAGCAGAAAATACGTCCTTCAGACTTCCATCAAAGCATGGATCGTTCACAATATAACAAAATACGTTCCACGTGACGTAATTTTAGCAACTAATCGCAAACAGACTTCCAAATAAAATTCTTTATTACGAACCGACGTTGAATAGTGCTACTGCTTATGCACAGTATGAACTATGAGGACGAATTAAGAGTCCTGCCATAAAGTCACCAAAGAGACATTTTTCGCGGGCGATAAAATTTTCGATCGTCATTTTTCAAAGTTAGCAGTCAATAAAAGATGTCAAAAAGATAGGAAAATTTTGCTTGTCCCACATTTTTTAAAAAAGTTTTACTTACATTTAGTGATTTTTATTTTTTCCTGGCAAACAAACTAGGACAAAACATACGTATTATTTATGATACTAATTAACTTACCCTTATAGACATTTTCCTTAGAACTTTAACAGATTCTATTTGTTTCAGCCTTTCCTCATCAGTTGGTTCGGGTTCAGAAGTAAGTAATTTAGCGTATAGATTATCACTGGCAGATAGATAATTGAATGTGCCTTCATTTTCAATTTGGCCCTATAAAAAAATAATAAAGTATATTTATCAACACTTTGGTATGCTAAAATTAACACATGCGACACAATCAATCAAGTAGAAACGTTTAGCCAATCTAGTTGGTACAATCAGTGTTTAATGCCCTTCCCCTCTCAAACATCTCCTGATGATGAAAACTTGGTAGTTGAAACCCGCGTCCTTTATATTATATTTTACTTTTCACAATAAAGGAGTCTATGTATATGTCTAGAATAGGTATCTTAAATATACTCACATTATTAAAAATAATAATATGGTCAGCATCTTTTAAGTGATGAACCTGGTGAGTGACCAAAATTCTAGTTTTATTAGCTAAATATCCATTAACACACTCATCGTATAAGTGTTTGGAAACATGGATGTCCACAGCTGATAAAGGATCGTCTAACAAATAGATATCCACGTCTCTGTAAACGGCCCTGGCCAAGTTGATCCGTGCTTTTTGTCCACCGCTCAAAGAAGCTCCCCTGTCACCGACGATTGTTTGGTCTCCATCAGGGAATTGCTTGAAGTCTTTTTCCAAGGCACACGCATGGACCACCTCACTGTATCGTTTCTTGTCGTATTCTGCGCCAAACAGAATATTTTGACGGACGGTGGCAGCGAATACCCAGGGTTCTTGCGATGCGTAAGACAGAGACCCGTTTATTTGGATTGTTCCAGTGACCACGTCCAACTCGCCTGAAAAATGAATGAATCAGCTGATTTTCAGAAATGAACATCAATGTAGGTTAGTCCACGTGCAACTAAAGCAGATTTGCAAACGGCGAAATGATTCTTTTGCTTTATTGAGGGTAACATTATTATATTTGACAATATTTGAAAATGTTTTTAACGGTCTTCTCTAGGTTACCTGAATGACGGTCTTCTAACAGCTCTATTTAGCTGAGGAAAGGAGATGTCCCTACTATACAGTTTATAGCGGAATCTGACCACTTATTGGACATAATTCCTATATTAAATTTGCTTCAGGCAGAATAAAAATGCAACAAAAATTTTTACACGATGGTATAAATAACTAAATGGAATGATCTATAATTTGATGGAGCCTTAAACAACAAGAAGTGTTCCTGCTATAGTTGTTAATACAAAAAAATTAGATGGAATTGATATTTGTGAAGGTACAGATAACATTTTCGTTATAATATGCCACCGAAATGTTTGAGGTTAAGAACAAAAACAACCATATTTAAATACATAATAATCTTCACCGTAACCTGGGTGCCTGAAAACTATAGTGGAGAGCCTGAGTCGGACGAACTTGTGCCCAAAAAGCGAGTGAGTTAGCTACGCATTGCGAAACTATTCACAATAACAACACACCAAATAATTTTGAGCATGACTGATATCACTGGTCATGTAAACATGTAAAATGTCACAGGAATGTTTGCCTTTCAAACTATTCTGTGAGGTTTCTCACCAGCGATCTATCTGGTTTTCTATGATTGTTTAATAACGATCCATCCACTCAATTACCTTGCGTACACAAACTATGCAGGCCATCGGTCAGTACTGGGTTAATTAGCCCGTAAACTTATTCGTATTCTGAAGGGTTTACTTTTCGTTGAATACTGAACCGGGCATCTGGTCTGTTTGATTTACATCTACCCACCCTGTTTTATGTTATTGGACAGTCATACAATATTTGGTAGACTGCTTGTTTAATTATAATCAAAGGATTTTTCCTCAACATTCTATGATATTTTACATGAGCATCTAATGCTCAGTTTTCAACTTAATTTTGGTAATGTACAAACCCGACATGATTCTTGTCCTTTGTTTTGCATTCGATTCATTATTTGGCTATTGCTAACAACACTAATTATCAATTATTATTACTTAGCGATTGCTGACAACTTTCTTTAAATTATAAACCATTATTACATAGCGATTGCTAGCAGCTCTGATTGTGTTGTGGCCATTGCCACAACTCTAATTACTTTTAAAATAACACAGCATACTTCCGTATAACTCAGTTATCGTTATTGCATCAGAACACTCAGCATATATATATATATATATATATATAATATATAATATAATATATATATATATATATATATATAATACAGCATAAATAACATATATAACTAACTAAGTCTCTCAATTAACAAAAAGTGTGTTCGAATTTAACAGGTATTTAAATTAACAGAGCGAGTAATTTTCTAAGGTATATAGTATCAGATAGAAACAGGTAATATTAAACTTTATATAAAAGAACCTGGGGTAATTAAATTACTACACACACAACTAAATTTGGGCCCTAAACTAATAAAGTTAGACGATCACGCAAATGGCAAATTTTATTTATTTATCTTCAGATAAATAAATAGTAATTATTTTATTGGTTACATAATTACCAATATTTTATGTGTAATAAAGACACATACCCCATAAATGTTACACTGGTGCAGTGACCAGGATTTCTTTTAGTAAATATACAGTGGGGGTCATAAACATTCCAATGGGTAGAGAAAGATATTAGCAACAATATTTGAACTTTTAAACGTGGAGTTTTTTGAATTGGTAGTAGAGTAAATTACCTAAAATAGTCTGTAACAGAGAACTCTTCCCACTTCCAACTGGCCCTATGACGCCGATGAGTCTTCCTCTGGCGACATTTAAATTGATATTGTTCAGAGCAGTATCACTAGACGATGGAGTCCATTTAACTGTAAGTTGCCGCAAGTTAATAGCATACTTATTATCGGTAAATAAGGAATCATTGTTATTTTGTATGCTGCTAACAGACTCGAATTCTTCATTCATCATGAATTCTTCTAACCTTCTTATGGCCACCAGTAATTCCGCCACCTCAGAGATTCCTCGTACAAACATCGCAGACATCGTTTGAGATAATATATTGAAGTATGTCATGAACACGAAGACCTAAAAAATTATAAAATATGTTCTCACAAAATCTATTATATACAGGATGTTTTTTTACGAGAGCCGCGTCAAATATCTCCTATTATCTACCTATTGTAGAAGAAATATGTTCAATTAGAGTTTAATCCATCTTTGTCAGTAAATTAGATATTCACGACCTATTTTCGGAGATATGGTCAGAAACCTAAAAAAATAGAAAACCGCAAACGCTCACATCTACAGTTTTAGTTGAGAAAATGGGAAAGAAATTAAAGAGATTGAAAAGATAAGAAAATTTACAGGGATAAATTTAAAAAAATATATAAAAACGCAGCAGCTTTGACATATATGCTCTTGTGCAAAAGTAAAAATAACAATTAAGGTAGGCTGTGACTACTAAATATTATGCTGTTTTTCCTATTTTCAACGATACTTATAATAGGGCGCCTGTACGTTTTTCAAGGTCATTGCTTGGAGGGAAAATAAATAACGCATAACCTCACTTTAGTTAGTTGGCTGCTTGCAGGTAAAACAAATCAAACATGCTAACATCAAAATTTTTAGTTGTGGTTTGTGATATTTGACATTGTAAAAAGGAACTAAAGTAGGGTTTTGTGTGATCTCTCCAAGCATCGACCTTAAATAATACGACGCCACGTGCAGATCCTATATGTCATGAGAATTTTAACGAATAATGAAAAATTTTGTACATGAATTGACTGACAAAGAATGGAATAATTCCGATTAAAAATATAAAATGCCCTCATAATACAGCAAGATAATACACCTAAAAAAAAGCTATAATTATCATTTTTTTAAACTTACTCAAACAACTATAGCTCCTCTAACGACACTCTCCAAATCATAAGTTAATTATTCAAAATTTATGTAAGTACATATGAAGTCAAATGTAGACAAAACTATAGAAAAGTTTTTTAAAAAAGATTCAGCTCAACAGGTCTCATAGTTTTCGAGAAATCGAATTTATTATGCATTTCATTTTCACAGTTAATATAATATGCCGGACCCGCGGAGCCACACCTGTATTTTGTAATAACGTTCGATGATCAGTCATACAGGGTGTACGTAGGATCTTGTAGAGTAATCTCTTTGGTGTTTAGTATTAATCTTGTGAAATTTGGCAAATAAAATTTCGTAAGTTCTTATGTAAAAATTAGGCGAGCACGAATAGTTTTAGTTAAAAATAATTATAGTTTCTTTTGAAAATAGAACAAAATTTGTTATGTATATTTTGTGGAAATCTTTGTGACTCTTCTAAGGACATGATTGTCAATAAACCAACAAAAAAAGGATTATTAAGCCTAATAAAAACAGCCGAATCTCAAGATGAATTTGCCAAGAATATTCTTAATCATAAAATGCAATATTTTCTGGTATGAAAAGTTTTTTCATACATCTTGTCGAAGTTCGTATATTAGTCGAGCAAATATTATTACCAAGTCAATGCCTTCCGATTCTTCTACTTTATCGAGTACTAGTTTAAATGATCAGCTTCGAACTCGATGTACTGGTTGCTTTGAAATACGCACAATGTGTTTATTTTATAAGAGAGCGGGAAAGAAGGAACAAGAAAAATTAACTTCCGATACAAACAGGTATGTACCTTCTTATACAGGGTATTTTAAAACTGACGAAAAAAATTAGCAGTAGATCTCGATAAATACCAATTTTAATATACTTTTTTAATTTCTTGCTCCATTTTGAGATAAAGGGGTTGAAAACGCCATCCAAATCGCAGAAAAAAATAAATTTAATGTAAGCAAAAAATTTTCTTCAAAAAAACGTGACTTTTAAAACCCTATACAACATATACACATGTAATTTTTAATAATTTTGTTAAAATTCCAAAAAAAAAGAAATGTTTTTGAAGGTCTACTCAAATACTGAAACACCATTTTTTTAAATGTTAGAGCCTCTGAATTATATGATTTTGTAATTATGTGTTTTTAATTAATATTTCTGTGTTTATTTATTTATTTATTATTTTCAATCAACTAGGTACAGGACAATCAACACGAGCAAAAATTTTAAACGCTGCTAACAGATGTGTTGATTCAGAGATGATCTCACGGCTTGGTACTTATAACGAGCTTTTTGTTTATGATGCGGAATACCACAATACAAAGTAGAATGCAGGTTTTCACGGCCGTTGTCTGATGAAGTAGATTCTTCCGGGTCTTGCCGTGGTCGTCGAACTTGACTTGACGTTTCGCTGATCATCCTGCCAGCTTCTTCAGAAGGATTCTAAAGACTGAATCTGTTGTGTTACACTCGTCGTCCATAATAATGAGAACCATAAAATCGACTACGAGGACGTCAATATATTAGACAGGAATACGCGCTATTATCCGCGAATCATTAGGGAATCACTGGAAATTATGAAAAACGTGAACAACTTTAATAGAGAGGATGGGTATCGACTTAGTAACACGTGGAGACTGGTATTGCCAAGTACCAGCACCGTAGTAAGTCACGGTCAACCAAACACAACGAATGAGCAGCGAAGCGAACCAAGCGCGACCAATGACCAGCGAAGCGAAGCGGCGCCTAGGTATATAACGAGAAGTGTAACACAACAGATTCAGTCTTTAGAATCCTTCTGAAGAAGCTGGCAGGATGATCAGCGAAACGTCAAGTCAAGTTCGACGACCACGGCAAGACCCGGAAGAATCTACTTCACCACAAAACATGTAATAGCAAATATAGGTATTTCATATAAAAATATAGTTGCAAAAATTAGACAAGAGTCCAATAAAATTTGTACTTCAGATACAGTTGCTGATAATACAAGATCTGGTAGTTTCAGATGAATTTTCACAGAATACTTTTTCCTTAAACCTTTAAACATTTTATAAAGCTGTAGAAATTTGGCAAAAAGCTATATTTGTGCATAAAACAACAAGAAAAGTCTTTCCCTCTCTTATCGAGATGACAAAAGAAGAATTCGAAAGTCAAAAGTTCCTGATGTTTCATTGATATTTTCAAAATGGCTTTTAAAAACACCCGATGAGAATATGGATAATACGGATTGTCTTACTCTATCAAATATGAGTTTATACTCAAAACAATTTTCCAAAAATATATTTATACAGGGTGGACCATAGTTCCGGGGTAGATTCTTTGGGACAAAATATGAGGATATAACCAAAAAATCTTCTATATAATACAGAATTTTCGTGTTCTTATAATGATGTAAAAGTATGACAATAGTTTTGGCTGAACACGGGTTGAGTACTGAGAAAGACATTAATTTATATCCCATATGGACTAGAACAAATGAACGAAAATTAAATACACGCCAGTATTAGCAATCATGAGTGATTTTTAGTCGATTGACAATCGCACATGTATCGCGTTAGGAATAATCATTATAACAGTACTACGAATTTTGTTTTCTATGGAAACGAATGACGAATGCGGGAAATTCAACTTACATAGCATATCAACAGTATACCGGTAAGTAATAATAATAGAATACATACAATCTTGCGAAAATATTATTGTATTCTCCGCCGTGCGACATGCAGGTTGTTCGTATAGCGCGTTCGTATACTCCGAGCCCGAGAGTGCGAGCGCAAATGACTATGAAAATGAGGCGTATTAAAAATTTGATTGTTCGAAAACTATGAGACCTAGCGAGCTGGATCTTTTTAAAAAACTTGTCTATAGTTTTGTCTATATTTGACATCATATGTACATACATAAATTTTGAATAATTAACATACTCGCTAACATAGTAAAGTTTTTAATGCATGGATTTTCTAGTGGCGACTTCGGGGTTTATTTTCTCGAAAAGGGCTTACGTTTTGAAAATTTGAAGAGTTGCATTAGAAGCACTATAGTTTTTTGAGTAAGTTTACAAAAATTCATAATTGTGGCTCAAACTGTTGATTTAATAGTGCGATGCATGTTTTAAAAAATACATTTTTCAAAATACTACTCAGGCATGAAAAATTTGATTTTGCGAAATTCGGTCCTACTAAAAAAAGTTGTAATATTCCATTTCGGATGGCCAAAATTATGTTCTACAAGATGGTGAAGGTCTCGTTTAGTTGTACCTTAATTAAAAAAAAACGGCATAATAAGGGGCCGATTTTACTCCCCCAGTAGTGGTTAAATTATTCATAGTTTGAGCTGTTCCACAAGGCAGACTTTAGGATAAACTATTTAGGGCCGGCTTATCAATGAAGTGTTAACACTTAACTATAGGATAAATGCCAAACGAAACAATTGATATCTATTGTTTTGTTTGACAGTTATCATTTGGTTACGAGTTAACCTTGCATTGATAAACCGGCCCTTAGTTGAGTAAGCTACTATAAATGGGAACATAGAACATAGAAACAACAACATAGAAACTGTATAGTTGTTACTTACTTTGGCAGCTGTAATTTTCTGATCTGTCAATGCCATTGTTATTAACGTGCAAAATAAGGCCACTCTGGTAGTAAATAAATTAAAGGTCATAAACAGAGCTCTAACATAAGAGGACTTCATGACGACTTTCAATTCTGCCTTTCTTGCTAATTTTATTATTTTGTCAAATGGTTTTTCCCAGGCGTACATTTTAATAACTTGCACCCCAGATATAATCTCATCCATCAGTCTTACTCTTTCGTCAGTTTTTAAGGCTGTCTGCTTTCTGTATATCGCAGACAACTTTCCAGTGTAAGCTGAAAGAAATTGTTTTAGAATACTATTTCTGTAGTTTCAATTCAACTTACCTTGCAAAGGAACGACAAGGAAGACGGGGACAATTCCTAGGGCACCAGCATAACCCGCTTCGGCGTATAGGAAGTACATCACAACTAAGGCAGAGGTCGGGGCAACCCACATGTGGTGGATGAATACTGACACAATATCGAATCTGCTGACGTCGTTTGACAGTAAATTCACGATTTTACCAGATGCTGTTTCCCCCAGGGCAGTCTTACTTAATCTTAACGCCTAAAATTAACATTTGAATTTGATTCCAATAATATTTTACAGAAATAGTTGAATTAAAAGTAATTACCCAGTCGTGTTGCTGATAATGTTTAATGAAGGTCATCTACCAAAATCTTTGCCTTATATGGGATTGACACGAATTGTGAATTTTACAATACATAATAGGTACGTTTATTTTAAAAAATAGTACAGCTATACAACTTTTTCAAAAGAAAGTGTATCAATAATGTTGTTTTTCAACACTGAAGTCCATAGCCTACTTTGTGAGATATATTACAAAAAGCTGAAAAATAGGAAAACCACAAACGGTTATAGCCTCCTTATTTGAGGAGATACGAAAAAAGTTAAAGGGATGAAAGATGACGGCAAAGACAATAATAATAATAATGTGTATCAAAAAATTCCAAAAACTCAGTTGCCTTTGACATACGCTAAATGAAAAGAACAAATCTCAAAGTAGGCCATGACACTATTAATTCCGTTTATTTTTCTCTTTCCTACGATATAAAACATGTCACAAAAATTTTAACTGTTAGTGTATTCAATATTTTACGAAAACAACAATTCATATCAGTGAATCGTAAAATCAGCAATGCCATGATTAGTGAAAAACAATGTATACACTGTTATTAATTTGACAGATTATCACTATTGTATGTTGTATATTGCGTCGTCGAGTTCTAAGACAAGTTTTATATCAGTAATTATGATGTACACCAATAATAACAAATTCGATATGATTGGCATTTATTGTCAGTGCAATTTTGACGCTGAGATGGCAGTCACATTTACGGACGTAGATTTCCAGATGCTCCGCAGCCAAATCAAACTATGTTTAGAAAGTTAGTTCAAAATCTAAAAACGGACGGTTTATTTTCAAAAAAACTAATAAGGTGAGGGCATGTTGAGGATAATGTAAGAAAAGTGAGAAAAGTGAATAGAGTATCGAATTATGTTAACCACAATGAAGAAACCTCTTTGAGACAAATTCAGAGCAATTGCCGCATAAAAAAAGACAGTGCAAGAAAAATATTTAAAAAAAAACGGATTTCGATACTACAAAATGAATGAATTAACAGTGGCAGAAAAATTAAATTATTCGTATTTTCAACAAGATGGGGCTCCACCTCACACTGCTGTAATATGTCCAAATTATTTAAATCAAGTTATGCCAGATAGCTGAATAGATACCTATGGACCCTTTCTATGGCCAGCTCGATCACCGGATATTACTCAATTGGATTTTCTCATCTGGGGTTACATTAAAGGCAAGGTATTTCAAACTGCCCCTGAAAATATTGAGGACATCAAAACCAGGATTAGAAACGCATGCGAGGCAGTTACTCCTGAAATGGATTGAAAGTTTTTTAACAGGACGGAATCAATGGGTAAAAATCGATAATTTCCTATCTAATACCATAGAGGTTCACTCTGGTCTTCCTCAAGGAGGCCATTGTGGCCCCTTATTTTTCAATTTATTTATTAATGATATAGCTGGTTATATAACACATTCCAAGTTTCTGCTTTTTGCGGATGATTTAAAAGTTTATTTAGAAATAAGCGATCAGTCTGACTGTTTGCTACTTCAGGAAGACTTGAATAGCTTTGTTATTTGGTGTGATTTAAACTGTATGAAATTGAATACTGACAAATGTTATTGTGTGAACTTTAATCGGTTATGCTCCTCGGTTGATTTCGATTTTACTTTAAATAACATTTCTCTAAAACTGGTTACTGAAATAAAAAATCTAGCCATTTTGTTTGATACAAAGCTATGTTTCATTAACCATATATCTACCATTACTAATAAGGCTAGCAAAATGCTTGGATTTATTTTTAGAATTGGGAAACAATTCTCAGCTCAAACTTTTAAAATTTTATACTGTGCATATGTTCGTTCACATTTAGAGTACGTTGCTGTGTTGTGGAGTCCATTTTATAACAATCATATTCAATCAATCGAATCAGTTCAGAATAGATTTGTGAGATGTATATCACATAAACTGTATTCAAATAGTAATAATAATCCATTCCTGTTAGATAATACCGAGGTATGTAACATTTTGAATATCAAATCTTTGAGTGGCAGGAGGATCCGAGATGATTTGTTGTTTGTTTTTACATTACTATCTGGCATTATCATATGTCCTGAACTCCTTCAAAATATTGACTTCAGTGTTAAATCAACTAACATCAGAGAAAAGTCTCTTTTTCATATTAAATACCATTAATTATGGCTTTCATCGGTTTATGACCAGAATGTTGCGGTCTGCTAATGGTGCCAATACTAAGCTAGACTTTTTAAATCACTCTTTGAAAAGTTTTTAATGTGCTGTAAATGAGTTATAGTATTACACTTGTTAGTTTTTTCATTATTCTTGTATTTTAAAGGGGTTATCCCGTTAATGAATAAATAAATAAATAACATGTAATGCGTGAGGTGTCTCGTAGAACACGTTTGTATATTAGAATGCATGGTGCACAATTTGAGCATTTGTAGTTAGCAAAATAAATACACACATTTTGTTTTCAGTATGGTAGCAGGTAGTGTTCCTCGCCTTCGGCTCGGACTACAAACTTTTCGCTCGTGTGGAATATGAATCACTCCACAACTTGCTGTAGGATATACTAATATAGGTTTAAAAAAGAGTGACAAGTACAGTATTATTCATAGCGGTATATCAAGTCAGTGCCATTTTTAAGGCGATTCAAGTATAGTTCAAGTAATAAATTCCCGAGACAGAAAAACCTAACAAGAACTTTACGAAATAATTATTATCGCCGCGGGCCATGGCGCTAGTTGTAATAAACAGATTCCAGTAAATTAAAAAGTGCAACAAAAACTTTACGAAATAATTATATTCCCGACGCACATTAAAAACCTATAAAGGTAAGCGAGTCAATTTGCAAACAGCACAAAAAAGAGTACCGGTATTTTAATCAGGTCGTAAAGTTTTTATGTCTCAGTTTCTTCCTACTTGAACTATACCTTTCAAATTCAAGCTATATACGATATTATTTTAAAAAATTGTATCTCAACTTATTACACAAACTATTCTTGTCTTTCTATTTTCGATATACAGAGTGTTGAAGTCATAACAATTATTATATTCGCTACTGTTTCAGTTAATACATACTTTTCTGTATATTAAGGCACAGCACGCGGCTCTCACTTTCATTCCATAATGAAACGCTCCCATTATATACTGATTGATTAATAAGGCACTAAGGGCGTTTAAGGCCACAACAGCCCCGGCGTACCAAAGGGCTTCAGTCTTGGTGACGGATGGTTCCGGCTTGAAGTACTCCAAGAGCTTTCCAAGCATCAGGGGTTGACTTAGACGAACAAAAATGTCCATTAATACTAAAATTACTCCTAAATATAAGTACTCTGGCCAGAAAGTCGCTACTAATACTCTAAGGAGGCTCGGTTTCTTCTGCCGCATTTTTCCTTTTGCCGCGTATTTGTTCCATTTTCTGTAATAAAAAAAAAGAATATAAAGTGATTGGTGGAAACCAAACAGACTTGTCGTCGATTGATTTTGAATTAGAACAAAACATAAAGCATTTGAATTAATAATCTGTTGTGACAAATAGCATATTTTTTTATGTGTGAAACAAATCTAAACCCAAAAATCATGACATTTCTACTCATTTCATGACATTAAACTTTGACATTCCACATGGTTGTGCGTTGCCATTAGCAATGGAAGTAAAAGTACTTTTTCTTCCGCTCGAGCGGATTTTTATTTCCGTTGATGATGGCAACGCACAGCTAAATTTTTTATCTTCTTTTTTTATAGCTAATCGGCGTTTGAAGAAAAAATAACATCATATTCGGAGTAAAAGCAACTTTTGTGATTTGTCTGTAAAAGTATCACTTTTACTTCTAATAAAATAATATACTATTGATGCCTATTTAGTAGCACTAAAATGTGAACCAGATGTGAATTTGGTCGTCTAGTCTATTTGCAGCAGCGAGCACCTAAAATTCTTCAGATATACGTAGAGTGATAAAAACACACTTTTAATCAATTATGTTAATAAATTTAAGGTTTAATTTATATGACATCATTACCATCGATGTGGAATTAATTATAACAGAACATTAATTTGATGAATAGTTATAAAAAATACTTTCTCTATTACAAAGTACTTACATTACCCACGCTGTGGAGCGCGTAAAGTCAAATTTTACGCGCTAATGCGTTAAATAGTAGTTTGTGCAACAAGAGTGGATATGGATAATCCACTCGAGTTGTACAGTATACTTTTTCTACGACCGGATTAAGAAAAAACAACAAATAATAGTTTTAATCAAATTTTAATATGCAAACTTAGCTTCTGCTAAATCTTATGCTCTAGGTGCAAACATTTTATAAAAGCTTCAGTAGCCTAGCGGTTATATGCACGCTTCGATTCAATTCAAAAAGTCTTTATTCAAAGTAAAAATGGTATAAACACTGCCTCCCCAGTACCCATCCCGGGACCGACCCTGCGACCACCGCGTTAACGCAGTGGTGCATCGCAAGGCCGGGCCGAAACGGGACTGGTTTGGCGAAAGTAAAAATTGAACAATACAAAAAATAAAACAACCTGAACTCCTTTTGCAAAAGGGCAAATTAAAACAAGTAATATGATAAAAGATGCTTAAAAAGAAAGCTTAATATAAAAACTGGGCACTTAAACATGGTATTACCGCTGGAGCACTGAACTTTTTAGATTTTTACACTGACGCCGACACCATAACTCGTACGAAGTGCCGTCTGCGAGTTGCTTCAAATGCAAGAGATCATAGGTTCAATCCCCACATATAGCTACTTTTTTTTGTCATAATATATCACTAAAATTTTGTCTATATATAATAATTTTAATAAAATTTTAGATGGTATACCGTTTATCGATCTTCACTGGAATCACTAATTAAAGTACAGGGCCAAGGATGAGCCTTGCGGAACGCCACCGATTTTATTGGTATTATCTCATTGTCCATAATTTATTTTAATTTCACATACATCATTTGGTTGCCAAGATAAGATTGGGACCAGTTGTAAGATACACCCCTTAAGGCATAAAATTTAGTTTTTGCAGTAAATACTGATGTACCACGCAGTCGAATGCTTTGAGTAGGTCACAGAATACACAAAGTGGGTCGCGTTTTACTTCTAAACAGCCGCTTCCATTATTAATTAATAATAATAATAGTCTTTATTGGTAATAAATATTTACAAAGAATATAAGTGACAGGGCGAAGATACAATATTATTTATTACCAAATGGCGGAGTTTGCTATCTTATATATAAATATAAGAAGCACTCTTACACTCAACCAAAACAAACAAAAAAAACAAACAAAACAAAAATAGAATTGCGTCACATGTGCTGTGACCTGTGTGTATTACGTTCTATATACCTTTTGATATGTTATACGAGTTTAATAACAAAAGCATAAGTAATAGTCAAAAGATAATTTAGATATGACCTTACGTCTTGGTTCGTAGGTAGGAAATTGGCAATTTAGGTTTGTAATCCCAAGATAAAATAAGATAGCTATAAATTAATAAAAAAATTTACTTGATTTTAATAAGAAATTTATACATACATTTTATTGTACTATCGTATGATAATTGTCTCAATAATTATTTTCAATCAGAATAATTAAGCTAAAAAGTTTAAAATTAAATTTTATTAGTCAGACTATTTTTTTCCCCAATGGCTTTGGGTCGTAAACCATGCAACCAATGACAACTTGAGTATGCAATAAAAAAAACAAAAAACAAAGAAAATTAATTTTTTTGTACCTAAAACTAAACCTAACTCAAACCGACAGAGATATTAGTTAAAAACGACAGGAAAAGGCAGGGTCACACGTTTCTCGTCCAGGTGTCGATCAGGACATTATTGTAACTTAGACAAGACTGGGTAGACCTCGGTAAGTAGGAATAACCAACACAGGGAAAACATAGGGTGTACGAATTTAACCTATAACTTAACTTTGGTTTCTTTTATAAAGTCTACAATGCAGTTGTATATCTTATTTGATCCTATCACCAACAAGCTAAGCAAATTAAATGGAGCTATGATATCACAATTTTTAATAATATTTTGGACAAATTTCGTAGATGCATCTTTATACTTAACACAGCCAAAAAACACGTGATCTAGGTCTCCTATGACATTACAGTGTTCGCACTTATCCGAAGTAACAATTCCAATTTTAAACAAATGAAAGTCAGACTATTAATTGTCTTGGTATTTTAATTTCAATATTTTATTAGGTAGATTTACATTCGCGAATTTGCAATTTTACTATCACATAATATGATGAGTGGCATTTGGAGTTGTGCAAATACAAGGTATTTTATCATTAACATGTAAACAGTAACGTCAAATAATCACCCGTATATTTCCATGGCTTGACGTGTGCAAATTGTACTTTACCACGTGTAAGCCTTTGCAAGGATGCTTTGCTTTTCTACAATACATACAGGGTGAACCATTAATAATAGGCCATAGTTGAAGGGTAGATTCTTTGGGCTAAAATATGAGGATCAACCAAATATGCTTTAGTGAAATGTTAGAACCCGGATAGTGCCGGCGCAGTTCGAGATGTTTAACAGTTCTCCGGAGTGTATTAGTCATCCATGCTTCCAATTTTAATTGTAAATGACTTCACGTCAATAAAATGACCGCAGCGGAATGTACGATGTGCTTGGAAAGAGAGAGATAAAGATGTAATCGAATATGACATTGTACAAATTTATTATACCTAATCTTTAAATCTCTCTTTACTCCTGAGGACATTAGGGCTAATTTTATTTTAGTTCTACAAAGGGGAAAGTGTTTATTTTTATAATATAATTATTTTTGCAAATCTAAAATAGAAGAAACAAATTTTTTTTTATATATACTTTTTTTTCTCTCATCATCCCACATTGTAACATATTTTTAATGTCTTTTAATAATAAATAAATAAATAAATAACACCACATGTAATTACGACCCCCTTTATCCCGATAATAAAAGCCGTTTTTTTAAATAATGATTTATATGAGAGTATATCGAAGCGTTCGGTGATATAAACACGGCCGAGGAGATCTGATGTTGGATGCGGGGACATTCGGTTACTTACTTTCAAGCGAGATGAATGTTATAACAGTTAATACTGGTCAATGGGATTTTTCTTTAAATTCTTACAAAAATGTTGCTGTGGAAAAAAATACTGAGACTGATCTTCGCCAAATTTGCTAGAGAAACTTTTCTTTATTCTAAGAAACAATAATTATGTAATATATCACGTTCGATCATAGAGGGTGCCGCAGGACCTGTATCTGATGAATTTTTTTTCATTTTTTTTTACGAAACGTTGTGGTACTTCTGACCACAAAATCTGATGACGGCGTCATTTCCACGTATAAAAATGCACTTGGTAGAACTTGATAACTCCAACCGTTTTCGAGGAAAGTGCCGTTAACTATTTCAATAATTTTTTGAAAGACAAATTCAAATTTAATATAACAAAGCGCATTTATTGAAAAAGTACAAAACGTAAGGGAAAACAAAATCGTAATAGCAGCGTAAACTCTTTCTTACTAATGGATTATTTTCATGGTATTGAGACAAATACATAAATCAAAAGATTGTCTAAAATAAGGATCTAATCTTATTAGAAGACCAAAAAATAACGTAAAAGTTGACTTAATGACATTATAAACTTTCCCCCATGCAAAAACTCCATTGCTGCAACTTAGAGTAAATGTTCGACATGGTCTCCACCTACTTCTATGCCTTTTCTAATTCTATTCATAAAAGATTTTCTCACATTGAAAAATACATTTTCCTGTCCTCTAATAAAATTCGCTGTGTTTTGTATTTTGTCCCAGAGTTCTTCTCTTGAGTTGATGATAGTACTTGCATAGACTAAGAACTTCATATGTCCCCACACATAATAATCCAAAGGATTATAATCAGAACTCCTTGGTAGCCAAGCAAACTCACTTCCTCGACCGATCCATCTGCATGGGAAAGTCTCATCAAGATAATTCCTGACATCGATGGAAAAATGAGGGGGAGCTCCATCTTGCATGAACCACATTCTGTTCCGTATGTCTGGCATGAAAGCATGTAATATATCAGCAAGAGTATTTTGAAGAAAAAACAGATAAGACTGTCCATTTAAATTTGGAAGAAGGACAAATGGTCCCAATAATTGATCGCCGATGATACCACACCAAACGATAACCTTAAATTCTTGCTGAAAATGCCTTTCTTTAACGGCATAAGGATTTTCTACTTCCTAATAATGGGTATTACTTCAGTTAAAAACGCCTCGGCGAGTAAAGATTTCTTCGTCGGTAAATAAAGTGTTTTTAACAAAATTTCGATCCCTGTTGTGTTTATTTAGAACATGTTGATACAATTGTAGCCTTTGTGGAAGATCCCTTCGAAGTAAGTTATTGTACAGGAGTGAGATGATATGAGTAGAAGCGTTCTTTACGTCCTAAGACTCTTAGGACAGATTGTTTACTCACCCCTGTTGGGAGGGCGGTCAATAAGAATTATTGAGCCACAGCACTTAGGCCCCATTGGGCCCCTTGTACATCCTCCCTGTAGGCAGACCCTCGCCTAGGCCTCCAACCAACCTAATCTTGCTCGAGGAACACAAGAACAAAATAAAATGATTAAATGACATAAATGACAGAACTAAAACCTAACCAAAGCACACTTTTCAATAAATACACTTTGCTTCAAAAAATTATTGAAATGTTTAACGGCACTTTCCTTGAAAATGGTAAGAGTTGTCAAGTTCTACCAAGTGTATCTTTTGTACGTGAAAATGACGCCCTCATCAGATTTTGTGGCCAGAAGTACCTCGTTTCGTCAAAAAAAAATATGAAAAAAATTCATCATCAGATACAGATCCTGCGGCGCCCTCCATGGTCTAACGTGATGTAATACATAAATTATTGTTTCTTAGAATAAAAAAAGTTCCTTTAGCAAATTTGGCAAAGATCAGTCAAGAAGCTGTTGAGTTATTGCTAAAAACGAAAAAATAATTTGAACTTTGACACCCTGTATATTTTTCCACAGCAACATTTTACTATATCCTCATATTTTGGTTCAAAGAATCTACCCCTGAACTATGGCCTGTTATTAATGGTCCACCCTGTATACTGTGAGAATCCTCACTTGAAAATATTCAAGGTTTTATTGATTGTCATCTTAATTCATCTAATGCAGCCAAAATAAAGTGGAAGTTATTTTATAGTTGGATCCTTTTGGGGAGGTGCTAAGGAGTACCCAAAAAATGTTTGTACTTCAAAGACCGTGTGCTCCAATAGTTATTAACAATTTAATTTTTTTAACCGCGTTTAACCTAACAATGTGAATAACTCGAGATATATAGGTTCGATCTGGACAAAAAAACCAAAATCTTTGTAATTAATTTTTTTAGAAATCTACGTTTAGTGTAGCTCTTAAGCGCAACCATAACCTACAAAAGTGAAAAAACTTGCCAAAATCGTTTCTTTTTCATTTTGCTGTCCAGAGCTGCTGGATGAACCGATCAGCTTCAAACTTTCAGAAAATCTACCTTTCGCTCTAACAAAAACACCCTGAAAATCTGGTGCAAAAATATTAAATCCAGTGTGCGTAATTGAATTTGTTATTTAAAATTTGAATTGGCCGTCATTTTATGCATTAAGTCCAAACCGGATATTTTTTTTCCACATAAAAATATATAATCATAACTTGTATATGTTTATAAAATCATAAAGTATTAATGTCCTGCTTTGAGATTTATTTTATTTATGTGATTAATCATCATTATAGCTTTTGGCGAGGTTCACTATTAGTATTTTAATTAATTCAGTGTAGATTCTTCTACTGTAAGGTTGTTTTTGTAGTTTACAATAAACACCTGAAGATATTTCAGTATCAATTATTTTTCACTTCAAACCCCAACACTGCTAATATTTTCCTGTTCTATATTTAGGTTATTAAGAAACTAAAATATTTAATAATTACTTTTGCAGTTGTGTATGCCGTTCAAGGATTTGGCGTTTAAATGGTGACTCACGTTAGGCAGGCTGCGTTACCACCATGCTAAGCTGGTTGCCTGTATAATAGGACTTTACTTAGAACTAAGACGTCCCAGGAAGTAAGTCTGCTTCAATTATTAAATCCGGTTCCTATTTTTTCATCCAGACATACTAAGAGATTTTGTAATTTTGTCCCATACAAACATGCAAAAAGGGCGGATCTCAAATATTCCATAAATCTGATGCTCGATAATTTTTGAGCAGTTGGATGGATTTACATTATTTTTTTTTGTTTTTTGGAGGAATTCTGAGAAACATTAGAATGCTACTCATCATTTTCTTGCCACAAATATTGAAAATGTTTCATGTCTGATAAACATAACTACAATAAGATATATTCATTATATTTCATAAAAAAGAGTATAACAAAACAAGTGCATTTACAACAAACAATACAATTTTTAACGTATTAACATTTCTTTTAGATACAAAATTTAAGGTTTTTTAAAGATTCAAAAGAACTGTTAACAATAACAAGAGTGTAACAAATAGTATATTAACATTTTTGAACTACTCATGTATAACACATTGTTTTCTTGAACATGAAAAGTAACGGCACTTGTGATACCTTGGCTTTTAGGTATATTTCTAATCTACCTATTGCAGAGTGCAGTATGTCACGACTTTCTTCGATTATGGTCCCCAGACCCCAAAAATGCCCCCGTTGTAAGTTTATATATTATGCTATATAACGAAATTTCTAAACACCCTGGAGGGCGCATTTCTCAACGGATAAAAAATTTGGCAGGCACGTACCTTTAGTCCATATCTCGGTTAAGTTCAAAGATGGGCCAAATCGGTTTCTTCGTTTCAAAATGGCTTCGGTTCAAAGTTTAAAAAAAAATTCTCAAAATTATATTTCAAATCAAATATGTACATGTGATACATCGTTGGATTGTGCTCATCTAGCCCTACAACTTTGTGTAAAACATTTTTTGCTAAAACGAATGGGAAGAATTTAAAAAAATGGCGGCGATTCAAAGTCTTTAAAAAATTCTCAAAATTTTATTTCAAATCAAATATGTACATGCGATGGATCGTTGGATAGTAACTCATCTAGACCTACAGCTTTTGTCTAAAACATTTTTTGCTAAAATACATAGAAAAAATATAAAAAGCGTGATTTATTTATATTTGGAAGACTACCTACGTGCTAATAGTTCTTAAATCGATGACAATAAATTGAAGTTGGGCAGTTCTAATAAGGATATACTTAATTATTTACTTAATCACTTATTTAGTAAAATAATAGATACTTAAAGTATAGTGCAAAACAATATAGGACGAAATCTATTTTTATTGTTATTATTTTCGAAGTTTGCAACATATAACCATTTTTTAAACTAATACAACACTAAAATTTGTTTAATTCTAACACGAAATAATTCTATAATGTATAAATAGTAAAATTTGTGTACATTTCCCGATAATTGTACAAGGTCGTATCACAATGTTATATTTATCATTCGTTTGATAACTACCGCGTGAAATTGACAGTTGACGTCTAATCGGAGAACGGTAGAACTATACATGCGCGTGAGCATATCTCTTAAATCTTAGTATATATTGTAGTGAATTTGTAATTAATATATTGACAAAAAATAAATCAACAATGTGACAGATTGAATTTGTTGTATCACTAATAGCGTACATTTTACGTTCTACAGATTAATTGAATATCATAGGATAACTTACATCGTTATAAACATCTCTGTATAGGTTAAATTTGAATTGCTTTAAATTAAATGGCTCTCTAATTTTCCTGAATAACTGTCTTGCAAAATAAAAAGAGGATCACAAAAATCCATTCAACTGCTTAAAATTTATCAAGGCCCAAATTCACGGAAAATTTGAAGTTCTTGTTTTATACCGATTTAAGAAATAGAGTGCTTATTATAAAATTAAGGTCGCCATATCCGAGAGAGAGAGAGAGAGAGAGAGATCCGATAGGAACATATTTACTGTTTTTTTGCGAACAAACTATAAGACTACCTAAGTAGAACTATAACAAGAGTAGTGTTATAAATTTTCACTCGATAATTTCAAACATATGCGAAATAGTTAGATTTAAATTTAGGAAATACGAAGATTGACATAGTTTTCAAAATTAAATCACTATTTTGCAAACAATTGAAATTATTGAGTGAAAATTCATATCACTACACCCATAGTACTACTTAGGTAATCTTATATTTCTTTTACCAATACATGTATTAAAAAAAGTTATGGCCAAAAATAATAAATACTTCCTTATCTCTATCTCTTGGTTATGCCCACCTTAAACTGCAAGAATCTTACATATTGTAATAGATATCTAAGAATGAGATTTTGTAACAATAATTTATAATTAGTCTATACGTGTATATATGGCAACAAAAAAGTAAATTCTTTTCTTGTATCTACAAATGTGAGCACAAATGTTATGTTGAATGCGGTTCAATGGAGCGCAATAAACTTGTCATGGTCTGTTAGCCACTAAATTTTGCGAAACAGGATCGGTTTCAACAAAAACCCAACAATTAAATAGTATATTAAAAGGGGTATCACGTGAATGTCTTGAGAGATACATTCTGACTAAAGTATACAGTTATATTACATAATATTTTAACGCAGTTATTAATTAATAATTGTTATCAAAAATAATTTCAGAAAAAATCTATTATAAAAACATACTTATGCAATTTATACCCTAAGTTTATTTCAAATATGTCCTCTCCAAAACCATCTGTGTGTAATAGAGAAGTTACTAGATAAGAATATCAGTTCGCCTACTACGTAATTATAAATCAGCACAAAAATGTTGTTTATCTCCATACTCGTACAATAGTCTGTTATATAAAAGTAATACGTAATTCCTCAGGTGTTATAGAGAAGATTTATGGAATGCATCTTTATAGTGAATTAATAATATCGATAATATTAGTATAATAAACTTAAGGAAACGACACTTGTAAATTATAACTGTCGTTTCCTCGTTTTCGTTGTATACTTCGGTTATTCCTTGTTCTAGGCGACTGAGCTACCGTGCCGGTAACAATTAGCATTAACAGCTTGATACTGGGTGATATAAATGAATAAAACGGGCTTTAGTTAAGATATATGTAATTAAAAATGTTTTGATACTGCAAAAATGATAGTGCTGTCAAAATTAATTAACGCAACATCTATTTTATTAAAATTTATGAGCATTTAATGCTTATAAATAAAAACTCAACACTTACTACTTAAACTTATTAAATTAATAAATATCTTTTACTGACCTCTCTAATCTATCTCCTAATAATGTACTTCGGTCGCTGCGAAGTGGATTGTATAAGTCATCTACATCTAATGTTTTTCTGTATCCTTTCTTGAACATGCCAATTGTGTAACTGAAATAAAAAACATCAATATTATACTCTTCAGGAATGTAAATGCTTATAGACTAGTAATATTTATGAATAACAATTACGAAGGTAAATTTCTTACAGATAATACAAATATTACAGAATTGCATATTACCATCAAAACGCTAATGCTTCGATTGCAACAAACACCAGCCGAAAGACTGATCCTACTTAAAGGAGCTCTCGTGCCAGTCGTCACACACCACTTGCAGACTGCAGTTTCGGGCTGTTGGCTCTCGTCAGTGCAAGGTAGGCATGTGACGACCGACACGAGGATCACTTGACCATTTAGTACATTTCCGTATCTTTGGGATAGCGACATGTAAAATAGTCAGCAGGCGCCATCTAGCGGTCCAGTGTCGAGTAAATTCGTCATAGTAGATTTGCTCATAAATCCATGTTGTGATATAGATATACAGTTTCTTATTGAAGGATATATGTGATTGTATATAGACATCTCGCAAACTTTCGCAAAATTACTAATTATAGAAATAGGTCTATAGTTATCTAAGAAATTTATATTACCATTTTTTAACACAGGACAAACTTTAGTCAGTTTCCAGCACTCAGGAAATGTAGATGTGCTCAAAATGAGATTGAATATTATTAAAAGTGAGGTAACAAAAATTCAAGAACAATCTCTAACTAAAAAACTCGGGATTTGATCATAGCCAGCGTCATTTTATTTTTTAATTTACATATGGCTCCAATAACTTCATTCTCATTGAAAATAATCTATATTGATGCAAGTATTTGATATAGAATCACTACTGTCATTATTGTGAGCTGAGAGGTCACTCGGCAAATAAACACTACTAAAGTAATCTCGAAAACCATTAATAATTGACTGCGAATCGCTGTAAGAATTATCAGTGAGAGACATTTTTCCGGGAATACGAGACGTTCCTTTTTTATTTCTTATATATGACTAAAAATATTTTGAATCAATAACTACATTTTGCTCGACTCTTTCTATGTATATTTTATATGCATTATTAATTTGAGATTTAATTAAAGTTCGCAATCTCTTAAAATCCTGAAAGTACTATTCGTTCTTATATTTCTTATATTTATGGCAATACTTCTCTTTTAACCTAATATTATTAATAATTTCTGGCGTATACCAAACTGGAAATTTTGTCTTCTTATTTGGATATAAGGGAACGTGAATATCCAAAATTGAGTACAGCTTATCTTAAAAAAAAATTCACAAGCCGTGTTAACGTCAGTAACATCATACAAAAAAGACCAGTCTGTTTACTAAGGGCCTCATATAAGGCAGGACAATTGGCTTTTTTAAAATTATATGTTCTGTTTAAAGTATTGTTCGGAAGGTTGACGATGGAAAAATGGAATGCAGGATACGCATAGGAGGAAACCTATCGGAACCCTTTAAAACCTCTAATGGACTACGGCAAGGAGATGCACATTCCTGCACTTTATTCAACTTAGCCCTCGAAAAAGTTATACGAATATCGGGTGTACCAACTATAGGGACAATATATAAAACTGATGCTTCTGACCTGCCTATGATATCTATGCCGTCTGCATAGGCCAAGATTTGGATGGATTTTTATATATTGTATATGTATATTTATTATATAGCATACAGAGCAATGAAAGGGGCAGCAGAGGAAATAGGGCCAGTAATTAACATCAGTAAAACCAAATACTTGCTAGCGTCGCGTCGTCGGAAATGCCAAGAAATATAATTTACCCCCCAAAATAGAACCCTACATATAGAAGATCACGATATCGAGGTGATCAGGGAGTTTGCTTACCTCGACTCATTGATTAGCAGCCAGAATAACACAACGGCCGAAATAAAACGCAGAGTCCTCCTGGCCAATAGATGCTACTTTGGACTCAACTCAGATCCCACAACATCTCCAGAAGTACAAAGTGTAAACTGTATAAAACATTAATAAGGCGATGATAACATACGGCTCCGAATCGTGGACACTAACTAAGGGTGACGAGACCATCTTGGAATGTTTCGAGATTAAAGTACTAAGGAGAATCTATGGGGCTGTTGAAGAAAATGGATTGTCGAGAAAAAGGTACAACTTCGAACTGTACAGGACCAGATATCATTAAAACAATTAAACTTGGACGTTTGCGATGGGTTGGTCATATTATGAGGATGGAGACAGATGAGCCTACTCGAAAGGCTTTACTGGATAAACTTGTAGGACAACGCAGAAAGGGAAGACCCCGAATGCGGTTCCAGACAATATAGATGCCGATTTAAATGGTATAGGAGTAAGAGCATGGAGAAGATGGGAGTTGGACAGGGAAAACTGGAAACAAATTCTAGAGGATGCTAAGACCCACAAAGGGCTGTAACGCCAGAGTGATTATGATGCTTATACTTGTATTTATGACAAAAAAATCCTTTGCCAGATGGCTTAATAAAAACGTGCAATTGTAAAAAACCATGTAGTACTAATGCATGTAGCTGTGAAAAAATAACGTTACCTGGTTATCTAGATAGATAGATAGATAGATAGATACTTTATTAATTCCAAAGCCAATTACAGAATATTGGATAGAACAAGTCAAAATTGTAAATTACAAAACGCACAAAGTAATGTATAACAAATATAAACAGCACAGTATAAACCAGTCGGTCGAAATATAAATAAATAATAATATGATATATAATGTATACAATAAACGAATTAAAATTACATACAGAAGTATTCATCAGGGGCGAGCGTAGGTGAGTCTTTACTATGTATATACTTCGGTATGCGATGTAAAGCAACGACAGGCGCAGCTAGTACTTGGATGGTGACCATTCCAACGGAAACCGCGTTCTCGCCTCACACATCTTTCAGCGGCTTGTATATCAGTGTATGCGCGGAAGCTATACAACCTTAGGCGAGGGTTGTATAGGAGATATACCATCCTTCGGAGGGGATGTAAAGCCGTCGGTCCCTTGTCTATTAAATGTTAGGCAAGTAAAAGATCCCTACTCTTCTTAAGGGAAGAGGTTCGGCAAAAATTCCTGGTTGGGGGTAGCTCGTCTACAGACGTCGGTGTTAGGCCTCAGTAGTGGAAATAGGCCGACGTTAAATAAATGTATAAAAAAAAAGTATTCATCCAATCTATAAAAACATTTATCAGCTAAGTATGTTTTTAAACGTTTCTTAAATTCAAAAAAAGTACTACTTTCTTTGATGTCAGGAGGTAATTTGTTGTAAACCTTTAGTCCCAGACTATTAGGCAAATTGAACGTTACGTTTAATCTTTGAAATGGTATATGAAAATCATGTTTTTGTCTTGTATTAATAGCGTGCACATTTTTGTTATATAAAAATCTATCCTTATTTTTGAATATATACAAACAAAGCTCATATATAAAAAGAGACGACAATGATAAAATTTTGTATTTTTTAAATATATTATTACACGAGTCAGTATTTAATATACCAGTCATGCACCTTATAACCCGCTTCTGAGCTATAAAAACATTAAGTGATGAGGTGGAGGCGCCCCAGAAGCAAATACCATAACGAAGACTTGAATCGACTTGAGCGTAATATAGCTTTAGCAACTGATCAACATTTAGTACATTTCTTATACTTCTAAACTGAAAGACTATAGAATTTAATTTAGATATAACACTTTCACAATGGATCTTCCAATTTAGACATTCATCCACGTGTATTCCCAAGAATTTTACTTGTTCATTTTTACATGACAATTTCCGGGTGTCTATTTGCAATTCCAGGTTATCACATGTTTTTTGTCTGTTATGAAATCTCAGTGCCTGAGTTTTATTAGCATTAAAATGAAGACTGTTCCGGTTAAACCATTCATTTAATTTGTGTAATATTGTGGTACATTTGATTTTTAACGACTCTTCACTTCTGTCAGATATAATAATTGACGTATCGTCAGCGTAAATGGTGAAGTTACCGGAGGTTGTCAAAGCATCAAGATCATTTATATAAAGCAGGAATAACACCGGGCCCAAAATTGAACCCTGTGGTACTCCTATGTTAATATCGACATACTCTGAATTAACATATTCGACAGTGACGGTTTCGTTATCAATAAGGGACACATATTGTTTACGATTAAGAAGATAACTCTTAATCCAATCCAATGATATGCCTCTTACACCATAGAATAGACAGCTTGGTGAGTAGTATTTCGTGATCGATGCAGTCGAATGCACTGCTAAGGTCACAAAAGATCCCAACGGGGCACTCGCCTGCCTCAATGTATTTCATAATTTCTCCATAGAACGAGTGAACAGCAGTTATCGTAGAGTTCCCTGACAAGAATCCATGTTGATTATTTGATACTATATCATAACTATTTAGAAAAGACAATAGCCTGTTCAGGAAACAATATTCAATAATTTTTGAAAAACCTGTGGGAATGGTTATTGGTCTATAATTTTCCAGTGTTTGGGCATCATTTTTTTTATGGATCGGAATCACTTTTCCGACCTTTAAACATTCAGGAAACTTTCCGGTTGAAAATGATAGATTCACCAAATGAACTAACGGTAACGCTAAAACATCTAGCATCCGTTTTATTAAGATTACAGGTATATCGTCATACCCTGAGGAGTGTTTGTTTTTGAGTTTCCCCATCAACAATTCGCACATTTCCATTTCTGTATACGGTCTCAGTACTATTGTGTTTAGTTGTGGCAAAATATTTTGAGTAATTGTCTTTTCATTATTATTTTGTGGAATTTGGCTTAATACATCTGTGGGAGAATTTTTAAAATACATATTAAGTGTGTTGGCAACCTCCATTTGTTGTTCTATGACTACACCATTATTTTTTATTGAAAGATTTGAATTCCGGATATGTATTTGCTAAAACGAACAGATCTTTCAATTTTTGGCTTGATAACCTAACCTCATCACTAACCCACCTCTTATCTTGTCTATTATTTATATAATACTTACGTTTGGGAAAATTCACATTAAAATGGAATAAAAAATTATCGACAAAAAAATCAAATGCACCTCATCTATATACAGTTGTGATCTTGATTGTAATAATTGTAAGTTTTATAATCAATTTAATTGTATTTTAGAAAAAAATAAAATAAAAATTAAAGTTCAACATACATTCTAAATCCTATATTAGTCTACTTACAATTATTCTATTTATATTAAATCTTTGTAATGGTTCGTATTTTATATAAATTACTTTATACTTCAATGGATGCACAATGAGCGAATCCAAGGGTATCTTCTATAAAAATAGAATAACAAAATATATCTACGGTATATTATGGTATAAGCTTCAAAGAATAGATCAAATTTTTCTTACAATAAAAACATAAATTTTCATTATTATTATTATTTTCATTATTTATGATCCCTAAAAATCGCAAATTTCGCGTTTCTTGAGGTTTCAAGAATTTTTTCTCGAAATTTATCAACTTTGAAGCAAATTGTCTAAGAACATCTTTTGTTTGTTTTAGTGTGAAAAATAGGAAAATGAAAAAATCAATTTTTCTAATTTGTTTAAAAAAAATTTGTTTAAACAATTCCTGACCACATTCTCATCTGGCAAACAATACTTTCTTATTAAGCACATTAATAACAAAATGGCACAAAAATATTCCATCCGAATAAATTTTCCCGGTCGTTGACTGATTTCGGACTATCATATATACGAGAGTTGGTGCTTGAGTTTGTTACTCAAGACTAAAAGTATTGAAAATTGAACGGTCACTAGTATTAGAACAGTGATCATTTAACAGACTTATATTCGTGTCACTTATGCAAATATATTGTAATATTTTACGTAGTTGTTATTCGGAGATCGTAGGTAGGTTAAACCATTAAACCTATTTGGCTTAAAAAATAAGTGTATTATAACGGTACCATGCTCGATTGCAATTTTACTCGTTTGTATAGTTAGAATCGCCTCCTTAGTTCTCAGCCACTATATCAATGTTTCCATGAAGTAAAAAAACTATAATCATTCTTGGCAATGTTAAATATGGGTACTAAATACTCTTCAACTGCTAAAATGAAATATTATCCAAATGAAACCATCAATAAAAAAATACCAGCAATCGGCTTTACTGTTAATCCCCATTTAAATTACCCTTCCTACAGGAGTAGTGATGACAGTAGTTAAATAGTAAATTTATAATAGGATTAAATGAACGCTGGGAATTTTCTAAAACACAATGTGTAAGCATCTGTTCACCATCCCGTTATTATTATCGCAAAACAGACAATATTTAATCATCTGCACTTTTCCCAATTGGTCAGAGAGAAGCAGAGCTGAATACAGAATCATATAATAGAGTTAAGTGTATAATGAGTGCCGATGAATTGGAATTAATTTTCATCCCAGCATTTTGGCAAACCCAAATTAGTCATTCTGTAGAGTTCATGAAATTACATGCACCAATTGATAGACATTAATTGCGATCTATTATCTGAATACTTTTCTGGCATGTGATATGTTGAATTAGTTTTCTACTACTATATCATAAATAAATAAATAAATACACCACAGGTAATGACGACCACCTTTATCCCGAAAGGCTCTAGAAGAGCCTTGTGTGGGAGGGGGCTACGCATTTAGAGTCAAGGGACACACACCCAACATCCGTGTATAGTGGAAAAATCCCTCTCACAGTATTTTCCACGACTGGGGATCGAACCCGGAACTTTTGGATGAAAGGCAAGTGCGCTCACCTCTCGACCGTCAGTCATACAGTAAAGAACTATTCTAAAGTTTGACTCTACTTTTAGTTCCTTAAGTCATATATAAACAAGGCATAAAAAGAATATTAGGAGTTATTCAAGTTAACCTTACACACTAATAAAAAAATTACACAGTTTCCTGAGATTTATATTGTCGTTCTTCTTCTGAACGTATTAATATACTTTACAATAATTTCTATTTTAAATTGCTCTTTAATATTTTTTTAACTTAGTACTTTTATATTGGCATATCCTGAAGAAGGTTGTTAATATAAATACCTATAAAAAACTTTATTATTAGTCTTACAGTTTCGCTTGAATATTTTGTAAATAATGTATTTCTTTTTAAATTCTTTAACCATCACCGGACAATACAAATTTACTTGAAACATCTATTCAGCTTAATCAAACGTGCCCTCCCTGACATTTAACGAATATTATCATCAGAAAAACATTTAAAAATCGATGTTGGTAATTCTTATATCACTCATGTTCATTTTGTTGCAAAATTTATTAAATAAAATGAATTTTCATAAAAGAACACCGCGCACCTTTGTATACGAATTTGGTATCCTGCCAAACAGCATTGTTGATTGCAACGAGTCGTAAAGTCTGGTAAACTTTAATTGGCGTGTGTGTGAATTGACACTACGCGTACGACTGCATTCGCTCATTTCGCACACAAATTTAAAGCAATAGCCCAAATACATTGTTCACGTAAGTCTACCAAGCTTCTTTCTCATCTACAGAGAGACGCAAATATAAAATATACACTGAATAGAAAGAAATAAATAATATATCCTTCCGTAAGTTCAGCGATTCTCAAACTCTAATGATCTGTTAATGATTATTATTAACTGTTATTTATTTCGGTTAAAAGTCGTCTCTTATTGTAATTAAATTTGTCTTTACATGAAATATTTAAGTTATTTTCAGCGTTAAATAGTGGATATTCATCCGACAAATGGATATTGTCTTACATATACGTTTTGTAGTAGAATTGTTCTCATCATGTAGTTCAGTGTGTAAAGATATTCGAATTCAATTGAGAAGGCGTTCGACACCGTCTGGATCCCAGGATTACTCTACAAATTAAATGCACGACTACAACTTCCCGACTCAGCTCATAAAACTCATTCACTTGTTTCTGACGGCCAGATCCCTGCAAGTTGCAAGAATAATAAACTTTCAACACGGCGGGACATTCGTGCGGGAGTCCCGCAAGGATCGTGCCTGTCACCGAAGTTGTACAACTTGTACGTCCTAAAGTTCCCGAATACAAAGCTGACGACGTACGGCGATGCAGTGTGCATCGAGAGGTGATCGAGTGCAGACGTACCGAGCCAAGAAAGTGCACAGTGAAGTGGCAGCCCCACAGTTAGTGTCGTCGTCGACAGTTCTAAGAAGAGGAAGTACACACGTCTTTTTCAAGACGGTGTACTAAAAAGATAAATAAAGTCTCCCTCCCTTGGAGACACCATTTTTACTGTTACTAACCATAACTTTTCCCAATAATATTATAGGTATTCCCTTGCAGGACACCCACAGCGACGTTACCGTGGAGGACGGTAGCATGGATTACAGTGAAGACGAAACGTCCCAGAGAGGTAGCTCCCGAGGGGATACCCCAACCCCAAGGGATGACAGAAGAGACGATAAAGAGACGATAAAACGTCTCACAGAGGAAAACAAAACCCTCAGAAGGAAAATAGAGGAGCTCACCGAGAGGTTGGAGCTAATGCAGAGGGAGCAAAAGTCCCAGCACGAAGAACTTCTGCGTGCGATTCGAGGAGAATCGCAAACGCGGAAGCGGAAAAACCCACCCGCCACTAATACGGACTCCGACGAAGAGGCCCCTAAGGCGGCAAAGAAGGTGGCTGAAGAGCCCCTCAAGTGCCCCCCAGAGCCATCCAGACGAAGCAGATCGGGATCTAGAGCTCCCCAGCAGGAGGCTAACGTCCCCAGACAAAACGCCAGGACAGAGGAGACTGAGGCCCCTCAAACAAAAACAAGAAGCCAGCGCATACCGCCGGTAGTGCTGAGAAACAAGGAGACATGGACAACGGTGAGCCGTCGTCTAACCGAAACCGGCATTAAGGCTAAAGTTACCGCGGAGGGAATCTCCATCGAGCCCGCGACATCCGAAGATTATCGCAAGATGACTAGGATGTTCGCAAACGAGAAAAGGGAGTACCACACGTACACCCTGCCAGAGGAACGGCTGCTACGTGTAGTCATCAGGGGGATCCCGAGCGGCGTTACTTGTACAGAGGTGGCAGAAGACCTCCAAGACCAAGGTTTCGCATCTACCGCAGTGCAACGGATGACGTCCAGACGGACGAAACAGGAGGTGCCACTCGTACTTGTCCTAGTCCCACAGGACCAGGACAAGATACTCCAAGTCACGAGGTGCTGATCTCTAGTCGTAAGGACAGAGAGACAGAGAGCCAAGGTAGCCGCATCCCAATGCCACCGCTGCCAGCGTTTCGGCCACGGACAATCCAGGTGTACCGCGCAGCCGAAATGCGTGAAGTGCGGCGAGGCACACCGGACGACTGACTGCAAGAAGAAGGCAGACGAACCGGCCAAGTGTGCGAACTGCCAAGGGGCCCACCCGGCCAGCTACAAGGGGTGTCCAAAATACCCCAAGCAATCAGCCAGCGCCACTCAAAGGCCGGTGCAGAGGCCGACGACGACCTCAACAAAGAAGGGCGGCGTAGCGCCAGGCACTAGCTACGCAAAAGTAGCCCAGAGCAAGGCAGGACAGAACACCGTTCCTGCCTCAAAACAACAAGCATTGCCAGAGGCCAAAAACCTCACAGCGGTGCTAGCACAGATGCAACAAATGTGCTCAGCGATGAGTGCATTTTTTGCTCAAATGCCAAACTTTACTAATCTGTAATGCCTTTACAGATTAAACCGGAATTCCTGCAGATGGCGGCCTGGAATGTAAACGGCCTGCAACAAAGGAGACTTGAAGTCGAAGAGCTCCTGACCAGGTACGATATAGACGTCATGGCACTGCAGGAAACCAAGATGACCCCGGCCAAGAAGATCAACTTCCCAGGATACCACACGTATAGGATGGACTGGGTAAACATACCTCGGCGACCCGCAAGAGGAGTGGCTCTACTTGTTAAAAAGACCATAGCCCACCATCCGACGGTACTACCTGAGCTAGAAAATATGAATGCCACCGCCGTAGTAGTGTCCACAGCACGAAACGGCGACGTCCAAGTGGTTTCATGTTACCAGCCACCCCACAGCACGCTAACCGAGGGGGATCTGGACGCAATTTTACCCGCTAGGACACAGGTCGTCGCAATTGGCGATTTTAACGCCAAATCCCAGCAATGGAACAGCGGCGTAACCAACACTCGAGGACGAGAACTGCTGCGGTTCCTGGGACAGCACGCCGGCGAACTGCTGGTGGTAGGACCAGTCCAGCCCACCTTTGACAACGGTAGAAACAGGCCAGACGTACTGGACATAGCCATCCTAAAGGAGTTGACCCTCGAAGCGGAGATCTCCACCAGAACGGAGGGATCTACCGAGCACAACCCGATCTTCCTAACTCTAGGAGGACAGGCGGGTGATGACAACGCTACCTTCACGAAGCGACGAACGGACTGGGAATCGTACCGGCTGCACCTGCAGCAGTACATTGCACAAATTCCCAGGCTAGATACCGTGGGGGACGTTGAGAGGGCCGTCATTACCCTAGAGGAGCAGATCCTGGGAGCAATAAGGGCCAGCACGACAGAAACAGAAGTAAGAAGACACCCAGCACCGATGGCGAACCTACCAGAGGTCACCAGGCAGCTGATAAGGGATAGAAGAAGCGCCAAGAGACGGGCTCAGAGGACGAGGCTCCCCGCCGACAGAAGGGAGTATAACGTCCTCAGCCGAAGAGTGAAAGCCGCCCTCCAAGAACACCGTCAGGAGGGGTGGCAACGCCACCTTGAGTCACTCGATCCACAGGACAGAAGTATGTGGAATACCCAACGTGCCCTGCGAAACCGGAGGAAACCTATACCCCCGATTCACGGAGAGCGAGGGATCGTCTACACTAACCAGGAAAAAGCCGAGGCGTTTGCCGACAGCTTAGAACTGCAGTGTAGAGAGAACGAGCTCGATGACGAGGACGAGGACTGGGTGGACGATGTCGAGCGCAGAGTACGTAGGATCCACCGTCTGCCTGATGACGACCACATCCGCCCGACTACCCCCGAGGAAGTCAAGGAAATCCTTAGGAGCCTAAAGCCGAGAAAGGCTCCGGGATGTGACAAGATAGGAAACATCGCTCTCAAAAAGCTACCCAGGAAAGGAGTAGCGGCGCTAGTCAACATCGTAAACGCGATGTTAAGGTTACGGCATTTTCCAGCCAGGTGGAAAAAGGCCGACGTCATTATGATCCCTAAACCAGGGAAAGAACTAATTTTCCCGTCTTCTTACAGGCCCATCAGCCTCCTCCCAGCCATGAGCAAGGTTGCAGAACGGGTCATCTTGAAGAGGCTCACAGAAAAGACAGAAGAGCTGAATATCATCCCGGATGAACAGTTCGCGTACCGAACAGGACATTCCACCGAACTCCAAGTACTTCGCCTCACCGAGGAGATTACTAAGGGGTTCAACCAGCGGCAAGTCACCGCGGCGCTGTTCCTAGATGTTGCCAAAGCGTTCGATAGGGTCTGGCACGACGGCCTCCTAGCTAAAATGATGAGTATGGGTTACCCCATCGAACTCGTCAAACTAGTGAGGTCCTACCTGCACCGCAGACAGCTAAGGGTCAAAATCTCGGACCAACTCTCCACTTACAGGACCGTGGAGGCGGGAGTCCCGCAAGGTTCGGTGCTGTCACCGCACCTGTTCGCTATCTACACCTCAGACCTCCCCAGGACCGACCACACAGCCCTGGCCCTGTATGCAGACGACACAGCAATAATTGCCAGATCCTGGAAAGCCAGGAACGCAACCAGAAAACTCCAGGAAATGGCCACACTCCTGGAAGAATGGTGCACGAAGTGGAAAGTCGCCGTCAACGCCGACAAAAGCCAAGCCATACTCTTCAGACGAGTGCGGAAAGAAATTCCCACATGACACGTCTCCATGAACGGCGAGGACATCCAATGGCACGACACCGTCAAATACCTTGGCGTGGTCATGGACAAAAGCCTAACGTGGAGACAGAACACGGACGCTATTACAGCCAAGGCGCGGCGCACAAGAGCCCTCATCTACCCGATGATGGGAAACGGTAGCCGTTTCAACCTGAGGAATAAGCTCACGCTTATCAAAACACTCATCAGGCCGCAGCTGACGTACGCCTCGGTAGCGTGGGGTTACCAGGCAAAGTCCTACATGAAGAAAATCCAGGCAGTGGAAAACATCGCCCTCAGGACGGCGGTCGACGCACCATGGTATGTGAGAAACGCAGACATCGTCAGAGACCTGGAGTACACCACGGTCACTGAAGTCATCCGGGAACGAGCGAAGAAGCTGTACGCCCAAGCAGAGGAGCACGGGAACCCGCTAATCAGACATGCCACTGATTACGACCCTGCCGACACCCCGAGGCACAAACGGCCGAGGGTACAGCTTCTGGACAACGGGTGAGTATAACTTATATTTCCCGCTAACCGATCTGTTTCAGATACCCCAGGACGGACCACCACTACCAGAGACATGACGTTTTTCTACCCAAACCCAACCTCCTTGCGGGCGTCGGACAACATACCGTCCAACGCCCGTTGTCCTACCTGCTCCGTGGAGTCCGAAAGTGCTAAAAAAGCACTTAGGGTCTCCACACTCCCGAGCTATACAGCTCATATCCTTACCTTTCCGATGATCCGGGGTAGGACACACCTTTACTGTGTCCTACGTACCAGCAGTCAATCCCAGCCAAAACTTCCTAAAACCCAACTAGACCGATGACTACCCACGGGGGTGACAAGCTGGCGAAGAAAGAAAATATCAAGACAAGAAGAGCGCCAGAAGAGACCTCTGCCAGCGAGGTTGAAGAGCCAGGACCAGGGGAGGTCCGCAGAAAATACCACGACACATCTCGCAATTGCGGGCTGGGTCTGGTTATTATTATTATTAGCCGTTACTCGAGTCCGAGTATAAAAATGTTACAGTCGATAAATTGTGTACAATAAAAAACAAGTAAAAGGTGTAGTCTATTGTAATTCCCATTCATCTACGGTGCACACGACTATGGCTATAGAGGCCAATTCGGGAGAGCACATGTCGACCGCAGTCAGGACAAACATAGACCTGGTTAGGTCTTGGATTCGGCCTTCTTGCAGCAACATCTCCTTGATAGCTGGCCACAACCCCTCGCCATTCGGTTCTGTCCGCTGCAAGTTGTTCCCATTGCTCGTCTGCAATACCGCAGGATTTTAGATTTTCATGGAGAGCGTCTTTGAACCTCTTTCGTTGACCGCCACGCCTTCTTCTACCGCTTAGCAATTCACCATAAAGTGTACATTTAGGAAGGCGGTTATCATGCATACGATGAACGTGACCTGCCCATCTTAGGCGTGCTCTTGAAATAAGCACCTCAATTGGAAGGCTGTTTGCTCTCCTGAGTACTTCCACGTTTGATATGTGATGGAACCAACGGATTTTCATCATACTTCTGAGGTGTCTTTGTTGAAAACGTTCTAATTCTTTCACATGACGACGGTAAGTGACCCAGCTTTCACATCCATATAGCAGTGTTGGAATGACAACTGCTCTGTAGACAGCCATTTTCGTTGACAAAGCAAGGTCGTGGTTGTCAAATACTCTCTCTCTAAGTCCCCAGAGTGCTCTAGATGCAGCGTTAGTTCTATTGCGAATCTCGCTGTCCATGTTTGCTTTGTGATTAACAACGTTGCCTAAGTAATTGAACTGATCCACCACTTCAAGAGAATTTCCGTTAAGTGTAATGTCTATTTGGTTCACTTGATGAGGAGTTGACATAATCTTAGTCTTTCCAATGTTGATTTTAAGTCCCAAGGAATCATAGCTCTGGGCATACACATCTAAAAGTTCTTGAAGCTCTTCCGGCGTAGAGGCTAAAAGTGCACAGTCATCCGCATACTGGAGATCACAAATGAATCGTGTGCGTGTCTTCGTGAAAGCTCTAAAGCGTCCTATGTTAAAGAGATCGCCATCAAAACGGTATCTGAGACCTATTCCTCTGACTGTCAGTTTGTTGTCAACAATAATTGTTAGAGCAGTGGTAAACAAATTAAAGAGTAGGGGTGCCAGGACACATCCCTGCCTAACTCCAGTGAGGGTTTGGAAAGGTTCGGTTGCCTCATTATTATACATAACCTGGGCGTTGTTGTTTGTATGTAGACTGCGACATACTTCCACAAATTTTCTAGGGATACCTAAGCGGAACATAATTTTCCAGAGCACTTCCCTGTCCATCGAGTCAAACGCCTTGGTTAAATCAATGAAGGCCATGTGAATTTCTCCTTGATGTTCGAGTGCTTTTTCTTGAAGCTGTTTAAGTGTGAAGATTAAATCCGATGTGCCTCGGTTTGGTCTAAAGCCACTCTGTGTTTCAGGAAGTAACTTTTCCATAACAGGTGTTAGCCTATTTGCCATCGCTTTAGTGAGTATCTTCCCTCCAACAGCCAGGAGAGCTATACCCCTGTAATTTCCACAGTCCGCAGCGCTCCCTTTGTTTTTGAAGAGGTTGATTAAAAGTGTATCACGAAACTCCTGCGGAGCTTGACCACTTTCCCACACGACATCAAACAGTTTTTTGAGGTAGGGTATGAGCTCTGACGACACAGCTTTAAAGATCTCAGCTGGGAGTGAGTCGGCGCCGGGAGATTTGTTATTTTTTAGCTGCCCAATGGCGGTTAAGATCTCTTCCGTTGTTAGTGGTTTATCTAAGTCTTCGAAGGTGTCATATTGAGGGATAAGATTTATAATATCGTGATCGGCTTGACTTTGCTGGTTAAGAATGTTAGAGTAGTGTTCTTTCCATCGGGCTCTTATTTCCTGGTCTTCTTTGAGGAGATTTCCATTTAAATCTTTAATAGGGCACATATTTTTCCGACTGGGGCCGTACACTGCTTTTACTTCTTGAAAGAAATTCCTGTAGTCGTGTGAATCGGCGTACCTTTGAATTTCTCTGGCCTTGCTTGCCCACCACTCGTTCTTTATTCTTTTGATTTCGCGTTGCGTTTCATACTTAGATTGGATAAAAGCTTCTGCTTTTGATGAGTCGTTGGGGTGGTTCATAGCGTTTTGGAAGGCAGTATGTTTGCGGTCAAGAAGTTCTTGTATAAAAGCTTCATTATCATTGAACCAGTCCTCTTGTTTCTTACTTGCTGCAGTGCCAAGAATTTCCTCACTCGCACTTTTTAAACTGTCTTTAATTTGTGTCCAGGTAGCAGCGACATCTACAGAATTGGTTTCTTCTAGTGCACTCAAATTCTCTTGAACTTTTTGCTTTAGCTGTTCGACGGTTTGTTGGTCACGCAATTTACTAATACAGAGACGGAGTCTACGTTTTACTTGAGTTCTTCGGTGTTTGGGTCTCATAACAATTTTCATTTTAGAGACAACAGGACGATGATCGGTCCAACATTCGCTATCAATGCGCGCCTTTGTAATTTGGACGTCCTTGAGATGCTTCCTACGTACGATAACATAGTCCAGTAGATGCCAGTGACCTGATCTGGGGTGACGCCAGGTGCCTTTAAATTTATCCTTTTGTCGGAAAATGGTGTTTGTTATCACTAGATCATGTTCGGCGCATTTAGTTAGGAGTAGTTGACCGTTACCGTTCATGTTGCCCAAACCGTTCTTGCCTATGATGCCTGGCCAGGTTTCTGCATCTCTCCCTACTCTAGCGTTAAAATCGCCAAGAATAACGAGTCGTTCCGTTTTAGGTATTCTACAGAGGGTTTCTTCCAGCTGTTGATAGAAGCTTTCCTTGGTTTCGTGACTTGCATCCAGAGTGGGAGCGTAGGCGCTTATTAGATTTACCGCGTTGCCATCTGATAGCTCATAGCGTAGCAGCATTAGACGCTCGGATAGGCCTTGTGGTACTTGTGTTAAGTTGGATACAAGTTGATTCCGAACGGCAAATCCTACTCCATGTTGTCTTCTTGAATTGGTGGGAAGACCTTTCCAATAGAAGGTGTAGTACTTTTCTGTGAGAGAGCCTTCCTCCAAAAATCGAGTTTCGCTGAGAGCTGCAACGTCAACATTGAGTCGGTGAAGTTATCTATCTATTAGAGCAGTTCTTCTTTCAGGCCGATCGGTGCGAGTGCTGTCGTTCAAAGTACGAACATTCCAAGCACCGTAGATGAAAGAATTAGTTTTGTTGAATTTAACTTGTCGGTGTTTTTTCGACATTCGATGAGGTGTCCCTGTGGGCACCCTCCCCCGGAGATCCGATCGGGAGGGTATTTTACCTCCGGATGATTTTGTCCCACTTGAACGCTCCATCATTTTTTAAAGCCTTAATCGACTGAAAACGAAGCTGCATTTGAAGTTTTAGCTGGAGCAGGTATGCAACTGACCAGCTCGGTTGCGGAAGGCGAGTGGTGTGGTCCCATGGCACAGAAGGAGACTGCGACGATGGGGTAACCAAACGATTCCAAAAGCAACCTTTGTGTGCGGTGGGTTATTTTTACCGCACTCTTCGTGAGAAGGTGGATGTGCTCACGGCAAAAGGTAAGGGTTATTCCGCCCTTACTCGGTCGTTAGAGCCTCGTTAGTGAAAACAGGGTGCACCAAGTTCAAATTGAACTCATCGCGAAGGTGAGGTTAACAATTGAGTAGGAGAGGCTATAGCTATAGCTATATATCCCTTGTTTAACCTCATGTAATCCATCCGTGGCCTTACCTGTGATGTTTTTTTTTAAATGCCTTGACAGGCCCCTAGGCGAGAAGTGTGTGTCCCTGTTATTCCTTATCGTTTTCATCTAGTTATTATTCACGTTAGAATTAGGGTTAGATCTTTAGCCGCTTATAAATTTAACTGTGGGTCTGGTAGAAGTAAGCGGGCCCACCTATCACGAAGGTCGGTCCAGGTCTACAGAGATAATCTAGGAGCAAAGAGTAGTAGTCCTACTCGGCCCTAGTTATCGAGACCGTCATCAAGCCAATGGATATTGGCGCGTACGGCGATGATACAACCATGTACGCGCAAGCACCGAACATGCTGCTCAAGGCGCACATGGCTTGTGCCACGGCTTATAAGTGGAAGATTCGGGTGAACGCTGAGAAGTCAGAGACGATAGTCTTCACGCGTCGTTTTACCGAAAATAGAATGTTCACTCCGATTCCGATATAGAGAAGCCAAATTCCAATTCCAAAAGATGCCTGAAGTAGTTGGAGGTCAGACTGGACTAACGACAGACGTGTAACACGCATATCAATGAGATAATACGGACGATCTACTCCTGGTCCAGGAGTCTGTATCCGCTCATGTTCAGGTGTAGCAGACTTAACCGACAAAATAAAAAGTTCTGCACAATGGTGGTCAGGCTGTCCATCATATACGCGGTGCCGGTGTGTTGCAGCATACCGACCACAACAATAAAAAAATGGAAGTGCTTGAGGACAAATTTATGTGCCACATTTCGAACTCTGGAAGATACACTTCCCTCAGAGATCTCTATGCACGTTGCAACGACATAACCCCGATGGCGGATTACATCCAGTATATTTCTCAAAACTTCTACTCCTTCAAGCTTGGCGATGGTCCGCTAATAAGACACATAACGCAAATTAAACAGATTAATGCCCCATTTCCGACCAAACACCCCTTACCGTACCAGACGTTACCGATTTTCCGGCAACCTCTGTAGCGAAGTTTCACCAATTATAACTTCCGCTGGCCCTATCCACTTTTCACTAATATTTCATACTTCTTGACTATCTATAAATCTTTCCTGTCCCCTTTTTCCTTTCTGTTTGTTACTTTTTTGTCGCGTTTGTTTCTTCTTGGTTTCCTTTTTGTACATTTTGTCTCTAAATTCGTTTCTCACATTAAAATCTTTGCAAATCAAAACCTTTTCGAAATTAAAATTTTTAAAATCAAAGTAGGCCAGCACTGCGTAGCCCAGCATTGATGTATCTCGCGGAAGGCACCTCGTTCAAATTAAGGTGCCTACGTCAGATACTAAATTAAAAAGTGTTTTGTGCGCGACTTTTTAAAACATTGTGTAATTTTAAGTTCTGTCAAATCTGTTCTTTGGGTATTTATTGGAAATTACTTTATTTACTTCGAAATTATTGTTAATTTTTTATTTAGTATCTAAGAATTTTCATATATTTTGTCTTAATATTAGAAATTGATGGTTTTTAAATTTATTTTTACCGTTTATTAGTTTTCGAACAATATTACTTTCGATTATTTTTATTTTTCTAAAATTAATATTGTTATTGACTTATGACCCATCCAGTACATATTAGTTCAGATGGCGAAGCGATCTTTGGGCCCTCTCATTGCAATTCGTTGGGTTGTAAAACTTTGGGTTGGCAATAAGTGGATAACAAAATATTTTCGTCTGATGTGCTCACTGATGCCATACAAATGATGGCAAATAAGTCTTAAACTATAGTTTATAATTTAGTAGGTATAGCAGTATTTACTTTGAAATATATATTGTCCTGTTGAACTTGTTGCCCCCCTTAGATATTTGAATTCTTTATGTTTTAATAAAGAAAACCTGAAGGTATAAACAAGACAAGAATATTTTGTATAAATATACAATGCATCCCTCAAAATATCTCCGGGATGAAATTGAAATATATTTACAGAAGAAATAAATTATCATTAACATAAATAATATATTTCATTAACATAAATAATATATTAAAATTTTAATCATTCAATTATAATATCAAGATTAACAGCAACAGTTACTCTATTATATAGGCGATATTATTATTAATTTTAAATAATAATTAACTGTCAAACAAGTTATTTATAAAGGTAATATTTAACGTGTTTGTTTGTCTGCGATAAAAGTAGAATGATAAAATTCGTTAAAAAAGTTATCAATCTCCATTGAAGTTTTCAACGCCACTCGAAAGCTAAATGAACACTTATGGATATTAATTTACAAAATGGGTTAATTTATCGATGATAAATGTTAGAGACCTAAAAAAAAAGAAAATGTAATACTTGTCGTTTCCCCGTTGCCATTCATCACGAGTTGACATTTCCGATAATTAAAAATGACTGTTATAAATATAAAAATATATCTGAACTTCACCCCACATCAATAACACTGGTGTTATTATGTAAAATGCAGATCCGGATTTTTATCATTTCCCTATTCATGATCATATTTCAAATAAAAGTACATATTTTTTAAATTCATTATTAATTAGTCATTAATTAGAGCATTTCTAGCCAAACATAACTCATTTAATACATATGCCGTTTTTGAACAATTAAAAATTGTAATAAATAAAATAATAAAATAAAGTTATACATAACTTTAACGACAATTTAAAAAATATATATAAAGTAGTGACATATGTCATTTATTACTAAATCTTGAATTATGAGAGTAGAGTGCAGTGGCGTGGAGTAGAGTAGAGTAGGGTAGGGTAGGATAGGGTAGGGTAGGGTAGGGTAGAGGAGAGGAGAACAGTGTAGAGCAGTGTAGAGTAGAGAAGAGTAGAGTAGCGTAGAATAGAATAGATTCACCATCAATCATGTTACATAAACATTTTCGGTTTTGTCATAAAGAAAATGTATATATAAAATAAGTTCTACAAAAAGTGTACGAACAAGAAAAGTATAACGTGTTATAACATAACCTAGCAAAATCAATACGTAAATAGATAGATAGATAGATGCAAATATTGATAGCAAAGAATTCGATCATATTATAAAAACAATGTTCAGTTAAAAATATTTTCAATTTATTTCTAAATAACCTAAAAGAATTTTAGAAAAGAGGTTTATTATATATAACTGTCAGTGCAGTATGGTGATTTCTTATATTTGTTAAGATTGTTATTAATATGTATTTCTCGTATCACTCTAGTGGGGTAGCTGTGAATATTGTTGTTATAAATTTATTTAAGTTTTTGTACATGAAACAAGAAATTTTAAATATGTAAATGCATGCTCAATAACAGTTGTTATTTTTTGTTTGTTTTAAATATATCATATCCCTACACGATTTTCTATAACTCAAATCAAATAGTAATCGAATTAGTCTCCTTTGCATTACAAAAACTCTGATTGTCTCTGGCAATTGATTCCATAATATCCAATATCATAGCTGACAATCGAATAAGCTAATCAGTAATGCACAGGGAGTGTCTATTTGGTGGATAAAATTGAACGTTGCGTCTATCACAGAGCCTAAGAATGTTGTTTTCCCACTGGTCTCAATATTCTCTATTTTGGAATTATTATTAAGTACAATATTTGTAAAATATAAAATTACAGTTTTCCTCATATTGATTTTTAAATAAATTTTGTAACGCCAGTCTTCAAATTGTTTAAAGACTATAGAAGATCTATTCTCTTCGTTCTACTATATCACTGTAACTCTGGCAGATGTGTCATTTGCGTAATAAATATTTTGCCTTCCGTTAAATAACCCGGCAGATCGTAAAAATTAGAAATAAGAGTGGGCCAATAACAGAACCCTGAGTTACTCCGATTTCCATATTACCTATATTAGATGTTTCTGCATTCTTTGCAACTAAGATTTTTCGACTTTCCAGATAAAAAATTTATTACTAACTACATTTATTACTAACGTTAGTAATTTAACCTCTAGAAATTTCGGATTAACTGAGTTAAAAGCGACAGTCAAATAAAAAATAAACTAGCTACTTTTTCGCTTTTATTAATGTAGTGTTAGGTTTTTGAGCAAATTCTAATGCGAGCGTGGGTGCGTCTTTACTATGTAAATATTTCGATATGCCATGTAAAGCACCGTAAGGCGCGGTTCGTAGTTGGATGGGTGACCGTTCCAACGAAGACCTTGTCCTCGCCTCACACATCTTCCAGCGGCTTGTATATCAGTGTATGCGCGAAAGCTATACAACCTTAGGCGTGGATTGTATAGGGGATATACCATCCTTCGGAGGGGATGTAAAGCCGTCGGTCTCTTGTCTATTAAATGTTAGGCAAGTAAAAGATCCCTACTCTTCATAAGGGAAGAGGTTCGGCAAAATTCCTGGTTGGAGGTAGCTCGTCTACAGGTGTTTCTAATTCTAAGCATTCTAATATTGCTAGTTTTGTGAATTATCTCTGTAACCGAATTGACTCTCAGTAAACAAATTATTTGATTCTAAATATAGCGGTATGGTAGCAACTACTTTTTCAGCAATTTTAGATATGTAAGTTAGTAAAGTTATATGTCTATGATCGTCAACCGAGTCTTCGACTAAATATGGATCATCTTTTTTAAATAAAAAGATCATCTGGCATAAGCACAATTGTATTAAATAAAGTGGTTTAAGATATTTGTCAAATTGTAAGTTGTTAGAAAATGAGACAAAAGTTCAAGAAGTGACTAGTAATTATAGCATTCCACAAGATAATGTATTGGGAGCTTTGTTGTTTTTGAAGTATATAGCTAATGACATGAATAAATAAAGCGTTTGTTATTAATATAGAATTAAGATTCATTTACTTAAGAATGTGAAAAATGTATCTAGTTTAGAGCGTTTTAGTTTTTCAATGAGATCTCGAATGAGATATTTGACTATTTTAATTTTGTTCAATGTCTTCAACAGAATATTTTTTCTGCCGCGCAAAAACTTGGACGTGGAACGTGAAACAAAAATTTTGCGATTATTTCAACGTTGTGTGAAAGTTACTACTCCTTCAGTGTGTCAAAGGAAATTATATTGTTAATAAATATTTGTTTGAAGCCAGGCCCGAACCTATACATTATCTAATCACTATCTCTCGACTCGAACATCTGCTAACATATCAATTCCAGTGCGAAGGAAAAGTGTCAAATAACCATTCATGGTGCGAAGAACTGTTTGCCTAGAGGAAAAAGACAGACAATTTATTATTTTGTGCACGACTTTTTGCTCTAAAAACAGCGACACATGGTATCGGTATTCAGACACATAAGTTACAATATTATGTTACGGGTTGACAGGGATTATTCGGATTGTTTGAAGTATTCTGAAGTGTAATATGCCAAAACAAACAGTCCGAAGCAATTTGAACAGTCTCCCATATAGAAGTAGATTAAACCCACCCGACTAAGTGTGTGCTCCCGTCTCAAATATATCGCCAAAATTCTGTTATTTCTCAACCGATGTCTGAAATTCAATATATTTAGATTTGAAATGTGCCTATATTTATAATTTTAGTAAACACATCGAAAGTATTGTTCTGTCTGCATATAAAAGTCTGGGTTTCGTAATTAGAAATTCAAGAGATTTTAGTGATATTGATACGCTGAACATGCTTTATAGTTTAGGTATATGTTAAATCTAGGTCTGCAAATGCTTCACTCATTTGGAATCCGGCTACAACAAATATTATATACTGGTCTTCAATTGTACTGGGCAGATAAAAAATGCAACAAAATCTTTGCGAGCTCATTATTAACGCCGGTGGACCATTCGCTATGGTGTCATCAAACAAGCCGACGTACACTTCTGTGTAGTAAAATCTCGTACACTTGAAAAATAAAGTAATCCAATTTTTACTAATATCGAGTGGTGTGAATCAGTCTTTTTGGAATTTAAATTTTTCATTATCATATAGATTATACAAACCTGACATTGAATGTGAAACGTCATAAATAAGGCGTTTGAATAATGTTAATTTAGATACATCTATGTATTTTTGTGTTTTTTCACGTTTTTAGACTATTCGATGGGAATGATTTCGATTTCTAACAAATATAAAAATTGACGATAAAAAAATCGCAGATTCGACTGCACGTAACTGCGATTGTATTTATTGTGTAAATAATATAACCTAATATTTTGTCATGGCTCTGTTTTCTTCCAAGACATGATTAAATCTTGTTGGCACAGAAGCAATTAGTCTACGACAATAGTTTTCTTTTTCTCTTAACTCCTCCCAAAAATGTTCAATGGCCGACCACAATTATACTTCTTCATTTCTTGGTTTGAAGATTCGTCCATAATTTTTTTTACTAGCAAACTCCAGACGTAATCAATTGGATTTATGTCAGGACTGTGCGAGGGCCACGGTAATAATTTAATATTATTGTTCCCAAACCATTGAGTAATTATCCTGGCAATATGAATAGGGCAGTTGACTTGTTGACAAATGAAGGTGTTGTTTGGATATAATTGCTCCATCGAAGGAGGCGTAACTTTATCCAAAATATCCCTATAAACCTGTCCATTAAATTTCCATTACCTATAATACGCCACGTTATACCAGGGCCATGCACGCTTATTCTTGCCCAAATATTAACAGAAAATCGCCTGGACCTCCAATTTTCCTATCCTTCGGCTAGCCGTTGACCTCGACGCTGTAAAATGTTTGTAATGGATTTTCCCTCAAATAGCTAAGAAGCGCTTCATCTTGAACGAGATTTAAACTTCTCGATCGGCCTGAACCGTCTTTTCTCTTTATGCTTCCTTCACCCTTCCACCTTTTCTTCACATTAATAAATAACAGTACTTTTATTCAATTCATAATGGTTTGCAATTGCTCTAATAGACCATCCCTCTTCAATTTTAGAGAGAATTAAAAGTTTTTCATGTTCAGTTAATTTTGGAATTGCCAAAATATAAAGAATGATTTAATATAGTGAAAAATAGGTGTATGGAATTTCATCGCACAGAAGTATACATTAAAAACCTATAAGGATAAGTGATTCAATTTGCGGGCGGAATAGTACAGAGTAACGATATTTTAATGAGGTCATAAACTTTTTGTTGCTATTTTTATTTGCAAAGTAAAATTGCAGATGACTATATTAGCAGCATCGAGAATATCCAACGTCGCTATCTGAAATTTATATCATACAAAATGGATAATGTTTACCCTCCAACTGGTTTACCCTCCAACTTGGGGATCAGGTATGTTTCATTCAAACAATGCAAATATTAATCGTATTTTTTCATAGCTATTTCTGTATCTGTTGTTTAACCTGTTGCAAGAAGCGTTTTTCGTTACGGAAATCTGCATAAGATTTATGTTTAACTTAACTCTGTATAATATTTTCTGTTCAACTAAAAACCATATTCTACCGCCTTAAACACACGATAGTATATTAGCAGGCAATATTTACTATTTGAACACCGGGATATTTATCTAGAGCGGCAAATATTTGTAAACAGAATTATTGTTTATTGTTTGAAGTAATTAATTCAATAATTAGTTATCTGTGGCCGATTAAATCCATTTCTTTTTCATAGTTGGTTAGAATAATAATTATTTGAAACCGATTCCATACATTACAAAAGTCAGAATACTTTATTTATACTAACCAACGCACGTAACAATAATTTACCAGTACTTTTAATACGTTAATACAGCCGTCCTCGCTGTCTTGTATTCAATACGTAGGCCATGCGCGATTCTAAAACACGTGGGGTTCCTCACGATACCCTGAGTGGGTATGTGGCTATAAAACTGACCGTAAAGACCTATAAAATGAGATTTGGTTCCAACACTCAAACCTAGCAGTCGACTACCAGTATCCAGCGCGAACCTGGAAAGAGTAAGAAAACTTTGATATATATATTTGGCTAGTACATTTATTATTCTGTATTTATTCTGATTGAAAATTTTACACTGTTTGAATATTATTGATAATTATTTTAATTATTCCATATTTACTGATTTATAAATTTTATACTTAGTCATCGAAATTTACTCTCTATATTCTGACTGAAATTTTTACACTGCCTGAATATTCTTGATACTTGTTCTATTATTTCATATTTTCTGATTGAAATTTTTATGCTTAACTGTTTGAATTGAGACTTTGTTAGTTGGCTAGTACAATCATATATTATTACTTTTACTAAATTTTATTTTCTCTTAAACTGATCGACAATTTTCTGATATTTAGCTTAAATTTGATACTTATAATAGCTTGTTTATTTTGTGACTTCCTTCCTCCCTGACATCTGATCAAGCACTTTAAAAGTCGGCTGGTGTCGCTCCTTTACACCTGATCAAGTACTTTAATGGTTCGGCTGGTGTACCCTTCTGAACCCAAGTTACCTTTAGTCACAACACAAATTCTCAATAACTGCTCATTACTTAATACTTAGCTTACTGTCGCGTTTAACATCTAGAAATACTAGTTTCAGGTCTGTTTCATACTATTTTTTTTCACATTGTTTGAATATTATTAGTATTTAGTTTATTTCATACTTACTGACTGAAATTTTTATACTTAGCTTGTAAATTTCACTGTTTATTTTCCGATACCAAACATTAGCCAAATTTCCGGTCTGTTTTATAACCTATTGTAATACTGTAAATAATTCTGTTTGCTTCGCATTTTCTGGTATCCGTACACTGTCTGCTTAATAACTGTTTCTTTTTATAAACTCGCTAAATTCACCGCTTATACGCTTTTGCCGCTAATATTGCTTTATTGCTTGCTACTCTCCCTCTACTGCTTAAACCTATGTATATAAATTTGTGTTCATTTTGATTCTCTCTTTTATTTAGGACTGTTAACCATAGGATTACTGTAATATACTTAAATATTATCAAATTTCTGCGTTTTACTGTTGTGTTTGTGAAAGCCTAAGTCTCCTTATTGACCCACTGGAATTGACTGTATCTTCACTGAGCTGCTCAGTCTCGCTTATCGACTTTTGGTTAGTATTGTTCAACACATAGAACTTGAACTGGCGCCTGAGTAACAAATAAGAAAGCTCGAGTGTCAAAGTGACAGCTTTAGTTCTCGCACTGTACGAGAAAATGAGCGTCACACTGTATTTATTGTTCTTGCATTATCTATTGTTCATTGTTAATTGTATCTACATCTACACATGTATATTTTTACTTCTCTACTAACTTTATCTATTTATTTTGGTGTACCTAAATAAATATTGCGAAAACAACTACATGAATTGAGCGCTGGAAGTGGAAACAAAAGTTCTTCCTTAGTTTTTAATTGAGCAGTTGTCTTATATCTTTGAAACTGCATATATATGAGATCAGAATAAATATTAAAAGAACACTACTGCACTAATTGCATTAATTATTTTTCCATAGAAAACAATTTTTGAAATACGGACTGAGCTATGGCTGGTACCTACTACTATCATCTAACTTCTAATAAAGTCAACAGATCACATGAGTATAATATGAAAAATCGTCTGCACTCTAACAAAAACATCCTGCGCCTAAAGGCGTGTAAAAGATAAAGCAGGCATATACAAATATTTTTGATGCGATGAAGGGCTTGCCCTTTTGAGATAAGTCGAGAGTCCTACATATATATGAAAAATTAAGTGTTTCCTCTAACGTGTTTGGAATATTTTAAGTTAGGCATCGCGCCACAAGTCTGGAGTTTCGACGTGATTGTGTCTCTTGTACATAATTGTACACTCTTTGTTTATTTAAATACACTGGACAATGTTTAACTTGCGTCAAATAAGGTACCGTCACGTATTTCTTAAGTTATTTTCTATTATTTAACAAATACAGATCCATATCTGCTATTAATAATTTTGCCAAGATCTTTGAGAACGCCTTGAAAATAAGACTAATTGAATTCTTTCATGCTCACAATGTCATCACAAAGAGACAATATGGATTTGTACGAAACTCGAACACCGAAAATGCCGTTGTCGATTTTTTAGAGAAGGCAGTCGGGGCTTTGAACGAATCATTGCCGTGTATTGCAGTTTTTCTAGATCCGGCTACAGCCTTCGACACTGTGTGTCACGAAGTATTACTCAATAAACTAAGCAACTTTGGCGCTCGAACTTATGTATGATTACCTAATAAATAGAATCCAAAAAAACGAAACTATGATAACGTTGTTATTGTTTGACATTTTGTTTTGTTGTTTCATCAAAATGCACTTAAGCAGAAAAGTTTAATAGCTATTTGTATGATAAGGGAGAAAAGTGCATAATTTACTCCCGCGGTTAGTTTGAATCAATATTCAAGGAGGAAATGGCACTTTGCTCCTGTGTAATACTTGATTTTTTCTACGACCATTTACAGTGTTTTACATTGGTTTTACATATATTTTATTATATTTTCTTATGCATGACAATCAAAAAACCAAATATGTCAAAATGTCATAATAGGTATTTAGATAAGTAAATATTGTTAAAAATCAAAGTACATGGAACGTTGCTAAGGTTGCTTCTTGTTTACAAAATAAACAAACTTCCAAAAAGTTTATAGTAATGTATTCCGAATGTGAAGATGAAGTTCCTCAAGATATTCTGGAAGAAGCAAACGTGGTTTCGTTAAATCTATTACCGTTAGTCTCGTGAAAAATATGAAAAAGAGTACCAGCTATTTAAATGTTGGATGGAGACTAGGCAAATAAGAAAAATATGTGAAGAAGTGGTCCTATTTTACTTCTCCAAAAAATGCACCGATTTGAAGCCTTCAACATTATGGAGCAAATACAGCATGTTGCGATCTACACTCCAAATTAAAGAAAATATCGACATTAAGTTTCCTAAAGTAGTAGCTTTTTCAAAAAGGAAATCTGCTGGATATAAAGCCAAGAAAGCCAATACTTTTTCAAGGAAGGATATCAATAAGTTTATTGCAGAAACTCCAGATGAAACTTACTTACATATGAAGATAAGATTGATCATTATTGTTGAATAATAAATAAAAACGTAACGCAGCATTTTGTATTAGAAAGTATATTATATAGAATATTATGTTTAATATTCCGCCCTCTAAAAGCACATTTGAACTATGCTAAGCCCAGTCAGGCTATTTATTTTTCGATTGCAACAGATACTGGACCGCTAGATGGCGCCTGCTGACTATTTTACATGTCGCTATTGTAAAAATACTGTTATGTACCAAATAGTCAAAGGATCCTCGTGCCGGTCGTCGCATGCCTACCTTGCACTGACGAGAGCCAACAGTTCGAAAGTGCAGTCTGCAAGTGGTGTGTGACGGCTGGCAAGAGAGCTCCTTTAAGTAGGATCAGTCTTTCGGCTGGCGTTTGTTGCAATCGAAGCATTAGCGTTTTGATGGTAATATGCAATTATTACACTTAACGCGCCAGACTTGTAACTCGGCGGGGCACATAGCCCGGAGAGTAGCAGTTAGTTGCAGTCGGGTTACGTTCTTTATAGTAAAATAAGGACTTTATAGAGGAGTTTGCGACTAAAAATATTATGTTTAAAAGAGAAACTTATTTAAATATATTTTGAGCGCCTATTATCATAATTAAACCGCAGGTCATCGGCATAGCATCAGCAGTCTGAAACTGGTGCGGACACAATATTGTCAGCAAATAAAATGACAGAAGTATCAGTATAGAGCCTTGAGATAAAGCTGAAGTAATCGATAACTTTAAACATTAATGACAGTATTCGACAATGTGTTTTACCCGAGGTTTTACCCCTTTAGCGTTGAGTTAAGAAATATTCGTAATGTTCATTTTGTTAAGCTGTAACTATAGCCTATTGGCTGTCTTAAAGAAATCCGTATTAATCAATCACAACACTTGGTGCCAGCATCCTCATAATGAGAGATGATACATTGTTATACACAACTGTTGATACAGCGTTAACTTGGTGTAACCTACTCTTCAATATCAATATAGTAACTCGAACACACATATGTCAAAAATTATAATTATTGAATGATTGTTTCTGATTTTATCTTCACTTTTTTAATAAGGGGCATATGAGAAAAGGCCTCTATATTTACAGGGGTTCCATGTTTCAAAAATAAATTTAAAATTACAGCGAGTGGCCGTTCTAAAATAGAAGCACAATATGATATGAATAATGCAGGATATCGTTAAGCCTTTAGGATTAAATCTAGTGAATGCTTTGGTAACGTCAGCCCCAGAAATTTATTAGTTTAATATTGATACGAGTATTGACGGCTATTCTAAATTTCTTTATGTTAAATGAGGATTATCCTCGTGATTTCAGAATAGCCCGGCGTTTAATAATGATAGTAAATTAATTGGAAAATTATTGTATAATCAATAATAGGTACAAGTTGAATACAGTGGGCCAAATCTAGCAATAAATTGCTGCTCAACTGAACTGAACCCTACAAAATTAAACGATATTAACTCATACATATGTATGTATGACTTAATGTAATTAGCTTAATCGCAATAATATAAACTGAATAATCAATAATTAGTATGTAAACATGAGAAAATATACATAATTTTTTATCCGCAACCACTTGCACTTAATTGAAGAGACAATAAAAACATCTTAACCTTCTTGCGAAAACTGTTTATGAATGAAATTTTGAGATTACGACAAATACTGTTGTATGTGACTGTAGCATTGTATAGTTGAGTTCATTTGTTATTGGCACTCAGAAAAATGCAACAAAAACTTTACGACCTCATTAAAATACCGGTACCCTCTGTACTATTTGTTCGCAAATTGACTCGTTTACCTTTATAGGTTTTTGATGTGCGTCGGATTGTTTGATGAGAACATGCCGCTTGACCCAACGGCGGTAATAATTATGTCGTAACGTGTTTGTTGCATTTTTTGAGTGCCGATAACAGGTGAAATTGACTTTAAGTAAATAAGCTCTTGAAGATGGCCGAATGAAATTCAGGTAAAGATAAAGTATTACTGAATCTAACGTTCACATTGTGTATCTTATGCCGAAAGAAGAATTTTTCTTCTAGGTGGGGAGAGAGGTGCATAGAAAGAATTGGTATTGGTATTTGATTAGATTATTCAGTTTATGTTTGAATATAATATGGCATTAAGGCATTATAGGACATTTTTATCAACCGAGCAACATCAAAGCTTAGTATCAAATGCGATTCCTAAACATTTTGCGCTACATTAAAATTAAACTGCAGATTATTACTTTTAATTATACCAGTGTTGAACTTTTCTACGACAGAGACATTCCATTTACGGAGTTGTTTCCTTGGCAAATGCCAATATTTGGAAATTAAGTTTAGATCATAGTTGATATTGTCACTATCTGTTTTTACTACTTTAGGGATCCTATCCTTCGAGGGATAGTGAGAGCCGTGTGTAATTGGTAAAAGTAAGGGCCTTAACACAGGGTCTAATGACCTAATACAACTTTTTACTTTCTATTACTGAGATAATTATTTAAAAAAATAATTTCAATGTTACTGAAACTATACTAGCCAAGTTTGGTACAGAGCATGCGGTCATGCATATAGAAAGCTCTTGAAAAAACAAGTAATACCAATGCCGTGACAAATCTATTATCTAATGCTGAAATAATATCACCTGAAATAAAAACAAGCGCTGTGGTACTACTGAAGCTAAAACTAGATTGACAATTTGGTGTCACATAACCATTTTCTAAAAAAAAGAGTTGATGAGTTATATGTCAAAAATCACGTTACTGCAGTTAATAAAAAGGAAATAAAATTGTTAAATTTTTTCACACTAATTTTTACTCGTTTGTTTTGTTCACAACAATGTAGGCTTTTACATTTACCATTCATATTGATCGTAAAAAGAGTTGAGTTAAAGCTGTAGCCTATTAACTTTCATAATACATTGATGAAGGTATTCATCCTAAACTGTTTATCCTTCGTTAATTTGTTTGAACGTCATTTCTTCGTTCAGAACGACTGATATTAATCTATGGGTACGGTATCCTTACATAATTCTACCTGTTTCAAATGAAAAGGTGGACTTTATCAAACCGCTTATATGCGGTCAATTAATTTTAAATTTAGATATTAAGGAAGTTATTAGATATAAGAAGTCAAAGATGAGTAAAATTCATTTAACTAAATATTTATTATCCGTAGATAAATGCGGCAAATTATCATATTACGACCTTTTCAAGTTTTAGACAAGGAACGCATATACAATTTTTATAGAATTTTTATGAAAATTAATATGGTAAATGGATATGTATCTAATTAACCTATATTAATATATAATTAAAGAATTTGCATTTAATGTCATTTAATGTAACGATTCAGGACTTTGATCTGCATTGTTGATTATTGTTATTATCAGCTACAATTTAATTCAACTTATAAGATAGCTTAGTTTCAAACAAACCTGTTTTGCGTCTTGTGAAATTTTTTGCACGTTGAGAAATTTGTTAGTTTTGTGATTTTTTCCTGTATTATAATTTTTTTTTTTTTTGTTAATATAGTTCCAAATGTATTGTCAATAGTTCCCCTATTTCTGCATACATTTTATATGTGATAAGTGTTCCAATTAAATAATTAATCTATAATATATTTTTTTTTATTTATGTCACGAATTTCAGGTTGTCTGTTTGTTACCTCCTTTCTCTTATTATTTATTTTTGAGAAAGAATTGAGGCAATATATGCGGACGACTAGCTGGTTTAAGCCGGAGCAGAGAGCCGTGGGTCCAGAGCATTCGTAAGAGTGGAGAAACTTACCCTTTCTGACATGTACAGCATAAGCGACAGATTTCTGCTTATTTCGAGAAAAGGAGACAAAGAAAAATTAATATTAAATTGGGCACCATCTATAGTAAAATAAGCAAAATTGTCTCTTTTTCTCGAATAACCAGTCTACTATAGATCAGCCTGAAATTGTTGGTAAGAGAAATAAAAAGATAGTTTAAAATGAATGTTAAAATATATTACATGAAAAATAGACAAATCGGTTTGAAAGATAAATTGAAATTTAAGAAAAATATATATATATATATATATATATAAATAAAACAAATTTATACCAGTATCCTATATTGATTATGGTTGAGGTGACTGGTTCTGGGACAGCAATCCAGGCCCACAATTGTCTCTTGTTGCAAGAATGAATTTTATAGTTTCTTGGCAATTTACGTCTCTCAATGAATGGGGTGAAAGTTGTAGGAAAATTAACCAACTATGTGGTTTAACGAAAAGATATCGAAATTTTATCTATGAAAGATAAACTGTGCAAAAACTATGTAGGAATGTAGAAGAAGTATCTCAGAATTTAAGTATCTAAGAATATAAGCATCGAAGCATGTATGCATGTACAAAATTTAAGCAAGTTAGCTGTACAAATATAAGCAAGTTAGCTGCACGAAATTTAAGCAAGTTAGCTATGCAAAATATATTTAAGTTAGCTGCACGAATATAAGCTGATTTCTTAGACTATAAATTGCCAAAAAAAATGAAAAGGAAAGAGAAAAATATTTTTAAAACCATGTGGTATATATAGTATTTTAACTACTTATTAAATTAAAAAGAATTGACTTTGAATTCAAATTTATTTTCAAAATAATTGATATTATATCAAAGGCAAAATTTGAAGATTAATTAAATAAATGAATAATGAAATTAAATTACCTGTATGTTAAACACTTTGTAACAGGGATATAAAAATTGTAATATCAATTATTGAAGCCCACAGTTAAAAATTATATAGGTTTGAATCAGTACAAAGGCTGCAAGCAAATGACTTCCTGGTGAGTTTTACTGATAAGGTAAACTTTTTGTCCTGTTTACTGGAAAACAACGCTACCAAAAAAAAAATAGCCTGACAAATTTAATTCCCTAATTAAATTGAAAGCCATAAAAATATAGAAATAGTACAGGTATGGCCATCTGTCAATGGCCGAGTTAAGCGCAACAGCTTGCAGGTCGCAACTTTACAATTTCCTTCACTCACAACTAAAATAGTGGCATATGATCGTTAAAAGGAATCTATAATAAAAGTTTTTATTCCATACCACTGCCTTTGCTTCAGTTTGTAATTTCTATTTTATACATAACCACAAATATGAATAGTTGTAAATAAATAGTAAAACGTATTGACTATGGTGTGAATGTAAATATATTACATCTTATTGGATATACTAATATAGAATGAGAAAAGGTAAGGAAAATAACCATATGTACTTCATAGTAAACAAAAATATAAAAATTGAAAAATAGATATCTGATGTAAATAAATGTATTGTAGACAATTGTCTCCTGGGATAATAATGCTGTATTACAATGGAAATGAGATACATAATAGTTTAGAGTATGACAGTTCCTAAGATATAAAACATAAGTACATAAAACAGTGTGAAATGGTTTAGCAGTTATACAAGTAAAATTCTATTAGTTCAAAACAGTTTCACTTACAAAAACTGAGTCGAAAAATGATATACAGGTCGTGCTAAAAAATCCACAAAACACTAGTTTTTAAATAAAATAAAAATGGACATAGGCCATGTAACAGAATATATGTATAGTTTAAGACTCATAATCAACACATCGCTGACTGATTCCCTTGCTTAATTTTGGCATCATTATTTCTTTTCGATCCTTTGCTCTTGCCTCATGGTTACGCTGGATGGTTTGTATTTGCCTATTTTTTTGTATGTACGTGTATATTTAATATGTACAAACCTCGAATATCTAATATACTATTGTTTTTATAAATTAATCCTGTAGAATATTTCATATTTTTATTTAGAATTGCTTTCAATATATAATTTTAGAGTTATTTGTAATGGTTGAAAGGAAGCTTTATCAGTATTAATATATTAATTAATATTAGAAAAATGTATTTATATCTTTTAAAATTAGTTTAATTTCTATACATACAAGAAATTTCCATGTTATAAGTGTTATCAGTGGCGGTCCTAGGGGGAGGGGCATAGGCCCCCCCCATGAACTTTGTAAATCTACCGATTACCAATTATTATGATCTCTCTACCCCCTACATTTACTTTCAACAGATCACAATAAATTTTATAAATAAATCTTTATCTTCAATGGGCCCCTCCCATGTCGAATTTCTGGGACCGCCACTGAGTATTATTAAAACAAATATGTCCTAATGATTTCAATTTTAAATGTTTATCTTAACTCTTTTTTCATCGATATTAAAAAGAAACAAACTACGAAGTCGTAGTAATGTGAAAAATTCATATGCTCAATTATGAGAGAAAAAAATGCAATATTACAAAAGTCATTTAATGTATGATGTACCCATTAAAAACATTTTTACAACGACATATAGCCGTTTACTCTTCTGGCAGATTTTGGCCTTCCATTAAAGTATCGTTTGAAAGTACCATCTCGATTTCATAAAAAATCGTTCCTTGCTCGTCATACGACGTTGTGTGCTGTGTCCGTGTGGCAATCGCGGCGAGTCTCTATTTATTACATTTATGTATGTGTGTATGTATTTCTTATTATTGTCTGAAAGTTATTTGTGGCATTCTTCGAATATTCTTTCCTATTATTTGGGTTTTCTACCACATGTATTATTATCCTCTTCAAAACAAATCACCGAATCTACAAAATAATAGAATTATTGGAAAAAAAGCCTCTGCGCCCGTGACGTTTACGCCAAAGGAAAAGTCAGAGGTTATGTTTTGCAAATAATATAAATCGGAATATTATTCTTATTATTTCTTCTTACAGCTCTGTAATTGGGAACATCATTCCTGTAGAGTTATGATTAATAAATAAAAAAAGTTATCAGTTAACGCCAACAAGTACTTTATAACTCGCATATTCAAAAGATTACTCCTTCGTATGTAACTAAATAACTGTAAAAACTTTGGGTACTTTAGCGATCAATAAACCTTTAAAATGTCAGCTTGCCTTTCGGAAATGAAAACGTTATATCAAAAAGACTTTTGATATAATTTTTATTATTATCTCAAGCAAGCGCTTCTTGATGTTGCCAAATAATATAGTATCCATAGAAGTACTGTACATATATTTTCGGTTTCTTAGTCCCTTATCAAAAGTATTGCAAGACTTCGTTTTGCAATGGTAATTGCTGTTTCCAGAAATCAATTTATAGATACCACAGAATTCCCTTAGAATAATCTATTGTAATGTGAATATATTTTCCGTTTATTTTTAGAACTTGTTTGCATGAATATTAATATTGAGTAGTATAACAAAAGTATTATTCTGTTCTTCCCAAACTAATTTAATGAGTTCACAAACTTATTAGGGTTCAAAAAGTTGTAACTCTCAAAAGAGAAAAATCTAATGACCTTATGCAATCAGTCAGTTTCCGCGAAATCTAAATACGTCCGTTCAAGGTTTTCAGGTTATACATAGCAGTGCTAACAAGTCAAGCGAATAACGTGAGATATTGGTAATTTTCTCTTCTAAAATATGTTATTTGTCGTAGATATCTTATATAACTTATTTTAATGTAGTTTTGCGGTAAACATATTCAAACTTACGCAATATAAATTTTCTCTCGTATGGGGGTTATCATAAATAATTATAATTTCCAAATCTTCATACTTCAGGAATTATTGGAAGAACTTAAAATTTTAAAAAGCAGCACACTTTTTCTCTGGACGATAATATTGCTAAATAATCCGATACTAAATCGATATCCAATTAATTAACCAAAGTATTAATTGAAATTCAGTGTTAATCTTGATCTAAAATCCAAAATCTGCCGTTTGACCAAGTTAACGTAGCAGGTGAATATAAAAGAGGCGAGGTTCACAATTTGGATATTGACACCGGAGATATGTAGCACTCTGTAACTTTGCTATTTAAAAAATTAAATTTTGAATTTTGGTTACATAATTGTCTACGAATTTAAGCGACAGGTTTAGAGAAAACTAGATGGGAACAAATGGGCCTGCTAGATGGCCTGCAAGGTCACCAGATCATACGCCGCTCGTTTTTATATGAAGCCATCTCAAGAAAAAAGTTTATACGACTCCACCAATAAACAGAGAAGACATGGAAATTAGAACCAGAAGAATAATTAATGGAATTACTGAATTATAGTTAGATATAACATGCTCAGAGCTACTGTCACAAAAACATGATGGTGCAAATATAACAATGGACAACATTTTAAGCATCTAGATTAAAACATATTTTTTGTGTTTAGTGCTTCAGTAAATCTGTTATTTTAATTAATGGCTTTTCATTAATTTTGATCAAATGTGTTTTACTGATGTCTTTTATTTATTAAAAATTTGTACCTTCTTTTATTTTATTTTCACCGCCTGCCTACTAAATATTTTTGTTGCAGTAAGTAGTAACAGTGTTCATTACTAAGCAATAATTTTCGATACTAATTTTAATGAAGAAAGCAAAATAGGATAGCGTTGGACAAAAATAAAAGGTAAAATAAGTATATTTTGTAGGGTAAATAAAAAAACGGGTTTCCTATCTTGGTTTTTATGATATTATGGTTTGTTTAGAGATGCCGAAAAATTTTTAGTCCCTTGGTACTTGTATACACACTAAATCCCAATTTAATTTTTTACTCCCTCTAATAATAGGGTGGAGGTGGAGGAATTTTTTTGAGACGTTTTACATGTTTTTCACATTTTATTTTTTTATTCCCTTTTATAATAGCGTGGGGGTGACTGTGGGGGTTGACTGATGCCAAAAAAAGGTTTGAGACCTTGACTTTTCGTACATGCCCTAAATTGCAATTTTATGGACTCTTTCCTGCTTGCTGTGCCTATTTACCCTTATTTACCCCATTCACCTTTCACCCTCACCCTTCAACGGAATTAGATCTAAGTAGTTACACAGATCTCGTTTTATAATACATAAGTATACCAAATTTCAAGTCAATATCATAAAAGAGTAAACATGCGCACAAAAAAAGTGACAGACCGACAGACCGCATTTTTTTTTCGCTCAAATTTAAAATATCGACGTTTCATGACATTTTAAGCCTATTTCAACAGAAAAAAATTACAATTTTTTTGCGTTACTATACTTCCACTGGCAAAAAACTTTTTTTACATATTTAATGAACATTTTACTTAACAAACTTTTTTCAATTCTGAAGAACAGCTTAAATATGAAGTTCAGTTGGAAAATAAGGAAAGAGCCTTTTATTCAACTAAGTTCGTGCAACCATGGATGAATATGTGATCTCATTTGTGTATGGAGAATTCAGAAAAACATTAGAAAAATGTGTACTAACAACACATTTGAATAAATAACTATGTGTGTTGACTCTAGGTTGATTGTGTGTCCCAATAAATTGAGGGTACATGTATTGTTGTCTCAGTTATTATTGGCGATACTGATATTGGATATTGTTAAGAATATTTCTTATTTTGAAATCATTATCTACGTGTATCCAATATGAATTATTTTGCTTATATCATAAAATAAGGTTTGTCTTCCGGAAAAATATAATGACGATAATATGTAAACTATCTTGAATTCTTTTGGCACTCCACTTTTTACAACTTCAACATTAATCAAATATGCCAAAATAAGGCATTTTGCGTCTATATTATAGTATAGTACAGCGCCTTCCTGCAGATAAAAACGAATTTTACGAGCTTATTATTATCAACAAAACAAGCCGACGCACATTAAAAACCTATAAAGATGAGCGAGTTAATTTGCGAACGATATTTTAAATATTTAAAATTCGTATGTATTAGAATGCACATAATAATACTAGATTGTAACCGCTGTCAAAATTGAACGACTGAGTTGCTGATCTAAATATTTCAAGTGCCGACCTGGGCGCAATTACTTTTGCGACTAGTTTAAAGGTATTTTAATGTGGTCGTAAGGATTTTGTTGCCTTTTTACGTGCAGTGTAAATCTGAGCTCGACTATAACTGTACCGATTTTATTTTGAAATCTTGAAAAGCAAGGGCCTACGCAGGGATGCTAGTGATCATTGTCGTGCGGTATAATGACGATTAAAAACTTTTTGTTCTCAAAATTAGTTTATTCAATAAGTAATTACAATCACTCCGTCTTGACTGGCTGTAATAATTATACCACAATATACTTTTCCATTTCACGTTAAACACGCCGGGCACATACATCTAATAATGGATCTTATCTCTAATTTATGCATTATTATAATCCTCTGTACATATTTAACTATCCAACTAAAGCAGTACGTGGCACTTTGTTAGTGAACCCATTTATTACTAGTTAAGATATTTATGGACACTAAGGGGCTTCACACGGCTTAAGTATAAGCATCCTTTTATTTATTTCTACTATTTATTTAAAAATTTTGTTGTTGCTTGACAATTACTCTATTTGTTTTTGAAAGACCTGTTATCAGCAAATTTATTGTTTACATTTACGAAAGTAAATGTTGAATTTTATAACTAGATTGTAACGAGGAGTGTTTGTAAGACCGTGTTATTTGACAATATATATTTTGCACTATACAGCTGTACATGATATTCTAGCTAGGACAGCTTATGAATCGAAATATACGGTTTACTTCAGGAAAATTGGGGAGACAAAGCAAACAAATTTACCTTAAAATTCGCTAGCGTTCATATTCCAGGTTCTCAAAACTTTTAGATGGCGGGGATGCCAAATAATTAATATCATAAACCACTTTGAATTAGGCACACCATAATTATTTTTAAAGAATTTCGATTTACTTGTGTTTTATTAGTGATGAAGAAGCTAAAAAAGAATACAGAAGTAAAACTAAAAAAAAATATTATAAATGAGTTTTAGACAAAGCTGCAATAAAATCAAAAGGGGTATGGAAACTTGTCAAAGTAAAAACAGGCAGATAGCAACATCAACAAAAATTTTATAAATAACCATGGGAATGAGAGAACTACTTGTAAAAACCACCATTTTTGCTCAGTGGTATCTGATCTCATAAATACGAAAATCCAGAAAAATAGTAATTTATGTACTACATTGGACCCTGTAATAAACTTTAAAATTTATTTTTACCACTGTACATTCCTCAGAAGTAATTGAAGTTATAAAGATCTAAAAAATACAAATACCACTGGCGCAGATTGTGTTTCAACCAAAATAATTAATAAATAATTAAAGGCCATTGCAGATGTTATTGTTGAACTATTAGCATTTATTATCAATGTTTGCTTTGAATTAGGAGAATTTCCTGAACAATTAAAAATAGCTTTGATCATACCGGTCTATAAAAGAGATGATTGATGCATCAGATATGAAAAACTACTGACCCATTTCTATATTGAATATCATATCAAAAATTATTGAAAGAATATTATATTGTCGAATTATGTTATATCTAAAAAATTTCAATTTATTATCAAACTGTCAGCATGGCTTCTTATCAGGTAAATCTACTGAAGCAGCATCCTTTATTGAGTATATACAAAAATATCTTGATAATAACAGATATGTTGGAGGTATGTATTTTGATTTAACCAGAGCTTTTGATAGTTTAGACTTCACCTTAGATAAACTCTATGCACTCGGTCTTCGACTTGATTTGGGTGTACCTCAGGGCTCGGTTCTAGGACCTCTTATAGTTCTATTATATGTTAATGATTTACCACCTCATTTAAGTGCTAAGTGCAAGGTTCTATTCGAAGATGATGCGTTATAGAGGAATTTAGCACGTGGTGTCACACCATGGCTATGATATTACGTACCGAGAGAACCGTCTGTATAGAATTTACAAGCAAAAAGAGAATTCCCCGTATAAATGAAATAGATGTAAATGGTTCAGTTTTCACATGTACCACTGTAACTAAATCTTTAGGTATCTTTACCGATTCCAATTTAAGCTGGAGCACATACACTGACTACATATGTAAAAAACTAAATAGTGCCAATTATGCCATCTTGCAGCTGAAAAACACCCTTGATCCACCGAGTATATTAAGTGTTGACTATGCCTTGGTTTGTTGTCATATTATATCGTGCAATTTAGTATTTTGGGGTAACTCCAATAACACCGACAGTGTATTGATTGCACAAAAAAAGAATTATCAGATTAATTTTCGATATAATACCCAGACACTCATGTAAGCCATTCTTCGTAAAATATAACATCTTGACATTTCCCTCAACTTGTAGATATCGCTGCTTATTACATGTGAAATCTAATTTCTACCAATAAAATAGTGACTTGCATAATTATAACACACGTCATGGTAACATGATCAGACTTGATCAGCATAAATCTAGTGCATTTGAAAAACCATGTACTTACTTAATTAATTTTTTTCAATCATCTACTAGTAAATTTCAAGGTTACATTAGGTACTCACAAATTAAAAAAAAATTTAAAGAATATCTTATTGAAAAATGTTGTTACATCGTAAATGAGTTCCTTAGATAAGATGTTATTTTAGCCTAGTCATTTCATATTGTTATATATAGTACTAGTTTCACTTTTTAATAATTATATTTTAAGTTTCTTGCCTTAGTCGAGGCTTCTTAAAGTGTTTGTGGTAGATGCCGTTGGAGGTACCTATTTGTACTATTTGTAAGTCGCTGATATGGTGTTACTTGCAATACATATAACATCAGGAGACCGCAGCATGGTCAGTGTCTGGGTCTGCTCTGCACTGATGAGAGCCAAAAGCTCGAAACCGGTCTGCAGATGACTCTGGACATTGACGGTGCTGTGGAACTCCTCTATTTTAATAATGGGTACCTTCACCGGTATCTGCTATAAACACTTTATTGCGTTTCTGGCAATTGGTAACTAAAATACCATTCAGAGCGCACATCCTAATAAGAATATTAGGTTTCAAGAGGAATACGACGAAACGTGCCTTTGTGCATTTTAACATCTATCATTCCTCTAGTTGACTTTATTTGTCATATATATTGTGTAAGGTTTTAAAATGTATCTCTTGTCTTTTGAAATGTTATTTTGCATGTCAATACGTTTTTTTTGCAATACTTGTTGATAATTATTAATAAATTTTTGTTAGAATAAGTCGAATATACTTACTGAGGATTCCGTATTGCTAAATTGCAGCAAAATTATCCTCTATTTATTGATTTAGCAGCATACGGTAGGCACTGCTACCACTCCCCGCTGCTGGGCTGGACTATTTTTTTTTGCGAACATTCAGTTTTTTTATAAATAAACATCACAGAAATTAGACACCCTCCAATTCTAGAAGCCAGAGGCTTGTGCGGTAGGAGGTTACACAAACGCGGGTGTCAGCTAGATCTTCCAGACTTCATAGCTTTTGAGGTTTCCGTGTTCTTAACACCCTATATCATGGTTAGCAGTATGATTGTTATGAAACCTATATATCAAACCTTTCCAGAGGTGCTCAAACATTTCAGTATTATAGAGCAAAAAAATATCACAAAAACTTATCCTTTTAGGCTCTTATAGTCCAATGATAGACACATAAATATGATTCCACTTTACAAAAGGTACAGGAAAGTTAATTATTAACATTTCTGAGTTTTAGTATTAACTTTTTTGTACCTTTTGCAAGGTGAAACTACCTATTGACTGGACTATTAGCGTTTACCTTTTGCTTTAATTTCATTCTTTCATTTTATTCACTATATTCTATATTGATTGATGTGCATGTTCTTGATAAAACTAGATGATCATGTAAATGATCAATTTGTTTATTTATTTTTAATTAAAAAAAAAGTTAAAGCATAACATTTGAGGGCGAGATGTTTCACTGGGATTTCACTCTAAGTAAATAGGTAGAGGGGCGAGAGATGTTTCAATATCATAGAAACGATAAAAAAATATTATAAGAGAAAACTGATATCGTGTGAATGATTTGACATGTTCAAATCCAAATTATTTGTTGTTGGTAAATTCAAAATGTTGCTATTTTTGGGTCAGATGTTTTCTTAAAATGTTTTCTTAACCGCCTCTTAAGTTACTGAAGTAACCCCCTGGAAGATCTCAAGGATTTTGTGCTAGGTAAAGAGAGACGAGGACCTACAGTTTAATGTGGACTCTGAACCACTCTTGGGGCAATTTTTTTTATTGAAAAATTGTTTCGCCTTGCAGGAATCGAACTCATTTCGCTAGACAACTCAGTTTGCTAGCCAGACGCTTTAACACACTGAGCTACCGACCCCCTTTTTGATATATTGAAAAACAGGAAGGAGGCTTCTACATTTCACACATTTTTTTCCACCACGAGATATTGCACATTTTAAATATGTAAAAATGACGAACTTTATTCAGATAGCACTTCCTAACGCGGAAAAATTGTCTAATAGCACCGCCTATACATTTGTGTCGATCTTTATTTTATATCTGTTGCAAATTTCATGTAGATAACGGAGTTTCCGAGTTGCGGAACCCTAAAATGTTATGAGCGCATCTATCTACCACATAATCTGCTACGATTATTTCAATCTGGTTATTATCTGTGTTGTAAGCAAATAATGCCTTTGTTCTAAACCGCGCCTTGTTTAATAAAATGGTTGTGCGAACTTCGTGTATGTTATTAGAATTTTATTTAGGTATCAATAGCATTCTATCCTGACTATAATAAAAGCTGCACATAAAAGGTTGATAATTATAAATGTTAATTTTCAAAATAATCAGCGGGTCGCAATATCAAAGAAAAAATTTATTAATAATTTCATGTAGTAATGAAATATGAGTACACTTTGTTTATTGTTTATATAAGATTGTATGCAGTTTGATATCGATTATTTAATAAATCCGTCCCGTCTCAAAATTCCGCTTCTCTCTAATAATAACTATGAACTTAGGTGTAAACATTATTATTGTTTACTGAAATTTCTATGTAATTGTTGAACATTCTACAGGGTGTTTTTTAAATACATGCAAATATTCAGATTCATGAATATTCACATCTTTCTGGGAAACACTCGCATGTTTATTTATCAGAATGTTAAAAAATAATCGAGAAATTAAATTTAGAAAATTTTCTATTTGAGGTCAACGCCTCAGTAACCCTGAACTTGTTGGTCTGTGCATAACTAACACTTTCAGGTGGTAAAACAACTAAACAGTTGCTGGTGTTGTTTACAGCTCTCGCCGTTGTAATAGTGAATTATGGTTTTTACATTGTGCTTTGTTATTTATGCACGTCAGGTTTATGCACTTCACCAATAACGGTTAATACGCGAAATTCTGATTAAATCAAATCTTTGCACCATTTGCGCAACGTTTAAATAAAGAGGATAGACTATCGACTGGTAATGTGTTTTTAAAAGTGCATCAATGCATTGACAAGGGTGCATTACACTTCAAGCATTTAATTTAACTAAATAAAATTTCAATTCTTTATGTGTTCATTTTCAATTTTATTTACAATTTGACGGTTTTGATGCAGACTTGGCAACGCTGTGTTCTCAGATATCATAAGAAAGGTTAATGGAATCGAAAAGACAAAGATAGGTCTAAAAAATTTTTCCCCTTTTATATTTTTAAATTTAGAAATTATCATTGGTCTCCATTATACATAATGATTCACAGATTAAAATATATGCCTTTATTCCAAAAACACCCTGTATAGGATACTGTCGCCCCCCGCTGTAATTACTGATTGATTTTTCAAACATAATACAGTTCTTTCTCTAGTTAACGCTACCTTAGTGACAGACGGACACACAGAAGGAAATAACGTTTTTGGAGAATAGCTAACACAATTATAAGAAATTTGTTTCTCTACGAACAATACTTATCTACGATTTTATATAAGCGCCAAGTAAATGCCACGTCTATTTTTGTGAAGAGTTTAATAAAATGACAAAATGTATGGGTTTTGCTCCTCTCTAATTATTATCTGCGACGAAAATGATTAAATATACATTTCTAGGGCAAATTATACCACTCATTCTTTGTTCAATAGTTGCTTTGAAATCGCCCACTTAACTGTGTTCTAAGAATATTGAAAGTAGAATTTCAAAGCCACTTGCAGCTACACCAATAGTCAGCAAAGTTTTCCTCAATAATCGGCTGAAGTTTATTGGAGATTAGCTTATTATTCATTTTACTCTGTTAATATTTCTCAACCGCTCTGAACTCTTGATCATTTGACATTTAGTATGATGTACGGGTTTAAATAAAAAAGAACAAGGATTGGCTGACTTTTATTATTGGATCAGACAATTTTGTTTCATTCTAGCTTAAAACCGATTAAATGTTGAAAATAAATTACAAAGTTTTGTGGCATTCTTCTTAATTTTCTAATTTAAGGTCATCATCTCAGTCCTTTTTTGGAATTAATGTCGTCATTTGAGTTTTAAATACATTCAGGAAATGACTACAATTCACATTGCTTGCGAATCACTCTGTATATAAACATTATTTGAGCCAGTGAGGAAAATAAATGATCTATTAGAATTATGTTGTAGTCTTTTCATTAGGCTATAGCAAAAATATGATACAAAAAAAATGTATAAAAGTCGTTATGGGTTTCTTAACAACATGTACCTTCTGAAAATTATTACAAAATCTAGAAAAAATAACAAAATTAACCAGTATATTGGAAAAATAATAAACAGTCAGAAGCTATTTTTTTGCGAATCAGCACAAATTATAATAAAAAATTAGAAAAAAAATCTGTTTCCTTTTTCGAAGTTATGAGAACGATTCTAATTTGCTATGTAAGTAGACAGGCAAAGCGGGTTCTGGCTCACTGGATAGAGGAAGACTGAGGGTTCTTAATGACGTCATGATCTGGATGGCGTGTGTCCATCAGGATATAAGACAGATTTTAAACAGCTCTGAACAGGTTTTAAACAGATATAAACAGGTCTTAAATCACAAAGACTCCTGATGGACACATGCCATCCAGTTCATGACGTCAAGAACCCCCAGTGTTTCTCTACTCAGTGAGCCAGAACCCGCTTTGCTTATCTACTTATGTATGTAAAATATATAGCGTGGATATTGTGTTTACGTCATACCCATAGAGTGATACTACTTACATATAACTATTGATATTCTAAATGTTATTACGTTTGCAATAAAAAAAATTATTAGAATGAAAAGTGTTTATTTGGTCTTGAACTGTATGTCTGCAGACTATTAAAATGACTGGTTTTAAAAATTTTCCGTTTTTTCTAAACCTCTGATTGTTTTTAAGAAAATTTCGGAAAATAATCACTTTAGAGAAAAGGAAAGGCGAAGGTCTTATATTTTTATGACAAATTCACCTGTAAATTTTGAGATCCATCGTCCCATCTACCTGAGTTTTGGAAAATTTCAACTCGCGGTATCTGGAAAAATTAAAAAATTCACAAGAGTCCTGAAAATATTGTTAATACATCGTTTTTACACGAAAAACGGAAGAAGAAGCAAGAAATCGCTTGTAGCTTTTTTAAACAAATTGGTACGTAGTATTCACCTGCAGCCTATAGGCTGTAAGTAAATATTATAACCCTCTAACCATGGTAAATAGTAAATCAATTGTAGGTTCGATTTACTCTAATCAAGAATTGCTAATAATGATCAATTATCGTTCAGGTATTATTACTTGAGTCTTTTTAGCGCTCTAAGGCGGCAAGACATAGATTATAGTTCGATCGTAAAATAAGTATTATAAGTATGTTTGAAAACTCTGATTATTATGATGAAGCAATCCTGAATTATAGCACTAATAGATATAGTGACGAGCTCAGTTTTAGCTTTACATTCGCTGGGAGCAGTTATGAAAATTATTAACTGCTTACGATCTAATGCTGCTGGTCTCGATGAAATTGGTTTATTTATGATTAAATTATGTTTCCCGGTTATCCTGGATCACATAACTCATCTAATAAATGTATGCTTAGAAAAAGGTTACTTTCCTATCTCGTTTTTTATTAAATGGAGAGATTGCTTAGTCTGCCCAGTCCCTAAAGTAAAAAATCCTACAACTATTCAAAATTTGCATATCATCAGTCTTTTATCAGCCGTATCCAAAATATTAGAGAAGATTGTGCATAGTCAAATTGTTAATTATTTAAATTTGCAGTACACACAGTACCACCACTGCGCTGCATATTCTATGTAATAATATTATAAGGGCCTCAGATAAAGAGAGGGCAGTTATATCAGCATCACTTGATTTTTCCAGGGTATTTGATATTATTGATCAGCCTTTACTATGCGCGAAATTATTTTTTTATGGGTTTAATGAAAATGCGGTAGCTTTCTTTAAATCGTACTTATCAAATCGACGTGAATTAGTATCCGTCAATAATTCTATATCCTCAGCTCAATTAATATCAGGTGTTCCACAAGGGTCCATTCTGGGACCTCTGTTGTTTGTTATCTACACAACCGATATTTTTGACCAAATTAATCACTCTCATTTGCAATCATATGTCGATGGCACTCAACTCTGGTACGAGTTTAATCCATCAAATACCGTCCTAGCTTAGCTAATACCTTATTAACTGACCACATAAATTCTACTTGCAAATATTCTAGGGAGCATAATTTAAAAATTAATCGAAACAAATCGGTAGCATTATTGTTTATTTCGATAAACTGTAGGGAGGTTCTAAAAACTCAGCTTTCTCCGGTTATAGATGGTGGACATATTATAATCTTGGTGTTTTCCGAGGTGCTTTCTTAGACCAAAATTCACGATTTAAAGAACAAATTATGTTATTATTGCAAAAGACTTATGCCAGAATGAAATTTTTATATTCAAGCAGACATATTTTAAATTTCAAAATGTAGAAAGAAATCTGGACCGATGACTACCCCCGGGGGTGACAAGTTGGCGAAGAAAGAAAATATCAAGACAAGAAGAGCGCCAGAAGAGACCTCAGCCAGCGAGGTTCAACAGCCAGGACCAGGGGAGGTCCACAGAAAATACCACGACACATCTCACATTTGTGAGCTGGGTCTGGTAGAAGTACGCGGGCCCACCTATCACGAAGGCCGGTCCAGGTCTACAGAGATAATCTAGGTGCAAAGAGTAATAGTCCTACTCGGCCCTAGTTATCGAGACCGACATCCAGCCAATGGATATTGGCGCGTGGAAAAAAATGTGCGAATCACTTGTATGTGTTGCCTGCTTTTAACTATTGCAATATATTATGTCTAAATCAAACTTCAAAAAATCGTTTACAAATTGTCCAAAACTCATGTTGCCGCTTCATCTTCAATCTACGAAAATATGATCATATATTGGAGAAACTTATACAATTGAGGTGGTTAAAGATGGGCAACACAGTAGAATTACATTATCTCACATTTTTGTACCGCTTATTCCATTCGTCAGTTCCCCTGTACCTTAGAGAATAGCCATTTGGTTAAACTTCGCCTGCTCTATGAGCATTTAAATGTCTAAATATATATATATATATATATATATATATATATATATATATATATATATATATATATATAATTATGCACTTTTTTAAATAAAGCCAATATTATCATTATAGTCATCATAGGGAAAGGCAGTTTATTGCATTATACTTTTCAGCATCAAAACACCAGTCAGTGACTGTATTACACAATAATTAAGAAAATGCATAAAGAACTTTTGAAAATTGCATAATTTTAGCGAAAAAGTATCGATTTTTGTTACAGAAATAGAGAGCGGTCTCGAATATTAACTTCAGCGGTTTTGCTATCCGGGCCAGCTGAATATATAAATTAAAACCAAAATAGAAATAAATCTAGTCGAAATTTCTTTCACTGTCCCTAAAATGTCTGAAATATTTGGCAGCAGTCCAGACTCCCATCTCATAAACCTTGTGAAAAGCAGAGTGAAAGTTCACAGCTGTAGCATTACTGATTTTACAAGGCATTTGAAAGGATTTGTACATGATTAGCAGGGTGAAGTTAGAAGGCTTCCTTGTGTGCTTTCTGTGATAATAATATCTTTTATGTACTTTTAAATCTTGCATGTTCATTGAGATATTTAAACCAGTTTATATTACCCTTTGTCACTATATCTCGTAAAACTTGGCATAAGATGGGTATTAAATTGTGGTATACTTATTTTAAGAGACCAAATGAACAAATTGTAAATAAGTATTTAATACATACTTATATAGATACATGTATTTTAATAATTGTTATAATAATAATAATAATACAACTCATTGTTAAGTAAGCGGATTTATTTATTATTCAATGCAGTGATAATTTGTGTATGTATTAATGGTTTATATCATAAATTACTTCAAATATATAGGCGGATTATTATTTTTTTTTCAGCACTTTTTGCATGTGGCATTTTTAGTCTACATCTACTGAGAATACAATTTAATTCAACTTCCAACATTTATTTACCTTGGATAAGAAATTAATCCATTCTAATTAAGGTCAAGCTCATATTAAGTAGTAATGTGCAGGACACCCTGACGCTCGGATAAAATTCGTATGTAAAGTACTGTAGCAGTGTTCATAAATGTTGGAAAAGGGCTTACAGCAACTTTAAATAAAATTTATACTGTCCAATTAGCTGGTGTCGACAAACTGACTGTGTACACTTTTCGAAGTATTTACGAACTGCTGTAAACAAAACGACACATAACCGTCATTCCTAATTAAATCAGTTTTCAGTGAAGGAAGGTGTATATGACCGAGCTGGGAAACACACATTAAATATACAGAGTGGTCCATAAGCAATAGAGGAATTAGTCATAGCCTCATACCAACTACATGTTATGAAAAAAACTGTCCCGTCAAACAAAAGCCAGTCCAAAGAGATGTGCCATGGTGGAATAGGGATCCCGGCCGACTTAGGGCTGAGACTAGGAAAACGTTCAATAGAGCCAAAAACTCTGGAAACTGGGAGGACTAGAAAAAAGCCTTTACGGAGTATAATAAAGAGTTAAGAAGGTTTAAAAGAAAATCATGGAGACAGTTCTGTGAAGGGATACATGAACTAACCTCAGCAGTCCGCCTACAAAATGTTCTTGGAAAAGACCACTCAAACGGAGTAGGACTATTCAAAAAGCCCGATGGCAAATATGCAGAAAGTCAGCAGGAAAATATAAGAGTACTTCTAGGTACTCATTTCCCAGACTCTCGCATAATTCAAGGTGATTTCCCACAAGACTATCTGGATGAGGATGTACACCGTCCAACCAGAGGAGGAAAAAGACTGGCAAGGAAAATATTCCCCTAACCAAACTAAATGGGCGGTATCTACCTTCAAACCGTTCAAATCACCGGGCAGAGACGGCATATTCCTTGCCTTACTTCAATACGAAATTGAGAAGCTCATGCCATGCCTGAGAAGAATACTCATAGAAAGCTATGTACGTGGCTATATTCCCCAAGCTTGCGGGGAAGTTAAGGTGGCGTTCATCCCAAAAATAGGCAGACGTCCATCAGAAGAGCCTAAATCTTACCGACCTATTAGCTTAACCTCATTTCTCCTAAAAACAATGGAGAAACTATTAGATCAACAGATCAGAAGCGAAATCCTTACGGAAATACTGCTTCACTCCAAATAATTTGCCTATTAATCTGACAAATCAACAATAAATGCTCTACATTGCCTTGTCCAAGGCATTGAAAATACATTCTAGCTATTCAGCTAAAGAGGGTGGCTATGTGTGCTTTCGTAGATATAGAGGGTGCTTTTGACAACAACTCCTATGAATCCATACAAAAAGCTGCGGAAAAAAGGGGAATAGAGTCCCCTACAATAAATGGATACAATCCATGTTCAGAAGTAGAATAATATCCAATTGGTGCTCGTCAGAGGGGCTCAATGTCAATCCGAGCAAAATAGTTATTGTTCCATTCACCAAAAGGAACCTAACCTTAGAACTCCTTTGCTGTACGGAACGATCCTAAGCTGTTCCAATGAAGGTAAGTATCTAGGTGTAATCCTGGATCAAAAACTTGGGCTTGGGATCTAAAGCCGAAAATGATACATTCTCACCTATCGGTTGTCAGACTTATGGTGACCTATGCATCATGTGTATGGTGGCTAAAAACAGAAGAAAAAATAGCACAAAAAAGTTGCAAAAATTGCAACGCCTTGCCCGTTTAGGGATTACAGGAGCTACTCGTATCCCACAGCAGCTATGGAGGCGATGTTTGACCTACTTCCTTTACACTTGCAAGTGAGGAAGGAAGCATCACTTAATGCTTTAAGACAGGAACTCAAATTTAAACCAGACGATCTGGTTGATCACTTACCTAAGTATTTTGGAGCTAATCCATTTTGAGCCCATGACCAAACCTACTGACTCAATGTCAATCAAGCAGGACTTTGACTGTTAGTTTGACGTGCTGATCGAAAGCCGTCAGACGAGCAAGTGGAGGCACTGCGATTGGAACAAGGGTCAATCATCTGGTATACAGATGGATCTAAGATGGCTGCAGGGGTGGAAGTGGGTGTAGCAGGGCAATGCAATGCAATCTATATACTATCAGATAGCATAGCCAGGCAGCATTAAAAGCTCTAAAGTCCTACAACCTTGAGTCTAAAATTGCCTGGGAATGTAAACAATCCCTGAAGCAACTGGCCAACAACAACAAGGTTACCTTGATGTGGGTGCCAGGGCATGAGGGAGTATAAAATAATGAACTTGCTGACGGTCTTGCGAAAAAAGGAGCTGAAGCACAATTCATTGGGCCTGGACCATTTTGTGGTCTGGCCAAAGGATACATAATGGAAGAGATCCAAAAAATGGGAAAGGAAACAAAAAAAGTCCTACTGGAGGACTACTCCAGGCCAAAGACAAGCGAAAAAGTTTATAACTAATTCGACAAAGAATGCCACAAGGTTTCTCGAACTTGAAAAATCCGAATTAAGGCTGATAATAGGCCTTTTAACTGGCCACTGCCCCTTGAGATATCATTTCAAAAATATGGGTAAGGCAGTAGACGACAAATGCAGATACTGTGATACTGCAACTGAAATTGCGGAACATATACTTTGTGAATGCAAGGTATTATTCCGCACTAGGCTAAAGTTCCTAGAGCAGGTGGAGTTAACACCTGAAGAGATAGGAAAATCACAAGCTTTGTAAAAAGTCTTGCAATCCTGGGCAATAACTAGTTGTGGAGTTATTCACAAAACATCTTTTAGGTCAAAGTGAAGTAAGGCTACTTAAAGCCAAACAACCCCTAGAACAATCTACAAGCAATGGGCTATCGAAAAACACTGAATTTCTGACGTCAAAATATGCGATTTAACTAAATTTATCTTGGTCTAAAAGTTGACATTAACAGAAATAATAAATATCAAAGCCAATAAAAAATTCCATTTTTTATTTCTTCATTTTGACACTTTTAAAATATTTTAAAAAATTGGTGAACAGGAGTTTTTTGGGGGTAAGAAATTTAAGTTCAATCCCAATTTCGCTGTGTTCTCCCTTCATGTCTTATCTTTATACCATATTGATCATAGTAGGCGTTTGATAATGCCATTTAATATCATTGTTATCCTATTACCTCTACCTATGAATCTCATTTTACCGATATTTCATAGTTTGAGACCAAGTAATTGTGGAGTAATGTGGCCATATTGGGGCATAGGCACAGTTGTAAATTATCGGACGCAGCAGTTTTCAGTTTTCTGTAAACGGTGTTTTTCTTCTTTAGAAAGACAGAGAACGTACACAACATCTGTGTAATTTAATATAGACCAATAGTTTCAGGAAGCAGTATTTTTGTATTTATATCCAGATATTTTTTAAAGGTATATAACTGTTTTAGATAATATAAATCTTTCTTACAAATAATACGAACCTGATTAGAAAAGCTTAATAAAATATCAAAGTTAACACCAAGATTTTTTACGCTATTGGTTGATGTTAAGATCTCATTATTTATTTGGGTATTCAGTTCTGCAAGATTGAGAAACTGTTCCGTGAGGAATTTCAGTACTTCTATTAGGGAACACATTAAAATCTCTAAAAGTGTGCCAGACTTTTCTGGACTTTTTTCTCTTTGAATTGAGGCAAGAATGAAACTTCTTAATAGTTTATAATTATTATAGTCTTCAAGACATTTAGTAATTTTATATTTTTGTAAAGATGTGTTTCTTTATTTAATCATAATTTTGATTAGATCAGTTAAACAGGGTGCTTTGGTTTAGTTACAATGGCATTCTTTAAAAGTACATACACGATGATGATGATGAAGATGATACATGTCGAGCTAATAAAAGCGAGATATTTTCTGAACGTCATCTCTAAGCTTAGCTGTATCGCGCCCATTTTCATGTATTACATTTTTAACGCCCCACTTTGGGCGCCAACAATACATCATCTAATCTGGTAGCTCAGTGTGCTAATGCGTCTGGCTAGCAAACTAGCCAGACGCATTAGCTAAAAGTTAATAAAAATCTTTTAATTAGTAATTGGTAATTGGGTAGCAAACTGAGTTACCTAGCGAAGTGGGTTCGAGATCCACAAGGCGAAACAATTTTTCATTAAAAAAAATTACCCCAAGAGTGGTTCGGAGTCCACAATAAACTGTAGGGCCTCGTCTCTCTTTACCTAGCACAAGATCCTTGAGATCTCCCGAGGGGTTACTTTGGTAACTTGAGAGGCGGTTAAGAAAACATTTTTTAATATAATTTAAATTTTTAGAGTGTATTTAATTTTTTTTTTAGTGAGTAGTTAAGAATATTAATTACTTAGTTTTTGTGGTTAATCCGTTCAGGCTGTAGAGCGTAAGACCCGGACATAGACGATAAATTCCCCCATTCCCTTGGTGTGCAGCAGTCAAATAAATAGGGTGCGTACCAAATAATGTTAATATCCGAAGGCAAAAAAGAGAATAAATAAAATAAAAATAAAAAATTATTCTATAATATATTACTTGATGGTCTACGAAACGAATCTTTTTCAATGAACCAATAATAAACCAGTCTTTATGTTAACAAATATATTTTACGAGTATTTTTATAAGTAAAATAAAAGTGCAGTTCCTCTTCAATCGGTTTCACCCTCTATTATTTATTATGCCTGTAATAATACTGTCCCGCTTTGAAGTAAATTATATTACACCATAACATTTCATTGATTTTATAATTTGTCAATGTTTCATTTCATTCTTAAAACTAAATTTAGTTGAAAACTCTTCTCTTATTTTAACACACACTTTGCACCTCGGAAACCCACAGCTATAAAAATAGAAATTAGAATATTTTATCAGTTTATATTTCTGTGAAATGTATTGATGAAAGAATTTAAAATGAGTAGAGAGCTTGCAGTGGCCGTCTGAAAATACCTATCTCCTTTACATAGGAAAATCTCGCGACAAGCTTTTATATCATAAAAAAAATTATATAATGTAACAGAATGATGGGTTTGATTTACTTCAAAGTTTATTTCTACTTTTTAGAGCATTTAAATAAAGGCTTTTTTTGAAAATATTTTTTTATATAATTTTATTTTCACTGTGATATTTCGTTACTTCTTACATGTATCCGTGGTGTAAAAATTACTTTTTCTAAAATTACTGTAACCTTTTAATTGTTTATGTTTTTACTAATTGTTTGTTTGTTCTATTAATGACATGTTTTTTTTGTATTAGATCTTTTCTTTCTTTGACATGTTCCACACCCATAAAGGGTATTTTATTGTAAGTTTGTCTATTTTGTATTTTTGCATTCTTTTGAAACTTACTTGGAACTAATAAATTATCTATCTATCTGATATGTGCTAATATACGTCATACTGAGGACTTTGTCAAGCCAGAAACTGTATCAAGTATAAAACTAGTATAGCAAAAATAACGTTAAAATACATATTGTTCTGTTGGCAATCAATCTATTTTGTAACATACATTGTTGAAATAATATCGATTATTCAAATCTATTTATTTATTTATTTATTTTGGTTACGACTGCCCAGACAGAAATCTAATTATAGGGCAGGAATTTTACAAACATAAAAGAAAATTAAATAATAACTAAAACTAAATAACTTAACTAAAGGTAAACAATTAAATGATAATAAAAATTAACAAAATAAGTTTATGATTAGTATAGCCCTAAGAGTTATAATCTAATAGTTTAGAAGCTACAGTTGTTGTGCAGAATTGTGAACCACATTTCGCATTTTGGATATACTAGAATTAAAAATATCTATATTATTATATAAAGAATCATAGTTGGAACACATACGGTGCAGAGGAGAAAATAACAGCAAATTTGTTCTTGGTGCAGGCAAATAGAATAGAGACGAATGCAAGCGAGTCTGCAAATTAGGAATATGAAGTCTAATGCAATCTAAAGAATTTCAGGGCAGTCAATAGTGCCATTTAAAATCTTAAAAAGGAATACAAGAGAGAGTGATATGTCCGACGTAGTTGAAGATCACCGGTGTTGAATCTATGTAATAAGTCACAATGTGGAAAACCTCTCCCTGGATAATTTCCAGAACTTTTGAACCAGAGGTATTTAAGAAAAGGCCTCTGAGGTTTTTCAATGCTATATTTATGATTTTCATAACCAGGACTCCAGACTATTGAAGCATATTCAAGTCTTGACCTCACAAATGAATTAAAGAGAAGTTTCAGTGTATTTTCGTTAAATTCTTTAGAATTACGGATAATGTAGCCTAAATTTTTGAAGCAATTAGCGGTGATTTGATTGATATGGCTAATAAAAGATAACTTTGGGTCGAATATTACTCCTAGATCTTTGAAATGACCACAGCTCTTCAGTTCTTCATCATTAATCGTATATGGTCGAGGCAAGAATTCAAGCGATGCACGTCACAGATCGATTCTATCAATAAGACAATATTGCTAAGAATCATGAAGCCCCATTAAACTGTACCTATGTCTGAAAAATGCTTAATAACTGGGTGTCAAGAATTACTCTATTTAACGTAATTAATGATTAAAAATTATGTTAGTATTAACATTTCTTTAATGAGATCACTCGTGACGTGCATCGCTTGAATTCTTGCCTCGACTTTAGATAAATTTTATTGGATTTTATGCACGAGTGTATGTCATAAAGCTACACTTTGATATTTAACTGTAAATTGTTTATGCTACACCAAGACCATAGTTGTACAAGATCGTTTTGCAAATGAACACAGTCTTCTGCACTAGTGACAGATGTAAAAAATTTTAGGTCATCGGCATAAAGTAATGTTTTGCAGTGTAAGCCAATGACGATATCATTTATAAAAATGTTAAAGAGCAATGGTCCAAGCACAGAACTTTGGGGAACACCTGATGTCGCTGAGATACCCATAGACCAAAATCCACGGTATTGTACATTTAGTCGTCTATTTACCAAGTAGGATTCAAGAAAGTTAGGAAGTGCTCAGTTAGTCCAAATTCGGATAATTTGTTCAGCAAAATTCCGTGGTCCAGTCTGTCAAAGGCTTTAGAAAAATCTGTATAAATGGCATCTACTTGGCCTCCAGCATCCAACCGTTCAGCTATGAACTGAGTGATGCACACCAGATTGCTGGTGGTAGAGCAATTTGGCATGAATCCGTGTTGATCGAGGCAAATTTGAGATTTGACGTGATTAAAGAGAATATCGTATATTACGTTTTCAAATAATTTACTAGAATTGCACAATATTACTATTGGCCTATAGTTTTCAATAGCACATCTATCATTTTTTTTTGAATACCGGACAGATCCAGACTTCTGGAAAAGTAGCAGTTTTAATAGACAAATTAAAAATACTAGATAGCGGTTTTGCAAATAGAATGGCACAATCTTTAAGGAGAAAGGCCGGAATACCATCAGGACCTGTAGTGGTTTTGGGTTTAATTTTCTTAAGTGCCTCGAGTACGTCATTTTCGGTAATATAGGGAATGCATAAATTGTTAGTATTACAATGAGTGCTATTTATATCATAAGCAAAGTTTGTAGATGCGGAATATGACTCTTGAAAGTAATTAGCAAATGCGTCAATTATTACTTGTGGTTCGTTTAATTGACATGAGTTTTAATTTAAGAGCTCTATTAAAAATTTCGTTTCCTTATATTTTTTTATAAGGTCCGAGCATCTAGACAAGTATGTTTTTTACATGACAAAAATTTCAGCAAAATATCCACGTATTAAATTTGAATTAAACTTGTTACAACCACTTCAGAGAAAATGCTTAATTTTTAAAAAAATTCCGCCTTACAGGATCCCTTTGCTCCTTCAAGGAGCAATTGGTAACCATTACATGCTTATAGAGATGCCGATAAACTTGATCATGTATATCGCTATCACCACCTGTAGGGCATCAATGATGCGTAGTTGTTACTGATACCTTTATATTACGTCAGATGAGGACGATAAATATTACTTGATTTATTTATAACATTACAATTCATTAAAATATTATATAATAAATAATAACTGAATTCTTGTTAAATTATTAATCTTTGTATATTCGTTCTGTGGGATAAAGACTGTTTTTATTTAATATTATTTTAATAATTTTTTTATGAATTTGTGTAAGCGGTTTTTAATTTGTTTGGTTGACCCTACTCCAAGCTGTAATGCCTTATTTTATAATTGATTGAACAAGACTGTCATAGATGATTTTAATTTAATTTAATTTTAAGATATGTCTCAGTTGCCTAAAATATACTAGTAGCCGTAGTCTTTTGACTATTGACATTACATGATGCTTTCATCTTAAATTATTATGTATAAATACGCCGAGATATTTGATATTCGTGGTATGATGTATACTATAATTTATATTTGCTATTTGAATTTCAATATCTTTCAGCTTTTTCGAAAATTTTGGTTCGAAATTAGTGACAATAGACGATAATTTATTATTTGTTCTTTATCCCCACTTTTAAATAATGGTTTTATGATTCCTATCTTAAAATGTGATGGAAATATGGCTGTTTTAAATATTATATTTATCAAGTGGGTAAGTATTGGAACAAACACTTCTTTGCAATGTTGTATTAATTCAGCTCTTATATTATCGTAGCCTGGACTTTTAAAGTTTTTAAAGCTTTGTATATATAAGTCAATATTTGACTCTTTTACTGGTGTCAGATAAAATGTTTTTTCAAATGCAGTTTCAAAGAATTTTTGCCCTGTTGGAATAATTTTACTAGCCATTTATGGTCCTATTTGGGAGTAGTGTTTATTGAATTGGTTAGCCATCTATTTTTTATTCTCGATTTGATTACCATCTACATTAATTTTGTTGATGGTATTATTTTTTACTTTTTGGTCATTCGTAATATCATTTGCTATTTCCCATACTTTCTGTGTGATATTTTTGCGTTAATCTATTTTTCTTCTATAATAGTTATTTCTTGTATCTTTTATAAGGTTTATTTAGTTCATGTGTATATAAATAATCTACATAATTAATATGCGCATACATCTGAATAAAATATCACGAATTTTAGCTCCAAAAACATAGAAGCAGACAATGTAAACAGTTTATTAACTGCTTTTCTCTGAATGAAACATAACCGTTTTTAATCAGATTTATATACTCAAAAAACTACTTACGTGAAGAAGAGGATCGACAGTGGGTTGGCTGTGTCCCTGGGATTTGGATTGACATTTTCTTTGGTGATATCCATGGTACAGCTTTAAGAAATGATAGTCAATAGCCACCATGGAACTTAATTGTAACGACACACACTCACACACTTCACTGTTTTTTTTGTTGGCACGGCACCGCAGACGATAATCAAGGTTTGTTTATTTTAACTTCCACTTTGTCTAAATTAACTGAGGTTTGGTTCGGCACGTTTTCTTAGTATTTTATCGTACGGTATGTACAATTTCAATCTTCAGTCTACCAACTAAGTACACATCAAAATGTTATGATCCCTGGAAGTATCGCATAAAAAGCAGCCCTGAAGTACCTGTGGGCTTTCGCCTTTCGATGGTTATATAGTTTTACAGGCAGGTAATGTGACGCCAGTAATTCCGTCTATTGTTTTGGGAGGATGGTCTTTGTTCATGAGATCTGAAACATAAAACAATTATCGGTAATATAACGTTACTTTATTTACGTAAGTCTTAAAAAATAATATAATTTGTTAAAGCCCTGTAACATAATTATTTAACAAGTTTCTTGAAACCTTAATAATAGAAGTATACCTAAAGGGTAGACCAGTGGTCAAATCTGACCTGACACCGCTCTCAAATGGGCACGGATGGAAGGGTAGCTGCATGATTCGCAGAACCGCCCACAATTTGAACGAATATGAGAAGGATTCTACTTGATTTTACGATAATAATTTCCCATCAGTTTCACTTAATTTCTAAAATACTTGTTGCACGCGAGCTAGTTACAATGATAAATATTAATAAAATAATAACTGCATAATAATAGTGTAATAATTGTGTACAGAGTGCCTCTAAAAAGTTTGTACAAAAAACTATCGCATATTCCTCAAATGAAAATAGGACAACTATCACTCATACTTATACCTATAACTAAAGCCAAAAAATTTTTTTAAGCTTTTCGTTTTTGTATACACACTAAATCACATTTTCATTTTTTTTACTCCCTTTAATAATAGGGTGAGGGTGGCAATGGGGGTGGTAGAGGGGGTAGCTAACACCAAACAAATTTTTTTAGACGTTTCTTGTATACACACTAAATCACATTTTAATTTTTTTTGCCCTCTTTAATAATAGGGTGGGGGTGGCAATGGGGGTGGTAGAGGGGGTAGCTAACGCCAAACAATTTTTTAGAAGTTTCTTTCTTGTGTACACACTAAATAACATTTAAAATTTTTTTACCCTCTTTAATAATAGGGTGGGGGTGGCAATGGGGGTGGTATAGGGGGTAGCTAACGCTAAAAATTTTTTGTAGACGTTTCATTTTTGTATATACACTAAATCACATTTTAATTCTTTACTCCCTTTCATAGGAGGGAGGCTGCTGATACAGGAATCGGTCGACAAGGGATACATTGATTGTTTTTTTACCGTGGCCGTGGTAAAATTTATTTTGGTGGTCCATTATAGGTATAATAAGGTAAGGGGTTGTCCATTAATCACGTGAGATTTTTAGGCCACTTTTTTACATCCTCCCTCCCCTCTGGTGATACGTGGTGAGGTTCTAAGCTACCCCACCCCCAACCTATCACATTACGTGTATTTTTTTTGTTAAAAAAAATTAAATAGTTTCAGAATATTTTTTAATGAAAAACAAAATAAAAAACAGCACATACTAATTTAAAAATCAGTGTCCTCGGACCATCGGTTTACTTCTATACTTAATCGTGATGTCATACGGCATACGGGTGATATGTAACAACAACTCCCCTTCCCCCATTGTGATCAATAGTGATCCAAAGCCCCCCTCCCCTATTTAGACCCCACGTGATTAACGGACGACCCCTAAAGTGAGACATACTGTATATTAATTTAGGCATTTCTGGATACAAAATAGGTATTTTGTATAATTAGCATTGATATAAGAACTTTATTAAATAACACAAAAGGAAACATATAGAAAGGTATTCATTAGGCTGTGTTAACTGATATTTTAACTTTTTGCAATTGAATTTCTGATAATCAATGGTCCAGACCGTAGTAGTACTCCCAAAAGGTCATTGATATATTTTTCCGTGAATAAGAGAGTCATGTCTTATTATTCAAATTCAAATTATTTATATTAGCCGGTTTTCTTGACACCAGTTATCATACGATTGAAGAACTGCATCTACCTTTAATATTACTTCACATGTATCTTTTAAATGTATCACAATGGAACTCTCATCAGCATATAAAAACACTTTACCACCCAAAATATGATCCGGGAGATCGTTTATATACATTACAAAAATAAGAGGCCCTAGAACACTCCCCTGAGGGGTTCCTATATCTATGTCATATATTGCAGATTTGGCGCCCTGAAATTTGATTTGTAGTTGTCTACTACTAAGATATGGGCTACTAAATCTAGTATGTGACATCACCTAGAGCCAACGCTGGGTTTGAACTCATTCGTCGTCCCTATGAGGAAAAGTAAGAAAAATCGGGCCAGGTCAGGTTATGTCACTATTTTGTATTTCCTAAATTTCTATTTTTAGATTGAACTCACATCACTCATGTCACCACTATCGCCTGCGCCACTCTGTCTCAACCAAAATGAACGTGCCATCAGCCATAGATCTGTCAACCGTCGCGCTGCTGAATTTTATTAATTATTATATTATAATAATAAATAAACACCACGGAAATTAGACAACCCTCAATTTCAGAAGCCGGAGGCTTGTGCAGAAGGGGGTTACATATTGAAAAAATGCAGACATACAACCAGTTCCTCCGACAGTGCCAGTGACCCATGTGATTAATCGCGATTAACACCTCGCAGCTATCGGCCAGATGATTATATCAGTATCCATCTGTGGTTTATTTGTGAATTTTATTAATCTGTATAGGGTTTTGTTGTGATCCCAGTCATGAAAATTCTAATAAATACATGACAATGCATTTTGTCTTCCTAAATAGCCAGATGTAAGTTTGGAAACGATTAGGCATTTTATTGCCACATCTTGAGTTTATTTATTTTTATATGCTTAGATGTTCAAAAAATGGATCGAGGTAGTTCAATGAAGCGATATCGATGTTACAAAGAGTAAGAACTACCCTCTATGTATATACGAGTATTTTTCAGAAGAAGATAAATTTGTTTGTAACCACAACCGACAAATTTCAAACTTTGTGTGAAACTTTAACGCTGTTGATATTATTATGAAAACATTACATTAAAATGTTTTTTATTTTAGCTTTGTAATACTGAATACTTTTATAAAACAATCAATTTCTAGCTTTTAAATGACTTTTCCAAATTGGAGAACAAATGAGAGTTGCCCGTCTATCTCCATTTATAATAAGTTACTTCATTCACGGGCCGACTAGTGCGAGTTCGTCGGGCATGAGAGTTAAGAAGTCACTGTGTGGGAATTCAAATTGGAGACAATAAAATAACATACTAGTAAACAAAAAACAAAAATTTTATCGATGTATTTATTAATTACAATCCTAAAATTTCGTTGCGCGGGATGACCCCATTGAACTGAGCATAATTATTGTAGTTCGCTACAAAAAATTGCTACTGTAATGTCTGTTCTAAGAGCGCTCAGTGCAAATAGGGCCAATCAGCCCATCTATAATCACTGTTCTAATTAACAATGTCACAGTCAATCAGTCAGTGTCAAACATTATTTTGTAATTATATAAAACATCGAGAAGCATCAATTACAACAACAATTGCAAACTAATGATAATGAATTACTTAAGCAAATTAAAGCAGAAAAATATATACTTAGTAATAGTTGCATACCTAATTTTTAAAACGCAGGTGAGTTGTTTTATTAGAGGATATACATGAAAAATGTAAGGACAGTGTACTACAATTCAATAGATGCTCATAGAATCAATCGTAACCCCAATATATAAAAGTGGGGACAAAGAATTAATGGAAAACTATAGGCCGATCTTATTCATATCGAACTTCAGCAGAATCTTGGAAAATAATGAAATATAGAATAAAAATGCCTATTTAAAAAAAAACAAATTAATTTCAGACATGCAATACGGGTTTCAAGAAGAAAAAATCAACCAGTGATGCAAAAGAAAAATTGACAACTATGATGCATAATACGATAGATAAAGGCAAACCTTCGCATTTTGTGGTCCTAAACCTGGCGAGGGCCGCGAACAATTCCTATTAAAATTATAATTAATAAGGTTTAGAGGAATAGTTCTTGATTTATTTAAAACTTACTTGGATCAAAGGAAATAGTGTACGAAAATTGAAAATACGGTTAGTAGGTATGATATATTAAAATACGGTGTTCCTCGAGGAACGGTCCGAGGACCCATATTATTTACTGCATATATTAATGACATTCTTGCAACATCATTCTTTGCAGATGATACAGCAATATTTTACACTAATAGACACCTATTCAGTCCAGAAAATTAAGTATCTGGGCATATATATTGATTAAAATTTAAGTTGGAATATCAAATACAGTCAGTAGTACAAAAAGTCAAATCTTGAAAACAATAGAACTTGTAGTTCTATATAAAAGCCTAACCGAATCCATAATAAGGTATGGCATTATAGGTTGGGGTTAGGTGTATCTGTATACATATTTCTTGTTTTAATTCTAATGAAAAGCTTAATTTAAATTCAAGTATTAAGAATTTGCTGTAGCAGAACATATATTACTTTCATAATGTATTATGTGGGTATATATGTGTATCCATATAAGTATATATGTGTGTATATGTATGTGGATATAATATATTTGTATAAATATATATACGCGTACATACCTTTTTGAAATATCGAATATAGATAAATGTAAAAAAGCGCATTTAAAACTCTCTACCAGCTTTACACGATTAGGCTTTTATTTGTATCAAATAATAATGTACATTATTTATTATTATTATTATACTGTAATGTTAGCGTGAGCAGAAAAAAATTGGACAACTTTTTTTGTCTAATGTAAATCTGTCTCTATTTGAATATGTAATGAGTAGCCGAAATAAAACAGATATCACTTTTAATTTATTTTTTATTTTAATGCTGTAGTTATTGCTATAGTAAATGATGGATGGTTAATGAGACAAATTGCACTGCGTTATAACATTAACAAAAATTTGGTGTGTAACATTTTAAGAAAGTGGATAAACGGTACGATTAGTAGAAATCCTGGAGGGCAAAGGATATCCTACTTAACAAGAAACTAACTATTAATATTTCGTTATTGCACCATTTCTATTTATAACTTGTATAAGTCTGTCTGGCTTAGAATTAAATAACCTTATACAATAATCATTAGTAATAATATTTTCCCAGCATTATTTAATATTTCCAGTAATTCTTCGGCATTCCGTGGTCTCACATTTCGTTTTTGGATACTTCTTACGAGTAGTCCCCATACTTCTTCCACAGGGTTAAGATCTGGACTATGACTGGGCCAGTTAAGAACATTCATGTTGTTATCTTGAAAACAGTTAGTTATGGTATGAGCAGTATGAACGGAACAATTGTCTTGTTGAAATATGAACTCATTATTAGGAAATAATTGTGACACAGAAAGGGAGCATAATATTGTCTAAAATCCTAATATATGTTTCACTATTGAATCGTTCCTCAATATGCTACAAAACACCAGGACCACGTGCCGATATCCAAACCCACATATTGACGGAAAATCTACCACTTTTATCATTGTTAGATATATATTTCACATCAAATCGAGTATTCGGAGGGCGGTAAACACGAATACGATCGCTGTGTGTTAACTGGAAAGTTTTTTCGTCTGTAAAGATTACATTGTTCCAAAAATTTACATCATGCGCTAAAAATTCAAGCGTAAATCCTACTCGAGCTTCTTTATGTTCAGCTTTAAGTAAGTATTTCTGTGCTGTTGCATGACAGCGTAGCTCCGATTCTCTTACTCGCCGGCGACCAGTACTAGTCGATCCAGGAAAATAACTGAGTAAAATGGATATTCTACTAGAGTTGATATCCTTCGTCGCCCTGATTCAGGATTTTTACTAATCGCACCGTTTATTCTCCACTTTCTTAAGATGTTACACACCGAATTTTTGTCAATAATATAACGCAGTGCAATTTGTTTCATTGACGATCCATGTTCTGTTTTAGCAATAACTCCAGATTTAACTAAATCGCTTATATGAGGCATATTAGTTTTTTGCACTCTTGCAATAAATTATGACAACAGACAATATCACAAAAATTAAAGTTAGATGTACACAACTAGATTTTAGCGTTATAAAACTTGTCCTATTTTTTTTTTGCTCACGACCGTACACTATTTACCATAAATATTTTATTTTTATAACATTATTTACTACATAAATATTTTATTAATTATGTAATTTATTGGATATGAATAAGTATTATTATTACTGAGTATTATGTTCCGAGAAAAGGACATATCATCCGTTAGGTGTATGAGAAAGTAATTCAATGGATTGTTTCTGTGAAATGTTTTTCAGTTCTAACCACACGACAGTGTCACACCTATTGTGCTCCCATCTCACCTCGTTAAGAAATTTTGTATATATCCAGAACTATTCGAACATCCACTAATTGGTTAAAACAACGTATGAAATCAATTCTTTTTCTTTGCAATTCAATGTAGTAAAGCATCCCATAAATATATGGATATCAAGGGACACGTTGATCGAAATTAAATATCATTATTGGAATCTTCCCCATAATCTGCATAGATTTTACAACTGTCTGTAGTTATTCTACAGACCAAGAAAACGGTGAATGAATTGAAAGTATTTTGCACACCTGACGTTTTAATTTTATGTATTCAAAGAGTTTCAGCCCGAGTTTATATTTGAATAAATGCAAATAAACCTCTTATGATGCAATATATTTTAAACACTATATGAATTATTAATTAAAGAATTCTCATCTGTACGTGAATGTAATGAGAGACTGTCTAGCTTGTGATTTAGTTAGATCATGTAAATGTAAATCTTTGTAAGTACTTTATCTGCAGATAACTGGTGCTGAGGTGTACGTACAGCTTTGCGTATGGGTCTGACAGCAATATCTGTAAGAATTTTAAATCTCGATAAAAATTATTTTTAGTGTCTTGTTCTTATTTATTTCTTTCTATAAAAAGCTTTAGATACAAAAAAGTATATTTTAATCTGTAATGATGTGTAATTTTAGTATTTTCATTTCAAAAGCAATATTCTTTCCAGATAATCATTATAACAGCTTTCCGCCAAGAAGTCGTAGGGGTCCGCTCAATCTGCCTAGAGTGATAACTAGCATTATCCATTACAATTACAGATCTCGGAGATATAAGATCTAACGTTTGTGTAAAATACGCTTATCCCTATTCCTGAACCCTGTTGAATCCTGAACTAACTTTTTTATGGCTCGGCTAAAACAATATACTACTTAAGGACAAAAGAATAGATTTCATTACAAATATTGAAAGTTTTGGTGTTTGTTACTATTGTTTTTAAATATGTGTAACGATATTTTTTATGCACTTATACAGTGATTTCTAAAAGGTATATTTACATTTATTGAAGTTAATATACCCGTTACAGTGACTGTTGATTTAATAGAACAAAAATGATCGCATTATTTTGCTCCACAACAGATTTACGTATTATAATATAACTAATGCATACATATTTGAATAGATGCATTGAACGAAACATTTCAAGATGGTGAAAGTATAGTCATGAAAATTCTTGGCCGCCCTTCTTGAAATAATTCATCACGTGAAATATATTCATTTATTTCTAGTCAAGAATAACACTTACCACATAACCTGTCATCAGAATTTATTTATTGTGCGTCCGTTTCCTATAATAAGAACCATGAAACATGTTTCATTATTTTAATGGCTGTATTAGAATTATTACTTAAATAATAATAATAAAAAAATCATAAAAATTTAATGCCCAAATGTGAGTAATGCAGTTAGGTAAGAGGTAACATTTTCTTGAATTAGAACCTCTAAGAGGAAAGCCATAAATATGTGAACACCATCGGATTGAGTTTTAGAGAGCCATAAAGGCTTTATATCCAATTCTCTTATTTCGGTTGAAGAAATTTTTATTTTATGTTTTTCAATAGACTATTTAAAATCTTGCGAGACAAGTTTATTAAAATCGTTGAGTATATCCATAGAAGTCATCCTACAAAACATAGTCAATATTCTCCTGAATGTGGTAGCTATAGGGGGAATTTCATACAAGCGTCGCGTTTGCGAACAAATCTATCCCAGCCGCGGAATTAAGTCGAGGGCTGTAGCCCAGGCGGTATTTGTTTTGGATTGGGTGAATTGGATAGTATGGCAGATTTTTGGCTTAATCGCTCCTAAAAATCATAAGAAATGATAATTTCACTATGCGCTAGTTTGAAAACGTGGGCATAATTTTTTATTAAACAAAATGTGAAAAAATTCCCAAAAATTTTTTTTCTTCCTTTTTTCATATATTTCAGTAACTATTGCTTTTAAAGAAAAAAATCGGCAGCTACTGGAAGCGGCTGGAACCTCCCCACCCGGTGAATCTTTGAAGCCAAAAAGAGCATTAGAACAATCGTCAAAATTTGCTCATTGCAATCCGATCGCTCGCGACTGTCTTTGTTAAAATGAAACATTAGCATTTCAGTAATTTTACTAGATTTTAGAGGAATATTTGTAGTTTAATTCTTCGATTTGTCTGTATATATATTTAAAAACGGTACTAAACGTAATCCGCTCTACTTCTAAAGCAGTGAAGAAAGCATCACACGTGAATTGACACGAGATGTGATGAGTTTCACGACGTAACGGCTACGCGCATCGATCATGTCACGCGAAATGCGATCTATACTTCATATTTGCTTTGTTTTTAATTTTTTTCACGGAAACCAAATCGAAAGGTGGAAGTGTGATATATCGTTGAAATCAGAATTTTAACTGCTTTTCAATGGTTCCATTGCAAATTGAGAGTAATTATAAAATAAACAACTTGTTGCGTCAAAACGGCACTAAACGCAATCCGATCTAAACCAAAACCTTTTCAGATCTTCTGGGGCACTAAAGAAACGCACATGCAAAATTTCATTCAAATCCGTTCAGTAGTTTCGGCGCTATCGTGCTAACACACATACACACACACACACACAGACATTTTTCAAAAACCATTTTTTTGGGTTCCTAGGACCTCAAAACCTAAAGGTTTGATGTTATCTCAATTTTCGTTTTTGAACCAATTTTAGTAACCTCGCACAATTTTATTGTGGTGAGGTTAATATAGAAATGAAAAAGTTTTGTAATAAATTTTAAGATTCAGTTGGTTGCGAGTCCAAAAAGTCATTTTGAAATAGCAAGTTGTCTGTGGAATTTTTTTTCAAATACTTATATTATAAGTAGGACCTTCATACTTGGCTAAAGAAAACTTTTTAATATAGTAAATCATCCCACCAAATTTCATCAACATCGGACTTTTAGTTTTTGCATGATAATTTTACAATCTAAACTTCGCAAAAATTTGCAAATTTTCAAAATGTTGCTGAGGATAAACTAAAGCATTTAGAAAGTTGAAAATCTTTTGACATATAAAATCGCTCACTGAAATTTTCAAATCCATTTTGAGATATTAAAATCCGTTAATTAGGAGAGCCTAGGCAATTATTTAAAAATTTGGCTAGCAAAAAGTAGACATGGCCCCGGTTGAGCCGGAGCTCCGCCCTCCAGAATGGGCCACCTTAGGACTTCAGTGCCCCCGCGTTAGGACTCCACCCCAGGACCCCGTGCTGTCAAAAAATGCCCCCCCCCCCCTCCCGTGCTGTAAAATATGGGGCCCCTGGGTTACCAAAAATGGTGCTCCGCCCCAGGCCCTCTTAGCGCTCCGCGGCCCTACGCCGTCAAAGGGCTCGTGTGCCCCCTAGTTCTGCGTGCCCCGCATTAAGGCCCCCGGCTGGCCGGCGCAATTTTGGCAGCGCGGGAAGTTCAAACTGTTCTAACTTCACCAGTGGGCCCCGGTTCGACATAACCTCACTCAGCAAAAAAATTGCCAAATTTTTAAACAATTCCCTAGGCTCTCCTAATTAACGGATTTTAATATTTCAAATGGATTTGAAAATATAAGTCCTCTTTTAAATATCAAAAAACATTCACCTTTCTAAATGTTTCAGTTTAGCCTCAACGACATTTTGAAAATTAGCAAATTTTTTGCGAAGTTTAGACTGCAAAATTATCATGCAAAAATTAAAAGTCTGATCTTGATGAAATTTGGTGGGAAGATTTATTATATTAAAAGGTTTTCTTTAGCCAAGTATGAAGGTATAATAAAAGTATTTGAAAAAAATTCCACAAACAACTTGCTATTTCAAAATATCTAATTACAAAACTTTTTTATCCCTATAACTTTTCTCTAAAAGCAACATATACTGGGATATATGAAAAAATTAATGAATGCATTTTTTTCATTTTGTTTAATTAAAAATTACGCCCACGTTTTCAAACTAGCGCATAGTGAAATTATCATTTCTTATGATTTTTAGGAGCGATTACGCTGAAAATCTGACCCGATTTACCCAAACAGGTGATTTTAAGTTGGTATCGCCTGAGCTATGAGAAAGTTGATGTAGCCTACGAAGGTGTTGAAGTGTCATAGTTTGTTATATCAACGGAAAAATCTGTCACACACCTTAATCACTTTTACGCCAAGCCTCATAATATAATTCCTAGACCATCACATTATGGTGTGTTTATCTTCGGCACTTGCGTCCTTTTCCTTCAAGAAAAGGAAATAATAATCAAGTAAATTTCCGGTGTGAGCCTTGAAATATGTACCTGGTCATCCTATCGAAAATTAGCTAAGTTAGTCCATGAAAAAGTTGAAAAAGCCCCAAAAATTCTGTTACATGGATGAAACGTGGGTCCCCTCCATTTTCGAGGGCGCTGAAGACGATGGTGATATTTTTAAGGTTCCACCCCCCAGCAGCTACCCCTAAACTCGAAAAACACTCTAATTTTGCATTTTTTTCATCGTTGGCATGCGGATCGGTTTTTTGGGCAGGATCCGAGTAAACCATATGAAATTTAACCATACAACATCTTATTCATCCCTGGTGTTGAAACCCCTAATATTAAAATATTCCCAAAAAAATCAAAATGCATGAAAATTTATTTATCCCCGTTTTCTACCAACCACCCCCTTTTCATATTATTTGATAGTGGGCATGTGCCATGTGGGGACACGTTGGATCGAAGTTTTTAAGGGGAATTGAATATATTACATGATATATATGTGTATCCAAAACTTATGCAGAATATGCAGAGTTCCATAATAAAATCCGATCCGACAAGTTTTTGCGTGCCTAGTACCTCTAAATGTGAAAAGGAGGTGATTTTGGGGATTTGGGGGTGGTTGATGGATAGTGGGGGATGAAATAGTATTGACATCGTGTTTAGTGCCCTCGAAAACCCAGTGAAAACATTTTCCACTATTTTGTATTTTTCGGGGGATTTTAGTGTTAGGGGTGGTGGTAGTTTCAACCCCGGGATTTATGGCATGTCTCGTCACTCAACTCAACATGCCCAGTATCAGGGGTGGTTGGTGGAGGGTGGGGCAGAAATGAATATTACGATCGTATTGAGCACCCTCGAAAACGAGGATAGACACATTTTCATGCATTTTGATTTTTTTGGAAATATTTTAATATCAGGGGTGGTGGTGGTTTCAACCCCGGGGATGGATAAGATGTTGTAGGGTTAAATTTCATACGGTCTACTCTAACTCTGCCCAAAAAACTGATCCGCATGCTTGCGATGGAAAAAAACGCAAAATTGGGGTGATTTTTCAGTTTAGGGGTAGTTGCTGAGGGGTGGGAACCTTAAAAATATCACCACCGTGTTGAACGTCCTCGAAAACGGGAGGGAACCCATGTTTCATCCCTGTAACAAAACTTTTGTATTTTAAGCCTTTTTTTGCAACTTTTTCATTAAGTAAGTGGTTGGCAGACTAAATGCTGAAGCTCTAGGCACATCTACTTACTTAGGGTAAAAAGACTCTTGTAATTATCGGTACAGAGTGATGTCTGAAAAGACGCGACGGGAGGATTTGCTAGCTGTGATATTTTATGAGATTTAAAATATATGACAAAAATACAAGGAACGACAATGGCCGAGTGAGTCGAGGCAAGTTTTAAAGCAGATGTCAGATCTATAAAAAGCTAGGAAGTAATTTGTTATAACGACAATTTTTTTTAATTCTCAGATTCAAGGTCATCTGTGCAAAGCTTAACTTTAATTGAAACCGATACTGCATACTGTGTTTAACATTTTACCTAGTCATTGTAACAAATAGGTAATGCTAGAGAAAAAAGTGGTTATATTAATTACAGACTTAACACATCGGATTTCATTGAACTTATAGAATACGATGATATCTCGTTGTTAGAGAAAATATGGTGATTTGCACGTTTAACCAAGGCTACTAACACTTTTAAATATTTGCGTAAATTAATCATTATAAGCAAGGCCATAAATAATGGTTATCTGCATTAAACAAAAGTTAAGTTATACATAAAAAATTGCTATAAATAACATCATCAGTAAATACACTAGTTAAATGCTAACCATCAGACAAAGTGTCTATGCAGGAAACGAGATCCAGTTCATACATTTATAGAATGAGTATGGAATATCAATTGATCTTGTGGTTTCATAAACATGAAACTGGTTGTTACTAGGCATGACGGGTTACTCATCTATTTTACTAGTATTTTAAAAATCATGTAACTGACAGAACAGTTAGATTTATTTTTTAGTACCTAAATGTTACAGATTTAACTTTCTTTGTATATTTTCTCTATTACTTTGGATGTAACAACACGAAAATTGAATAACCCTTAGCTCTAGTATCAGTAAGTTTTATTTTACCCATATTTATTTATTTTTACCGCGAGGAGATAAAAGAGACTGCTTAGAGCAAGAATAGTTTCTCTGGTCAGTCGTGGATTATTTTATTTTATAAATACACCATCCAACAGTACAAGTACAAATTGAAGGATGGGAAACAATATAATTAATAAACTACTTATAAAAATATATAAAACAACTTAAATACATCATAGAAATAAAGAATTGAGACTAACAAAAGAAAATTAAAACTTAAAATCTTGCATTTATATTTGTATGAAAAATACCAAACCTGGTGGTTGTCCATGTTGCACATCACATAAAGAAAATAAAAAAACTTTAGAAAATTTGTCCGAGGCGTAGCAAGATAGAAATGTACTGTCGTGCCTAGAATTAACACTCGGTAAAGCAAATTGCAATTTTTCTATAAACGGGGGATAACTTAACGTTTTGTGAATTAATTTAAGCAGAAATACCTCTCCCGGATTCAAGATTTTCTATAAACTACATAGTTAACATCCGTGTTAACATCCAAATCATCCATTATATCATTAATGAATAAATCAAACAAGAGTGGGCCCAGAATAGAGCCTTGAGGTACCCCACAAGTAGCCTGACTTTTGACAGATTTAATACCACGATATTTTACGTATTGCGTTTTATCAGAAGTAGCCTTGGAAAAACTTAATTAGCGAGAGAGAGAGACCTGCCATACGAAGTTTATTGAGTAAAATTCTGTGGTCACGTCTGTCGAAGGCTTTGGATAAATCGGTGTAAAATAACTTGTATGTTAACATCTAAGTTCTCCGAAATAAATTGTGTTAAGTGAAACAGATTGTTTAACGTAGATTTTCCATGTCGATACATCATAATTTGCCCCTCTATATTGGTTTATAATATAATAATAATAATGAACACCACAGAAATTAAACAACTCCCAATTCCAGAAGCCAGAAGCTTGGGCGGAAGGGGGTTACACATTGGAAAAACGCGGACATACAACCATTTCCTCTGACAGTGCTGGAGCCGGGATTCGAACCCGATGGCGCGATACCCGTGTGATTAATCGCGATTGCCACCTCGCGCCTTAACCAACGCGGCTATCAGCCAGATAATGCGAATTAGAAATAGAGACTTAAAATCTATACATTCTTCGAGGTAGATACTTTAGCTAGGCTACATGATAGTAACTGCGCTAAAGAAGGTATTTTGTGAGTAACATCCCTGTTTACTTTTATAAATTAAAACGTGTACGGTATTAGTAACTGTGCTGGGAATCAAAAGTCACATTTTTTGTTTCATTTCGAAAATCTGGTTGGATAATAATTATACTGAACTAATTACTAAATAAAATCAAATTGTTGATCAAATTAAGGACAATATTCCATAAGGAACTCACTGGTTAGCACGTCTAGCTTTCTCTCCGGTCACATATTGTGAAGTGAGGGCGAGTACCACCTATTGTGAAGTAATTTTCAAATAGGAATTATCCCTAAAAAGTGGTTCGAGCTCCACTATAAAATGAAGGGTTCCGTCTCCTTTACTTAGTACTTAGTTAGTAGATTAGACGGAGTTGTGTGAGAGGTAACACGGTTAGTCGTTGTATTACTCTTGAGTTCGAGTCTCAACTGCGGCAGATGACAATGTCGTACAAAATGGTCGTTGTCTAATTGCTGCATGTGTTCTGATTGAGTGGTGGAACAGCTAATACTAAACTCGGTCAGGACGTTAATCTAAATAAAGCGATTATAAAAACGCGGTTAAAAACAAAAAAATATTTCATACTTTTTAGTTTTCTTTATTATCCACTTAGCCAATATTTTAATATTGTTAGTAAACTTCGATTAGCACGTATAACTACATTCTTTGAGACTCCATTATTTAACATGATATTATATAAATACAAGAATGATATGTTAAAAAATTTGAATGCCTCTTAATTCAGTTGTCCTTGGCGGCTCCAATTTAAATTTATATTTAGATCATCGTCCATTATTATTCTCTTAATTATGAAAATATGGCCTTGAGCGATAATTTTTTTTTTAATTCTGAGTATCTCTTTTGTCTACAATAAGAGATTACAACTAATAAAACATTACTGATTCTTCCTTCGTATCTATTTATTTGCTAATTCCCTTTATAACATAGAAAGACACACTATATTTTTTAAAGCTTGCGAGTGTGTGAACTATTAAAGCATTATCTCTCTACAATAATCATCAACACACTACTATACACACAAGATACTTAAAAATACAGGGTGTAACACAACTTACCCGAAAAATTTTAACCATACATGCGCCTTTAAATAAGAAGTCGATTACTTAAACAATTTTTTAATAAAAGTCCAACACAAAAAAAAAATACAAATTGTTAAAATTACAAATTAATGGAAATGTTAAAATAACCCATTATTTCTACAAAAACTGTTGAAAGTTCTGTCCAATGACATTCAAGCACACCTGAACCCGTCTAATCCAATTTTGTCACACTAGCTGAAGTGCTCTCCCGTCCTGCTGTTCCCGAAGACGCAGATTATGGACAGTTGTGATACGTTCACGTAATACATCGATATTGTCAACTTCGGTTTGGTAGAGTTCATTTTTTAAATATCCCCACAAAAGGAAGTCAAGAGGATTTAGATCCGGGGACAGCGGAGGCCAAACTACAGGTCCACCCCGTCCGATCCAACATATTCCGTTTAATTGGGTCAAATAACCTCGGACTACTATGCGATAATTTGGGGGCGCACCATCAAGTAAAAATCACATGCGTCTTCGGACCTCCAAGGGCACATCCTCAAGAAGACCAGGAAGACAATTACGGAGAAACTGCAGATATTGCTGACCATCCATCTGATTTGGCAATATGAACGGACCAATTAGGCGTTCATCGATGTTCAAAGTGATTCCGAACTATTGGATGAGGATTCTCAATGGTCCAAACGTGCATATTATGTAGATTGGTTATACCATTACGCGTAAAAATAGCTTCATCAGTGACCAAGACATCGACAAATTTTCATTAATTTGTAACTTTAACAATTTGTATCTTTTTCAGTGTTGGACTTTTATTACTTTTTCTTTAAGAACCGACTTCTTATTTAAAGGTGCATGTATGATTAAAATTTTCTGGATAAGATTAATATGAAAAACTAATTATTGTCTATTTTACACTGAGTTATTAATTACTCCTTGAAACTTGTAGCCTAGAACATTTGCTCTTTTATACTGTGATTAAATCGACACTGGTTACATCATATATCTAGGCATAGAAATGTTTTTATTTACAACAAAAAAGGTACCAGTTAGCAGTTTTCTATTAATAACTTTTATGTACGTCTAGCATTGAATATCAATAATATTTTTTTTATTTATAAAGTAAATGTATATCAAACATGGTGGGATACATTACGTGCTAAAGTCGAATTCAAAAATTTTTGTCACAAAAATGTTCTCAAAATGTTACGTTTCAAGATTTTATCTACTCTTGCTTGAATATTCCAAAAAATTTAAAATAACCACTTCTAATAAATTAGATTTCTAGAAAATGGTTTTCAATTAATATTCTCGTCCAAAATATACAAGAATATTGCATTTAAAAATGCAAGGAAATAAATACAATTTAATTCCTTAGTATAAATAACAATTTAATTATTGAATGCAGTTCGTAGAATATTATAATTATCTCAGGGAAATATGCATAGTGATTCATTAAATTTTCTTGCATAGTCAGTAACAATTTGGCTTACAACAACACATTATGGGATCCAAGGTTAAAAATATAAATTTTAATCAATACTTGCATAATTCGCCATTAAAATTTAATTGTTCTGAAATTAGTATTTGTTTTGTTTTAACAATGGCAATAAAAAATATGTTTTGTTTAATCAACTTCAAGTTTAAAAAATAAGTAGATACTAATATTCATTTTTCACATTATTGTGATTTAACGCCAGTTTCTTCAATTTTAATTGCATTATTTGTATGCAAATGACTTCTTGACAAATTCTTTGACTAAAACAACTAATCTTACATTAAAATTCCACTTTGTACTTTTTTATTTTGCGTTTTCCGATGGGTATGAGCTGAAAAGAGGAACCTCGAGGGTCGGTCGAGGTGGCATAAAGAATAATAGTATTTTAATGAGGTCGTAAAGTTTTTGTTACGTTTTTCTGTCTCAGTTTATTCCTACTTGAACTATACATAAATTTTCCAGAGCAGTGTTAATTAAATATTGAAAAACAGATGGCGCATTTGTGAAGCCAAACGGCATTCTTATATAGAAAAGCCGTTTTAGAAATGGAGTTTTCCGACATTGGAACTTGATAATAGCCAGACGCAAGATCAAGCGTAGTGAAATATTATTTTCCGCCCAATTTATCTAACTGATCGTCAATGTATCTATCGGAGTGACTGAGCCGGACGGGATTACACGTGTTCGACGTTTTTGCAAGATCAGTTCCTTTTTGGCGAGGACGGTATGAGTTGGAATAGAGGAACATTATGTGATGTGTGGAACTGTTTTAAGAGTAGTACATTGTAATATTATTCGAGTTTGTTAATATATTTTTGATATTAAAACACGTTTTCTTATATTATATTCAATTGATTTGGAAATGCACATTGTGCACCTTGATTGGTAGTAATGAATCGATTTCCTAGAAAACAATTCCACAATTCCATGGTAGGTATTTTTATTTTACTACACATTTATTATTTTTGTATTTTATTTTCATATACTTTTAACTTAATAGAATATACTATAACGTTACAAAAAATGTATATTTGATTTTTGTTGAGTATTGTTGACATTTTTTGTACACTCGACCATATCATTGGCGAAATTAATATTAATAACGAGCAGTCTATTGTTTTAAGTGAAAATAATACCGTTGTTAATTTATAATACCACAGCAATTTTATTAAAATGTTTATTTTGCTGGACTCGACACAATTGACTTCATTAATACAATTGTTCCTGAAAGAACACACTTCAACATCCTACGTGACCATTTATATGCAATTACGGCTATTATAACTTAGTGCCGATCCTCTTCCTAGATGGGTGGTGTTGGCTTTTCATCGTATTTTTGTTATTGTAGAACTCACAACAGGTCACACACAGAACAATTATGTTGATTTATATTGCTCTCTTTAGACACCCATATATAGATCGTCTACAGTAGGCACTTATGTACAAGGTGAACTGTCTAGGAAAGTAAAATATTGTTTTATAATGGTAATATGTCTAGTTATGTCCAAGCAGATAATTTTTTTCGAAGACAGTTTTTTACTTTATTTTCTTCTACGATATTCTCTGAAATATACATCCTAAAAGGTTGATCGCATAAGTCCCTATTAAATTAATTTTGTTCCTTCACATTTCACAACTAGAGTATTTTTAATACATTTATACCTTGTAATATAATAATTATTGTCAGGAGAAGTAGTAGCAGAGCGGCCAAATTAGTAACGTTGGGTGATATTGTACTGACGATGTGCTTAACAATTTGGCTGTGCCTGATAATCATCCAAAACTAAAAAATGAAAATTCTGAGTTGTAATAAACATTATTTACTTCGTTATTTATGGAGAATACGACAAAATAACACTGTAATACTTTTTACGACATTATGATAAACACAAACATCACGTGATACATTAAACAGATTGATTAGAAAATGGAAAAATGTTGCTCCTTTTATTTAAAACTACGCAAGAAAGAGCTGAACACATTACAAATAACAATGGGAATTGTTTTGCAATAGATAACAAAACTAAAAACTAATTAGAGTAGTTATTCAAACACCACCATTGACGTCATAACATTTTGCACATCTGCGAAATACCTACTGCGTCTGTAGTCGCTTCTTGAGTCATACCTGGTGGTAAGGACTGAAAGGCAGTGCGCCCTCGTTCTTGGCAATATTCTTTTGTTCTTACTGCAGTTGAAAATGTTTCGTTTTTTAAGTAGTCATATGAAAAATCTAGAATTGTTAGGTCTGGAGACCTTGGTGGCCAAAGAAATGAACCATTGTTATCAAGCCACGAGTCTTCAATATTTTCGGTCAAAAACTACTACTATCATTCGTCCGTGGTGCTCCATGATGTTGGTATCATAATTTCGATTTGTTATCATCCGGTAGATTGTTTAAATATAGATTTTCAAATTCATTTAACATTTCGGCATAAGTTTCACATAAAATGAATTAATACGTTATTGACGTAGGTGAAGTTGAGAAACAACCTTACCATATAAATTGTTGTCATAAAATTGAGAACTGTAGAATTATTTCTAACTGCACAGAAGACATGAAATTGCCAACTAGTTTAAAATCCTCTTTCTTCGTCGCAATGAGGATTTGTCTCCGACCAATAATGAGAACTATATCGATTAAACAATCCATTTTTTGTAAATTAGACTCATCGCTCCAAATAATATTTGTTAAGAAATTTTCATCTTCTTCATTTTTTATTAAAATAAATTGTTCAGTTTGCTTTAAATTTTGAACTAAGTGGATGGAATATGGATTGAAATTATGTCTATGTAAAATACGCAAATCAATTTCTCTTTTAGCATCTCTTACTGAAGCATGGGGTGGAGATATAATCTAAAGTGAGCCAGAACTGTAATTTCATATCCTTCGTCATTTGTAATTGGCTTAACTCGTTCTTGTTTGGGCTTAAAAGAACCAAAATTTTTGCAGTTTTCAATCAAGTCGTTTAATGTATCATGTGATGGCTTGGGTTTATCAAGATATCTCAAAGCAAATTTATCCCACGTTCTTGTTAATACCTTGACGCATTCTCCATAAATGTTAATAAACTTTAATAAATCTTCGTTGGAATAACCCACACGAGCCATAATGCAATTAAATTCATATAGAACATTACCAGTACACTATAAACGAATAAATTAATTTGACAGCTCTGCTATTACTTTTTCTGACAATAATTGTTTGCATGGCCGACTTAGAGTTAGATAAAGAATTCTTACAAAATAGTAGGATTTTTGAACTTTCGTAAATATCTTCTAAACCGTTGTAGTTAAAAAAATGTCGATTGCGACATATCTGAAAATTCATAAAGAAACAAATTTGCCGTTATAACGTCGCCGTCGTTAGGATAATTTCAATAACAAAGTTGTACAAAAGAAAATGTGATATACTCATATTTTCCATATCGTACCCCATTTCCTATATCATATAATAAAGAAGATCAACATGAAAATGCTCTAGTTCTTTACGCTTACAATATATTTTCTACCTGTTTGTAATATTTTATACGCCATTTTTTTTATGCCATATCATTCAGTAAATATAGTAAATATGAGAACTTCAAGGAAAAGTGTTAAAATAAATTTACCTATTTAGTTAGCACAGGTATTAAATATTAAAAATGATTTATTTACTTTGGTATGATGAATTGCAAAAACATTATCAATTAAATAAAAAAATACAATACATGTAATACTTGTTTGAAATGTTATTGATACAATACTTAGAGTATTTAATTTTGGATTAGAAAGCCGCTATTAATAAATTGTGTTTGTGTAGGAGTTCAGTTTTTTTATTTCTAAAAATTTGCTAAATATAGGATTGTACACTTTCTTTATTGTACATTTCTTTCATATCTTGGTATCTACAGCTTCTATAAAAATTTCTGAATGCAAATTAAAATAGGTAAATTTTTGACAAGTTGCCAAGCAGCAATTGGAAAACCAGCAAGCACTTCTTCAAATAATGTAGAAATAAGCATCTCATTACCGAGGCGACCTACAAATGAAACCAGAAGAAGGGATGGTTAGTACAGCTCACAGCTAAATTTAAATTCTATACTTCATAAAGGGAGCACATACAAGTAATAAATAAAGATCTAGAGTACATTGACGAGATCCAATATTGAGTCTTCGGAACGCCAAAGATTTCATAAATTAGTTGATAGTGGATAACTGGTAGTCCGAGATTGTACAGTATTGTAGAAAACCAAGACTATATTAAGGTCCCAAGGCAAATTCCATATTTATAGCTCGATATAAATTGGAAATAAAATTTCCAACTTGCTTCGGGAAGGAATCGAACCATGTTCAGAGTTAGTAGGTAATAGAACATTCTACCCAATGAAATTCTCTCAGTGGCGGATCGTCTTACAGATTCATAAGACCCGTGCCTGGTGTTTCAGCAGTGTGGAGGACTCAAAGTCCTTCAAAGACCTGATTCATAGAAGCCAAATATAAATTTCTGTATTGACAGTAGAGCGTCTTATGGAGGTTCTATCCATAATTCTAAAATAAAAAGAATTTTCGGTATTAAATATTTATTCACGTAGTAAAAATTCGTGTTACAATTTCTTAAAAGTTAAAAATCTTCTCAAAACTTCTCAAAACATTACTTATTAACACTTTTCCAAGCCAACCATCCAAAATCGCAGTTATCAAAAGATGGCTATGAGGTAGTATTAGTGTGTTCTACCTAATACACTACATATACTCCCCTCATAAAAAAAAACAAATCAATCCGCCAAACAATCAATAACAAAACTCACTTTCTTACTGTTTGGCTTAGCAGGCGGATGAACAAAATTGTCTAATAAATGCGCGGACTTAACTCTATCAGTACTAACAGTGACATTTTTTCCGCATTTACGAAGTTTGTCAGAACGCGAAACGACACAAAAAGGACCTTCGTAATAAGGAGTCAAAGTCGGCTTAAGCCTTGTCCTTTCGTACTAAAACAAATTTGCAAGTTCTAACGTCAGGACTAACAAAAGTATGCCGGGTAAAACTATGTTTAAGACTGGCAAACTGCAAATGATTAAAATAGTCCTGTAATTTAGTAATAAAAAAGGGACGTCCCTGTCAACAGTGGATTTAATAAAAACATCGCCAGGAAGGCGTAAAGTTTGCCCGAAAACCAGCTCTGCAGATAAACAGCGTAAGTCTTCTTTGGCCATTGCCCGCAAACCTAATGGTATGATTGGCAATACATCAGACCAATGCCTTCAAGGTTCTGCGAAACCTTTCAACCATACCATTACTTTGGGAGTGATAAACAGTTGTATGAATTCTGAATTCAGAAGGTTGCGTGTTAAGATCACGTCGGGGTCACCAATTTATGGAGGTTTTACCCATCATTCTAAAATAAAAAGAATTTTCGATGTGAAATATTTATTCACGTAGTAAAAAATCACGTTGCAATTTCTTAAAAGTCAAAAATCTTCTCAAACCTTTTTTATAACATTATTTATTAACATTTTTCTAAAGCAACCAGCCAAAATGGCAGTTACCAAAAGATGGCTATGGGGTGGTATTATTGTGTTCTATCTAATACACTACAGTCTCCACATCAGGTTGCGCTTGAGGTCCCACAACATTATGATCCGCCACTGGCTAGTGTGCCCGATTGAAACATAAAACAACTTACAAAAGATCAACAGTCACAGAAAATACATTGAATTTAGTTATTTATTTCGTACTCGTCACATGACACAAATATGAATGTACCTTTACTTGAAGGAAAACACTATTGTAATAAGTTAACCCAATCGCAGTCGCATTTTAGATTTGTGAAAGTAAGGATACCTTAGTCACCAATAATGAATGAGACATGCAATGCAAATTGCCTTCTTCATTTTACAGTTATCTCAATTATTAATATAACGTCAACTGATTGACAGTTGGATCTTCATAAAAACAAGCACTGTACTTTACAAATAAGTGCGTCTTAGAAAACTCAACTAACTAGCATAAACTTAATTGGTTGGTAAATATATGGCAGTATTTATTTTCCTAATTTAATGCATACTCTATAAATAATTTATTTGAGAAGACAAGTATTTCGCACAACATAGTTAATATAAACAAATACATCGCGCAAATAAACTATCGTTAATATATAAATTATATATTAACAGCATTCCTTAAGGTAAGGTATTACGAGCATTTATAATTATCTGTAACTGTATCTGGCGCGTGTTATTCCAGGTAACTTGATACCTATGAAAAGAACCATTCACTCAAGAAATTTCTCTCATAATTTATGAAGTTATTTAATGTCATATTATGTATTCGCGAATCAAACAATTAATGCGGAAGCGCGGTTAGCGGTCAGTGGTTTATACGATTTATACAGGGTGTTCTACATTTAGTACACTGAGATGTAAACGTATGCGAAAGTCAATAGAATCACAATATGTGCATTACCAGAACCCTGAAATTTAATCGATATAAATAATGTGTTCTTCAAGGTTCAGCATCAGCTCCAATACTATTTCTTGCGTGCATTAATGATTTATCAATCTGTGCATCTAATTTTCCTATTTTCTCTAATGGTGATAGTATCTAATATTAATCATAATGAACCAATAATTCATGACTTAGAAGAACAATATCTTAGGCGTTTCACGGCATTTTGCTCACCAACTTGGATACCAACTGCTGAGGATATTACATACCTAACTCAGCACAGTTTTAAAGGTGTTTAAAGTGAGCCTTCAGAAACTGCAGAATAGTTGTAATAGATATTGCTATGGACTAAAAAAAAATTGATCATATTTCTGCGTATACCAGGAAGCTGGATGGCTTAAATTGGAGCAAAGGTTCTCTGTGCATTCATGTACGTTAATATATAAAATTGATAAGTTTCACCAACCGGTATATCTTTACAACAAACTTGTTAAAGGATCTGACATGCATCTAAGAGGTACCCGTCATAATAATTTCTACAATATTCCCAGGCTCAGCACTGCCTTATTTCTCCGTACTTTTAGTTATAATGCAGTAAAGGCCTTTAATTCTTTACCACCTGTTATAAAAACAACCGCAACTGTTATGTTAAAAAACGTTTAAAGGAATTTTGTAAGTAATTATAATGTATCGTAATTCCCGGCACTCAAAAACGACACAACAAAAATAGTACGACATAATTATTATCACCCTTGGGCCAAGAGGCATACTCTCATCAAACAATCCGACGCACATTAAAAACCTATAAAGGTAAGCGAGTAGAGTAACGGTATTTTAATAAGGTCTTAAATTTTTGTTGCGTTTTTTTCAATGCCGGGAAGCACTGATATAGACTATACTTACATATTCCTGACGGTACATGTTAATAATATAGATAGCCGTGGCAATCGTGATTAATCACACGGGTATCGCGCCACCGGGTTTGAATCCCGGCCCCGCCACTGGCATTGTCGGAGGAAATGGTTGTATGTCCGCGTTTTTTCAATGTGTAACCCCCTGACGCACAAGCCTCTGGCTTCTGGAATTGGAGGTTGTCTAATTTCTGTGGTGATTATTTACTTATTTATTTAAAATACATTTAAGATGAAGTGAAGCAATAGAAGAATTTGGAGTCGTATTCTGTTCTCAACGTTCAAGTGTGAAAACGTATCTTAAACTGCAAACATTGAAATTCCGGTCGCATGTGGTGAATAATCTTTAGCAAATGACGATAACATAATTATTAAGTGCAGCTGTTTACAATTAATACGTCAACGCGTAATGGCCCAGTTTATATAAGTTTATTAATTCGGGTTCCATTTTAGTAATCTAATATGTTCACAGAAAAGTTACAAAAAAAAATTACATCCATTCATACAACATAAATTACAATGACATTACTTTGTAGTAAGTTATAAATTTGTATATAATTTGCCAGGATTGATAGAAAATTAGTGACTCATGATAATTAAAATCGACATATTGTTATCATTTGTTAAATAATATGCGTAGGATATATTTTATGAGTAAATGCTTTGTTCTATTATACAGGGTGTCCCACGACGAAATGCGGCGATCGATATCTCGAAAAGTAGACATCGGAAAATTTTGAAAATTTGGTAGTAAACTAATGTCGATGGGGGCCAACTCGGCTAAAATATTTTCAAGATGGTGGCACTTCCGGTTATACCGAAAGTCGATACCACCTTGCTTATTTTAAATGGGACACCCTATATATTATTAAATTTTTCGATTGTACGCAAAATTCTAGGCCGATTTTGTGTATCATGTCCTATACCTAGGTCTCTCCGTTTTTGAGATATTTCAATTTTTATGTCAAAAATGACGTTTGCGGGCCCTAAAAGAATTATCAATTTTTCCTATAAGGAAGCCTTTATTATCTAATTTGGGTTCGATTCTTTGTTGAAAAAGACTTACTTTAATAGAGTTTTTATAATATTTTGATAAGTATTAATACAGAGTGTTCAAAAAATAAGAATAAAAATGAAATTGAGAAAACTGTCAAAAATCAATTTTTTCAAATGGAAATCCCCAATTTTTATAATCTTATCTTATTCGCCATTAAAAATAAGGGTAAGTTTATATATGGATGTCTATTCCGAAAATTTTTAGTTTTCGAGATATTTCCAATTCAATATTTCTATATGGGTATTTTGTTATGGATATTAAGTTAAATTACTCTTAGTTGGCTATGACGGCGTTAAGTGCTAAACAAATGTATGGAGCTGTCACTTGCCATTTGACAAATATCAATTATCATGCCGGGGTGGTTAAAGAATGTAACAAAGTTTTATCAAGAACGTGTGAAATATTTGCTAATAGATTTCCAGATAAACAAAAACCGTCTCCGAACAGTATTAAACGAATAATGGAGAATTTCTAAAATTTTGGCACCGTTAAGGCAACAGTTCATAAAATAAAACCAATTGTCGATCATGAAAATATCGAAATTGCTATTTTGGGATATTTTGCGGCATATCCTATGACATCCTTAAGACAAGTGGCCTTACAAACAGGAATCTCCAAGAACTCTATTCATAGAATTCTTTTGAAACACAAATTCCATCCCTATTCCATTTCTATGGTTCAACACCTAAAGAACACCGATTTGACCAGAAGAGTTTACTTTTGCGAATTTATTTTAACAATATTACAAGGCGACTTTCGATTTTTGGACAACATAATTTGGACTGACGAGACAAAATTTACGAAAAATGGACTTTTCAACAGACATAATTCCAGGGTGTGATTCAAATGCCCATGCCGTGAGATTGCGAAATTATCAAGAAACCTGGCAATTTAATGTGTACTGTGCTGTGAGAAATGATGGAGCCGTAAAACTTAATTTTTATGAAGAAAACTTAAATGGTAATGAATTAATACTTAAATAGAAATAGTTTCTGTTTTTCAAATTATGTATCAACTTTTTTTTAGATGAAAGATATTTGAATATATTACAAGATTTAGATAATGAATATTTGAACAATTTACCGCTAGCTGAATATAGGCAAATATTTTACCAACACGATGGCGCGCCACCACACAGCAGCTTCATAGTTAACAACTTCTTGGAAGAAACTTTTTACGATAAGTGGATTGCTAACAATGGACCTTTCTGTGGCCTCCCCGTTCTCCTGATCTGTCTGTCTTAGACTATTTTATATGGGGAACAATAAAAGATACTCTCTATTAAAGTAGGTCTTTTTCAACAAAGAATCGAACCCAAATTAGATAATAAAGGCTTCCTTATAGGAAAAATTGATAATTCTTTTAGGGCCCGCAAACGTCATTTTTGACATAAAAATTAAAATATCTCAAAAACGGAGAGACCTAGGTATAGGACATGATACACAAAATCGGCCTAGAATTTTGCGTACAATCCAAAAATGTAATAATATATAGGGTGTCCCATTTAAAATAAGCAAGTTGGTATCGACTTCCGATATAACCGGAAGTGCACCATCTTGAATTTTATCCGAGTTGCCCCTATCGACATTAGTTTACTACCAAATTTTCAAAATTTTCTGATGTCTACTTTTCGAGATATCGATCGCCGCATTTCGTCGTGGGACGCCCTGTATAATTATTACTTTAAACCCATTAAATACCGTCCTCTTTTTAAAATAAATAAAACAATAACTTTATTGATAAGGAACTAAATATCTATTAAAATTAAATTTTTAGTTCGTTTTGAATAGCAATAATAATACAAACTGGCCAGCTGATCAGTATAGGCGAGTTTTCCATTAAGTATTGAAAAGAGAAAATTCAAAAACCCTGTCAATTTATGTTAACTTTTATGCCCTGAAATCTGAAAAAAAAACAGGTCAAGACAGTGTAGGTATTAATGGCTATAAGCGGCTATTGCCTTTACCCCAAATTGAAAGGGTTATAAATAATTTGGTAACCCAGAACAACCGCCAAAAGATCTAGAGAATAAAAGACATACATTGCAGTATTTTACTTTAATCTGCATTCCAAAAAAAGAGAACTGAAAATGTGTTGAATTAACATCGATTTTAGGTCTTCCTCTGTGTCCCTTTGGACAGTTTTTTGATCGTGCTTTAACTTTTAACTTTAACTTTAACTTTATTAATATATAATTCCTAGTACATATATACTTAATTAAGACCAAAAGAATTTAATGTATACATTCTCGTATGTCTTATACATACATACATATATACATACATTAATCAGAGACAGGTAAAAAATTTACAACTAAAAAAGAGAAAAAATATCAAAGACAGTTTTCTACATATTCTGACACCATCCTGTAATGATACAGTCGCCTAAGCATGCTGTGGCTTGTTTTGCAGAGTATCAACACAGGATAGGTGTATTATCTATATAGACATAATATATTACATATAGTTATCATCATATTGTCTTTTTTTTTCTTTTCTCTTTTTTCCTTTTCTTTGTTGGTTGGGACAGCCTGAAACTTAAATTTAAATTTAGAAGGTAGTGGTAGGTGTTTATACTGAATCATAAAATAAGGAAATCGTAGAGATGGCATATAATATTTTGATCTAACTATCAAGACAAGGCTATAACTATAGTGGTTGGAGCAAATATTTTTATATAAACTGTTGATTCAAAATAATATCGATCTTATCTTGGTTATCAAGTATAAATTTTTTTAATTCTATTTTATATTTATTTAACTTTTGTATATTTTTAATATTAAGGGGTAGTATGTTATACAATTTTGGACCATAATAGAATATAAATCGTTGTGTATGCGTTTTTTTATATAATGGTATAACAAGATTTTTATTTCTTAATGATCTTGTTGGGTAATCGTGGGATATATATACGGAATCCCGTGCTTTATAATACCACAATAAACAATGATAAGCGTAAGCATTTTTTACATTAAAGACTTTTGCCTCCTCGTATAGCAGGGTGGTATTATGTAATCTGTTTCTGTTCAGTATTATTTTTAATATACTGTTTTGTGTAACTTGCAAATTGCTTAGAGAGTTTTTAAACAATCCTCCCCATGCTTCAATACAGTAGCTAATAATCGATGCAACTAAAGAGTCATAAACAATGAATAAATTTTTTCTGTTTAGTATGCCTTTTAATTGGTAGAATTTGTGTATAAGTATTCTAATTTTTTTTGTGATATATTCAATATGTTCATTCCATCTTAGATGATGGTCAACCATTACTCCGAGGTATTTTACTTTGTTAGTTTTTTTTTATTTCAGGGCATCCACATTCATTTTTATTTTGGCAATTTCTTTTATGAACAGTGAGGAATCCCTTTACTGGTTGGTCATCCGCTGAGAGGGTGAAGGTTAAAAATTTGCTCTTATCCACATTTAGGCTGAGCATGTTAATATTTAGATATTGGTAGACTATATTTAGGCTGCTTTCGGCTATAGAATAAACATTTTCCCATGATTCATCCACAAAAATCATAGCTGTGTCGTCAGCGTATGATGTTATATAACCTCGGAAATTTATTAGACTAGCTATGTTGTTAACGTATACAAGGAACAGAATTGGACCCAACACTGTTCCCTGTGGTACGCCCATGGTGATGGTCTGTGTTTCACTCAGGGAATTATCGATTTTTACTTTCTGTGTTCGGTTTGTGAGATAGTTCTTTAGAAGATCATAAGCAACGCCTCGTACACCAATATTTTCTAGTCTCCTTAATAGGATACGATGTGATACGGTATCAAAGGCTTTAGCTAGATCTAGAAAAACTGCCAGACATTTCTTATTTGCATCTAAATTAGAGACTGTTTTGTAAATTATATCTAGAACTGCATGTTCTGTGCTCTTGTTTTTTTGAAAACCGAATTGCCTATTCGTAATCACATGATGCCTATCAAAAAAACTAGTTAATCTATTTTTCAAGCACTGTTCAAAGATTTTCGTGAAATTGTTTATAACTGAGTAATAGCAATTTATTTTTGAACAGTAAAGACATTATCCGGAAATTAGTACTTTTACCCACTTCCGGATAATTTACTTATTGTTCAAAAATGAACGGCCATTACTTTTTGGTTTTTGTTGATAATAAATAACAACAAAGAGCCTCACATAAAACACGGAAGCACTACATTGTAATTTATTGTGTTAAGGAAATGTGCGATTTATTTGATCGATCTTACAGCTATTGAAATAACAAATATTGTCAATCACGTAGACTGCTTACTCAATTAGCGATTTAAATGAGTATTTAGTTTTATGGTCGAGAGAAAGCTTCCGGAAAGTATGTGGTGACATGCTTAAAATAAGAGAAGTTTAAAACAATAATAGTTTTAGCGTAGATATTAAAAAGGTTAAATAAAACATAATAAAAGACGTGAACCATTATTGGTAATCTATCTATTTTATATTTATATATGTGTGTACTTCGCCACAGTGGTGAAAGGATAAGAAAATTATTTATATTTTAATCTACATGTACATTTGTTAATTTAAATTAAAAATGAATTTAACAATGCCGCAACCATAGAATAAAGTCAAGTTCTTCATAGCCCCACTTAGAGCGCCAAAAATGTCAAGATTGACGGATTATCTCTCTATAATAGGACTGCAAATGTAAATGAATATGTAAACAAAATAAATAGTGCTTGAGGTTGCAATAGCATAAATGATAAAGTCTTTAGCTAATATTGTAAATTCATATCCAATTATTATTTCAGAAATTATTATTTCAGAAAATATTATTAATTGGAGTAATTCGTTAGTGATATGCGCCTAACAATGTTTTTAATTGCTGCCCTCTTATGTTTTATACTTTTCTGTACGCTCGCTGATCATATTCATACAGTTTTCTATTTGTATAGTATAGTATATATGTAATATGTATGTATCGATATCATATCACTTGTACTTAAACTTTAGAACACATTCGAATCAATTCGAGTTGTGTATTACGAATAAAAATGCATTTTATTTTATCTGAATAGAGAGTTGCATGCAAGCTTTTTGTTTTCTGTTTTCGTCCATTTGTTCTGTTTGATAAAATACCAAAGTATTTTATGGAAGACAGTTAGTTTTATTAATTACATGCAATTTTTATATTTCAGCCATTAAAAACAGTTAGAGATATGTATAACACAATTTAATGATAATTAGAATCAGTTATCTTACTTTAATTACTTAGTTATTGTTACACTAATTATCAAAATGTTTAAAACATTTCGAACTGTTTATGCATTTATTACGTTCATGTAGATATAAGATTTTTAATTTAATTTGTACGGGAAGGTGATAAAACTGGAAAAAATCTCAATACCACGTGATGAGAATCAATTCGTTTTATCAAGTTGAAGTCAAGAAAGATTCAAGCTGGTATCGGTGATTTTATTATTTGCAGAAAATATAAGAGAGTGTGTGGAAAAATTGGAAAATTAGAAGTTGTTTGGGGATGAAAAATAAATAACAAAAAAATTACAGAAAATTGTAGGGGTGAAATTTTTAGAGAAGTAAATAGTTAAAAGATACGAGAGAAAATATACTGTTGTTAGTGAAAGTTAAGAAGAAGGAAGACAACCAGTTTACAAATTTGAGATAAAGAAAATTAAATTTTTCAAAATTCTGACAATTTGGAGAGAGAAGATAACTATAAATTATTTTAAGGTGCAGAAACGATTCCTAGTGGAACCGAGATATCACTTGAGTTGTGTAGGAGTTTGACAGATTGCAGGTGAACAACGAATTAAGTGATATAGTGCGTTTGGAGGTCTTTTATTTGAGCTACGCGGACTAAAAGGTTGTAATAAACTTCATATACATTTGTTGTAAATCTTTTTATAGTTTGGAAAATAATTGAGTATATTTTAAATTGAAAATTTCGATCATTAAATTTTAGTTCTTATTAACAAATTTGATTTTAAATAATAATTATCCAAATTATTTTATTTTTAGTATCGTATTTATATTTTAGCTAGATAGGGAATCTTATTTAATCTTTTATGTGTATCGTATTTTATTGTTCTCACAATACACGGTTCCAATTGTTCTGAATTTGTTTTATTGCTGTGTGTTTTCTAGAATTTTGTTTAATTTCAATGGTCCGAACTTACGACTGTGAGATCTAAATTAGAAATTATTTACTGTGATATATTTTTAAACGCCGTCGCGGATATCATAGTAGTATATGTCTGTATGTATGTGAATTTATATGTTAATTATTGTCTATCTACTTTTTAAAACCAACTAAAAGATATGGAGCTGTCATATGCCTATCTATTTATAGTGGAAACAATACAGTTTTCTTGTTATTGATTTATCAATCGTTTTTATTTAGATTATATAATGTTAAGTTTGTGATTATCAAAGTGTCGCGCAATATATTATCTGCTAATGGAATATATAAAAATATTATATTTATAGCAACTGTAGATAACATAACACGTCTGGTAGACTGCCAAAGTTGATTATTCGGAGGAGAAAATAAAAAGCAATAACAGTATTTGTATATCTACTAAATTACACAGATTTCCGTAAATAGGTAGAATTAAATCGAAAATATTATTCACTTCGGCAGGCCACAGACATTCAAAATATTTTTAGTTTACCTTATGTACACGTAACTAAAATATTATAAACAGACAATTTAGCAAATTTAGGTTAATTTGATAAAAATGAATTCTAAAATTATCTTACTTCAAACATTGACTACACCTACGTACAAAACAATTTGTATTTGAAGTAACGTTAATATAATTAGCATAATAGTGTATAAGAAATTGTTTCTTTAACGTAATAAGCAGTCCTTACACGTGGAGTATACGAAATAAACAATAATTTTGTATATATTAAACGAAGTTGTATTTTTTGAATGATTAACTTCTATAAAATGTTGTCAACGAGATCAGGTATACTTTCTACCTTCACTTTCTTCTTTATTTTTCATAATACAATTTTTACACATGAGTAGGTAGAAAATCCAAGCAGCTCTTGTTTCAGATAACCTGGATATTTCTTAAACTGGTCTAGATGACTTTAAAATCGAATCAGGGGCCATATTTTCGAGCTTAATCGATATTTGTCGCATGCGAAATACTAGGCACCCGACTCGTTTAAAAAATTTCGCTTATAATTCTGAGGTGATATTTTCGAACACCATCCGAGATTTGTTTTCCGCACACGTAAAAATGTCGTGTGGCAACACTGTTTTGTGCAACCAAATGGACTTGAAACACCTAGAAAACACTAATGTCACTAATCAGCTGTTATATGTGTTGATTAAATTACAAGACTGAATATTATAATGCACCAGCAATCAGCGGATAAGCGGGTGGGATTATCAGTGCAGACCAGAAAAAGAAATGGTGGATTTTCTTGAAACTCACCCGGAATTTTAGAGAAATAAATTTACCTCAAATTTTACATTCAAAAATGACCAAGCTAATCCATTTAAAGAATTGAAATTTATGACGAACTTAACGAATGTTTGCGCCTCGGACTAGACAATGTCTCCCCCCACGTTTTCGAGGGTGCTGAATCGATTTCCGGGGTTAAAACAATTTTTCCACCTCGGCAACCCCCTCAAATTGGCCAAAAACCACCCCTAAATTCCTCTTTCCGTGAATCCGTTTATTTTCCCCAATTTTTCGACTAATTGTTGTTCCCTCGACCCTCGAGTAGAACGGAAAGTCCCTCGAAGAAGTTGACCTCAGCTACCCCTGCCCCAGACTGCCAACCCTTGTAGGGGGTGGAAAATTGATATTTGTTTTTGTGAGCACAAAATTTTTATTAGGAGGTGTTTATTTGAGGAAGGTGGTAGGTGACCAGGGGATATTGTCGCTCTTCAAAAGAGTAGAAAATTATTTTTTTCTTGGGAAGACATTAATATTTTGTAAGAGGTGTTTCTTTGAGGAAAGTGGTAGATGGCCAGGGTTGCGTAACCGGCCCCGGGGGTTGTTTCCACCCTTCAAAGGGGTGGAAAATCAATATATAAAAACACTTTAATAAACATATATTTTATACTATTTCTCAATAATAGATGGAAAAAAAATGTCCACCCCCCTTGAAGAGTGAAAACAACCATTGGGGGTGGTTACACAATCCTTGTCACCAATCACCTTCCTCAAAGAAACGCCTCTTACAAAATAATAGTTTTTTTCTCACAAAAACAAATATCAATTTTCCACTCCCTACAAGGGTTGGAAGCCTGGTTTAGGGGTAGCTGAGGTCAAATCCCTCGAGGTATCTTCCGTTCTACTCGAGGGAAAAACAATTAGTCGAAAAACTGGGAAAAATAAACAGGTTCACGGAAAAGGGGACTTTGGGGGTAGTTTTTGTAAAAATTTGAGGGGGTTTCCGAGGTGGAAAAATTGGTTTGACCTCGGAATTAGATTTAGCACCCTTGAAAACGTGGGGGCGCATTGTCTAGTCCGAGGCGCAAACATTCGGCAGTTCGTCCAACTCCTACCATGGACTAAGCCCTCTGGGCACTTGTCCCTGAAACTAAACGCCCTCCCAGAAGCAGTGGTCAATTAATCATTCTGTCATTGATTTTGTCTAACGATGCAATGTGACAAATTTGTGATCCCTTAAATCTTTAAATGGATTATCATAGGCATGGAATTCTCTTCCATGATCGCATTCTGCCAAAACTTCTGCCTGTTCCAAGGCGTTGATAGCAGCTAAATGTATTAAGTCATCTATCTCTGCCATTGTCCAAATTCACTCGCCAAAATTTGTTCAAATAAGTCTACTTTAAAGTCCCTAAATGATAAACAAACCACAGCAAAAACCCAACTTGAGACATAGAGGTTATGTGGCACGAAATAAAACAAACCAAAACGATCACTTTGAATATATTCGTACACGAAATCGCTTTATCGTGTATTAAACCCCCATCCGATGTATCTCGCCCGAAATCAGTCGCATGCGGAAAGTTCGCATACGAGTGCATAATGCTCGAAAATACGAAACGTATATTTTCTTGCGACAATCTCACATTTTCGTGCACGACATCGCCTCGGTCAAGCTCGAAAATACGGTCCCAGAACCTTGGAAAATGGAAGAAGAATTAAATTCTGTCAGAAAGAGATGTGACCGGTTTCAAATATAAGTTTACTTTAATTAAAAATTTAGCTGAACATAATTAAAGTTTCAAATGTATAAAGAGTATTTTTAATGTAATTCACATTATTGTTTGGTAAATGGCCGAATATAGCGTAAAAACTAATTTCAAGACGCTATACCTTCATCAATTTCTATGGAAAATAGACCAGACTGGCCTCAAATTAGCAAAAATTTCACAGGTATTAACGAACAATTGCGGAGAAAACATGTAAAAGTTGATAAATCTATATTGGCAATAAAAATGCTCGGGGGAATCCCCCAAATATTTCAAAGCTGCTGTAACTAGATCAAGTTGTTTATGGGTGGTACAGTATTAAGTCAATAATATATTGAAATTGAAATACAGTACATACATAATTGTTACATATTAGAGAGATACCTCTAGGGAATGCAGTTTTGGTAGGTACAAAGATTATAAAATTATAAGTTAGAAAAAATGAGCAGAGGATGTATAAAAACATGTACGCTGCGAATTACGCATGCATATTATCAAGAGAAACATTATTATTGTACATTACAAATAAAAAGTAATTTACGTTGAAAATTGTTCCTTCATTATATACAACCTTTTCGTAGAAAAAAGCATCGCTATTCTGAGGACTCTCAACACCGTTTACTAACGTGAAAAATATAGTCTGTCCAGCGTATATATTGAACTCCCAAATACTTTATTGGAGAGACTTTTTCTATTGTAGGACATTTATAGATATTTTTTGGCAGTTTGAAAAATGCAACTTTGTTCTTAAATCTGTAGATTTTTTTCTTTACATTTCATTACTTGATAGTAGATTGGTTGGTAATTGTGGGTGTAAAACGTTTAAGGTAAGCATATTGTAATTTATTATTTGTAAGCCGGATTCAGCACTGAATTTGCTCCATACAATTGTACATTCAATTTCCATATTGCTCTTGAAGAGAAACAGAAATATTAATGTTTTATAGTAAGCTCAAAATAGTTCATTGAAGACATTTGTGATTGTTACAAAATTAGTTGTAGTGCCATAGTCCTTAGAAATAATTACATTGTTATAATTTTTTATTTCACGGATTAAAATTTGCTTTCTGAACAGTTCAAAAATTAATTGCATTGGCAGTATAAGGTCTGTTCCAATATAATTTTCTTGTTGAACACTTTAGAGCACGATTCTTAACGAAGCTAACGGTACACATGATTGTACAACTTTTTTCTGAGAAGAATGAAAACGCACGTGATCTTCTTGGCCTAGTTAGGCTTGTTTGACTGCAAGCTAGTGCCACTGACATTTATTTCATTGCAATTTACGTTTTTGTTATTGAACTTTGGTCATAATTTTTATTTAATGATTTTTATAACGAATTATTTAATTAATCATTGGGGATTTCCTACATATTATATTTCAAAGTCTGCTGTCTGAATAATAAACTACTTCCATCAATTAAAGGCTATTGCGAAAAAAAAACAGATGTGCTAATTATAACATTTAGCCCGTTCTTTTATCTGAGAGTCTGTCATCACCTTCCAACGTTTAAATTGTAAATGTTATGTACACGTAATAACCCAAACCAGAGCAATAGTGTTGAGTATGGCTTCAGCATACACATTTCTTTCTCCTGTTTGTGTGACATATATATTTGAAAAGAGCTTTTTAAGTAGAGTTCCTCAAATTTTTAAAAAACTTTATATACTTGTGCTAAATAATTTTCTTTATATGTTGAGGAGTTTATTAGTGCTTTTAACAATTTTCGGTACTGAAAATGCTTATAGGGCCACGAGAGCAGCGGTAATGTAATGTAAAACAAACGTAGAATGGTGGGATTCGAAAGTACGTAGTAAGGGTGCCGTGGCGCCAAAGTTGATGAAGCATCGAATTGGGAGGTTTCGCTGTGTAAAACAGACACGCGGCTAAAACAGATATGTAGTTATTAGAGATCGTCATTCGGTTAAAGTTTAGGTTGATGAATCTGTACAGTAATGACATAGTCATTACTATACCCAAGTAGCACAAATTACTTTTTAAAAACTCTATGAATATCCATTCCACTTTTTTATAAAGCTTAATACTTTATAATTAAGAGTTAACAATAGTCCAGTATTAATGAAGTATTTATATACCCTAAATAGGCTCAGTTTATACAGCCTCGGTAAACTCTGTAACTTAAAATACCATTTTGGCAACCTCTTTGTTTCGTCTTACCAGTTCTTATAAATCACCTTATATGACTGCTAAGAAGTTGTTATATAATTGCTGCAAGTAAGTTTTTATATAGTAAAAATTGCTCTAAATGTGAGTTACTGCTTGCAGTTAGAAATCATCGATATTACAGTGTCTCTAGCAGCTTCAATGTAATAACTTTGTTATGACAAATTATTAGGAAGCTGAACGAATATTGCCTGCGAATTAGTATACGCTGTCGATTGAAGAAAACTAAATTTGGCATACCGAGTGGCATGCAAAGAACATTTTTCTGTTGAAATATGCTATCCTACTTCGAAATAAATAGACGCGCCACCAAAATTCCTTGATTTTGATAATGTTGAAAATTATTTCAAAAAATATATTTTTTAATTTTTCTGTAGAATTGTTTTAAAATGATGAGCCACGTATTTTGAACATCCCATAAGCGATTGCTGTAAATATTTTACAAAGTTTTCCTTTTCAAGTGATAAAAAGTTACCTTAAACCGGTAACAATGGGCGGCCTGTCATATTTACTTTTAGGAAATACAACATGAGGGGATTCGTTAAATACTCTTGGTGCAACAGTATAAATTGCTAAAATAACACGATTTGCGTATGGACAGTCACATAGGATGTACCTAATGATGTAGCAGACAGATTCATATTTTAAAGTTAGTAATTGTGTAAAGGTAGGCCCTCCCCTCCGATGGTTGTAAAATGGTTGCGAAATCTGTGAATTTTTTGAATTATCAGAACATTTTAAAAATCAAATCACACAAAAACAACAAGTTATGTAATTCAAAATTAACTTCTTAAAGTTATCAGAATTTTGCAATCTAGTTCAATTCCTTCTGCTTAGCAATATACTCATTTCAAAAACAAGTCTCGTTCATGATCTTCCAATAGCACAAATAAATATGATCCAACTAACAGCACAATACGTCATTTTCGTCAATTATATAAATAGAAATAGTTCTCTAGTTTGTTAGATCATGAAGCATTTTCCATTTTCAAAATAAACCGCAAAATCATAATCAATAAGAACTAGTCAAAATTAGAATTATGGCAATGGGCAATGATTTACAAATAATTAACAGTTGAAAAATAAACATTAGTCAATACAACAATGCCTACAATAGTAGTTTTACAATACTAATATTAACGATGAATTGTTCTAATATTGCAATGGGAGCAGTCTTTAAGTAGCTACATCATAGTCTTTTATCAAAACTCAATAATGTTCAGAAATTGTAAAGACACAACAGTTAGTGTCGACAGAACGAAACAGTCTTAATTATTGATAGAGGATATTCCGAGTAACGAGCAAAATATATCAATATTCCGATTTTAGTGACCATACTAGGTCTTATCTGATTTGGTAAATGTTCTGTTCTAATTTCCCAACAGAGAAGTGCAGTTATTTTTTTATTGTAAAGCCATTACTTTCCACTGTTTATTTAAATTTTATCACTGTCTACACATTGGTAAATGTAAATAAGATGTAAATCCAGACAAATAAAATTTTCAGTTCGAGGAATAACCAAATACCAAAACAAATAAAGACTAAGGATGTGGTATACCAGTTTTGTTATTCGTCTTTAAAGTGCTTCTTCTTTCGCTGAAATATAGGGTGATTTCCAGTAGTAGTAGTAGTAGCAGTAGTAATACAGAATTAGGTACAGACATTTTGATTGAACAAATCTATAGTGATGAAACTTAATAATTCCTGAAGGTGTAATTATAATTTTTTTATTTTAGTTTGAAATACTTTCATTAAGAAGCAATAAATCGGAAATGGATTAACTCGCATAACTTAACTGCGTACTCTGTATTTGCCAGAAGGTAAAATTTGACAAAGTACATATCTGCAGCAGATGAATAAATGTCGATGCTTTTGTCTTGTACCTGTGTTATTACGTTCTAATATATGCATAAAATAAAAGAGTACCGCGAGACGTGGTTTGATACGTATGATACTGTTAATTACGGTTGGGTGGATGCGCCATGTTCAAAGGGGAAACGTATTATAATTCTACATGCCAGAAGTAAAAATGGGTTCGTACCTAACGCGCTGCTCTTGTCAGCCAAAAATATAAAAGTGTTCTGCTGACTATCACGAAGATATGACCGCGGATTTGTTTGAAAAATAGTTCGCTGAACAATTGTTACCTAATGTTCTTCTAAATTCAGTTATCGTTATGGATAACGCTTCTCATCATTCGCGACTATTAAATAAAGTATCAAATAATATACGAGAAAGGACAGTATAATAAACTTTATGAGATATAGAAACATAAATATTAAGCGCTGCAATCCTAGATATATTAGACCTAGACAAAACCGACATATGGAAAAAAATCCGCGAATCACGTTACAAACAAAGAAAAAGGGTATCCCAATTTACCGCCCGTAGAGCCCTATCGTTATTCACGTCGGGAATGATTCTCTCGTGGTACTGGGCTTACTGATGACTCCGTTACCATGCGAACATTTTTTTCTCTCGAAACTATGAGAATTTCTTTTAATATTATTTAAACGGTCTTGCTTTAATAGAAGTTTTCTTTTAATTGAAATAAAATAACATAGGTAACTAATTCTGTTTTGTTTGCGATACGTGGGTGTTTTAATGAGAATTATGTTTTTTTACTTCCACGTCCAGTGGAAGTATAGTAACGCAAATTTTTTTTTTAAATAGGCTTAAAATGTCATGGAACGTCGAGATTTTAAATATGAACGAAAAAAATTTCCTCTCTGTCTGTATGTAGGTCTGTCTGTCTGTAAGTCTGTCGCTCTGTCGGTCTGTAACTTTTTTTGTGGGCACGTTTACTCTGGAATCGCCTATGATATTGACTTGAAATTTGGTACATTTATGTATTGTAACGAGATCTGGAACTAGATTATATTTTGATCTAATTCCGTTGAAGGGTTCGGGGGTAAGGGTAAATAGGCAAAACAAGCAAGTAAGAGTCCATAAAATTGCAATTTAGGGCATGTACGAAAAGTTAAGGTCTCAAAATTTTTTTAGATTCAAAAATTAAAATGTGATTTAGTGTGTATACAAGAACGTCTAAAAAAATTTTTGGCATTAGCTACCCCCTTACCATCCCCATTGCTAGCCCCACCCTATTATTAAAGGGAGTAAAAAATTAAATTGGGATGTAGTGTGTATACGAGAACCAAGGACTTCTAAATTTTTTTTACATTAGCCACCCCCTCTACCACCCCACTCTATTATTAAAGGAATAAAATATTACATTGAGATTTAGTGTGCATAAGACTTGGATACAAAATCTGGATGTGGAAGTAGTGCTTCCTTGGGCAGCAGTTTTATAAATATGAGATTAAGAAGAAAATTACTAGAAAGTGGAATGGAAAAATGATACTAATAATGTTAACGTTCTCGCAGACTCATTGATAGTCACGCTTACTGATATTATAAATGACATATAGTCAATGAAAGAAATATTCCAGAAAAATATGTAAATAATAAATGGCTTAATACTGAAATTATTGAAGCTATGCATATTAGCGGTGAGAAATATAAAGCAGCAGTATTTATGAATAGAGAAGGGTTATGGGAAGAATACAAAGTCTTAAGAAATAGAGTTACTAGTATAATAAGAAATAGAAAAGATGAGTACCTACTTTAGAAACATTGTTGATGAAAATAAAACTAATAGCTGTAAATTGTGGAAAAATCTAAAAACATTACCAAAAGATAAAAAAATGAAAATAAACCGATACATTTTTTTAACATCAAAAAAACGAAGATTTGCAGAAAATTTTAATTTTTATGTGTAATAAATACACGTGAATCTTTTTCAAAATTAAAGACAATTGGTATAACAGAAATAAAAAATCTCACCTAACATCCTCAAGGATGGATATATGGTAATGGCAAATAAACTATTAGACGTTGTGAACACATCTTTGTAGACTGGAAAATTCCCTGACAAATGGAAAACATTACTTATAATTCCAGTACCGAAGGTCGCTGGTACAATCCTATGTGAAGAATTTAGACCCATTAATACAGTTCCAGTTTATGAAAAAGTTCTAGAGTTAGTTGTTAAGCAACAAATAGATGAAGACTGTGATGAAAATAGCGTGATCGTCCCAAATCAATCGGGTTATAGAAAATATCACTCGTGTGAAAGTGCAATTTTAAATACCTGTGACATATGGCCTAAAGAACTTGATAAAGGGAACATCATCTTAACTGTTTTTTTAGATTTTTAAATAATTGATAGACATTTATTAGTGACGAAGCTTGAAAAAATTGGTATATGTGGTGATGTGTTGACCTGGATTGAATCTTATTTGGACTGTATATATCAAAAAGTTAGATATAATATGAGGTGCTGCGTCAAATGCGGCATAAACAAGGTATGGGGTACCACAAGGGACAGTTTTGGGACCGTTGCTATTTGATTTTTATGTCAACGATATGGTAAAGTGTGCAATAAAGGTGATATATGTATATTTGCTGATGATACCATGATTTATTATGTACGTAATAATTTAAATTTAATAAGAGACACTGTTAAGGAAGAGTTAACTAGCTTGTATAGTTGGCTGTGTGACCATAGCTTAAGTATTAATACTGATAAGACGAAATTCATGATTATAGGTAGTAAATTCAAATTAAGTAATATTGATTATAATCAGATTAAAATCAAAATTGCAAATGAAGAAATTGAGAGAGTTAATTTGATTAAATACTTGGGAGTTATGTCGGATGATTTAAGAAACATGCTGAATACATAATGAACAAAATGTCTAATAAGGTTTATTTTTTAAATAGAATAGGGAAAATGTATCTACATTTGTGAAACTATTATTATATAAATCTTTGATTGCACCTCATTTAGAATTCTGTTCCACTATCCTTTATAGTTTGAATCAAAATGAACCACAACAAATCCAAAAAATACAAAATAGAGCAATGAGAATAGTATTCAAATGTAGTAAATACACTCCAACAAAAATTATCCTCTCAACACTAAATCTAATGAATGTAAAACATAGAATTATATTTAAAACACTAGTATTTATATTTAAAGTTAAAACAAATCTATCTTCATATTTAAGTAATAAATTGATTGTAGTTCAGGATATTCATACGTATGAAACTAGAAACAGGCTTAATTTTTATGTTAATAATTTTAACAAAACGCAAACAACAAAAGGCGTTTTTGTAAATGGATTAAAACTATTTAATGAAATACTATATGAAATCAAAAACTATGTCAACTTAAAAACAATTATTAAGAGGAGTCAGGGTGTACAAATTGTTTATGTATCTATTTTGTACTTTACCTATGTATTGTGTATGTTATAATAGCAATTGCTAATAAAGGTTCTATTATTATTATTATATCGTTTTTAAGTAGACTTACATATTATAATTATGTTATTAATGTTATCACTGTTTGTTAAGTTTATTCTAACGTCCTACCTTACTAACATTATATACATTTTCTACGAAATAATGTGTACAAGACTAGTTTCAATGTTTTAAATATACTTAAAATATTACCAAGACGTTACTAGCGTATAATATAACATTGACAGCGAGCATGTGGTAAATCAAGACAAGTTCTTTTTCAAGTAATTCTACTGAGAACAGCATACATGTAAATACTGGTGTTCTTATTTCTTCATGGAAATAGTAATTGTTATTGTTTCAGTTATCGATGTTTCTTCGTACTTAACGGGTGTGACACACATTACGCCCCAATTGAACAAAATATATAACTACTACTATTATTAGAAACATAATTTACTGTCAGATAACGATATTGCAAAACAAAATGAATTGCGCTTTTGATTATAATCACCTTATCATGAGTAGCTGCAAAAATACATAAAAATTTCAGGTTCCTACATTAAACTATCTAGAGTGTTTGATGGCTTTTAAGTATTACTCATGTATATTATACTTATTACCTTGGATTCATGATAATTTTGATTAAATCAGTGTATAATATGTTAAACGGTGTAAATTTATTCTCAGGTTAAAGTTACCTTGTCCCAAAAACATTGAGTGTTCTAATTTGCGGACTAAAGACATACATATAGACACTTATACAGGGGGTCCCGATAGTGTGAAAGTGAAAGTCCAATATGGGCCTTATTAGAAGATTTTGTAAAATCATTTTTTGTGCAAGTGACATAGTGTCAAGAGACCCACATTTTAAAAATATTTTGAAATATACAAGGTGACTCGCTACAGGGGTGCATTTTTTTAATGGAACACTCTATATATTTTACATTTATGGATTCAGCGCAATACCTTTCAACGACCTCTAGATTTTCGGTTTTTGACGTGGCGTTGCCAAGTTATTCCAACAAATATTTGGTGGGAACAAGGTTTAACAAATTAATTTGCTGTATGTGTATTACTATTAATTAAAAAGATTTATTTTGCAATTATGTAGACAAGGGATGTACTGCAACGACACAGCCACCAAATATTGATTATAATTATACAAGGTGCATTTTATACTAGCGCTAATTCAGGACATTTCAAAGTGAATTTTCTCAATTTTTTCAAGTGGAACACTCTGTATATTATTGTATTTTTGGATTAGCACGTTAATTTTTTACGATTTTTGTGAATAATATCCTATACCTAAAATCTATATTTCCAGAGATATTTTTACTTTTTCATTAAAAACCGTAGAAAATTAACCGGCCAATTCAAAAATATAATAATATGTAGATTTTCCATTTGAAAAAAATGAGAAAATTCACTTTAAAATGTTCTGAATTAGCGCTAGTATAAAATACACCCTGTATAATCATAATCAATATTTGGTGGTTGTGTAATTGTTGTACATCCCATGTCTACATAATTGCAAAATTCTTATTTAATAGTAATACATACACAGAGAATTGATTTGTTAAACCTTGTTCCGAATAATCCCCTAGCACTACGCGATAGAAATTCCAAACTTTTATACTCTTGAGTGATTTACTTGCAATCAAAAGTGACACCGAGGATTTTAAATTGAGTGGCTCTATTCAGAACGACACTGTGCTGATACACTATTATTTCAGTGGTTTTGTCAAGAATAGGACATGATATTGCGTTTCCCAACATTTATGTGTAGATCAAATTTACACACCAATCATTTAATTTAACCAAATTATCTTCTAGCTTTAAACAGTCCTAAATGGAATTAATTTCAGTGTAAATTTTAAGGTCATCCACATAGAGTAAATAGTTAACATTAAATATGTGTGTTATATCATTAATAAATATAACGAAAAGTAATGACCCCAGAATTGAACCTTGTAGAACTCCTTCCTGATGCTTGCGAAAACTTTTGAGATTTGAAATCACGATATTGAGAAAACTGCGACTTACCATTAAGTTAAGATCCAAATAGATTAAGCAAACTACAGACATGTCGAATGGTATCCAATTTTGAAGGCAACAATTCATTGTCAAGGTGGTCAAAAGCTTTGGAGAACTCAGTATCAAGTAATGTACATATGCGTAGGTTCTACGCCTTCAAGAGTTGCGTATAAGTTATGCGGTCCTGGAGGATTAACTAATTTAGTGATTTCCGGAAAATGCTAACATGGCTATCGCCGAATAGTGTATTCAAGTGTAGTGTCAGTGTCTTGGTGTTTGGTACCTTTATAAATTATCAACGATCCCAATGACTTTTCGGGACTTGGAAGATGCCCACGAAATACGGTGAATAAATAGATCTTAGTTATATTAGTAACAGGCGAGGTCGGCTAAGATTATTATTTGAAACTTTTTTCCGAAAATATCATGTTTAATAAACTCCAAATACTTAATCTGTCAAAAAATGTTTTGAGGTTACCAATGGGCAGGTTATTTTAGCCACTGAAGGTTAAGATGAATAGCTAAAATACATAAAGGTGTTTCATGGAAATATGATTACCTACTAGCGTCTAGACAATAGATTATGACGGAATGAATTTTTTCAACAACATCTTGAGGGGCGAGCGTAGGTGCGTCTTTACTATGTATATTCTTCGATATGCGATGTAAGGCAACGTTAGGCGCTGTTAGTAGTTGGATGGGTGACCATTCCAATGAAGACCGCGTCCTCACCTCACACAGCTTCCGGCGGCTTGTATATCAGTGTATGCGCGGAAGCTATACAACCTTAGGCGAGGGTTGTATAGGGGATATACCATCCTTCGGAGGGGACGTAAAGCCGTCGGTCCCTTGTCTATTAAATAGTAGGCAAGTAAAAGATCTTTACTCTTCTTAAGGGAGGAGGTTCGGCAAAATTCCTAGTTGGGGGTAGCTCGTCTACAGGCGCCGGTGTTAGGCCTCAGTAGCGGAAATAGGCCGACGTTAAATAAATGTATTAAAAAAAATATATAAAAACTGAAGAGTTTTTTCGTACTTATTTTCATACTAGCTTTCAGAGAGTCTACCCCTTTAAGAATGTCATCAGATGTTCCACAGGGGTCCTTGTTGGTCGTCAGTCACATCTAACACAGATGATTTGGTCCAAAATTGTGAAATGTACACTGTTGGTACGCAGATCTGTTATTTTTTCCGACACGAAGATTATGAAGTGTTCATTGCCGCTATTGATGATATTTGCATATTATTAAATGGCCAAAAATTCATGGCTTGAGTATAAGTATATACTAAAAAAATCCCCAGTTTTGATTCTTTGGGTCACAAAAAGTAAGCTGTGTGACCCAGCCTCAAGCTCAATAATTAATAATAATAATTTATTTATCCTTTCGATCACGGTACAGGGAAATAGGACATGTAAAAAATAATGTAAAATGTAAAACAAGAATATAAATATATATGCACATAGATATACACATTTGTACAGGCAACGCATATATTATCGTAATATATTTTTTTAAGTAGTTTTAAATGGACGTCTATCGTTACACTCTGAAGGAACTATAATAAATAAATAACACCACAGAAATTAGACAACCCCCAATTCCAGAAGCCAGAGCTTGTGCGGAAGAGGGTTATACATTGAAAAAACGCGGACATACAACCATTTCCTCCGACAGTGCCAGTGCTGGAGCCAGGATTCGAACCCGGTGGTGCGATGTCCGTGTCATTAATCGCGATTGCCACCTCGCGCCTTAACCCACTCGGCTATCGACCAGACTATAATACAGATAATCTTCCACATCGCCTAGTGTGAGACAAATTATTTCTGAATCCACCCCTATTGAATTGAATGATTTTTTAAACAAACCAAGTCGCCACTTTTGATGTGAGTTTGTTTGCATTTTCAGGCATTTGGACAACTTTTTATGAGCTCAATAATTATCGTTCGTACAACTATACCAATGAGTGTCTACGACAGGGTATATTTACATTACAAGTTGCAAGTTAGTCTTAAGGAATAATTGTTTATTTCCGTTTTATTGATGTCAGGTAACAAACACATTTTGAAATACATAGACAAATAATTGTTAAAATGTCTAGTGCAGCGAAAGCAGGAGCGACGTAAATATTTAAATCAGAAAATTATTTTCTTTTGCAACATGAAAAATGCCTTAACTCTGCTACTGTTTCCCCAGCAGATTATGCAGAAATTTAACCTTGAGTGTACAATATATAAAGTATTTTAAAAACGCTTCATTTCATAATTTCTTATCTGCCATATGGTAGAACAAGTTGCATTGAATTTATATAAAATTGATGAGGAACAAGAATCAATGTGAAGTCCTAAAAATTTTACGAAGTCGTTTTGTTTAATATTTTGCCAGTTGATTTTCGTACGTACACTTTCGTTGAAATTTCTGAGTATAAATAAAAAGAGAAAGTACTGAGTGAAAACAATACGATACAATAATTGTCAGTAGTTGATACCTGTAATATTTTTTACTTGAATACTCATGTCTTTAACATTATTAGCAGAAACTGATGCTGTAGGATCATCTGCAAACAAGGTGTTAAGAATACTATTAATCGTACATTAACCATATCATTTACAAAAATTAGAAATAAAAGAGGACCCAACACGCTGCCTTGGGGAACCATACAAATAATACTGTTGACAAAAGGTGGAATTGGTAACCGCAGATAGAATCTCCAACTTCAACTATTTTAATGACAATTTCTACTACGATCTTGCCTACTGTTATGTTTTTGGGTGTGCCGAATCCGAAAATAATAATAAAAAAGTCGTATCATCCACCATTCTTTCACACTGGAATATACGGAATGTGAGAAATTCATTTTTCTGTGGCTCATTCAGTCCATATGAAGGAATGTTACGAAAATCTAGACATGATTTTAAAGATAATGAATTATTCTGCTCGATTGGATGGTATGTGGTGATTTGAAAGTTGTTTGCATGCTCCTTGGCCAACAAAAGGGATTTACTAAATGTTCATATTTTATAAGTGGGACAGCAAAGCAAGGGATCTATATTGGTCCACAAAACATCGGCCTGCAAGAAAAACCTTAACACCTGGAGAGAAGAACATTTTGTGTAAAATTTTAATAGATCCTAAAAAAATTCTTCTACCATATCTTCACATTAAATTAGGTTTAATCAAACAGTATCAGGAGCTAAATTGAAAGAATGGATTTTCGTTGGGTCTGACATTCGTAAAATGATGTTCGATTCCAACTTTGAAACAAAAATGGCAACACAGGAGAAGGAGGCTTGGATATCATTTAAGCAAATTGTGACCAAGTTTTTGGGCAATGTTAAAGACTCAAACTATGTGCCTATCGGAGCTAATGTGATAGACAAATTAAAAAATCTGAGATGCCTGATGACCCTTAAAGTCCACTTCTTACACAACCATCTTGACTTTTCCCTGACAATTTGGGTGACGTGAGTGAAGATCAGGAAGATCAGTTTCATCAGGATTCAGAACATCAAAGTGATGGGGAAACATTACCATGGACGGTGAAATGCCAACATGATGGGTGATTACTGCTGGTCACTTCACCAAGAACAATAAAATGCTTCACATCTGAGAAAAAACTACATAAGAAACTTCAAAGAGAAGAGAGAAAGGAAATACAAAAAAATGAACACTTAAAATATATGTATTGAAGTGCTTATCGTAGCATACATGGTTTAGGATATGGTGTATTAATGTGTGTTTTAATATAGCCTATTTGCCTTATTTTTAAATACAATCGAGGTCATATTGTTAGAGAACTGTAGGTGATGCACAAAAACTGATGATGGACAAAAAAGTGATCTGGTTTCAGCACCCAAAAATACATAAGATTTAGATGCATTTGTTTAAAAAAATTTCACAATTTTTTTTGTTGGCCTGTGTATTTTTTTCGGCAGGATATTAAACAAGATCCTTTAGGTCTGAGGGCAAAATTTCTGAATCTAATAATTCATATCTCGAAATCCCCATGATGTTCCGGAAGTGGCAACCCTACTCAGTACTCATTACCTATTATCACTTTTCTATCCATAAGATTAAATTTAGAGGTCATATTATTTGCATAGCTGTACGTTCTTTGGACTCTTTCCTGGAGTAATAATTATTTTATGACATCCTTATTTACTTATATATAGGTACCTATTATATAATTTATTGGAAAATAAAGACCTTTATTGTTGTTATCCGTGATAATCGATAACAACAAAACGTGGGAGAATAGTTCATGTAATCAAATATATTGCTACTTATTTTACTGTTGTTTTATATTATTTTAAAATTACTATCTTTTTTCTTGGGATCGTTCATAAAATAGTGAATTTTACTAGTGTCCTTGGTAACGCTATCGCAAATCGACGAAAACCGAATGAAAATATTGGAAATATCTATACTGTAGGTCAAGAGCGCGCTGGATGTAATCTCAGCACAAATTAATCTCGAATTATAGACATTGATAAAAAATATCTCCTCTATGAATCATTGATTGTTGTAATATGTGCTACATCATTTGTTACAGATGATTGCAACAAGTAATAATATTTGCAAAATATTCTTCTAATATTATTTCACGTTAATTAAATCTACAGCGGGTTTTAATTTTTTATGAAAGGAATGTTATAATTTCGTTAATTCAGTTGTCCAGTTTTGAAGTAGGACTTTCAATAACAGAGCAGCGAATTACCGACAGGTGATTTAAACTAAATTTGCTATCGAAGGTGACGATGCATATTTTTTATTATATAATGCAGAATGAGAAAAAATATTAAAAACAACTAACCTTGCTCATCTAGACTATCCTTGTAGCGTTTAACCACATCAATAACAAAAAAGCGTTAATAATAAACAACTGTTTACATTACCATAAACTTTAAAATCACGAAGTACTCAAGTGTTAAGTATATTCCCGCCGACGACGTTCATAAAATGCTGAGGTATGCTACAACTCGTGCCTTGACGCTGACACAGTCGTGAGTCGACTAAACCAAAATGAAAATGTTAAATGTATCTGTAGCTGAGAGCGGCGATGATTATGTGGTGTGCTTTTAATTCAGTGGAAACCACGCTAATTTATGGATTTATGGTTTTTTACGCACTCGTATTTGGGTTTATGTTTAGTTGTTCTTTTCTTTTACAGATCACACAATGTAAAGATGACATACCCCTTCCCGGGTATAATTCAGTTAGCTTAACTTGATGTGTAGTAATAGTAAATGGGCTGGGATTTTTAGTTCGAACATTTTAAGAATAACGTTATTTGTAGCAATTTATAGACCTATTGCTACAGAAACACATTTTTCTTTTTGTCTAATGTTTTGTAGTCTTCTGATGATGATTACCGACCGAAACTTAGTCAATTAAAATGGTTTTCTTTTAAAGTGCCCAGGGCCATACTCAGACCGATTTTCTTGGGTCATTCATCCGGGGCCCAACCCTATAAGGGGCCCGGGCCTACAAAAAAATTAAAATTCCGGGCCCCGTCAAGATTTTTATTTATTTTTAGGATGTTTATTGTGTAATAAATTTTAATAATTGTTATGTTCATCAGAATTATCGTGTTTTTACTACATTTATCGTATCTTATCAAAATTATCGTATTTTTTGATACAATAACATGCTTTCCAACTATCCATGCTATCCAACCATCTGATATGATTTTTTTATGTTAATAGATGGTAACAACGCAATTTAATCCTTTCAATTTCTCTAATCTTTTCCAAAATAAGGGGGCCCGGAAGGTTTACTTTGCCCAGGATCCACCAAAGCCGGGTACGGTCCTGAAACTGACCTGAACTGTTCCAAAAGTAGCTATAGCTGTAATTTAAATAATTTTATGTCATACTAGTTTATTGTATTTTTATTGCTTAGTTACCAACTACATAATAGTGTACTTTATACCCGTGCGGGCATAAAGTGAATTTTATGACCCGCGCGGGTACTATGACAAAAAAAACATTTTTTGATTAACTTATTAATAAACTCTATTAATTACAAAATATGAAATTAAAGTATTATGTAAATAATATACTTAACTTTATTTAGTCGAATTCATATTAAACTGGCAATTCTGGAAGAATCCGGTGATAGTTAGATTACCTGCAGCAAATGTTGATTCATGTTTAATTTTCTGGGTATCAAGTTTCTGTACGAAATAGCCAGATCCAGAAGGTATCCTGCCAGCATCCTTCAAACCTCATTTTTTGAAGATATACTGTCCTCTAAATATCCTTCAGCAACCGACGTACTCTTCCATCCACCATGGTGCTTCAACGTGGTCATACTGGCTCCAGCCTCTGCCAGAAAAGTTGCCGATGTTTAACGCAGACAGTATACTTGTCAGAATCGCCCACACCCAGATATTTCGCAATGATGAACGAGATTTTTCCAAATGTGTTTGTTCCAACTGGTTGTACAGTACAGCGACCTTGTCTATAGGTCAGAAGAAGTCTTTTTTCTGAACAACAAACAAACGCGTTTTTTATCGGTTTTTGTCTCTGGTACATTTACCACGAAATATCCTTACTTACCATTAAAGTCTTTTTTATCATTGAATATTTGGACCAAAAGGAAACCGAAGAAAACGTTTCAGCGAGATCGCCGAAGTATGCAAGCAGCACAGTTTTCTGCCATCGAGTTTAGTAATTTGTCATATTATTCTCTGTTGTAGGCGTCTCTCGATTTATTCTGCAACAAGTTTTGTGCTGCCTAAATAAGCATTTCCCTACCAACGGTATGATAAAATAAAAATGTTGTTATAATCAAATTGAATTTTCGGATTTTTTAAAATAATATTGTGGATGCAATAATAAACTAGTATGGCATAAAAGTTTTTATGCACCACGGGTATTAATGGATGTTTATGCTTTCGCCCGACTTACAAATCCTCGGGCCAGAGGCCCTCGGGTTTGTAAGATCATCGCCATCAGGGCATAAACATCTACTTAATTCCCTTGGCACATAAATAATTATTAAAGACTAACTAGTTGTACATTCATTGAAAAAAACTGTTATCTCCATATCTTTATCAGCAGCTTTAGCTACTTGAAAGCAATCACTTAAAGTGGCTTAAGTTCTGGAAATAACTTAACTGAGATTTAAGTTATGACTAAAGTTTTCAGTTGCTATTAATGTAATGTAATGCCTAATTTTGAGCCTCCTTTTTAAATTCTCAGCCAAGCTAGAGCAAGGATTATGCAGTAAAATTGCGAATTAAAAATATTACTTTTTTTCTCAGTTAATATTAGGGATATGGCCACATTCACCCAAAGTGAGGGGTTGTCGGCAAGTTCTTAAAAAATTGATGGTTTTTGAAACGCTGTCCTGAGAAAAGAGTAAAAAAATCTGGCGCTATAAGTTTGCAGATTTTAGTGGATATTGTTAGTGTTAAGAATCTACGTCAATTGGACGTAGATAAATAATATGACTCGCGATGACTGTACACGTTCACTTATAAAAATAAATTGCATTAATTATTGTTATACACATATATGAAAATGATAATTCAAATGAAATATAAATAAAAGCAACTAAGAGGAAAACTGCCAGGCATTTACTTAACATCTAAGAGCATACATAAAAATCTATATTGATAATGCGCATAAAGAGTATCTTATCAATATTAAGAACCAAATTATGTCCAATCTAAATCACTTCTGATCATATGTAAACAGTAGAAAAAATGTATCCAATATTTCTAGTGTTGTGACCTATAATGACTCCAAATTAAATGAACCGCAAGTAATATAGTCTAGTATACTTTAACTTGGCGTGTGTATGTATGAGTTAATATTTCCGTACGATTTTATTTTCTCTTGTACACAAAGATCCAGAAATATTGTCCACGTAGACAATGTTTCTGGACTATTGCTTTAACTTTGTGTACAATATGAGAGACTTCCCAACCCTTTTTGAATCCTACTTAGTAAATAGACGACTGAATATGCAATACCGTAGATTTTGGTCTATAGTTATCTTGGCGACATCAGGTGTTCTCCGAGGTTCTGTGCTTGGGCTTTTGCTATTTAATATTTTTTTAAATGATATCGTCATTGGCAAAACATTACTTTATGCCAATGACCTAATATTTTTTACATCTATCACTAATGTAGAAGCTGTAGAAGAGCTGTAGTCATCTCAAAGATCTAGGAGTTATATTCGAACCAAAGCTATCTTTTGTTAGCCATATCAATCAAATCACCGCTAATTCCTTCAAAAATTTAGGCTACATTATCCGTAATTGTAAAAAATTTAACGAAAATACACTAATGCAAGGTCAAGACTTGAATATGGTTAAATAGTATTGAGTCCTGATTAAGAAAATCATAAATATAGCATAGAAAAACCTCAGAGACGTTTTCTTAAATACCTTTGGTTGAACAGTTCTGGAAATTATCCAGAGAGAGGGTTTCCACATTGTGACTTATTTCATAGATTCAACACAAGTGATCTTTAACTACGTCGGGTGTGACACTCTCATGTATTCTTTTTTCAAATTTTAAATGGCACTGTTGACTAGCCTGAAATTCTTAGTTGCATTAAATTTCACATTCCTAATTTGCTCACATTCATCTCTATTCTATTTGACTGCCCCAAGAACAAATTTGCTGTTATTTTCTTCCATGTACAGTATTTGTTCTAACTATGATTCATTATATAATAATATAGATATCTTTAATACTAGCGTTTAGTTAAGTTATTTAGTTTTAATTATTATTTAGTTTTTTTGTTTGTAAAATTTCGGCCCTATAATTGGATTTCTGTCTGGGCAGTCGTATCCAAAATAAATAAATCTCCTGCTTTAGTACATTCAACACAATATAGAAACAAACTCATGAGGAAAATACATTACACATTACTGTAATATAAAAAATGACAAATAACAGAAACTATTATACCTAAATATAAACCAAATTACCTGTAAAATTAATTTATTTTATTTGAGGCTGAAAGTTGTGAGCAATTCCTAGCCTAGCTGTTTTCCAATAAAAGTAGCTCTAGTTACAGCTAAGTTACTAAGCTGGGTGAAGTTGCTGCAGCTTGGCTATGTTGCTGAAGTAGCTTACTCGGCTATTTTTACTATCGTACCCAAAAAATTGGTGTGTAAATGTGCCCTTAGTATATCTTTTTCTGCGCAATTCTTATTACGTAAATATGAAACATCAAAATCGCCAATCAACAGTCATTTCTCAAAACTAAAGTGATAATTAAATTAGTTGCCCAAATTTTTGATATTGTACAATCCTCCACATACCGAATAATCCACTAAATGATTTGTTGATACATTAAGATGCATAGCTCGTTCAACAATAGTACAGGAATGGTTGGTACTATCTTCAGATTTCATTATGCCTATCTAAAATGGGCGCAAATCAGAAGAGAATCCAGAAAATTGAAGAAGAGAGTATAAGCCTACCTTATATCAACATATTGGAAAAGTAACTTACTGAAAGTAAATAATAATATTGAGCCCAAATTACTTCCTTGGGTAACATCACCAGTTCAGCCACAATCGATTTTTAGTGCGTTAGAATTTAAAAAATGTGTAGAGAACATCGGTAACAGCTTATAAATATAAATCACGTCAGGTGAACTGCCTTTCCTATACGTGATATTGAAAAATTTGCCGAGAATTGAAAAATATGACGTACCAGATAACTATACCTGTGCATTTTCTTTTACAAAGTTTTGTTTTAAGAAAAATATGCCATGGAAATAAAAATAATACTGATCTGTCTTTTTATCAAAAACATTTATTGTTTGCATTATAAATAAAAAGAATAGATATTAAATGAGTATTTAACATCACTGGCACAGTGAACTGTCACAAACGAACAAAATGATAAACCAATAGTTATTGACCACGCTCGATTACAAATTCTATTAGTTTTCTTTATTTGCGAAACGCTATAATTCTAGTAGTATGACACAGTTTAAATCCTTTTTTGTTTAGTCAAAAGACAATTTAAAGTAGAATTATTTTTTTAAAGAAAAAATTTGTTAAAACCCAAAATACGCTTCTAATACATTAATTCCATTTAATCCTATCGTTGCTTTTAATATACTAAGGAAGATCTTTCACTAAAACCTTAATTGAATTTTGGAATGCTCAGCATTTATAAGGTAGTTACGAAACTTGGCTCTCACAAGTTTATCAACTTGTTAAGTTTTAATTAAGCTTATTGATCGTGCCTTATAGAATATGTTTTTAAAGTGAGACAAATATTAAGGTTGGCCAGTCAATTTACTCTTAAAAGATGAAATATTTTACTTCATTATAGATATTTGATGATTTAGGGGGGGCAAAATCGACTAACGATTGCGGAATGGAAATAATATATAATGCAGTAGATCAAGGAGACTGTGCATATTTGTCGGCTTAGCCAAAGCTTTCGATACGGTTGTTAATAAAATCTCTAGAAAATATCGGCTTTAGAGGAATTGCACATAATCTTATGCTTAGGTATTTATCAATAGGAAAAAATCAGTTAAAATTAAGAACTGTGACAAGCTCAGAAAGAAATGTAGAATTTGGGGTCCCGCAGGGAACCGTTCTGGGACCATTGTTTTTAAATATATATGTAAATGATTTATTTCACCCTAACATTCAGGAAAAAGCCACTAGTTTCGCGGATGATACAGATATTTTCTACAAAAATTGGGAAGAACTAAAAGTTCAAGCGAAACAAGATTTTGCAAAAGTAATTCAATGGGTTAATAACAGACTACTAACAATAAACTTTAGCAAAATATTTTTTGTTCCATTCAGTAGATACTCTGCCAAACTGCCTCCTTATAATAATACATGTTTTAATTTTAATGGTCAAGAAATTGCAATCTCTATCAAACATAATTATATAAGAGACTTCAAGTATACACAAATTAATACCAAACTTGCTAGCACTGTCTATGAATGTAAACAGTTTAAAAATAACCCACTGATCTCAGTCTTTCACAACAATATTCGTAGCATATCAAAAAATTTTACGGAGCTCCAGTTATACCTATCCCAGTTCAATTCTTTTGATTGCATCTGCTTAACTGAAGCCTGGAAGATAGATAATATAAAATACTTCAATGTACAAAATTACGAAGTATATTACAATGAAGGCGAATACAATCAAAGTGATGGTGTGATTATGTATTAAATAATAAACTAAAACATACAACTAAAATTCAAAGTTTCGGTTTAATAAAAATAATACAGTGCAATTTAATAATAGATAGAAAAAAGGTTGTAATTATTGGACTTTATCGTCCTCCATCTATAAATGTAGAAATATTCTTAAATGATCTAAGACAATTTTTAGCAAACCTTGAGTACGCGACTATATAATTCTAACTGGAGATATAAATATTGATGTTATCTTAAATGACAGAACAGCAAATGACTACCTCAACATGTTATACCTAAACGGCTTTGAATCATTAATAAACAGTCCCACAAGAATACAAAATATTAGTAAAACTTGAATAGATCGCATTTTTCAAAAGACAAGAATAATTAAAAACCATAAAATAATACCAATAATCTTAACTTCAACAATAACTGACCATTGTGTAAATAAAAATAAATATACATATATTGAAAAAATTGATAATAACCTACTTAATAAATATATTAAAGAAGAAAAGTGGAACGATTTTTATCAATCAAATAATTGTGATGATGCTTGTGATATTCTTATCCGTAAATTTAAAAAAGCAATTCAAAATTCAACAAAAAAAATTAAAATAAAAACTAACAAAAAGAGAAAAGATAACTGCTGGTTTAGTGAAATCTATAGAAACCAGGGCACCTAGAACTAACAAATAATGCGGGAAATAGAGATCTTGTAGAAAAATATAAAATATACAGAAATAAACTAAATAAATTGATAATAAAACAAAAAAAAAAAGAATATTTTCAAAAACAAAATGCAAAAAAAAACGAAAACTGTAGCAAAATTTTGTGGAAAATTTCACAAGACATAACTAATACACGACGAAACAACACGGAAATTGCAGAAATAAAAATAGCAAACAATATAGAAAGTAACCAACAAAAGATAGCAAATGCATTTAACGTACATTACACAGAAATAGGACTTAACATGGCAAAAGAAATTAAAGAACCCTAGGCAAAATCACCTAAATCACACATTTTTCCTTACATCTGTAGATGACTCCGAAATTAAAAACTATATATCTCAACTGAAAAATAATAAAGCATCAGGCATGGACGGAATTAAATCCGAAATGATTGCTAGTGAATCTTATAAATAAAATATTTCAACCAGGCACTTGCCCCAAAAAGTTTCAATGCAATTATAAAGCCCTTATACAAAAAAGGGGATAAGTGATTGATTGAGAACTATCGACCCATATCTCTTACATCAAATTTGTCTAAAATTTTTGAAAAAGCCGTCAAACATCGACCTGTCAGGTACATAACAAAATTCAATATCCTCTCCAATAATCAATTTGTATTTAGAGAAAAAACATCTACTGGTGATGCAATAGCACAGCTTAAAAAAGATATATATGAAGCCATGGACAATAGTAAACCATCCCTATGAGTATTCATTGACCTGGTAAAAGCCTTTGATGCAATAAGTCATAAAGCGATACTAAAAAAACTAGAAAATTACGATATCAGAGGAATTTACCATGATCTGATGAAAAGTTACCTAAGTAACAGAAAACAACATGTGAAAATAGAAAACTATTTAAACGAACCAAGAACAGTTCTCTGTGGACTGCCACAAGGAACGGTTCTGGCACCTATTCTATTTATTATATTCCTGAATGATTTACTGACACTGCATATTAAGGGTAAAATTATATCATTTGCTGACGACACTGTTGTCTTCTTCTCGGGAAACTCCTGGGACGAAATTCGTCAAACCGCAACAAAAGAATTGAGAACACTAAAAGATTGGTTTGATGAAAATCTCCTTACAATAAACATAACTAAAACAACTTACCTCCCCTTTTCTTCATATAAAAACAGCTTACTGCAAGGTTCAATTAAAACATATTATGAATAACTAGCTTAAGGTATACCCTTCATTAAGTGCCTAAGTCCAATATAATTTTAAGTTTGTCGCCTGTGTGACCAATATCACAACTCAAATTAAACCTCGACAGTCTCATATTACTCACAAATCGAACACATCGATTTTTGTAATGTGAACTGTATCTTTATTTGGCCATCGCACACAAACTCCATTGAGTTTCTGCGAAACATCCACTGCTTATTTATTTTTTATTATATGTCATTTAAAACCTGTAGACTGTAAAATGCTTCATGAAGAAAATAAATTTATTATTATTATTAATATATTTTCCTGGGAATAATTATAATAATTACCGCCAGTCACTTAAGATGAAATTATCAAGTAGACCATGACGTAATTAAACTAAGAAGCATGATAGGCAGATTTAAGTTTTATAAAAATATATTTGAAATCGAACAGCTAAAAATCTTGCATTACTTCTTAGTACAATCACATCTAACTTATGGACTTTTGGTTTGGGGTGGTGCAAACAATAACCATCTAAACAAAAAAACATTACGCAGAAATGGTTCTTAAAAATAATTTATGGAAAAATGTCCTTTTCGGAGAAAGCAATATTTTTGATATACGGCAACTATATTTCAGAGTTTGGTAATTAGACATCAAAGTTACAAAAATGCTCTACCACAAATTTCTCATCACCATGATACGCGCTTTGATGCAAAAACATCGTAAATCCCAAAAATTAAAAAGACTGTAGGACAAAGATGCTTTGCTTTACTTATTTAAATCCACTGATATTTGCTGAAATTCCAAACGAATTTAAAAATACCCATTTTCTTATACATCTGAAGATTCGCTTAATGTTGTTGCTTTTCCTTCCTATAAATAAAATACATCGCTTAATAGATAGCAAAAATTGATAAACTATTTGATATTTACACCATATACAATTTATGGTCCTTCCGACTACTTAGAAATGCAACAAGCTACCTAATATTAAATAAGTAATATTTCCCGGTTAGACAATAATTAAAGTTCTCGGCATTTACTTATTAATATATAAAGTATGTGTTATTATGCAGTCATTCTGTATCGGTTTTGTCTGACGTTAAATTACTAATATTTTTATAGTGATTGTGACACACTTCAGAGTTGTTTGGTTCTTTAACATTTAAGTATTAAATTAGAATAGACCATATTATAATATAAAATTTTAAAATGTTGTCCACTTCAAAATCAATCGATATTCTTTAAATCAATCGATGTTTTAATGTAAGTTTAAATTAAATTAAATACGTTGATATTTTTTCCAAACCCACGCACAAGGTTCGCCTTAAGGCTTTTGCTGTTTATTTACATTTTTTATTGATAGCATCATAATGTAATATAGAGAGTTTAGAGTTTGTCATATTTTTAGGAGGCCAGCCATCAAGGGGAGTTAATTTTCGGTTGGCGTAGAGGAAGATACAAGCCTGGCGCGTTAAGTGTAATAATTGCATATTAGCATCAAAATGCTAATGCTTCGATTGCAACAACTATAACTTGTAATTCAGCGCTCGGCGGGGCACATAACCTCGAGAGCACCTGTTGGTTGCAGTCTGGTTACGTTCCTTATAGTAAAATAAGGATTTTATAGAGGAGTTTGCTACTAAAAATATTATGTTTTAATAGTCCGCCCTCTAAAAGCACATTTGAACTATGCTAAGCCCAGTCAGGCTATTTATTTTTCGATTGCAACAGACACTGGACAGCTAGATGGCGCCTGCTGACTATTTTACATGTCGCTATCACAAAGATAACGAAGTGTACTAAAAGTCAAGTGATCCTCGTGTCGGTCGTCACATTCCTACCTTGCACTGACGAGAGCCAACAGCTCAAAACTGCAGTCTGCAAGTCGTGTGTGACGACTGGCATGAGAGCTCCTTTAAGTAGGATCAGTCTTTCGGCTGGTGTTTGTTGCAATCGAGGCATTAGCATTTTAATGGTAATATGCAATTATTACACTTAACGTGCCAGGCTTGTAACTTGTAATTCAGCGCTCGGCGAGACATATAGCCCGGAGAGTAGCTGTTGGTTGCAGTCTGGTTACGTTCCTTATAGTAAAATAAGGATTTTATAAAAAAATATTATGTTTGAACTCGCATCATAGTCTAAACAAGTGTTGTCCAAAAACTGTTGTTGAGTTTTGAGTTTCTATACTTATTTGGTTAAAATCAGTTTCAAATGCAGATGCAATTTTATTTTTAAAAGATACATTATAAATAAGAAATATTTTGTAAAATAAGTCAATAAAAAAATTATTTTAAATTCATTTCTACAAATTCACTCACTGCAATTTTTTCCTGTTACTTATTACAGTATGAGTAAATAAATAGGTGGTGAGATTTATAAAAAATATACATAATAAGCACGGCAGACAGACTTTTTTTAAAAAACAGGTTTTTGGCTTCAGGGGTCCTAAAAACGTCCAAATTAATCAAAAACTCGTAATGAATTTTTGCACGATCACAGTACTTTCCCATACATACTACGAATATGGGAAAGCAAAAACGGAAAATCTGCCAAAATATAAAAATTACTCGTTTGGAAAAAGTTATTTACATGTCTCGGACCTCTGGATTTACAAGCGGACGCATATTTTCTCCATGAATAGCATAGCAATCCATTTAAAGGCATACCCGACTAGTTTCATTTAGGCAGCCGACTCCCGCGTGTGGTCGACCAGATTATTGATACACCTTTCTAATTACGGACGGTGCCTATAAACTATGATGTGGAAGGCTAACGTAAACAGACATCTGAGTAATATGCAATTGGATGCTACTGCATATTGCCCTAAATCATTATGATTACAGAAGTGTGGGTATAGAGCACCAGATAACAAAGTATCTCTACAACAGATGCCTTATGTATAAATAGGTGCACTTACACACATACGAACCAGCTTGCACTGTCCAGGGATGGCTTTGCCAGAATATTTGAAGTGCTGAGATTTACTTATTTTGTATATTCAACTATTTTATAGCAAAGTGGGTATTCATGATATGGTAGAAAAAACTACGTGTAATATAATTATTTAAAAAGAGAACAATATGATCAATTGAATTAATTGCAACTGCCACAAATTGGTGTGTATTAAATGTGCAACATAATGAATACAATCCAGAAACAATTTTGGGTACGAAATACTTTAATGGGCTACCTAAGATTGTCTAGATTCTAGAGAAAATTACTGTACTAACAGACATCTAATTTATAAATATTAAGATTGCGTTTCTATAATCTTTGATATATCAGGCACTTTCGTTCGTCTTGAACAGCTAATTGAGTTGAGATATTTTTCAAATTCTTGATTTCTATTGGTTGCTTACTAATTACAATCACTTTGTTCAAGACGAACGAAAGCAGCTATTGTTAATAGATACTTGGCTGAAAGATGCGTGTGATGTCTATAGATGTGACAGGACTAAAATAATAAAATGTATCTATCCCACCACCCTTAGACCATTCAATGTGCCGCTTACGCTATAATGAACTGTTCTTACATGATGAAAACTATTCTTATGTTATAAGAGATAGAAAATCTCAGCCATCTCTATTCAAACGGAAATGACGTAATAAACTTTGGTCAGTTGTAACCACATTGCCGAATTTACGCATATTACTATATTACAGTAAGTGATTCAACTCTACTAAGCATTATGATACAAATAAAGTAATCGCCAACGTAACTCAAATTAAAGTAGCATGTTTATTTCAGATTTAACAGATACATATTGTCCTTACTCATGATCAGCTCATTGATGAGCTTACAAAATTTGCTAACACATATATTTTATAAATGAATGGCATAAATTTGTCACATTGATAAATTTGCGATGATCTCGTCTGCGTTGTGGTTTTTTTTTTATACATTTATTTAACGTCGGCCTATTTCCGCTACTGAGGCCTAACACCGAGGCCTGTAGACGAGCTACCCCCAACCAGGAATTTTGCCGAACCTCTTCCCTTAAGAAGAGTAGGGATCTTTTACTTGCCTAACATTTAATAGACAAGGGACCGACGGCTTTACATCCCCTCCGAAGGATGGTATATCTCCTATACAACCCTCGCCTAAGGTTGTATAGCTTCCGCGCATACACTGATATACAAGCCGCTGGAAGATGGGTGAGGCGAGGACGTGGTCTTCGTTGGAACGGTCACCAATCCAACTACTAACCACGCCTAACGTTGCTTTACATCGCTGCGTTGTGGTTACCAAATAGCAGAATGCAGGCAAGGAATGAAATAACTTACTTTTTACTCGCGCAGTTCCGTCGCCGTGTAGCCGAAGAAATCTTGCGGGAATGATAAATCAGATACGCACCCAAAAATAACAAGCAAAACCTTTAGATTGCAACCGGTACATCGTCAATCCCCCAACAAGGTGCCCCTTGTAGAATTTTGAGCTGGTATTTCAGGCTGAGATGAAGAGGAAGATTCTGGATGGCAAAGATAAGTATACACTGCCTCTTGTACTGACGCTGTCTAACGGCGTTGACAATGATTTTCTAAAATGTTCCTTGAAGGTAGGTAATATAATTGCCTTCTTTGCAATTAGTCATGAAAATATAGAGACTCAAAAAGACCTAAAATGATATTTTGCCAATCAATGCCTAGGTTGAAAATCAGCAAAAAGCATGGTCACTTACCCTAGGTGTTCTGAAGTCTTTTGCCAACAACATCAGGAGATAAAATGGTAGAATAAATCAGGGAGCTAATATGGCTACCCACTGTTTATTTCTCCCCTAACTTTATGTTAACAAAAACTGCGGCCTGCTCATTCATTGGTTTTAAAACCCTTGTCAACTGTCAAACACCAATCAAAACTTAAACAGCTTAACCTTTGTTATATTATCCCAGTCTTGTTAAGCAAATCAAAGTCACTTGATCATTTTGACCATTCTTTCCTTCAAATAGATTATCATTATAACCTGACCTAATTTATTTGCTTCTGCTTCAGGTCTTGGCAAAAAAGCAACGACCAATGAAACAGAGCACAAAATGAAGAGGTTAATAAGACGTACACTACATATCCCCAAAGCACATGTAACAACACTAATCAACGGAAAAGTTCAAATAAAATTAGACATAGAGGTAGATGGTTCGTGCTAGACTAAGACAAAAATGCGAAGGTGGCTAGAGAATCACACCAGAGAGTACATTAAAGCTATATTATACAGTACAGATATATTATACCGTGTAAATAAACGTACATAACTTTCAGAACTTGTGTATATTTCATTCAGGTGTTTACATTTGATTTACAGTATTCAACAGTAATATTGCTCTCTTGAGCGCAACCCGCTGCACACATTTGTCTCCAGCGCAGCCTGAATGCACCAACCTCCTTAGTGGTTCTTTAAACCGTAACATAAGCAGCACATTGAATGGTCTAAGATCCTACCAGACTCCTTTAGCCATCATTGTACATTGATATTTGATTATATGGATTACACCAACTTGTGAATTTGTAACCAATGTATAACTGTAGTTAAGGATTTGGGTATTATATTTACACTTCACATATAACAGGATTCTAGTCTGGACAATATGGTCAGTGTAGGTGGTATCCTTCCTCAAATTCATCGTAGGCATTGGTAGGGTTCGGTGGGAATGCGAAGGCGGTACAATGGGTTCAGAAATAGAGATTACAGAATAGTCGACAATTTTCCAAGATAAATAAATTTATAGAGGGGCGCCATATTTTTTAGTTTGAACAATGCAAATCTACATACTATAATCTTTCTTAAAAACCTGTGGGGCATATACTCGATTCGCCAATATACTCATACATAAGATTTAATAAAAAACAACTATATAATCGTGTATATTTACTAGGCAGTCAAAAAACGCAACAAAAACTTTACGATATCATCAAAATATCGTTACTCTCTGTACTATCTCGCCTGCAAATTGAATCACTTATCTTTATAGGTCTCGGCTTGTTTGATGAGACCATGCCGCATTGTTCACCGGCATAATAATTAGCTCTTAAATTTTTTGTTGCGTTTTTTGACTGCCCGGTAAATATACACCCAATACTAAATAAATATACAGCCAATACCTGCAATATCTAAATATTTTCATTGTACTACAAAGACAATCATATTTTTTTAAATTCTTCCATATAAGTGTGTTTTCTCAGAATATCCTTAACTTTGTCGTAGGGTATTTCATTGTCTACTTCACAGACAAATATCAACAAGTTATTATGTGTTAAGTACGATTCTGCAGAGGCTATTACCCTTTGTAAATAAGCAAAACTTGCAGTGAATTCTCCGACACACTCTGCTCACATTAAATTTGCACATAAATTCTCTCTTTACATAAACCAAATTGAAACTTATTACCTATAAATATTACTTGTATTGACATGCTGTTTATGGTACCAATCAGTGGTCAGCATATGTTGTCCAACATTATCATAAACTAGTAGACTATGTCTGGCGTACGAGATTTACATTTTGAAACAGTTCGCAAGAAAGCCATTAAGCCTGGCGTAAATTGAAAGCTATATATATTGTACTATACTGTCAGGCTCTTAATATTTTTTTAGATAAAATATATGTGAGTGGCAATTTCAAAAATGGCTATTTCCTAACAAATTTCTTAATCTTGGTCCATTATGTATTGTTAATAACCTATTATCAGTGGATATTTGCTTTAACATGGAAGACCTTTCTAGTGTAGTATCTATCTATCTATGGAGGTGACTTGAAACAATTTTAAGATGTTTTATTTTGGTATACGAAGATTTTTCAAGAATTACGTAGAACTACCAATAATTGTCAGTAAACTTTGAATCCAAAGAATATTTGTTATTATTTATTTGTAGACAAATATACAACGACCATTCTCTGCGACATTGTCATCTGCCGAAGCTAAGACTCGAACTGAGGAGTGGTACAGCGACTAGATGTGTTGTATCTCACATAACCTTGTCTAGTCCACTGTTTTCATCTAAACACCCATACCCTAGCCAGGATTCCATGGTAGCAATCCTAACACGTAAGCATTGAGCCATCGGTTAGCTTAGGATATAACAACAAATATTACCTCCACTACTGAAAAAAAGTTGTTCATGTTTCGAATCACCCCAAAACTGGGGATTAAATGATAAACTTTGGAAAAATTAAGATATCCTGGCAAATATGCATGACAGAAAAAACTTTATTTACTTAAATTGTTCGCTTTTTCATACACTTTGAAACCGTATAAGTACATTATATATTTTAGGTTAGGTCAGTTGCAAAAAGGTCGTAACTATCTTCTTTTGAGATTTTCGTTTTATTTTATTCCTTATTATCCGACCCCTTAGAGGAGTGGAAGCCTAGTGTAGGGGTGGTTGAAGTCAAATCCCTCGGGGGACCTTCCGTTCTACTCGAGGGAATAACTCTACAGTTAGTCGAATAACTGGGGGAAATAAACGGGTTCACGGAAAAGGGGACTTTGGGGGTGGTTTTTGGCCAATTGGAAGGGTGTGCCGAGGAAAAAAAATTGTGGGACCCCCACCATCGTATTCGGCGACCTCGAAGGGGGGGGGGGGGGTTCTAGATTGGCGCTCTGGCAAAAAAGGTACCCCTTGCGACTCCTGACCTCGACTAAATACGCATTATGGAAAAATGGTAAATTTAAGCATTTCAAAATTCATGCATCTTCCTCATTGAAAATAGAGTACATAATAAGACCTATATTTTTCCTAAGTTTCATTGGAATTTGCTCATTTTCTTCAGAGAAATAATAATTTGCTTAAGAACACCTAATTTTGCAATATTTCATTACTTATAAATAATAATAATCCGAACGAATTCTAGTTTATAAATATACAGGGTGTCCATAAAGTCTCGATCCATTATAGTGAAAACGTTACTATTTCTCATTTCCCTTTCACGCATCATTAACTATTTGAACAATGTTAACATTAGAGGAAAAAATACCTGATGTTGGAGCATGTTCAGGTAGGCTACCTGAAGATACCGTGCAAACTTCTTCAGCAAGCATGAACGTAGCCCGTCTGCATCAACCCAGCATCTTAGTAGTGAGTTCAACATATCACTTAGTACCATCTAGAATGTTTTATGCTTTACCTTGAAAAAAACGAACTTATCATATCCAAATGCTACATAAAATTGAAGAACAGAATTATGAAACACCGCAAACTATGTGTGATCTTCAGGCTGTAACTATATTTATAAGGACAGATAAACACAACTTTCTGATTACTGAAGTAGTGGGGATATAAATATACACGCAGGTAATTATATATATACCTTTATGTGTTCAGCTATAATTGTAATGATTAATTAACACACGTGATATCACATAATATTATGAGTACATTAATACACATGCCTATTTAGCTATCCTTATGATGTGTCCCCATAACGACTTTCTCCATTCTCCATTTTATTCTGCGATGAGGCTACATTTCACACCTATGATTAAGCTAACAAACATAATTGCCGAATATTGGCAGACAAACAACTAAATGCAACTTGTGATGACAACGAGATATGCCAAAAATAAACATTTGGTTGGGTTTTACATAGACTCGAGCGTGTGATTTTTCTTTTTTTCATAGAGGAAGCGATTACTGGCAATATTTATCCTGATATGTTGCAACAATTTCTGGAGTCGCAATTAATGGATGATAGAATTTTTGAGTTCTTTATCTTTCAGTATTTCCTCATTTTGCAAACATTGTCCAAGACTGCCGTAATGATGAATTTTCCGACATTTCTTTCGATAATCTTATTTTTCTCTAAAATGCATCGAAACTTTATGGACACCCTGTATATTTGTTAAACAACTCATAACGGACATTTGGCTTCACTACAGTAGTCGAATGCATATACAGAGATAATACGTTTGTTATCATTAATTAACATATACGTATTTTTTATGCCGCTACTAAAGTACTTGGTATAAGTACTTGTTTTACCAAGTATTAAAGTGATTAGATTTAAGCTAGATATAAAAGCACCGTTACAAGCATATTAATTTTTTACTTAGTCATATATAATTACGTTGGTTGCTATTTATATCGTCTATGTATTACCCATAGAATATTTACATTGCTAAAAATGGAGTAACACCAGGATCCTATCGGGCCCATGACGTCAGAAGTAAGCTTCAGAAGTGTTTCCGATAATATAAGCCTATAATTTGAGATAAATAAAGTCAGAGAAGCAAAATTAAAAGCATATTTATTATTTTCAATACAAAATAGTGCCAACTAATATCCCGCCTCCTGATTAAAATTTTTGGTTCTTTAAGTTTTCTTCTTCTTCCAAAAATATAATTCTTCATATATAACTTTTCGTTCATTGGATTCTAATATCATCCTGACTGCTCCTTCTAAAGTGGGTCGCCTTTGCATGGCGTGGAAATCTTTTGTGGAGAATGCATTTTATAACTCGATTCTTATTTTTTTAGTAAAATCTAAGACACATCAGTTTAGTATTATACGGATCACATATTTTGTCCCTGTATCTTTTTCAACAGCACAAATTTGCTAAATCATGGTTATATCTCTGGTCCAAAAAATGTATCCTTGAACTATGGCCTATTATTAACGGTCCACCCTGTATAGGTGCCTAATAATTTTCAAGTGATGCTTGTTGATAGTGAACTTAATGAGATAAGTTCTGTTAGGTTGAAACTTAGAAATACTGTTTTTTGTTGCAGATCATTACCATTAGAAACAGATACAGAAATAGTTGTGTCGTCTGCGTACATGACAGTTAAACCATATTTTTATATGATTGGAAGATCCTTATATATATGGCAAATGATTCAGCCTCAGTATACTTCATTATGATTTTCCTGTTTTCCGTATAAAAATCTAGCTAGTTTAACAAGTTTCTTCTTATTCTAATAGTTTCTAGCTTACTAAAAAGTATTTCTTTGTTCACGAAATCAAATGCCGCATAAGGATCAAATAGGATTGATACCACATACCAGGATAAACCAATTCGCGATAAACAAGATCAAACAATTTATCAGTTGCACTTTCTATAGATTCCCCTGGTCCGAATCCGTACTGGTATTCAGTCAGGGTAGCATTATTATGTATATTTAACATAATTCTATTAGATACTATTTTCTCAAGTGCTTTGGACATTACGCTACGCTCATTCACAAAAATTATTTATTTATTTATTTTATCCAACACTTTCATATAAAGTGATTTCTATTGATGATATTTTAAAGGTATAAAGCGGTCCATAAGTCACTAGTGAGTTAAAGTAGTGAGCTAAAGTATACTTTAGATTACTAGTGAGGTAAAGTGATTTAGTCACTGAAGAGTAATTTTAATAGAAAAAAAGCCCAAGCAGTTTGTTTGTTATCTTTATTATACGGAAAATTAAGAAAACAAAGAATCCTCTAACACTTATTTATTTATTTATTTATATTTATATTAACATTTATTGTCATCATATTCGATTTTTCACAAATAAAATTGCTCTCCTGTCGTCTAGTGGAAGTATAGTAACGAAAAAATTTTTTTAATCTTTTTATATTGAAATTGGCTTAAAATGTCATGAAACGTCGAGATTTTAAATTTAAGGGAAAAAATTTCCTGTCTGTCGGTCCGTCGGTCTGTATTCTTTTTGTGCGCACGTTTACTCTGGAACCGTTTATGATATTGATTTGAAATTTGGTACACTTATGTATTATAATAAGATCTGGAACTAGATTATATTTTAATTCCAATGAAGGGTTCGGGGGTAAATGGGGCAAATAAGGGTAAATAGGCAAAGCAAGCAGGTAAGAGTCCATACAATTGCAATTTAGGGAATGTACGAAAAGTCAAGGTCTCAAAACATTTTTTGGCATCAGCCTCCCGTCCCCCGCCTCTATCACCCCCAATACCACCCCACACTATTATGAAATGGAATAAAAAAAATTTAAAATGTGATTTATTGTGTATTCATAAACGAAAGGTCTCAAAAAATTTTTTGGCATTAGCTCGAGCTTAGATCTAACATATCAATAACACAGTATCTTGAGTGTATCTGAATTCGAAAAATCACGGTAATATCTGACTATAAGTCCATATATTCAGATGACAATTGTATTTATATATACATTAAATGAAATTTAACGGGAGTTTATATTTAATACACCAGTCACTTACTTTATATAAGTTTTTTGCAATCGAATGCAGTCATCAACGGAATTAATTTTATAAAACAGTTTCAAATCATCGGCATGCATTAAATAGTTAACATTGTCAAAGCCACCTACAATATCATTGATGAATATAATGAAAAATAGTGGTCCAAGAACAGACCCTTGCGGTACCCCAGAAGTAGCCATGTATTCGGCAGACCTAAAACCATTAAATGCCACGTATTGAGTCATGTTTGACAGATATGAATATAATAGGGATGATAAATTATGCGAGAGCCCGATATCGTCAAGTTCATAAGCAACATAGAATGGTCAAGTCTGTCGAATGCCTTGAAAAGATCTCTATTTTGGTTGGTTGGTAAAACCATACTGGTGAATTGAAATTCGGTTGCGTGCATGAGAGCATATGACTATGCAATAGAATCTCAAGGACCTTGGTAAAGTTGCATATTACATATCAAAATTTTTTTTGGCATCAGCTACCCCCCCCCACTATCACCCCCATTATCAAAAAATTAAAATATGATTTAGTGTGTACACAAGAACGAAACGTCTAAAAAAAATTGTTGGCTTTAGCTACCCCCATTGCCACCCCCACCCTAATATTAAAGGGAGTAAAAAATTAAATTGGGATATAGTGTGTAGACGAGAACCAAGGGACTCTATAAAATTTTTTTTGGCATTAGCCACCTCCTCTACCACCGTCATTGCCACCCCCACCCTATTATTAAAGGGGGTATAAAATTAAATTCGGATTTAGTGTGTGTACGAGAACCAAGGGCCTCTAAATTTATTTTGGCATTAGTTACCCCCTCCACCACCTGCATTGCCACCCCCACCCTATTGTTTAAGGGAATAAAAAAATAAATTGGGCATTAGCCTGTATACGAGAACCAAGGGCTTCTAAAATCTTTTTACATTAGCCACCCCCTCTACCACCCCCACTCTATAATTAAAGGAAATAAAATAGTACATTGGGATTTAGTGTGTATAAGATTTGGATACAAAATCTGGATGTGGAAGTAGTGATTCCTTGGGCAGCGATTTTTTTATAGCTTTTAGTACATCATCCTCTCTAAATTCCGAAATATGTGTTGTCGCATTATTGTAGAAATTGTTATGTGTAACTAAGTTATCAGGGAGATGGTTACTAGGTGCGAAAGTGTTACTAAAAAAATCAACAAATGCATTTAATATGTTAACAGGTTCTTGCACTTCATTTCCATTATATCCCATGGCATTCGAAATATTTGCCGAATCACTTTTGGTATTTAAAAGTGTCCAGAATTTAATAGGTTTATTCTTTATATTATACTCCACAATGGCTATCGTCCATTATCCTTAGGTACATTTTCACACTATAGGATAATTGTGAAACATTTTAATTTGTCTTCATTAAACTGAAAGTTACATCATGTCACTGAAACGCATCGCTTTCCATCTATTCAAATCAAATCACTATTCACACTTGGAAGCGATGGAGTAGTTATTGCTATTTAAAAACATGTGATTTAATTGTGTTTTGAAAGGTAACGATTACATAGACTTTTTAATGATGTCATTATTACATATTTTACTCTATCATTATAGTATGAGTTTTTTAAGCATTGTACACAAATAGTAGGTATTTTACAAACATGAGCAATACTGTGTAAAATAAATAGTAGCTAATTACCGTTCATTAAAAATATCTCAACATTATATTTGTTTTGCTTTGCTACTAGAGTAGATAAAAGTATAGCCGGGTGTATATTTACTGGGCAGTCAAAAAACGCAACAAAAATTTTACAACTTCATTAGAATACCGTTACTCTCTGTGCTATCTCGCCTGCAAATTGAACCATTTATGTTTATAGGTTTTTAATGACTTCGGTTTGTTTCATAAGACCATGCCGTTATTGGCGATTGAAAACTCGGAATTTTCCCACGTTTTCAACGGTTTTTTGCAAATATCTCAAAAAATATGCGTTTTAACGGTAATTTTATAATAAACAAAATAGTAGAAGGTAAGAAAATGAACAAATTGATTTTTTAAAGAGTGTTCTATGTGCAATATTAAGCGAGATATTGAAGATAAAAGTCGGTTTTTTTTGTCTGAACTTTAATCGATATACTCAATGCCATCTAGCGGACAACGGGTACATTTTATCCATATGACAATGAGAAACTTTCTTATAGTGCTTAAAATAATCTTTAAAATGAGCAGTGTTAAAAGTCTTTTGCACGTAAAGTGAGTGAGTTGTAATGAAAAAAAGAGGGACACTAATATTTTTTTTTATATCGATGTGTTTCATAAGTGCCATTTCCGCCAAAATTAAAATTAATCGTATTCCGTCTAAATTTAACTTTAATATGAAGAGTTTATTGGATTCCAGCCGCTTGGCTGCTTTGGAATGCATACTTTTCAAAAAAATCACGATTTTAAGAGAAAAAAATTTTTTCATTTAAAAAAAACACCTTTTTTTCATAATATTTCAAAAATAATGAAACATACGTAAAACACTGTTATGATAAAAAATGTAGGTCTTTTTTTGACAAAAATTTTGTTTTTTTTTCTGTCAGACCAAAATTGACGGAGATATGGCTGTTTAAAGAGCGCGCGGTAGCGCAATCACAGTCTCTCTCGAGCCCTTTGACCCTTCACCGTTTCAAAATGAAGGGTTTTACACTATATGTCATAATGAAAGCTCTTTTAATTACCTTTAAAATGTTTTTTTTAAGTTGTGATAGCTTTAAAATTGAAGGAGTTATGGTCCAAAAACTAAACTTTTTTTTTCTATTTAGTAAAATGAAAATTTCGGAGCACAAAAATTTGGAGCAGAGTGAAAGAGAATAATATGAACCCAAAACTATTGTCTTATATATATGTCCATATATGGCATATATATATCGGAAACATACGCACGACTACATACAAACGTTCATATATGTTCATATGTTCATATATGCAGTGGAGATAACTGCCAGAATAGCCCTCCAATTGACCCAGAAGAAGATCTTGATTACGGCAGCAACTCCGATATTGAGTCATGAACGATTGGTGTAATAGTTTTTTTATGTATTGTAATGCTCTTGTTGCAGAATTTTTTATAATTAATTACTAATTTAATCTAGTACATTTCCAGATAACTTGTAAGTTTATATTTTATTCAATAAAAAGTGTCTGATTACTTACTCTATAATTAAATTATTTTTAATTGTATAAACATATATTTTCAATGTTTTAATTTAGGGGTAGTTTTAAGGGTTGAAAAGCTAAACATATGATAGCCATTTTCGAGAACGTGGAACAACATTTAAATCATTTTGAGTTCATCAAAAGAAATTTTTTTATACAATTTTTAATTGAGGGGTTGTTTCTAAGGGTTGAAAAGGGGTTAAAAATATGATAATTAAGGTAGAGAACGTAAAACAATTTTTTTAAGTTATACAAAAGTATTTTTTTGTAATTTTTTTCAATTTAGGGGTCGTTTGCAGGGGTTGTAAAGTTTCTTAGGGGTTGAAAATGGGTTAAACATGAGATAATTGTGTTAGAGAACACTTTACGATTTCACTCATTATTAAACACGTTTTCTAGCGATAAAATGGCTCAATGTCAATTTTTTCAGTAAGGGGTCGTTTTCACCCCTTAAAAATAAAAAACGTAGGTCGGGTCAATATCACTTTTGAAGTTAAGGGTAAGATAAGCCTAATTCCAAAATTTCATGTAAATCGGTTCGTAGTAAAATATTTCGGAGGTAAGACCCTATTTTTCGCTTCAATGACTGGATTAAATGGTTCACCGGCGTTAATAATCAGCTCATTTACTCAGTCATTTACTTTCGGCGTTACTTGTAATAGAAATACAAATGCTAAGAAAACTATAGGACAACGTTGCCTTATACTCTCAGGACCAAGAATATTCAATAAACTTCTTTCTGGAGTAAAGAAATTTAACTCCGTTTTAAAATTAAAACAAAAAATAGTGGATAATATCTCAAATCACCAATATAACATATAATGAAATATCTGTAGTCACTTATGGCTAATGGGCTTTTATTACTAACTCCCATTTCCAAATAGACTGTGGTAGTATATATTCACTGGCATTTACAGAAACTTTAGTTTCCCAGTAAGCGACTTGGGGAGTTTTACTTGAGTCACCATGTTCTTCGAGCATTAAGTCAACATGCAAGAAATTAATACAATTTTTTAATTCAAAATTTACAACGCCAAATGCACCAGATGAAGTTATTTTATGAAGATTCATTTTATTGATTGTCTGAAATATATAAACCCGAAATGAAATTTTTTAATAAAATATGCGAGGTTAGAAAATAGAATTAGAATTGTTGACATTAAAAAAAATAATTTGTGTATCCAGGATGGAAAAACGCTTTGAAGTAATTTTAGTGCCAAATGTTTATTTTATGACCCATTTTTAATGATTCTTTTAACAGTGGTACATCCTGATAAAGGATAAGAAGCAATAGTTTCAATCGTCATTCGAAACTTGTACTTTTATCTTCAAAATATTGTCTTTGTTATGTTTTCTAAAGTTTTATAACAAAAATTATTACTATTACAACTCCTCTCAAAAAGCATTTGATTCTAAGTTAGAAATAAATGGCTTAGTTTTTTATTTTGCAAGAAAGATCAGTAAATGCTAGGGCAAAGATGTTGCACCGCGGGAGAAACTTTACGTGAAGATGAAGGTCAAATGTATGCAAAAATAACAAATTCTTGAAACTCCTCAGTCCCACAGTAAAGTAACTTATTTTTGCCACAAACAACAAACATCCATAAAATTTACTTTAATGCAAAAAGCTTGCTAAAAGTATGTATATGCAGGCGGTTCTTTGAAAACTTATAAAAATAAAGCAAGATGCATAAAACTGCCGAGGATATTTTTAAATGTTGTCTGTCAATCAGGAAATAAAAGCGGGAAGATTGCCAAGAATTTTGCATAACTGCATGGGCGTACCTGTATGTGTTTAATGAGAGCTTGTATACAAGATAATATTTACTTTAAAAATTTAATTATAAAGTACGACCCGGATGGATTTGTTTGATATACTATAAAAACTAATTCCAATAGATTCTTTCGAATTCTGCAAGACAACTGCACTCTCCTTCAAGTTCCTGGAGACCCGACGAAATATCTAGAGAACTGCTTAACCCATAGAAGATTGGTAGGTATGTGGATGTTCAAGTCAAATTATAAGATTTGATGAAACAAAAATTGTATTAGAAAAAATTCAATTAAAAAATCGAGGATTGACGAACATGCTTGGGAAGACGGGCATAGAATAAAATGTGGGAATAGGCAAACATTTTAATAAAGGAAGCAGACAGCAAAAAATAGGAATTAAAGAATTTACAATAATATTATTAAAGATAAATGCGTATCTAATAATTTTTCTACAGATTTTGCAGATATGACTGTCAAAAGAAGAACTTAACAAACGAAAACACATCCTAATAGTAGGTGAGCCCTCGACCAGGATTTTCGACCTCATCGCGGCATGAAGATTTCTACGATTTTGCAATAATTTATATCTCTCCGAAGAAAAAGTTCCATTACCACTGACATTTCTGACGTTTTTAAAGGGGTAAATTAATTTATTCTTCTTCTTCGAGTACCATACGCTTGATAGCGCGTAGGCGGTCATATACTATAGATGTTATATAATGAGGAATGTTACACCAATTTCGGATGCCGCGAAGCCATAAATGCTTCTTGCAGCTTGATCCTATATTGCCTTCTATTTTATCCATTAGGATCTCCTTGGGGAGTTTATATTTTCGACCACTTAAGATGTGAGACAAGTATGAGACTTTAATTTTTTTCGTTAGTCCGATTATTTGTCTATGAGTCCCAACTCCTCGTAGGACTTCCTCATTGATGATGTGTCTATCCAAGGAATTCTGAGAAGTCGTCTTAGGGTCCACATTTCAAACGCTTCGATCCGGTGCATTCCAAAGACGTTGGATAAAGCGGATCAAGAACTGGCCCTTGAGGGGCTCCCGGTTAAGCATTAAATTTGACGGACTTTTGCCTATGGTAGTAAACACATTATAGAGAAACAAACTCATATAATAATCCAAAATTTTGACAACTTATTACTAAGATACCATGACCAAGCCTGTCAAATATCTTATTATTGTATATTTGAAATAGACTTGCTAAAACTCTCAGCGATAAGACCTCAACATTACAAGGCTACTCGGTGACGTCACAAATAAGTAAACTAGAGGAAGTATAGTCGAGTACAGTTTTGCAGTGCAGTCAAAACATTACAACAAAAACGTTACGATCTCATTATTATCGCCATTGGGCCATGCGGCATGTTGTCATCAAACCAGCTGGCGCACATTAAAAACCCATAAAGGTAAGCGAGTCAATTTACCAAAGAAATAGTACAGAGCCGTACTTAAAATTCGCATGTATTAGAATGTAAACATTAATAATAATAGATTTAAAAGTATTGCCTTCGATAAATAGATATTTGATACCGTTTCTGGTAAATTTAACTATCTTACCATATTTTGTTTATGTGAAGATAGGAATATATAATTGAAAAATAAGAAAATGGAAAGTATGCCGGAGTAACATTTTGTGATTTACAAAACACACTTGGCTGTGTATCGCATCATGTTCCTCTGAATAAATTTAAGCATTTCGAATTCAATAACATCAGTTGTCAATTAATATCTTCTAATCCCTCCAATAGACAACAATACACATTTAAGGATGGAATTTATTCTAGCTTACGCCATATTAAACACGGTGTGCCTCAAGGATCGGTCTTGGGGCCAAGTCTTTTTCTGATCTACATAATTGATCTGGAGCCAAACTTATAATGGTTGCCGATGACACCACACTATTATCTGGACACAGGGACCTCAGTACGCACCTTTAAGGTCTGTGTTTTTGTTTACATTTTATTTCATTCAGTGAAGTTATATACAGCGCTATTACAGGTATGTGAAATTTTACTGTGTTTAAACGTATTTTGTGCAGTTTTGTTTATGTAAATATTTTGGCGGGTAGTGAATAATCGGAGGTTTCCTGTTCACAATTATTGGGTGTAGTAAAGTAATATTGTGAAAATGTTTAGGCCTTGGGAAGATCCGCAACCAAGCACCAGTAGAGAATGTCAGGAAGATGTGGTGGATGGTAATGGTTCACAAATTATGAAGAAAGTAATATTTACATCTACAGACTCAAGAAATGGTTTTAAAAGTGTATAAAAATATAAAACAAAGTGAAGGAAAAAAGGAGTGAAAAGAAACATCATAACCATCAGATTGTTAAGAGATGCAATTTATAGCAAGTATAAAGAAAATGAGACACCAACTGTACAATCAATATAATATATGGAACTGAGTAGAAAAGATCTAGTGTCTATTAGTGAAAAAACACTTCGGCGATGGTTATTAAAGATAAGATTTAAGTTCAAAATGATTAATAAAAGAGCAAGTCTTATGGGAAGCAGCAGAATTGTTTTAGATAATGCTTCATATCATTCGCGATAAATTGAAAAAATACCAAATACTGCAACAAAGAAAAAATCTTTTGGATATTGTTAAGAAGTAAAATTTCTCAAAACAATATGTAATTCTTATAAAATGCTCAAGGACACAATTTTACGGTTACCCACATATTTTTGTATTTTCAACCCGATCGAACTAACATGGAGTCAGCAGAAAAGAAGCATTCGAAAAAATAACACCTTTCCCAAATTTGATGCGAAAGTAATCGATCTCATTAAAGCTGAAATGAGAGAAATAACACCAGGTTATTGACAAAAATGTATTCAGCATGTGATTAAAACTGAAGATGAATACTGTCTGAAAGTTATTTGTGACATTCTACGAATATTGTTTCCTATTATTTGGGTTTTCTACCACATGTATTATTATCCTCTTCAAAAGCAAATCACGGAACCTACAAAATAATAGAATTATTGGAAAAAAGCCTTTGCGCCCGTGACGTTTACGTCAATAGTCAGAGGTTATGTTTTGCAAATAATATAAATCGGAATAAACACAGAAATAATGTATTTTACTGACGTTTCGGAAAGTAGTCTCCGTTTTCAAAGCTTTTTTTTAAAACTGTATATGTCAAATACACAGCTTTAAGATTCTGTTTATGTTGTTTCCATAGATACTTACTACTTACACAGAACATATAACTGATGATATTTTCTTTTAGATAATGTTGAGTTTGTTAAGTTCTTCTTTTAACATTGGTAGCCAGGTTGTACAAAAATCTTCAGAACAATTCGATACGCACTTATCTTCATTTAACAAGATTATTGCTGATTCTATAATTTTTCTTTTTTTGTTATCTGCTTATATATATTATTCGATTATTAATATTATTGTATATATTTTATTTGATAATTATTTATTTGTTTTCCAGAATTGAATTCATTTAAAGAATTTAGAGATCTGCTTTATTTATTTTCCGTCGACCGTGTATTAACGAGTTTGATTAACGTATGCAATCGTTTATTAATAATTAATGCATGATTTTACTATTAATAAACGATTTTAGTATAAACATACATAATATCAAGTATCCAAATTAAGACGTCATGTCATCAATATGTATTTATGTTTTATTATAATAAAAAACATCCCAAAATGATCGAAACTGCTTTTAACTTTGATTTTATCAATTATATCCCTTACTTCGTTAGGACTAACATGTTCGAAATTAAAATCCGGATATTCAGTGATAATAGGATAAAAGTTAGTGAAACTAGCATTAGAAGAAGGTAAATTATTGATAATATTTTCAGCTACATTTATAAAATTATCGTTCAAAGTTACTGGATCTATCTCATAGCACAGATAATGATTAGTATTCCTGTGTTTATTTATTATATCCCAATACGTTTTAGGTATATTTTCCCTTCGTTGATAAATGGTCCTTATAATATTTACTTTTAGCTATTATTAATTTATGTCGATGTCTACTTTTAAAACTACGTATATGACTTTTTAAATCAGGGTTAGGAAAATTTTTATCATTTCTGATAATAGAGATAAGTGTTCTCTCATCTTTTTCAGCTCAGTCGTAAATCATTTATTTTTAGGTTTCGTGTTGATATTAATGGTTCGTTCCACCATCGGGAAAGAAGAACCAAGAATTTTACATTTACCTCTATATCCGAAGCATCAACAATCAACTGGCATTACTTTCTGGTGAAGCATAAATAAATCTTCGTCATTGATTAACTTAAATTATAAACTAATAGTTTTAGTAGACTTCTTTAGTAGATTTTCTTTCCTCTATTACAATTTCGACAGCCTTATGGTTTGATAAGCTAGGGTCAAGTACACTTGTGTGGTAGCCTGGTTGAAAATTTACCAGTATATTATCAGCAGTAATTTACCAAGGGCTCTGAAAATCATACGATAATTTTCTCTAATAATGAACCGAAAGCTTGTTGCTTAGTACTTAAAGCAACAAACTTGAGGGTCGTTATTAGAGAAAATTATAAGGATTTATCAGTGTACGCGGTAAATTCGGTGAGATAATTTTTTTGAAATTCTTATAATATGTCAAATCGTGAATGTGATACTTTAAATAAATTATAAAACTGTCAATAGTTTTTCGTTGCATAGCAACATAAGTAATAATCTCCCTAGGGAGATTAGTCAAAGGTAATATAACAAGACCTTGATAAATAATCGGCTATTGTATTGTCACCGATTATTCGAGAGTGCGATGGTTGTCAATTTGAGGAGACCTATTTGGCGTTAATAATCTGACTAAAGCCCGAGAGCTTTAGCTCGGAGGATTTAGTTTTTGATTATTAACGCCAAATGTGGTCGAGATAAATTGGAGAGCACTCGAGAAAAATTGTGACAATATAATAGCCGCTAATTTATCAAGGTTGAGTTATATTTTGTTAGATTATTTCTTGAATGAGTTAATAATTGGAGATATATAAATTTGACGTATGAAAATATTTGTACGACAAATTAGTTCTTGAAAATCCAGGAATTTTTTGACAGATGGATTGAATTTAATATAAAAATACCATTTATGATAATCTTATAGGAACAGTTCATTAATTTATCCAATGCACTAAATGTGAAGCAATGCGTTTGTTAATTACAAAACTATTTATTTCTGAACTATCTAAGAAGTGTTCGGATAAGCATATTAGATCGTACTCTTTGTTTTGATTATTAGTAAAAAAATGTGAGGCATGTCCATTGTCACACGCATTACATTTGTCCTGTTCTTGTCTATTGAAGTTATTAGGGTTGTTAAGGAAGTATAAATGACTGCAGCTATATTTGAATTCTCTATTCTCTCCAAGTAATTTACTCTGTATATTGTGGAAATGCATATATATGATATAATTAACCCATCAAGTATAATGAAAGCTGTTTTGAACCAACCCGCATGAGACATTGTAGACTCCTATGCATATACACTGGATTTTCATCTAGTTTAAGAAATACTTCCCACTCATTTTATAGGCTAATGAAGCCAGCCGATTAAATATTAAAATTAATTCTATTCTCGTTAAGTATATTGAGTGTTAAAATTAAAATTATTTAAATGCAGTCCTTCATTGCTATGATATTAATCGTGCCCCAATTAAAATTAAACAGCGTCTTTGAAGATGAAATAGTTGTTTTTATCGGACTCGTTCATCAGTAATGTCAGCTAAAAGATAACGGAAAGGATGACAGGTTTTCTAATACGGGAACGAGACAACCGAAGAACTATGTTAACTTGCTTCTGAAATATCAGACAAAGGGTGTTGGCAAGGCAAACACTGAGGATATTTATCATGAACGTGTATCACTATAAGAGTTTCTGTAGGGTTTCTTATTTAAATTTAAAAAACTATACCGGTCGTCGGTATTACATTTAATTATTATTATAATAAAAAAAGGATGTGAACTAATTTAAATATTTACTCATTTCTGCACTTAAAAATTAACATTTTTTTATTCTGTAGTTAGTATAATATTCTACTAAAAATTAATGGGAAATGATTTAAAATGAAAAAATTAAGTGAAATTACTGTTACAATAATGTTAAAAAAGACATCAAATCACCTCATTGATATGCATTAGCTATATATAAATTAGCATTATATTAGTTCATTACCTTTTTATCGTAATCACTTAAATATATATTTCACTTATTAAGATTTACTAAATTGGAATTTATTTCATTGCTAGAATATTGCATATAATTAGAAACTTTTAATAAATTATGTTATCCTACAGAGTTTTTTTATATATAGTATTTGGTTTCACAAGGGGTATTTCAAAAATAAGACGAAACATTTATGAATGAGTTCGCCATATGACAACAACAACAATAGTAATAATAAATCGCTTTTCAACCTAGTATCATGAGTCTGAATCAAACGAATAATATAATCGGGTATCGCTGGCTTAACAATGACTGCAATATTTAAGCACTCTCAGCAGATGACTTTTATAAACAGAAAAATGTAAAGGCCCTCAAATTAATCCCTGTGGTATCCCACGGTAGACTACAATTAAATGGATACAATCCATGCTTAGAAGCAGAATTATTACCACAAGTATAGGGATGAGTCGACTACAATGACTGTAGTCAGGGGTTGTCCACAAGGTGGAGTCCTATCATCCTTACTGTGGTCAATGGTGCTCGATGATCTCCTCCATATTATGAGTAATTCAGGCTTCAACGTCCAGCGCTATGCAGATAACCTGGTCGTCACCATGAGAGGCAAAAATGAGATCATGTTCTCCAACCTCATGTAAATTGCCTTAAATGGAATATCCAAATGGTGCTCGTCAGAGGGGCGCAATGTCAATCCGGGTAAAACAATTATTGTCCCGTTCACTAAAAGGAGAAAACTCAATTCTAGAACTCCTATACTGAATGAAACGATCCTAAACTTTTCCAGTGAAGTCAAGTATGTAGATAGAAAATGTACCTAGAACTCACATCTAGAAGTGCTCTTGCTAAAATAACAGTGACAATATGGACGTGTCGTGGGTTGTTTAGTAAGACTTGAGGTCTAAGACCGAAAATGGCACATTGGTCTTATCCTTCGGTTGTCAAACCTATGGTAACCTACGCATCATGTGTATGGTGGCCAAAAACAGAGGAAAAAATAGCAAAAAAAATAGCATGGGGAAAGTTGCAGAAATTGCAATGCCTTCCTGTTTAGGGGCTACAAAAGCAATGCACTCGTGTCCCACAGCAGCTATGGAGGCTATGCGTGATCTACCTCCTTTGCACTTGCATGTAAGGAAGGAGGCAGCACTTACGCATCAGGCACATAAATTTAAACCAGGAGATCTGGTTGGTCACTGAAGGATTCTGGAGTCAATTCATTTGAAATTCATGACCAAACCCACTGACTCAATGCCAATAAAACAAAACTTGGACTGCCCGTTTGACGTGCTAATTAAAAGTCATAAGACGAGCAAGATAGAGGCACTGCGATTGAGAGTCGCTCAACTGATATATAGATGGATCTAAGATGGCTGAAGGGGTAGGTGTGGGCGTAGCAGGGCGTAAATGTAGGATATCTAAAGCCCTCGGTAACACCCCAACCATCTTCTAGGCAGAAATTTATGCTATAGATCTGCGTGCCCAGGAATGCTAAATAAAAGCACCCGAAGGGTAAAGATCTATATACTATCAGATAGTAGGTAGCACTAAAGGCTATAAAGTCCTAAAAAAGGAGCTGAACCGTTTTGTGGTCTGGCCAAGGGACACATAGTGGAAGAAATCCAAGAATGGGAGAAAGACCAGAAGAAATCCTACTGGAGAATACTCCAGGCCAAACACAAGCGAAGTTTATAACTTATTCGACTGAGAATGCCACCAAGGCTTGTCGAGCTTGAAAAGTCCAAATTAAGGCTAATTACAGGCCTTCTGACTGGCCACTGCCCCTTGAGATATCATCTCAAGAATATGGGCAAGGAGGTAGACAACAAATGCAAATATTGCGATGCTGCAACTGAAACTGGGAACATATACTTTGTGAATGCATGGTGTTAGTCCGCACTAGGCTAAAGTTCTTAGAACATGCGGAATTAACGCCTGAAGACATGGGGAAATTCGCCCGCAGAAAAATCATATGCTTTGTAAAAAGTCTTGGAATCCTGGGCAACAACTAGATGTAGCGTAAATCACAAAATATCAGTTAGGTCGAAGTGATGTAAGGCTGTTCGAAGCCAAACGACCCGTAAAACAATCTACAATCTACAATCCCACAATCCAAGACACCTGCGAAAGACATATTATTCAGTTTTACTACTCAGTTTCGATTTTGTAAGTTAGTTCTAAACGAACTAGACAGCATGATGTTTAAAGTCTATATGGAGAATATTTAATAGAACTTCAAGATATGCTAGAAGCTAGATGCGTTTGTGTAATATAGAAATAACTAAATATCATCAGTGATATTAGTTTGTGCAGTGGAACAACTGTGACTGGATCGGAAACCGGATTGTTGTAGTAAAATGTCATATTATCTGTCTAAATGCTAATGCCAATGTTATTAAACCACCGTGATGCGATAAGAGCATGCATACTACATGTCTGTACCTACTTATACACTTAATAATAAATGACAATAAGCATGATACAGTCGAATAGATTGAACCAATATTGAAAGATGCATATTAAACGTGTTGCTTCTAAAGAAACTTAAAAAATTGTAGTAGCGTTCACTAAAATAATGGTGCGAGAAACCAACACTAAAGGTAATAAAATTCAGTGAAGCCTAACTGCTAGTAATGCATTTATTTTGCCACAAATATTTATATTATTGTACAATATTTATGGGTTGTTCTTATCTAATGCTTTTTATCGATCGGATAAAAGTGCGAATAATTTTGCATATCATAATAATGGTGGTGTGAGACATTTGTTTTAGTCAGTTATTTTTTAAAATTATATATCATTACGGAACAGAATTTAAAACATTGATTAATAACATTAAACACAATTCTATTGTTATAAATTAATAGGTACTTAATTTTTCAAAACACATAATAAAATGAAGCATACTTCATTGTTGTATAGATATTAATTTTTTAATTAAATGTAGATAAATTTATCAAAACTATTTCAGGCAGTCAAATATTTTAAACATGAAAATTATAGTATTATCTAGGAAATATATGTTTATATTGTAACGAAAATTATATATAGTTATACAATGTACAATTTATTTACGTTCCGTAATTCTCGAGGAAGAAAAGCGAAGGACACACACACACACAATTTTCTATATTCTGTACCCAAATCCTACTTTTAGTACGTTGGGATCTGAAAAGTTTATAGAGGGCGCTGGTAAGTAATACACAAACAATCACATCAGGTGAACTGCCTATTCTCTGCGATATAAGAAAAACTTGCTTAGAATTAAAAAATATGACGTGCCAAATTTGATAACTATTTTTTATTTATAAAATGTTTCCACATTTTTCATGCCAGATTCGTCAGTGCCATAACATTGTACTGTCCTAAGCAGAAAAAAATAGGACAACTTTTTTTTCTAATGTCTCTATTTGAATATGTAATGAGTAGCCGAAATAAAACAGATATCACTTTTAATTTATTTTTTATTTTAATGCTGTAGTTATTGCTATAGTAAATGATGGACGGTTAACGTGACAAATTTCACTGCGTTATAACATTAACAAGAATTTGGTGTGTAACATTTTAAGAAAGTGGAGAATAAACCGTACGATTAGTAGAAATCCTGGATCAAAAGACAAAGGATATCCTACTTAACAAGAAACTAACTATTAATATTTCGTTATTTCTCCACTTTCTTAAAATGTTACATACCGAATTTTTGTCAATATTATAACGCAGTGAAATTTGTCTCATTGACCATCCATCTTCTGCTTTAGCAGTAACTCCAGATTTTACTAAATTGCGTATATGAGGCATATTAGTTCTTTTCATACTTGCAATAAATTATGACAACTAACTGACAATGTCACAAAAGTTAAAATTAGATATACACAACTAGATTTTAGCAAAATATCGTTATAGGACTTGCCCTGTCTTTTTTGCTCACGACCGTACTAGATAAACTTTATCTTGTAAAGTTGACATTTTTAATGCAAACAATAATCCAATCATTTAGTTTTAAAAATGTGGGAGGATTGTTCAAAAAATTAATATAAGGAAGTAAGTTGTCGTTGTTAAATAAAGTTATAAATTTTAAAATTTCATTTTATAGAACAAAGCTAAAAATTGATATTGTTTAATAGTTGTGAACAAAGTATAGAATTATGAGTATTCGTATAACTGACTGACTCAATATTTATTTAAAGAAGTCCACTTTAATGTTTAAATTTCAATATGATTATTTCTTAAAAAATAATGGAAAATTAGAATCGCGAGTGAAGCTCTTTCTCTATAATACGTCTTTATTTATCGTAGAAATGAAATTAATTATACTATGTACATACGAACGAATTATTTTCGCGTTAAGTTCTATATGATTTGGGCAAATTGCATCTTACGTATGTTTTTAAAATTAACGACTATCTTGTTAACTGATAAACACAGTGTTTAAATACAATCAGTTGAATCTGTTATTAAATAGTGCTTAGAGTTTTTAGTCATCTAAGTAGGCATAGGCAACTATGGATTTTGCACAAGTTAGACGTACTACAACTCATAATGCTTTTATGCCTTTTTTCTTTTCCTTTATCTCAATTATCCATAACTGGTTAAAACTGAATATGTGACTGATGTGGCCTAAGACGATAATCTTAAATTTATATTGTAAACCATAACCAAAGAGTAGAGATAATACTCTTTGCCATAACTGTACCAGAAGTAATTTATAGGGCGTAGGGATGTTTATTATCACGATAAAATGTGACAGTGTCAATCCGCACTTCTAAACTGTAATATTCTAATACATATTCAACCTTATAAACACATTGATAAATTCTTAGTTTTATCTAGTAAAATGTTATTTTAATATTTGAAATTAACGACGACTTAGATCCTAGAGAACACACACGAGTCGGTCCGATGTTTGATTTTCTTCTTTTCTTTATCTTCTCTCTTCTCCTCTCCTCTCCTCTTCTCTTCTCTTCTCTTCTCTTCTCTTCTCTTCTCTTCTCTTCTCTTCTCTTCTCTTCTCTTCTCTTCTCTTCTCTTCTCTTCTCTTCTCTTCTCTTCTCTTCTCTTCTCTTCTCTTCTCTTCTCTTCTCTTCTCTTCTCTTCTCTTCTCTTCTCTTCTCTTCTCTTCTCTTCTCTTCTCTTCTCTTCTCTTCTCTTCTCTTCTCTTCTCTTCTCTTCTCTTCTCTTCTCTTCTCTTCTCTTCTCTTCTTTCCTTTCTTTTCTTTTACTCGCAGAGATAAATAAGCCTAAAGCCGGTATTGGGTCTAGGTGATTGTCAATATTTAAACATTTTCATACCTGTGTGACAATTTAGTAAATTTTCTGGATTTGGCGTGCTAAAAAACCGATAATTAACAATGTAATGTTAACGTAATATGGTTCGAATCGTTTCACGAAAATGTATATTGATTATTCTGAAATAAGAGCAAGGTCCAAGTAATAAAACAGAACAGTCAAAATATCAGTGTTTGTTTGTTTTAAAAAGAATCCTAATTCTTTGGTGAAAATGAGCAAATTTTGGTTCATGATTAGCAATAACAGTATAACAATTCAAGTTAAATTAAACATATTTAATGTTAGATTACTTGTCAGATCACTTACCATGACAGGAAGTCACCTCTGTGTTTCATTGAAATGAAAAATAATAATGTGTAGTAATGTAAAAATACCTACTGATAATGTCCAGAATTCAATTAGAATCAATTCAAAATAATGTTCTAGAACTTGCGACACGCCTTCAATAAGAACGCGCAAAATAAAATCTGATTAAAGTTAGTCCCCAGCAGGTAGATTAATCCTAATGAAAGGACTACAGCGCAGGGCTATTGTGCATCGCTAGCAGTAGACTAGTTTCGAGCTTGTTAGCTCTCATCAGTGCGACATAGGCTAATGCACAACAACATTTCACTGTTCCTCTAGTCATCAAATTACAGACAAGAGGTGTCCGCAACTTATCGATAGCTCCATCTGGTGGCGACTTATTGCAATCAAAGTTGGCGAGAAACTCGAACAAAGTTATGTTTAACAAAATTTATAAGCAATCGCAAAGTGAATAAGTTATTACAAAAACAATAAATGTGTAGTCATTTCTTTAGAATTAACCTGCCTGCTGGGGGCTTATTGCGATCAGATTTTATTTTGCGTTTTCCAATTGAAGACGTAGGATGTCGCAAGTTCAATTGATTTGGAAATCCACATTGTGCACCTTCAACTGTTTTGTTTTTCTTATTACATTAAGCGACACAGTCTAGGTCTTCCCCTGTGTCGTTGCCGTGTTGGTTATTAGTGCAGGGGCTTCGGATCCATTCTAAGTACGTATTCTCTCATGTTTTGACGATCTTTTGGTGTTTATAGAGTCTATATAGCTCATGGTTGTAACGTCTTCTCCACGGATGATTATCATTAATAGCTCCGTAAAACTTTACGTTCAAACCATCCTAGTAAGTCTTTATTACTTACATATGTGTTGACTATTGAGCAGAGACAAGTAAATTCGTTGACAGACTCAATTTGACTTTGATCAACTTCTAAGGAGCGGTTTTGTAATGGCCGTATTGCGTGCTTCGCACATATTTGGTTTTATTGGTATCCACTACCACATGCATTTATTTTGCTGCTGTTTCCAGGGCCTCAAGCGCTTTTTTGACTGCCGCCTTTGATCTGCAGATAATTCTACATTCTACTTTCTCCATTATCAGTTTATAAGGCTGGCAAGATAGATTGGTACGCCTTACTCTTCCATGGCTGAGAAGAGCTTTCTTCTGTTAACGTTGTCGTACGCTGCTTTGAAATCAATGAATCTGTGGTGTGTTTCCATGTTGTGTTCATGAGATTTGTCCAGAATTGCCTAAGGACTGAGTTTAATTAATGTTAGATTTACCAGCTCGGAATCCTATCTGGTACCTTACAATCACTCTCTCCACATAGATTCGTAGACTAGATCAGAGTATTGCAGGGAATACCCTATATGCGGTGATTACCCTATAGTTTGAACACTCTAATATGTCATATTTGGAGGGCGCATAGTGTGCCAATATTCCATTCATTTGGGAGGGCTTTTTATATGTTTCTTTACATTTTCATCTCCTCTCTTAAATAATTCCGCCCGTAGGTTATCAGTTCCGGTGATTTGTTGTTGACAATTTTTCGATGGCCAATTTGACTTCTATAACTGTAGGTGGTGTTCTCTCCCCTTCTTCTGCGTGTTGCTGTTCCTGGGGCTTTCTATTTTACTGTGTTGTTCTTGGTTTAAAGCCTCTTCTTAAATCATTGACCATTTTATAGAATTTTCTGTATTAATGTTCTTTATTTAGATCTTCAATATCCTGTAACTCCTCCTTCTTTTCGATTTATGGATCCGTGTCTCAGTTCATCGCTTTGTTTGGCAGTCTTCAAGGCGGTTCTTATTCTCCGTGTTTGCATCTTTAGATAAACTTCGTTCTTTACTCTAGTCGCCTCCCAGCTTTCCAAGTCAAACCAATCATTTTTCCTAGCATGCCTTACTTACCGATAACCTTCTCAGCTACCATATACATTTCTTCCCTTATTTTGCTCCAACGATCATTCATTTCAGAAGGTTCGACCTCATTCTGGTAGATTCCCGCTAATCGGGACCTCATATTGATGTGCTGTTGTTCGGATCTACTTGGATCTTTCAAATCTGCAACCTTGAAACTCTATTGGCCTTGTCCCTTTTCCTTTTTCCCCTCTGATATTCACGCTCTCATTTTGGCAATAGCAAGGTAATGATATGAATTCTCATTGGCTCTAACTCTTATTTTACTACAATTGTTAACGCAGTCTGCAATTACAATCCCCAGCCCTTTGCTTCATCTCAAATGGTACTAGGCGCTGCTACTGGATTTCTAAGAGACGAGAGTTTATTTTATATGTGTTTGTTTTGTTTTTTTTTCATTTTCCTTTTTATAGACTCGTGGCAGGGAGTATTGATCACGCTGTATATATACCCGTTTTATTTAGATATTTTACTGCCTTTATATGCAAATCAACAATCATTACAAATCGATATCTAATGCTTTAATACGAAATATGATCGCTGCGCCTATTTTAGACCTCTTTGAACAGCCATAATGCATATGGCTGTATAAATCCATTATTCTAAGTATGTAATTATTATGAATTTATTCAAGTCACAAATCACAAATCTACATGATTGAATGTCAAAAAGATGTTCTGCCAACCTATGGTTGATTCATCGATATGCAAAACGTAATTTATTTACGTTTAATAACATAACTGAATATTTTTATTGAGGAAATTAAAGCAAGAGCTATAAAACAAATGCGTGCTGCATCATGCTGGCGTTTTTATTAGACCCTATTAATTAATGTCAATTGGATAAACTATTTCTTTTGATCGGTTCAATAAATTTATGTCTACAACACAATGGTAATTTATCATGTTGTTAACAGTAATTATGCTAGTAAGACTGTGTTTATGTCCAGTGTATAAGTTTATTAACCCTTAAGAAGGGCTACTATATCAATCAGTGCTATCATATTTATGAGAAAGTGATAAAATAAATGAAATTTAACTTTCTATATAATTAATGTAAAATTTAATTTGAAAATATGATGAATGAAGTATATAAGAAAATCTATAAATTTACTTTTTATCAAACTTTATCAGCTTTAAAACAGCATAACTCAACAGCGTAACTGAACAGAAAGCTACAATTTTACGATTTTATTCAAAACAGACTGGGCCTTCTCAAATGAACTAAAAGATGCTAACATTGCATATTCCGAAACTTTATTGTAAAAAGCGTGGGGTTCTTTTTACTATATTTTTATTGCACCCCACGCTTTTTACAATAAAATATTTAAACATTATTTTTTATTTTTTAGTTCGTTTTGCTATTAAAGCGTGTTTTTTAGCTTTTTAAACTATAATTTTTTTTTTTAGTCACGCCATTCATCCTGCTTTTCGAAAACGCTACATCATAATGTATGTATTAAAGTTGGAATTAGCGTTTAATAAGGGCTTATACAACGGCAAATACGTTATATCATTATCTGCGGCACCTCCGCCAAAATATCGATAATAGATTAGTCATTTTTTATTTTTATCCTGATGATCCTGGTGAGGATATTAGAACAAAGTTGTCAAATTATTGTATTATCATCAGTCCTTGAGAAGTGTGCAAAGCTTCAGTTTAATATGACGTTTTGAAGTGGGTCAGAATCACGGCCAAAGATTGAAAAAGTTTACATACAAACATACAGGTGAAGCTAATATAAAGCGTGTAAAAAAGATAAAGGATGAGTTAAGACAGGTGTACGAAAACTATCTGCTGAAAATACAAGAAAATATAAAAAGCGATCTGCAAAAATTCTAGTCTTACATTAACGGTAAAAGAGGTAGCAGTTCAATTCCCGATAATGTTACATATAATGATATTGAATGTACGAATCCTCAGGATATTGTTAATGCCTTCGCTACCTTTTTTCAAACCGCATATTTAAAACCTAACAATAACGAAGATAAATATATAATTCCTACGAAAACGCCAGTAGTAATAGCACCAATTTGTTTCTAACGTCATTTACTGAAACAGAAGTATTTAAGTCATTGAAGAAAATCAAGCCAAAGCTTACTAAAGAACCTGATAACATTCCCCCATTTATCGTCAAAGATTGCGCAGCCATTTTCGCCGGTCCTCTCACAACAATATTTAATTTGTCACTAAAATCGCGTACATTTCTTGATGTGTGGAATAATCACGCTTATCCCGTTTTTAAAAAAGACAACAAGTGCGTGGCCGAAAATTATAGACCCATTACAATTATCTGCAATTTCGTTAGTCTTTGCGTATATCATTATCTAGTCACGTACATGGCCAAATCATTTGTAACCAACATGGATTTGTTCCCGGTAGATCTACTGAAACTAACCTTGCATAAATCACTCAATTCATTTCTAAGGAATTGGATGCAAACAAGCAAGTCGATATTATCTACACTGATTTTTCCAAGGCCTTTGATCGTCTGGATCACTGTACTCTATTAGAAAAAGAGTTTGGATTGTCAGGGATGCAGTTAGAATTCTTCTGTTCATATCTAGAGAATAGGCAGCAGTATGTTGAATACCTTGTTCACAAGTCGTTTGACATCCTAGCCACTGTGAACGATCCATGTTTACACGTCTGAAGGACTTTTATTATATTTTCCAAAGTGGATATTAAACGTTCACAAAGAAGAGTTCAAATCGACTGTATCAGACGGAGAATAATACAAAATCTATACTTTTTTTTGCTTAACTGCTTCACTGATCGTACCAATTGGACGTAGTAACACTATAAATCTAACACAGCAATTACTAACACTTTCTTAAATTTAAACCTGAAAAGGAATTTGGAAACACAAGAAAAATACAATATAAATTTCAAAAATATATATTAAATCTTTTAAGAAATTATGTTTTACAAAACGTTCAAGAAAAATGTATTGACAAACTATAGTCTGGGCCGTGTACAACACATAGTGAGGAACGGAACGACTCATAATGAACCAACATTTAGTTTTTAGCTAACGATTACACAAAAAGATTCAGTAAAAATTTCAACGTTTATAATTTTTTGGTGGGCTTTTGCTTGCCTGTCTATTGACGTATTTTCAGTTCAATATCAATTTTGGTCCTCGGAGCTTAAATATGCTTGAATCGCAACGACTTTGGATTATGTTCTGCAATTATAGATTCATACGTTCAGGCAAGGTGGTCCCATGCACGTTCTGAGTACATGGTAACTGTACTTTTTTGACACCGATTCACTGAGGAACCGGTTTGGGGCAAATACCGGTAAAACCCATCATTTTCCAGTCAAAATCGACTGCTAGAAAATGATAGGGCACCCTCGACGCTAAGGGCTATTTTCGTTAATACTCTCGAAATACTTTGACTAGAGACTGGATTAACCTGTCCTCAGATTTAACACAACGCATGAGTTGCAGCGCTTAACAACGTGGATTCGTAAAAAGGCTTTTATTTTCAAAATTTCCGAAGTAAGTCGGTTTTCGTTATAATTTCTAAATTTTGTGGTCGGGGCGACATTACGTCCTCGTGCCGCGACATTTAATATACTTTCTAAAATTACACTCCTTGATGAGTTTCTGATATTTTTGTATAAAAATGGTTCCGTAGAGCGAAAATGTGATTTTTTTTTTATACATTTATTTAACGTCGGCCTATTTCCGCTACTGAGGCCTAACACCGACGCCTGTAGACGAGCTGCCCCCAACCAGGAGTTTTGCCGAACCTCTTCCCTTAAGAAAAGTAGGGATCTTTTACTTGCCTAACATTTAATAGACAAGGGACCGACGGCTTTACATCCCCTCCGAAGGATGGTATATCTCCTATACAACCCTCGCCTAAGGTTGTATAGCTTCCGCGCATACACTGATATACAAGCCGCTGGAAGATGTGTGAGGCGAGAACGCGGTTTCCGTTGGAATGGTCACCCATCCAAGTATTAACTGCGCCTGTCGTTGAAAATGTGATTGAATGTATAAAAATCTCTTCCAACGGCATTTTTACGTGAAGCACGCTTTTCATGCGAAATGTCGGATTTTGTTACAATTTCGAAAAGTTCATCGAGGGTTTTGGCGTATTCGTTAACACCACGTCCGGTGTATCCCAGGGCTCTGTCCTGGGCCCGCTTATGTTTGCTGTTTTTATAAATGATATTGCAGATAATCTTAATATAGAGTCGCTTATATGCCGATGATTCGAAAATATATTGTGTAATAGAAAACGAACAAGATTGTGAAAATCTTCAGAACAATCTAAACATGGTGCTTATCTAATAATTTGCCTCTCAACATATCTAAATGTAACTCATTCGCCTTCTCTAAGTGCGTAACCCTACCAATTACGATTATCATATAAACGATCAAATTTTGCAGAGACTGGATCTGGATCTGGGAGTTATATTTGATAAGTGTCTAAGTTTTAAGGAATATGTTAATTTGACCATCGCATCGGCTTTAAAAGTTTAGGTTTTATAATTAGAAAGTGCAAAGGGTTCAGTAATACTGATATTATGAAAATGAAAATGCCCCTTGGAAGTGCAGTCGACGTGTTTCAGCATTTTTTTAGAAAATTTATTCCTTCATGTTATTCAGGTTGGCTACTTTTGGTTGTGCCACCCTGTATGTGACAGTATCATATATTTAAATGTTTAGTGGCCATATATAACATTTCTCATTTGTTTCCAATGTTATTTATGTCCTTTTTATTTCATATTATTTTGCCGTCTGATAATTATCTGTAGTAACTCAAGGAGTCTACGCTTTGAGTGACAACAAATGTGGTAAAATAGCCATCTATGCATCTACGGTTTTATATGAAAGAGCCTGTGCAGATGTGAGAGCCGGTCTCACTTTGCCCATCATAAACAATAACATGAAAAGTAACTTGCAAAAAGAAAAGCAATAAATTAAATTTATTTACCGAACTCTTAAAGGATTCCTTTGTATTGTCACGTAGCAGACGTAATTCAAGTTCCACAAATTTGTTACTTCGGACAAGGAAATTTATCTATTTCTCAAATATCACGTAAAAACTCCATTAGGTGTGATACATATTTCTTCACACATCTGTTGGTTATCCTGACCCTAGTTGGTCAATAGGCGTTCCAACATAGATTAAATTATGACTAGGCTTAAAAAAGGGACAAGAGCATAAACGAAATATAAGAATAAGTAAAACAAATTACCACAAAATCAAAATAAATCAATCTACTAATGACGCATGCACAGTAGCACAGTTTGGATTTTAAGTAATACAAGATTAGGAAAGTTAAAGTTAAAAAAATGGCAAACAATTTTAAATAAGTGAATTCTTTCACTAATTACTTCTCTGATGTGGCAGACGTGAAATTAAAACAAGTAAATTCACAATTTTTACCAATATTTTTACCGTATATTAATGTAAGTTTAAGGCTAAATCGAAATTTAAACTGGGTCGATTATAAATAATTGAGAAATAGGGTAAATCATGTAGAAATATTTCTAGAAACGTAAGCGTGTACTAATATTTCAAATATATATACAGGGTGGGGCAATAGTGTGTCGGACTTCGATATCTCGAGTTCTACGATAGCTAGAAATTTTTTAAAAAATTGTAAGTAAACTAGATAAAAAAGTCTATCACTGGAAATTATTTTCGAACATACAGGGCGAGAAAAGACGCCAAAAAATTTTTTTTAGACGTTCTGTTCTTGTATACACACTAAATCACATTTTAATTTTTTTTACCTCCTCTAATAATAGGGTGAGGGTGGCATGAGGGTGGTAGACCAGGTAGCTAACGCCAAAAAATTTTTTTTAGAAGTTTCGTTCTTGTATATACACTAAATCACATTTTAATTTTTTTTGCTTCCTTCCATATTAGTGTGGGGGTGGTATTGGGAGTGATAGTGGGGGGGGGGGGTTGGCTGATGCCAAAAAAATTTTGAGATCTTAACTTTTCGTACATGCCCTAAATTGCAATTTTACGAACTCTTATTTGCTTGTTTTACCTATTTACCCTTATTTACCTCATTTACCCCGAACCCTTCAACGGAATTAGATCAAAATATAATCTAGTTCCAGATCTCGTTACAGTACATAAGTGTACCAAATTTCAAATCAATGTCACAAACGGTTCCAGAGTAAATGTCCGCACAAAAAAAGTTACAGACAGACAGACCGACACAGACAGGCAGACCAACAGACAGGAAATTTTTTTTTCGCTCAAATTTAAAATCTCGACATTTCATGACATTTTACGCCTATTTAAAATATTTAGTATTTAAAGTATTTATTTAAAAAGTATTAATGTTTAAAAAGCTTATAAGCTATATCCATGTTTCGAAATATCGATCTTTTTTTGTAAATTTGAATAGTGGATTTTCAGCATCGAGTACTTGGTAAACAAAGACGATACAGCTAATTCATTTTTAAATATAAAAAGTAAACAAGGAAAACGCTTTCATTAATACGTTTTACTCCTCTAGACCTCATCCATGCTTCAAACATTCGGTACTCGTAAGCACAACATGATTTTTCGCCTTCTACCTCATTGATAATCAAGCAAATCAAAATTTTCATATTCTATATAGGGGCGAGCGCAGGTGCGTCTTTTCTATGTACATACTTCGGTATGCGATGTAAAGCAACGACAGGCGCAGTTAGTACTTGGATGGGTGACCATTCCAACGGAAACCGCGTTCTCGCCTCACACATCTTCCAGCGGCTTGTATATCAGTGTATGCGCGGAAGCTATGAAACCTTAGGCGAGGGTTGTATAGGGGATATACCATCGTTCGGAGGGGTTGTAAAGCTGTCGGTCCCTTGTCTATTAAATGTTAGGCAAGTAAAAGATCCCTACTCTTCTTAAGGGAAGGGGTTCGGCAAAATTCCTGGTCGGGGGTAGCTCGTCTACAGGCGTCGGTGTTAGGCCTCAGTAGCGGAAATAGGCCTACGTTAAATAAATGTATAAAAAAAAAAATTCTATAAGAAATTTCAAAAAAATAATTACACTTTTATCGCGTGTTTTATATGTAACATACACTAATGCCATGAATAAATATTTATTTTATCGTATATTATTTAATAAATTTTATCGAAGATGTTAGGCATTATTTGTATTCATGTAGACGGAAACAGATTATTTAACCAATTACGTGCGAATTAGTTGTATAAAAAACATGAATAAAACGTATAATATCTTTATTCAGTATAGTATTTATTAATATACACAATATAAACTAAAAAAGTAATACTAATGGAAAAGCCACTTTCTTTTAAAAAATATTTCATGCAGAAAATCAATTGTAACTGTATCACATTAATTAATAGGTAAACAAATTATTTTTATGATAACGATTTTCGAGAAAATGTTTCCGTTCTGAACAATTAGGAATTAGTTCACTTTTACTACTTATCACCTAATTCATAGAGATTTTATAATTTACCTAGTTTATAAATACACGTATAAAAGATATCACTTGCATTCTCATTATTTAACATAGCCAGCCAGAAGACTTCAAATATTAATTCAGCACTTATTTGCTTTTGACTTTAAAGTCGGTCTCAGCGTTTATGGCGTGTGTGCGGCTCGAGCTACGCCTTGCTTCAAGATTTGTTCTCACTCATACACATATCAAGTGGTCACTGTAAAGCTACCTACGACTTTCGACTCTATCAAACTACTACAATTATACGTTCATTTAATGCCAAAAATAATTTTTGAGGCGTTTCGTTCTAAATCGCATTTTAATTTTTTACCCCCTTTGATAATAATGTGGTTATGGCGGTGGTTATGGGGTGGATAGTGGGGGTGACTGTTGTCAAAAAACGTTTTTGATCCTTGGCTTTTCGTACATGCTCTAAATCGTAATTTTATGGACTCTTGCTTGCTTGCTTTGCCTATTTACCCTTATTTACCCCATTTACCCCCGAACCCTTCAGACAGACAGACAGGCCGACCGACAGACAGACAGACAGAAAAATTTGCTTCGCTCAAATTTAAAATCTCGAATTTTTATGACATTCTAAGCCTATTTCGAGAAAAAAATGTAAAATCTTCTTTTGCGTTACTATACTTCCACTGAATGTGGAAGTAATTAAATATTTTGAAAATATCTGTTCGTGTTCTCACAAAATACGTATTTCAATAATATCGTGAAAACTTCATATTTCATTAAATCTGTTGTAAATATTAAAATATTTTGAAAAACTGCTCTGACCACTATATAGACGCTTACCACTACACCACACCACACTAGACCACTATATAGTCATAGTGGTTGTATATTGTATATAATTTACATAATATGAATTATTTATAATGCAATAATACAAATCAAGATTATGGTGGTCTAAAAGTAATATTATAGTAAGTCGTCGAGTATTTTAAATTACATTACGCAGAATTTTTTTTATGAATGAGTTAATTGATTAAAAAGTAAGAAATTTTTGGTAGAGAAATGTCGATTTTGCCCCACTATGCGATGCTGGCTGTCTTGAGATAATGTTACCCTGCATTAACTTGACAAGTTTTGACTTGTAGCGTAGCATAATGTATAGAAAGTATATAAAACTGCGCAGCGAGGTACTGCACGTTGTAATCCTATTAATTAATTGTGGTTGTGTTATTACATAGTAAATAGAATAATTTTCTCACCGCAATGCCTGGTTGCATTATTAACAAACAGTGTCGGCAATTTGTATTTTCAACGGGAAAAAGAGAATAATGAACCGTTATGTCCACTAACATCTGTCCAAGAGAGGGTAGCCGATTCATTGAAAATCAGTTTAAGAAGTGTTTCTCGAATAAGTAATGAACAAAAAATGGGCGTACGTCTAAATACTCCGGGACAAATTCATAGGGTGCCGAAAAAAAAAATATGATGAAGATATGCATGATAGTATCAAGGCAAAAGTGAGCAACGTGATATATAGCATGAAGGAGAATGGAAGGCATATGACACTTAAAATACTGAATGAAGAACTAAGGACAAAGGGAATAATTGAAATTTCCAAAGAAAGCTTAGGGCGACTCTTAAAGACATGTTGATTTAAATATAAAATGGAAAATAATCGACACTATCTCTGTGAACTTAGTAACGTCACCAATAACCGCATTAGCTTTTTGAGAAGTTATATTAAAAACCTTCAAGGCAAAAGTCGTCTTGAATTTGTGTATCTGGAAGAAACGTGGATTTTTTTCAAAGGGGACCTCCAAAAGAACGTGGCACGATGAAAATGTGAAAAGCTGTATAAAGGGCTACGAAAATTTATACTGGGGAAAGATTTATAACAGTACATGCCGGTAATAGAAATTATTCACAAAGTAATTAATTTAATAAATTTACTTGATAAATTACTTTATTATAAATTATGCTAATATTATAACTTGGCCAACATGTTAAATATGTAGCTACAAGAATGTAATAATTTTAGTTATTCCTTTGATAATACCCGTGTTTAAAATTTAAATAGTAGGTTATAAACGGTTATTTAACTGCCGGGTGCAATTTGTACTGAAGAATGAGCAATAAATTCTTACTTGAAATAAATAATATCTTTCAAACGTCTAATTTTGAACCAAAACTTTATTTATGGCGCTTTTGTCCTATAATCACAGGTTACTATAATTTGGAATCAACGGACCACATACTACGTCTCATATTTTAACACTTTTCAAAGTATATTAAATTCAAAGCAGTAAATTTCCTAATAGGCTGCACAAGTGCACAATACCACATTTTACGTATTGTTTTTTAACGAAGCTGTTAAGTTAATCATCTTTGGAATTGTCTTAAGTCGGTGGTACATTTCTATTTGCATATAAATACTAGCCTCGGTAATTTTAAATATTATTGATCATTTTTTTATGTTAATGCAGATACTTAAATTTATCAATACAACACCCGATATGTGAATATCATTTTTGAATTCGTAAGCACTACGCATAATATAACAAACATTCTAAGATATGTCTGAACAATAAATAAATGGTCTTCCTGTAATTCGAAACAATGAAATGGCTATAACATGAATAATGTATGTTAATAAATACAACTCAAAACGTGGTATGTGGTATTGATTAATAATATTTTTATATGGGTATGTATTTCAGGGCAAGGTTTTTTTATTTAAAAAGTAAAATTTTTATAGTATACGGCATCGTACTTATGAAATGTGTAATTCCAGCAATTCACAAACAAATATATCAAAAATCTATGACGAAAATAACGTAACAATAACAGACAAACTACAAATATGTAATACATTCAACGAAATGTTCCCTAATATGGGCGAGAACATGACAAAAAATATACAAAAGAATAATAAATACAAAGAAATAAAACTAATAAATACTAAAACAATGTTTTGGTTCCTACAACACCCAATGGAACAATAGAATGTGTACTAAAATTAAAACCTAATAAATCACCTGACACATAGACGGTATAAAATCTAGAAACCTGTGGTATTTGCATTTATTATAAATACAATATTTGAAACAAGATACTGTCCTTCGTGTATTAAAATTAGTAAAATAAATGGAAATAAAATGGCAGACATTAATTACAGACCGATTTCGTTAACTAGCTTTACTAAGATCTTTGAAATGTTATTAAAAGATAGACTTTGCAATGTTCTCAAGACATAATATATTATATCATAAGCAATGCGGATTCATAGAGGGAAAATGGACCCAAGACGCTATTCACGGGTTAACTGGAAAAATATATCAATCACTGGATAACAGTAGACCTTCGCGAGGCGTGTTTTTAAACCTAGCCATTACTATTACCGCTAAAAATATCTTTATTTGTTATCTATTTACATTTCATTTAAGGTGAGCATATCCAAGAAAGAGAGGTCCGATAAGGAAATATTTCTTATTTTTGGTCATAACTTTTTTTTAATACATATATTGTTAAGAAAAGTATAAACTATGACAAGTGTAGTGACATGGATCTCCACTCAATAATTTCAGTCATTTGCAAAATTAGTTCATTTGAAACTACAAATTATGAAGATTGGCACTAATTTTTAATTTAAATTTACCGATTTTACAAACAACTGAAATTATTGAGTGAAAATTCATATCACTACAACTGTCACAGTTCCAAATATTGTCTGAAAGTTATTTGTGGCATTCTACGAATATTCTTTTCTTATTATTTGGGTTTTCTACCACATGTATTATTATCCTCTTCAAAAACAAATCACCGAATCTACAAAATAATAGAATTATTGTAAAAAAGCCTCTGCGCCCGTGACGTTTACGCCAAAGGAATTGCCAGAGGTTATGTTTTGCAAATAATCTGAATAAACATAGAAATAATGTATTTTGCTGACGTTTTGGAAAGTAGTCTCTTTCTGTTTTCAAAGCTTTTTTGGAAGAACTCTTATTTTGCTGTGTATGTCAAATACACAGCTTTAAGATTCTGTTTATGTTATTTCCATAGCTACTTACTACTTACACAGAACTGATGATATTTTAGTTAATGTTGAGTTTGCTAAGTCCTTCTTTTAACATTGGTAGCCAGGTTGTACAAATGTCTACAGAACAATTCGATACGTACTTATCTTCATTTAATAAGATTATTGCTGATTCTTTAATTTTTCTTTTTTTGGTATCTGCTTCTTTTGTTAAAGTTTATTCTATGTCCGTTTTCCCAAGCATGTTCACAAATCTTTGATTTCTGAATTTCATTCTTTCTAATGTAATTCTTGTGCTCATCCAACCTCACACTGAAAGGTCTGGATGACTCACGAACATAACATTTATCACATTCACAGGAGATACTGTAAATACCGTTTTTTTAATTCTGCTCCCTGTTTATCGGTTTTGTTTTTGTTAAAATAGATCTTAAAGTGTTCCCCGTTTAAAATATCGCCCTAACATCAAATTTGTCATCTATACGGTGTAGCTTTTCCGATAGTCCGTATACATAAAGAATTATTGCTGTATAATGACGTTCAGGTTTTTGTCGTACCTGATTGTCCCTATTTTCAACATTTATGAAAACTCTATCAACAAAGGCTTCAGGATATTGATTTTGTACTAGAACCTCTTTGATAAATTTTTTCTCGTTATTTAATATTTCATTATTAGATGAAATTATTTTGGCCCTATCGTATAAATATTTTACAACGCCCCTTTTAACATTTATTGACTGATTTGAGTTAAAATTTAGATATCTATCAGTATGTGTTGGTTTTCTATAAACGCTTGTTTCAATTGTATTATTTACCCTTCTAATTAAAACATCTAAAAACGGTAGTTCATTCTTACTTTCTACCTCTAATGTGAATTTAATAGACGGTTCCTTACTATTTATATTTTCCAAAAAAACTATCTAGTAAATCGACACAAATTGAAAAGATGTCGTCAACATATCTCCACCAGACAACCGGTTTGCTTATACAATTTTGAATATGTGTGTTCTCAAAGTTCTCCTAAAATATGTTGCTTAAAATTGGTGATAATGCAGACCCCATAGCCATACCAAAATCCTCCTGATAGAACTCATTGTCCAATTGAAAATAGGTTGTTCTTATACACATTATTAAGAGTTCCATTATGCTATTTACACTTAATTTAGTTCTAGTTTCCAAATTATTATCATTTAGTAACCCGTGTTTAACTATTTTTAAGGTTACAAAAACCGGAACGTCATTATACAGCAATAATTCCTTATGTATACGGACTATCGGAAAAGCTAGGTCGTATAGGTGACAAATTTGATGTTAGGACGATGTTTCAAACGGAGAACACTTTAAGATCTATTTTAACAAAAACAAAATCGATAAACAGGGAGCAGAATTCAAAAAACTGTATTTACAATATCCCGTGCGAATGTGATAAATGTTATATGGGAGAGTTATCCAGACCTTTCAGTGTGAGGTTGGATGAGCACAAGAATTACATTAGAAAGAATGAAATTCAGAAATCAAAGATTTGTGAACATGCTTGGGAAAACGGACATTGAATAAACTGTGAGTGCGTATCGAATTGTTCTGTAGATATTTGTACAACCTGGCTACCAATGTTAAAAGAAGAACTTAACAAACTCAATATTATCTAAAAGAAAATTTCATCAGTTCTATGTTATGTGTAAGTAGTAAGTATCTATGGAAATAACATGAACAGAATCTTAAAGCTGTGTATTTGACATACACAGTAAAATAAGAGTTCTTCCAAAAAAAGCTTTGAAAACGGAAAGAGATTACCTTCCAAAACGTCAGCAAAATACATTATTTCTGTGTTTATTCCGATTTATATTATTTGCAAAACATAACCTCTGACTATTCCTTTGGGGTAAGCGTCACGGGCGCAGAGGCTTTTTTCCAATAATTCTATTATTTTGTAGATTGGGTGATTTGTTTTTGAAGAGGATAATAATACATATGGTAGAAAACCCAAATAATAGGAAAAATATGCCATAGTTCCACTTAGGTAGGCTTATTCTTTATTTTATCAATATATGTATTTAAAAAAAGTTATGGACAAAATTAATAAATATTTCCTTATCGGATCTCTCTCTCGCTTGGATATGCCTTAACTAATATATTTTATATATCTCATTATAACAGTTATATAATATTTGACCCGACGCGTTACATGATGCAGTTGCATTAAAATACGACGGTTGGCGGATGTTATGCCAAGTGAGATATTTAATATTAGTTATAATTAATCTGGTCAATTACAACTTTTACCCAAGGTGAAGTGTATTTGCATTGAATTATCTCAAAGTTAAATAGTCAAATTAAATAGATTTTATTTGTAAGACTAGCGAAGGCCTTTGACGGCGTTAGTCATAAAGTTTTTGTTGCGTTTTTTATTTGCCGGGAACTGATTACTTCAACTATAACTTACCAGAACTTTTAATGCCTACAAGCAGGCCCGGCGAAAGAAAAAAATATATACCGGGCAAGTACCTAGTTTGACAATGTTGTTAAACCCGACGTCCGATGTTGCAAGTTGCTCAAATACGTAATGCTCCTAATTACGGAATCGATGGTTATGACCACAAATATTTGAAGGGTGCACTGTAAAGCTATAAACTTTTTTGGTCGTACCTCATAAATTTTATAGCTTTATACAACTCTTCTTTTGTTTTTTATTTGCCTAAATTATTTATACCGAATTTTCACATGATTATTTAAGATTTGCGATATAACAAGCCCATGTCTTCAACGAATATGTATTCAAATATGACCATTTTTTTGACTTCTTCACCCTTTTGTCTCCAGCAGACTCTGGTTGGACGGACAATATGCGTAAGTACTGTATTATTATAGATATATAGATAGATACTTTATTGGTGCCCATATACATAATAAATGCTTACACAAGTAAAAAAAGCGGAGTAAAAGAAGTGTATAAAACATAATCATATAAGTATAGTTTAAGTAGGAAGAAACTGAGACATAAAAAACGTAACAAAAACTTTACGACTTCCTTAAAATACCGGTACTCTTTTTTGTGCTGTTCGCAAATCGACTCGCTTACCTTAATAGGTTTTTAGTGTGCGTCGGGAATGTTTCATGCCAGGCTTGGCGCCATGGCTCGCGGCGATATAATTATATCGTAAAGTTTTTGTTGGGTTTTTTCTGTCTCGGGAATTTATTACTTGAACTATACAATACGTGAAATAGAAAATGCGAGTTAAACACTTAATAATAGTAAAATACAATTTTAAAAAGATTAAGAGATACAAAAACAATAAACAAACAACTCACATTATTACATAATGTTTGGACGTCGCGGCGACAATAGGGAATTTACAAAAATATAATAGACAACATTTTAAGTTCTAGCTTCAGTAACACAATTATAGTTCAAGTAGGAAGAAACTGAGACATAAAAAACGTAACAGAAACTTTACGACCTCATTAAAATACCGGTACTCTTTTTTGTGCTGTTCACAAATTGACTTGCTTACCTTTATAGGTTTTTAATGTGCGTCGGGAATGTTTCATGTCAGGCTTGGCGCCATGGACACCGGCGATATAATTATGTCGTAATGTTGCGTTTTTTATTTACTGGGATCTATTTATTTCAACTAGCGCCATGGCCCGCGGCGATAATAATTATATCGTAAAGTTTTTGTTGGTTTTTTTTTTTGTCTCGGGAATTTATTACTTGAACTATACTTGTTATTTTTTTTAACTTTGTTTATATTATACATTTTTTGTGTAAATTTTTAATCACGGAAAATACATAGAGTATTTTTAAGTTATTATCAAATTGGCGCCCCTTGCATTCAACGCCCCGGACGGGAGCCTGGTTCGTCCGGCCCTTCCGCTGGTCCTGCATACAAACGCAGGACAACGTTCTAGTACTTACCTCGGTCCAAAAATATTTAATTGCATTCCATTTGAAATAAGAAGCACTAACTCTAAAATGTTATTTAAGAGGAAACTAAAGCAATTCTTCAATTCAAGAATTCTTGCACGCAATCAAATAAATTGATGGGACAATTAAATGTGCCATATACAGGGTGTTGCATCATGAGAGGGACATAGCTTAATAGGAGGTAGAGAACATCAGTGGTAACCGAAACCTCCCATAGAAATGTCTCATTGGGCCTTCATTACGAAGTTACAGGGTGTTAAATAATTTTTGGCCAAACCTGTTTTTTGTCATAACTTTGACAAGGAATGAAATAACGGATTCATATTTGGTACGGCTAATGTACTAACGAGCTCCAAGAGGTACATGTATAAAAAAAAATATATCCAGGTCCGGACTCACTATAATTTATGTTTCTTCTTTGCATCAATAAAACATCACCCTGTATATATTTTTTTGAAATTTCGATACGATATTCGAAAAGAGCAAGAAAAAACAAACAAAATGGCCTATTTCATTTTTTTGTTACACCTTCGTGGTTATTTAAATACGTTGTTAAATGTGCAAGAAAATGGATTACAGAACCCTATTAAATGAGAGGCACGTGAAATAAATAGTTTTATAACTAAAATTTGCAAAAATTCTATTGAGCCTAGGTGGTCTGGGTGAATCCTAATTCCGGCACGTTTTAAAGGTCCATTTTGGTAAGAAACTGTGGTCCTAATAAGTAATCGGGTATGAAATAACAAAATTTTTAATCAATCACAGTAGGCTTGTTCAAAGTGACAGATAATAAAAAGAAATCTCTTAAACAGTTGAATAATTGTTTATTAGTAATTTAATGTGTCAATAATCCGCATTTAGTTAGTGAAAACTTGTGAAAATATTTTAACTATGCCAGTAAAATTTACAAACGTGGAATATGCTGACATAATATTCATCTATGGTTTCTGTAATGGAAATGGTAGGTCGGCGGAAAGAGAATATCGGCTGCGTTTTCCTGGTCGTCGATGCCCTAATATGCAAGACAACACGGAAAGTTTCCTACTTCTGCAGTTGTGGAGCGTGTTTTACAACAAGGTGTGCAGGAACAAAACAATATTATAAACGTAGTTCAAGAAAACCCAAATATGAGCACTAGACGAATCAGTTTGGCAACTGGTATTCCTCATTGGCGAGTATGGAGAACCCTAAAAAGAGAACGTTACCATCCATATCATATCCAGCAGGTACAGCGTCTTCAACAAGGCGACGATATCCCTCGCCTGGCATTTTGTCATTGGTTGTCTAACCATCGCCCAGTCATTTACAGAACCTTATTTACGGATGAGGCACAATTTACAAGGGATGGAGTAAACAATTCACGAAATAATCATAAATGGGCACAGGAAAACCCACATGCGGTACGCCAACGCCGTTCGCAACACAGGTTTTCTGTAAATGTTTGGGTCGGACTTGTGAATAGACATTTGATAGGGCCACATTTTTTTGAAGAAAGATTGAATGGTGAAATTTACTTTGATTTTCTTCAAAACATTTTACCGAATATGTTAGAAAATATCGGTATAAGAGGCATGTTGTTTCAGCATGATGGGGCCCCACCACATTTTAACCTTCAAGTAAGAGAACACTTAAACAATGTGTATCCTAATAGATGGATTGGACGCGGGGGTCCACATGAATGGCCACCAAGATCTCCTGATTGTAACCCTTGTGATTACTTTTTATGGGGCTACTTAAAAAACGAGGTTTATAGCATTGAAATTGAAAGTAGGCAACATTTAATCCAGCGCATCGTTACAACCTGCGACGAAATACGGAATAATTCAGAAATGATACGTCGAGCAATTGGTGACCTTTCTAAACGCGCAAGAAAATGCACAGAATGTGGGGGAGGACATTTTGAAAATTTACTTTAGTGTCAATTACGTTTTATTTTTAAACACATTTAGTTATTGTTTTGTTATTTATTGTTAATTGAATGGAAAATATTTTATTTATTTAGATTTTAGTTTGTTCTCTTTTCCAATTTTTATTAAGTATAAAATGTTGATGATTTTCTTGATCAAAGTAACTGGTTGCTTAGGCCTAAATGGTTTAAATTATCTGTCACTTTTATTCTTTGAACAAGCCTACTGTGATTGATTAAAAATTTTGTTATTTCATACCCGATTACTTATTAGGACCACAGTTTTTTACCAAAATGGACCTTTAAAACGTGCCGGAATTAGGAATCACCCAGACCACCTAGGCTCAATAGAATTTTTGCAAATTTTAGTTATAAAACTATTTATTTCACGTGCCTCTCATTTAATAGGGTTCTGTAATCCATTTTCTTGCACATTTAACAACGTATTTAAATAACCACGAAGGTGTAACAAAAAAATGAAATAGGCCATTTTGTTTGTTTTTTCTTGCTCTTTTCGAATATGGTATCGAAATTTCAAAAAAATATATACAGGGTGATGTTTTATTGATGCAAAGAAGAAACATAAATTATAGTGAGTCCGGGCCTGGATATATTTTTTTTATACATGTACCTCTTGGGGCTCATTAGTACATTAGCCGTACCAAATATGAATCCGTTATTTCATTCCCTGTCAAAGTTATGACAAAAAACAGGTTTAGCCAAAAATTATTTAACACCCTGTAACTTCGTAATGAAGGCCCAATGAGACATTTCTATGGGAGGTTCCGGTTACCACTGATGTTCTCTACCTCCTATTAAGCTAGGTCCCTCTCATGATGCAACACCCTGTATAATATAAAAAAGTATGATTACCTAAATTCCTGAATTGGTATACTTGATATTTGCTTCATTTAAAAAAAAGTGCGTATGTGTGCGGGTGTGAATGTGATTATGTGTCATGTAGATTTATTAATGTTTTTTATACATTTATTCATAATATTTATATTAATATATTGTAAGAAGGCTAACTTTAAAATATACCTTCAATTACCTACCCAGACGCGCAATATATACTTACGTTCTTCAAAAGCAAAGAAGTTATGAACTTATAAATATTAATACCGGCGAACACCAATGGTATTATATTTGTGTTGCATTAATATGCAATGCACTATGTACTATATTTTAGTCAGACAGTGGACGATGACCTGGCCTAGCAAAACAAAAAATCGCTGTCACAAATCACTGTCAGGGTAAGTCCTTTCAAAGGGGATTATGTGGGCAGGATTACAGATAGGTATACAACTTTATAGGCAGTTTTACATGTACGTATTGAATACGTACTGGGTGCATTAGAAAATATAACTAATTAAAACAGCAGTTAAAAGAATAGGTATATCATATCAATAATATATTTATCATTTATAGTTTTAATACACAGTATATTCAAAGTAAAAACACGATTTTATATTAATTTGCTTTATTATAAATAAAATCATACAATACAAAAATATTATATCAGCACATTTCAGCAACGATGCAAGAAAACATACAGTATAAAAGGTATACAAAATATATTTGAGTTTATTCAGGAACGGACAATTGGCCTTGGTAGCTTTCTTTGGCTATTCTTCTAAATTGTTCCGCCATGGCTTTACTCGATTCCGCTACCATTTTGTAAAATGTACTGTTCTTATTTTGTAAAAGGATGTGTGGGTGATCAAACTCAACCATAGTGCCAGAGTCCATTACTAATATTTTATCTGAATCCATGATTGTGTTCAAGCGATGAGCCACAGTTAATACAGTACAATTGGCGAACTTGCTGCGAATTGTTTTTTGAATTAAGGCATCAGTCCTAAAAGTAAATCATATTTTAATGTTGTAATTGTAAGCTATATTTATTTGAGTAAACATTTAATTAGCAAATTGTCAAATGGTGGTAAAATAAGAATAGAAAATGTGTATTCCATTGGCTTATATGACGTTCTGTTACAGGTGGAAATTGATTCTACATTGCACACCTCATTGTAACAAAAATGGAAACAACAGTGGTGTGAACATTCCTATTTATTGTGTGTTTGGTAAGATAAATTTTAATAGTAAATACTTGTTTAGTCGAAGTCATCTTCACCAATGAGTACGCAGACGTTTAAAAAACGTTATAATTAACGTAATAAGTGACGTTTAGTAACCATTGTATTACAATGTTGAATTACCTCGATCAACGTGTGCTTCGACATTTCCATAATTTTCGTTAATATGCAATTACGCTTTGTTTAACATCTTTTACCACTCAAGAGCTAATTGTTGCAATGGCTGACTTATAAGTATTGGCTTTCAACTTTACACCTTATAGATCACCTGACAACACTAATCCAGCGACTTATGTACCAATAAACTTGGAAACTACCTCGAACACGTAAATTCTACGCCAATAGATCACTACCACTGTACTTTAAAATGTTATGACTTCAAATATTTAAGCAATGTATAAAATTCACGTTAAAGTTGACGGTCAACGTAACAGTCAATAAAATGCTGCAAAGAAGTTGATTTTAGACGTTTTTTACAGACCGTTGAAAACATTACAATATTCAACGTTTAAATGACCTAAACAAATGACGCTAAAATCAATTAATTCTGGGATGCTTAAAACATGTATAGCAGTAGAATTTTTTCAGGTAACTGAAGGTTTTTATGACATTCATTATGAGATAAATGAGATTTATGAGATTAATTTATGAGATAAACTTCAACTGTCGCGTTCTTATAAAATAAATGTATTTGAGCCACCTCAATTCTGCATACGTAAACCGCTAATGGAAGGGCAGTCTCTTCAGAATACTGCGACTGGCAACATTTAAGTAACGTAACATACTAATCCAGGTGTTTTAGACTTTTGCTGCCAAATTCGTGCTCTACGATTTTTTTTTATTGTGTTTATTTGGACGTCCTGAATAACACTTGGTAGTTACGCCACGATACACCTGGAGGAATGCGTCAAAATCGCTTCGGATTCGCGATTAACTCAGTTTTTATGGTCCAAAACAGGAACAACACCTGTACATCTGTAAATTCATTACCTTAAAGGCCCTATACATTTTTTCGCACGCTTAAACGTTTTGGAGATATGACGCGAAATAAGTAAAAAATGCATTTAGTTTATTTTTTTTATATTTTCTAAATAGCCAAGCCTCATCTACTGCGAAATAATGTTCAATCGTTAATTGTCTCCAAGAAATGGTTCGGATCTCACTATAAACTGTAAGGCCCCGTCCCCTTTACTCTGTCAAATCTAGATCCCCTAGACTTAAGAAGGTCATTCACGTGACCTGGAAAGCGACAAAAAAGATTTTCAAATATTTTTACATTTTCACATAAACATCATATAGACCTTATATTGGACATTTTGTAACTACGCGATTTTTACGTGGACTACTAGTAATTAATTTAAATAATTGACGTCACTAGAATAAAGGAAGTGTTAAATACATTTAGCTAGATATTATGGGTGATGGAAAAGTTACTCAAAAGCACTTAAACGTTTTTAATGTATGTTTGGTTAAAAAAGAATATGTACTTACTGGGGGTCTACATTCGCAGTAGCCTCATCTAATAATAGAATTTTATTATTTCTAATAATAGCCCTTGCTAAACATATCAGCTGTCTCTGCCCAACGCTGTAATTCGATCCTCTATCCATTACTCTGCTTTCAAGTCTATTGATTAAATTAGCTGGATCTCTAAGCTCGACATCGTGTATGGCCCTGTATAAAACATCGTCGGTATACTCTTCAAACGGATCTAAATTATACCGTAACGTTCCAGAAAATAAAACTGGATCTTGTGGAATAATGGAAATTCTCGATCGAAGATCTTTAAGGTCAAGATCTTTGGTGTCTACGCCGTCGATGTCAATTTCTCCTTCAACTATTGCTAGCCTGAATAGTGCTGAAATTAAAGACGACTTGCCAGCCCCAGTTCTTCCCACAATGCCAACCTGAAATAAAGAAAAACCCTTATTATTTCACTGTTTTGCAAATAGAAGAATTGATTTATGTGTACCTTTTCATGAGGCTTGATAGTAACATTTAAATTTCGTATTGACGGAGGACCAGAATCGACATACTTCAATCCCATTTTATTTAAAGTAATTTGACCTTTTTGTGGCCACTCCTTCGGTGGTTGTTCGGGTGTTGCGGGTTGTATTTCTTTGGGTAAACTGGTATACTCTAATATTCTTTCTACAGACATTAACTGATTTACTACTTCGGCTGACTGTCGCATTCCCCACTGGCAAAAGAACATTAATGTTGAAGCTTGAGTTATTGCCAAACCAACCTCTCCCGCTTGGTAACCTAAACCTGATCAAATACAAGGATGAGCCATATATTTCTATAGTAAAAATGAAGAGGAGCTCCACATATAACATTGTTTTAGACTAAACCTCCATAAAAAAGTGAGTCTAAATCGAGTTTTAATTTTTTTATGTCAAAGATCAAAAATTCAAGAATCAAATCTTGGAGGAATATTTCTTTGGACTCGCTAATTTAAGGGTGTCTAAGTTGATTTATTCTTACTTTCACCAAATGTAAGGAAACTGAAGGTGATGAAGGCAACCAAAATAGAGCACAGCAGATCTAAATAAAATCCGAACGCTGAGCTTATCGCTATAAACATGAACCAAACAGTGGAGTGATGATCCTGATATTTGTCAAACTCTTTTCTTAAAATATCTTGCACACCAAATGCTCTTATAGTTGTTAAACCTTGTAAAGTGACATTTAAGTGGGTGAAAACAGGACTTCTCACTAAAAACATCAGAATTTAAAAAAATTCGTTATGATATGCTTACAGTACAGTAGACTTACTAATTCCTTCAAGCCGTTTGATGTTCTTGGAAGATTTGAGGTAAATGTGTCTTAAGACTAAAAAGAAAATCATAACAATTCCCAACAGAATTAGGAATTCTTGATTCACCAACGATACTAATACTAGAGATCCAGTCATTAACAGCAAAATCTAAAAGAATGGAAACATAAATAGTAGCAAATGCAAACAAAGGTGAAAATGTAATAGACCGCTATTAGATTAAATTCTAAGGCACATTGCATGACAAAATTATAATAGCACACATAATCGAGGCATTAGAGACCATATAGGTCCCTTACCTAGAAAAATTCATGGTACTTCTGAAAATAATAAATAAATACACCACAGGTAATGACGACCCCCTTTATCCCGGAAGGCTCTAGAAGAGCCTTGTGTGGGAGGGGGCTACACATTTAGAGACAAGGGACACACACCCAATATCCATGTATAGTGAAAAAATCCCTCTCACAGTATTTTCCACTGCCACGGCCGGGGATCGAACCCGGAACTTTTGGGTGAGAGGCAAGTGCGCTTACCTCTCGACCATCAGTCATACCAATGATGAATGAAATAGGCTTACTTTACATTTTTTGGAGCGCTAACTTATGACAGCATTCTTCAGTTGAGGGATGTATATACTGTGTCATAATTGCTGACAGAAGAATTAATAAATTGCAAACACTTGACAAAAGTTTTGTTATAGGGGAGATGATTTGTCATTTCTTCCATGAAGCCACACCAACCAGGTATTTCAGAAATATCAGCATGTTTTTCAAGTAACTACATTAAATCAGAACTTGACGACAAAGCTTGTTTTGATACGCTTTTGATTTTTTCGACATTCACAGTTTTTACACTTGATAAAGATTCTTGTCTTTTTTAAAGTGAACGGTACCAAACTTTCCAATTTTTTAGATTTTTTAGTCAATTTGGCGATGCGCTGGTCAGGATAAATAGCGGTTTTAGGGATGATGCATTGTATGCCACCCATAGCATGGAATGCCTTAAAGCCATCAAGTGTTTACGTATCAGTATTATCATACACGAATTGGGACAAAGAATTTCTGCTTATTTCCAAGGGGTCACGCATTATAGAAGACAGTTCAAAAGTATTCGCTTCGGCGTAAAAAGCAAAAAGCCGAGAGATGCGAGAGAGTCGATTAATCGTCGCGATCCAAAGTTTTTTTAGATGAAAGTTGAGACACCAATTTGTACTGGAGAAGGAAAAGATCTGGGCCTAGCGGCTGAAATTATGCAGTGCGCCAAAGATGTGCACTTTGTCTTCCATAATCCACTTATCCGTATTTCCTTTCATAAGAATTAAGATCTCGCTAAAAAAGTACTGTTGTGTGTCATAAACCTTACTCCTGATGTCTTTCGAAATTATGCTAGCTGCTTATTACATGATGCGCTTTCGTTGTTCCTGCTCCTCTTCATATTTTTTCTCGTAAAATGCTACGGAAAAAAACGACAACAGGTTTGTTGGAGGTTTGTGAAATAATAATGCCATCAACGAAAATTGGCGATCGTGCTCATTTTCTTCGAGAAAAGAAAATGCGTACTTCAAGTCCAAAAGTCCCACACTTCAGATTTGGGTTATGGAATTCGACAAAGCTTTTTCATGCAGGGTAAATGATACCGAGCTTCTATCGCCACTGAATCGCCTTCCACAGGAGTTAAGCGACGCACAATTTTACTACCCCAATCATCTTTTCGATTTTTCGCAAAATCTATGGCTTTATTCCATATAATTAGATGACCGACATTGTACACAGTGTTCCGTCGCTCTGGAGGCAAACGACGTTGCTGCTCAAAATAATTATTCGATATTGATTCACCGCATAATGAACAATGCAATTTGAAAGAAAAACTGTGTGTAGTACGCCAGCTACTGATGTGTCATGGGTCAGGGGAAAAGGAAGGGCACCTTGATAACAGCATGCTAGCTCGTGGGGCGTGGTAGGGGAGGGGTTGCCTAAGAAGATCGAAAGAAGAGGGAGCAACTGTGGAGTTACCGTATGATAACTAAACGCGCGTGCGGCGCATGTTTGTCGTACATCAAAATGCTAAAGCACTTTTTTGTTGCAAACAGCAAAAACGATAAAAAAAACAAGAACTATTTTTGTGTTTTTTTCTCAAAATTTGGGTGCTGCGGGAGAGGAATTTTTGATGGGGAGTTAAAAATTTGGATTCAGCGAGTCAAAAAACATAAAGTAAACCAATTTCCAGAACTACCATGAATTTTTTCAGGTAAAATTCCCTAATGTCTGGAGTAATATGTGCATTACTTATGCCCGAACTTACATTTTTTTCGTGTTTACGCCTCTTTCCATTTACTTAGCAACGCGGACTTGGTTGTAACACGTTACTCTGTGCTTGTCACATTGTATATAAAGTTCTGGTAATGGAACTTTTAAGTGAGGCACAACGAATTGTAATTTTGATGATGATGGCATGGCTAAGGAGAGAGGCCCCGAACAAAAATACCCTAATCGACCTATTACATAGTCAACTGTTCGTAATTATAGTCGTGTAAGAGATAATTCAAATTTTTCCAAAGCTGTTGGAAAAACTTGCAACACCTTGAGTTCCTTAAAAACATACTTACACCATGCCAACATTGTCTTTTTATTTTATTGACTGACTTCAAAAATTTGGATCAGGGCAAATATATTGTATCTATTTTGTATGATTTAGCTAGTGCATTTGACACTGTTATGCATTTCTGGCGACTAAGTTAGAAAATATTGGAATTCGAGGCAAACTTTCAGACTGGATAATAGTCTTATATGGGGAACCGAAAACTTACTGTTAAATATCCAAATGTAGCTTCTGATTTAAATGACGTTAATTTAGGTGTTCTTTAAGGATCTGTTTTAAGTCCGCTGTTATTCACTTTATATATAAATAACCTTGATGATACAGCGGTATCAACTCCTGAGTAACTCTATATAAAGATTGGCTATGTCTGTAAGACCATGAATGCATGGTGTCAGCATAATAGACTTATTTTAAATGAAAACAATCTTTTGATTTATGTATTTATCTCAATACCATGAAAATAATCCATTAGTTCATAAGAAAATGAGAAAGAGTTGCTCGAGCAATGAGGAGCAGCAGTAGGCAGCTTTCAGTGAGAATCTGAAGATGGCAGATGAGATTCTGCCGAAACGTCGTTTAGACAACCGTGCCTCCTGGAGGAGTCGACCATCGACGCGGGAGAGCACCCGGAAGTACAATAACACGTCTATATATTTGTATATATATTTTTTCTGGATCCTACATCATATATTTTAATATATTTATTTGTTTGTTTTTAATATATTTATTTGTTTATTTGTTTTTAATACACTGTTTTGTTTGTATGACGCCCTGTGATTTTTTTATGGCATACGTAAAACTTTTCACTTATATATTGACTTATCAATGTTACTTATTTGTACAGAATTAGTTAATTGATATTATTATTTTCAAACTACTTAGCCAATATACAATAATATATCTATGCATGTGTACTTTTTTCATGTTTTCATATTTTCATGCTTTATGTTTTACATATTTATTATTTATTTTGACATGTCCTATATCATTATCCATGATCGGATAAATAGAGAGTATGGTTATGATTATGTACTTATTAATACTACTATTTTCGTTATTTTTTCAAATTCAGTTACTTTGAAATCAAAAAATTACATTTAGTAACTGTAATAAATATAAAATAGGTACCTGTATGTAGGTTTTTGCGGTACGATCACCGTTAATGATTATCTGTGCGAATAAGAAGCTCAAGCCTGTTTCGGTATTCGATCGAATTATTCTTAAATTCGTTCGTCAGATAAAAGCACATTTAAAAATAACTACTCATCTTCTACAATATTTTATGTTATCCGACAAACTGTTAAATATTGAGATGTATAAAAGACCAACCTGCCCTGCATCAAGAATAGCCTTCGGCAAAAGTTCATCGACTGAACCCATATCTTTGGAAAACCTATTCAAAATCCTCCCACTGGGATTTGTGTCAAAAAATCTCATACTGGTACCAACCACGCTACTGAACATAACATCGTGTAATTTCTGTGAACATCTTGCTGACAGTTTGTAGAAAAGTAGAGATCTTGATATGGCACTAACAAACAATGCAACTATTAATCCTGTGTATACGTACACAAAGATTTCTTTTGACCACTGTGAAGTGTCAGTTATAGATGTTCCATTAGTTAGGTTTCCGTTTTCTGAGAGAAAAGGATCTCTAGATTCTTCAATATCAATCCAGACACTGACAAAGTAATCAACTCCGCTGGCCATTGTTTGAGCCAAGATATACAAAAGAAGTACGGTAAGTACGAAACAGAAATTTCCACCAGAAATGAGATATTTCCAGAACAATGATCCATGAATTTTATCCTTTGATGACTTTTCTTGCATATCTTTTAATTTCATATTTGCAATTTCGTTTTCGTTATCTTCCAATAGGCTTCCTGGGATGCTTAGATCACTAATCGCGCTAGCAGTCGAGGATTTTGAACTCTGAAATAAAAGAAAACATATTTTCTTCCAATTGTATATGAGATCTTGGAGGCTAAAGTACTATTTTGATAAGTCAAATAATGTTTCACATTAACTTATTCGGCGTGAAGATTGTTTAAAAAAATGAAAATGATCGGCACATAAAGTTGAGATGTGCTTTTAGCCAAAACCGATTTTATATGAATTTTTGATTTTTGAGTTTTATAAATTCATTTTTACACGTTTGGTGTAGAGATCTTGAAGATTTAAGACGCATGAAAACAGTTAGTTATTACCCCAAATTAAATGAAGGTTAGAATTTTTATTTGCGCAAGTTTCAAATAGAATAATAAATAAACTTTCATATTTATAGACTTATTTTGCGCAAACGCATACACCGAATCTATTAATATTTTTACATTACTCACCATTACAGAAATTCTTCTAGAAATCCTACCATTTTCTAATTGCGTCGGTCTGTCTGTATCAGGCTCAGGCTCTGTAGTAAGTAGTTTAGCATACAAATTATCACTAACGGATAAATCCATAAACTTTCCCTCGTTTTCTATTCTACCCTAGACAAATTAAATAGAATATAGTGTTTGATGCTGTAGCCATTAAATATAAATTCTTACGTTCTTTAAGATGATAATATGGTCGGCGTTCTTTAATTGTTGAACCTGATGCGTAACTAGGATTCTAGTCTTCTTAGCCAAATAACCGTTAATACATTCGTCGTATAAATGTTTTGAGACGTGTACGTCTACAGCTGATAGAGGATCATCTAGTAAATAAATATCTGCGTTCCTGTAAACTGCCCGAGCTAAGCTGATTCTAGCCTTCTGACCACCACTTAGAGATGCTCCTCTTTCACCAACAATCGACTGGTCTCCATCGGCAAACTGTTCGAAATCTTTTTCCAACGCACATGCGCGTATAACTTCGTTGTAACGTTTTTTGTCATACTCTTCGCCGAATAGTATGTTTTGACGGATGGTGGTTGAAAAAACCCATGGTTCTTGTGAAGCGTAAGAGAGAGATCCATTTATATCTATTTCTCCACTGACTATCTTCAGTTCTCCTAGACGAAATGAAATAGATGTTATTTTAAAAGATAATACATGTATCAGAAAGGAATTGGTCCTAGTTGTACAAAACATTGCTTACCTAAAATAGATTGTAGAAGCGAACTTTTTCCGCTTCCAACCTGCCCTATGACACCTACGAGCGTTCCTGTGGCTACATTCAAATTCACATCGTTCAGAGCAGTCTCGTCGGATGTCGCATTCCATTTAACTGTCAGTTGTTTCAAGGTAATAGCTGATTTGTTAAGGTCATTTCTGGAATGGTAAATATTTTCTACACTGCCAACTGGCTCAAATTCATGGTTCATCATGAAAGATTCTAATCTGCGGATAGTCACAAATAATTCCGCAACCTCTGAAATGCCCCTTACAAACATTGATGCTATTGTTTGCGACAGGACGTTAAAGTATGCTACTAACACAAAAACCTAAAAAGGAATATGTTTGTTAACACGCAAGTAGAAATAGTACGAAATCTGTGGAGTATGGATAGATAGATAGATAGATGTTTATTTAACCACATTATATATACACACAGATATATTTGTAGCAAGTCATGAGAAAAATTAAAACAAAAAGTTAAATACAAAACACATATTAGTAAATAAGTCACTGTATATAGCCCAGTTGTCAGAGACTAATTTTGATGAAAACTTAGAATTAATTATTACCTCGCTAATTGTTTCATGAAAGGCTAGTTATTTGCTAGTAGAAAGTGGCTCAAAAAAGTTTACCAAAATTTACCCTCGCGAACCCTTATAAAAAAACTTCTGAAACGAAAAAAATTAGTTTTTTGCTAATATCTCGTAAAATAATGAAAAAAAAACAGATAGCGCTACGTGAAAGAGCGGGAAATTTTACAAAAAAATAATATATAAGTTTTTTTAAATAAATTTTTCCCTTAGCATGAGAAATTAATACAGTTCGCTCAATATTCCAAGCGAGTGGTACAGGGAACCGCCGCTACATAATAAAGACATTTTTTGTACCCGTTAAAAACGAAAAAGAAAAAAAGGTAACATTTTAAGAAGGAAGAATTCAGCTTTCCAATGTATACTTACTTTTAATTTTTATAATTTTTATTTCTTGTAAATTGCGTGTGAAAGTTAAGCTTTATCATTTTTCTCCACACTATATTAAAACATAAATATTAAATAAAATACTATTTTTAAAAAACCTGGTAGATATAGCTTGTTTATATCTTAAACTTCAATCTAAGATTAATTTTTATGCTATAAAGTATCCAGAGTAAAAAAAAATAACTTTTAAATCATTGGTATTTTTCCCATTTCGGGCAGGTTGCCGTGTTTCTTCACTATTTGTCAATGCTTGAACGTACCTCCTCGTGATTGGTTCGTTCACGTTGGATCGTCGTGTGTTTTCTGTTACGTATCTACCTACAAGAGCGGGCTTCCAAAAACTGGGTAATCTCTGCGTATCATCTCGTTTATTAATAATTTACCCAGTTCTACGCTGACACGTAAAGAACATGGGCTAGAACTTGATATTTACAGAAAGCCAACTTTTACTGACACTCTTACACATGCAAATTGTAATCAATCTTGGAAGATAAGAATGTCACCGTTTCATAGCTATGTACACAGACTATTATCTTTAAACTTAAATAGGGTTAACTTTGAAAAAGAAGTTGGAATTCTTAAAACACTAGCAAAAAACAATGGCTATAATAAGTCACTTATTGACAAATTAATAAAAAATGAACAGAGAAAATTATTACAAAAACATTTTTATAACGTACCAAATAGAGAAAACAAAAAGTGGAATAGTATAAATTATGTAAATAAGGTTAGCAACTCAGTATGTAATAGATTAAATAAATTAGGTATTAATACAATATCAACGAATAGAAAGAATTTAGGTCGCTTGTTGGTTAATAATAAAGAAAAGACAGAAGACATTAAAAAATCGGGGGTATTAAAGTTTGATGACTGTGATGCCATATATATAGGTCAGAGTGGCCGTAGCATAGATGTGAGGTTAAGAGAACACAAACAGTCTATTTTATATAATAAAAAATCAACTGGTTTCGCCGAACATTGTATTGAGCAAAATCACATTTTTAACGGTAGTAGTGTTAAACTTTTGCATAACGCTAACAAAGGTAAAATTCTAGACATGCTTGAAATTTTAGAAATTAAGAAGGCCCTAAGAAACCATAAAAACGTGACAAATACACAAACAGAATTTATAAACAATCCTGTACTAGACACAGTAATAAAATTAAGTTCTTAGTTCCGGCCTGTATTGTTAAATTTTAAGAAATAGCAAATCAAGTTATTATCCCCCTCTAGGTGGGTGAGGATTTGTAAGATATATACTGTGAACCACCACTTTCAGGTCAGTTTTTAAGAATCTTTGATAATGGTCGCAAGGCCGAAACATATGTCAGAGAAATTCTGGAAAAAACTAATGAAACAATAAACCAAGTGCGTATTATAACTATTCTTTTGAATATTTATAATTATTCTATGGTTATTTGATTACAATGGAACGTTTCGCGAATTAGCAGTGATATGAAACTCTGATTCTATAACGAAAGGTTCAAATGGTTCAACAGATTCACGGTCATTAGCAATTAAGCCTATTTTAACTTGGAAGCGTACGACAATAAACAAAATTGGTCTGCAAATAAATCTCAGGAAAAACACCAAATATCTCCGTATAACCCAGAAGAATATTGATTATCAGATTGTTCTTTTTCTTTTTTATGGAAAAACGTAGGCATTTATAATTTTACTTTATGAGCTGCAAGATAATTGTTTCCCGAGAAGCTTATTTCAACGAGATGGTGACTTTAATTGATGGTCTAAGAATCCCAACTTGATTGGTTATTGGCTGGATTACGTATGGTGAGAATATCCGTAAGACGAAAAGAGAAACTACCACGAGTTTTGTATTTTAAGCATTATATTCTCTGGATATTTGAGGAAATATCACTAGAGCTATGGCCATGCGCTGTCTTGAAGCCATTACTACAGAGACAACAAGCATTCTATACATTTATTTGCAGTATGTGACAATAAAGTTCCTTTTAACCTTATTGCTTACTTTGGCAGCTGTAATTTGTTGTTCAGTCATTACCATGGTGACTAAAGTACAAAATAATGCGACTCTAGCAGTGAACAAGTTAAAAGTCATATATAGACCTCTCATATAGGCTGATTTTAGCACAATTTTCAGTTCCGCTTTTCTTGCTAGCTTTATTAACTTCTCAAAAGGTTTTTCCCAAGCATACATTTTTATTACTTGAACACCAGAGATAATTTCATCCATCAACCGTACTCTTTCATCAGTTCTTAAGGCTGTTTTCTTCCTGTACACGGCAGATAATTTTCCAGTGTAACCTAGAAACAAATTTAACTATCTTGTTTATTTCTTGTAATTGTTTTCTTACCTTGCAAAGGAACTATAATCAGGACGGGAATTATCCCCAAGACACCGGCATATCCCGCTTCTGCGTATAGAAAGTATGTTACGATCAGGGTGGTAGTTGGGGCAACCCACATGTGATGAATCAGAACTGACACATAATCGAACCTACTCACATCGTTCGAAAGTAGATTTACTACTTTCCCTGAGACTATTTCCCCAAGTGAAGTCTTGCTTAATTTTAAGGCCTAAAAATATTCTTCATCAATGTTATTTCAACTGTAGATTCTTTCTATGGCATGTTTACCTTTCTATAAATTAACGCACAACAAGCAGCCCGGACTTTCATGCCACAGTGGAAACCATCCATGAAGTAATGGTTTGTGAAGAAGGCACTGGCGACATTTAGAGCCACTACACCTCCGGCATACCACAGAGCCTCTGTTTTCGTTGTAGTGGTATTTGGCCGGAAGTAATCCAAAAGTTTCCCAAGGACCAAAGGTTGACTTAAACGGACGAAAATATCCATTAATACTAAATTTATACCTAAATATAAGTACTCTGGCCAAAATGTTGCTATTAATACTTTGAGCAGGCTCGGTTTTCGTTGATTTTTCTTCGATAATTCCGCGTGTCTGTTCCATGTCCTAGAAAAAAATCAGTCATAAATTAGTGGCACGAAAATAGTCGTCGTCGGATACTTTAAAAAAATAACTAGACGGGATTTTTTTCGCATAAACCCTTTAATTGGTTATGAAAAAAAGACTGAAGTTTGTGAATTCTGAGTCAACCCAAAATTTTGTTTGGAAAAGGTGAAAAAAATACAAAATCGTGAGCTATTCAGTTTTAGTTCATTTTATGTTAGGGGTGCGTTACCCAAGGTCAAATAGCGCGTTAAACATCCTTATTGTTATTTTACACAATTCTTAAAAACGAGCCAACAGAATTTAGAATTGATTTCATTATGTAAACTAGCAAACTCAAGACAAGCACCTATTATATTTTATATTGTAATCCTAGTTGGATGATCTTTCATAGAATTTCATTTAACATTCATTTTTATTTTTTATTAATTTGACAATTTTACAATCTTATATTTATTTTTGAGTATTTTTTATTTGGGAAATAGAATTAGCTGGCGTGTTAAAAGCTAGAGGGCAGAGAGGGGGGGGGGGTAGAGAAGAAAGGGAATTTGGGCTGGATAGGATATTATGTGATTAGGTGTCGGTATGTAGTCGTTACCGTGTTTCCAGAAAGATCGGTAGTTTCTGATGTATGAGTCGATGTACGTGAGTAGGGTTATCGTGTATCCGTACGTCTGTTATGTGCCTAGTCAGTTCCGATCGCTGATTTTTTCTTTATACGTTTATTTAACGTCGGAATATTTTTGCTACTGAGGCCTAACACCGACGCCTGTAGACGAGCTACTCCCAACCAGGAATTTTGCCGAACCTCTTCCCTTAAGAAGAGTAGGGATCTTTTACTTGCCTAACATTTAATAGACAAGGGACCGACGGCTTTACATCCCCTCCGAAGGATGGTATAACCCATATACAACCTTCGCCTAAGGTTGTATAGCTTCCGCGCATACACTGATATACAAGCTGCTTGAAGATGTGTGAGGCGAGGACGCGGTCTTCGTTGGAACCGTCACCCATCCAACTACTAACCGCGCCTTACGTTGCTTTACATCGCATATCGAAGTATGTACATAGTAAGGACGCACCCACGCTCGCCCCTCGCTGAATTGTGCTCCGGAAGAATGGAGGCCTCCATGATGAATCCTTCATCATAGGGACCCCGATCTTTCGATGCAACAGTTCAGCGATCGAAATGTATCTATTTGCGTTCGTCAAAAGTCGGGGTATTTTATTTTGTATTGTCTGTAGTCTTTTACACTGGGTGTCTAAAATAAAATTCCACGGCACGCAGGCATATGCCAATATAGGTCATAGTATTACTTTGTAAAGCGTCATTTTATTGTCTGTAGTCAGCTTGCTGCGCCTATTTACCAATGGGTATAGACAGCTCAGCGAAACATACGTCCGGTTGTCTTTCTGATATGACGCCATCACACCACCAAGCCGACGCGACGAAGTTGGTGTTAGTAGCCCTTTATTATTCATTATTTAGATATATGGCTTTGCAAATATGTTGTAGAAACGTAAAATCTATTTTATTATAAATGACATTCTTATTTATCATTGAAGTAATGGTAACTACTATAAGTTTAGAATTAGACAGAAAAATTTCAATTCAATATAAACTAAATTCATGTTTCTAGGCAGTATTTATTTATACAATTTATCGAATTATATCTTGATATTGATATAAGTAATGAAAAAGTTCAGCTGAGATTTAATTTACTATGTGAATATGGTATTTTATTTTGTTATATTACACTTTTCTATTTGTATTATCCACGGATAAACCATTTTATTACAATTATTACTACACTCTACAATCTAAATAAATATGTGATATGTTTTCTGCTCTTTTACTATCCTAGTTGCGTATCTTATCATCTTTTAGGGAATTTAATGTAATTCTTTCTCTGAAGAGAGTTGTTCGAATCTTTTCATTTCATGGATACAATCAAGGGAATTTAGGTCCGCACTGTATGGTGTCCATTCGTAGGGTTGAATCCATTTTGTGAATAAACTTTTCACTAAGTTACTGACGTCTAAGCGAAAGGGGAGGTATCAAAGCTTCGGAATATAAAGCATCGACAGGAGATTATTAGGTTAAATCAGAGAAATCATTCTCATAAAACTCATCAAAACTGTAGAACACAGAGCCTTGGGGAACGTCGTGACTAACTCTGTTTTAGGGATGTACACATGTTGTAATTAACATATTGAGTCAAGTTAAGTCAAGTTCGACGACCACGGCAAGACCCGGAAGAATCTACTTCATCAAACCTGCATTCTAATATTGAAATCTATCAGACAAATAGGAATTAATAAGTGCCACGTTGCAAGGATGAAAATTATATAATAATAATAATTTGTCTATAAGAATTTCATGTGACACATAATCAAAAGTCTTAAATAGGTCAAAAAACTAGCGTTGTGCATTTTTTGTTTTCAAAAGTATCTAAGATAATTTGAACAATATTGTTGATAACAAGATTCGTGGATTTCTTATTCCTAGAGCCGTACTGACAGAGATGAAAAAGGCTATTAAGTTCAAAGTAATCAGTAAATTGACCATTTAATCTTTTAAAAATTTTCAAAGACAACCGGACGTACGTTTCGCTGAGCTATCTATACCCATTGGTAAACAGGTGAGGTAAGCTGACTACAGACAATAAAATGACGCTTTACAAAGTAATACTATGACCTATATTGGCATATGCCTGCATGTCGTGGAATTTTATTTTAGACACCTAGTGTAAAAGACTACAGACAACACAGAATAAAATACTCCGACTCTTGACGAACGCAAATAGATATATTTCGATCGCTGAACTGTTGCATCGAAAGACCGGGGTCCCTATGATGAAGGATTTCATCGTGGAAGCCTCCGATAATTCTTCCGGAGCAAGATTCAGCGATCTGAGCTGACTGGACACACAACAGATGTACGGATACATGATAACCCTACTCACGTACATCGACATCAGAAACTACCGATTTTTCTGGAAAGACGGTAATGACTACATACCGACACATAATATCCTATCCAGCCCAAATTCCTTTTCTTCTCTACCCCCCCTCACTGCCCTCTACCTTTTACACTTTTATTTCCCAAAAAAATTACTCAAAAATAAATTGTCAAATTAATAAAAAGAAAAATGAATGTTAAATGCTGATATTATATGTCCTCTATCTGCGCCCCGTGCAATGTAACGCGACGGGCATATTAACTATGGTTGTCAAAGGAAAAAAGAAATATTATCTTGAGGAAAAACGAATTGTGAAATATAAGTATTCAAATACACGATTTTAATGGTTAATGGACAATGGCGCGTCCTCTAACGCAGACGGTCCGGGTTCAAAACCGAGTCACAGCAAGTCGATGAAATATAGTGAATGAGCCGGTCTGCTCGCATCACCATCTTTGAAAAAGATCTAAAACTGTGGGTTCCGTGTATCTAGAATGTGAGCATGTTAAAGATATAATAATATTGGTACCAGTGAAACTGGCATATAGTTGTTAAGGTCTTCGTATGAACTCTTCACGTGAATAAGAATAACTCTAGAAAGTGTCAGAACGTTCGGAAATATATTGTTTTTGATGCACATATTTATCAAGTTTGTTAGAGGAATTATAATCAAGTTCTTTATGCTTTTAATAAGTTTCAAATTGATGTCATATGCATCCCGGCTCTTACTGTTTTTAAAGTTATCGATTATGTTACGAACCTCGTAGTAAGTAATCTCATTAGCAGTTAACGACTCATTATGGTGGTGGTGTGTTATAGTGTTAATATATACTCTTTAAGTTATTATAAAGCTATCCTCAACAAAATACAATTTTGGTTTTCCGGAATAAAATATTTCAATGCTGATCATTAACAAATAACTAAATTGTTGCCTTTGACGGCGCAACATTTGTTATTCTTCTGGTTTAGGGATGGTCGAATATGGCCCACTTTTTCGTCTTCCATATCTCGCTTACAGCTTCTCTACTGCGAAACTATTGGATAATGAAGATGAATTGAAAGCAAGGGGGCATTGCAAAAAAGAAATTCTCAATTTCTAATATTCATAGTTAAATGATCAGTTAAAAGGCTAAAAGGCTAATAGGTGGCTGAAAATCACGTTGAGATATCAGGCACTTCTCATTAGATTTTGCATCAGATCAACTGTACCTTGAAATATGTTACAATGATAATCGGACCAAACATACCGATAACGTACTCTTCAAGTTATGCTTACTTTTCTAATCGGTCTCCTAATATCGTACTTCGGTCTCTACGAAATGGTTTATATAGGTCATCTACATCTAAGTCTTCTTTGTATCCCTTCTTGAAGAAGTCGAATGTGTATCTAAAAATAAAATATTACATTATTAAAATAGTAAATTTTTACAGTAATCTTATTGTTAAACTAAAATAAAACAAGAATCGCTTTTTATATGCAATTTAGTCCGATATCTACAGAGGAAACCCAAGACTCGAGTAAGGAGATATTTTTTTCTTGGCATTAGGACAGCGTCCACACAGCAAGATTCTATTTTACTATTGCTGATGAACTTACCTACGCTACCTAAACAACCTTATAATGTTATAGAACAAAACGATAGGAGGTACAGGGACACTCCATTCTCGCTCAGGAGTCAGTCAGTCTTTTTAAAAATATAAACACACAGGTGGACCACGGTTAAGTTTTTTAACATACAGAGGTTAAAAGTAAATGTAACAGAACTATCCTAATCTAGTCTAAAGTTTTATTTTGGTTTTCCTCAAAAATTGTATCATACAATTGATGATATCTTTATTTTGTACAGATAACAAGTAGGTATATTAGATTAAAAGAAGTTTCAATTTCCAACTTTGTTATATTACTGTATAGCTCATTATTTTCATTAGAAAGATCCCCTAAAATGTTACAATCTTCGCAGGCATTACTCTCACTCTGTACTCTTCCTATTCTGTAAAGATGAGCCGAATAACGTCCACGACCAAACCTAATTCTAGAAATAATTGTACTATATTTTCTTGGGGTACTGTAATCATAAAATCAGCGTTTTTCTGGTATAATTGGTTGTAGAATAAAGAGATGATGAATCGCATTTCTTTTCTTGTTGTACAGGATGGTGAAATAAGCATAAATCCATATTTGTAAATCCGGAAGTTGGTCTCGTTAGTGCTAAATCGATTTCAACAAACCATTTTGAGGAATTAATTATTACGTAATTTTTGGATTTCGTTATCCTTAAGTCCTATGTTACTCATGTAAATGCAAAACTTGTAGTGCACTGCAAAATCCATTTTCAACTGACTTATAAGTTTTGCGATGATCATATGGCTTATACAGTGTCACAAAGTTCGAGGAGACCGCATGACGGGATGCATTTTTTTTTCATAATTCGTACATTTCTTACATAAAGTTGTAGGCATATTCGAGACCTTCGAAATGGTTTTCTGAAAATCGATTTAGCACCAACGGAAACTGAGATATTGTATGAAATCATTTTTCCGATATGGCGGCGCAGGGTCAATCTTCCGACAAACAGACTTATGCTTACTTTACTATTCCATAAAATATCAAATGCGTTCATCAACTCTCTATTCGAGCCATGGGTTCAATGCTTATAGTCCCTGAGCTAAATTCTATAGTTTTCTAATAATGTAAAGAAATGGACTTTTTTTTTTCGATTCTGTGTCTGTAGGAGCCCGAAACTTTGGTATGATATATCCTCTCAAGCTTCGAGGCTACGGCTCGAACTCTCTAGTAGTTCCCACAAAAATTCAAGTACAGCTCGTTTCCCAGCATGTTCGCATATTCTGGCAACTGTAGATGAAGTGTCTTGGTGTCAAATTCAGTAGAAAAGTGGAAAATAGTTTTTATTCTCTGAAACGATCCTAATATATTTTTAATATGCGCATTATTGTTCATTAGTACTAGTATAAGATGGCATGGCAAGTTTCTTCTAGAAAATACAGACGGGAGAGTTAAAGGAGAGGATCTGAAAGTGAAGAATAGGAAAATAAAGTTTCTCTCGGAAACGGCGCTAACAAATTTGATTACTCGTTTAGTGCCAACATGAAACAGGATACCTAATTCATCTCATTGTCTCTGTTATTATATGAGATATACAGTTAAAGATAAAGGCTTATCAGTTTCAGCAATATCCTGTGTTCTTCAACGTTTTGAAGATAACAACAATCATAATCATAACAAACGCTATGGGCAAGCAAGGCATCGAGAGATAACACCGATCAATGATCATCTCATTTAATTGGGACAACCTTTGGGACAGGAATCTTAAGGATTTGGAGCGTACCTTGGCTATGAATGAGTCTAGGTTTTGTCCATACAACTCCGATCGACGTGTAAGTGTTCAACGGCCACCAAATGAGTTATTCACACGTGATTTAATGGAGGTTCCCTAATGGTATCAGGGAACAATTTTCTTGATAGCTTGATCGGAACTTGTGTCTCTCTATACATGGAGAATACTTAAATATTGCACGATATATTGCGGACATTTTATCCGGGAACAGAGATAATGATGTGAACCAAAAATCAAATTGTTGAGAAAAGATGGGGTTACGTTTGGTTAAAGCAGACATCCGCCATTGTAGCTGGGGCACCCTATAGAGTGTTACATTTTTGGGCCCGGTGTATCCCCGAAACTGAAGTTTGATTAAAAATTTCTGTGGAGTAAACCTATGTAAAAATTTATTTTTAGTTGTCGGTGTATTTATTTATTACAAATCTGATTATACATTCTCTGAACTTATTTAATTAAATTAACATTTTAAGAGGGTTTCATACTACTTCTACATTCTTCGAAATTGAGCTTTCTGGATTTTAATATATATTTCTTACTTACGTAAAGAACATAACTGAGAGAGGATTCGCTTTGTCCCTAGGATTGGGACTGGCATTTTCTTTGGTTATATCCATTTGCGCCCTTTACAATTATTGAATAATAAATTACTAATTAACGAATTAGATTTTCGTTTTTAACGCAGAATTTATAAAATATTCCAAAGCATTAGAAGCTTTGGTAATCCTAAAATTCTAGCTAAAGTTGAGGCACTTCGGTGTCCAGTTTAGTAACGGCATTAATCTCAGTCGCTTAAAAGAAGTTCTGAAATCTGAAATGAAAAGATGTGTTTTAGTAAGAATCATTTTGTTCGCCGTAGAGACGATAACGATGCCGAATATACACTGTTATTAGAGACTCTTTAAGCCAGCAAAAATAACGTCAATTTTAAGCAACATCATGGTTATCTTTATTAACGATAACGATTACCAAGGCTATTAAAAAGAGAGGTAAATAAGATTTAACAGTTGACAGTTCGACAATATAACCTCGAATAATTTGGCTAGGAGCTAGTTACTTGATGCCAGGATATTGCCAGAAGAAACCACAATTGGTTCTTTGCCTTAAAAACTGTGAGTTTAAAAATTTACTACCGTTTGCGTTTACAAATTATTTTTGATGAAAAAAGACTTCTTAATAGGCTTCAAGTTTAACAGAAATAAAAGTTTATGTAAAAATACCATTGAAAATTTGCTTGCAAGGTATTAAACGTTCTAAAATCTGCTATTTGTGGTTAATTGTGGCAACGCTGTCATTAAAAAAATAACCATAAGAGCGCTCCGGATATAAGCCGGAAAGACGGTGCAAATTATTCTCATATAAATCACTATTTTAGAAAACGGCTTTCACTAAAAGACATTAAAAACATGTTACAATGTAGGACGATGAGAGAAAAAAAAGTATATATAAAAAAATATTTTTTTTTCTTCTATTATCGATTTGCAAAAATAATTTTTATCGTCCCGCATAGGTATCATTAAAATAAACATTTTCCCTTTTGTAGAACTAAAATAAAATTAGCCCTAATGTCCTCAAATGCACAAAGAAATTTAAAGATTAGGTATAATAAATTTCTCCAATGTCATATTCTACTACATCTCTATCTCTCGCCTTCCAAGCACACCGTACATTCAGCGGCGTCATTTTATTGACGTGAAGTCATTTACAATTAAAATTGGAAGCATGGGTGACTAATACACTCCGACCAACTCTTAAGCATAAGACGCCCTGCCGTATTTCTCCGTAAGTAACGAAATACGTTATCGTTAATAAAATTAAGCAGTTATTATAGTATTATCTTATATTAATTTCTCTTGCTTTTTTGGTTAATTTATTTATATTATTTATGTCTTGCCATGTACAATTGATTTCAAAAAAAAAACTGGTACAACTCTTGTAATCGAAAATCTTAATAGTTTAGTTGTGTGCATATGTCTGTAAATAGGGCTGGCCAGGCATGTCGAGAGGGGGGTGGAGAATAGGTGAATTACCCCGGACCTGGGTTTTTTGGAGGAGACCGGTTTTCTTAGTGTTTTTAAATTTATTAAACCTTTCTTATCAGTTTTATTCAAATGGAATTTTAAAAAATAATTAGAAAATAACTTTTTCAAAACATTTTCAAGCCTGCCATATTATTGTTTAAAAAAATAATATTTGTTACGGATAATTCTACTAATGGTTGTAATTAAAATACTAACTGAATAATGATAATTCTATTTTTAAAATAAGAACACAAAAATGCCACTTGAGATTAAAAAAAAATGTAAACAATGCAAACTGAACATAAAAATACAATAAAAAAATAAAATAAATGAACTCCAACTACGTAATACAGAATTAACTAATATTTTGTCATTGCTCCATTAGAATCTAAAACTGCCTGAAGTCTTGCAGGCATGGACAAAATCAGATTTCTTGCAAGGTCAGCTTCTTGCGACAAATTCTCCCAAGCGTCTTCAATTATCCCTTCCAATTCTTGGGCATTATTTGGATGGTTATTTAATTTTCTTATATGTTTTACCATTAGTCCCCAACCATTTTCAATCGGATTTAAATCCAGACTTTTAGATGGCCATGGTATCAACTCTGTTTTTATTAAGAAACCATTGCCTGACACGATGGGCCGTATGTATGGAGCAGTTGTCTTGTTAGAAAATAAAATAATTTTCCGGAAACACCTCTATTATTGACGGCAACATAATATTGTCCAATATTTCAATATATTTAATGGAATTGAGATGACCACCACTGTTCCAACACACACCTAACCCATTTAGACTCATCCAAGCCCAAAACATTGACTGAAAACCTTCCTGATATTTGTGGATCGAAAGTATATTTTTCGTCGTATCTAGTGGAAAGAGGCCTATATACGCGAACATGTCCATCATTACAGGATTTAGAAACCTTTGCGTCAGAAAAGACAACTTGTCCCCAGAAGTTTTCATCATTGATTGTATAGTTCAGTGCACAAATAATCCTACCCTGCTTCTTTTCTTCTGAAAGTTTGTATTTTTTAGCCGCTGAACAACTCTTCAATTCGCTTCCTAGTTTTATTCTTCTGCAAGCAGTAGGTACGGAAGCAGGGAAATTTGTCTCTGAAATTGCATTTACTGCAGTCTGAAAAGGGTTTTCTCTTAGGTAATTTATAAGATTTTCATCTTCTCGATTATTGCTCTTTCTGAGCCTACCGGAACCAACTTTACGGGATATCGTTTGGTTAGTGTCCCATTGTTTTTTAACACTCATTATCGTGGTTTTACTCACATTGCATTCAGCAGCAAGTCTGCTTATGGACCAACCATCTTCAATTTTAGAAACAATTCGAAGTTTTTGTATATCTGTTTGATGTCGCACCATTTTTAATAATGACGCCACTGATTAACGTCAAAGTGACATTTGTAAGATTATTAATATCAATCAAAGAACGAATGATTTACATAGCTAAAAGAAAGTGTACCAGTTTTTTTTAAGTCAACTGTACATATCTGTATCTAATTCTGGAAATAAAATTGTTATTATTATTATCATGGAAATGTTGCGGCGTTGCCAAGTTATTGCTAAAAATATGAAAATTCATGGAAAAATAGCGTATCACAAATGTCATAAAAAAACTTTGGTGAACACAAAGACAAGGGTAAGCTAAAATATCTGAGAGAAGCGAAAGTTATTTTTATGTACAGGGGATTTTATACAGTCGCATCCACTTGTCAAACATCAAACATTTAAAACCTTATTTTTCAAATTGAATACATAGTAGATTTCACTATTCTATACAATTAGTCTATCATTTCAAATTAGTTATCATGATATTAGTTCCTGAGATATTTAACTGAGATATTTATATAAAAATAATTGCGTTTTTTCGCAAGTAAGCTACGCCTTTGTCATTTAGTAATTGCATCTTTTGCAACTAAAAATAAAGACCAACAGTAAATGGTTCAAAATTATGTTTTTTAACAATTTCATAACAGTTAAAGAATGACTTAAACGCCTTGCTCACCGGACTTGGTATAAACTTATTCTTTTGAGAGGTTATGTTAAATATCAAGTATACAAAGCACGCCCCAATAGACCGCCAGCCCACTGTACCCAAATCGGTAATGATTATAAGCAGTATGGCCTTCAGGCTAATGATATTTTGGCATATTGTGAAAAATGAAAATTAAAATGTCTCCGTGGACCATTCGCTGAAAAATTTAATTATTGTTATTTGTACAATAATAACCGTTTTTTAAAACGATAATAGTCAGTATGATTGTTCATTGTGCAAGTTATGACAAAATCTTCTCAATTTCAAAAGGACATACTGAATTATTTTTTAATGAAATATCATATGGTATGCTTGACATACTGATTATTGTCGTTTTAAAAACGGTTATTATTGTACAAATAACAATAATTACACTTTCCAGCGGATGGTCCACGGAAACATTTTCATTTCACAATCAGTTATATGCCACAATATCATAAGCCTAAAGGGCATACTGCTTATAATCATTGCACAGTGTACTGTGGGCTGATAGTCTACAACTATAAACGAGGATTATGGAAGACCGACTTACTAGAGGTAATCTAAAATATTAACATCGTGCTTTTGAAACACGCGTTTATGATCGTTTAGAAATAGTGGTTTTTCTTTTGAAATATTTTAATTATTTCAATTATTTTCTACGTTTAAATTTCCAATAAAAAATATAATTTTAAATCGTTTGCTCTTCAGTTTCATTTTTCAATTTTAAACGCTACAATCATTAAATGGCAAAGTCATGGCTTATTTGAGAAAAAAAACGTAATTATTTTTAAGACAATTAAATTAAAGCTGCAGTTGATGCCCCGTATAAATTCTCCTGGAAACAAAAATAAAATTTCGCCCTGCCACACATTTCAGCAAACCCCTATCTGTACACTTACCAAAGGTTTTCCCTTAACTGTTACTAACAATATTTTTTGGCAATATCTATGAGGCACTGTTATTCTGTCACTTCTTATATTTTTCGCAATAACGTGGCATTTTCAAATCAAAGATTAGTACCTACTGGACATAAAAATTTACGCCGAAAGTACATCAAGACATCAAAATATAGGGGTGTGTCATTTAAAATATTCGACCCTTAAGCTATCCCGCTTTAAAGGAACATTGTGTAAAGTATTTTAGAAATAGGCGAGTAAACCCTATAACTTTTATTTAAAACATTTTTTCATATGACTAGTCTGATATTGAACGACATTGTACCAATGGGTCACCCAATACCTATACTATTGGAGTTATTTTGAATTATTTTTTCTTTTATGTGTTATCCATTTTCAGCTGTTTGATAAATAATCATCAGGGCGGAAATATCGACCACTATATAATTTAGAAATGAAATTGATGTAAAATATTCCCCTTTCCTTCGATATTTCCGCCCTGACGGTTATTTGGGAATTGCCATTGGTACATTAAATTAAGTATATCTATTACAATTAGCAGCTGCTAGCCAGAATAGTGGACGACGAAAGGGAAATTTTTTAATCGATATCATTTCTAAAAACAAATGGGGGAGGATCTGGTGATACGTCATTAATGAAAATTTCAAATCGATATTTCCGCCCTGACGGTTATTTGGGATATGTCGTGAATACAGTAAATTAAGTATATCTATTGCAATTAGCAGCTGTTATTCAGAATGGTGGACAACGAAAATAAAGTTTCTTAAATCAACTTCATTTCTAAATTGTGTAGTGGTCGATATTTCCGCCCTGACGGTTATTTGGGAATTGGCATTGATACATTAAATTAAGTATATCTATTACAATTAGCAGCTGCTAGCCAGAATAGTGGACAACGACAGGGACATTTTTAATCGATTTCATTTCTAAACTTGTTGGTAGATATCAAATATTTTTTTTTAAATGGCGAAGGATCTGGTGATACATCAATAATGAAAATTTCAAATCGATATTTCCGCCCTGACGGTTATTTGGGATATGTCGTGAATACAGTAAATTAAGTATATCTATTGCAATTCGCAGCTGTTATTCAGAATGGTGGACAACGAAAATAAAGTTTCTTAAATCAACTTAATTTCTAAATTGTGTAGTGGGCGATATTTCCGCCCTGACGATTATTTGGGGTATGCCATGGATACAGTAAACTAAGTATATCTATTACAAGTAGCCGCTGCTAGTCAGAATGGTGGACAACGAAAAGAAACTTTTTTAATCAATTTCATTTCTAAATTGTATAGTGGTCGATATTTCCGCCCTGACGACTATTTGAGATATGCCATGGTTACTGTAAAGTAAGTATATCTATTGCAATTAGCAGCTGTTATTCAGAATGGTGGACAACGAAAATAAAGTTTCTTAAATCAACTTCATTTCTAAATTGTATAGTGGTCGATATTTCCACCCTGACGTTTATTTGAGAATTGGCATTGGTACATTAAATTAAGTATATCTATTACAATTAGCAGCTGCTAGCCAGAATAGTGGACAACGACAGGGACATTTTTTAATCGATTTCATTTCTTGTTGGTAGATTTCAAATATATTTTTTTTTAAATGGCGAAGGATCTGGTGATGCGTCAATAATGAAAATTTCAAATCGATATTTCCGCCCTGACGGTTATTTGGGATATATCGTGAATACAGTTAATTAAGTATATCTATTGCAATTAGCAGCTGTTAGTCAGAATGGTGGACAACGAAAAGAAATTTTTTTAA